>OY979456.1:5362810-7862810 GCA_963855545.1 Ethmia dodecea | reverse complement strand
TTAAAGAAACATTTACATATTGAAATTCAACTGTAAGTGGCTCAATTTTTTTTTAAATGTAGGTAGGTACACTACGTTTTTTGCTTTGGCTATTCGTGAATGTAACTAAAATACCTGAAAATTTATAACCCCGTCACCGGCCAATGGAGCCCTTTGCTGCGTTATTTGATACCCGGCCGGTAAATCAGCGTAAAAATAATGTTTTCTGTCAAAACTGGACACTGGATTCACTTTGCAAGAAAGTGCAAGTGCAGTCATTAATCCTAACTCCACACATTTTCTGTTCAACACAGGCAACGTTCCAGGTATAGCAGCATCGAATAAGGACACGCAATTGTTCACTAAGCCACCAAAAGTGTTTTCAGCACCCGAAAATAGTTTAGATTTCGTATCCAACTGAGCGTGAACTTCTAAACCAACGACACTTTGCCATTTATTGTTTGTTACCAAGGAATAGTCCCTTTTACAAATATTTTTGTTATATTTGAAAAGTAATCGACGTGGTGCTCTCAAATATTTCATTTTCTATCCTATTCAATAGAGAATTGGAGATACAAAATAAAATGTAACTTCAATATGAACAGCTGATTTTGACATCTAGTTGACAGTTCAAAGTTTTGACCAAAAACTGTAACTTTCTACATGCTTGATCCTCGATCTAATTGAAGTTCAATACATTACCAAAATTGAAATAAATCCAAATAATAGGTATACCAAATATAATTAATTAATAACACAAGTAACGATGCGAAACTAATTTGTAAATTATATGTGTTCGCAAAAGATACTGAGTACCTACTGCGTAACAGAATTTTATCCACGCCTTACTTTGTTGTACTGCACAAATCACAATCAAGTTACGTTCAGAAAAAATTATACGTGAAATCGCTAGATGGCGCTACAACACATCCGATACGTTTACCGCTACTATTTAATATTTAGAATGGCGCGCTAAGCGAAAAGGCACATGATTTATTCACAAAACGAATTATTTAGATCGGAAACAAAGTTCACATCACAAGATATATTCTTGTGAATGAAATGTGTACCCTGATAGGTACAAACTTTATTTTGTATTTCAGAAATGAAGTAAATAGTTGAAAGTTCTGAAGTAGGTAAAAAAAATAACTTAAACTTGACATTATTATCTTTTTGTGAATAAGTAAGCAAAACTTAACATAACTTTTAAGTAGAAAGCATAATTGAATACAGGTTTTAAATTTAAAAAATATCAAAAATTTGTACTTACATTATTTTGATGTGCTTGTTGAAAGATGAAAGATCCGGCATTTAAATAAATAAATTATTAAAATAATATTTTTAACCTAGTCATTGCATTGATATACTGACTAAAATAGCTTAAGACCTAACTTAATTAACTAATTAATCCGAAATATCACATTCTTAATATTAGAAAGTCACCGGTGCTTAGACCACAAGTGCCGTTACGACTTCAAACAAAAACGAGAAAAGGTAGAGAACTACGAAGGCCAGAGTAACTTCGGCGATTGAATACATTTCTGTTTCTTTATTTACTAGAAAGAAAGTCAGAACGCTCTCCGTTTTTCACGGACAAATTTATTATGCGTGGAAAATACCGCGGGCAGCGTACGATCGATAGCACGGCCTAGTGGGGTATGATTGTGAAGTCAAAACATCAGTGTGGTATACTCAAGCCTTGAAGACGCAACGCGACCGGTTAGAGAGACTACATCAACTACAAAGACGTAAATGGAAATCGTAGCTGTAGGTGGTCATATTAATTTTTTCCGCTTTATACCGCAGACATAAAGTACACACCCACCAACAGATTAAACCTACTAGGTACCTACCTAGTAATTGAGTTATCTACTACGTCACACTTGTTTATTATACCTACAGAACAGAGTACAGATGTAAGTAGGTACATACAATACAACACACACCTCCTATCGCGCCCCTATAGCAGCAAGCCATGTGTACACCTACATTACTTGGAATGGAAATTTACCTAGTCGACAAGTATTAGGGATCACTATACATACCTACCTACTTCCTTTAGCCAAATATTTTTCCAAAACTTTCATTTTTATCTATTATTGCTAACTCGACGGTAGGAGGAAAACATCGTAAGGAAACCTGCAGGGCCCAGAATTAATTCTGAGGCAAGTGCAACAGACATGGTCCGGCGATGGGCTCACCACCTAGAAGGGGTCCAAATACCTATTATACTGGTGAAATGTGGTATTTTCTTAAATGGAATATTAATATTGTTGTAGGATGTATAAGAGGTCCATACTTATTTTGATAATCTCTTCAATAATAATACCTTTGCCTACACCCTCGCGGTTAAAAGGCGTTTTTTTTATTCTCCTCAATATAACTTGAGGACAATCCATTAAATTGTCCTCAAGTTTTTTTGTGTGCATAGTGGATTGTCTTAGTGGATTGCCCTCGTGTAAATGGCCTATTAAGTTCTGAATTACATTTTATAATTTAAATACCTACTAAGTAATAATTTTATGAAACCCGAAAAACCCAGTATTATCCAAGTAGATACCATAATTGTAGGTAGGTAAGTAGATAATGTAAGTTATAAATAACTAGCGTTCACCCGCGTAGTTTCCGTTCCCGTGGGAATATGGGAATTAAATATAGCCTATGTTACTCAGGGATACTCTAGCTTTCTATTGATGAAAGAATTTTTAAAATCGGTCGAGTAGTTTTTGAGTTTATGCGTAACAAACATACAAAAAATATATATTATTAGTATAGATTGATAGGTATCTACGGCCATCGTGTCCATCATAGCCATTCATAAGTATTTATTCGTTTCTTATCACTATCACTAGGTATCATTACATAGTAGAAAACAAAGTCGCTTTCTCTGTCCCTATATCCCTATGTCCTTATGTAGGGGACTTTTCGCCAAAGGGCCAAAAACTGGTTGCAACCTGATTTTTTAAAAATTACTTTATTAAATGTGAAATTTCTGTTACGATACCAATTAATGCCTTATTAACTTACTTTTTATAAGATTGTCTTTCAAACAACTCATTTAAATTGGAAGTAATACTGGACTGAAACAAAAAAATCGGGGTGTAACGTGTGCTGCATTTCTACTTTTAAAACTTTGACTCGGTGTACAAAAAAATTACTAGCAAATTTACACTTACTTATGATTTTATACATTAGAATATAGTTTTAGCATTAAGTAAAAATAGAAAATAAATTTGTAGGTGCCTCATAAACATGTTATTTACAACGTTACAACTTCTGGTAGCAATTTTTGTCCTTACCGGTTTTCGTAACAAAATGTTAAAGCATAAGTAAACTATGCACCGCACACATGCAGGCGCATCACTGTGCATAGGCAAGCTCGTCATTCGTCCGTTGAGCGTAGAAATGTTAGATTGCGCGCCTTTGTTTTTGCTGTTAAAGCGTTCCTTCTAAAAATTTAAAAATATGTCCACACCGGCACCACATCCCGATTTAAGGTAAGTACTATTTATATATGTCTGAGTCCTAGATATATTATAAAAACAGCTTTTTTGTGCGTAATACGTCTAAAAAACCGGTTTAATATTGGAAAGTTTTAGAATGAAGTCACAGAAACCGTCGAATGTCCTTACCACGACTGTCCTCGCCGGGTCCGGGGAGTAGAGCGGTAAGGACAGTTTTGGGATGGTAATGACATTTATTTTTTTTATAGAAAGAATTATCCTAATAGCCCAGTCATATTAGGTAAAAAAGGGACCTCAACCTCGGAATGAAAGAAAATAAGCTGTAAATTTGTATAAAACTTTGTTTTGTCGTCCTAAATATTGTCTCAAAAGTCACAAATGCTATCGTGTTCGTGTCTTAAGATGTTGAAGGTCAAAGGTAATAAAAATCGGTTTTTCGTTAATATATCGGTTCTTATTGCTTAAATGAGATCTGCACCTATTATAAAAGTTGTAAAGTATACAATTTCAAACAAAAGTTGTAAAAAATTGTATACTCTACAACTTTTATAATAAGTGTAAATCTCATTTAAGCAATAGGAACAAAGATATTTGCGAAAAACCAATTTTCACCCCTAATATGACTGGGCTATAAATGATATCAAGTTATAATATGAATATTAAAGTACTAAATGAACATTATTTATTTATTTATTTTTAAGGGTATCATTTAAAACTAAAAACTAAAGAATTATTGTTTGTTATTTAGAACATAAATATACATAAGCATTAAATGTTATAAAAAACTATTAGCATTTGAAGCAAGAGTGTTTTTGTTTTGTATCTTTCTTTTACATTTTGGAGAAAATACGTTTTAGTTAATTCAAGTAATAGTACATTATGGTACAAGTGAGTAAAGTTGGTGATTACCGCTGAGGCGCCATTGAGACCCGAGCCGTAGGCGAGGGTCATAAGAGAGCCGAGGACGGTAATCATCAATACACACGTGTATCATACGACGTTTTTCAACACACTTGTGAATAAATAATACTAAAAAATCATTTTAAAATAATCATTCGCAATGGCGGGGAAAATTAATTGGTTTTCCAATTTTTTATTTATATAATTTGGAAAAGGCAAAAGGATCTAGGCCCATACAGCCTCGTTTTCCTATGCGCTCGCATCTTACAATGGCGATCGGCCATGGACTAAAAAAATTAGGTTTCTTTTTCTTTGGTTTGTCGTGGATAGCGTTTTAGCCACGTACAAAATGGGGTATTTAAAGTTTTTACAGAGAAAACCAAAGTTATATTTGAGTGAAAGTTTTGTTTATTAAACACGTACAAGTTGAAATGATCTATTTAAATACGAAGTTGCATGAAATGAGCAAGCCATATTTGTGTATTAATTTATTAGTACGATTGAATACGATCTTTTTTGTATCGAAACTTTTTTAAGAACAAAGCAACTCTAGCAACAAAATTGAAAAAAAAAATCTATAACTCACTAGTGAATAATAGCAAACAAAAAGTCTCAGTTTGATTATAGGTGTCATTATGTGCCTAATTGCAGTGAAATTAGAGCCACTTTATGAGCAAGTGTGTTGAAAAAGTCTTTTATTATTTCTTATTTCTTATGAATGTTCAAATTATATTATTTGTTTTTGACTGTTGTATAAAATAAAGTGCTTACCTAAGTTACGACAGATTTACAGTTTGGCAAAAAGTTATTTGTTTTTTTTTTAATGTTTTTTAAAAAGGTTTGTTATTTTAAATTTGATACTAACCTAATCATATAAATTGTGGAGAGTTTATATGTTTTTAGTTATTTACAGAAATCGTTAGTATAAAGACTGATTCTATAACACTATACAATGTGACTGGAAAATCAAGGGAATTCTTCAAGAGGGTAAATAAAAAGCCGATACCTTTAGCATTTGTATAAAAAAACACCACCTTAATGTATGCGGAATGTTAATGGCTACCAAAATTTTACTAATTTTATTTTCGAATGTTCTTAAAATGTATATGTAGTATGTATTCAGACTAGCCCAACTCATACAACTCGTCGTTATCCGTGGCTAATATCCGTGGATACAAACCCTTCAAAACATCTTCAGAGTTTTTAAAAGTTGTCATTACCGGTCCAAAAATGTCCTTACTTACTATTAGCACTGCACCCGTGCGAAGCCGGGTCGGGTCGTAATGATATTAAATAAGACAAGAGGGTTTCTTACAAAAAATATTTGAAGACCGAAGTTTATGGATCAAAAATAGGTAGTATACGCGATTACAACATAGCGCTGGAACACAGAATATAACTAACGTAGCTGGACCTTGAAAACTAAATTCTGCAGCTCAATTTATAGTAAAAAAAACAGCGTTTTATTCTTAAACAAATTAAAATACCGACCTATTTGCGACTATAATGAAATACCAGTTGTGGAGACCTTTACTCTCCAGTCATCATGTAAACAGTGTGCTATAAATATTGAGTAGGTAAGTGAACATTGTTTTTTTGTTTATAGATACAGCGGCAGGATAGGTAGGTATATTAAGTATATCAAATGGTGACTTTTGGTACAATTTATAAGTAAACTAAATTAAATTCAAACAGAATTCAGAACTACTATACCGCGGGCATCGAAAGGAAACAAGCGGGGACTCTACCTTTAATTTCGCACTTCGAGGTCAGTTTTATGGGAGATCTATGACCTAATGTTGGAACTAGGAACCTAACAAGTTACTGGAGCATAATCACATTTACTTATATTAAAAAATAAAATATATTATCAAAGTATTGTCATACCACGCGAGCGGGAATAAACCGGATAGAGGAAAGAATAGATTTTTTGTTTTGTTTGTTAAATAAATAGGCTACGTACTACCACCGGACCGATTTTAAAAATTCTCTCTACAATGGAAAGCTGCATTATCAGGGAGTAACATAGGCTATATTTTATTAACGTATTTCCATGGGAACGGGAACTATGTACTAAATTACAAAATAAAATCGTGGTATCAGGGTACGGGAACAAAGAGCTATATAAGTATTTGTAAACCAAAGTACCTACCTACCATTACCTGCGTAACTATGTACATATTAAGGAAGGATAGAGATCATAGAAATTTTATAAATATTTACTTAGCTAGCACTGAGCTGTAAATACAGAGATATAATTTACAAAAATATTACTAATATTGTTGGTATGATCAAGATCAAATTATTTTAATTCGATCACTGGGATCGTCGCTGGTAAATTATTGTATTTTCTACTTATCTACTTTTATCGGCAAGAAAAACGTAATGACGATAATTAGATCTAATAAATCTGAGTCCTACCTATACCAAGTGTTCATTAAAATTTGTATTGAAATGTACATCCTAGGTATATACCTAAATGACGAATCCCAGAAACGGGATCGGCTCGTGTCATAAATAAGATATTATAAATAATCTGTTACCATACCAGTTATTTATCTAATATAATTCTTCAGATAAATGTAGGTTTATCCAAGAGGATATTTGAAATAATTTGAATATGGAGAGCACGTGCATCTTATTTAACCGACTTCAAAAAAGGAAGAGGTTCTTAATTCGACTGTATGTTTTTTTATGTATGTTACGCGATTATTTCGCCAATTATGACTCGATTTCGACGATTCTTCTTTGTTTGGTAGATCATACTACAGAGGTGGTCTCATTTAAATTTTATCCACATCAACAAAGTGATTTTAAAAAAATAAACAAAACTCTAAACATTTATACATAGATTGTATTATTTAGTGTTCTTCGTTGAAGTCGATTTTTTACTATTTAGATTTCTATATTTAAAATAAGTTTACAAATCTACAAGAAAATTCTTATATAAATAAAATCAGCATCGAAAGTTCGAGAACCTCTACAAAGCGTGCCCCGAGCTAACACCGTTCTGCGACACGAGACGGTCCAAAGTCCACCATACATACGTTTCGTCATACGTACTTATAATATGCACATACAACAACATGTGCTCGAGGGCAGAACGCTCACATATGCAATGAGCACAGTGTTGACTGATTTAAAATAAGTAAGTTGTTAAAATACCTAGAAACAATTTAATCTCTATCTGCAACTAACAGATGCTATGAATATAAGTAAATTAATGCTATGCTATGATATACTTAATACTCTTATTTTATCGGACAATTTAAATGAAATTGTTTTCAATAAAACTAACAATTAAGCAGTTTAAGTACCTATGTAGGCTTGCTATGCAATATTTGTTCTATGAAGATAATTAACCACGTTTTGCGGTTCAACCACAATAATATGTTTACGTCGATATAAAACCAGTTACTTTAAATTAAAATAACGCATTTTGTTTTGTGTTTAAAATAAAACTTGTTGAATTTAAATTAGAATTCATTGAAACACAAGGCTAATATCGCGAATTATATTATGTTCTTACATGTTTAATAATCTTTGTTAGTTTAATACCGAGAGTACTACTCTACACATTTACACAAAATATTAAGAGGACTAATAAAAAGAGGAATTATTTGTATTTTGAATGTTTGTAACGAATAAACTCAAAAACTACTGTACCGATTTTAAAAATTCTTTTCTCCAATGGAAAGCTTACTTTTCTGGGAGTAGCATGGACAATATTTTTTCTACGAAAATGGGACTTACATGAGTTACGCAGGTGTAATCGAGCGGAACACCTAGGTAGATAATAATATATTATTATTTGTAAATAAAATTGAGATGAAGACAGAACTCTCACACTTTTTAAAAGCTTTTATTTAACTTGCAATGTATGTATGTATGTATGTAACTATGTATGTTCGGGTGGAATCTTGCAACTTAATTTTGAAGCAGAATTCTTCAACCGATTAAGCTGAAATTTGGTATACTTATGTTAGTTCGGTGACAATGCAATATTATGGCACCACCGAGCTGATCTGATGATGGAGCTGGAAGATGGCCATAGGAACTCGGTAATTAAACGACACAACCCCATCGAATTTGGGCTCGTTTGATTCATCTTGACGAGTACTTTGGTACTTGATGGTAACCAGGGTCTGATGATGGAGCTGGAAGATGGCTATAGGAGGAACTCAGTAATTAAACGTCATATTTCCATCGAGTTTGGGCTCGTTTGAGTTGTCTAGACGAGTAATTTGGTACTAGATAGTAACCAGGGTCTGATGATGAAGCTGGAAGATGGCCATAGGAACTCGGTAACTAAACGACACAATCCCATCGAATTTGGGCTTGTATGATTCGTCTTGACTAGTTCTTTGGTACTAGATGGTAACCAGGGTCTGATGATGGAGCTGAAAGATAACCAATTGAGCTGAAATTTTGTATACACGTTTAGTTTGGATGAAAATGCAGGGTTAGCCACGTGACGCCATTCTAAATCCAACTAAAAAGTATATAATAAATTAAGAGTAAAAAATAATTTTTAAAACAAGCTTTTATTTTAATGCGCTAAAAAGAACAAAATTAACTTTTCCTTTAAAACTTTTACTATCTTAAAACGTCATTACACAATTTATTATGTAATAAAAGCTTGTCGCGTGATTAAGTAGATACCCATATTTACTTAGTCTGAAAATTCTAAAAAAATTATTCAATCAGTTAAGAGTTACTTATATATTTAAATAAATAATAATAAATAAATTGTAGGACACAATTCACACACGGTTATTTAGTACCAAACTAGGCAGGACCTGTACTATGGGTACTAAACAACTGATAAACATACTTAAATAAATTTTAAACGACCAGACACGAAGCCAACAGATATGTTCATGCACACAAATGTTGGCCCCGAGCGGGGATCGAACCCGCAACCTCCGACTCAGAAGGCAGGGTCACTACCAACTGAGCCAACAGGCCCGTCATTTACTTAAATAAGTACTCAGATCTCGCGACAAGCTTTTATTACATAATAAATGGTGTTATGACGTTTTAAGATAGTAAAAGTTTTAAAGGAAAAGTTAATTTTGTTCTTTTTAGCGCATTAAAATAAAAGCTTGTTTTAAAAATTATTTTTTACTCTTAATTTATTGCTCATGTGTTTTAGTACTTATTACCTAAAACACGATTACTAAATACATAGAATATTGGTAGATATCAACAAAAGTTATAAGATTTATTTATTTGTGGTCAATAATAAAAACGTCAATTGGCTATAAACTAAGTAATTATTCGTTTAAATGACACGTTGTGTGCCCTCCGTATCATATCAATAATATCTAGTTATAAGTGATAAGTTCTAGGAAACTAGATAATAGCAAATGGAACATAGCTTCTTAAAAATTCTCAATGATGATTCATCGGAAAGACTCTTTTCTTGACATTGCTTAGATAATATTATATCCTCTGATCACCCAAATCATTCACAGATGCAAACATAGGTACTTACCAGTCTTACCACTATTTGTATAATAAAGGAGGCACAATCCTTCATAATTATCGTCATTCCCCTGCCCTTATTCCATTATTTGGGGTCACAGTACAGTATGCCATCCATTTAAGTGATGAATTTATAATTTTCATAGGCAGGCCGCTTCTGTTTGTGCCGCCCCCTAATAATAAAAAGTGACACCCTTATTCACCACCGTTTACTAAGATGATAAGTACCTAAGCATAATTCAATATTCTTTATAACTTTCTAATTTGCGATGCAGACTAAAACATTTACCTGAAGGAGGTTTACAAGTCTTGTATTGTATCTATTAGCAGTGACTTGTTTTACGTTTATGATAACGAACGAACTTTTACCAAACGTTTCACGTTTTACCAAAGCGAGCGGCGTATTATACGGCCTAATTACAAATTTAGCGCTGATATGGTTCACGGCAAAAGGCTTCAGCGAATTCTTATACAGTCGCTTGCCTGACGAGTGACACTGACGCTAATCCTCTTTGGAAATTTTATTGTTGGTGGCTATCCCGCCACCGATCAAGGGCCGGAGTTCCAGGCGGATAGCGCTAGGTGAAAAGGAACTCTTAGGCGCTTTTTACGACAAGAGTAGCGTTAACTGTGGTAGTCAAAGACGTCTAAAGAGCTTCCAACCTCTTTGCTGGTAGTATTCACAACTGCTGCTAAGAGCGAGTCGGTCTTGCACGCGACAGGTTACGTGCCACCGTATATAAACAAAAACTCTTTTTTTTTTATTTCTTATTTATTGTTACAGTAGCCATACACACTCTGTGAAAATTTCAAGTGTTTACCCAAAAAGGTTGGAGGAAAAATATTATCTTGAGTGAAACTTTTTCTTCAAACATCTTTGTGTTTAAGTTCGTGATAGAGTTCAAACTTTGTGTATTAAACCAACAGGAGACGTCACGCGCACTAGTTTCTTCGCATAAAAGTCTGCCAATTTATGCGCGGGGGACGAGGAATAATTAAACACTAGCTTGAACTAGATGCACACAAATACATTCACCAATCCAAGCACTCCGTGAACTCAAAAAAACTAGTTGTAAATAACAGGTATGCGTGTTGACCGACACTTTTTTTTGGCAGAGGAGAACGCCTGTCAGTGGCGTCTCCGGTTGGTTTAATACTCAAAGAGTTCAAAGGACACGACCCTGTGACAGGACGGACGGACAGACAGCGTAGCCTTAAAATAGGGTCCCATTGGCACTCTTTAGGTACGGGACACTAAATATGACAAACTACTTACATACTACGCTTATCATTATTACCACTGTCGTAACTAATTGTAACTGCTACAAGCTAATGATAATGCCACGATATTACCTACTTACATTATATCACTATGCCGTCATAATTCAGGTATGTCTGTCATGTTACTTACCTTGTTGCATCTTTAATAATTTAGGTGCTACGAAAGATTACCAAATCTATTCTACGTTTACTATTAAATATATGTTAGAGGGTTGGTAAAAGTACTTCATTCTTGGAAGTACCAACCTAGTGTTTACCATATTTTTTTATTCCGTATTGGATTTTCTCTTATTAATGATTTAAATGTGGAAATTACCTCTACTAAAATTACGTACCCTACGTACATAGGTACATGCAACAAATATGTACAATTGTTTTGTAAATTTTGCATTATAGTACAAGTAGTAGGTACAATTTTTGCATGTAAGTTGCGAAGGGCGGCTGCAGTCAGTTAAAAAAATAAACTGTAAGGACCTAGATAATATACCTACTTAGTTTTCTACGTCGAGGTTATTTGTATTTAAAACTATTCGGTACATATTCTACATGACCTCAACGTAAAAAATAAGTATGTCCTAGATGCCCAATTACTGTAATTACTAATTAGACACCTTATCAGATAAAAAAAAGAATGATAAGAATATACAAATATTTAAAAAAAAAGGTTGCTAATATCAAAAAGCAAGTGGGACATCGCAATATTTTTCTTGAAAAGACGGTCTCGCTAAGAAAATCGTTGAACAAGCACCATAAAAACCCGACTGCATGAAAAAATACAATGAAAACATTAACACGCGTAAAGTTTTAGATTCCATATATAGCAGTCGGGTAAAGTTGAAGCCTACAGGTATGATACTTGGGAGAAACGACGAATCTAATCGATGAGACCGCCCATTGTACCTTCTTGTTTTGTCATGTGTCACCTAACACATATTTGGCATTGATAAATAGGTCTAAGGGCTGCAGATATTAGAGAGACGTCACTCGCTTTGGTAAGCCGTCAAGATAATGATCTTGACGGCTTAGCGTAAAACTTAGCCTGCTCTTGATTGTACATAATTGTGAATGCACAATTATTTACAATCAAGAGCACGCTAAGCTTGACACTTTGGACTATGACCAGGCCCTGTATTCTATGGCGCGCAGTATAAATCAGAGCTCAGCATAAACTGGTAGTGTAAAGCTTGACTTGCTCTTGACTGTACGTAATAGTCAAACAAATCACATACGAGTATATATATATATATATATATAGTTTTCTACCTATTAGATGTATACTTTTCTTAAATACCTACTTATTTAAGAAAAGTATACATCTGGTACTGCTGTACAATACTTACTAATGACATCGACACCTTGTAGGTATGTAAGTAGGCACTTCGAAATCCGTCAAACTGTTTCTAGGCTACAAGAGGTGAGCGAATTCAGGCGATGTTTAAAGCGACTTTGTATGAATGTAGATAATAGATAAACAGAGTTTTAATTTAACGAACATATAGGTACTTGTATACAAACAAAATGCCTTTTTAGAACGGGTCACGGAATAAGCGCAATTCTTCTTCAGACCCCAATTAAGTAGCTTAATATAAAAAACATCAGGTTAGGTACAGTTTCCATAGGTAGCCCTAAACTCTGTTATCCTAATTCATTTTTCGAAAAAATTTAACACAATATATAAAAAATTGCCGTAATCTAGTTGACACTGAACAAACTAATTTCAGGAATTGCGCTTATTTTGTTATTATACCTATTGTATATTGCGCATGCGCAGTTTTAACTGTTGAGATTTCAAAATATAAAATAAACGGCCAATCGGCTGGCTATTGATCGTGCTTTGAAATGAAACCCACTTCGATTGAAATACTGCAGAAAGGCCTTGTTTTTAAGTATACTTACATTTTCTTTTTACTTACTACAACGTGGCCTACAAAAGCAAGTACCTACCTACCAAAGTAGTTACTACCTATGTCAGTACCTAGGTATGTACTAAAATTGGGCATGTGTCCTGTACGGTAATGACATGTTAATTAGAATAATCATTAATTTAACTTAATAGGTTAATAATTATAATTATAATTATAATGATTGCAGTGGTGATTAAGAAGAGCATAGTTCTAATGAAATTCTGATCATAAAAATAAGAAAAAATGAGCGATTGTAAAGAATGTAAAACAAAAGACGATGTTTGAGGGTATTTGAACCATGATTAGTAATTTTAACATATTTTCCAAATTTTAGCCCGGACGGTTAAAGAGCCGGCCGAAAATCAGTGAGGCTCGGGTTCAAATCCTGGCATGTCCCAATGAGTTTTTCAAAAACTTACGTACATATTTATCACTAGCTCGACGGTGAAGGAAAACATCGTGAGGAAACCCGCAGGTCTCAGAATTAATTCTGAGACATGTGTTAACAGACCCGGTCCGGCGATAGGCTCACCACCTATCACGTTTAGGGGTCCAATATATCTCGTGAAATGTGGGTATATCCAGTAATGGAATACCTCTGCCTACCCCCTCGGGAATAAAAAGGCGTGAGATTATATTATATTATTTTCATGTTGACACAAAATGTCGTAAAGGTAGAGGGTATAAAGACTATCTTAATCTTGGTCGGCTAGAACCCCTCGCTTTACTCGGGCAGGACTCTACCTAAGTAATTCTAGTTCTAGTTACGCTCAGGGTCTAATATGCAGTCCGTGATGACACTGTTTGATTCCTTTGGTGCATCTACTCTTATGCAATGATCTCAGTACAGCCAAACATATCTATCATATTATAATTCATCATGTAAAACCTAATCCTACTTATTTCAAGCTAACTTGCATATTAGATGAAACACCTGCAAATTAATAACCTTATTATTTCTGCCAACATAGACAAATCACTAAAAGCAAAGATAAGCGAAAGTCTGATAGGTACCTGAAAAAATTACTCACCTTTTATTATGATAATTTCGTCTACCTAAAATTTTAAAAGATATAAACAATTTTATCGCTCGTAAAAATGGGATCAATAATTATAAAGTAAATGTCTCCATTGTTTCTTAGTAAGTCTTGTGATTGATAAAATTCACTTATCGCAGTCCAAAGGTTGTGATGACCTACCCACCTAATTAATATCAATATAAAGAAAATACTAGAATCTTGCCGACATTGTTTAGTTTATTAATAATTTGTTATAAGAATCTACTAAGACGGTAGTAACTGAAAATATACCTACTTAATTTTACGGTTCGGTTTTACTTGTGTTGTACCAAACACCACATTTCTATATTATGGTTTGATACTAAGACTTTTTATTTGATCTGAGGTACTAAGGTGGTAAATCGAGTAGACAACATTCGTTATAGGTATACTGTGATACTCTACCTACTACATACCATATTTTCATAACTTTTTACAGATTAGTCCGATTTGTTATTCATTGAAAATGGTATGTAGGTACCCCGTTGTTGGTCCCATATAAATTTGGAAAAAAATCCAACCCTAAGGGTAGGAAAACAGGGGATGATTGATTTTTCACTCACTGATTGTAATGTACCACGCAGAACTTTTTACAGAGTAATCCGATTTTGATAATATTTTTTAATTGGATAGGGTTATACCTATACTTAGGTATACTTACATTAGTTCAAGAACTTAGTTACTAAGGTTAATCAGTCAAGAACCGCACGGTTCCAATGCGCACAGTAAACATTTAAAAAAATAATTGTGTCTCAGATTATTGGTTTTAGAGGTTAAATAAAAATGTTTATTATTTTTTCTTTCTTTCTGATGCAAAGGTTGCATACAAACTCAAACATTACAAAGACATCCCGTCCCAAATCGCAACCGCTTTCCCGCTTTTCCCGCCTCTGTGCGCGTTGGCCTTTATAGTTTCGGGAATTTTGTGATGAGTCAGTGAGTCAGCGGTGTTTCGGTTTTATATGAGTAGGTACAGTACATAGATAATAAATATGTACTAGTAGCATTTTCATAAGTAGAGATATAATATTTTTTTATCATAATATTATCCTCCTTTTACAAGTACTTTTTTTGTACAAGTATTTAATACCAAATTCAATCAAAAATAATAACAATCTTGAGTTAATCGTGTGAAAAATAGGACAGTTACCTACTTATTAATAAAATAAAGTACGTACTAACTTAATTAAGAAGAAGTATCATGTAGATATGATCTTGATCTTCATAATAAAGGTAGCTAGTAGCCGTTATTCAACATAAGTAGGTACTACTTACTTAGATAATTCATTTTTAACGCAAATTAAGCACATTATAGCCTAGTCATTACACTTTATAATTCCTTTGTTAGGTAGGTATAAAGACGTATGAATTTGCATGTAAAATTTGAGTTGCGTGCGTTTAATGCTTACAGCAACTTAAACAGTTTCTCTTATTGCCATAAAGGTTACCGGTTTAATTCTCTTATTGTTTGTAATAGAAAAGTTTATTTCAGTCGCCCTTTTTATGTGAGACTAGTAATTATGATTTACAATTACATACAATATATGCTTTAGCTGACCAGAGGGCTGGCAGCTTTCTTTGTCAAAGGATCAGCCTAGCTATGCCGAGACGTACGATGTACACGTGGTTCCTTTTGGAGGACATTTTTTATTTGTAAATATTGTAAATGACTGTATATATTCTTTGTAGTATATAAATGAGTTTATTATATTCATTTTCACGGAATCGGGAACTGCGCTGGTTAAACCACGGAGCGCCGCCAGTATTAAATACTAGCAGCGCCCCGCGGTTTCACCCGCGTTGTTCCCGTCCCCGTAGCAATACGGGGATAAAATACTTCCCATTCCCGTAGGAATACGGTGATAAAATATAGCCTTTGTGTTATTCTGATGTATAAGCTATATAAATGTAAAGTTTCATCAAAATCCGTTCAGTAGTTTTTGCGTGAAAGAGGAACAAACATCCACATCTATACAAACTTTCGCGTTTATAATATTAGTAGGATAGGATAGGATAAGTGCAATTCCTGAAATTAGTTTGTTCAGTTTCGACTACTTAATCGGTTTTAGCTATCTACATCTACACTAATCTAAATCTTCCAATATTAAAAAGAGGAAAGGTTTATACTTGTATGTTTGTAGCGAATAAACTCGAAGGCTACTGGACCTATTTAAAACATTATTTCATAAATGGAAAGCTGCAATATCCCTGAGTAACATAGGGTATATAGTCCATGTATTCCGTCGAGAACGGGAACTACGCGACTGAAACCGCGCAGAACCGCTAGTTTTTAATATGTGTGATTTTTTTCCGAAAAATGAATTAGCGTAACTGAATTTAGGGATACCTATGGAAACTGTAGTATTGTTGCTCTTTATTTAAGATAGCGAGTGCCCAGCGGCGTCGCAGACATGGATCTAGTGTATTCCCGTTCCCGTGGGAATTTCAAAAACCCCTTCATAGCGATTGCCTACGACATATTATTATGACACCTACATACCATTATGACTGACCTTGGTACCTACGTGCATTCCTTCTGTTTGCATGACATTTGTATTGTTCTGTATTGGTATTTATTAGGTTTTCTTTGTAATTTCAGTTTCAACATGATCTTCTGGTAATATTTTTTCTTAGCTTCTTCATTTAGTAACAAATAAATACAAAACTCAATTCACATTTGCATTGAACAAATATCAAAAACGTCACTAAGACAGTGTCAAAGAAAAATAAAATAGCAGTAAAGCAGAAAAGAGTATTGATATAACAATTAGCAGACCCAATTTATTAGGTTCCCAATGATCCCGTTATTCCCGTTCCCGGGGGAATTTCCAAAAATCATTTTATAGTAGTTGCCTGTATACGTCTATAAGACACCTACTTACCATATTTCAAGTTTGTAAGTGTTATCGTTTCGAAGTAGTACGTATTTCTCTTTTTAACCAGTTTTTATATTTTCCCGTGGGAATGAGATATTTTCCTGGAATAAAAAGTACCCTAGATGTTGACCCGGGTAATCAGTTATCTCCATACCAAATTTCATCAAAATCCGTTCAGTAGTTTTTGATTGATGCGTGCACAACCAGACAGACAGACAGACAGACAAAAATTCCAAAAATTGGTGTTTCGGTATCTATATCGATAACTATATATACTACCGCTAAAATTTTCAAAAAATATTTCATGTACAGACACGGCCCCGTTAGAGTTTTATTATATGTATAGATAGATAGAAGAGATAAAACTATGGAAGTGCCTTCCATAGTTTTATCTCTTACTTTGTGTTTGCCCTTAAATACTGCTACTCTTTTCTAAACTCCAAGTATACCAAGGTCCACTGTCGAACTCGGTAAAACTGTGTAAATTGCAGAATAATATACCTACCTCGACTATTTTTCTTTGTAACTCGAAGCCGCTCTTCGTCGTTTTCGCTTTGCTCAGGCACAAGCAGCCTCCGTGACAAGGTCATTGTCCTCCACGATCAAGCTTACGATGGCTCAGGGTAGAATTATTAAAGCCAAGAAATATAATGATACCACAGACCCATACAAAAGAAATGGAAACATTTGAAAACATATTTACAGACACACAAAGTAAGAAAAGATAAATCGCAGAATAATTCTACGGGTTGGCATAACATGTTTTAACTACAATCGGTTAAGATACAATAGAATATATTGGTATGTTTTCAATATTAAACCTTTTTTCTGATTTTTCAATCGTCAGATAAATTTTATTTGTAAAATATATTGATGCTGTCACTGTCTGACACAATAAAGAGGAAAAGTGACAGGTGGTGTTTATTCATCGGATAACTTTTAACTGACAATTGAAAAATCAGCCCTAAATTAAACAATATTCGACAATAAAACAATAGATATGTTGGCTCGCGTTTGAAACTTTATATCAAACGTCAATTGAAATATACCTACTAACTACGAGTATATTATCACAATTAATCTCTGAACACCGACATTATAGTCTCAAACTAACAAACAGCAGTAGAAGACTAGCTCAGATTCCAACATCAAATACAGTAAGATGGTTTTCAAAACCTAATTATTTTTGTTTTAGTTTATTATTATTATTACCTAAGTATTATAATCAAAATGACTGATCATCACATAAAACAGTCCAAATAGTACCTATTGGATAGGGGATTCTGTCTGACCTACAACTCTACAAAATGTCTGATAGTTCTAGATTTTTTATAAGTTATATAGGTTAATAGTACATAATAAAAAATACAAGTTTTCATTATCCTACCTTCCTGTGTTTTCTGCGCCATCTTGGAACAAGCATCTAAAATTGGCACTTTTAAATTTATCACCTCTATTTAGTTTAGCATAACGCAAGCAACAGAATATGAGAGAAATGAATGATATTGTATTTATTTATTTAGTGTAGATAAAAATGTATACAACGATGTCTAGACTATTAGTAATCTTAAGCCCATCGGGTCAGACAGGTTCAAAACTGTTGATTGAATTATAATACCTATATTATATGCGTATTTATGACTATGACGTACATTTAAGATAGAGCAAATATAGATCTCTATGGTTTTGATATATTTACACAGATGGATGGTAATTATATAAGTCATAATAATTTATATTTAATTTAAAGAAAATGCCTTACATAATACTTTAATAACAATTTTAATACATGAAATTTTCACAATGACTGGAAAAAATAAAATACGTTATCTACTGCACTTTCTAATGAGGTTTTTCAAACATGCGTACATTGGGAATATCCTACTAATATTATAAATGCGAAAGTTTGTATGGATGGATGTATGGATGTTTGTTCCTCTTTCACGCAAAAACTACTGAACGGATTTGATGAAACTTCACATTTATATGGCTTATACATCAGAATAACACATTCCCACGGGAACGGGAACTACTCGGGAGAAACCGCAGGGCGCTGCTAGTTATGAAATAATCTTATGAAAGGATTTTTTAAAAATTCAATCCCTAAGGAGGTTAAATAAAAGTTTGCGTGGAACTTCGTTATTTTTCCAATAAATTACGAGTGCAACTATATTATTATACTAACTTGACGTCACCAAAATATCCTTTTACTTTATTTGTCAGGAAACTTGTAAGGTACATAAAAGGTCAGCAGCGTTTTCATGTACAACTACGATTTTTAATTAATAAATGCAACGTGTACACTCATACGAATATTTCCATTTCCACTGAAATAATTTTAATGTGCATAGCATTGTCGGTTGCTTTGGCTTTCATTCGGTTTTTTCATTACGTTACTTATTTTTTAAGTGATGAGACTCCAGTTGTGGGCTACTTTGGAAACTGTAGGAAACACAAAAACTGTTATTATTCAAAAAAACTAATTAAAGAGTAAATTTCGGGTAGAGAATAGAGATCATACCTATTCATTATCAATTGCTGATTAACATTAGCTCGCGTGTTTGTTTCTTCTTTTCCCATACTATTTCTTATCCTTTTACTACCTACACTATCTACATATATCTCATTTTGCTTTATCACACTTCATTAACTACAATAATTGGTAGAGATTACCTGGGTCTGAATTTTGTAGATAACTACTTAGAATTTTGTACACCCTCTCAGCCTCTGCACATTTTATAACTTAGCTACAGTATTGGAAGGTGAGTGTACCTTATACCGTACATAACATGACGAAGTGCAAATATGGCGTTACAAAACTGGCTAAAGCCGTTCTCGCGATCACACCGAGACAAGGCCGGCCAAAGTCCAACTTCGATTTACGTCGTAGCTCAAGTACGTCCGTGAGCCGTCTTTTAGCACGCTTGTTGATCAGTGCCGGATTTAGCTTTTCGCAGATGATACTTCAAATTCAATTCAAAAATCGTTTATTTTCTATTGGTATTAAAATATACACTTAGAAACGTCAATATTTTATAATAACAAGGCACTCTAAACTCGTCCATGAAGATTGGCTAAATGCAAACAGCAGCCCATCTCCACCGACGAGCTGCTGGTTCCGAATGCAGTACCCCGAGAAGAGCCAGCAAGAAACTCAAGGGCAGCTCTTTTTAATCTCATGTCTTACTAATAAATATCGTTTACAATAATAATTATAATTAATAGCCTTACATAGCGTCGAGTCGGTTAATCCCATGCATGTTGGTCTACTAAGTAGTCTGTAATTTTATAGTAGCCTTTTTTACGTAATTTTTGCTTAACTATTATTTTAAATTTGTCAAGAGGCAAATTTTGTAATTCAATGGGAATCTTATTGTAAAAGCGTATACATTGACCCTTATATGATTTGGTAACTTTAGATAATCGACTAACACAAGCAGCCAGTTCATTCTTATTTCTAGTGTTTATACAATGTCTGTCACAATTTTTTTTGTAAAGTGATATATTCTTTTTAACATACAATACGTTTTCGTAAATATACTGTGACGCCAGTGTCAGTATATTAATTTCCTTGAATTTTTCCTTTAGAGACATCCTAGACCTCATTTTATAAATTGCACGAATGGCTCGTTTCTGCAAAATAAATATTCTCTGGACATCAGCAGCATTCCCCCACAGTAGAATGCCATATGACATTAAGCTGTGGAAGTAGCTGAAATAGACAAGTCTAGCTGTTTCTACGCTTGACATATTACGTATTTTTTTTACGGCATATGCAGCAGAACTGAGCCTTTTCGCCAACGTATCAATGTGCGGTCCCCACTGTAACTTAGAGTCTAGAGTTATTCCTAAAAATACTGTAGTGTTTACACATTCTAATTTTTCGTTTTTAACTGTAACTGAGTTTAAAGTTCGTTTAACATTTGATAAAGAAAAATGTACACATTTAGTTTTTTTCTCATTGAGAAGTAGATTATTAACGTTAAACCAACTGACAACATCATTAATTGCACTGTTCACTTCGTCATAAGACTTAATAGGTCGTTTAATTTTAAAAAGTAGAGATGTATCATCTGCGAACAGTACAATATCATGTTGCACTCGGTTGGGTAGGTCATTTATATAGATCAGAAATAGAAAGGGGCCTAAAATGGAGCCCTGCGGTACACCAATACAAAGTTCAGTTTGCGCCGACCCTAATACGTACAAGACTTACTCGTAGGTAGAAAACTACCTATCTGCAAGGATTAAGGAGCCACGCAAGGTGGATGGCTAAGAGCGGCACTATTAGAGGGCGTAGGGAGTTGCTGTCGGCCAGACACATTATCTGAACCTTCCTCTGTTCGTAGCGGCTTACCGTTCTACTGGGCTAAGGAGGGGGACGGAGGACGTGTCTGGGCACCCTAATATATCCTGGTCAACAGACTGCTTCCTACTACATCATCATCATCTACAAGTGATTTGAACCTATAGCATTATGTTCAGAGTGAGCCAGCTCGCTCTATATGCCACCCCTAAGACAGCCTGTCCCTAGGTTACGGTTATATCGCCTGTTGAGAAATCTAGGACTGCTGTTGAGCCCAAGCACATATAGGCCCTAGACTGTACGGGCCAGATAACAAAAATTTTTAATGATTCATGTACACAAAATGTACAATCTTTTGTTCAAGCATAGAATATCAATTTTAAGATATTTAAGTATGTTGTAATCGATTATCTTTGAACAAATAAATCACTTATAAATAGAAATGACAAAACCTAAATGTTTTATTCAATGTAGGAGCTTATAAGTCCATTTATTGAAAGTCATTTTAATTGTCTGTGGTCATTGCAGTTACTATGACTTCGGAATGTGTTATAGCTGAGAAGAAGCGCGCAAGACATACTTCAAATTACTCTAATAGCTACTCAATGATTCCGAGCATGTGACAAAAACCAACACATTAACCTACATTTACACTGATTAAATATTTAATTAAGTTATGATGTGTACGTACGTGTATATACGTCATATCCTACTGTATTCTATCAGCAGTGACATCTTTTCTGTTAAGTAAAAAACTCTATTAATATGATTGATTCGAATACAATATCGGAGAAAATATAAAATTTGTCAATATTGCAAAGAGATGAAAATATAAGAAGGCATAGAGGGGCAAAGCAAGGAAAATTTGATGCCAAAAGTTATTACAAGTGGAAAAAATCTAGTACGATTTCGACCGAATGACGACAGCTCGCGTTCATACTAACTGACATAACGCCTTAGCTTCAAAGTTTTTGTATGAAAATATTCCCAATGCCCCCTCTATGTCCTATTATATTTTAATCTCTTTGGAATACTGACTTATACATAGATGGATACGGATATTTAAAATCTGAGATTTGAATTCTGAAGGTAAGCGTGCACAAAATACCAACAAACAATGTACACATTAAGTGACGTAATATAATAGGTAATTATGTAATCCAGAGGATGGGTACATAACAGATGACGTTTGTATGAACATGATTTGAATGAAGTGGTTCTTAAATCAAACTAAACAGGTAAAAAACCTCAGTACTGGATTTATTTACGTCGCATCATAAATTGTATAGTCATACTCGTATAATAGACTCAACTAAATATTTTGATAGGAGATGTTGTGTTGTATTTTAACGCAAGTCTTTTAACTACATGGATAAAGATTGGCATTTTGAACAAAATATACTTTTTGTATATATCTTTCAATAAATGTCAAAGTCATGAAGCCATGATTATTTCACGATTCTTTCAATATTCCAAAAAGCGGTGCTAGAGTGACATAAGTTAACTACATAGTTTTTAATATAATATATACCTACCTACCTATGGTATTCGAAGTACAATGCTCAATTATTTACCAAACGATATATTTACCTACAGCAGAAATCTAATTAGAAGTCTGAAGTAGCAAAGAGATTTAAATATACTAAAGATAAGCCAAGGCAAACAGAATCGTAATCCAGAACTTAGGTAAAATAAGTCTAGTTTTATACTGAACTGAGGCTTGAGACCAAAATTTAAATTTATGAAAATAATCTCAATTGCCCTATGCTTGCTCTATGCCCTAATATATTTAAATCTACTTGTATGCTAGTAAAACATTCGCTAAGTACTACAGGTGGCACTCCGGCCAAAGTTCTTTTGCAAGTATACCACGTAAGACATCGTAGCAGATAAATAAATGGAAATGCAAAAGAAGAAAAATATTTTATGACAAATAAGGACTCTTTTCGCATACATAAAATCTTATATCTTAGGAAAATTTACGCCGTTACGCGGTACTGTATGCTTATCTCAGCAACTACCACTGCTACCTAATTGTTTTTTTAAATATTATAATTAAACAGTGCATGCGCAGCTATATTTTTTTTCTACCAAAATATTATTCTTTTTGAGGCCAAAGGAGATCAGGGTCATCGTACACAGAGCGAAAGGGCGGGAAAGCGGTAGCGGTTCGAAACGGTTTTTTTTTAAATTTGTGTCTCGTATATATTACTAGCAGCACCCTGCGGTTTCACCCTCGTAGTTTTCGTTCCCGTGTGAATACGGGGATAAAGTATAAGCCTATGTGTTATTCCGATGTACCTACAAGCTATATAACTGCATGTAAAGTTTTATCAGAGTCCGTTCAGTAGTTTTTGCGTGAAAGAGGAACAAACATCCAGACATCCAAAGATACAAACTTTCGCGTTTATTATATTAGTAAGATTAGTAGGATTTAAAGAAAAAGTAAAACGACGTCTCTATCTTACATCGGTATTCAGAAATCCGCAAAAATCTTTTACAAACAAACTAATTTAACGGAACTACAAAAAACTTCATGGCGTAAGTCGTAATATATTTATTTGTACAGAATTTAGAACCTTCATGAAGTGCGATGAGAGACGTATCTCTGAGGAGGCCAGTAAAATTTTAACATGTATAAAACAAATAATGGAAAAACATGACGTATTTTAAGAGTTTTTGCTGATAATGTTGTGGTCAATACATAACTGGCTGAGATATTTAATAAAAACATTGCAAATGGAATCTTTATTTTACTCGACTAGTTTGTAACAGAAAAAAATCATTCTTTTCGCTGATCCTGTACAGGATACCTGCAACTTCTCTACATCCTATTTTGGAAAATAAATTATAGTTGTAAACAGTCCTTGTTGTTCATTTAGAGACTAGAAGACAATTGTTGTGAATCGAATGTTCTGAGTAATAGGTATAGAGGTAGCCATGATTCGTGCTATCACTACGAACATGATATTCCGAGAATGTGGATATGCTCCGACAAGAGTCAAGATCATGTGTAATATAGGTAGGTACTTATAAATGTATTAACACATATGCATCTTTGCTTGTGCTTGTGATCGTTAGAAACTCCGAGTTGCAAAGATCTGCATCGAGCGTTGACCCGGCTTTCCTTTGTAGAAGGGTCGATCGATGCTCCGACTTGACCTGTTTGTGAGTGTCCTTAGGTAAAGGTACTATTTCACTGCCAGAGGACCCTTAAATTATATAATTTGTATAGTAGTGTACTACTACTTAATATCTCATACAAACACATTAATATCTTACACAAATTTTAAACAATGAACACAAGTGCAGTGATATACCTACACGCATCAGCTCAAGAGCTGCAAGTGTATTAATAAAATAATAATAAAAATAAAAATATAATGAATTAATAAGATTATGCATTTGGAAATTTCCGCCAAAAAAAGGGGTAACAAAATTATTTTTTAAATAATACTAGGTACTCGTATTTAATCAACATAGACACTATCTAAATAAAGAGCAAAGGAATATATTATGTTTGTTAATTATATGTCAAAATGTGTCAATAAAATTATGTTTGCACTTATGATGGTATTATAAATACTAGTTTTCTTCCAATTAAATTTGAAACCATTTTTTAATTTTTAATTTTGGTATTTAAAGATGTTATATGTACCTGCCTAATCAATAAATTCAATTAATCATAAAGATTTACATTGTAATGCGGTTGACGTAATACTTCTTAATTAAGTAATATCTAATTACGTTACAGATTAATAAATGTTTATAGTTCCAATTCTAATCATTTCGATATCAATAAAATAAAATCCGGGTCTTACAATAAGACCACGTATCGACATTCTTTGAAACGTTGCCTATCTTGCTCATGAAAATAACATTTTCATATCTCATACTCGGAAAGTAGTGTATGTTTGATCTGAGTACCGGGTCGGAAGCGATGATTCCCACCACAGAGAGATTCAGGGCTGTGATTCCCGCCCTCGGTCGGGAAAGACTGATAGTAATTGCTTCCGGCCTTAGGGCGGGAATAAATAAAAAAATAGTACTAAATTTGGCAATGACGTTTAAAGAAAAAGTTTCTCTAGGAAAGAGAATGACTTTCTTCCAACCTCTTTGGGTACTTAGTAGGGATACGAAACTTTTTACATCAATTAGAATAAGCAAAAAAAAGGTGCGGCCTTGTGAGTGTAGGTATAAACAACAGAAAATAGCCCGCACGCGGGGCGGTACGCGTTCCATATTTAAAATAAAAAAAACAGTAATAATTTGGTAATCTGTTCCGAAATTCAAAATCTTGTTTTTCATCGACACTAATTAAGCACAGAACACTATTACTCGGCTAAAAGTGTTATAAAGAGGAAGGATTTGTATATTATTTTTGTAATGTTATTTAGGTTAGGTACTCTATGATGTAGTATTCAAAGACGTTTAAAAGAAAAAGTTTCTCTTTCTTCCAACCTCTTTGGTTATATTGTTGACAATTTTGTTTTTTTTTTAGGTATTATTGCGTTTTTGCATGTTAGAATTTTTGTAAAATTGTAATTTTTTTTGTTTACTTTCCTTGAATTCGAAATGAAAAGTAGAGTGTTTAACGCGGGTGGAAGTTATCAATTCCTTCCGACCCTTGTATAACAATCTACTATTTAAAGCCAACGCACACAGAGGTGGAAAGCGGTCGCGATCCTGGATGGGAATTTTCAGTTATTCCGAGTTTGTAGGAAACCTTTCACACAGAAAGCTCGCGTTTAACGTCAGAATACCTACATAATACGATTCATCTGCAATTATATAAAATAGGTAGGTACTTTGTATATTGCAGGTGCTAAAACTAATCATAAGTAGTTCCTGTAATTAAGTTCAATGATCTTGCGTCGATCTCAACGATAGTGTTTATTGCGTTTTAGTAGACGTAGCAAAAATGCAGTCCAAGGCCAACGTTAAATGCCACCGCATAATTGCGTAGTTCGCTCACGGCATCAGACACACCCATCAGGTAAAGCAAACAGGCTTACATAATATATGCACCAAAAGATTTGAGAACTTTCGGAAAACTATACTATAAAAGATATAATATATCAAGATCTAATTACCTCAGTTCAATTCTGAGGTTGAAATCACACAATAAATAGATCTTAGGTATGGACACAAGAAAGAAGAAAGTTTTTTTTAAATTTCTTTTGAGTGTTAAGAGGAACCGACATACGCAACCTCATATTATATATATTATGTCTGGATAAATATACTCAGTAAACACAGTAGAAACTGAAACGCAAACACACCATATAGGTATGCGTCAAAATCTGAAGTTGTGCTGCTAGTTATATCAATATCAGACACTGCCGTGACTAGGTACTACCTTGACTATAATAATGAACTATGATATAACTATGCCCCTACTTGTTTGTATTTTTGTAGATTGGAATCTATACCAACACTTCTGTTTCAATACCTACCTTCTATTGTTTCCTACTAGTCCGCTACCTAATTTAAATAAAAATATTTTTAATTTTATCTAAAGATTTGTCAGTATCACTACAACATACACACTACATAGTATAAAACAAAGTCGCTTTCTCTGTCCATATAATAAATAATAATAATAAATCTTTATTTCAGGCAATATTAATATCCCTATGTCCCTATGTATGCTTAAATCTTTAAAACTACGCAACGGATTTTGATGCGTTTTTTTTTAATAGATAGAGTGATTCAAGAGGAAGGTTTTAGTATAGCATTGCACTCGTGCGAAGCCGGGGCGGGTCGCTAGTTTGATAATAAATTTCTACTTATGTCTTGATTTTCTAAAGCATTTGTGTGTCTACCTACTATATGTACAGAAAATTTCTAATTTGTAAACTAAAAAAATGTGTGAGCATTCAATGAATAGTTTACCAACTTTATCGTTAACATCAGGTAACACAATTGCAATTGCAGCACGACTGACACCCCGGGTCATAAGCACGTACGTTCTGCTATTGTACTGGACATGTCATGGTTGCGTCCTTCCTCAGATAAGGACATAGGCTAAAGTCCATTTTTCCCTGTAATTTTATTGATTTTTTTAAAACAGAATATATATAGCAACGAAAAGGTATTAATCTAATTTGTTGTTTCTGCCTACCCCAATTGGAAACAGGGGTGAGATTATGTATCATATATACATACCTACATAAATGAGCAAAAATCTACTACTAGCTAAATCACGTACCGTCTACCACAACAGTAAAATGCGCAAAATAAGTATCAGTAATTTCTAACTAGTGTCTGTTTTCAACAAGACCTTGGATGGAAAAAAAAATATTAAATTAAGTGATAGTACATAATACTTTTCAAATTTGTAATTTTAACCAATGTTAATGCTCCCATTTTCTACACGTCAATATCTACTTGTTAACGTCATCGAAAACAAACTAATTACAAAAAGGTCTTGCTTAAAAATAAAACGGCAAGATCTCATAAATATAACGCAATGCCAGACTTTTAATTTCAACTCGCTTACTGCACCGGTCAAAGATCTATTTTTTGTTACAGGCGACATCTTGTGATCACTTTGTGAAATCACTCGAGATGTTTTTTAATGTATGAACAATAACATTCTAATTATATTGATTTTAAACAGACGATAAGTTCTCTACTTCTGATAGTTAAGTATGAAACTTATAATAAAAGTGATAATTCACTAATATAAATAAAATACTTACAATTTCGTCAAAATAAAAATATATTTTTTGGAAAAACATTTTCTTTTTTACATTAGAAAACACAAACGGCGAGGGCGAGTACCTACTTCAAAAAGTTGTACTAACCTTTCAGAAGATGTCGTTTCAAATGTTTGATTTCATAGATCTAAGAATTTACAATAGAGCCATCTTGTGAGATTTATTGTTATCTGTAAACCAACTAAACCATGACTTTACTAAACGATTAAACAATGATGGAGCATGCGATGAACCAAACTCTATCGTATTGATTTGATAGATGGCGATGGCATTTAAGTCCTACTTGGATAAATTAATAGTAATGTAATAGCAAAATAAAATACGACATTAAAAGATTAGCTACTTCTATTATTATTATTCACTATCTACTTATATTATTTTATTATTGATAAATAACCCCTTAACATGGTTACTATAGTATTTTATTTTGTATTAGTTGTTGCAATCAGTAATCTACTATACGCAGGCATTTTTAACATTTTTAAATCACTCATTGCATTATATTATTTGGACTCGACCTAACAAATCATTGATTTATTTACTTCTAGGTTCTCTTTAATTACTTGTTCATTAATATGCCTTGAATTTCCACAGTTCTTTTCTATGAGTACCATAGTCAATTGGTCAGTCAGGTGTGGTATAGATGGAAAAATTGTCTTGAAAGAAAAGAAGAAAAAACCGCACTGAAATATAAATGTTTTTTTTTTAAATAAATTAAATATGTTGATTGACGCCTTTATCCCCGAGGACATAGGCAGAGATATTCCATTTCTAAAAAAATTCAAGTCCAAGAAAATAGAACAAAACATTTAATCTCCTCGTACAAATTTTGATCATTATCTAACAATATTTTTTACGAAATTGTTATTTTTTATTTAATATTCACCTCTTGCAGGGGCAAAATTTTGATACCTATATAAATGATTGTTTGTCACTTGTCGCACTTGCAAGCTTGTAGGTGAAATGTTACTTATATCTACCTAATACTTGAATATCCTTACCTATGTTTCACAAAAAAACTAGATTCGGTATCTTCTTCTTTATATTTTGTAACGACATTGTAACTTGTTTGTGTCGACCACTATTTTCCTATACCTACATTCCATGATTCGTTAATTCCATTAAATATGTATAAAATAGATAAACAACTAAATACCCTAAAAGGTGAATAGACTCTTAATAATATAGTTTATGAAGTAAACAACTACATATTATAATGAACTAGAATAACTTAACTTGTAACGTACCAAAAACAAGAGCTTCTCCATGGAACTACTTAAATGTCGAACCTTCACCGTTTAGGTTTTAATAAATTCTACATAAGCTTTTAAACACCAAGGTAGGCTCACTGCTTCTGATAATACTGGAAGCCCATAATGTCCGTTTTCACCATCGAGCCCCTAAATTTAGGGATTCCTTATCAATATTTGAGAATTACTTAGGAATAAATTTTCACCAAAGTTTAAGTGTTACCTAAATCCTTAAAAGACTCCTTAAAGTTAGGGACCGTATTACAGAACGATTTATGCAACGAAACTCCGCTTGAGGATGTCAGAAAGAGATGCCGCTATGTGAGTCGGAGAATGCTGTCCTCTTCTAATTGTGCTTAAACAGAGTTTCATACTTGAAGGTCGTTCTATAAATACTGCTTATCATACGATTCAATACAGTGAGGATGATTTTTTTCCGAATTCACCCTCCAAAGTACACAATTTGTTTATTTTAATTTTATTTTCCCTGTTTGCTACAATCTTTGAGTATTAAACCAACCGGAGACGCCACTGGCAGGCGTTCCCCTCTGCCAAAAAAACGTGTCGGTCATCACGCATACCTGATAAATACAACTATTATTTTTTGAGTTCACGGAGTTCTTGGATTCGTGAATGTATTTGTGTGCATCTAGTTCAAGCTAGTGTTTAATTGTTTTGTCCAAAAATGCGATAGTTTTAACATTATTTGTGTTTGTTTCCTCGTCCCCCGCGCAGAAATTGGCAGACTTTTTTGCTAAGAAACTAGTGCGCGTGACGTCTCCTGTTGGTTTAATACTCAAAGGCTACAATCGAAGTTGATGAATGAGTGTTTTTACTCATTAAATAAAAGCCTGATTTGAGGTAGGTACCTTACCTACCTGTATGTAATGATCAGGTATCTTCATAAGCTCAAATAAAACGGGTTTTATTCTTTATGACTTCTTTTTTCTTATATAAAGGGTGCGACCACAGACCTGTATCTCGTGGGTGTGAAACCATGACATATTATGGATTAGGGGTTAGGGTTAGGATATCCTGGTAAAAATAATACTGGTATTAAGTGGAAAATAATCACCAATTGCAATTCCCAAACACTTACTTTTACCTACTTCCCGAAGGAACGGGCAGAAAAATTCCTCTCCAGAAGTACTTACCCATTTTTCAGCTTTGTATTTTTCGGGCCCCAAAACGATAACTCGCGACCCGTATATTCGCTTCATTTATATGTAGATATCTTTTATGGTTTACCTACGTACGTACGTACCTAAGCCATGTTTTAAAAATATTGTTATTTTCTACTTAAGTAAGTACATAAAAAAATAATCAGAATGTAGGTATATATACGAGTATCATCACTACATAGTATAAAACAAAGTCGCTTTCTCTGTCCCTATATCCCTGTCCATATGTATGCTTAAATCTTTAAAACTACGCAACGGATTTTGATGCGGTTTTTTTTTAATAGATAGAGTGATTCAAGAGGAAGGTTTTAGTATTAGCATTGCACCCGCGCGAAGCCGGGGCGGATCGCTAGTACATATATATAATACTTATACCTTCCGTTAAAAATAATCTGATGGTGAAAACCGCGTCAAAACTGTTGCGTGGTTTAGGAGTAAGTTATAGCGCGTATACAGACAGACAGACGCGGAAAGCGACTTCATTATAAACTATTTAGAGGCAAGTCATTTGTTTTTTGGAAAATTTTGATACAAACTATCATCTCCCATTTAACCCCTTTAGAAATTTCTAAAGCCCTCTTCAGTGCCTGCCAATGTTATAGATATAAGGAATTTATATTTATTTATTTTCGCTCCGCTAAATAAATCACCATAATTAACACTTAGAGGGTCTGGGTGCAATCAATTAGAATTTCTAGAGCTCATGTCTTGACAGATCCACATAAAAAAAAGGTTGGATGAATCACGGATTTATAATTTACTGCCGTGGGTGAATTTGTTTAAGCTGTATAAAACAATTTCAAAAGTTGAACCTACAAAAACGTAAGTATTGCAATTATTAATTCTTTTATGTTGGGATCAATGTTCTTTCAATGGCGTTTTGGACAGATTTAAGTGAGAATATACACAAATTTTGGTAATCACTCCGAAACCTCCGCTTTGAGGGGTAGGCCAGTGCCCCCAGTGGGGTTAATACATACTTCTAATTCTTACACAAAACTCAAAATTAATTTCTTTCCGCAGAAAAAAAATACACAGAGAAATGTCAATAGTTTAGTAACAAAGGACTCTGAACTCGTCCATGAAGGTTGGCTGAATGTGAACAACAGCCTATCTCCACCGGAGAGTTATATCGAAACACTTCATAGCATTCATGGATAAAATTTACAGTTTATTGAAATTCTATTCAAATTAAAACGGGTCTTAAATACCTACAATACTTAGGTACAGGTTTAGGAAAAACCATTTAGACTTTTAAGAGAAGAGGTTGCGGCAAGTTTGCAACATTATATTTATTTATATTTTTTCTTTACTAAGTAATATTTCGAAGAAAGATTTATTTTATCTTTATTTGTAATGAATAGGCTACAAAACACCTGAAACGATATTTAAAAAATACCAATTTAATGGTTACTATTCTTGGCTAAGCCAGAAGTTCATAAAAGTACTTACACAAGTACTTTTAGCTATTCTGTTATGACAAATCTTAGACGATGATATTTTGCCAAAGGATAAAATATAGGTACAAAATTCGGTCTAGACACTACTTAAATAATATGTCTTATATCGCACATGCTACAGTAATTTAATCTAAGCAGACTACTGTTAGTACTGTTATATCAGTCGTTAGCTCGAAGGTTTTTATTTTATGTTTCATTATGTCTCGACTGTTGCTTTGATAAAGAAAATAACAAAAGTATATTACAAGACTTAAGTTTCATGACATGACACGAGATCAACAACCATATTCAAGCACACAAGTTTCAGTCCCAAGTGGACACGCAACCCGCGGCCTAATTCAGAAAGCCGAGAAAGCTATTGTAATGTTTGCAAACTACACATTTGCAAACTTGAATATTAAAGTGTATTTGTCTAGCAAAATAGGTAGAACATACAGTCTTAATAATTTGACACCGAACTTGGCAGAAACTCTACCGTGCACGACTATTACGATAAGAGCACCGTTATGATGTTACAAGATTCTTTTTTATTTAAATTATTAGATTATAACTCCGAGATGACGTTAGACCCATAGAAACGACGTAAAATTGTTGTAAACACAAACTGGTTTCATATAACTGTCACCTAGAATGATCACTAGAGGTGATGTACTGGAAGTCGGGAAAACGCTGTTAGAGAAAGACGGAGGTAGAGTGCCGTCTTTATTGGGCAGCGTCCTTCGAAGAATATATAATCTGTCTCGATCCAAGGATAGGCAGTCCCATATCCTCATCCTCAAGCGCAAGAGCAACTAAGGAAGATCGATATTGACTAAGGAAGATCGATTTTGTACAACAAAATGGTAAGAGTTCGTTTTTTTTTTAAATATTATTTCTTAATTAGAATATACATTCAAATCTCTTTATCGTACTAGCTGACCCGAAAGACTAAGTCTTCAAATAGCTTAGAAAAAACACCGTTTTTCCCGCATTTTCTAATTTTCCGCTGGGAAATCAACTATTACAGAATGCAACTTTACGCGAAATCAACTTGGTTCGAAAGGACTTTTCTAATTTATCTATAATTAAAAACCTCATAAAAAATAATACCAAATCGCTCCAGGATGCGCTTTAAATTTTTACTAAGTAGGTAGAAACAAAATTTTATTTTTACTAATTATGTGGTAAGACACATTGATAAAAACTATTTAGGTGTGTTATTTGTTGTGTGAATGATAAATAATTAAACACGAACTAAATACTATTACTTGAGGAATATTAAAAAATATTCTAGAATAGATTAAGAGTCAATTTTAAATACACACTTGGATGTTACAATCACAAAAAAAAACATAAAAATTAAGTTTTCAGTAAATTCTCTTTACAAAACAGTAATTTCATAAGTAAAGCTCAATAAAGTGTGCAAAAATGGCCTAAATTTCAAGTAATTTGTTCAGGTGATGAAAATGGCAACATTACTGATGGTCGTGGGAGCCTGCCTCGCGTACCCCGCTGAAGACGAAGTGAGGCCTCCTGGCACCATTCAGAACCCAGAAAGACTGGAACTACTCCCTGAACCGGCACAGCCCATCGTTCAGGACCAACCTATGCTGGTACAGGAACAGATCCCCGAAGGATCAGTCCTAGAGCAGGATCCCATTGAACCCGGCACGAAGCCAGAGAGTGACTTGAAAACTGAGGCCACTTACTGGAGGCGCAGATATTACTCTTACCCATCAAGATACTATTCGAGATACCACTACAGACCTTCTCGTAGGTGAGTACAACCTGCCCTTAAAAATGGTAGGCCTCATAGCCGCATAGAGTGAGGAGTTAGCGGCGCGTGCGCCGCGCTTCCTAGCTTAGTGATATGACAAGTTTCGATACAGGAGCACTCTGCTGACCGGGGGCGCTCGCAGTTTACGATTTATAAGTGTACATTAAGTCCAAGTTGGTTGTCGTATTATGGATCAATAAAACCAAAAAAACGACAAATTAAGGCTATCTGGTACAACACTCATTATGAGACGGAGTATCTACTTGTAGGTTTTCTCTTCTCGTTGATGTACCTACCTTTTAATTATCTCTAGACTACAAAAAGTCTCCTTGACTATTAAGTCCCAGTGGCTCATAATGAAAAAATTATAAATCTGTTAAAAAGTCAGTGTTGCAAGGAGACCCACAAAATTGAACCAATTTTGAAGACCCTAAATATGTATAGCCAAATGCGTAGTTAATATTTTTGAATTAGGTATATCAATCAAAAATAATTTATTTCTATAGGTATTCAACATACACTTAGAAACGTCAATATTTTATAATAACAAGGCACTCTAAACTCGTCCATGAAGATTGGCTAAATGCAAACAGCAGCCTATCTCCACCGACGAGTTGCTGGTTCCAAATGCAGTACCCCGAGAAGAGCCAGCAAGAAACTCAAGGGCAGCTCTTTTGTCTTACTAATAAATATCGTTTACAATAATAATTATAAAAAGCAAGAAGCTTATCTTTTGCAAAGGCTGCGGTATTAGTACCTACCTAAATGTTGAAAATATTGGCAAATAAGACCATTTATCGTATCTAACTATATTAAAGGATGGAGTATAGGTAGGTACCTGATTACCAATCTCATGTAAGGTCTCTACCTAGTCTCCTACACAAGATGTAGATACAGATAAATACACATTAATTTAAAATACTGTTATCGTTTACTGACAGGTATAGAAATTTATTGATACAACATGTCCAGTTTGAATATTAATCATGATATACCTAAGACATTCCTTCGCGAGTCAATAAACGCATTAAGAAAAGGATTCCCCTCTTCTTCTTGGACAAATCTAGTGTGGGCGATTACACATTATTATCAAAAGAAAAAAAAACAATTTTTTGTTAGTAAATCTGATTTATTGGTACCTACGTACGAGTAGGTACATAGTGTTTTTGGGTATTGACCATAAGTGCTCAAAAGATTTACGCTCTAAACAATTTAACTCCTTTTTTTTCGAATACTCGTAGTCACCATTATATAAATTGAAATCGGAACTGACAAAAAAATATAATTATACTTGGGATACGGATTTAAGGAAAGCAAATAAAAGGGATCTAACTCTAAACACCGATAATTAAATTTAACACCTTAATTAGTAACTCTACATTCATGGTGTTGTATTTATAGAGATATAGGGATAAAATATAGACTATATGACTCCCTATTAATGTAGCTTTCCATTAGTGGAAGAATTTTTAAAAATCGGTTTAGTAGTAACAAAGTAACTTTCGCATCATATAATACAAAACAAATCGCTTCCCGTCTGTCTGCCCCTATGTATGCTTATATCTTTAAAACTACGAAACAGATATTTATGTGCTTTTAAATAGATTAGAGTATTCTAAGAGGCAGGTTTATATGTATATAATACATGCATAATATAATAGAGAAACACTGATAATATCATAATATTATAAACCAAAGCGAATCGAGGGCGGGTCGGTAGTTTATAATAATCACATTAATCACGATTACCTACGGAATCACTTTTAATGGAATAAGAAATACTTATTCAATTGGTAGGTACTACTTAGTTATCCATAGTACGATGTAGGTAAGTTCTAATTAAATTGTTTCGTATTTCCAGGAGCTATGGCTACAACTACTACTACACTCCCTACTGGAACTCCTACTACTGGTAAAGATCCCACACTGACAGCGACTGAACATGATAAGCATTAATATGGGTTTTTAAATTTCATTGAAGAACCTATTAATAAAATTTATAAAGAACCTCGAGTTTTTATTCCTCTACCTCTACTAGAAGGTCTTCGGTAACTTATAATCGGACAATTTATTTGACGAATTTGCATCATTGACAACAATAACTACTTGTTTACAAAAAAAAAATACATGCCTAATGAATCATGAATGAATCTAAAAGTATTTAAAAAAATTTTTCAATGACACAAACTTTACTAAAAACAAACAAGATACCTTTACATAACCTTGGAATACCTAGTCAAATGAGTTACTATATTATTGACTACTTATACGATCTATCAAAAATAAAATTCAATACACAGTCAAATACCCTATTATTTTAGAATAGTCACTAAAAATGGAAGCCAATTTTATGTAGGTGGAACATCACCTTCATTAAACTTGCAAAAATCCGGTCATTTAGAAATTCCACTCGAACCCGGATTTAAAATTTCAAAAAAGTACTAAGAAGTTCATACACCTTAAGGTATATTTTTGAAACCTACCTAACCTGAGTGTAACAAATAACCAAAACTTTTAACACACAATAATCTTCACGAAAATTTGACAGAAATTAATTGTCTGAATACCTACATCAAAAACGAAAACATGAAGAATCGTTGTAGTTAATTAGTTTTTTTTCTTAAAAACCTCATTTTTATGGATAATTTTGTCAGAAATTAATGAAAAAGGTAGTTAGATCAGTGGTGGTCATTCATTTTTAATCGAAGAGTTTTTCGTTAAGTTTACGGGCAAAATAAAAGTATAAAATAATTTCCTATGTACATTATAATATTTATAACTCAGTAAAATAATGATGATAAATGTTTATTCGATTTTTTTTATTTTATAAACTGCAATGTAATTACATCAATAACAATATGTGACTCTAATAAATTATAGTCAGTGTGATTAAGATGGAGGCTTGACATCAGTGGCTTGATAGAGAGAGTTAATAGCGATATCTGATGAAACAAAAGCCATCGATTTTGCAAGTGTTGCCAATGATAGAGTATCCATCACTATTCTATTTGCAACGTGGTTAAGCTTAGCCCCATGAGATAGAGCCGTATACTTTAAAGCGAGTTTTATGACACGCTCAGTCGCTAGAGACTTCGAAGTCGCACTCTTTGCTTCTTTACCCGCCTGTTGTGCTGCAGTCTTTGCTAAGTTCATCATTAAGTCTTGGTGATTCGACATACCATTCTTGGCATATCTTACCGACATATGAACCTCAATGGAAGCAGTAAGTGCACGTCTCATTGCAACGACACTAGCTGCAGTTAGATAAGCAACGTCTCCCGCGTAAAGAATAGCTTTTTTAGCTTTAACTTCCAGCTTTTCTAGTTTTATTTTGGCTCTTTTTTCGTTTCCAATATCATCATCTATAGAGTCTGCTTGGTCTATTTCAATGTCAGCAGCTACATCAGCAGTCAAAGTTGACTTGTATGTGCTGTCCCTCGGATCAAGCCAATCGTCCAAAATCTGTGGCATATTCAATTCGCGTTCTTCTAACGTCAGAGCGTCAACTGTAGCAATTTGAGTATTATTAATTGACTTTTCCAAAACTATATGCTCACTGTCGTTAGATACTCTTCTTTGAGCATTCTCCATGTCCAAAACGGTTTGATTCAAAAACCCTTTCGGTAAACTCGCTGGAATATTTCTAGTACTTAAGAAGCGTAATGGCTTCCTTTCATTTCTGGGAAAGACTGCGAAGGGTGTATTTGGGAATGGAGTATCTGGAAGAGCGACACTATCAGCTGCTTTCGATGATGTAGATGCTATTTTAGCATCTGTAATTTCTGACGTTTTATTTAAAATGACACTATAGATAGTAGGCACAGCGGCAGGGACTAATGGGACACTAGTCGGCGTCATATTTTTTACTGGAATTTCTCTTTTTCGACGCCGCAAAGACAAATCAATCGACTGTTTCTTAGACAGGGCCGTAGCATAAGTAATATCTTTTAATGCCGACACAATTGAAACTTCAGCTGCAATTTGAGATAAACCATAAACCAAGCGATGAAGTTCTGGCTCAGTCGATGCTCTAGTTATACTAAGTATGTGACCAGAGAGTGTCCTTGATATGTAATCCAGTATTCTTCTTGTCTCTATAGCAGTGATGCCTTTATTTTTACCGGGAGCTTCAAGCGCTTCTCTAGTTATTCTCGTGATTTTGTCTTGTATTTCCAATTTAGACAAGATAGACGATACTAGATCCTTGGATATTTGATACAAGGTCTCTTCTGTCTGAGGATTTTGAGTCACATTCTTACTCGCTTTGAATAACGGACCGTCTAGATGCTTAAGTACTTTAGAAGGGGCATTCATAAATAGGTCTGCGTTGTATTTTGAATTTATCTTTTCTTTAAAATCGTGCACGGGTGAAATTCCAGCAGAAACCATCGTTATCTGAAACTAAAACAATAAAATTTACTTTTTGTACTCAAATTGTGACCTTTAAGAATCATAGTAAACTTACACATAGAAATCCAAATATCAGTAATATACCAATCCTCAATAAAATCATTTTTATTTTATTTTCCTACGACAAAGTGGCCTTTCAGTATCAATGTCCAAAATAATCTGACTCTTGTTAGTTCACGGAGTCTTTTAATTATAAAGAACTCTCGTTAAAGAGTTTCATAGCCAATTTGTTTTGTTTTTATGGCTCAAATAATAATTTATAAACTAATAAATTATTATTTGAGCCATAAAAACCCACCCACCAGACCCACCTATCCAGCGAAGGCGTTGTACATATTTATTCTTCGTCTGCTATGTTCGATTTTTCTGTACACGAAGAGCGGTCTGTAAACCTGACTCTCCGCCACTAATAAATCTGAAGCGTCTTTAACTTTTATAGATTTAGCCAATTCTTCATTCTTAGCCAGATCTTTCTCATTTCTTTTAGTATCGATACTCTTTCCCATATCGGCTCCTTCTTCGTAGTAGTCATTCGGTATATTCACTTGTTCTTCTAATTCATCCAATTTACGTGCAATATTGAGAGAAACAATAACATCAATAAAAGTTATTATCATGAACACTAGAACAAACCGCATATTGATAAAGAAACATTGAAACAATTGAACGCAGTGTATCTTTTTCTTTTTATAGGTATGAAATTAATTACTTGTTAGTTGTTAATTGGAGACACTTATTAACAAGAAAACATGAGAAGTTAACATATCTCCGTTATGTGATAGCCATTATGTAGTACACACCTACCATATTGTTACTTTTGAATTTAACATTACCTTAAAGATAATATATTTTAATAGTGCAATATCCTATTCATAATAATGTAGGTAGGTACCTAGATACTTAAAAACCCATGTTATCTTACCCTTTCGTATTTGTGTCATCATCAATTAATATCCGTGACTCTGCCAACGTAATAATAATAATATAATCTCACGCCTTTTTTATCCCCGAGGGGGTAGGCAGAGGTATTCCATTACTGGATATACCCACATTTCACGAGATACATTGGACCCCTAAACGTGATAGGTGGTGAACGTAAGTGGTTATATTCTCTTTGACTCTACCATAATCGAAAAGAGACTAAGAGACCGCTTCTCATGAAGATAATCAGTGAGGCTCATGTTCAAATTTAATGAGTTTTTCGAAACTTACGTACATATTCATCACTAGCTCGACGGTGAAGGATAACATCGTGAGGAAACCCGCAGGTCCCAGGATTAATTCTGAGGCAAGTCTAACAGACCCGGTCCGGCGGTGGGCTCACCACCTATCACGTTTAGGGGTCGAATATTCTCGTGAAAAGTGGGTACCTATTTCCAGAAATGGAACACCTCTTTCTTTCCCCCTTTAGGATAAACGGAGTGAGTTTTTTTTTTTCTAATCAAAAATTAATTAATCAAGGAAAATTAGAAGATTTTTTTTTTCTTTTTAATACGACTTATTTGAATCGCGATCTTTCTTTTAGTAGGTACTTTTTTATTATTCAGTATGCAAAAGTACTAAGGCTCTTATCTATCTATCTGAACCGTAAAGGTAGACACATAATTTTTTGACAGAGTTAAAATTTCTGTGGCCGCTATAACATCATCATCCCATAACAGCCCACTGCTGAGCCTCTCCTCACACATGAGGAAGTACTGGCCATAATCGGCCACGCGAGCCCAGCGCATTTGAAGATGCTAGTGGCCACCTGTCAGAATTCTTAAAGCTACCCAAGGGTATCTGACATGACTTAATGACTGCCAGCAACTTCAAATCATGGAATAGCTAATTACTAAGTTAGTAACTAAGATGAAGAAGCAGACATTTCCAATATTAAAAAAAAATCTTTATAGTTTTTAACATTAGTTTGGATAAGCGTAGATTTTAAATTAAAACAATAAAAACTTTCCTGTATACTCCTTTATTAACTAAATTTTAAACCTATAATTACTGAAAAGATAAACATAAACGTAGATACATACAAAGGCTTATTCAGTGTCCGTTAATTCTAAACTTTTCGAGGTGGTCTTCTATGGCTTCTGATGCTCAACCCAGGTATGCAGGTAGGACCCTGATGCGGTTGCGGCCCAACACTTGAGACACTTCTCCAAACGGTGAGGCGTCTACATCATGACCTGATGGCAGCAAGTCGCTTTCTTGCCCAACATTGCGACGAGTCCTCGATGGCACCTTAACTTCAGCAGCACCTTCTACCACAGCACCAGAGCTGGAACCATCTTTGCTTGTAGCTGACGGTGTTGGCTCTTGTTTTGGTGGAATGTGCTCGATCACATCCTCGGCCGGTGCGCTGGCGCAGACGGCTAGCAGCGCCAGAGACGCGACGAAAAACAACGTTGAATGCATGCTCAAGTGATCCTATCTTGATCCTCAACTGTTTGGAACTATAATCAGTACGCGTTTACCAAGGTTTATAAGGCAAAGTGGTGGTTGCACAAATCATTAAGCTTATACGAACAGTACACTCAAACAATCCTCGTTGTTTGTAGAAGATGTATTGTGGCACGATCAATAGGTTACAAAGGATGTCCAATAATGAATGGACATATAAAAATAGTTAAAATAAAGAAAATAATCAAGGAAAATAGATTTTCATTGAGAAAGTTGGTACCTTTATAAAATAAATTATTAAAAGCGTTAACATTGCAAATAGTCTACCCTCATCATCATCAACCCGTAACAGCCCACTGTTGAGCTAAGGGTCTTTCCTCACACATGAGGAAGTATGGGCTATAATCTCCCACGCGAGCCCACCGCGGATTGGGAGATGGTGTTAAGCTAGTGGCCACTTAACAGTCAGAATTTTTCAAGCCACCCAAGGGTATCTGACATGGCTTAACGACTTTCATTGTGCGTAAAAACCGGGACCAACAATTTAACGTGCCTTCAGAAACACGAAAGCGCTCTTGATATAAATGCCACTAGGCGGTCACCCATCCACTGACTGACCGCGCCCAACTTTGCTTAACCAGTATGATCGTTACAAACACACTGGCACCGCCTTGGTCCTTTCCTCGTCCCTTGTAAAGTCTACCCTACTTACTTAGTTCCAATTTCTCAGTTTAATCCGTGAGTTGGATTATCACTCATCATTAAAATTATTAGGATCCGCCGATATTTACTTCATTTACACTTTCTATTATTTTTGGCTCACAATAAAGAATAAGTTACTTATATTCTCTTGTGTAAGGAAAGACCCATAGCTCCGCAGAAGGCTGGTACGGCGTGATGATTGAAAGATTTGTATTTTATTCTTTAGAATTGCAGCTTCCCTTGTCCAGGATGAAAACCGATCTGTGTTTGATATTACAAAATAATAATAAAAGTCTTTAGCCTGCTTAAGAAGCGTGTAGGTGTGCCTTCCTAGCAGGTGGCGGTCTATTGCCTTTGCCTACCCCTTCCGAGAAAAATCGTGATTATGTAGGTATGTAGTACGTATGACTGCCTATGAATTAGTTCCTTTTTATGATAATATAGGTATAGGTAAGTAGGTAGGTATATAAGTATGCCTAAACGCAAACTTATTACAGATAATTTACTTACCTAGTGACATTACCATTTAGTATTAAATTCATCAACCCTTAAGAGGCCATTGCTGAGAGTTACGAGTATTTCCTCAAACTTGAGGAAGTATGGGCCATAATCTGTCATGCGAGCCCACTGCACCTGCTTTCTGTGCCTTCCGAAACGCTGTTGCTACCTACTGAATGCCACTAGAAGGTCACTCACTCACTGACCAACTTTGCTCTACCAGTGTGATCGTTTCAAATACACTGGTACCTATTGCAGAGCAGTGCCGTGACTAGCCCGGTGCAAGCTTCCATAACTGCGCCCTTGAATGCATGATTAAAAACTTGGTCCTACATTTCTGCGCCTCTCCAGGGCAGTGGCGGATTCAGGATTTTAGTTTGGGAGGGGCTTAAAAATTTGGTGAGTGTAAGTTTTATCAAGGAAAAAACAATAAAAAAGCATAACATTTTATTTTGCTTAAAAACACATAAGTGCGCATAATGAGCCTCCTAAGATAACTTCTTGCGAATTATTCAATGACTTCGTTAGGTTGTAGATTTGTCATGAGAGGACTGCTGAGACCCTTAGTACCCCCCTGCCACCTCCCATGGGTCCACCACTGCTCTAGGGTCTGCGCCCTGTGCCATGAGCGCCTTTCTGTTGTTCGAGCGACTCAATTGTTTGACTGTTTAATATTAAGTAAGTATGAAATTTGCTGGAAAATTAAAAAGCGAAATAGGTTTTTGGCGTTTTTTTTTCCAAATATTCTTTTTGATAAATGATTAAATTAAGTGGTTACCTAAGTGGTATATTCTACGGGTCTGTTGGCTCAGTTGATAGTGACCCTGCCTTTTGAGTCGGAGGTCGCGGGTTCGATCCCCGCTCGGGGCCAACATTTGTGTGCATGAACGTGTCTGGTTAAGTATGTTTATCAGTTGCTTAGTACCCATAGTACAGACTCCGCCTAGTTTGAGACTAAATAACCGTGTGTGAATTGTGTCCCACAATTTTTTATTTAATAAAATTATATGGAAACGTAAATGTGTAAAGGTGAAAATAAGTTATATTTTAAAGAAAAAAAGGAATACTTATAGGAACACTTCGTTGTCCGAAGGAACTAGTGAATGTAATAAGTTGAAATTAATATCAAATAAATACCTACTCAGGTCTGCAATGCCTTAGAGTTGGAAAAAAAAAACATCTCAGTCAACGCAATCAAAACAGCTGAGCGTTTACTCCTATGAAGCATAGGTATTTTGATATTCTCAAAAACATCTAAAGCTGTAGACTAGGCCCGTTGACCTACAATCGTGAAATCTGTAGCAATCACAAGTAAGTATAAAGAAAAACAATTCGAAAACCATCACATAACAAATACATAGTACTTAAATATATTTTTTGCGATTATAAACTTAACTTTGCAGTTAATAGTAGTGATAGCCTTACGGTTAAAGAGGCTGCTTAGCATTATGGTAATCAGTGTGGCTCGGGTTCGAATCCTGGCATGTACCAATCATTTTTTCAAAACTTACGTAGTTACCTTATTTATCACTAGCTCGCCGGTGAAGGAAAACATCGTGAGGAAACTCGCAGGTCCCCGAATTAAGTCTGAGACATGTGTTAAAGACCCGGTCCGGCGATGGGCTCACCGCCTATCATGTTTAGGGTCCAAAGAATACCTCAAATTGTGGGAAAAGTGGGTACCTATATTCAGAAATTGAATACCTCTGCCTAGCCCATGCCATAGGGAATAAAGGCGTGAGATTATTAAATATTAATTAATTTGTAGTTGGTAAACGACAGTGACCTACTCGTATGTGGATGTATGGAGACAACAGTTTCACTCTACCTATCTATCATCTATCTATCATAAAGTCTACCTTCACTGGAATTACAATCATATGATCCATTAAAACAACCTGTATAATTCAGTTTATAGAATAAATATCCATGTGATCGATCTTTTACAAGCCTTGGGTTGCGTTGGGGTGATAATGGAACACCAAATGCGTATGAAACGCTGATAAGAAGAGCAACAACAAAAATTAGCACCCCGTCAGAGACTAAGTATACCTAAATACCATATTGATATATTTTTTGGCAAACAGCTTCTAATGTAAACATAATTATCACTTAGACCTGTAGCTTTTCAATAATAGAGTCAAATTTCAGTTAACGTAATATTTATTTGAGATCATCTAACCTCATTAATTTGTTGCGGTTGTTTGTGAGATTGTGAAGCGTGCTACGCCCGTAATAGCATGTTTTGGAAGGCACGTTAGGCTGCTTCGTTTGACTTTGTGAAGAAGTATCTGATGCCTTCTGAAGGCCTTACATAAGTGGCTTTATAAAACAAACGTTCAAGAAGTTCATGTGTAAAAGGTGTAAAAAAAATTCAATCATCTGCCTCAGTCAATTAAAATCCTAAGCGGAAACTTATTTATGAAAAGATTAAAATTTTGGTTACTTTTCAAAGGATTTTATAATTGAAATGAATATTTCACCAGTAAATATTGACTGTGATTAAAATGTATGTAATAATAAGATAAGTATTAGGATATCTTTGACATAAATAGGTACCTACCTTATAACTCAAATATATACCTACTTATAAATTATTATAATAATACTAATTTTAATTGTAAATATATTCTAAATTTATTTAAATTACTTGTAATATAATTATGACACTATTTCTTATCCGAAATATTATTAGTATCTACCTACCTACGTCCGAACAGGATACTGTTGGTTCTAAGTAGGTACTTAGTACCTACCTAATTTTAAGACCATAGTGTACCTACCTACCTACACAACGAAAAATAAAATATATTTTATTCTATAACATCAACTTTACGAATATAGTGACAAATGTATAGTAAGTAAGTACCTATAAAGTAGTAGGTACCTACCGATTGACATGGACAGATTTTTATTATGACCCTCAATCACTTAGATTTTTTTTTTTATTGACTTTGTCAATCAATAATTTTATTAATTGAAAGATTCAATATATTTTATGTAGTTTCAGTTAGTTCTAACAGTAATAGCCTTGTTTAAAGTGCACATTTCATACACGAGGCACGCCGCACGGGAAAATTATTTTAAGCAAAATTTACTTTTGTCACTTTCTGTCGAGAAAAATGCGCCCCATTTGTCCCCTCTAGTCAGCTTTCAAAGGGAACAGTCGGCACGAATTGTCACCCCGGTGACAACCGGGAAGACAATTCCCAGCTGTCACCCTTGGGGACAGGGCTAGAGGGGACTACTGTGAACAATCCTGTTTCTTGGTCATATTGGAGACCTACTACTTAGTATGATTAATAATCATCCCTAGAGTTATCCTGAAACTAGCATAGAATATTCATCGTCGTCGTCCAAATCCATTTATTTTTTAAAATAAATATGCCGTACCTATGCAGACGTTGCAGGAGCAAACCCTTGTCTACCTTTTAGTAGGGGGTACTAAATTTAGTAGGTACATTTATGTCTAACTAGCGACCCGCCCCGGCTTCGCACGGGTACAATGCTTATACTAAAACCTTCCTCTTTAATCACTCTATCTATTAAAAAAACCGTATCTAAATCCGTTGCGTAGTTTTCAAGATTTAAGTACATAGGGATATAAGGACAGAGAAAGAAACTTTGTTTTATACTATGTAGTGATAGTGATAAAATGAACTTAACTATATAAAAACAGCACGGTTAATCGTTGGTCTCTAACTTACATAGAAGACCTCGCCTTGAGACACGTTACGGTGCCTAAGGGGCATATCTATGACACATGTAACTGCGCATTGTATCATGATCATGAATTTGACAACGGGTGTGTCACGAATATCACGATGTTTATTTTCCTCAGCTTAGTCACAGATTAGAGTAAACTGTTTCTCTGTTTTCTATATAATCCCCAACAAAGCACATTCATGGTCGTTATGTTCTTGAGAATATTTGCGGGTCCCATTAGCGACATAAACGGAATGCGTCAATGCATCCTTTTCTGGATACATTTGTTAGCGCAATTAAATGTCAACCTTCCGAATCGTATAAATACTTAGAGCAGGTCGAAGATTCACAAACATAACCTGAAGACACGGTACCAGAAGCAAGTTTTCAACGTCCCCATTATTAGCGGAGAAGTTACTAGAAGCCCTTCAAGACCATGGCTTCCATATCGTTCGTCCTTCTCACGCTCGCGCTTGTCGCTTCTGCCGTCGCAGCGCCCGTTGACCAAGCAGACTCCACTACGGTTCCTACTGACAACGTTCCTTTAGTCGAAGTCATCGAAGTTATCGCAGCAGTTCCTGTTGTTAAATTGGAAGCAGGGAGCGGTGAAGCTGCCAAAGAAGCTGAACACAAGGTCGTGAAGAGATCGGCGTTTAGAGGAGACAACCCTAGCAATGATTTGCTCGCAGACTTCGATGAACAGAACTATGAAAATGGTTTGACTGGCCTAGCTGGACGCAAAATTAAGTTCTTGCCTACTTGGTTGGGTAAATAGTATGTTACTTAGCTATACATATATAATGTATTGTGTAGTACCTACCTATCTATAGTGTAGTACTGCGTCCGCTTAGTATTGGTTTTCAAACCGTTTTTGAAAGCCCATACTCAGCTTTTTTTACCTTATAAGAATTCATAATGTTTTTTTTTACATAATTAAAATGAAATATTGTGATACGTACTGTGTTTTTATGTTTACTCATTTCATAATCATACCTATTTGTACATAACGACACATCAAATTCTTCGCAAACTACATTGTACTTAATTTTAAAAAATCAAACAATGATACTAATTTCTTACTCGTGGTTAATTTCTACGAATAGCGCAATAAAGCACCCTTACAAGAGAACTCTCTTTATATACCTGTTGTACTTACTTACAAATAGTATTACTTATTTATTACATATACTTAGGTACTCGTATTACAAATAAAAAACAAGGATTGAGAGTCCTTACAAATAAAATTTCACTTCACATTGAATGGTGTGATAGATAAGGCCGAGTGAGCACCGGATATATAGGTTGTAATAAATACACAGGTAGGACCTTGTGCCTGTAGTAAAACCAAACCAGAGAAGACTTTTCAGCTAGAATTTTATTTCTACTTTATACTGTACCTACTATCGGTTCTGCGCGGTTTCACCCGCGTAGTTCCTGTTCCCGTGGGAATACGATAATAAAATATAGTGTATGTTACTCAGGAATATTGTAGCGTAGTCGTTTTTGAGTTTATTCTCTACAAACATACAAAAATACAAATCTTTCCTTTTTATTATACTCGTATTAGTACAGAGCTACATTATCACTAAGTAACATGGGCTATATATCTTATTCCCGTATTCCCACGGAAACGGGAACTACGCGGGTGAAACCGCTCAGAACAGCTAGTAATATTATATAGTAATATACTTAGTTAGTAATAGTATTATAGTACAGAAGTATAGATATATACATAATAATTATATTCAATTTTAAAGTCCAGCCAGTAACATAACTGTTATCGACAGCAGAACGTTGTATCGCGAATACTCTATGCATCGAAAAAAATATTTAAGGCTTATACCTACTCGTAGTACATTGAATAATAATAAACAAAGAACAAAACAAATTATTTCATAATTTTACTAAAAATAAAAAACATACGCAGACGAATAGAGAATTTCATTCTAACTTAATAAAAGGTAATAATTTAACAAATCTAAATATGTAAGTACATAACCAAAATGCTAAATAATGAGGATCAGTAAAGTTATAGCAAATCCATTAGAAATAGTATCCACGTTATTCTTTATGATATAAGAGTGATATATCTTTTTGAATTATCCAAATCGGACCATTACTTACGGAGATATTAAATAATAAACATATGCCGCTCCTGTCGCAAAACTCAATGAGCGCGGGAGCATGGTGACGTCACTGTGACGGAACCGAGCTCGGCCGGCCGGCCGGCACTCACGATTTGAGGAAGCGGCGCGTAATATTTGTGTTGTTAGAGTGTAATTTTGTGATATTTAAGTATAAAACAAAAGTACTTACATAATATGAGTAAGTACTAATAAAGTAGAAGCAGGTTTTGTGCAAACTCAATTCTATAACCTTCCAAAAGTGGATTCTTTCATGGTATTTGATTACCTAGGTAATCATTCTAAGGTGGTTGGTCGTTGGAAACTACAAAGGTAAGGGTGCTGCTTATTTATCTACGATTACGTACATACGTACTTATTAGTACTCTTAAATTTGGTAGTGGTTGGTAGGTGTAAGAAAGAATGAATATAAAGTGTAGGTACAGAGACGTATTTAGAACTTATAAATTTTGTTTACAGTATCTTGATAAACGAAAGTTGTTTTTTGTTTATTCATACGTAGGTACATCATTACGCGGATGGCTTTTTAACCTATGTACTTGCACTTTATTTAGTGATCTACACTTGTTGATCAAGGTATGACAGAAACCTGAATATTTGTTGACAACAGCTGGTTTTTTTGCCATCTCGCTTTTTGTTACAAGTCAGTCGCTCAGTATGTACTTAGGAAGGATGACTTGGTATAAAGCAATTTTTTAGCATTTCTTACCTCAAAAATAAAAACGGAACCCTTATAGGATCGTTTTCTTGTCCGTCTGTCTGTTAAGAAAATCTACTTCCCATTGGTCTAGCTAGAGCTATGAAATTTGATAAGAAGCAGGGCCATATGACACAAGTAATGGAATAACATGAATGCACCCCTGTTGAGTAAAGGATGCTGGTGCGGACTCACGCACGAAGGGTTCCGTACCATTTATCTATAAAAACGGGAAAAAAACATGTTTGTTTTGTGGAAGCAATTATTTAAGATCTGTGAAAAAGTACAAGGAATCGTATTTAAAAAAATATATGGGAGTACCCCCTTAAATATTTGTTTTATTTTAAATGAATTATTTATTTAAAGTGTATTATAACTAAATATTCTGTGAATATTTGAAGCAGGTAGATACCTGTTGCCGTTATCAATATCGAGCAAACATAAGCAAAAAATATTTGTTGTATGGGAGCCCCCTTAAATATTTATTTTATTCTGTCTTTTAGTATTTTTTGTTATAGCGGCCAGAGAAATACATCATCTGTGAAAAATTTAACTGTGTAACTATCAGGGTACATGAGCTACAGCTTTGTGACAGTCGGACGGACAGCGGAGTCTTAATAATAGGGTCGAGGTTTTTTACACTTTGGGTACGGAACCCTATAAATTCACTTCGCTTCGATTCAGCTATTCACATAATATGCTTTTAGAACTTTTCTAGCTGCTCCGGTAGACACCGCACATACATACATACATACATACACATACACACGTAAATTTCGTTGGCAACAGCCCTTTCGTAGAATACGAATTTGCGCTAAAAATATTATTTACTCTTGATTTTTACCCGAGTACGTCCCTGTGTCATCGTATTATCCTTTGAATATTACACAGAAATGGGAACAAGCAAATAGCTAGGTACCTACGTAGGTTTATCCACAATACTCAGGAAAAGTAAGGTATGTTTCTATAAATACAGCAGGATTAAAAGAAGAGAAGGTACACTACACGTACCACCTTATTTAAATGAATATCAACTAAATAATAGGTATATTATAGTTAGGTAGGTACGTACTTCGAAATGATCTTCAAAGTAATGTCTTGTAGCCTGGGCAGAGGGTGGAGTTTTAACCACTCTTTTTACAACGGAATACCATTTTTTACGAAGTTTTGGATCTTTCGGCACCTTAAAAATAGTTTTTCTGGCGTTTTTATAGAAGTGTTTGTACATTTCGGTACTATACAATATTTGCACATAGTTAAAAACTTGAATTAGATATAAATCAGACACTTAATTTCTTTTAAAAGTCCCAATTAAAGGAACAAAACACTTCGCGCCTTATCGCTGCCTACGGCTGACTCGCGGCTTCCGTCACAATGACGTCACCGCTACCGCGGCGGCTACTCGGTGAACTTCGCTAGGAATTCGGTCATAACTTTGTCAATTTTTGTCGTAGAACAAAATTTTTTGTACTGTATGTTAAGGATTTCTTAGCTCTATAAATCTGCATTCTCAACTAAAAACGTTACGGATCCTCATTTAGTTTTATTTCATATTCGTCCTAACTGGCCACGTCGAAAACATTATTCCATTCCTTTCGTACTTCAATAAAAACTTTTCCATTACTCGACGTTACGGGAACTTCGAATATAAAGTCCTCATTTTGACCAGGAATTTGGATCAAAATTTCTCTCCATGCATTATCAGGATTGTAGTCCATATAATCGTTTCCTTTGCGGATCTCTTCTTTGCGGGTCTTCAAAATTTCTGGATTTAATATCAGTCCATTATCTAACCTCCCACTGCTTATAATTTTTGTTACTGCAAGCAGAACTAACAGGATGAATGCTTTAGCCATTCTGAAGTTGAATAGAGACTAACATAAAACATATAAGCCAACGATATTTATAGTGTGGTTACTAACAAGTGATAATTATTTGAAGAGTGCTAACTGGTAAATAAGGTACTCACAAACGTAGGCATATGAAACTGAATAACGAATTGTGCATGTAACATAGAATGAGAACCAAATAAAAAGTTACCATCCTTTATGCCAACATGAAGTGCAAAAATATAAACATATAAACTTCCTTCCCTCCCAAATGGATTCAATGGAAATGTTTCAAAATAAACTCCAATTTCGAGAATAGTATTGTTTATTTTAAAATTAAGGGGTTTTCAATCAATATTTAGCTAAATATACAAAAACCATCTCCTACATACTATTGCAAGTTTCGATGTCTTTTTAAATAACATTAAATAAAAGAACCTAACAACGGACGTTAAATACAAAATACAACAACAATAATAATATGGAGAGTGAAAAACAAGTATTTATTACTAAAATACTTGCCTAATTTCAACATATTGGATCGTAAGATAGAATTTGATATGCGTTTGCAGATCTAGGGAGTAATTAACTTGTATACAATCCATAGCTAATTAATTACTACTCCAGATTGTATAAGTGTTATTTACCTTAATTACCTTACCAAACGTTCTACTCTGAGGCCCATGATAAATATACCATTAACAATAAATAGGTGAAACCAAAACCCCACTACGGAATAATTATATAACATTAAATTAAAAGTTTATAAAACCCGACCCGACACAATAAATACAAATAAACAAACGCCAAAACAGATTTTCATCAAACATGGCTAAGAACACTCGGGATCAAATTATCTATGACTCAAAAAAAAAAAAAAAGAAAATCGGTTCATCCGCTTGGGAGCTACTATACCACAGACAGACACGTTAAACTTATAACACCCCTCTCTTTTTTGGTCGGGGGTTAAAAAAGAAGCCTGTATCATCTAGACCATAATAACAATCGAGATTCGGGTCTGTGATAATAACTAATAGATTGACACCTCATTCATCAAAATCGGATGACTAGTCGGGCGCTCTGGTGGGACATACATACATAAATACACAGTCTGGTAGAAACATAAATTAACCCTTCCTGTTGGTTTTGCCGTAGTAAGGTAAAAAAAAGTTGATTGTATTGATAATATCTAAAAAGATCCCATTCGATCCAGAACAAAAACGAAGTTTCTTTCAATTCCCATCCCAACTTTTGCCCACGTAAAAGTAGCAAGGCTCTTTCCTCAATATGCAAGCTATAGACGTCTGAAGGAAATGTTGCCATTTTTAATTTCAACTTCTTTGATGCAAGCTATCTATCTCTTAGACGAATTTTTTCATATCTTACACGGTGAAAGCCTTACAGACAGAGTTACTTTTGCATTTATAATATCAGTATAGAAATAGTGATACCAGACTTTATGTTAACCTCTAAATAATACTCCGAGCCCAAAAGTATCGAATCGAATCCAAGGAGTATCGAATACATCGCAACTGAACAAATTCTTAATAAACAAAATATGTTTTTGCCTTCAATATAATTATGTATTTATGATACGTCCAAAACTTACTTCTATATCTCTAAAATATAGAATACAAAATCTACGCAATGGTAAGAATACAGCTAGACACATATTATTCCTATACACTTGAGCAAAAAACGCTAAATATAAAAAAAGGTTCAACAAATAACAATAATTTTCAAGAAAGCTGATAGGTAACAATAACTTCACAAAGGTGGATTAATTTGTATCGACATAATATAGCAATATTAACCGGACAATACAAAAAATCTATCTATCCTATAAACTAACTGACCTTGGCAAGAAAACAAGAGAATATTTATGAAATCAATTTACAGTGACCGGCCGTTATAGCCCTTACTTACCCTATGATAAAGTGTAAAAACACAATACTATTATGCGATCTAATCTTGGGATAACTGTCGGACGATGTTGGACGAATCCAGCTTGAAGAAATTTACTTTCCTAAGGTTAACACTTTTGAACGAAGACTTCGTACAATCAAGAGCAAGTCAAGCTTGACACTACCAGTTTAAGCTGAGCTCTGGTTTATACTGCGCGCCATAGAATACAGGGCCGGGTCAAAGTCCAAAGTGTCAAGCTTAGTGTGCTCTTGACTGTACAACTAAGGTCAACGCGTAGGTATAGAGGCGAGAAATCGCGTCGATCGCGCCCTCTTTCAGTGGGACATGTTGCATACTATCTATACCGAACATTACAAAAAAAATCCTGTCAAGGATTTGCGACCGATTTCCCGCCTTTGTGTACGTTGACCTTTTAGACTGAACTTCACTTACAGGTAAGTTGAAGAATACAAGGCAAGAGGACGCCCCAGAGGGACGTTCACGGATCAAATTAGTAACGTCCTTCAAAAAGCTGGGGTCAACAGTTAGTTTTAATAAATAGTATTTGGATAAAACTAACAGGAACGCACAGTGTTTCTCATCGGAATAAAAAAAACCCTATGCTGTTTATTATCTAAACTGATAAAGAAATGCATTTTAAATGCTAGACTAGAATACCCAAGTGACTATTTCAAATACCTTTTTTATATAATAATAAAGTTTACGTGGCGTCGACCTTAAAAAAATATCAAATAAATTTTGTAATAAATTTACAATACTGTTCAATGTTATTCGACTTCAGACACTTGTATATCGTCAGTTGGATAGCATTCTTTTTGGACATTTAAAATTTCATGGTAAGGTGGGTAAGCAGGGTATCCTCGACTCATCAAATCCCGCCGCAAGAGTTTATAAGTCTCCACGCTCAGTTTTCTATCAATAATGACACGTAAAGCTTCCTCTGGTGTATAAGGTTTAGTAACTGCCGAAACTTTTTTAAAACCATGGATGCTCCATTCGGTGACTCTAAACAAAGTTTTATTACTTTTTCTAAATCTTTTGAAGCTTTTGCTGTTATCTTGCTTCCATCATCTAAGGAGACCGTAGAAGCAAAAGATTTTATTACTTTACTCTGAGGTTCCCCTTCTAGTGACTCCATGATTCGTTTTCTAATTTTAAGGTCTTGTTTGTAGCTCATACTAGGATCACTGGTTACTTCCGGAAGTTGTGAAGTACTACACTCCAAACTGGATGTCACACAATCCGCAACCTCCCTCTTGAATTCGGCTGGTACGTCATCGATGAACTGTTTGTTCAAAAACACTCCATGTTTGTCTTTGAACCTTTTTTTGTTCCCTCTACATTCTTTATAAATTCTCAAGGTTTTTCTGAGAAATGGCTTAACAATTTCGCCAATGAGTCTATCTTTGTCGCTAACCGAGAGATCTTTGAGATGGTGACCTATTTCTCTGTAAATTATGATCGACAATTCCGACGATGTTAGTTCGTCAGGTGAACTGTTCTTTTTATATTTTTTGCTTTCCTCGCAAAAGCATTGAAAAATGTGTAACCGTGTACAGCCTCCTAGCGCATTTGCGGATACTTCCGGAGTTAGAAAAGTACCGGCTGTGGCGCAATCCACAGCATCATTTGCCACTCGTGTACCAACATGAGGGTCGGCGCCCTCATGCCCCCGGACAGTAAGTCCTCCGGTCGGGGCCCGGATGGACATCCCTCAGCAGGTTGGGTAAGCCCCTGCTGAGGCAAAGCGGCGCCATGGGTCTGTAACGGCTCCATGGTGCCTCACCCCCGTTCCTCTAGGTGACATGTATAAACACGGGGTTTTAGCGTAAGCCTGACGAGGGTGGACCCCTTCCCGTGCTACATGTGACCCTTCATCGAAAAAAATCCAATACTTACTGGCCAGCTAAGCATGTATACAATGAGTCACAATTAGAAGTAGGTATAAGACCACTATAAGTTTTTTTGGTTCAATCTCCTTAATGGGTAACGGACCGAAACTGACTGTGGTTTACTGTACTTTAATATGCCTAAATAAGTTATAAAAACTAAAATAATGAAAGGTCAAGTTGAGTGGCAACCCTACACTATATTTTGAAACTGAATTCCTCCGAGAACCTCAATAGTGGAACGTGGTTTTTTTTATCAGTGATAGGCATTATTACGAGGAATATTTCTATGTTAGTCACAAGTCCCACTTTTGAATTTTTATGGAGAAAAAAAATAAACACAAAAATTTATAAAAATTTAATTACATTGTCTCTAGAGGTGATTTTTCAAAAGTAATAACTAACAAACATGCGCATAAAGATCCTTCATTAGACTGTATTTAATTGAAAAAATATATCTTGGACAGTTAATATTACATAATTTATTTAATATTTTTTAAGGTCAAGGCCACGTAAGTATTTTTTTTTATAAAAAAATGTATTTTGTAATATTTACTTGGGTATTCTAGTCTACCATTTAAAATGCATTTCTTGATCAGTTTAGATAATACTAGCTAGCCGCCCTCGCTTCGCTTCGGTTTATATCTATATATATAAAAGAAAGTCGTGTTTGTTACACTATTTATAACTCAAGAACGGCTGAACCGATTTGGCTGAAAGTTGGTGTGGAGGTAGCTTAGAACCAGGATACGGACATAGGATCCTTTTTATTCCGATATTCCCACGGGAACGGGAACGGATACTACGCGGGTGAAACCGCAGGGCGCTGCTAGTGGTATATAACAACCACTCTGTATATTAAAAAAAACCGCCTCAAAATCCGTTGCATAGTTTTATAGATCTACGCATACATAGGGACAGACAGACGGGAAGCGACTTTGTGTTATACTATGTAATGATAGTGAAACAGCGTAGGGAATTTCTTTTACTTCGATCAAACACTGCGGAACAGCATGATAAAAACACATACACGATTTAAAATAGACAAACAGACAGACATATGTAACACTAACTACAAACGAGTATGAACAATTAATATGTCATGGCGTAAAAGTATTGTACTTATGAATTATGAACATGTAAATCGAATAATAAATAAATAGTTTCTGCTTTACCTTAAAATTTAGAAGACAGATTTACCTAAATAGTTACCCAAATACTCATCAGATTTGATATTACAAAATGTATTTTCTATAACATCAACGGCAGTCTTTAAAAACTTGAGCCTTTCACAGGTATTGTTATTTTACAATGAACAAAAAGCAAACGTACCTTCTAACATGGTTTAGTCCTATACAAATTTATACAATTATTTTGATATTTATATAATTTGTGCATTTTTATATAAAAGGGCAAACAGATTTATCTATCTATACCAAAAATGTTATATTTTAATACTATACTAGACGCAAAAATAGCAGAATTTACATTTTATAAAATAACTTCCAAATATTGTTTTATACGTTACAATTACAATTAGTATAGCCACATATTGCTATCTCAGTTAATAACCATAGGCTTAGAATCTATCACCAATATAACACGTACCCTAATACACGTAATTCAAGTCCAATTTATTTATGACTACACAGACGACCAACACCACCAGTAACATTATGAATTTATTTTCTGTAAATAATAAATACCGATAAAAAGCGAGAGGTTGTATTATGTATCTAGGCCAACACCCTAAGCCTGAAGTAAACCCATAATGGTTTCATTTCGATTTATGTAAGCGTTATAAGTCCATAACATCACGAGATAAAATTAAAAGAACATTGGTATTAGGTTGAGGCTAAACGGCTGACAGAACTGTTTAGGTGGTGACAACTGTCGCTGGCTGCCATCTTTATTACTGTCAGATTTATTCGCTTTCATTGTGATATGTGAACGCGGCAACAAGAATGGGGAAGAAAACTGACTTTTTATCCCGACAGAGGGCGTATGGTCGAGAGGGCCTAAATGATCTGTCAAAGCTGTCAAACTCCATACATTTTTTTGTTTACGTTAGCGTTTTTTCTAAACTCTGTCTAAAATGACGTTATGTGCTGCCTTTGGTTGCAAAAATAAAGGAACTCGTGCATTCCCGAAAGACACTAAACGAAGAAAGTTGTGGGAAATGGCCCTAAAACGGAAAAAGCTTTTTTACCAGCTGCAGAAGCTTTCCGTTTTTTTAACTCATCCTTTAACTGCGGCACCATCATCAAGGAGTACATTTTCGTCACCAAAAAGCTCAATGAGAAAGGAAAACAAAAAAATATGGCCGTGACAAGGACCTCTCGCTGGTGGCGACATCTGTAATTAGCTTTGCGTTTTGTTCCCCATTCCTTTCTCAAGCTCAAGCTCAATGACAAATATGTTGGAGAGAGCCAGAGTCAACGACCGATCGCCGACTAACTGCCAGCTGATTTTGAATTTGCTATGTATTTGGACTCTAATTAAATACTCACTTTATTATATCCTGTCTACTATTCAAACTATCACTTTAGTCGGTCCAATAAATAGTTTTGTCAAGCTCGCGCTGGTTAGCCTCTCTTTACATCCGACTGTCAAGGAAGAGCATGCAAGCAAGCATTGAACTAAATGTTTAAATGCGTGTTAAGACGACGATACAATTTCTAAAGAAGTTTTAAGCCTTTTATGGCCATTGAATAATAATAGCAAAATAATAATTTAAAACTTTAATGCGATCTCTTTGTTGTTAACGGAATGATTTAATACTGTATGAAAAGTGATTTTCTGCGTAATTTACAAATCTACTGTCATCCCAAAAAATCAAGTTACCCCAATACAAAAGAGCCATACAACGATCACCCGAACCGATTTAATAACCTACGTATATAACAATTGAATACAACGCAACAGGGATAAACCAACCGTCATCTACATAGTGGCAGGCACGTGAGCAGAACTGCCAGCAAGTAGAAAAGCCACCGCTATTTAATTTTAGAATAACTACCGTTTCTTGGACAACTATCTGCTACCTTGAAACTGCTCTGGGGGGTCACTGAACTGCTAGTAGAATCTGCGACAGTATTTAGCGACTGAGACGACTTGGGGTCGGAATACCATCCACACATCCTCTTCACGGCGTCTTCCCACCGCGCTACGACCAGTTCGTAGGCTTTTTTGACTTGCGCCCTAGGGTGGAACACGCAACCGATTTTGCGCAACGTTTTCAGCTCCTCTTTTGATTTCCATAGACCTGTGTAAAACACGAAACTAAGTTGCAATTTTTTAATTAAATTCGGTACCTACATACCTATTATTTTTTTGTTTTTTTTTTTTATTTGACGACCGAGCTTATAGGTGAAAACAAATAAGAAAATCCTTGTCGTTTTTAGCAAAATGAAACATTCGTAAATAATTAAAAACCAACCAAGTACGAGCTGGTGTTACGAAGCAAGGACTTCGTAACACCATAGATAATAATATCACGACTTTTATCCATGAGGGGGTAGGCAGAGGATTCGATCCCGAGCCTCATTGATTTATCATCATGACGATAAAATAAAAAAATAGATCAAAAATGCCTAAAAATTTTTTTGTGTGCCCTTTAATTTTTTTATTTAATTTATAGTATCTGTCGTAATAGCGGCAAAACATTTAATTCAAACTTCAGATATTGAATAACTCCGAGAACAGCTGCTTTTTGTAATGAATCTCTTACCCAACTGCAAGCCCACGATGAGCGCACAGCCCAGCGAGGACATCTCCACGTGCACGGGCCTCTCGACTCTCAAGCCCGTCAGGTCAGCCACCAGCTGGGCTATGAAGTCGTTGTTTGAGACCCCTCCGTCTAACCTGCAAGAATTTTTTGACATAACATAAAAAAACCAAGTCAAGTGCGAGTCGGACTCGCGCACGAATGGTTCCATACCATTATCTATAAAAACTGCAAAAAACAAGTTTGTTATATGGGAGCGCCCTTAAATATTTATTTCACTCTGTTTTTTAATATTTGTTAAGTTTTTTTAACTCATTTGGTACATACAAGCAAGAGCAAGTCAAGCTTTACACTACTAGTTTAAGCTGATCTCTGATTTATACTGCGCGCCATAGAATACGGGGCCGGTTCGAAGTCCAAAGTGTCTAGCATAGCGTGCTCTAGACTGTACATGCCATGCCATATTTATTTATGATTTACTAGCAGCACCCCGCGGTTTCACCCGCGTAGTTCTCGTTCCCGTGGGAATACGGGGATAAGTATAAATAAACTGTAAAGTTATCTAGCTTTTACACCAGAAGTAGAAGTAGTTTTTGCGTGAAAGAGGAACAAACATCCATACATACAAACTTTCGCGTTTATAATATTAGTAGGATTTATATATATTAAACTGGCATATGCCGTGCCTCCATCATCATTGGGTCACAATACCTGATGCTCTGGAAGGTGATGGTCGTCTCTGACTGCACGCACTTGTAGAGCTGCGCGGTGCGGAACGCGAGCGACTCTAGTACCGCTCGTACTAAGTGCGCTTTGCTCGTAGACGGTTTCATTCCCACGAATCCTGACGCCGCTGAGCCGTCATTGTAAGGTGGCTGTACAAACAATAAGTACGTTTGCATTCACATGTGATACCAAAGTAGAATATTGAACTCTATATCTATCTCTATCTCGCAGAAAATTAAGTTCCCAGAGGTTAAGAGCTAGATTGATCGAGCCCCCGTAAATCCTGAAGTACTAAAATTCATCAAAATCGTCAGACCAGTTTATATTCGAGAAAGCGATTACAAGCAAATGTATAAATATTGTCCTTATATTAGTAAAGAACTGTCAAAACGAGAGAACAAACAGCATCAAGATTAGACCGCATTTTTGACGAAATACTCCATGTTTTTTAATGATCGACTATAAAGTGTTTACATAGCACTTTATGAAATCATATACTTACTGTTATCGGCCACAAATATCAAGAGATTAAGATTGGTTCTGTGTTTGAAAAGGTGTTTAAAAGGTTAAATTAAAAACTCTTATAAGTATGTAATCTAATCAAGCAATAAATTATTACTTATTAAAAAAAATGAGAATTCTACTTTCCAACTAAAATTATGAAAGCGAAAGTATGATAGTTAATCTTTTTAATATATGGAGGAACGGAGGTGGAATGCTCCTCCACCGTGAAAAGGGAAGATCTTCCGCCAGGCTAGGTGATCGTACCTGGGGACCGCGGTCCAACGGTTGATGTCGGACAGTTGTATTTATACAAACTCATTAGAAAACTCCGATAGCGCGGTTTAGAACTCAGCCGTCTATGGGCGCGTTCTATGTAGTGTCGCTACAAATACGTGTTTTTTTGCATAAACCTAGTTGAAGAACCGGGAAGTAACTTAGGGTACTTTAATTCAGGAAAAACGGCCCCAAAAGCTAGTTTTAGATAAAATATTCTTACCCCTAATCCACTGAAAGCTGGAATGAAATAAACGCCATCCGAATCCGTAACAGACGAGGCAATTTCAGCAGTGTCTTGAGGGTTTTCAAATAGACCTGTAACATGGAAATATGCATTGAATTAATATCAACAATATGTTAGATTCCATAATAGACCAAGTATCTACATGTAATTGTCACGAATCTTGATTATAGAAACCTTTGAAAATTTGGTTCGAATTAAATTTTTTAGTGAAGCCATTGACTACTAAAATGATGACGTCTGTAAGTTAAGTCTTCAGTACATATTCCATAATAGATATATGATAAAAACTAACTAGGCACCACGGACCGACTAATATTCTAGTGATAACTATGTACGTGGGTTTAAAAATACATCGGTAAAGCCCTCACTAATAATCGGACCCGGGACTTAATAATGCGGGCTAATTTCCAAAATGGGGATCCCTGCTATAACATAAGTAGAAAAAAAAACTCAAGCCTTTTATCCCCGAGGAGGTAGGCAGAGGTATTCACGGGATATTCTTTGGACCCCTAAACGTGATAGGTGGTAAGCCCATCGCCGGACCGGGTCTTTTACACATGACTCAGAATTAATTCGGGGACCTGCGGGTTTCCTCACGATATTTTCCTTCACCGTCGAGCTAGTGATAAATATGTAGTTTCGCTAAACACATGCCAGGATTCGAAACCGAATGTCACTGATTATCAGCATGTGAAGCAGGCCCTTTAACCGTAAGGCTATCACTGCTCTTAACATAAGTCTCACCTAAATTTTGCGCCCACTTTATAATGGAAGCTGTGTCGTTATTAGCACCCTCTGCCGAGTAAACAAGCTCTTTTCCAAGCCTCCAGCCCACCACGGGGTACAGGCCAGACACGCTAGCGTGCGGCGTGGACCCCGTGTTGATGTTGAAGAAAGTCCCCGTGCCCATGGTAAGCTTCACGTCACCGACGTCGAAGCAACATGAACCCCACATCGATGCCGTTTGGTCAGCCATCTAAAATACATAAATAATCTCACGCCTTTTATACCCCAGGTGGTAGGAGGTATTCCATTTCAGGAAATATTTAAATATCACCAGTATAATCTTAGGACCCTTTAACGTATTAGGTGGAGACCCATCGCTGGACCGGGTCTGTTCAAGAATTAATTGGGACCTGCGGGTTCAATCACGATATTTTCCTTCACCGTCGAGCGTAGAGGGTAGTGATAAATATGTACGTAAATATATATCATAAGTCATCTAAAATACAATATTGATAAAAAAACTTTAGCTGTAAATATCAATTTTTCCCCAATTAATTTTGTGCAACCCTACTGAGCCCATCGCCGTCTTTAATACTTTTTTGCATATTCAATGCAATCAGGCTGGACAGAGGACTTTAAATGCAGTTTTAATTAACCTCTATTTAGCTGCTACAGTGATAATTCGAGAACTGCCGGATTAATTATACTTCTTTACTTCTACGTACATCCTTCATTATTTTCAACGTTATTATGTCATATTTCAGACGCATAGCCATTGTTAGTGTTCAATGTTCACTGACAGTGATTGTGTTACGTGACCTCTGGCTTTCTGGAATCACAATAGCGTATCATACGATCGTCTTAACAATAGACCGGTGCAAAGTGCCTATAGACGAAATTATACTTGAATAGCGGAACGATATTGCGAATCTGGATGTTATTTTATGCTATGCTGTTATTTGGTAAAGTAATACTAGTGATATTAACGATAATACAAACGCGAAAGTTTGTGAGTATGTTTATTGTTCTTTCACGCAAAAACTACTGAACGGATTTTGATAAAACTTTACAGTTAAGTATATAGCTTATACACCTAGACTATATTTTATCCCTGTATTCCAACGGCAACTACGCGGGTGAAACCACGGTGCGCTCCTAGTCTGATATACTGTGCAACCGATTTCGTGTTGATTAGAAGGCAATATTAGTATTATTTATACAATTTTTCAGGAAATAAATTAACAAAATCCGACATACTCGGATACAAAGTGTTCTGATTTTGATTTTTGGCACTCTATGGTGACTAGTCTTAATTTCACAACTGTCATTGGTTAAATATGTGTTTAAAACATGTAAGTGCCTTTTAAACAGTGTCTGTATTTCTCTACAACTAGCTAGTGACCATGTTACTTCCAGAAAAAAAAATCGGTGAAAGAATTAAAAAAACGGCTTAGTAGTTTTTGAGTTCGTTCGTTACCAAGATACAAATCTTTTCTGTTTATAATATTAGTGTAGATGTGGTAGTGTAGACTACAACCCCTACTACTTCCGTCACCAATAAAATATTTATATAACAAACTAGGGGTTCTGCGCGGTTTCACCCGCATAGGTCCCGTTTTCGTGGGAATACGGGAATAAATTATACCCTACTAGCGGCCCGGTACGTGCTTCACAACGTATAAATGAAGAACCACTCGACAGATTTTAAGCGAACTTCACGTAAACCGTCTGCTAAAGAGTCCGAATAAAGCCTAAAAATTTGGTTTGGATAGGTGGGTGAGCCCGTTCTTGAGTTATAAAATAACAACGAAAAGTGGCATTGATTTTTAGGTATATAGATATTACTCAGGGATCTTCTAGCTTTCCATTGGTGAAAGAATTTTTAAAATCGGTATAGTAGTTTTTGAGTTTATTCGTAAAAAACATACAGAAATACAAATCTTTCCTCTTTATAATATTAGTATAGATACTCACACAACTTAAGATGGGTATCGGGTGCCCCCATATCGCAGGCGAGGTGTTTGTGAAGTGGGAGCCAGCGGTGTCCACGACCGTTGGCAGGGAGCTCATCTGGATCCCGAACAGGGTCATAGCCCATCCGGCCCACTGCATCGTGAATGGGTCGAAGAAACCCGTAGCGGACGCTGACGAGACATCCGTCATATGGATTTTGTGCTCTGCGTACAAATTTATTAATGAAATCCTATCACTTTAAACGAGCAAGTTTAGCATTTTAAGTTGTTTTAAATCTAAATGTTCCTACTATGTGAGCCCATAATACGACCACTGGCTGACTGATTTATCAACGCACATCCGAAACCACTGGTTTTAGAATCATAAACTTTTGCACAAAGTACCTAAATAACGTATTTACTTTAGTTAATGTTGGTATCCATATTGTGTTGTTTTTGGTGTACAATAAAGAGTTATTGTATTGTATTGTATAACGTATGTGAGTACTAAAAAGGCATTTTTGGAAATTCCTACGGGAACGGGAATAAGCAAGTGTCGTGCGGACAACGCTAGTGATTGATGAAATGATGCTCTTAGCTCTGATGCTCTTAGCTCTACCATACTAGTGTTTGTTATGATCACACTTTTAAGCAAAGTTAGGCGTCAGTCACTAAAGAAGTGACCATCTATTATAGTGGCACGGCAGCGGCACGTTAAATCGTTGGTTCCGGTTTTCATTGTGTTAACGCACAATGGAAGTCGTTAAGCCAAATCAGATACCCTTGGGTTGATAGAAAAATTCTGACAGGTGGTAACTAGCCTAACACCATCTCCCAATCCGCGATGGTCGCGGGGACATTATAGCCCACACTTCCTCATGTGTAATGAAAAACCATTAGTTCAGCAGTGGGCTGTTACGAGTAGATAATGGTAAAAAGTATTCGATTCATGTTAATTTAGAACATGGAGTTAATATTATTGTGTCCCTTAGTAACTATGTGTTTTTTCGGAATGAAGTGTCTGTTAGCGAGTAAACCGCTGAATCGATCATGACGATGAATGTAGGTAAGCTACTTTTCATCTAGAAAAGCGAACGCAGACGCGGGCTAATGCCAACTATTGCTAGTCTACACTATTAAGATAAAGAGGAAAGTTCGAAACTATACTGGACCGATTTATTTAACTAATGGAAAGCTTACTTTTCTGTGACTTACACAGGTAAGCACACATCGCGCGGTAATATTATAGATATTACGCTAGTAATATTATAAATGCGAAAGTAACTATCTATTTATCTTAATGAGATTTGTCAAGGAGATCGCATGCATCTTGAGGACTTTGAGACATTTTATCCCTGAACGCCGAAAAATAAGCAAACAAAAAGTAGTATACAGTAGTAGTAACCTATGAAATAAAGTTCGAGAAGTAATTATATTGGCATCAATTATAAAATTTGGTTAGCCACAAAAAATCAGCATTTAAATCATTTGGTCGGCATACAAAGATTTTGTTCGCAAATAAAAAAATCAGGCAGCAATACTTATTCGGCAAATAATTTTGATAATGGTCAAAAATTAAATCAGAAATAGGCAGCTTACAATAACATGGGTTTGCATAATAAACATTCAGTCCGCAAAATAGTTACTTGGTCCGCAAAATAACTACTTAGTCAGCAAGATTTCATGATTGAACAGCAGAGAAAACATGTCGTAAAAAATATACTTTAACTACTACTCCCACTCCCACTCCCTGTCCCACTCCCACTCCCACCCCTCGCCCCACCCCCCTCCCCACCCCCACTGCCCCCATGCCCCCCACTCCCCCACACTCTCCCCTACCCCCCCACTTGCTAAGATTATTTTTGCTACTTTTATATGCACCTCAAAAAAAAAATTTTTGCCTTCCCCTCTAGTGCTTACCAAAATTTTATTAAACAGTAGCAGCTCATTGCAGCTCAAAAATAATTACAGCCATCCAGAATGACATAAATTGCTGATTGGTTTTGTAATGTTTGCTGGCCATGAGTTGCTGACCAATTAGCTATTTCTGCTTACAGATTATATTTTTCTGCTCACAAAAATACGAATACTCTGCTAACCATTTAAAAAACACCCATAAAGTTCAAGGTAAAGCCTGTAACTACTTTTAATTATCCAAGTTACTTTTACGTAGCAATTGACTACAAAATAACCTTGGTGAAAGTTAAATTGCATGTCGTTATAACCTTTGTCATAAGTTCATAACTATTAACTACCTACCTGTTAATTTATACAGCAACCACGAATCCAAGGTTCCAAACATCAGGTCGTTATTTTTTGCCGCCGCTTTCAGCGCTGGTAGATTATGCAGCGCCCAACATAGCCTTAATGTAGTCTGTAAGTAAAAAACCTTTAAAATTTCAACTAACCAACACCTTTTAGAGGTTCAAAAATATTTGTGGTGTAAATTGCGTATTTCCAGAAATGAAATACCTCTGCCGACACCTCGAAGATGAAGGCGTGAACATCTTTATTTAATTATACCCACATCCTAAATATTCTGGGAGCAAAGATATGTACTCAAAATCATATAATTTTAAACTATTTTTAAACTTCTTAACATAAACCACAACTCGAGATGATAAAATTAAAATAGCCATTATTATTACATTATGTAATTAATTCATAGAGTGAGGCACCTGCCGCGAACTACGTAAACATTGTCCTTGATGAAAAACAAGTCAATGGAAATTTTATAACAATGCATCAAGACTTATACAGCCTTAATTAAAAGCATGATACATGGGCATTAATGTTATGATAGGTTACTAGTAAATGAATACATACCTACTATAGGTGCTACAACAAACTGGAAATACATTTAAGTAAATTGCATGTAGACTAAGTACACTGTGTATACGTAGAGTATTTTCCGTTGGTATGCCAAAATATAGTAATGTTATATTAATTAATAATTATAGAATTAACATAAATTTATTTATCTAATTTCTATATGTAATAAATTTAATTAATTAAATACTAGTTATGATGGCAAACACTAGTTCATATTGTAACATTAATTACATCATCCATGTAATTTATTTTATAATATTGACTAAAACTGATTATTCTTCCACCATATTATTTTAAAAAATCTATAGTATATTTGTAAAAGAAGGTCGACAACAATTCAACAACAACAAATAAATAGGGCTTGTCATAAAAGAACAAATAAACTTGTTGTAGAAACTTGTTTCACTTTATAATAGTAATAAAAAATTACAATAGCCTTTTGACATTTGTCATAAGAGAGTGTGTTTCCCTTGTAATTCACAAAAATAGGTATGGCGCGAACATGGCTACTTCTGCTGACGCTGAGTGTAGTCCCATTAGAGCACATATAATATGTTTATTGTGTAAGTGTACATACTAAATTTATTTTCTTTTTCTCTATTCTATGATGAACTGTTACTAAACACATAATTTAAAGAAGGCAAGAAGTATGTACTATTTTAGGAGTAGGTAGGTATATGACTTACCTGAGTGTTCATAAACTTTAGTACACTTCCAGCACGAAATCTTTTGCTTCCAGACATCAAGTAGAGAACATAGGACCCAGCTCTGATTAACTGAAAATATTTAACATTTTAGATATGGAACATTTTATGTGCAACAAAATTTCGCCAGACCAAAACAAATTTAATCTAAAATTATTAAGAAGTGGTCTATGTCTTTTCTCAAGATCCTGAATTGTTGTGGTTTAGCCTTGGAAATACACAAGGAGACAAATTTACCTTTACAATTATACTATTTTTATGCACAACATCATCTGTGTTTCAGGATAAAAAGTAGCTTATACCCTTCGCCAAGATGGAAGTTATTGCCATGTCAAATTTAATCAAGATCAGTTCACTAGTTTAGCTGTAAAAAGGCAACCGATAGATAAAAGTTATTTCACATTTATAATTTACTAGGGATGTACCTTCCAAGTGTATGAATGATTCCATTGTTTTACCAGCTTGTCAGCTCTTAGGTCTTTCCAAGTGATGAATCTGTGGAATGGTTTGGCTGTTGCTCGAGACCAGGTAATGAAAGTACTTCGTTGTGTTGATATGCCCATGGCTTTCAGCTGCCCAGCAGATAAACTGGCATCTATCAAGCCAACATTTTAAATTAGTCTCTCTGACTTTGTAATACTGTGTAAATATGAAAAAGCAACAAATATTATTATAATAATTTATACTTTTAATAGAAGCGCTCGTAGCCCTGCGGCGCCAGTGTGTACGTAACGATCACACTAGTTAAGCAAAGTTGGGTGCGGTCAGTCAGTTGATGGGTGACCGCCTAGTGGCATTTATATCAAGAGCGCTTCCGTGTTTCGCAAGGCACGTTGTTGGTCCCGGTTTTTCGTTATGTTTACGCACAATGCAGGAAGTCGTTAAGCCATGTCAGATACCCTTGGGTGGATTGAAAAATTCTGATTGTTATGTGGCCACTAGCTTAATCTCCCAATTCGCGGTGGGATCGCGTGGGAGATTAAAGCCCATACTTCCTCGTGTGCGAGGAAAGACCCTTAGCTCAGCAGTGGGCTGTTACGGGTTGATGATGATGATGATACTTATTGTGCACTAGTATTATCTTTTTTATACACTATCTGTCATCTGTCACGTCAAGTCAACTTTTTTCAAAAACAATTGTTTCTATTTACATTTTCTACTCAATCTCGGCATATTTTATCAAAATTATTGTGAAATTACAAATTTCATGCCGTTTTAAGTATACTAAACCTTGAATTACCAAATCCAGTTTGTTTTTTACCCAGTGCTGAGTGTTTAACACTCATGTCACAGGCGGACGTCGAATGTCCGCAATGCAGCAAACGATTTAAAAAAACCGGGCTGCAACGCCACATACGCGCCGCACACCAGAATGACGCCAATCTCAACCGTTCTGCACCGACAATCATCGCCAGTACCCCCCATGACAACAGCTCCACGACCTCCACCCTGGAAGAAGCTTTTGGTGCTCCCTATCTCAACGCCGTTGGGCCAAAGTCCGGCCCCTGGCAACGACGATGGGACAAAGTTTGTAATCTCCATGGTAAGCTTTACGATCTCCCAAGCGGCACCGCCAGTAAAAAATTCATACATACATTGGCTGACGAAATTGAAATACTCACCAAATCAACATACCCCTCAGAACGTACATTGATCTTTGTTGCTGTGATTCTGCAAAGGGATAAGAACATTAGAAAAACCAAAGACATCATCAGACTCCTAGATCGACGCCTCCAGCTATGGGCTAACGAACAATTCGAGATTCTAATCACTGAAGCCATCAAAGCCGACACAAGTCTATCGAATGTTTACAATAAAAAGCATACCAGTGACGACTATGAAACAAAAACATTCACCAGGCTGATACTACGCGGAAAGATACGCGAAGCCCTGAACTGGCTCATTACCAAAGACACAAGCAAAGTTTTAAGCCCAGATGCTGAAGTCGACTCAACTGGTAAAACAGTAAGCGAAGTACTAAAAGAAAAACATCCTCCACAAACACGTCCAGACCCAGCTTTATTCACTCTTCCCGAAAATATAACAGAACTGCCTCCACTTCTAGAAGTTGATATCACTTGTGATCACGTCGTAAAAGTGGCCAGAAAGTTGCACGGTGGGGGCGGCCCAACCGGATCCACATCAGAGAACTGGAGTGACTTTCTCCTCCGCTTTGGCCAAGCTAGTACCCACCTAAGAGAAGCGGTAGCACAGCTTGCTATGAAACTGAGCAATGAAACTGTTCCTTGGAATCAAATACAGGCTCTCATGTCAAGCCGTCTCGTCGCCTTAGACAAGTGCCCCGGCGTAAGACCGATAGGCATCGGTGAATGTCTACGCAGAATACTCTCTAAATGTATGATTGAAGCTACTGGCTCCGAAGTCACAGAAGCATGCGGGCAGCTACAACTCTGTAGTGGACTAAGCTCTGGTATCGAAGGCGCCATTCACGCCATGAACGACGAATTCCAAAATAAATGCCTACCCGGCTCAAATTGGGGGATGCTTCTTGTCGACGCGAATAACGCATTCAACGCCGTAAACAGACAACTTGCCCTATGGCAAGCAAGAATACACTGGCCTCACTGTGCCCGTTTCCTCTATAATACATATAACGGTCACGCCGAACTCGTATTTCGCGACTCCGACACAAGACTATACAGCAGAGAAGGAGTGACCCAAGGAGACCCTCTTGCCATGCCACTATATGCACTTGCGACACTTCCACTAATAAACAAATTCAAAACAGAAAACACAGTAACACAATGCTGGTACGCCGATGATTCGTCCGCGCAAGGTAACATACAAGACCTACGTCTCTGGTGGGACAATGTCAACACAACAGGACCAGCATACGGCTACTTCCCACAAGGCAAGAAATCGATTCTAATAGTGTCAGAAGCTGACAAACCAATCGCTGAAAAGACATTCCTGGGCACAAATCTCTCCATAATAACCGGCTCCCGCTTTCTGGGGGGCTACATAGGTACAGGAAAGGAAGATTTTGTTCAAAATAATGTTAACAAATGGTCATCCATCATTGAGAAATTAACGAAAATCTGCAAAGACTCGCCTCAAGCTGCCTACAGTGCCCTAACCAAAGCAGCTCAATTTAAATGGTCCTTCCTACTTCGCGTAATAAAGAATGCTGAAGAGCATTTCGAACCCTTAACAAAAATTTTGCACGAAAATTTCCTACCAACATTATTAGGAGGTTAAACAACAAATTTGGAAGCCCAGCTATTCTCCCTCCCCGTTCACAAAGGCGGACTAGCCATTCATGACCCTTTTAATACACCGAACCACGCATACCAGATCTCAAGACAAGGAACATCAGCATTAGCGACTGCCTTAATAAACTCTTCTAAGATAAATTTGGCCGAACATCACAAGTCCCTACTTGAGGCAAAAAGAGATGGAAATAAACTAAAAGAGGAATACGAAAACGAAAATATGGAAACTATTCTAACTAAACTGCCACCTAAACAAAAACGAGCAATAGAAAGATCAATCGCTACTAAAATGAACACCAAAACTTCCACCTGGCTCTCTGTAATACCCACAAGAAAAGACAACTTTGACCTATCACCCCACGAATTTAGAGACGCGCTTGCAATCAGATATCACCGCACACCAGTCTCCATGCCCACGTCGTGCGATGGCTGCGGCAGCGACAACTTTAACATAGACCACGCCCTATGCTGTAAGACGGGCGGTCTCATCACACGCAGACATAATGAGATCAGAGACCTTTTTGGCGATCTCTGCCAGCAAGCATGGGGCAATGTAACAAAAGAACCGGTCATATCTGATGGCGACCCTGGTTTACGCGGGGACCTGGCCTGCCGCGGAGTATGGATTGCACAGAGGGAGGCGTTATTCGATATCCGTGTCGTAGACACTGACGCTCCTTCCTACACATCTCGCTCCGTCGCCGCCGTACTCCACTCTACCGAAGAAGAGAAGAAAAGAAAATATTGCGGCCCATGCGAAAGTCGCCACGCCACCTTCACTCCGCTAGTAACTTCCGTTGATGGAGTATTTGCCCCGCAGACGACAGCATTTGTAAGACACCTCGCCGAGGTACTCTCAGGCCGCTGGGGCCGACCGCTATGTACAATAATAGGCTGGCTGCGCGCACGTATTGGAATAGCAATCATTAGAGCTACCAGCATGTGCATCCGTGGCACCCGCCACAGGTGGCAACTGACGACATATGAAGACGGAGCTGCCCTTCCCGCGGTGCCCTACCTCTGACACCGATATGAATAACCGCATGAAATTTTATAATGTATTTATATTTTGTACAAGTTCTAAATTTTAGTTAAATAAATAATAATATTATGTATTATCTTTTTTTATATTGAGTTTTAATTTGGTTTGTTTAACTATACTATCTTTTGCTTGCGACTCTGTTCCCCCCATGCTGATCCAGTTGCAACATTATACCATATTTTAAGTTAACAAAACAACTGTAATTGCATCCGATATCATGCAGGTTTTGTGTAATGCAAGTATAAAATATAAATCTTTGTTTTAGCTTCTATAGCTCTTATGAAAACCCCTTATATCAAGTTTCCTTAAATGTCTCTTATGTACAGACTACAGACATCAGCCAGTTCCATACATACATACGCTCACGCCTTTTTCCCGAAGGGGTAAGCAGAGACAATAGCCAGTTCCAATTTTATTATATTTGTTAGGTTACTGTATTTTAAGTTTTTTGCTATGTATGGCGTAATAAATCTGTTTGTAATACCTATATACATTTTAAGAAAAAGAAATAAGTAAATTAAAATTAAAAAATATAGAAAAAATGATCTCACACCATTTATCTCTGAGGACCCAAGGCAGAGGTATTTTATTTCTGGAGATACAAACCTGCAATACACCAGTAAAGTCTTTGGACCCTTAACATGATAGGTGGTGAGCCCATCACTGGAATGGGTCTGTTACACATGCCGATAAATTCATTCTGGGGCCTGCAGGTTTCCTCCCAATGTTTTCCTTTATTGTAAAATTATTTACTTTTAGTTAATTCAACCACACTTACTTTTCAAAGACTTCTGTACTACTTCTATTATTGATGTCCATAGTTCATCAGGGTCTATTTCCACAAAACCTGGACTAGGATAATGTAACACCACCTGTAACATAGTTCTATAATTTATATTTGCACTTTGATAGTTTTAGTAGTACAACCAGCCTATAGTGTAAAGTAAATTCACCATAAAATTATTTACAGTAAATAAAAATAAATAATATCATGCCTTTTATCACACGCAGGTAAAACTGCGCAGAACCGCTAGTTAAATATAAAATAAATCCGGTCACATGTTACTTATTTATTTCAAATCAACTTAACATTACAGTAAAAAAAAATGTGTTACAAAGATGAGTCTAACATAGAAATAAAATTAACATTTAATATATTTTTTAAATAATTTAAAAATTAACACTACCAACATTGAAGCGAATATAGATTGCAGTTATAATTAAAGAGGCTAGATAGAGATATTGCATTCCGGGATATACCAACTTTTCACTAGTGTATTTTTCATACTCACAAAATTATGCTGAATTTATTCCCAGAACTTTTATTTTTGAAAATAATTTATATTCATCAAACATAAATTTGTAGAACAATCTAACATACTTACAGGAATTATATATTTAAGATATACAATTAAAATAAATAAAATGTATAAATAAATACCTGATCAACAGCTTTTCCTACAGTTTCTGCTCTAGAATTGAATATAAAAGAACGAATAGTAGTAGTGCCAATATCCAACGTCAGAATATATTTTTCCTCCATATTTTCTATACTTCCATAAACATTATAACATTTATACAGTTAACTAGTTTTTTATCAAAACAAACGTAGAATAGAAGCCTTGTCAAGTCTTAGATTATAATAATGCCGAAATCGGTTGCGGTTGACGTTACGATTAGTTAGACGATTTTTTTTGTTTGTTTCTATGCATTTGACGTTTTGACCACAGACCAGGTTTTGACATTGACAATGAAATGACAATACACGGTTCATGGCAAAAGAGCTAAGTGCGAGTACATCCACATTTTTCAAATTCTCAAAATTCCACCGCGAGAATAATGTTCAACTTCTAAGTATATTAGGGCCGTTGTAACTTGGCTTCTTTTCTTCGTTATTGCGCAACTTGAGAGATGCCAAGTTAAAACGGCCGTACTGTAAGGGGTATCTCAATCTGTATTTTTTTTTAGATACCTCATCAACAAAACTAAATTAAATCACCTGTGTGATCATAGTGAGGCACAATTTAAATAAAGTATCATCAACACAATATTGCATACAACTTTATACCCTCAACTTTTTGAACGTATTTTTTTAGAAATGGCAACCTGACTGACATGACAGACAGACAAGCGCGTTTTGGTTCTTGAGCGCAGCGCAGGAAATTGTGATGTAAAAAGAGAAAAATAAATAATTGTGGGCCATCATGGCGAATCCCAGAAAATTCAGTGAAAAAATCGCTCTCCACAACCAAAAACAGGCGGAGGAAACTGCCGCTTTTGAACAGATAATGCGTGAAGTTTCCGTCGCAACGAATCAGGTATGTCGCCTATTTACTCAAGCAATCGCTTCCTGACCGTCAAAAGTGCCCGCCGACGTAAACAATAACCATATTGCGACTCAATAACTAGCCGAATATTAGCCCCAAGCTAAACAAGCGGCATTCCATAATAAAGTACCCAAGGCACAGACTTCCACTACCATGAAATAGTTTTTATAATGACAATGTTCAAGTTAATTTACTACACTATTTACGCACTATTCTACACAATAGCAGCTTATGTGAAGGTATTATCAATAAACTTCATAAATAAAGCGATGGCAAAACATAGTTGTGATTTCTTCTCTTCTAGTAAGATGTACCAACTGTAAGTAAAATGTAATTACTGCCAAAACAATACATAACAAAGGACTTAGTATTGATTTCTGATTTTTATATTGCCATTAGTTATTTCTTGTCATATTTTGATCAAATATTGAAACAATTTAATACAATACAATACTAATATTCATTTCGGCACTCCTATGTTAATTTTGTCCTTCAAAACATATGCATGACAGAGAATTCAATATTTATTGGTTTAAAAGAAATAAATTTGTGTGCTAGGTCATTTATATATTGTTATAGTTTATAGAAAAGAAATAACTTTATTGTGTTACTTTGTAATATAATTTTTGTCTTAACTAACCTTAAACCTAAGTCCAATGTTATAAATATACTGTATGGTAGTGTTCGCTAAAAGCGATAAGACCGCCCATTGTACTTTAGTTAATGTTGGTATCCATATTGTGTTGTTTTTGGTGTACAATAAAGAGTTATTGTATTGTATTGTAGTGCACGAAGGCCAATATTTACAGTTAAATTTAATTAGGCAAAAGTATTGAAGGACCATGGTTACAGGTTCACTCAAGTAGCAGACGGGCGAGGGTCAAAGCTCCCCCTCCTGAAAAGCCTGTTGAAAATGTAGAGTCCACCCTCAGGCCCACAACACAGGCCCTGGGCACGTTTCGCAGCGGCTCCCTGCCAAATGTGGCTGCACCACAAGCCACTAAAGCCGAAAATGAGTCGGAAAACATTCAGGTTCCTAGTTTTTGGAATGATCCTAAAAATGTTGTCGTAGAGTTTGCTATTTTTTATTTTAAGGTAGTGGTGCAGTTGTAGATGGCTGATAATTTCATAATCATTTATCAGGCTATTTTTTTCAGTTGTTTTTGTCTCCCCTTATTGTGGTAGTGAATTTTGTTTACTTGGCAACGAGTATTATATAAATAAACATACCATGGCTTTTTGATGAGAATCCGGAGAGAGACAACATCTTGTTGTAAAAACAATATTATAGGTACTTTATATTTCCAGTATTGGCTCATAATAGTGATAGTGTATTATTTGGCAAATGTCAGTGAAAGTATGTAGTGAATGAGAAATTTGATAAAACGGGTGGGACAGACATGTTTGGACTAACCTCAAGAAGTCACAATAGTCTTCAGTAAAAGTTGAAATCATTTTACTGTACATAACCAAAAAGGAGATAGATATAGAAAGTGTTGGAGACACTGTATTTTCTTGCATTGAATCTGCAGCTGTCCAGAGCCATTTAACTAAGAAAATAAGTAATAACAAAATAAATACATGTTGTAAAGGCCTAGTAGCCAAAAATAACATAATTTTTAGTAATGTGTATTGAAACATATAAGAAATAAAAATAATCAAATTTTCGAAATATTTAACTACCTACATAAATATATTTATTTATTAGGCTGTAAACTTAATAAAGCATAGGTAAGGTGGCAAACATCTAAATTATATTTGCGAGTAACAAAATAATAATGTATCAAATACAAATCGATGCTAATTGAATTATCACCTTGTGAAATTCTTGTGTAAGCATTACAAAACTGAAATAATGTTACACACACTGTTTCGTAATAATTCGTAAGTCCAGGGCAGAAAGCTGTGCGTAAACTTATATTTACTTTACAACATGTGGTCTGGTTTGCAATAGATTTTTGAGAACACTAACTTGTTCATGTGTTCACTTCATAAAGTATAAACAGATCATTATATTGTAATAAAAATAACATTATGGTAGGTATGACTTATTGCATTTTTTCATAAGAGTCTAGAATAGGATAAATAGATTTTTAAATCAGTAGGTAGGTAATTATGTAGTAATTTTGCACATTGTTTGTATTTTTTTTGTTATAGAGGTATAAGCATGCAACATATTGCATTAAAGTCAGTTATGCTGTGTTCTTGCATTTGTTAAATAAATATTATTATATAAAGAGTTAATTCTATTCTTACTTTTATTTACCTATTATCTACATATACAGAGTGAATTTTTCAAGTGGGTGTGGTAGGCTAAATCAGAAACTATGAGGAATATCGAAAAGTACTCAAAGGAGTCGCGGGCCCGATTTCGATGAAAACTAAAAATGGATCTTTGGATTTAAAAAAAATCAATAATCCTAGCCAGGAATCGCACTCGTTGATTTTGGAAAAAAAAACACTGTATTATTACACCATTCGATAGTGTCGCTAATAAGTATCGAATTCTGGGAAGAAAGGACATACGAAAAACTTAAGGAAAACTTTGAATTTTAATAAACTGATTCATATTTTAAAGTATTAATTCATACCTGCATTACCTGTATCTTGTTCGAAATGATGCTAAGTATTTTTTTCAACATAGAAAAATTCACTCTGTATATAAAAGAAGATAAGAACTGACTGATCAATCAACGCACAGCCGAAATGTCTTGAGTCTGGAAGTATGAAATTTTGCATAAAAGCTTCTTATCATGTTCGCTGCCAACTAAAATATAACATAATATATATATGTACTACAAGTATACTCGTTGTCAGTGAACGTGTTAAGGGCAGGAAGACGGGATTTTTGGAAATTCCCGTGGGAACAAGAATAAAGATCTTAATAATGAAGACTTGGTGTATTGGCTAGGAATATTTTCGTTATTGCTACCGCTCTATTGAAATCCGTTCTTCCGATTTTTATGAATTGTTCTTATATCTGTGTTATAAGATAGTGGGCTGCAACTGCAAAAATTTTTTTTTCTATATTCATGTTCTATATTCTATTAAGTTAATATATAAAAGTTTGCATGTCGTTTTAAAACCTGCTTGTGGAAACCTCGTCAAAGCGTATCTGTCTCCCTAACCATTAGTCTACTGAAGTTAATAATAATTAAAATGTTGGCAAAAGTAATTAATTTAGTAATAGGTACATATTAATGAAATACCAAATCCCTGGTGTACTCACGTTATCGTTAATTTTAGAACAGATCCATAGGTTATGAGCTGATATGGGTTGATGATACTTATACCTGTTATGCCACCAATACCTCAATTTTTATATTTCTTTTAAATTGGATTATACACTTAAAAGATTAGCATGCCTATGATTATGATATTTATTATATAAAAGCAAGAGGTCGTAATCGTCGTAAATGAGTCCAAGCATGGTATCGATCAAGAACGATACCATGCACCCAGTGCTCAATTGTCGATTTTAAAAGTTATTTATATGCAGACAATAGGTAATGTAGTGAATTAATAATCGTTTTTTAGTAAGATTATAAAATATCTACACATTATATTATATCTAAGCTTGTCGAACATACTTACTCATTTTAAAAGTTTTACAAACTTTAAAATTACCGTGTGACCCCAAACAACGGTGAAGCTGACTTTACATATGAATCAAATAATGTTTTATACCCGTTTCGATCACTCTAAATAATTTTGTAACTAATCTCGTAATTTTATAGCCGGCACTAATAGCTGGGTCACCTTAATATGAGATCCCTTTTCATACAGGAGGTCTTCCGACACCCCACTGTATCTATTCCGTCCATCTATCGATATTAATGTAAACAACGGTTCCTGATCTTACCGTCGTATCGTCTTTTTAAAGCCATGTTGTGATCGTTAGGTCCAATGCTCACCGAAACCGACGCAACAAAAACACATACTCACATTATTCTTGTGTTGCGTTGTTGCCTTCAGTGTACATTAGGCCTTAGACACAATACAACTACATAACATGGTATTTGATCTGGAAATTTTTGTATCCACTTAACTAGCTACTCGAAATCATGTGTCTTGCCTTGGACTCATAAAAATGCGTTTTTTCCATTATCTGTAGCCTGAAGAAGCATCGTTGGCGACGCAGTATGGCGGCGGTGGCCGTAGCGGGGGCGCTTCTCCCTCCCGCTCTCCAGGGCAGAGGGGCAGAGCCTCCTCGTCAGTGGGGCCTATGCGGCGCCCGGCAGATAGAAGACACGACACCAGCCCGTACGGCAGTACAGTATATTTAAGGTATGAGAAAAAATGCCTTTCATCTATAAAAAATAAGTCGAGGGTGCTAACAAATGTGAGAGGATACTGTAGTGGCTACATACTCTTTGGTGAGCATAGTAAAAACGACTTTGCTTTGTGGCCAGTACTATAATGTCGTGTATATATCGAAAGAAAAAAGTTGTCCAAAACTCGGAGTATTTACCTAAAAATTATAATAAATAAATATATGTATATTAATAGCTTTGTATCTAGCATCAGATGTTCAATCACTTTATTTGCGTAGAATCACTTTAACCCGTTTTCGTAGTTTTTTTAATCCATTGTTTCTGAATGCCAAATTTGCAACTTTCTGGAAACTATAACAATATTTTCAGAGATTTCAGGATGACTGAGAGAGTCAGTAGTATTTCAGTACGTATATAATTATTTACCATCTAAACTAGACCATTAGATCATAAGCCTAGACCACAAATTAATTAATCATCTTCTAGTTTATAGCATTATTAATCACGCGCTCCTATGATACCCGTATTTCATTCTTTAGCTTGCATACAAATACCAAAAATATTATTTAAACAAACACATTACTAAAAACAAGCTTCAATATCACATAACCCACGTTCAAACGTAATATTCTCATAAGTTCCACAATAATCATAGTCTTCTATTGGGTTCCACATCATACTGGATTTAATTTCGACTATAATAGTGTTTGAACGATAATATTATATTATTTATTTCTGATCGAAAATTCTATATTCACACCTTGCAATTATGCGTCACTTACACTTGTATTTTAATTCAGGCCTCTACGTCCATTCTTAGGAAAACCCTCATTCATATTCATTACGATGTGCCATGTTACAAACAGGAAATATTTAGCGTTATAATTGAGTAAAGAGAAGTCGTATAAACCACGACTAACTTTTTACATTTTAATTAAAAAATGTATACTTACGTTTGATGACGTCATTAGGCTATAATTATAGCGACAGCAAGGGTTAGCGCAGATGGACGGAGGAGTGGCGGCAAATATAGTTATTTAATAAAAATTTTAAATTAAACTTCCTTGCTGCAGTAAAGCATACGATTGTGAGAGCTGCGGGTTTCCTCACGATGTTTTCCTTCACCGTCGAGCTAGTGATAAATAAGTACGTTAGTTTTTGAAAAACTCATTGGTACATGCCAGGATTCGAACCCGAGCCTCACTGATTTTCGTATCTAATATGCTGTTATTATGGATTTATATTTAATCATAAGTAGGAGGTACGTTTATAGTTGCGATTAATTTTATATCGATATAATCAGAAGTACATTCGGCAAATTGTAATCCCTAGTGCCATGGAACCACGGGTAATTAAAATTCCCCGTGGACCCGGTAATGGGTCAACTCACCGGGACCACGGGTAAAACGTGAAAATTACACTGGCATGTTCAAAGCAGCGCGCACTGCTTTCGAGATTCGTAATAAGAAGAAAATTAATTTGAATTAATATATTTAAATTGAACTTAATTTTCTTCTTCGTCCATATTATATGTGCTGACCGTTAGTTTTTGTTAATGTTTTGTTTATAACTGCTATCAAAGTACAAAAAGTACGTAGGTAGTTAAAATGTGAGTTATTTTTTATGACTAAACGCCTGTTGCACATTTAGGTAAAGTACTAACTTTACCTTTGCATAAATTAATTCCAAGTTTTTTTTTTAATTTAATTTTGTCGCTTAAAACAAATATATTTTATTTGTTTTCAAACTAGAAAGTAATTTTAACATAATTTGTCTATGATGAGGCTTTTTAGGGTTCCTTAGCCAAATGGCAAAAAACGGAACCCTTCTGAATTCGTCATGTCTGTCTGTCCGTATGTCATATCCACTTTTTTCCGAAATAAGAACTATACTGTTGAAACTTGGTTAGTAGACGTATTCTGTGAACCGCATTAAGATTTTCACACAAAAATAGAAAAAAAACAATACATTTTGGGGGTATGATAAAAAAAAATTGAGTTCTAGGTCCCATACTTAGAACTCAAATATTTTTATCATACCCATACGTGTATAGGGTATCTATGGATAGGTCTTCAAAAATGATATTGAGGTTATCTAATATAATTTTTTTCTAAACTGAATAGTTTGTGCGAGAGACACTTCCAAAGTGGTAAAATATGTCACCCTATAACTTCTAAAATAAGCCAATGATAAGCTGTGGATTGAATTTAATTAATAATTATTAATTTATTCAAAGAATGCAATGAAATTTATGCAGAGTGAACTCTGATGTTGGTGAATCCCTGCTGCCAACATTCTTACGATGAGCTAGACAGGACAGATATCTAAATAAAAATCGAAAAATTAGTTATAAATATATTCAAGTGAATATTTCATGGGCTGTCATTTTCCAGACTTGATTTCCATTCAGTAATTGTTAATTTTGCTCAGAGAATAACTTACAAGTATAGAATAACATTTATTATTACAAGACTGACAGAGGTGTTGGATCAGTTGATATTAACTAGATCTCCATTCTGAAGCAGAGGTTCGATTCCCGATTGTACATGCAATATTGTTGGTTTGTCGTATCTAGGTATAACTTATGTATATTTAAATACCTTTATCAGTTGTTTAGTGGTCATAGTACAGTATCTGCCTAGTTTAGGGTTGCCGTGTTAAAATTGTGCCCCATCCGCAACTTCGTCCGCATTTCAGAATAAATTAATATATGCCCTACCCCGAGATGCCAGCTATCTCTGTGGCACATTTAATTAAGATTGGCATAGCGGTTTTGCCGTAAAAAGGTATTATACATACAAACAGACAGAGTTACTTTCTCATTTATAATAATAGTAAGGAAGTAGGGATCAAAATATTTTCGAAGTATCCTCATTTTGTTACAACCACCTTAACTATAGAGTTGGTAGTTGCATTGAAACGTTACAATATCATCATTATCATTTTCGCTGTTAGCAGGAAAAACATCTAAAAAAGTATCTCATTATTTTAGTTCTTATAGCGGGCAGTGTAATGAACTTTAAATTGAGCTTCACTGCTTTGTTACTGACCTTTACAACCAGCCTGTAATCGTAAGCAAAAATTAAATTTGTACCAGTAACGTACCTTCTGTGGTCAAACACAAAGGATACGTTTATTTTAATTTAAACTTATAAAAACCTGTAAAATGACTGTACATGCCTGCCGGTTTTCGTGCCCTAGATAACTAGGTTAAAGTGAGATTGGGAATCTGTGATTATTAGGACTAAGTATTCCTTTAGTGCATTCACAATGTCACATGACCTGTTTTATGGCATTGTGTAGAAGAATTAAGCTAATATTGTTCATTTCCTCGTTTTTTCACAGACCGAGAGACCGGTTTCGGATAATGGTCTCCTAGCAACAACATTTCAAACCTTAACGCTAGGAATTTTATCCAGAACGTTTGTAAAATGAAATATTTCAAAATGGGCTGTATAGGACATTGTACAAGAATTTGATGCATAACGGGTATATGCGTTTTTGTTTGAAGTTTCATTAAGGTCAACATCAGGCTCAACATTAGGTTGAGCTGTAGAAAATGTTTGAATTTTAACAGGAATTTCTAAATTGCTACACTATCTTCACCGTTTTGACGCAGTCTTCAGGTAAAGTGTGGCTATTACAAATATTTTAAACTGAGTGTATTATTACCTTATACTATTAAACGAGCAGCATTTGTGTATGTTCGGGTTAGATTTCGAGGGGTAAAATATCGATCTAGACACACTCAACACTCTCAACTCTGGGAAAATTCGTTTTCTGTGAGATAGGAAGTGTGAGAAAAATGTATAGTACATAAATAATCTTTCTTTTAATGCCCTTTATATAGTGCACTGTACAATTGTATTTATTTCTTCGACTTAACTATCTTTACAGGTTTGAAACCCAATGCGATAGTGTAATCTATTTTTCAATTTCATTTCATAATTTAATTTCAAACAATTATTATACTCTATAACAATCAAAAGTTAATGTAACTTTCGAGAAATCGCTCAAAGAACAAGAAAATACATAGATTTTTTTTCGGCAACCGAATTCAATGTGTGCATGGCACGAGTCAGGGGCGTTTTATTGAACATGTTAGTTCTTCAACGTTTGTTTGCAAATGCGGTCAGCGCCTTCGACTCTATCAAAGCTACCAGGTGGAAACTTAGTTCGTTTTGTTGCAGCCCACCGCCGGATAGCAACTGGCGGCGGACGAATTCGGACTCTGCGCTGCACCAGTCGTGCGGCGAGCAGCAGGCGGTCGCGCAGCCGCTCTCCCCGCACCACCCCCTGCATTCCCACGCGCACCCCCACCTCCATCCCCACCAGAACCACCGCCGAGGTTAGTATAATATAAGTACTTATCTATGGTTTCTAAACCCCGCAAGAAAAAGAACAGACAGAGACAAACAATAAAAAAAGCTAAGTTTATATTTAAGGTGTATCTAGAGTTACTTTTATAATTTGTAATAATTGACAGTGTTAAAATTTAATTGTGAATTAAAAAACACTCGCTATTTTGTCGTAATCAAATTTTGAAAAGCTAGTGTTACTCAATATAAGCTTCTTTTTTTGTAATATAATCATAGCTGCATTATTATTTTGCAAGCTATTGACACATGTATCTTAGAGTGTAGGTGTCATATCATATCGTTTATTCATTCGTAATCATAGGGGTACAACTTCGATCGACGATACCAACGTTGGTATCGTTGATCGAAGGTGTATAATAATGATGTTAGTAGTGTTGAAGCATCTCTATAACTTGTCACATTGGACTTAATATAACGATATAACGGGACGATAATAATTCTATAAAAGTAGTACAAAGCAATAGGACTCAAGGAAATAGAATTAAAAATAAAATACCGGAAGTAGGCACCGTTCAGAGGAATGTCTACTATTACTGCGAATGTCGGCGTCCAATCACCAATCAATTACCGTTGGAATTACTTTAAGGAAACACAAGATATTCCCCTATACTAGGTGTTCCCCGTGATTTCCCGTTCTCGTGCGAAAATTTATAGCCCATGTTGCTCCCAGAAAATCAAGCATTTTTGTAAACAACACATTCACTAGTTTCGAAGCCTTATTATTATTATATCATATTATTGTAATGTTATGGGGTCCAAAGATTATACTGGTGAAATGTGGGTATTTCCTGAAATGGAATAGCTCTGCCTACCATCTCGGGGATAAAAGGCGTGAGATTATTTATTTCTATTTTAATATTACTGTAGGAAACGTTGGTGCTAAAGCCAAACAAAAGTACCTTCAGTTGACAGTTCGCCATACTGAAGCGAATGTCGTCAGTAATCTTTACTAGAGATGTAACAGTGTTATGACTAGACCGGAAACCGAATTGATAAGAATTGAGGAGATTATTATTTGTCAAGATTTTCAAGGACTTTAGACATGAAGGACATCGAGATAGGACGAAGATCAGAAAAAGACACTTTATTTTTGCGTATAGCAACGATAACAGCCTCTTTCCAGGGGGCCAATTCCACTAAATGTCAGCCATTGTCATCGAACTATCATTCCATTATGCTGCAACTGGCAACTATAACATCTAATTTGTATTCCACTAAAATCATAGTGGCATTACAATGGAATGACTATGGACTACGTTAGGTGTTGCCTACCATATATAACTATTACTACCATGCGTGTCATTAGTTTTATTTCGGGTTTTCGGCACTAAAATCTTTAGATGATTGATTTTATTTATGGTACATGTGACATTTCGATAAGTTTTGAAGAAACTTGTGTATTTTTGTGCATAGACTCTGAAGCAGAGCTAAAATCTGAATTTCGTGTCGTGTTTAGGGCTGATGGCTAAATTGCCAATGCCTTAAAATAAGGGGAAAAAAGCAATCACTGGACAGCGCCATTCCATGGTAGGAATAGTAGAATACCAAAAGTGGTCAACAATGATAGTTGAATGATTGTGAAAACTGACAGATAACAGAATACGAAAAGTGTCAAAATTTTACATAATATCACCATTGAGTGACCACAATCATGTAATTGTCATACAACTATCACCGCTGTCATTTAGTAGAATTGGCCCCCAGTCTGTGGGAAACTATCAGTGAAGAGCGATCTGTTACGATAGGAACCGCTATCGAGATTTTGTTTGATAAGCGTAAGATTTTCGACGTTACCGCTTTTATTACGTGTGCCAAAGGAATTGAAAACAACTCAAATGACTGTGATGAGATCGGCATAGTAACTACAACTGTATAGTACAATAAATGATCATTTTACCTGTAATTCAATGATCATCCTGTATTTATGACATATGAGGAAGTAGAACAAAGAAACAGGGAATAACTTATCATGTAATAATAATAAATTGTTGTGTATTCTATCGCGAATGTGATGTTATATTATTTATAGATATACACTATTTCTTACTCATTTGTTTTATAATTAGTGTACATGTTTTTATTATTAGCGAATGCGGGTGATTTGGTTTGCATACATTCCGAAACACCTTTACAAAAACGCATAAAAATGTATGAATACGTTTCATATCATAGTAGTTACGATACTTTTACGACTCATATTTAGCAAAATATGGTAGATTACCAAACCAATTGATTGTTTATACAAATGCGCTTATTGTATGTTATAACAGGCTCGTCGTAAATAAATTAAGAGTAGGTCTTAATTTATTTACGACGAGCCTGTTATCTCAGTTGGTAGTGACTCTGCCTTCTGAATCGGAGGTTGCGGATTCGATTTCCGCCTGGGGCCAGCATTTGTGTGCATGAACGGGTATGTGTGTTTATATTTGTTTTATTTATTTATTAAACAGTTTTTTTCTTAAAAACTATTTTTTTTGCATTTATTATTATGTATGTATATACTGGATGATTTTTTTTACCGTCTGGAAAAAAATATGACGTATAAGGTATCCAAAGCCGAAGTTATACACGAGATTAATTGTTAAATATAGTAATGTTCAGTGCAATTTACAAAATCTAGAAAACTACGCAACTGGCGGTTGTAGGTCGATTGCGCATAAATGGAAGCTACGAGCCTGTTTCTTTTTAAAATTCAATTTCAAATATCTCAGTGTGTATTATTGACTACAATTGAGTAATGCATATTAGTCTAAGCAAGAAAAAAATGTATTAAGAAAAAAAAATTTTTTTTAAGTAACATTGCCAAATGAATCTATTACACTTACCTATCACACCACATTTTTTTCCAGACGGTAAAAAAAGTCACCCTGTATAATAGCCATAGTAAAAGCTCTGGCTAGTTTAGTACTAAATGAACGTGTGTGAATTGTGTCCCACAGTTTATTAATTAACCTATTAAATGTACAAAAAGTATCACTATCAATACATGTTTTATAACAATACGGGTATTTATTTAATCATTTTGCACTACTAGTTGTAAAACAATTTCAGAATACAAAGAGATTTAAATTATTTAAAGCAATCCTCATTAAAATAGTGCTTTATTTTACAGCAGCTGACATTCACCTCGATGTATTAGGGACACTGGGAATGAATCCAAACAACCGACCCAGATCGTCGTGTGAAATACCCAAAATACAAAACAATAACAAGTAAGTACTAGTATAGTATATAATACATAATATTATAACTGCCGAGCTCAGAGTAACTGTATGTTTACCGATCATTCTGCAGCGAGTGTTCTGTTATCTCCCATAATATCTTGAAAAAGTGACACAGTAATATATTTCTAAAAATTTACATAAAAACAATTTATTCCGAAAGGCCTATCACAGTATTAATTTGTTAAAATAATCATGTGTTTTCTGAAGATTCTTGCGACGGTTCTTCTCGTATGTTACGTGTAACGTAGAATAATCATACAAAACGAGAGTACTCTTATTGTATTTTTAACGTAAGCCTCCTGAATTAAGTAACTGAATTTCAAGGCCCGTTCGGAGCCCCGTTACAAGCTTTTGCTGAATTTTGGATCCTAAGTGACTTAATGATAAATACAGTCGACTAAAAGGAAGGTGTAATAAGCCCTTTTGTCTTTGGAGTTCAGCCGTACCGACTGACAAGTTAGTACAGAGCCCACAGACGTATGTATGTTGCTAGAAGTGGGCCTGACTGCAGCGTGTACGAGAGCGGCGGGGACGGGGGCGGAGGCGGGCTGGCCTGCGGCGAGCTGCAAGTGCCCGGTGGCTCGCTGCCAGACCTAACCTCCGTGCACTTCCCCCAACCCCACTACATGCACCGCGCGTCCCCCGACTACCACCAGCAGAGATACGTCAGCCACGGAAACGTAAGCACACGTTTTAAGAGGCTGATAACAGAACTATTGAGCATTACTTTAAACTTAACTTATCGTAGTAAAAAATATAAATTACTCTTAGATGTATTTCGGAAAATATGCATGTCCCCAAAACACATTTGAATCAAAACAAAAAAAATGCCAGTCACCCATCTAAATAAAATCTGTGTTGTTTGTCAAAGGTTATTTCTGATTTTCAGGGAAGTAACTTGTTATAAATAGTTTAATAATATTTCTGTTTTATATCTTCGATTAAGTAGATGTTTTTAATACGTTCATTTTGAATTTTTCACTCAATTTCAATAGCGAGATATAAGGTAGCGGGTCATACAAATTCATTTCTCTAGGTCAGTTCGGACAGTCGTGTTAAGGCCATGATTAGCAAATAGAAATTTACACAAAATATGACTGTCCTGATATACTGTCAAATTGTTCAGAATGGAGTGTATGTCAACTGTTTTGTTTTATTCCCAGTAGGTAATAGAAAAGTATATCAGTCCGGTTTTTTCTTATTTCTATGATTTCTAAGTAATTTTTTAATGTGTTTGCTATTTCTTTTTAAATAAGTCGTACTCAAATGCTGAACTCAACCCACTTTAACTTTTATCTTCCTTTGACATCCTCTTTTGAGACATTATTTGACATTAAATGTGATAATTAGAGTCATCAGATTTTATCCTGTCATAAATGTATATTAGTCTTCTTGTTTCCTGATCTTTTTTTCTCTATGTTTTTCCCTGATTTTATTTCCAAAAACTTCCCACAGTCGGACTACGTGCACCGCGCCACACCTGACTACCAACAGCAACGTTACGAAAATCATGGAAATGTAATTATTATTTTATTTTCATTGTGTTTTTAGTGTCCGAACGAAGGTCGATTTCTGGATGAAGCCGAATGTTCACTAGCCACATGAATTCAGTTGAAGATAGGGTAAAATTTAATAAAGTGACTTATTTAATGAATGTTTACTATAATATATAAACAACATAACAAAATGAACAAAATTACCTTTCAAACATTTTGAAATAAGGTTATGTAATTATAATGAATTTTAACTTAATTATTTAACAATATCTCATCTATCACGTTTAGGGGTCCAATATATCTCGTGAAATGTGGGTATATCTAGTAATGGAATACCTCTGCCTACCCCCTCGGGGATGAAAGGCGTGAGATTATATTATTATATTATTATTTAACAATCACGAGTGTCAGCTTTTCTCAACCAACTTGAAACTGAGTAGCAATATATTATTTTATTACACACCTAGGGAAGTAAAATAAGAAACGTGACATGTGATCTGAAACATTTCTTATTTTACTTCCCGGGGTGTGTATACTTTTTACTTTTTGACAGTGGCGGAAAGCGACAACTTCGTTTAGCGCGGCGGGAAATTTGCCGCTTTCCGCTCAAAAATATAAACAAGATATTTTTTTAAAGTAACGTTAGGGCGTTTGGTGGAAACCTACGGCTTCATCCAAACTTTCGTCTATTTTGGCCGAAACCGGAGGTTTTGTTGAAAGTGGCCGAACCCGAAGCCGAAAATTCGATCGGACACTTTATTTTTTTCGCTCTTTCTCATTTTTTCTTTTGTTTTACTGGTGTTTCTAGGTGAAATAAATAACCAAGATACCAAATATCTGTGATACCAAGTAACATAACTAAAATTTCCGTCCTTGTCTTTGGTATATAATCGTGAAACTGAGTAAGTGAGATGGCTATACGTATACTAGGTTAAATATAGTAGTAATAAAATAAAATATGCTTATGCCAATGACGTTTTAAGAAGAGGTTTTCTTTAAACCTCTGGCTGTGGCCTTATCAACTTACCAGGGTATTTTTCGGAAACGGAACCCAAAAAATGATCGGTGTTAAGCCAATCGCGGGACCCGGATGCTGAAAACCAATTCTCGGGTCTGCGGGTTTTCCCAAGATGTTTTCGTTCACCGTCGAGATACTCGTAAATATGTATGCAATTTTCAAATATCGTTAAGGTGATATCAGACGAGTCATTTTCTTGTTTCTCTTTTCATCTTTCACTCGAAGTGCCTCGAAGAACACAAACAAGAAGTGAAGCAAAAGTGCCGAATGTATTTATTAGTGAACCGATCCAATAATGTTGTCTCGAGTCAAGTAGCAGAAGTTATTCCAAGACTCACGACTCCATTCCACGCCATTTTGACAGAAAAGAGTGTTTCTTATTTCTATATGAGAACAGGGAATGAAAGAAAGACGCTCACTCGAGTAAGCGTCCATTGAAATGAACCGTCCGATATCACCTTAAAAATTTAAACATTGCAGAGCCCTACATCACCGGGTGCAGTGTCACCCGGGGGCGGTAGCGTGTCCCCCGCGACGGGTGGGGGACTGTCCCCAGCATCTGGGTCCCCTGTGGGGGCGACAGTACCCCTCGCCTCAACCATGCACCACCCACATGATCACTCTGCGATATACGACGCTCAGGTGACTCTCTTAATCTTACTGTTGAGATTTTTAAGTAGATTATAACGTTTGATCAATAAGTAACTTAAATATTAAGTAGGGTAAAACACCTAATTGTTGACACCCCAACAGATTTATTCAAAATTAACGAAATTACGATACACAATTATGTTTAGAATAATCAAAAAAACACGGTCGTTTTATATAAATGTTCTAAATATTATTGGGTATCGTAATTTCGTTAAAAAAATCTGTTCGGATCTCAATTAATTGGTAGGGTGTCAATAATTAGGTGTTTTAACCCTATATAAGATATTGATGCAAACGCGACTTAAGTAAATGCTGCGTCTGTTACCATTTCACAGTCAAACCACTGAACCGATATTGATGAAATCTAACAGGTACATAGCTTGCATCTTGAGAGAAGACATGGTTTCGGAATGCAGACCAAGTCAATTAATTATAATTAGGTAATTTAATTTAGAAATGTCGCGAGTGCATCGCTTCGGTTGTAAAATCAGACTAAAGTTTTATCATGAAATGTAAACTGTACAAATATAGATGTGGTGTCCGCATGTCTGTTGGAACGTAAACTGTGACACTAAACATTATGCTATGTTTACTGCAATTAGTATTAGACAAGTAGTATGCTTATCCATAGAATATACTTTAAAACGGCTTATGATCTCATAAGCCATAAAAGCAAGAAAACATCATGTTAACATGAAACCGACACACTCATTCGATTCAATTGTAGAAGCAGAAATTTGTGTATCGATCCGAATAAAATATTGCATTGTGTTTTAAACAAGGCGCAATATTTCCTCTTTACAAATGGTTGTTATGCATAATTAATGATGTGATTGTTCATGAACGATATTCTGTAATACTCAATACAACCAAAGCAACGCAGCCACTTCGCGTTTTCCTTTGATTGAACCCTAAACCGGTACCTAATTATTTTAGTACTTAAACGAATAGAGAAAGAAATAAAATACATAGTTGACTACTTATTCTTCTTCTACTTAGTCTTTCACGTACATATATATACGAAGAGTGTTTGCTTTTGTTGTGTCGTTTTATTATACAACGTTAAATTATAGTGGTATAATATAGATGAGTCGCCCTCAGTAATGTTACCGAGTCATAGAGATAAATTAAAAAACCATCAACTCGAAAGCGTGAGAAATAATAGTAACTCATTCAGTAGACGTAGGTAACTACCAAGACGCACGTGTCGCTCCAAGACGCAACAACAGCATAAACAATCGGCAGATAGCTTTGTTGATAGTCGCGTGGGGTCAACGAACGCATCGCATTACGCTGTTGCCACGTAGCTCGGGTAGCTATCGAGGTGTTACTATTGTTTCGCGGTCGCTTTTGAGTTCCGTTCCGTTTTAATTGTAACTTTTAAAATCGATTGTACTACCGAAAGAAAATCATCTCGCTGCAGGAAAACTACCACTATAATATCACGCTGTATATGTCGCAGTGTTATTGTAACAGACGTCATTATAATTTCACTAGTGGTATTATAATTGCAAGGACTTTTGTCAAGCATCTCCTTTTCATACAATACTAGCGACCCGCCCCGGCTTCGCACGGGTGCAATGCAGAATTTTCTTTGCTATAAACCTCGCGGAGCCCTAGACCTTTCCAACGAATGCAAAACCGTGGAAATCGGTTCGTCAGTTCTGGAGTTATATCGTCAGGAAGGAAAACCCGACTTATTTTTATATAGTAGATTACGGGACAATCTTGGTTAGGTACATTATAATCTCACTAACCAGATTCAGTTAAATTGTAATTGCTCTAGTAAAATTATCAATACTAGCAATACTTGGATGTGGTGGGAATCCTAGGTCAAATTTGATTGGTCGACTGTCCACCGTGCCATGCTGACCAATCTGACCATTTTGTACAATTTTGAATTTCTGCCCGGTTTTACCCACGTAGTTTCCGTTCCATGGGAATACGGGAATAAAATATAGCCTATGTTACTCAGGGATATTATAGGGTTTCATAGGTGAAAGAATTTTTAAAATGGGTCCAGTATTTTATGAGTTTATTCGTAACAATGATACGAACATACAAAGCTTTCCTCCTTATAATATTAAGTATAGATTGAAACGATTGAAAAAGTTCGTGCAATTACAATACCGCCTGTGAAATTATGATATCACGCCTTTTACATTAACACTGCAACATATCCGTAGATGGTAATGCTCGAGCAACCGAATCGAGAAATAACGAAAAAAAAAAGTTGCTAGCGTTCTAAAAGAAAGTTAGGTCTAAGACAGGCCCCCAAACCGCGCTACTTACTCCTAATTACCCGATAGTGAACGTTTTGTTTTATTTTTGTTTGTGTTTATTTGCTTTATACACAAATCATTTTTTGTTTATTTCAGAATCACTTATCTGTACCAAACACAAATAATTATCTTCATCATAATAAGGTTCGTTTTCTTTTTTAACCTCCTTTTAAATTTTTCCGATTCATTAACTTTTGGAAAAGTCGCTTGAGTGCTTAAGATGCTGTCTTTTATCGATGCGACCATTTTTATTCTAATAACATGCCAAATTCCAGTTGCTGGTGATCTAACATTACATTTTTTCCCATCTTTTAAATTATTTTTAACAATTGGAGCTTCCTCGCATTCAGGAAAATTGCATGAACCATCATTTTCAAAATTGAATTTAGCTTATTTTTACACGACCTTTTCGAGAAATAAAGCTTATTGCCTCAATTCAATCTCATTTTCATAACAAGTATTTCCCGTGTTTGGTATCGACTAACTATGAATCCTTTTATTTATATGTAATCCATATTTGTATGTTATATTTAATAATTTATAATATAGTCCGATCAAAACAGTTTATTTTGGTAATTAGATAATCTATATGGTAGATTAATAACCATTATCTAAATAATATAATGATATAAAAAATATTCAAGTTTTTAATTGGGATATCATAATCATAAAGATCCTGTGTGTTTTATATTCATTACTGTATATTTTTTTACATATTTAGAATATTAATAGCATAAACTTGCAATAAATTATTATAAATCTTAAATATGAAAGGTATATTATGTTATATTATAATAGTACGTAGCGGTTTCTAAGTGTAGTATTATTTATATTTTGTATTAGTTAGATTATCTTTAGTATAATCTGATAGCAATGTAGTATATTTTTATCAAAAACAACCAAATATTATAGTATGTGGAACTATACATACTATTCTATTAAATAGAGAATGTAAATTTACTATTTCAATTTCAGAATAAAGATTGTATTTTGCTTACATAAAGTATAGCTCATCATACTATATAAATAAGTATCGAATTGGCATGGCTTCACATTAAACATATTCGTACAATATTATTGTTATTTCACAAATCGTCTCATTATGATGTATCAATATTATTAATCTAAAAATGACATTTTGATATATCAACTCAATCAGTGATTTCTTATAGATTTCTGTGCAATGCTAAGCGGTTCTTTTTAAACAAATCTACGACACTGATTTATCTTGTAAAATCCATGCCACATTGCTTTTATAGTAATTTCTAACTGCATGTTTCGGCTAGCTAGCTTCCAAACAGGTTGACAGAGTTACCGAACCTAAATTTAAAACAAGCATTGGCTTCAATGCATATTACCCTACTATGTATAGCCTTACTTCAAGCGCTGCAGTACCGGTGAGACAGAGGAGCAACTCCCTTAGATAAGGGGCATTGTACTAACGACTATTTTTATCTATAGATTGACAATGGGTTCGATTCTGCTTTACAGCGACTAAATTTATTTTAGTCTATCCCTGTCATTTTCTTTCTCATAGAAAAGAAAAGAGACTAGAGATATTTAGTCCTGTTAAATTAAAATTAACCCTGTCAAGTATGGCATTTCATAACGTGTTTAGTGCATAATGGGCTCACCCACCACCTATCACGTTTAGGGGTCCAATGTATCTCGTGAAATGTGGGTATATCCAGTAATGGAATACCTCTGCCTACCCCCTCGGGGATGAAAGGCGTGAGATTATTTAGTGCATAAGTAAAGAATTCCCGACTAAAATACAGCCTCTGACAGGACTAAATTCGGTAGGTTATCTTCTATCCCTTTTCTTTTTTTGAGGTAAAACAAAGACAAGACTAAACTAAAATAAATTTAGTCACTGTAAAGCAGAATCGAACCCATTGTATAGTATTGACATAAGTCCTCTCCAACGAGCGCTAACGTGAACGAGTGATTATGTCAATCCCATTGTCAATCTATAAGATCTTTCGATTCGTTAGTACAATCCCTTTTGGCTAGGCCCTCTGATCAGTCCTCCCGCACGCTTACCTCACCTCTCCTCTGTCTCGATTACCCTCCCCGCGCACCTCTGTCGCCACCTGAGGGGTCAAAGTAAAAGTTTAATCCTCTGTCACACTGTTTTTGCTTTACCATAAAATATCGAAAGCCAGAGGTACATTAGGAGACAAATGTCCTGCGACACGTGTCTCCAGCGACGTCGGGTGAAGTGGTGCGACGTTGCCGTATTTCGCTCGACATGTCTGGCAACATCGCGCGACACCTGACTTTGCTACGGATTTAATTCGCGAGATGTCGCTGGACATTGGTCCCCTAGTGTATCCCTGGCTTAAAGCTGATTTTAAAAATGTGTAGTTTGAAGGCTTTCGTTCTGACTGTTGCAGAATATGTCGCCGCTGGATCACGGGTGGATCACCTCTGGGTACCAGTCGCACTGTAGTCCCCCTTCCCAATATTCATCCACATCAAATATCAACATACCCTCACCAACGGTTAGTTGCATACAGTACTTTAATAAAAAAAAGTAAGAGATATTTATTACTATCTTACAACATTTTTTTTTTTATTTACTTTAATTTAATTTTATATTTCGAGCACCTAATCTAAATTGGGGGGGATGAATCATTTATAGGGCTACGAGTTGTCTAAATAAATGTTCTACTTTATTAAACAAGCTACTTTTCTCACTAATATTGTGTTTGTTTGTAATGAATAGGCTCCGAATCAACTGGACCGATTTTAATAATTCTTTCACTTATAGAAACCAGACTCTTTTCTGGGAGGAACTTGGGCTATAATTTTCCTACAGAAACGGGAGTTACGTGGGTGAAATCGCGGTGAACAGCTAGTATAAAATAAAATTACATTTCAGATGGTGCACAGTCCGGGCAGTCCTGTAGAGTCACCACAGACGGATTACAGCAATCTACACCAACTGTTGCAACCTTTCGAACAAATAACAATGGTAAGTCATCGCTTCATTTCTTTACCTTAAAGATAACATTCTACATTTCTCTCTCTTGTAGCTTAGATTTCAGTCCTAATTTACCAGCCCCTGTGTCATAACTTTCCATCAAAAGTATTTGCCAAACCATTGTTTTCTTCATGTATAATCAAATCATGTACTTGTGGGTTTTGTTTGGTTCATTAGTTAATTGCTTGTTCATTAATTAGATATCATGTCCCATTAATAATACTTATGTCACCAATATTTTTATGCCTCACGGAGTAGCAAGGAGTTGTAAGTAATACTGATTATTTAATTAAGCTGTGATGTGATAATTATAATAAAATTAACGCTTTAGCCATATTTTTGGCGCGGTTTTAATGCTATTAAATATACGAAATACGGACTAATACTTTGACTCGCGACTATACATTCAGTCTTCGATAATTATCGAATGCATTAAGCAAATATGTGCCGTAAATATGACTAAAGTGAAAGAGCGGTTAGGTGGGAGCTTGGTTAAGTGGCTTACTATAATGGTAAACGCTATAGAATAGAATGATAAATGTATGAGTGATATTTATTTATTGTTGCTAGGATACCATTCAAGTGTGACCAAGTAAAGTTATGCAACACCCCGAAGATATTATTAGTCATTACATGTAGTTCTTAACTTTAAATTTTAGGCACACAAAAGTTTTCTTACCCCTTTTCTAGAGAATAGTTAAGCTGACTATACATTCAATAATATTTATATAATAATAAAATATTACATTTTAGTTCGTATGCACGTATTATGTCAGCCAAAGCTACTATTTATTTTAAACAAAAAGGTTTTTAAAAGGTCACTTAAAACAAGTAAATATTATAAGATAGCTAAAGTGCAATGGCAAATATCTATATTTACTTAACAAACAACCCAAGTAAAGTTGCTATTTCAGCACTCACGATCAAAAGAGTAAATAATTATACATTTCACTTGACAATTTATTGCACTTTTGGAGAATATTGCACGAAACTATAGCACTATTATAACCAGGAAACTCTATGGAATATAAAATGTTGTTTTATAAATTAATCGAAATTGGCCTTGAAAAAAACTATCATTTTGTATTAAGCTTTTCTAAATTGATTTCCTATAAAAATGAGGCTTCTAAGTTATCAAAAAATCAATCCAATTTCGCTTATTGAACAATGTAACACTGTAAAAGAGGTTACCATTTGCTTTCAATTAGCCAATATAAAATTTCCAGATACTTTCAAAACTAGATGTATAATTAAAAGCGCGTTTTCACTGTACGAGCGCGCTCGTATGAAGTGCGAACATACGATTCAATCGAACACCGACCGATTTCCTGCGGCTGTCGTCCGAGTAAATTCGGATCATGTGCTTACATGATGCGAGTAGTCACCCGAGGAGATTCGGTCCGAGCGCGATCTTACCGTAAAATCGCGGCTTAAATGTATCTTCGATGAACCTCAATATCAGGAAGTAAAGCGTTATAAGGCAAATTGTGATGCTATTTTAGTATTGTATGTATAAGTACAAGAGTGTAACATTGGTGGATGTTGGCCAAGGATTGGGCGCAGCTGGTGCAGAGCCTCGTCGACTCAGGCTGGACCGCGCACGTCCAAGTCGCGGAAAATGTACGACACCCTCACATACACGACACCACACACTCGAGGCAGATACGTGATATAATATTAGAGGGCTGTAACTCGTGGCATCAAGTACCTAAATCGATACCACACATTATCCATTGCAAGCAAGTCTCTTTCTATTTATGTATATAATAATTATTATATTTATACAAGCTTTTAATTAACTTGCCATGTATGTTTGTTCTTTTGGAATCTAGCAACTCAATTTTGAAGCAGATATCTTCAACCGAACTAGCTGAAATTTGGCATACTTATTTAAGTTTGGTGGCAATGCAATATTATGGAGCCAGGAGGTGCATATTCCAACTCCTCAATGACTACTCGTAAACCGCTCGAGTTTGGGATCATTTGATTTTTATGAATAAAATAAATAAAAATAAAATGACCATGCAAATGCATGCTTGTTTTATTTTAGTTTTCATGAATTACTTATTTTATTTATTATTTATTTTATTATATTAATGGGTGTATGTAACACATACCTAAACCAGTGGATTTAATTATTTGAATTTAGTAAGAAATATGCACTAAGTAGCCTCAGGGTGCACTAAAAAGCGTTTTTAAAATTACAACGGAAAAGGAGGTTCCTCGCGAGAAACCCCGCTGTGCACTCGCTAGTTATAGGTAATATCTATATCTATCGGTTTCGTATATCGTAATGAAAAGTCATTCGTATTTATAACACGTATCTGTATCAGTGAATGCGTAGTGGTTACACGCATAGACTAAACGAGACTGTATGTACATTCGATAAAATTGATAACAGAAAGGAAGGAAGTGAAATTTATGTATACCAGGTCTTTGAAATACGGGAATTAATTTGGAAATCGGTGTCAAAACGTTACACTACCGTAGTGTTTGACACCGTTCGATGCGATGTAAGTAGTAGTAGTTACATAAATTGTAAATCGGTAAACTGCGGTACCGACTCGAATTATGATCAAACCATAAACGAATAAGTTCCATTTCCTTCAGTTTAATAATATTTTATCATAGTATCAAGTAATAATATATTATTTATATTTCGTCAGTATCTTTTCTTTTGTAGCTTAACTATTCTATGAAATATTCGATTCCAATATTTTTATTAGGCATGTTTCGCAGTTTATCTATTGTGTTGCAAGAAATTTCAGTTTCTATTAATACACCTTTGGATATTGACATTACAAAATATTTTTATCTGTATGTCTGTTTGAAACATTACACCGGAGTAGTAGATATTATGATTGTGCACTTATCTGGTTGACAATCTTTCTAAACATAGCGCGCATGTAGAGATTGAATTAGGTTTTGTAGTATACACAATCACCTTAATCGAGCATGAATCTTTATAATACTGAAGTGTCATTTGGTCAGTTGTAGAGCAATTAGATAATCTACGTTAAAGGGTATTAGACTGCCTAGCCAAATTAGTTACTTTTTTATGATCTGTCAAATAGAATATGTGTCGAAATGCTGAGAGCTGGGAAAGGGCTGGTAGCTTCTTGGTTGCACTCCATTTTCAAGAAATGTTGGGTCAGCGGTAAAGTGCCGCAAGATTGGCGAAAAGCCGTAATAGTGCCTCTTTTCAAGGGAAAGGGGTCACAACAGGATGCCAAAAATTACCGCGGAATCAGTCTTCTCAGCATTGTCGGCAAATTGTATGCAAAGGTATTGATCGAAAGAGTGATGAGAGAGACGGATGAGAAAATATGGGATGTACAAGCGGGATTCAGAAAGGGAATGGGGTGTATGGATCAAGTCTTCTCCCTAAGGTGCCTAACAGAAAAACACCTCGCCAAACATCAGAAGGTGTTTTGCGCCTTTATAGACCTGGAGAAGGCTTATGACAAAGTGAGGAGGAATGAAATGTGGGATGTACTGTCCAAGTTTGGGTTGGGGAGCCGGTTGATAGATGCACTGAAATCACTCTATGAGGATTCCAGTGCATGTGTCAGACTAAATGGCGCCTACACAGATTGGTTTAACATCTCAAGGGGTGTTAGACAGGGCTGTGTAGCATCGCCGTGGCTCTTCAACCTATTCATGGACAGCTGTTTGGATGATTTACGTGAGAGTGATTGTGGATTGAAAATGATTGAGACCACCATCAAATGCCTCTTGTACGCCGACGACCAAGTCATCCTTGCATCGTCGGCGTCCGAGTTGCAAAAGATGGTGGATATAATGAATGCAGCATTTGAAAAGAAGGGCATGAAAGTGAATGTTGCAAAAACGAAAGTGATGATTTTTGAAAGAGAAGAGTGTATGACAGAGTGTGATATAAAGATTGATGGTGAGAAAGTTGAGCAAGTGAAAGAGTTCGTGTATTTGGGTAGCGTGTTTACAAGGGATGGCAAGTTTGAGAAATATATTGAAAGAAGAGTATTGAAAGGAAATGCAGTAAATGGGGCCCTGAATAGCCTTGTGAGTAGCCAGGTCATGTCCAACAAGGCAAAGATGGCTGTGCATAACGCTGTTCTGGTCCCAACGCTGATGTATGCGAGTGAGTGCTGGGTGTGGCAGAAGAAGCATGAAAGCAAGGTGAACGCAGTGGAAATGAGGTCTTTGAGGAAAATGTGTGGAGTAAAATTGTGTGATAGAGTGAGGAATGCGGATATACGAGAGAAGTGTGGTTTGAAAGAAGATGTAGTGACAAGGATAGAAAAGGGTATGTTAAGCTGGTTTGGTCATTTAGAACGAATGGATGAAAGAAGAGTAACGAAAGAGATTTATGGTGCGAATGTTGAAGGATACAAGGCAAGAGGACGCCCCAGAAGGACGTTCACGGATCAAATTAGTGACGTCCTTCAAAAAGCTGGGGTCAAGAGTGCGAAGAATAAAAGAGCGTGTATGAAAAGGCTTATGAATGTGAAGGAAGCGAGGGAAGTGTGCGAAGATCGGGCAAAGTGGCGATCCATCGTCTCTGCCTAACCCTGTGGGAAGAAGGCGTGAGCTGTATGTATGTATGTATGTGATCTGTCAAAACGAATATTTGTACTGACTTGTGACGTCATCATTTATTATAGTACCTAATTGCTACACTTTTTAGATGATTTTAATGATAATATAAATAATCTCACGCCTTTTATCCCCAAGGGGGTAGGCAGAGGCCATTTCTGGATATATCCGCTTTTCACGAGATATTGTTCTTGGAGATATTCTAAACGTGATAGGTGGTGAGCCCATCGCCGGACCGGGTCTTTTACACATGTCTCAGAATTAATTCTCGGACTTGAGGGTTTCATTACGATGTTTTCCTTCACTTTCGAGCTAGTGATGTGTACGTAAATTTTTGAAAAACTCATTGGTACATGCCAGGATTCGAACTCGAGCCTCGCTGATTATCATCAGTGAAGTAGGCTCTTTAACCGTAAGGCTATCACTGCTCGATCATTGATTATCTCACTGTTAGATTATTTTAGTAATTTAAAATATAAATCATAATTATTATTAAAATCGAAATACATTTTCAGAAGTGTTTAGGAATTTTCTTTTTAATCAATAATTACTCACCATTTAATTTCGATACCGTCAAATACCCTATTATTTATGAACCGGAAAGTATTGCAACGATTACGTTACAACTTTACACTTACAATTTATCCGTAAACAAAAGCAGTATAGACACATCCACGATCAAGTGACACTTCTGACGTTATTGGTTTCATTCAATTAATCAGAATGAGTGTATTTCAATTTGATTAGGCAATATTTAAGTTAATCCTGCTTAAGTTTTTTAAGATCTAAATTAAATAGTGCTTATCGTTATCCTACATTATTTACAGATTGGTAGATAGTCAAAGTCATGTCATGTTTTTTTCAGGGTTTGCTGCATTTTTCTCGGTGTTTTTTTCTCGCTTGCTGCTGGCTCATCTCTGATTGTTAGGTGGTAATTTCTAATTTTTGATTTCCGCAGTTGGACCAGCCCTCGTCGAATTACAGTTCGTCCTATATGAACCACAATTCACCGCACTCACCACAAACAACGAATAACCAACATACGCAACATACGTATCCACAGGTAAGTTTCAGAATTTTACGAGCCTATTGGCTCATTTGGTAGTGAACTAGTGACTTCCGAGTTGGAACTGGTTCGATTTCTGCCCGGAGCCAAAATCTGTGAGGCTTTGACTATACAAAGTTAACAAAATTATCTGAACCAATTTTAACAGGTTAAAATCTCGATTAAAATCTTTATGATCAATAATTTAGAGTTAAACAGTTAGAAGCCAATAGCACCAGTTTGTTATCATTGCTTCATAAACAAAAATTGACATAAACATGAAATAAACACGTAATGGTCACTATATTGAAAAATTCTGACAGTTAGGTGGCCACTAACCTAACACCGTCTCCCAATCCTCGGTGGGCTCGTGCTGCAGCTTGTAGCACAAACCTCCTCATGTGCGAGGAAAGACGGTTATCCCAGCAGTGGTCTGTTACGGGTTGATGATGATGTAAATGTTGTTGCAGTCGCCGCACCAGACGAGCAGCGGATGCGAACGGCCGCGAGCGCGGGACCCGGTGCCTGGCGGCGGCGGGTTCGCCGCGTTACAGCCGCTCGCCTCCCCACCCGCTCCACCCACCCCCGCAAGCATACCCGACATCATACTCACAGGTATTCCACGTCATACTTAAGAGTAGCCCTCTTTATACTCACAGTTAAGTAGGTACCCGACATCAAACTCACAAGTATTCCACGTCATACTCAAGTGTACCCGGCATCATACACACAGGTATTCCACGTCATACTTAAGTGTACCCGGCATCATACACACAGTAAAGTAGGTACCGGACATCATACTCACAGTAAAGTGGGTACCCGACATCATACTTACAATTATTCCACGTCATACTTAAGTGTTCCCGGCATCATACTCTCAGTAAAGAGGGTACCGGACATCATACAGTAAAGTGGGTACCCGACATCAAACCTACAGGTATTCCACGTCACATTTTTACACGGCATCATACACGCATTAAAGTAGGTACCGGACATCATACTCACAGTAAAGTTGATGCCCGACATCATACTCACAAGTATTCCACGTCATATTTAAGTGTAGCCGGCGTCAACAGTAAAATGGGTACCCGACATCATACTTACAGGTATTCCACATCATATTTAAGTGTAGGGAGTGAAACGTAGATATTTCCAGAAATACCCCCTCTGGGATGAAAAATTCAAAAATTCAAAATCGTTTATTTTCTATTGGTATTAAAATATACACTTAGAGACGTCAATATTTTATAATAACAAGGCACTCTAAACTCGTCCATGAAGATTGGCTAAATGCAAACAGCAGCCCATCTCCACCGACGAGCTGCTGGTTCCGAATGCAGTACCCCGAGAAGAGCCAGCAAGAAACTCAAGGGCAGCTCTTTTTAATCTCATGTCTTACTAATAAATATCGTTTACAATAATAATTATAATTAATAGCCTTACATAGCGTCGAGTCGGTTAATCCCATGCATGTTGGTCTACTAAGTAGTCTGTAATTTTATAGTAGCCTTTTTTATGTAATTTTTGCTTAACTATTATTTTAAATTTGTCAAGAGGCAAATTTTGTAATTCAATGGGAATCTTATTGTAAAAACGTATACATTGACCCTTAAAGGATTTGGTAACTTTAGATAATCAACTAACACAAGCAGCCAGTTCATTCTTATTTCTAGTGTTTATACAATGTCTGTCACTATTTTTTTTGTAAAGTGATATATTCTTTTTAACATACAATACGTTTTCGTAAATATACTGTGACGCCAGTGTCAGTATATTAATTTCCTTGAATTTTTCCTTTAGAGACATCCTAGACCCCATTTTATAAATTGCACGAATGGCTCGTTTCTGCAAAATTGAGACAATTGATTGAAACAGATTGCTAACGAGCGCGGTTCCGGCCGGTTCTGTCCGTGAGCGAAAACAGGTTATTTCAACAACAAATCGAGTAAACGACCCTATTGTGTTGCATTATAGTAGTTTTTTGCTTGTCGAAGCCTAATAGACAGCATGTCATCGTGCAAAAAATGCGCTGAAGAATTCGAGGATGATGGTGACGTTTTGTGTTCCCAGTGCACTGAATACTATCACTTTAGATGTGCAGGTCTGCAGGAATCGACCTATAAAAGGATGAACGCCGATAAAATCGCAAACTGGCGGTGTCTCTCATGTCGTCGACAGGACAACAACCCACACGATGAGTTATTGAAGGCGGTAAATGGTCTCAAAACGCAAATGGTTTCCATGCAAAGTGGATTGGATCGAGCCAATATAGGTATATCCGGCATTGATTGCAAAATTAGTGCAATTAAGAGCCGAATAGATAACCTGGAAACCCGTTTCTCCGGCCCGTGTCATGAGGAAATATGGTTGACCATAGCGCCCCGCGCGCCCGCCCCCGCCCCTCCGCGTCGCTCCTCGCCTGCTGCTGTACCGAGGCCGGGGTCCCCGCTTATTCATATTGCATGTGTTTATTTCTCGCAAACTGCCGATCATTATAACTCACTGCGACGCTTTTTTGATAATGCAACTATATTAATGCTTAATAACCCCGACGATATATTTATTTTTATTGGTGATTTTAATATCACACATGCCTCTTGGAACCCGCAGTCTGATGCAAATTTTTTAACCCTGACAACAAATGATAATAATAATGCTATTTTATTATCGGACTTCATGGCCACTACCGAAATTTTTCAATTTAATTGTCATAAAAACTATAATGACCGTGTTTTGGATTTAGTCCTGACCAACTCCTCTTGTTTCGTAACTGAGTCGCAAAACCCATTAGTTCCTGAAGATCCTCATCATAAGGCCTTAGAGTTTTTTCTGAAACTTAACATATCAAATTTCCTACCGCAATTAAAAGAAAATATTATTGACAAACCTATTTTTCGGTTAGGTGACTATGAACAAATTCGATGTGGTTTGTCTGAAACGGACTGGTCAGGTATGAATCCATTAGATTGTGAAAGTTCTGTGACGTTTCTTTACACAGTAATTAATAAATTAATTATAAAGTTTATTCCGCATAAGCGTATAAATCATAACACTGGATATCCTCCGTGGTTTTCTCGGGGATTGATTAAATTAAAACGTAAAAAGTTGTCAGTACATAAAAGATGGAAAACTTACCTTAATCCATTAGATGAAAGTGAGTTTAAATTCTTAAGAAAAATGGAACACGACATGGAAGCCTAGTGTTATAGTAACTTTATCTCTAAAGCCGAGGATAAAATTTTCGAATCTCCGACTTACTTTTGGTCCTTCATTAAATCAAAATTTCCTACTAATAGCATACCTGATCATATTTCGTATTTGGGGAATACCTCTAGTGATGGCCAAACTATTAGTAACTTTTTCAATGAATATTTTAACTCTGTGTTTGTTCTGGAATCTAATAATACTACTCCTACCAATAGTCCAATTACTTCCGATAACAACTTAGTTGATTTATCCTCGGTTGAAATCACGGAGGACCAGGTGTTTAAGCTTTTAAATGGACTAGATGTAAGTAAAGGTAGTGGTACAGATCTCATTCACCCTATTTTTATAAAAGCCTGCGCGAAGGAGCTTGCCACTCCCCTTGCTATTATTTTTAAAAAATCAATTAAGGAAGGACATTTCCCTTTAGCATGGAAAAAAGCTTTAATCACACCAATTTATAAAAGCGGTGATGCCTGTTTGGTTACAAACTATAGGCCTATAAGCAAGCTAAATATTTTTGGTAAAGTATTCGAAAAAATTGTCACCACTACTATAGCAGCCACAGTTTATCAGCATATATCAATCGCACAGCATGGGTTCTATCGGGGGCGTAGCGTTGACACAAATCTGTTGAATTTCACTGATTTCGTTTTGAACAAGATGTGTGACGAATGGCAAGTGGACGCCGTGTATACAGACTTCTCAAAATGTTTTGATAAAATAAACCATTCTATGTTAATTATAAAATTAGAGAGGCTTGGTATACACGGTGATCTCCTTAGATGGATAAAATCTTATTTAAACAATCGCAAAAAAGCAGTAGCATTGAAGGGTTATACCTCAAGTTTTCTTCCTGTACCTTCAGGCGTCCCCCAAGGTTCACATTTTGGTCCCTTACTTTTTGCGTTATACGTAAATGATATGTCTACATGCTTCTTAGAATCGCAACATCTTGTTTATGCAGATGACACAAAAATTTATCGAGCTGTGTCATCTGAAGCAGACTGTCAACTTCTTCAATCTGATCTTGTAAATTTTTACAAATACTGTACAGATAACTATCTTTATTTAAATCCTGACAAATGCTTCGTCATCAGTTTTACCCGTGGTAGGGAACCAATTAATTTTAATTATAATATTGGAGGTAGACCATTACAGCGTGTAACGTCGATACGGGACCTTGGTGTGACTTTGGACTCCCAACTAACTTTTCTAAAACATATTGATAATATATGCAAACGAGCATATAAAAATTTAGGTATGATTCTCCGTATAGGTAAGCCTTTTAGACGTCCATGTACTTACAAAATTCTTTTTAATTCCTTCGTAAGAAGTATTCTCGAGTTTGCGAGTGTAGTATGGACACCTTACTATCAAATTCATATTGATCGTATGGAGAGAATCCAAAATATTTTCCTTAAATCCCTTTCGTACAGAACGTGTTACCATTCGGATAGCGCCTCGGCATCTCGTGCACATTTTAATATACCTACTCTCTCTAACAGGAGACTTTATCTCGATTTAATTTTCTTCTTTAAAATACTAAAAAACAAAATAAGATGTCCAAACCTCTTGAAAAACATACAGGTGCGTGTACCATTAAGACAATGTCGCCCGCGACAAGCTTTATTTCATGTGAGCTTCGCTCGTACCAATTATGTTAAATACACATTTTTCAGACGGGTCTGCAAATACTTTAATGACAACTTAATAATTGATGTTGATCCTTTTCACGATTCTTTGCATACCATTAAAAAACATGTTAGGTCCAAGCTGTTAACAGAGTAACTTGTATTTATCACAAAATTAAAAATTGTATTACATATAATGTTCAGAATAATTAGGTCAATACCGCTGCTTGTATCCTATAATAGGTTAAAATAATTTTAAGGAACGTCCAGGTCTGTTGTAATACCTAACATATTCTTCACATGTTTGTATAAGACTGTATGAGTTCTAAATAAATAAAATAAAATAAAAATAAATATTCTCTGGACATCAGCAGCATTCCCCCACAGTAGAATGCCATATGACATCAAGCTGTGGAAGTAGCTGAAATAGACAAGTCTAGGTGTTTCTACGCTTGACATATTACGAATTTTTTTACTGCATATGCAGCAGAACTGAGCCTTTTCGCCAACGTATCAATGTGCGGTCCCCACTGTAACTTAGAGTCTAGAGTTATTCCTAGAAATACTGTAGTGTTTACACATTCTAATTTTTCGTTTTTAAAAGGAGTGAGATTACTTATTTAAGGAGAAGACATACTGCGCCAACCCTAAGTAATGGGAAAATGGCAAGAGAATGATTAAAAATTATGGTTCCAGATTACTCGGGCGAACTAGACGCGGGCATATTCGGCGGGGAGGAGGCTCAGCTGCGCGCCGGAATCGACCTAGACGATCTCACGCTACTGGAAGAGCCGAGCTCGCTTCTGCCGGACTCGTCGGTGGAACACGAGTTCCGGCTCGACCGCTTGTAGTACGCACCCGCCGCGCCCACTGCCACTCGCCAGGTAACCGGGATGAGGCGATGGTCGGAGAGCGTCTCTTGAGTGCTGCCCGATACGCGTTCCCTAGCAGCGTTTCCGCATCATCCGATCCGATATCGGAGCAAGTAAAATATCTAGGGTAAAACACCCAATTATTGACACCCGAACAGATCTTTTCAAAATTAAGTAAACACACTATATTTAGAATAATTAGATAAAACCAACGTGTTTATTTGATAATTCTAAATTTAATTGTGTATCGTTATTTCTCAATATCATCAATCATTATCATCATTTATATAATCAGTTAAAGCTGTTGGGGTGTCAACAATTGGGTGTTTTACCCTGCCTGCCTTTCACATTGTCCGCACCATTATCGGTTATCGGATCCCACCGACATGGTCTTGCGTCTCAAACATAATAGATACAGCATTTTTCTATTGTAGTGTGCCATGATCGACAAAGGTATAGAGTAAATGGCCGTATCGGAACGATTTTGTCGGAAATATGTGAAACAGGTGTTTGCTATCGGCTATCGTTGTCCGACCCCGATAGAGAATCGGGTAATGTGGAAACGCTCTAAGCGGTGTTGGGCACGTATTACAGAAAGATGAGAAACCAAATTCCGCTTGAGGATGACAGAAAGATGACTGTATGAGTCGCATAAATCCCCCCCCCCCCTTTCTAATAGGGTATTTGATTGTATAATAATGTTTAATGTTCATAAAAAATTACAAATAAAGTGAGAGGTAGGACTTAGCGAGCTCAGTGACCAAAAAGATACTTGAACAAAGTTAGAACTCTTAGAAAAAACATAATAAAATTGAAACAAAGTCAAAAAATACATAAAAAGAAAATTTTAAGCACAACTTGATGATTATGAACTCCTTTTTTTTACCACTTCGATTTCTAGTCAATTTGGCGACGCCTAAGTACAACTTGATTAAGTGTTTGTATCGAAATTGAATTGCAAGTAATCATAAATTAAAAAGAATATCCTAAAACATATTTCCGTTTTGATATTATCTGTCAAAACGTCAAGAAGTAACTCATTCGACTAGGCAGTCAAATACCCTATTGTGATAGCAGAGTTTCATGCGAGAGAAGAGGTTGTTATCACTGAACGGAACTCCGCTTGAGTGCGAAGGGGACTTTATACAACTCATATGGTAGCGTTCTAGTGCGAGATACGGTATAAAAAATATATACCTCCTCTTATTTGACTATGACAAAGGTTATATATGTTGGATGATATATAGATTGATAAATCGCAGATAGGTTCCGTAGCTAAATACTGCTAAATAATTTAAATTACAGAAGAACTCTTTGCTTCCCTGTCTGTCGCATGGAGTAGGACGAGCGACGCTTCTCTGTCATACTCCAGACTCAAGAAAACTTAATATCGAAAATCTATATCAACCTAATTCTGTTGGATAGAGAAAAAAATAACTATTTATTTATATATTTCTAATATCGGATCTCGAGTAACTGTCCTTAAGTGGAAATTCGCACTCGAGTAGCATTCTGTAATATGAGCCTTAGACTTGGTCCGGAAGGGGCGAAATGGCCGTGAAACCTCTAGGGCGAATATGGTAGTTGACTGTATCGAAATTAAATTGCAAGTAATTATACGTTACAGTACGTTAAAAAGATTATATCAAAATCTCTAAAAATGTATTTTCATTTTCAAAACAGTTGCCTAAGGGTGAGGCCAAACGAGCGTAATTTCGGTTGCAGAAATTCTGCCCGACAGAAATTCTGTTGGGCTGCCAGACGGAGCGTAATTTTGTGAGTCGTGAGTAGCAGAATATATCTTATTTCTGACTCCCTCTTGAGTGATCCGTCACATTCCACTCTAGTATCTCTTTCACACATTGTCTATGTCTACCCCCTCGCCCCGCGAACTCAATTCGATCCGAATAATGCATGTGAGTCGGCAGACAACTCATTTTGCGTCGCCGTGTGAATCAAATAGGACTTTTATATGAAACCGAATGCAACAGAATTTCTGCAACCGAAATTCTGCAACCGAAATTACGCTCGTTTGGCCTCACCCTAAAAGTAACTTATTTGACTACGTAGTCAAGTACCTAATTCAAACGAGCCTTGTACTGGCCGCCTATAATTCGCGTCCTCGAGGATAGCGTGAGTTTAAAATTTGCACGTAAATCGCTTGGTGTACACCACAGGATACTAGAGACTACTTGTGAAAATATGCAACGGCAATATTTTGACATGTAATTATTTAAAATCGAATACTTACTGAATCAGTCCGGAGACCATAACGCAAAATGAGACCATATACTGTGCGAGATACTCGGCCTATTTGCCCCTTCTCGACAAGCCGCTCTCAGACGGCGGTGGTGGGCAGTATGGACGTCCAATAAGCGGCTTGTTTTACTATCGACTACCGTGCCTGTCTGTGTTACGCTTTATGCAGGTCCCGCAGCGAGAGTTGAGAGTAATGCGGTAGGAAAATAAACAAAAACACAAGTCTAACCAACATTACACCACAGTACTAACACACGTGTTGCACTTGTAAGCAAACAAACACGTTATTCGTTTCAACTCTCGCTGTGATATCTGTTTGCCAACTAGTGCCATTTGAAAGTTTCGTGTCCTATCTAAACTCAATGAAAATCGATGAAATGTTTGTTTACAGTTGACCAGTAGGTCATTTATCTCCGAATTCGCAACAGGAGAATTATGTATTTGTAGAAACCAAAAGTGGCATTAGTTGGCGTAATGCGAATCCTAGCAAAACAGCCCTAGGTGCGACGCGAGACTCCCTATACTTCATGACAATTTCTATCGTTTCAAGTCTGAGTTAGTGAATGTAGGACTCTGTGTAGTCTAGATGTAACGTAAGTGGGTCGTTTTTGCGGCTGGCGAGTGGGCGTGGGCGTGGGCGTGGGCGGCGCGGCTAGACACATTCCCAGCAGTGGGCGCCGCGGCGCGCGCTACTGCATTCGAACGTTCAACCGTAGACCGTAATTGTCGAGAGTGAAAGTGTTCATTGTGGTTTTAAAGTTTTACTCATGTTTCTAATTCGGAGGGTTAGGTACGTTGTAGATTTTAGATTTTTTAAATGGTAATCGATCAATTTATCGACGATTGTACAGCATGAAGTGATTATTTTTTAATAAGTATTGTGAATATTTACTCGAATATCATTAGGGAATTTAATTCGGATTTAATGGAGACATTTTCTTTTATTACTTCTACGTGGGACCTGCACGGTCGTTTCTTTGTAAATAAAACTTGAAAGTGTTCACTTTATTGAAATTGCATTTAAATCGCTAATATTGCATGCTAGGGTAACGGCGCGAACAGTCGACCGAATTTTTACTTGGTTAATTGTAATAGGCACCTAATAATTCTCTTTGACATAATAATTGTCATTCAGCGATTGCTCAAGCGTTGACTGAACTTTACATCTATAGCCGAACGAAAAATATACGATTAGCCAATTCTCTTAGCTTTAATCCATTCAAACCCTACTATAATTGGCACGAGCTTTTACACGTTATTTAGCATGATTATCTTCTGCCCCAATTCTTCTGTACTTGTAATTTTAGTGTAACCGTTTTAGATCGTTGTAAATAAGTGGAGAGTTGTTATCGAAGTCCTAATAAGCTTTTGTCGCAAACATATCTCTGTATGTACGTGTGGTTGCGAGGCTCGTTTCCGTATGTTCGTCAAATTTTATGTAGTTATTTTATAGTTTAAAATTATGACATTAGATTTTTATGTTAAACGTTTATTGGTAACTAGACATAGCCCAATCAGCTGACAGATAAATGTAAATATTATGTTCACTGGAAAGAGTGAGTGGCAAGATAACAGAGAATGTGTCAAGAAATACTTATTATAAGTATACCGCTGTATAAGGATCAGAATGTAGTAATAGCTATTGTGGTTATTGTTTATTTATTTACCAAATTAAAGGTGACCCTCCAGATCGAAATGTATTTTTTTCTACGTGCAACATATTATATAGTGTAATTTACTATTTTAAATTTTTAATCATGGCGTCCTTCGCGTTCCGGAAGGAATGATTTTAGTGCCAAATGTCAGTTCTCTTTTACTGTGACAGGGTATCAAACCAAAAGACAGTCACTTTACTATATTGGTAGTGGCATTATCGAACATTTCGTAATTTAAATTTTTATGTAAATTTCATAACTTTATGGTCTGCTTTATTGTGCCATTGGTTATTGGATTTTGTTATAGAAAACTGGCTCTAATTTTATTTTAGTCAAGCTCTCATTAAAAGAATGAAATGATTCAGGTAGCACTGTATTATAATTCTATATAATGGTATTATGTTTTTATTATATTATATATTATTATATTTTTTTCCTTTACTTTTTAAATGCTATTCAATCCTGAGATTTCTCTGTTGACTTGCTACGCCTCTCGCTTTTTGCTTTTGTACATCAACAAAGTACACCAATATACAAAATGTCAATAAATCACATTCATTTCATTAATTTAAAAAAATATTCTCAAGAAATAACAAAAAGTTGTGAACTCTTGACATTTTACTTGTCTGTAAAAGGTTATTATTATATTCCTGGGTAGTTTTATGCGATGAGTGCCTACTCGAAACCGAATTAGTGACATTTTGTATTTCCATGTTAAACTGTCCAAAATAAATTAACTCAAATATTTTAATTTTAAAATGTCAATGTACTCGCATTGTTTACTTATTTTGTGTGTGTCAACTAAGTCTTACCTGAAATTTTGTTTATTTTAAAAATAAAATGTACAAATTATTTTAAAATTTAATTAAATTACTAATACATAAAATATTGCGATCGCAGTAAAAATCAATTGAATCGTATTTTTGTTTGTTTTATAAATGCTCATTTGTTATGTTTTAAGAGTCTAGTCATCAAGATTGTTGCAATAGAACCTATTACAAGTTTGTTAAAACTAAGCTGATGTTCCATTCCATTTCACACGTTTGCGATTGACATACCAAGATTTATGAGCTGCCCCAAGGAATGTTCGATAGATTAGATTTCTTTACTGTTCGGGGTCAACTCTATATATTTTTTGTACTTAATGGTGGTTGCACATGCTGCAGTATGTCCCTTCGCTTGCATGAGTTGCGAGAAGTGGACCTACAAAAATAAATTGAAATTATAAATTTTCACAGTTCCAATCTGAAATCGCCTTTCCATTTTGATCATGAAAGCATATTTAAGAGGCTTCGATAAGATACTGCATTAAAAGGACCCTAAACACAGTTCAATACTGGACGTCCATTTTTCATAATAAATAAGGAGTCTACCATTATTATTATTTTTATAAATTTTATAAATAAAGTGTTGGAAGACAAAATTTACTCAGCGAAAGCAATTCACGATGTCCAACCGACCAAAGTGTCGTATCGTAGAATGGAAATTTCCTGCTTTCAGTTTTAATTTATTTTCGTTGAGATATTTCTCAAAAGAACTATTGTTGATACGGTTCAAAGTTTAATTTCAAATACTGCTTGAAGGGTATGTACTGTATGACAGATATTGATAAAAATGTATAAATAGGTTATTGTAATATAATTGTGATAAAGGAAAAAAGCACAACTTTATTCATAGCGAAGCCTAATCTGATGTGTAAGTAAGTTTCTTTTTCTTAAATGTTTTCATAGTTTTCCTAAAGTTAGATCATTAATTATGTACATGTTATAATAACAATAAGCTAGTATCTGCCAAATGCAGAATTTATGTGGTAAAAATCTTGGGTTAGATTCGAATTTGAATCAGGTGCAATACGGTTTTTATGTTTCGGAATTTTAGCCGTTCAATGTGATTGGTTTTGAAATTTATATGACACCGGGTTACCGTTATACGCAATTATAGGGAACTTGCCCTTTTTGTATTATAAACTGATAAATTTTGTATCCAAATATGTGACGTCATCGCATATAATACCGCAAGCCCAATATTCTTTGGTATGAAATAAATATAAAGTATGTAACAAAAATATGTTGTAATGTAATTTAATCAAACTCAAAGTTTTTTTTTTAATAATGAACTTACTGATCATAAATAGGTAATAATTTATCGAATTTTTTTTTATTTGTGGATTCTCAAACGCAAGTTCCCTTCTATTTAAAGTATTTTAAAACCCGTGTTGTGTCCGACCCTCTGTTATATACCCTTCATATTTTATGAAAAAAAAATTGTTAATTTCGTTTATTGACTTTATGCCAAATTCCTCCAGTATTCTATTCAGTTTGCGCAATGTTGGCGGTAGCTAAGCCGTACTACAATCCTTGCTTCGAAGCCCTATTAATAACTGTTAAAGGACAAAAAAAGAAAACTTTCTATCGGATTATTTTTTTATTATAAATTACATGCAATTAAATTGCGTTTGCGAGTTTAATTTTGTAATTAAGCTGATCTATCGCCGCATTGCATTGCAAAAGTACTCATATTTTTAAAATATGTTTTTTTTTCCTTTTGCATTTTGGAGTTAAGGTACGAATAGACATAGGTGATAGTCATAATGTATGTGCAGTTATGAGAAAGCTTTCATTGCCCTTGGAAGCAACGAGACACCAAATTTTGTGATCAACTTGTATCTACAAATTCTTCTCTTTTTTCAATTTGTATGACATTGAATATAGGACATAAATTTTTTTCTCAAATATGCACAAACTTAATGAAAATTTTAAAGGTAAATGTTTCAAAGGTTTGTTTTATTTAAACCAAATGTACATAATAAGTGTGATAGAGATGAAACGGTCTCATTTAAAATAAATTTGTTGTAAGTATTCACGTATTTTATTTCTTATTTATCCTATGGAGGAGCATTCCACCTCCGCTCCTTCAATCCATTATGTTATATACTCTTCTTAGTTAATAATAACCTCCTTTATGTAATTGCCATACAATCGACGAGACTACGTTTTTGATGTAAACCGTCACTCAAATAAATACCATGAATTCTATATTGATATATTTTATTTGGGAATGTAAAATTGGCGACGAGAATATACTACGATGGCTACAAACGAACTAAATAAGTACAAAAAATCACGAAGCTGCCTTCGCGGCTTGCTTACACGCAAAGAAAATTATTTACAAGGAGTAAGTAACTTACCCGATTACGAACTTTCAACCGAATTACAAAACATAACAGAAATACGAAATAGATACGAAGAATACCAAGCAAACATAGAATACCTTACAGAAGAAACGAACTTAGACGCAGAAATACAAAATAGATTCGAATTTGAAGGAACAATTACAAAGATTTCGAATATCCTGAATAGAATGAAGAAACATACGACTACACCCAACCCTAACCAAAGAAACGAGAATAATATAAACGAAGTGGGGAAACCAACTACCTCAACCGACCAACACAGTACATTTCAGCTCGGTCAGATACATACACTAGCTATTACAGAAGAGAAAATTGCTGAAGAGACTAGCAAAGATACTGAACTGTCACAGATCCTAGATGCCCTAAAAACGGGTCGCTCAGTAAGAGCACTCGGATATACTGACTCTGACTTAACCCTACAAGATAATTGTATACTTAAAGGCACACGAGTCATGATACCAGGCTCCCTTCGCGAAGCCGTATTGAACGAACTACACGCCGGACACATTGGAATACTTAAAATGAAACTCCTTGCCCGTAGTTACGTTTATTGGAAAAATATCGACAAGGACATTGAAAATAAGGTGAAGGCTTGCCGAGCATGTCGATTGCAGCAGAACGACCCAGAGAAAGTACCGTTGCACCACTGGGAAGAAGCAATAGAGCCGTGGCAAAGAATTCACATCGACTTTGCAGGACCGATACACGGGTACCAACTACTCATAATAGTGGATGCATTTACAAGATGGGTAGAAGTTATCCCCACCAAATCGATGACAAGCGCCTGGTGTATCAATAAATTAAAAGAACTTTTTTGCATATTTGGATTACCTCATATCCTGGTATCAGATAACGGACGCCAGTTCACTTCGATGGAGTTCGAGACATTCTTAAAAGAAAACGGTGTCTCCCACCGAACCTCAGCCCCATACCATCCATCGACCAACGGTCAAGCCGAACGTTTTGTACAAATAATTAAAAAATCACTGAAAAGCATGGAAGAACAACCGGGAAATATTTATGACAAACTACTCACAGTGAAGACGCAACTACGCCGCACTCCGAATGCCTCAGGTCATGATGCATATTCTTTGATCTTTGGAAGAAATATAAGAACAAACCTAAACGTGATGTTTGGGAAAAACGCCTTCCGCCAGCGCACAATGTCCACGCACCCTGAACGAGACGCAGCCAGACATTTCAAAGAGGGAGAGAGGGTTCAAGTCCGATGTTATGCAAACCCTAGCCGCAAATGGGAGTTTGGGACAGTGACCCGCAGGCTAGGACGCTTGCACTACACGATCACCATGGATGGAGGGGAAGTCTGGCGCCGGCACATAAACCAGATGCTCCCTGCCCCGCTGGTGCAGCCGCAGTACACCCGAGTGAATTAAGGGGGGGAACTTGTTATATACTCTTCTTAGTTAATAATAACCTCCTTTATGTAATTGCCATACAATCGACGAGACTACGTTTTTGATGTAAACCGTCACTCAAATAAATACCATGAATTCTATATTGATATATTTTATTTGGGAATGTAAAACATTATACTAACTAGACTAAATACCTACATTAGATACGGGCCTGTTGGCTCATTTGAAGTGCCTGCTGACCCATAGGTCGTGGGTTCGATTCCCGCCCTGGACTAACATTTGTGAGCATGAATTCGATTATTGGTTTTGTATCAGTGCCTATAAATACTGAGTGTATCTTTATCTGTAGTTTACTGGCTATACTATTAGACTCTACATAGTTTAAAACAAAATAACCATGTGCTTTTTTTCATTCGAGTCTCTTCCAAGGTCTAGAAAATATATTTTATAAAAACAAAATTCTCAACAAAGTACCTATATCAGAAAGTATAAATAAGTCTGTCCAAAGCTCATTTCAGTCTTAAAAAGAAATGGAAAAACAAAACAAAAGACATTCAAATTGCAAACGTCAGCCAGTTGACAGATTTTATAAGCGATTTTTATAAAGAGCAAAATGCGTTCTCTGACTATATTGATGGTACTCGCCTGTATTGTAACGCGAAGCCTGAGCAGACCGCAGCGCGCGGACGAAAGCGGCGAGAGGTCAGTTTCCAGACACCATTAGCTTATAACACACACTTTTGTGAACCTGGCATGCGTATTCGCTGCTCAACAGTCAGCTGAGGTGCTCCGCATCACCGCTCAGCTTTCTGCCAGCACCCCTGTGACTAGTGACCTGACTGCCCAATTGACAATATAATCTTGAAGTAGGTAAAGCATTAGCCAGGTGGTGATCGTTTATTGCGGCATATAAGGGGGGATTTAAGATCTGAAACCTGACTGCTGATACTTTCACTATTTGATTTTGTTTTCACTATTTGAATAAGTAGGTAATCGTTAAAGCTGTTGCGATGCATCTTCTTATTATATACCTACTAGCAGCGCCCCGCGGTTTCACCCGCGTAGTTCCCGTTCCCGTGGGAATACGGGGATAAAATACCTATGGCCTATGTGTTATTCTGATGTATAATCAAAGAGATTAAAATTTAATATGGCATAGAGGGGACAAAGCGAGGAAAATTTGAATCTCTTTGTGTATAAGCTATATAACTGTAAAGTTTCATCAAAATCCGTTCGGTAGTTTCTGCGTGAAAGAGAAACAAAACATCCATCCAGACATCCATCCAAACAAACTATCTCGTTTATAATATTAGTAGGATTATGTTTTCCAATTCATTGATTATTAACCTTTCGTCAGTGCAGCACCTGTTGCACGTCAGGTATTGGCGCATATGGACCCTCCAGGAGCCGATGGACGCGCTATACTTATTCCTTGTTATGGCGTAAAGTAACAAGCGATTATAAATTTACCTTCGAGCCCTTTACAAGCTATGGCTATGCCCGTGGTTTATTTTAACTTGATATCCAAGCGCTTTAGACAACGCTTGTGTCAATGGAATAGATACACGGCGCAAGTCGCAAAAGTTCCCCGAAAACTGCAGTTCGCTGTCGCGGCTTATTTTCAAAGTCCCTATGCTTATAGGGAAGTAGAGGAGGCCGAATACGAGAGTGCTGACGATGACTCAGAGGCTGAAGATGTTGATGCACTTGTGAATGAACAGGTAAATGCAGTCAGGGCGCTTCGACAAGACCTTAAAACAAATATTGATTTGGTGCTACTTAATTTGTTAGTAATAATACCTACTGGAACAGTTTCAGTGAAGATAATATTTTGCGTATGACGGTTTGTTTCTTGCTCTCCCTGTTGTCATTGTAACTAACTAAGTACCTACTAGTCTAAGCTTTTGAAACAAAAACGTTATCTTCGTTCATTGTTGTGTTGCAGGTATTTAAATCTTACTATTTTCAATTATACTCTTTCAGGAGGCAGCTGAGGGTGACCAACAAGAGGAATCGGCACAAAATCAACATTTAAATCCAAAAGATGTAAGTCCTATTAAAACAAAATTTGTATTTTTGTTTATTTAGGTTTACACTTACCTAACTACTTACTATTTTGTTATTGAACATAAAAATAATCTTTATAATTATGTATGTTTTGGTTAGAGAATAATACCTCCTGGTAATAATCCTGGTCCCAAGAAGAGCTCTGTAGGTATGTTTTTTAACTAGTTAGACGGCAGATGTTCTTTAAATGTATTGTAAGTATTGTAACCCATAAACCAGCTAAAATAGTAATACAAATTTGTAAACATTTTCATGAATAAAGATTAATACTATTAGGTAATATACATTCGTTAAAGCAAATAATGTGGCCTGGATAGCTTTCAGAAACCAGACACGGCAGAAATAGCGATGAAAAACCAGATAATGCCATGGAACCAGACAATGAATATCAACCTCATCCCAAACAAAACCCTTCCAATAGGTACTCTGAAAATGAAGCTCCTAATAATGATCAAGAGGAAAAAAGTCAAGACGTCAATGATTTTAAATTAATACAAAACGAGGAAAATGCCCTTAATAAAAGATCGCGAACTGCACCCAACGATGAGGGGGATTTCTTATTTGAAAATCACCAGGGTCAGGCAGATAAAGGTGACAAAAGTGCATATAACAACGACGCCGTCGATCCAAATGAAGAAGCCCGCAATATAAAACAACACTACAACACTAAGCAAGCGGAATATAAAGGGTTGCGGGGTGAAAAAAGATATAAAGATCAAGACTTTTATTTGGACCGAGGTAGACGTCATGCGCAAGAAGCTGACGATGAAGGTACATTAAACTCATCGAGCAACCCAGCTGAAAATGAATCCCTTGAAAACACAGCTACTGAAGATGAAGAAGCAGCTATAAAAAGACACGTCAAAAGACTATCTGGCCAAGAACTACAAGAACTTCTCAGTTCTCTCTCAGAAGACAAAAGAGAGCTTCTAAAGAAAATAATGGAAAATGATTCGGAAAGTAATGATAAAATCAGTAAGCGAGAAATCACAAAAAAAGCCGGTACTGCAGAAGAAAATAATAATCTCATAGAAAATGCCCTGGCTGATTCAAGTAAACTCCAGGAAGGAAGTTCTCCTTTAGATATAAACACTGACGCACCACAAAACTCTCCAGCATCTGGAATGGAAACTAAGCAACCTGAACCTCAAACAGATATTAATGATTTGGGAGTTATGAAAACATTCTCTAGTAATAATTCTGCTATTAGCCCAGAGAATACCGTAAATTCAAAAGCACATGTCAGTGAAACTTGTCCATTAAAATCGGACTCTTTAAATTCCAACATTAATCCTGAAGACTCCAAAAACCAACCTAACATCGATTCCAATGGACAATCACATAAAATTGAAAATAAACGAGAAATTAACTCAGATAATAATTCAGATGATAATTCAAACCTTGATATGTATTTTGAAGATTCAAAAATGTTTGACAATGAGTTAAAAGATTCCCAAGAGTGTTCAAATGACCAAGGGTATTACTGTCCTCAAGATAAAGATTCGTCTCAAATTATAGATGATAAAGCTCAGCCGCACTCCATTGACGGAAATTCAATGAAGAGAGACGCCTATGCGGACAGGGAAGCAGATTTTTCCGACTCTATTAAGTCCCTAGAGGAATCTTTCCCCAATTCAATCCCATATGACGAATCGGATCCTTATTCTGGTTCAGATATGGCACCTTTAGTAAGAGTAAAGAGGAAGAATGATCTCATGATCAAAAAGAGAGCTGCTGCTGCTATGTCGGACGCTAAAGTAGCATATTTTCCTTACAGAGCTGAAAATGATGATGAAGACAATGATGAAGGTAACGAGTTTGACGATGATGGTTTTTATGATCGCACTTCCAACTTAGAAAATAGAAACGTAAACGATAAGCCTGTAGAAGAAGAAAGCCCTAATTACGACAGTCCCAATCGCCGCTTGAAAACATCTAACAGGAATCCACCTATGAATATGAAGCGGGCTAAAGTTTCACAATTTGAGAATATGGAGAGTGACACTGTGAACCTTGGGTCTGATACTGATAGCGTATTATCTGGAGTAGAAGGAGTAGACGAGAATCTAATGTACAATAGTGGTTCACGAAACAGACGTGTTCCAGGACTTAACCCGGGCGAACAAGCTGTACGTCAACAACGATCCACGCCCCTGGCAGAAGACGAAGGGACGCCTGCTGCTGAACAAAATAATGCACCGAACTACCAAGAGAATGATGCTTTCGGGCCTCTTCCTCGAAATTACGAAGGGGATTTAGGCCGCTACAAAAGAATAAGGCGAGTAAAACAACAAGGTGCTTCTCAGGAGGACTCTGTGTCTTAAATTTAATTAAAGCTACTTTTGCTTTTATAATAAGTATTTTGACTCATATTGGTATTACTTTAGCTTAGTTTATAGTTATTTAATTTACATTGTTTTAGATTTGTTTATAAGTTTTAATATCTGCTGCAATGTAGAATAAATTATTAATTTCTGTTTAATATAAATTTATTTATTCCCTTATTTATTACTTGTTTCAAAAAAAGACATGTGAAGTAATTTGATATATATAAGTAGGATAACGTGTATTTGAGATCCACTTACATGACTGCTCTCGAAGCACCACAAAACTAAAAATTACTCATTAGCAGACAGAGCAGACGGACCGAGTGGCAGCGAAGAGCGCTCACCAATCACAAATTACTTATTTAGTCGTGCCACCACTCCGTCCGTGTAATATTTGTGTTGTAGTAAATTCGGTATTCGAGTTTATGTTTTCCTTTTGTGGAAGGTCCTCTGCGCAACAATAATTAGATTCACGTTGAAATTAAACATCCATGTATAAAATAATAAATTTATTTCATGGCAATGTTTGACAAAATAAAATATTTGTTAAAATTATTATTAAAAAATATGCAATAATATATTATCATGGAACAGAAGGCACGTTAATCGTTAAAGACTAGCAATGTTAATAGCTTACATTGCAAATAAAATATATTTCACGTTATTTTATAATCTATTATATTTATATAATAATAATGTTGACGGTTTTGATAAAATATAACAAATTTAAATTAAAAGCTGGATACATAAGGAATTAATCACTACTGCTTACAGTTGTGTGTTCTCATGCAGAGGAATTTACTTATTGTTAACTTTTGCTGCATAGAACTTGTGTTCACGTGAGTCACGGGTATGTTTAAAGGGTGTACGGGGCGCCTCAATGAGAGTGGCTGGGCACTGTCCATGTACGTGCGAAGTGAATTCCCGTTTATAGTTAGTGCTGCCATCGCCTAGCACGAATTGAGAAGTATTTCCGTGTCGCACCACGCGCTCCACACGCTCTACTCGCTCTGACTTCTCAGATCTTGCTTGGTCTGAACGCGAGAAAGTGCCGTAACGTGCCTCCGAGTGACCATAGAATTCGCCGCCAACCCTAAGATTATCTCTCGTCACCACGCGGGGCTGCCTTTCAATCACCATCGTCGTTTGCCCATCTCTTTTAGTTTGAGTACGACGACTTTGATCCGAATTTTCTGAGTGCTGCGATATAATTGCCATATTATCTCGAGTGGATTGTTGTCCTGAACGATGCATGGAACTAATACTCTTTCTGTCTGAGCTTTGAGTAGAGTTGCTGATGTATTCGCCGCGATCGCAGAGATTGCCTATACTCTTACGCTGTGCCGCTGCTGTCGAACTAATGGAGTGTTGGGCTTCAGTTGTTGATGATACACCCTTACGGTGAAGAACTGAATTAGTAGAGGCTGCATCAGAAACGAGATCGGATGTTCGCTTATGATGTCCACCGCGGGTGGAGCTATCAACAATGTAGGTAGTATCACCGCCACCATGCATGGCCCTCTGAAACTCGATGCTAGTTTTCGTTACATTGTCACTAACTTGAGTCCTACTGGAAGTATGAGTTTGATGAGCAGATTTAGAAATGTTTTGATGTATGTGACTCCCAGACAATGTGTGAGAAACATCACGTTGATTCAATCCGTCAGAAGACAATATTCTTTGAGCAGACCCATCGTGAACTTGTCTATCTGTTGACGCAGATGTAGCTAACTGTTCTGAAGATATAATTCTCTGGGTGGAGTCACCACGTGTTTGCCGGTCTCTTTGGCTATCTTGGTTCACGTGACTTCCTCTAGATGTTTTTTCAATATCTGAAACATTTCTTTGAGTGTGGCTATCGAGAGAAGTATGCTGTTGATGAGATTTACTGCCTTGATTAGTCGAGGACGATGTCACTGACTGATCTGATGTCACTATTCTTTGCGTTGTACCACCGTCTACCGGTCTAGGAAGAGGGCTACTGGGACTGCTTCGATCGTCACGAATTCCTCGTGGCGTGGGTATAAAGTTCTTACCAGTGTCACCTCCGGCTACAACATTTGTCTCTACATTGCGTGTAACTGTCTCCCATTTGCCTCCTATAAGTTTCTTTTCAGTTATCTGTTTTATTACTTTAGTTGTTGATGAAGTTACGTTCTGAATATTACATTGAGTATGGCTATCCGAGCTACGTTGATTCAAGCTTTTAGACGACATTATTCTTTGAGAAGAATCGCCACGCACTTGTCTATCTGTTGACGCAGATGTAGCTAATTGTTCTGAGGATATAAATCTCTGAGAGGAGTCGCCACGAACTTGCCTATCTGTTGACGGAGACTTGGTTAATTGTTCTGAAGATATAAATCTTTGGGTGGAATCACCACGAGCTTGTCGGTCTCTTTGACTATCGATAGTAGATTGCTGTGTTGATCGAGAAATGTTTTGTTCCACATGACTTCCTCTCGATATGTTTTCAATATGAGAATAATTTTTTTGGGTGTGGCTATCGGAGGAAGTATGCTGTTGATGAGATTTAGTGCCTTGATTAGGCTGGTCGGATGTCACTCTCTTTTGCGTTGTATCAATGTCGGTCTGTCTAGGACGAGAGCCACTGGGACTGTTTCGATCTTCATTAATTCCTCTAGAGGTAGGAGTAATGTTCTTATCAGTGTCACCTCCAGCTACATTTGTTTCTACATTACGTGTAACTGTTACCCACTTGCCTCCTATAAGTTTCTTTTCAGTTACCTGTTTCATCACTTTAGTTGTCGAAGAAGTCACGTTCTTAATGTTCCTGGAATCCATTTTACTTGTGGTTGTCTTATCTACCACACTTCGAGATGTAGACCGATCTCCGACGTGTTGTGTATGAGGTTTATCCACGATATTCTGAAATGTAGTACGACGATCTATCGAAGTTTGTGATCCTGTACGGTCCACAACATCTTCAGATCCAATAGTAGAATGTTTTGTATGTGTCCCCGAAAGTATATTTTTTGAAGTTGAGTGTTCCGCCGTGCTTTGCGTACTTGACTGTTTGATATGTGTTTCTTTATGTATTGTTTCCGTTCTACCACCCTCGCGAATTTCAGCGTCACTCCTCGAAACATTGACCTGGGATTTTGTATTATAATCGTCATGACCAGTAACTGTCTTAGAGTCTGTAGTTCTGCGAGTTACGTCACTAGATTGCAAACGTGTTGTATTATGTCTTGTGATATCTCCATTAGTGTAGAGGTTATCGTTTGGTCTAACGGGTCCAGATTTTTCAGCTGGGCTCCATTTCTGTTTGGAGGGACGATCAAATTCTCCTTCAGGTCTTAAATTATCCTGTGGTCGGATCTGAGCTGGTGTTTCACCTGGAGCCCATTTAGTAGGTTTGCGAGAGTCCATTTCCCCTTCCGGGTGTAAATTATCTCTCGGCTTAACAGGACTAGGGCGATCTCCTGTTTGCCATTTAGGTCTTGTTGGACGATCGAAATCTCCTTCGGGTTTCAAATTATCTTTAGGTCGAGTTTGAGCTGGAGTATCCCCTGGCTGCCATTGAGATTTCGGTCTATCCTGGAAATCGCCTTCTGGCTTCAAATTATCTTTTGGACGAACCTGGGCTGGAGTTTCTCCCGGTTGCCAGTGGGTTTTCGGTCTACCTTGGAAATCGCCTTCTGGCTTCAAATTATCTTTTGGACGTACCTGGGCTGGAATTTCTCCCGGTTGCCAATGAGTTTTCGGTCTGCCTTGGAAATCACCTTCTGGTTTTAAATTATCTACAGGGCGAACTTGGGCTGGTGTTTCTCCCGGTTGCCAGTGGGTTTTTGGTCTATCCTGGAATTCACCGTCTGGGTATAAGTTGTCTTTGGGTTTGACCTGTTCTGGTCGATCTGATTGAACCCATTTTCCTCTAGTTGGCCTGTCAAACTCGCCTTCAGGCTTAAGGTTATCCTTAGGCCGCACTTGAGAAGGTGTATCGCCAGGCTGCCATTGCGTTTTAGGGCGACTTTCGAATTCTCCATCTGGATGGAGATTGTCATGGGGTTTTACTATTTCAGGCCTATCACCAGTTACCCACTTAGGTCTGGAAGGTCTATCAAAGTCGCCTTCTGACTTTAAATGATCTGTTTGCTTAATTGGTGAACGTCTTTCACCGTTAACGGGCTCATGTATAGGTCTTCTTTCAAAATCTCCCTCTAGTTTAAGGTTATCCGCATGGTAGACAATTGCAGAACACTCTCCTTTTGTAATTCTATAGTCATCTCTGCGGGAATGATCTTCAAATACTCCTTCTATTTTGAGGTTATCTTCTCTACGGGTTAACTTGACCCTTTGCCCTTTAACCAGGCGATAAGTATCAGATGACCGAATATTCTCCATTTTACCTTCCATTTTTAAGTTATCTTCATGTTTCACTACAGATGCACGTTCACCAGTCACTACTTTATAATCATTTCTTTGATTCATATCTATAAATTCACCTTCTATCTTTAAGTTGTCTTCCCTTCTTATAATATCGACTCGCTCTAACCTTTGTTTTTGACGTAAATCAACATCTCTTTCGATAGTAATATTGTCAACCTGTTTGAATGGTTTACGTTTTTCAGCTGGTTGTGAAGGCACTACTTCAGGTTTATAGAATTTTCCATCAGGTTTCAAATTATCTTTAGGCTTCACAACTATTGCTCGCTCACCTTTAGTCGCGCTGTAGTCATTACGCACTTGAAGGTCAATAAACTCCCCTTCACTTCTTAAATTGTCTTCATGTCTTTGAATTACAACTTTTTCAGTCTTTTCAATACGTTTGTAGTCATCTCTTGACCGATGTACGTCAATAGTTCCTTCCATTTTAAGATGATCTTCATGTTTAACAATATCCACCCGGTCTCCACGTGTTGCAGTATAATCGGTGCGTCTTACTACCTCCATAGTACCTTCAGGTTTTAAGTTATCTTCAGGTTTCTTTTGAACCGGCCTTTCACTAGTTTGAAAAGGTTTTGGTTTTTCTGGGCGCTCGAATTTGCCTTCTGGTTTTAAATTATCTTGTGGCTTTTTAGGAGTCTGCCTTTCAGCTGGACGCCATTCGTCATGTTTTGGTTTCTCAAATTCACCTACAGGTTTGAGATTATCTTGAGGTTTCTTAGGAGTTTGTCTTTCTGCAGGACGCCACTCATCGTGTTTCGGCTTTTCAAATTGGCCTTCGGGTTTAAGATTATCTTTAGGTTTTGTTGGAGTTTGCCTCTCTGCTGGACGCCACTCGTCATGTCTTGGTTTTTCAAATTCACCCTCGGGTCTCAAATTGTCTTGTGGTTTCTTTGGAGTTTGCCTTTCAGCTGGGCGCCACTCATCATGTTTGGGCTTTTCGAACTCACCTTCCGGTTTGAGATTATCAGTAGGCTTTGTACCTTCCCGCCTTTCAGCTGGTCGCCACTCATCATGTCTTGGCTTCTCAAACTCGCCTTCCGGTCGTAAATTATCTTCAGGCTTCTTAGGGGTTTGCCTTTCAGCTGGGCGCCACTCGTCAGGTTTTGGCTTTTCGAATTCTCCTTCTGGTTTTAGATTGTCCTTAGGCTTTGTTGGTATCCGCTTTTCAGCTGGTTGCCACTCATCATATCTGGGCTTTTCGAATTCGCCTTCCGGTCTCAAATTATCTTCTGGTTTCTTAGGAGTTTGCCTTTCAGCGGGACGCCACTCGTCATGTTTGGGCTTTTCAAACTCACCTTCTGGTTTTAGATTATCTTTAGGCTTTGTACCTTCCCGCCTTTCAGCTGGTTGCCATTTATCAAATCTCGGCTTTTCAAACTCGCCTTCAGGTCTTAAATTATCTTCAGGCTTCTTAGGAGTTTGCCTTTCAGCGGGACGCCACTCGTCATGTTTGGGCTTTTCAAACTCACCTTCTGGTTTAAGATTATCCTTAGGCTTTGTTGGTACCCGTTTTTCAGCTGGCCGCCACTCATCATGCCTGGGCTTTTCAAATTCACCTTCAGGTCTCAAATTATCTTCTGGTTTTTTAGGAGTTTGCCTTTCAGCTGGGCGCCACTCATCATGTTTGGGCTTTTCAAACTCACCTTCTGGTCTCAGATTATCCTTAGGCTTTGTACCTTCCCGCCTTTCAGCAGGGCGCCACTCATCATGTCTGGGCTTTTCAAATTCACCTTCAGGTCTCAAATTATCTTCTGGTTTCTTAGGGGTTTGCCTTTCGGCTGGGCGCCACTCATCATGCCTGGGCTTTTCAAATTCACCTTCAGGTCTCAAATTATCTTCTGGTTTCTTAGGGGTTTGCCTTTCGGCTGGGCGCCACTCATCATGTTTAGGTTTTTCAAACTCACCTTCTGGTCTCAGATTGTCTCTAGGCTTTGTACCTTCCCGCCTTTCGGCTGGTCGCCACTCATCATGTCTGGGCTTCTCAAATTCACCTTCAGGTCTCAAATTATCTTCTGGCTTCTTAGGAGTTTGCCTTTCAGCTGGGCGCCACTCATCATGTTTGGGCTTTTCAAACTCACCTTCTGGTCTCAGATTATCCTTAGGCTTTGTACCTTCCCGCCTCTCAGCAGGGCGCCACTCATCATGTCTGGGCTTTTCAAATTCACCTTCAGGTCTCAAATTATCTTCTGGTTTCTTAGGGGTTTGCCTTTCGGCTGGGCGCCACTCATCATGTTTGGGTTTTTCAAACTCACCTTCTGGTCTCAGGTTGTCCTTAGGCTTTGTACCTTCCCGCCTTTCAGCAGGTCGCCACTCATCATGTCTGGGCTTTTCAAATTCACCTTCAGGTCTCAAATTATCTTCTGGTTTCTTAGGGGTTTGCCTTTCAGCTGGGCGCCACTCATCATGTTTCGGCTTTTCGAATTCTCCTTCTGGTTTGAGATTGTCCTTAGGCTTTGTTGGTACCCGCTTTTCAGCTGGTTGCCACTTATCATGTCTGGGCTTTTCAAATTCACCTTCAGGTCTCAAATTATCTTCTGGCTTCTTAGGAGTTTGCCTTTCAGCTGGGCGCCACTCATCATGTTTGGGCTTTTCAAACTCACCTTCTGGTCTCAGATTGTCCTTGGGCTTAGTACCTTCCCGCCTTTCAGCAGGTCGCCATTCATCATGTCTTGGCTTTTCAAACTCGCCTTCAGGTCTCAAATTATCTTCCGGCTTCTTAGGGGTTTGCCTTTCAGCTGGGCGCCACTCATCATGTTTGGGTTTTTCAAATTCCCCTTCTGGTTTAAGATTGTCCTTAGGCTTTGTTGGTACCCGCTTTTCAGCTGGTTGCCACTTATCATGTCTGGGCTTTTCAAACTCGCCTTCAGGTCTCAAATTATCTTCTGGTTTCTTAGGGGTTTGCCTTTCGGCTGGGCGCCACTCATCGTGTTTGGGTTTTTCAAACTCACCTTCTGGTCTCAGGTTGTCCTTAGGCTTTGTACCTTCCCGCCTTTCAGCAGGTCGCCACTCATCATGTCTGGGCTTTTCAAATTCACCTTCAGGTCTCAAATTATCTTCTGGTTTCTTAGGGGTTTGCCTTTCAGCTGGGCGCCACTCATCATGTTTCGGCTTTTCGAATTCTCCTTCTGGTTTGAGATTGTCCTTAGGCTTTGTTGGTACCCGCTTTTCAGCTGGTTGCCACTTATCATGTCTGGGCTTTTCAAATTCACCTTCAGGTCTCAAATTATCTTCTGGCTTCTTAGGAGTTTGCCTTTCAGCTGGGCGCCACTCATCATGTTTGGGCTTTTCAAACTCACCTTCTGGTCTCAGATTGTCCTTGGGCTTAGTACCTTCCCGCCTTTCAGCAGGTCGCCATTCATCATGTCTTGGCTTTTCAAACTCGCCTTCAGGTCTCAAATTATCTTCCGGCTTCTTAGGGGTTTGCCTTTCAGCTGGGCGCCACTCATCATGTTTGGGTTTTTCAAATTCCCCTTCTGGTTTAAGATTGTCCTTAGGCTTTGTTGGTACCCGCTTTTCAGCTGGTTGCCACTTATCATGTCTGGGCTTTTCAAACTCGCCTTCAGGTCTCAAATTATCTTCTGGCTTCTTAGGAGTTTGCCTATCGGCTGGGCGCCACTCATCATGTTTGGGTTTTTCAAACTCTCCTTCTGGTCTCAGATTGTCCTTAGGCTTTGTACCTTCCCGTCTTTCAGCTGGACGCCACTCGTCGTGTTTAGGCTTTTCAAATTCACCTTCAGGTTTCAGGTTGTCTTGTGGTTTCTTAGGGGTCTGTCGTTCAGCAGGTTGCCAATCATCATGTTTAGGCTTTTCAAATTCACCTTCTGGTTTGAGATTATCCTTAGGCTTTGTAGCTTCCCGCCTTTCGGCTGGTCTCCACTCATCATGCTTAGGACTTTCAAATTCACCTTCAGGTTTGAGATTATCTTGGGGCTTTGTAGCTTCCCGCCTTTCGGCTGGTCTCCACTCATCATGCTTAGGACTTTCAAATTCACCTTCAGGTTTGAGATTATCTTTAGGCTTTGTAGCTTCCCGCCTTTCGGCTGGTCTCCACTTATCATGCTTAGGACTCTCAAATTCACCTTCTGGTTTGAGATTATCTTTAGGCTTTGTAGGTTCCCGCCTTTCAGCTGGTCTCCACTCATCATGCTTAGGACTTTCAAATTCACCTTCTGGTTTCAAGTTATCAATTGGTCTCTTCTGCTTAGGCCTCTCCGAGTGCTTTGGTTGAAAAGCGTCATGAGACACTGTATGACTTTCAAATATTCCCTCCATATGTAAATTATCTTCCCGAATAATTTGTTGCTGTCTTACATCAGTTTCTTCATAGGTTCTATATTCTTCTTGACTTGTCGTCACTTTTTGTAAATCCTCTGTTGAATAGAATTTTTCAAAATCTTCTTTTGTCCACGTACGGCGTCTCTGAGGGCGTTCCACCGGTGTTACCTTTTCAGTGTAATCTTTTTGATTTGAAGTAACGAATTCGATTTCGCCTTCTCGAATCAGGTTGTCAGTTCTCCGCGCGACCACTGTTGTTCTTTCGACTATATCCGTGTAGTCAATGAACTCGGTCTTAGATGTTGTGTCTGATGTCATTTCTCCTTCAATTTTGGTCCAAGTATTACGTCGTACAGGCTTTGGCCTTTCCACTGGCTTAGCAGTATATTCAGTACGGGAAGTCGTAGTATCTGAAATAAAAGAAATATATGACTTTAATAATTTACTTAGAAATGGAATCGATCCCAAAAATTTTTAATGTAAGTAAGCAAGTATTACAATTTTCAAATACATAAAAAAACTACGACATCCTAACTAATACTGTAAATGTAAAAGTGAGTCCTCACTAATACTGTAAATGTGAAAGTGAGTTTGTTTGTTACACTTTCGCGCCTAAGCCACTAAACTGCCTAAAAAAATCCTTTTGATAATGGAAAACTACATTAGCAGCAAGTAACATTTACATTTATATAAATACTAGCGGTTCTGCGCGGTTTCCCGCGTAGTTCCCGTCCCCGCCGGAATACGGGAATAAAATATATCATGTTACTCAGGGATATTCTAGCTTTCCGTTGGTAAAATAATTTTTAAAATCGGTCCCTTAGTTTTTGAGTGTATTCGTCACAAACATACAAAAATATAAATCTTTCCTCTTTATAATATTAGTATAGAAGTATAGACTAGCCGCACGGCTTACCCTCCCCGTCTTCGCTCAGGTATTATAGTAGTATACATAAACTTTTGAGAAAATCTCTAAATGATAGTGAAAACCATGTCAAAATCTGTTTAGTATTAACGCAAAATTTTGTGAGGATGGATGGATGTTTATTGCTTTTTCACGCAAAAACTACTGAACGAATTGTGATGAAACTTTACAGTAATTAAGGCTTACATATCAATAACAAATAGGGTAGTTTTTATCCCGGAATGCGGGTGAAGTCGCAGGCAACAGCTAGTACTATATAGGAGTTACTTAAGTGCATTTACCTGTGAATTCCCCTTCAGTTATGATGTTATCAGTGCGTCGAATGATTTCCGCTCTTTCACCAGTGACGACCTTGTAATCTTCTGTAGTAGTTCTTGTTGATGTAAAATCTCCTTCAGGACGTAAGTTGTCAACTGGTTTTTTCACCACTGCTTTTTCAGCAGGAGTAAATTCGTCCGGTTGCCGCTTAGCAAAATCACCTTCGGGTTTTAAGTTATCTGTTGGTTTCTTTTGCTGAGGTCGTTCTGCAGGTCTCCATTCCTCTTTTTTAGGGGTAGTAAACTCCCCTTCTGGTTTAAGATTGTCCTCAGGGCGCTTCATTGGTTCTCTTTCTCCTGGTTGCCATTTTTCAGGTTTACGCTTTTCAAAATCACCTTCGGGTTTTAAATTATCATCAGGTTTTATCGGTTTCTGCCTTTCAGCTGGGCGCCAGCGCTCCTTGTCTGGTGTAGTGAAGTCTCCTTCAGGTTTTAAATTATCTTCTGGACGACGTACAGGCGCTCTCTCGCCGGGACGCCACTCATCAGGTTTACGCCTTACAAAGTCTCCTTCAGGTCGAAGGTTGTCTTCAGGACGACGCACAGGTGCTCTTTCACCAGGACGCCAATCTTCGGGTTGACGTTTTTCAAAGTCACCTTCAGGTCTTAAGTTGTCTAATGGTTTCTTTTGCTGAGGCCGTTCAGCAGGTCTCCATTCATCTTTCTTCGGAGTGGTAAACTCTCCTTCCGGTCTGAGATTATCCTCAGGGCGCTTCATTGGTTCTCTTTCTCCTGGTTGCCATTTTTCAGGTTGTTGCCTTACAAAATCACCTTCGGGTCTCAAATTATCTTCTGGCTTTGTCGGCCTTTGCCTTTCAGCTGGCCGCCAAGGCTCTTTATCGGGAGTGGTAAATTCTCCCTCGGGCCTCAAATTATCGTCAGGACGACGCACATGTGCACGGTCTCCAGGACGCCATTCTTCAGGACGCCTTTTCTCAAAATCACCTTCGGGACGTAAGTTGTCTTCCGGTTTTTTAGGTTGCTGACGTTCAGCAGGGCGCCAAGGTTCCTTTTCTGGGGTGGTGAATTCTCCTTCAGGTCTTAAATTATCATCAGGGCGGCGAACTGGAGCTCTGTCACCTGGACGCCAGTCTTCCGGACGTCTCTTTGCAAAATCACCCTCTGGTCTTAGGTTATCCTCAGGGCGATGTACAGTAGCTCTATCGCCTGGACGCCACTCTTCTGGTTTATATCTTTCAAATTCGCCTTCAGGCTTGAGATTATCTTCGGGTCTCTTCACGGGAGCTCTCTCACCGGGCCGCCATTCCTCTGGGCGCCTCTTTTCGAAGTCACCTTCTGGTTTGAGATTGTCCTCCGGTTTAGTTGGTTTAGGACGTTCGGCGGGCTGCCAGCGCGGGCGCTCGGGTTCCTGGAAGTCGCCTTCGAGGCGGAGATGGTCCTCGTGGTGGACGGCGGTGGTGCGGCTGACGTGCTTCTCGTCGTAGTCGTGTTTGTACGCGGAGACCACGCTCGTCGTGTGCTCCACATCGAACAATGGCTCCGGGACATCGTTGTGTGGGCAGCGGTGACGCCTGCAAATAACGCAGCACATCGTTACTTACACAATCCTAAAGTTGGAGTCAGACTTAAAGTGTAAATATTAGTTTCACAGCTCTGAATTTTTAATCACACCTTTTGATACGATACGGATGTAGCGCTATTGGGAATCGTCGCGGTTGAGGCAGGGGCGGCAGCGTTAGCGGCTCGGCCATCGCACGCGTCCATCGCGCTCAACTCTAAGTTCCTAACGAGGTTATATGCAATACACTGAAAATTTGCCAGCGCTGACACTGCACGGCCGTTCTAATAGGTAATGAACTCATGACTTGTCAAATATCAATAGTACAAAGAAATTTGTAAAGGCAAATCCGAAATACTATTACAGCTATGTTCTGAAACATTGCATTTTATATTTCTATATTTTTATGTACAGTCCGCACTAGAGGTAGTTCAGTGTCGATTTCCGCAAGTCAATATTTTCCGGCGTGACAAAGCTGGCTCCTGAGGCAACGCGCGCCGCGCACTGCCGCAACGAGCCCGTTTTACGAGACTTGCCGGTTGCCGGGCATATAGTAACGTAGGTACGTGTACATTTCTAGACTAACTAAATATCAAAGCCCCATCTACCGCCTATTGATCCTCCATTCTACAAACCCGGTGAACAAATTACAGGAGGATTCGATTGCATATTAAATTCATTATTAAAAAATATACGTTTAAGCCTCATCCCCGAAGGATTTGGCAGAGGTATAACTTTTTTGTAAGTCACATCTTTTCACATTTTACTTTTATATAAATTAATGATATGATTATTATTACAGCGCCAGTATTCCATAAATATGTACGTACAGCTCGAATAATTCGTATTTGTAAGCGTCAGACAGAACCTGGACCAAAAGATTATTTGATTTTTGCTAATTATAATACCTTTTTGCTAATTAAATCCTAGCTGATCATCTTGAAACGACTGAGTATTGTATCCTGACGGTTATCCTGATAACAATCATTTATCATGTCACACTTACTAATAAAATTACATGCTGTACAGCCCAATTATCCCGCTCATTAACATGATAGCTCACAATATTGGTGATTCAAAAGACGCTGGCCTGAAAACGTCAGGCAGTGACCGCCTGACCTACCTAGTATAAGTAAGCCACCGTAGCCACGGCAACACCACTGAACCTTTCATGAATTACCTAACGATATAGTTCCTGCGATTACCTACATTAATTATCGAGAAACAGCTCTACCATTGTATCGACTTGGAGCTCTAAGTACAAACTGTTTTCATAATCTAACCATGTTTACATTTACTATCGCTTTACTTTGTACCTTATTGTGAGGTATGACGTTAGAAATAAGTTATATTTCAAGAAAATATATTGGCTGGCCATAATATTTCCTCAAATTCGGTTTTTCGATCATTTCTACCTTTGTACAACTCCCAAGTTAAGCTCAACTGATAATGTGTAAATTATTACACTGTACCTAATAAGTTAAAATTACAAATATAAAAATACGGGTCCTTACTTAAGTACCCCCCCAATCGGATGAAATACACAATTGTATTTTTCCGTATTACATGTGTATTTTTCCGACCAAGAATTTATGAGCCCGATGTAGTGAAAATAAGTGAAAATTTCCATCTACGCAAATGGATGTGACAATACTAAAGACAATTAAGTCCAACTTTTACGAACCACTCGATCCACATTTAGCGTGGTTGACGTCAACATAAAAAGTTGAAAACCGTCCATGCATTGAATCACACGAAAACAAACAAAAAATGCCATCATTAAATGTTTCGAGCATCATACAACATACAACTAAAGTATCGGGGAACGATGCATATCAACAGAACAAGCCTGTTTTCTTTAAATTACATTCATAACATGAGAGAAATGAAGACCAGCAGTCGTTTCCAGTGTCGGTAAGGCAGAAGAGAGTGGGCGAGCAATCTTAAGTCCAGATATAGCTCTGACTCAGACTCAATTGCAAACGCCTTTCTAATTATAAAGGATAATGCAATCCTCAAGTCGAGACTGACAATCGAATAAGGATTCGCAATGAATAACATGCAAATTATATTAGGTGTTAGTTTCACAAATTCAATAAAAACACAACTCCAAATGTCTAGAGAACATAAGGTACCTACCTAAATAAAACTCTACCATATTGAAAGTAAACCATTATGCCTGAATATTAATTTATTCGTTCCATTTTCAAATGCAATACGTGCCACGGATGCATCTATTCAGGGCGACAAATTAATTAAAATATTTCGTAAACTGGTGACATAATTTTACAAACATTGCCTACCTATGGGTACTATATTTGAGTTGCTTTTCTCCTAACTACATAGCACTACATTCCAATTAGATCCAACTCATTTAAAGAGGACCTAGTTTTCGAACCTATTGAATGTTTTAGAACGTAACGAAGTTTTCCTACATAAACTGTTGTTGATGTCTACCTACAGGTTGGACTTTTTCAGTGTCGCTTAGTGATGGAACCCAAACACGTACTAAATCCGTCGTCTGAACGTAATTGCGATCAATATCTCTGTTCCGGGTCAGAGGTGACATATTCGACGGTCATAAACTCAATTGGCGTAAGGGACAAGTGACCATTTTTTTTTTATTTTACCATCTTACATCATTTTTTTTACTCTATTTTTCTGTATATTTGAAATTCCGATATCTCTTTTAATAATTCCCTTACGCCCCTGAATATTCGAAAGATAAACCGTTATGTTTTGATTTAAAGGACACTTGATTCAAAATAATTTTAAAATTTTATCGTATATACCAAAAAAAGAAAAGAACTTTGGAATAAGTTCCTTCAAGTTGTCAGTCTGTCCCTTACACCATTTGATATAAATAAAAAAGTACCTTACGCCCTTCTTACGCCACATCTACATTACTGTTTGTACGTTACGTCATATAAGACTGATTTTATTGTCTTTTACACCATACACATAAATCATAAACTGTACAATACATTGATATTTACTCTAACAATGATTAATTTAAAACTTTCCCTTTACAAGTACTGTCATTTTGAACAAGTAAACGGACGAAATTGACAAACGAGTGCTTCGGAAGGAAAGCACGTAAAGCCGACGATTCTGGTTATTTATTTTCTGTGAAAGTAGTCGTTGCATTAGCCATGTCAGCAGATTTTGGTGACTCAATAACTCTTACAACCCACACTACAAGAAAAAGATTTCAATTAATATATTATTTAAATAATATAATCTTGGTTTAATTTAACCTTATAAACACATTTACACGTAATCGCTTTCCGATTCTTGGATAGATTTTCCAAAACCCGTGTGTTATTCTCATTCAGAGAATCTATTTCTCGTTGCATAGCTTCGCCCACAATTTACTATCTGGGCAGGCTATTGCCTCCCTTTAAGTTCCAGGTTCTAAATAAGAGTCGTTGCCACTAACTTGGGACACATAATCGTTGAACTTTACTGGAAGTCTGAGCAGAGATCTATTTCTAAGCAGCATACCATGCCTAGCCAAGTGATCTATGATCTCACCTTCCTCATTCTCCAACCCCTAAATCAATCGATTCATCACAACGCTTCTCAGAGTGCGCGTCTTCTAACTCATCTTCGTCACTGCTAGCAGGAGCAAGAGCCTCGTGAATTTCTTCATTTCTAGGCAGCCTAACTTCGTTGTCGCTAACAACTGGTAAATCCTCGCTCGCTGCCATTGTCACCGAATGTAGGCGTCTCGCATTCGCTTCTGACTCTCAGTGGAATCCTCTAATTCAAGTTTTGAATTCAGTGGTCTTTCATCGAAAGTGACATCTCGGGATCGCACTAAGGAGTTTGACTCTTTGTGCCAGATCCTATAACCGTCGTCGAGGTTGTAGCCGATTAGAATGCACTTCTTTGCCTTCTTCTGCATCTTTGCCGTTTTTGTTTCTCTTTGGCTTTTTTCCTAACCAAAGCTCAAAAGGCGACTAATGTTTTACAGTAGTTGGCCTTATTCTGTTTAAAATATAGACAGCAGTCTACCAGCTCTGCCCACAAAACTTGAGGTATCTCTTCTTGTGAATGCATCATTGCTCTAGCCATTTCAACTATCGTACGGTTTCCCTCCCTCCCTCTCACTGAAACTGTTTTGCTCTGGAGTATACGGCATAATCAGCCGTTGTTGTACCCCGTACTTTGTTAGTTCCTTGCGAACATTCACATTATCGAATTTGCCACCGTTTTCACTTAATTCCGTAACATCAGAATCAAAGTCCCAGGTATCTCTGAATTATTTTTCATAAAGTAGACATAGCGGTATCGTATGAATTCATACTTAAAAAGTACAAAATACCGTGCCTTCAAGCAACTTGGAGGAATATTACCACACACATCTGAATGTATGCGTTCTCCAGGACTGGACGCTTTTTTTCGAACACCAAAGCTCAGCCTAGTGCGTTTCCAAAACACATCCTTCGCATAAATTCCCGTTGTCCTTGGTTTTGAGACCAAGTTCCTGCTCGATCACCTGTTTTACATGGCGCTTGACGTCTTAATGACCTATACGTTCGTGGTAAAGCTGTAAAGTATCAACCGCGACTGCAATATCGACCGCATTAACCACCTTTCTGTAGGTTGAATCGGTTTACAATTCAGCTTATACAAGTAACCGTGCTTCTGTCTATTTCCGGTCACGCATAGTTTCCCTTCGATCCTAAAAGAACACGTGGTACTCCGTGACTCAAGCAGACTGTTCAAATTTGCATCTTTTGCTGCCAATACCGAAAAGATATTTTTCGTTACCTTCGGAACGTGCCTTGTCAACAAGAAAGTTCTCTTCTTCGTCTTCATCATGATCGAATCTTTTCCTAATGTTTCAATCGTCTTTCCATCTGCAGTCGTAACTTTGAAAATCCTGATAGAGGTCGCTTCTCATTGTGACATGGTGTGTAGCCCAGTTGTCCACATACCACTCATCTCGATCGAGACTGCAATCTGTCGCATTTACTAACACTAGAGTCATGTTAGTACTAGCCCCAGGTTTCTCATCACGTTTCTTCTTAGGACAGTTCTTCTTGTAGTGTCCAACTTCTATGCAAAATCACTTTTTAAAGCGTTATTCTTCCTTTAGGGTCCTTTCTAGTTGGTTTTAATTACGAGAGCTTTGCTGACAGACTTCGAGAGGCCTTCTTTGGAGTTTGTCGTCAATGCTCGTTCATGAGTACATAGCTGTCTTGTTAGGTTCTAAATAAATGTATCTTTTCTCGACATAATCATCCAACTCAACTTAAAGAATAGGTAAGAATTCATTAAAAAATGATTTTAATTTTTTTTTTATTTGAAAGTCTATTTCTGATGTTCAAAACCCTTTACGCGAGGTGTACCTAATTCGTAAATAGACTAATTCGCGTTACGTCTAAAACGTAACGCAAAGTAGGCATAAAGAGAGTTAGACTTAAATCGATGTTGGTATATGCTGAAATAGGCTAAACCCTAAATGGACTTAAAGATCTTTAGATCAAATACCTTATACTTTTATGACGTAGCAAGGGGTGGAATAGGCGGCTCATTAACATTAATTAAAAATGACCAGGATCTAATGAATTGCTAGAAAGTTATTGAATACCTTTTTTGAATATTTATTGAATATATATTATGTAGATATAGAACAGCTTTTTGTTGATCTAATGTATGACTCTGCATACACCTAGCGGACAAATTACGAACTATACATTCATCATTTTAGCAGTTTTCATACAAATCCGCTCCATCAATTGTTGATCCGATTCAAATGGACCAATCAGAAGCCACCATCTTCATGATTGGTTGTTTTCTATTGTGCGCTGTTGCCACTTTGCTTCACAATTAATGTGCAATGACCTTGGATCCTTTTAACCCTTATTTATTCTTTTATTTAACTTGCAATGTATGTATGTAATTATGTAAGTTTGGGTGGAATCTTGCAAATCATTATTGATGCAGATATCTTCAACCGATTGAAATGAAATTTGGTATACCTATGTAAATTTGGTGACAATGCAATATTATGTCTCATCTGTGGTATGGTACTGATCTGATGATGGAGCAAGGAGGTAAATATAGCAACTCCTCAATGACTACTCGTAAACCCCTCGAGTTTGGGCTCGTATGATTTGTCTTGACAAATACTTTGGTGCTAGATGGTAACCAGGGTCTGATGATGGAGCTGGAAGATGGCCATAATTTTACTATTTATGATACATAAATACAGCAAAAAGTTTGATTTAGCCAAAATATTGTAATGTAAGGATTTTAGGCATAACGCGATGTAGACCAACTTAGAATTCGGCATATAGCGAAATAGTTCATAAGCGACATAGACAAAAATCTAATTTAGGCAAACAAAGAGTTTTGCTAAAAGCGAATTGAAAATGACATTTAGGCATAACGCGAATTAGTCGATTTACGAATTAGGTACACCTCGCGTAAAGGTTCAAAACAAACAAAAAACAAAACAAAACAAATTAAAAAGTACTCTGTTTTTGGTAAATTCACATATTTATTTTGTAGCACAGTACTTCTTAAGCCATTTATTTCTAAAATAAAAAGATAATGACCGCCTTTACAACCAAACTGATACTTATAAGAAGTTATAAGCTATGGAGGTAAGGGTCATTTTTTCAAATTGAGGCAAGAGTAAAGGACACTATCTCTGTAATTATTAAATTCAGCAAGTTTTGAGCATTATAACATAAAATTAGAATAAATTTTGAGCATTTAAGTCTTAGATGCCCACCACTCAACTATTAAATTTAAAAAGTTATAGCGGTATAAAGATTTTTTTGTTTGTTTTTTGCTTCTCCTGAAAACCTGTACTTTGTCCCTTACGCCAATTGAGTTTATGACCGTCGATTATGTAAGCCTAATAACCGACAATAGTATTACTAAAAGACAGCAATTGGAAGCTATATCTAATTAATCCCTTATAGACAATACGTAAATATACTTACGAATACAGGCGACTATTCAATATGTACGTACAGGCCTTCCGCCGGATTTATAGGTAGATAAATATTTTGTAACCAGTTATTTTAATGATTTCAAAAACAGAGTTGGGCTGCTCCATTAAATTAATAATACTCTATGGTTCGACATATTCAAAACACAGAATTGACGCCTCGTGAATGAATTTCTATTACCTGACTAACTGAAGTCATTTATGAAATTTGAAAATGCTCTTTTAATTTCTACACCAGACTATACATCAAATAAAACAGAAACTAAATTAACCTTAAAACGGACACCATTCTTAAACACCAGTGTGAAACGAATCTATAATTTGCGATACCTTGAAACCTCTGATTTCTAAGGAATGTTACAAAAAAATACAATTTGACTTTAAACTGTCATACTGAAAGCTAACATTACACTGAAGTGCACATGGAAATTATCGTCATTTGTTACACCCGGTAGCTAAGGGTGTTATTAGGAAGATAACTAAGCACTTTTATAACATGGTTCAAAGCTATATCTATAATTTTTGGCCTTATCTATTATATTACAAAGGACATACTGATTATTCTGGATTAGGACAGTTCTGACAGTTTAGTGCATCACTGCACCGGTGTGGTACCTAGTTAACAACTGAACATCGGCACAATCCTTATAGTCCTATTCGTATTTCCGTTGAAAATATAATTGAACATCTTTCAGTCAAAAATTAAAATAATTAATTAATTCGCTCTCTTTAGTAATTTTTCAACATGTGTCATAATGACTGAATTAAGGAAAAAGTACATACCTAAACAAAATGTAATGAATGAGTTCTTCTGAATCAGTGGCAATGAGGTTTACGACGAAGTCGACCCTGACATAATCTGCGCAAAAATAATTATGACTCCAACACCTTATATATTTGCGGTCGCAGAATTAATATTTTTTGGATAGACGTAAATAAATGATGTAGAAGCATGAAGCGCCTTGGTTTTCCTCAGCGACATTACTCATAACATTTTTGTATTATCTTTCAGAGGTCGTGGTCCAACTCTTGGATAACGAGGTCCACTGGCCTTTCAGTATCCCTAGTGGTCTAACGTTTCTAGGACAGGTAGGTTACTTAATGATTTTTCAATAAGGTGAAACTGACAAAAATTTATAATAAGTAAAAGGTTCACGAAGTCAGTTTAGATGGGTAATTTATAAATCGACATATTTTTAAAGAATTAAACGTGCATTAAAAAGGAGATTAATTAACTTTCCGCAGATGAGAACGAATATTATAAATCTTTAATCTTTATAATATTGGTGTATCAGTGTGTTAAGTCACAATTGCCAAGTAAAGTTGATTCTGAGAAGGAAACACTATCATTTGAATCTGAAAATATTACGAAGCTTGATTGGTTGCTGGAGTCGGTCAGCGCAGGATGACGGGTTCGGGCGAGAACGGCGCCTCCTCATGTATTAAATCGAGGCCATTACTCAACTCTTTATTACTCATTTACAAATAGGAATCGTGGGACAGGGATGTCAACCTACAATTTACAATTTTAAAGTCCTTTTATTGAATGGATTTTATGGTAAGTAGGGAATCTTTATAAAAACACTGTACGCTTTACTATTAATCATCCTTCTTCGTTGTTCAGACGGCCATGGCATGATGTACAAGGTTTGTATCTAACTAATGTTTATGTATATGATAATTAACTTAACCAAAGTTGGTTGACTGCACGACATTTCGTAGGCTTCCCGTAAGACTTAACTCCCTACCATTACTCTACTAATCCCGAAATGCGCACTTTCTTAAAAAAACATTAGAAACCAATCATGAATATCGTTGGAAGTGACAACCCTAAAGCAAGCACAGTGGATAAGAGATGAATGAATAATGCTTGATTCGAAGCTGTGACTAACGCACTTATTTTGAAATGCTGCACATGTTTACATTAGTGAAGATTTTAGAACCAAGTGGACATTTCTACTTAGTTATATGATACGCGACGACATTTTTGTCACACTTACAACGGGCCTAGATTTTGAATGTCGGACGGTTAATGGCATTTGGTCATTTGACGTTTGCCTTTTGAATTTGGACGCAAAATAGCGACCGCCGCGCATATAAAATAGAGACCAATAGTTATTTTAGTTTTATGATTGTCTTATCATTGTTAAATAAAGGGGTGTCGAATTAGATATCCCGTATTGAAACTTACCTAAGTAGATAATACGGTGGTAATGTAAGTAATCATTTTATTAACGAATATAGCCTACCTTTTCTTTATCAAATTAGTAAACAAAAAACTTCTTATTTCATTTTGCTAAACTTCATCCATTGCTACAGATTTTTAGGAATACCACGGTAGGTATAGATATACCTAATCAATTTCTGGTTTCGTTCAATTTTATTTTAATATTTGCAAGCATTGGATAACCTTTGCATAGACCCCTGTCTGTTCGCATAATTAAAGTTACTTTCAGAATATGTATTAATTTATCTCAATTAAGTAGTTGTTCGGCTTAGTTGTGTCATTGCTCTCATTTATCACTTCTCATAAATAATAATGACAGCGACTTCGGGCATTTGGTACAAATTTGCAATCAAACCGCAAAAAATTGCAAATTGGCACAAAATTGCATACATTTATAGCTTGGCTATAAAAAATACCATGCAACAGGCAGCAGAAACAAAATTGACTTTTGAGAAAAAAAAATACAGTTAAAGCTCTGTATCGATTAAAATTTACCAGAATCCTTTTACATATAAGGCGGTGTATAAAAAGCATCGGCCTAAATTCGCAGGAGTGGAAAGTTGCCTCGAACGCGCGCCCAAAAACGGAGACGGTGATGCCATACAAGAATTTACTGCCAAACGAGTATTATGTACCGCAGGCAAACAGTCAGGCTTCAGCATTGTGTAACCATGAAACAGATATTATTATATACTTAGTTACATGGCACTAAGAAATCCAATGTGAATAAACGATAAAGTAAATTATGTTCCCGTTTTTCTAAATTTGGGACGAAACTCTAAAAACTAAAATCTCTTTTTCTTCGTTATTGTGTTGTAGGTACCCATATTATACCCCATCCAAAATCCTCACCGATGAGAATGTCAAGTAGCAAGACGAGTTAGTAACACAAGGATTATCATTAAACATAAAATATACGATAACGTTTTTCGTTTTACAAGTAAGTGTATGTATCTAAAAAGTAGGGTATCGTCCCAAAAACACTTCTCTATTTTGATAAGATTATTGCCAATTTATCTATTTACAAAAGGCGTGTCTGCCCGTATTTGGTATCAAAGGAAGGAGTCTTATCCCACTCCTGTTAGGTGCGAAGAATCGGAAATAATGTTCGTGTGGGCGCAGGAACAGTTCACCAGTCACCGGCAGACAAGGTCGACGACCATATGGCCTACCTGTCTGGTCTATCCACGCAATCATATTTTAATCTAAAAATTAAGCAACAGCAAAAGGTAATTGTGGCTAGAATATGTACGCCCGCTCCGTCGACCTTCATAGAACAAAAGCAACAAAAAGTTACCATTGAATTCCATGAAAAATAAAAGAGCAGTCAAATATATGGTTTCCTGTGGTAAATTATTGTGCTCTTGAAAATTAGAACTGGTTTTAACTTGATAACTTTATAAAAAATACATGTTAGAACCACAACACTAAGCCATAAAAGATAATACCTATTTTAATGAGATTCTGCACAAAAAAAAGTTTGAAACTGGCTATACCAGTCCATGTAGTTGGAAGTCTGGAATGTAGTACGATTACAAATGATAATTTGCATATTGACGATAGTAGGTACTAAGAATCTCTCCATCTTTTTCACTTATCATTGTGAAGAAAATTACAGTAAACATAAATTAGAGAACAATCGAGAAACCAAACAAAATTCTGATGATATTCATGGTGATCTCAACAGTGCAGTCGTCAAAGACAAGACCAGCTTCGCTGAGTTAAAGCCTTAAAGGATGACGTAACACGTCCTACAGTCACCTACAGTTGATACAGACCGTCCTGTGTTCGAAAACGTTAAGTTACAGCGCAAGTAAACAAGAAACGAGTTTGAGCGAGGACGTGGGCACTGGCGATGAGATCACCACCGCGAATACCGCCTGAGGTCGCCTGCACCACTTTACACGTCACGTATCTTTCTAATTGGCGTTTGCGTGCCGATTTTGTATACAATGAAAACTAGCTCTCACGCGATCTCCATCATTCTCATCCCACATGCATCGTCATTATAACAATGTTTGCTTGCACAAAATCGAAGACTAGGTGACCTGTGTGAAACGCCTACTTTCCACGAGATGGCTAATTGTTGTATTTTCTTCTTAGAAACATCGCAACATTTATAGAAAGAAAAAAATAATTGGTATTTGGCGTACTAATCATCATCAATCAGCACCGGACATCCGAGAATCTCAAGATCATTGCAAAAAGTGAGGGCGATTGCGTGATTTGCTTTGCTGTGTGACGTAATTCTTTACGACCCTATTTCAACCAAAAAGTTTATAACAGTTATTGTACCCATAAAAGTTTTTGTAGCCGCTTGCAACTTCGTGGTGGAGAGTCCTTAGTAGTTAAGGTCAATTTGGTCGAAGGAGTATTTTTCAATTGAGGAATATGGCCGCGAGTGGGCGCCCCGCGATCCGGCACTTTACTTATTATTCTTGATGGCCTGGTGTGATGTCTTGATGCCATCACTCACATGACAGAAGACGAGTTGTACCAATATTATCCAATAAAAATGTGCATAAAGCACATACCTACACAATACAGTAATTGTTCTAAGAATATGTCAGCAGTTGCGCATCAATTTATATGTAAGTACCTATATGTACAATGTTGTAGTAATTCATCGTTAATCGTACCTACTCAACCTGCAATCTATGTACCCAATTAGTGCAATTACATTAAGAAATAAACGCAAATTTACGCAAATAAACAAATTAATTACATTAAGTATATTAAAGCTCTTCTAGTTAAGTATAAGTACTTATTATTAACCAAACAAAACTCTTCTACTGACAACATACTTGCCATACGTATACAATCATAAAGGTATCCAGTACCGAACCATGTACTCAACTCATATTTGCAACTAACATATCTATACTTACATAAAAACATAATACAAAATATAACAAAATCATAATTTCCAAATTGGATTGCAAATTTATGAGTATGTACGAGTAGATACACCAATTTTATTGTCTGTCACGCACTTAAAATTTCTAAGTCGGTCGCATCCCGGCGGAATCTCATATTTGCATACAATTGTACATATAAGAAATTCTTGGAACGAGTCATGGTACCGTGAAGATAATATATTTCAATATAAAGGAATTTTGATAACTCAGATTTAAGTCAATACAATATTACAATTTACAACACAAATGCGATTATTTTCTCATTTAATCAGATAAATATTAAATAATTTGCATGAATAAGCGCACACTATTAATGATAATGAGTTATGCAATACTGAAGCGACTTATCGTGCTTTTAGGTTAGGCAAAAGAAATCTATTATCATCTACCTATATCGCTGATAATATTGAGGACTGTTCTGGACATACTACCTACTACAACTCCGTATAAGGTCGATTAAGCAATGCTGGCACGTTTGCTTTACTTACACGAATGCAACTTTAATATACTCGTACCTACAGTTTATTTTAAAATCTGTGCTAGTTGGGAAGGTTTTATATAAAATAAAAATAAAATATAACGCTATATTTAATAACATAGTCGAAATTATGCGCTTTTTCACAGACTCTACACAAGCGCAATGTGTGTATTGTACGTGACAGCTTTAGTTAATCGAACTTATACCACGATGTCTCAGTAAAAATTCATATCACAAATAGCAAGAGCATGTAACGATGCCACTAAACAATGGAATTGATGACACAAAGGTCTTAAAAAGTTTTCGTAAGAGGTGAAATCGATTATGGCTAACGTTCGCCTAACATCTGGTAAATCAATCGTGCTATGAATAGGTACCTAGGCTTATCGTCAGGCGTCAAGTCACGTGCGAGAAAAGACTTGTAAAAGGAATGGTGTCGATTGCTAATAAAATAACGGTAGAAAAAAGAACTCTAAAGAGTAAAAAACAGACTTCCAACGAATAGCCCTCAAAATATCCTCGATGTATACTAGAATTTTTAAACACGTTGATTTTTTTTTAAACCACTCGATTGATTTTGATGAAATTTAAACGGGACCACCTCTACCAAACAAAAAAAGAATCATCAAAAAATAAGGGACCTCCTCTGAGTATGATCTACCAAAAAACATCAAAAAATAATTGGCTGAATAATCGCGTCACATATATACAAAAAAAAGGCAACATAAGTATAGTCGTATTGAGAACCTCCCCTTTTTTTAAGTCGGTTAAAAACCCTGTAATTAGATAATGTGTTCCATGGAAAAATAATTAGTTTTGGGCACCAGCTGTGCTCTGTTTATAATAAACCACTGAGTTAGATGATATTGTTATTATTCCCGATTTATGCACACTACTTTTATAATATGTATAATTCGACACGAAACTAACAAAAATCGTGGAAGCCCATAAAAAAGTTTATCTACAATAAATAAAATGTCTTTCTGAACCAATCTAACACAATCGAAGTCGAGAGGGTATTTCCTTTATTCAGAAAAGAATGATATCCATATACGTATACCTACCTGAAACTGAAATGTATTTTCCACATTTATTAATAATAGCCGAAATTCGAAATTTTGTTTAAAAAAGCTGGATGCATGTGAATAAAACGAAACAAGGATAGACTCGGTACTAGATATAGGAGTACAGGAAATTGTATGTGAATGAAACGCAATCGTAATAAAAGCGCTGTATGGCGACGACGACGGCATATTGTTGCAAGCAATAACAAAACTCTCTCAGTCACGGTGCTGCGCACGTAAACCTCACGTGTCACAGTCGAGTACCGCTGCCGGCAAACCGAGACCGAATTCGCAACAGGGACCTATCTAGGAGAAGTTTGTAAAACCAGAATCAGCTGATATTTAAATATTTATCAGTGGCTCTACGGTATAGAAAATCATCGTGAAAAAACCGCGCGTCCCAGAATTTCTGACGCTTGACGCAACCCGGTCCGGCGATGGACCACTTGTCACGTTTAGCGGCAAAAAAAAATTATTATATATTTTGGTGAAGAGGGGTATTTCCAGGAATACCTCTACCGACCCCCCCATGGAAAAAAGAAGTTAGAATATTTTTTTATTTAAATTTTTACAGCTGTAGAACTCGAAAAATTACCATTAGGTACTTGTACCTAGGCTGTATTTGAATGCAATACAATATAACCTATATATGGTGCATTATGCACCAGTTATAGGTTATATTCCATTCCAAGTTGACCTTACATAACGTACGTAGGTACTTAGCATACCTACAGTCGTAATTGTAGGCATAAATAGGCAGTTATGAAAAACCCTGGAATTTCCTCGAGTGAAAGTCGCAAGGTGATAGAGAAAGGAGATGCCACTCAAAGAGACTGTTACTAAAAGTATTCAACAACAAGTAAAGATGAGAACTTATTTAATAATTTGCCTTATTACCTTATTTGTACTCTGTATAGATAATGTATGCTTTCACATTAGATCCGTGGTTATCGTGAAAATCGATGGAGCGTTAAATCTACGCCCTACGAATTAAATTAGATTATAGGAGTTAACAACCCGCAACAGTAGGTAATTAAAATTGTTATTGTTAGATACTTATTGATTTACATATTTATAACGAGATATGTTACCTATCAAAAGTATTTAATTTAATATTAATCACATATCTAAACTTTACCCCTTTTTTGAACTGTGTCACTAAGCACATATTTTTTGTTGATGTAAAGTACAATGACGAAATTACTTTTTCACTTTAAAATTTTTGACACAAATGCTTATTCAAGGGACCCGATTAACGAACTTACATTCACGAGGTAATTGGTAATTCATAGCAGCTAGGAAGGAAGTAAAATACAATGTTTTTATCAATACATTAACTATACAAATTTTCTGACAGTACCGCCAACATTGGAACAAACCTACGTGTCTTTTAACTGACATCATGCCATAAAAATGCTGTAAAATTACGGAAAACAATTTGATTTATCCGTTTTAAGGGCAAAGACTTGGCTGGACTGTAATTTGGGCCATTGATCGATTCATTAAATAGTAATCAACCGCAATGTTGTCTTACCAACCCGCACGCTAAACGTTATTAAATATTCAAAAGTTTTACTGTAATCAATATAGGACATCATAATGTTCGAAGTCCTTTTGGGAGAGTTTTGTATTTTACTTTATAGAATGTTATAATCTTAAAATAATATTTTCTTAACATTTGTTATGCTTTAATTACAGTAAGGCCGTTATAACTTGGCAGTTCTGAAGTTGCGCAAATGGCTGCGCAATGTCATTTTTTAGCGACCATTCGGCGGTAAGAGGGGGTTTTGCGCAGGCAAAGCCTATGTTCAGAGAAGCCAAATTTAAACGGCCGTACTGTAACTACCTACTTACACAGTTTGTAACAGAAATACGTTACTTATATTATAATTTTTTAAATAATCGCCAATAATATGAATCTAAAATATAATATCATAAACACGGTTTCACCACTTGGGTATATATATACCTACTAATTAAGTTTCCTTTAAGTAGAAATTTTAATAACAAACAAATCTAAAGAGTAAGTAACCGACTTCAACGAAACTTTTGTAGATTTTTTAAAAACCTATTGACTAAACTCTATTTCGATAAACTATAGGTGGAGATTAGTAACTGGCATATTGTTTTTTAAACTATATTACACAATTTGTTATTAAATCTGTTAATTTTCCAAAAGTAAGTAAATAAAATTTAAATGGGACCACCTCTGAAGTAAGATCTACCAAAGAAAAAATCATTATCAAAATCGGTTCATAAGTAGCGAAGTAATTGCGTAACATTCATACAAAAAAAACATGCAGTCGAATTGAGAATGACCTCCTTTTTGAAGTTGGTTGAAAACCCCACTCATCTGTAAATACGTAGGTCTATCTATTTTTAATTAGGTGACAAATATTTAATAATATCCATTTTTTCACACCTTATATTTCATGAAACATTCATTTATCAGTCAGTACTGACACATCGCTATATATATTCTCGACTCATTACATGGTCAGAGTTTATCTCAGAACTAGCGAGTCACATAGAGGTTAGAGAAACGGAGTCTTTGTTTTGTATTACTAAAGATAGGATTGAACGCCGCGCCGGCGGCTCATGCATTCCTCATATTGGATGCTAGATACAGACGCACTATACTTTTGAATACAATGTAGCAAATGCAGAAATACAAGGTCTATGTAAGGTCATTACTGGCGAAACTAATTGCGACAAACGCCAATTGTATTTATATTGTTTATCGGAAAATCAGTACCGATTGAAGTAGAAAAACACCAGTTGAGATTACAAATTAATCAAAGGGATATTTAGAAATACTTATTGTAAATATAAATATTTAATTAAGTATACAGAAAAAAGGACAGAACAATGAACAGGATGACCGACTATTCAGATATTTCTGAATTGTGCCTCTACCGATAACTCAAAGAAGCTTTAATTTTTCGGGAGAATTTGTTTACACTTAGGTAAGTAGCTAGAAAACATGACTTTCGAATTGTGTTTGTTTATTTCGGTCAGGAATGTACAAGGCCAGGAACTGACACATATCGAGTTCGAGAGGGAAAAGCCCCTCATTGCATGAAATTCCGGGCTAACATTATGATGACGTGATGATGATGGCATAAATATGACTGTAGCATGGAGAACTATTGTGAAGTTACCTACCCAGATTGACTCATTAATACTACAAACATAGGTACTTCTACTAGAAAGTAATGTAGGTACCCCGCGGAAATTGAATATTTGTATTGTAGAGTTGTAGACGGAATCAGCGTAATGGTGTCTGAAGTTAAGGACAAATATATTAGGCAAATTTTTGATTGTGTAGATAATATCCGTATTTTATTATAGACAGATATATGACTATGTATTATTTAAAATACATTCCGTAGGAAATTTATCAGTGATATAAAATTGTTCCGTGGGTTCGTTTCTTGTAACTATCGAGAACGAATGATTTTAATGTAACTACAGAATTATAAATAAAGGAATACGTATCTACCTAGCCAGAAATGTATTATGAAATGTAAAAACATGATATTTGCAAGTAAATGTGATAACACAACCTTGTCCTTGTACGGAACAGATAATATCTCTCGCATCATGTTTGTTATCAACATCATTCACTATTCTCAATTTAGTACGAGTAAGTAGCCATGTTGCTTATTCTATACAACAGGTGTTAGTAACATTTCGGGACACATTAACTAACTGATATGGAGCAATTATCCTCTTATTACCGACCCCTCACAGTTTTTTAAGAAATAATAATCGAGGTAATGACCCTTTCGGACATGTGTCGGTTTTCACTTTGCGGATTGTAACCACCTTTTAAAGTATTAAATAATGGGTCAGTAGAGTAGGCCATAGCTAAGGCTACAGCTGAAGCATTTCCGAAAAAAATCGTAAAGTAAATTAATGTTCCTACTTCCAGAATGCCACAATTTGGTTTATAAGTCGCCAAAACTTTTATTGATTACAGTAAACCCACTTTAATCTTATAAGGTATCTTAATAGAAAATAGAAACTCTTTCGTCAAACCCTGTTTCGAAACTTGTTCCGATTTCATGCAACGTTCTGGGAGATTGTAAACAAAAACTAGATTGCCTAGCAAATAAGGGCTTGTTGACCAGTTTTCATTAGTGCTTAGCCGCAGTGTCACGGTGGTATATTACGAAAACGGTAAGAAGAAAATTATTATTTTTTCGTACCGTATTTCCCCAAGCTAACGACTGAAAAAGACACACACACATACTACAAACATATTTGTAAGGAGAGAGTTTTTTCGAATTTCGTGTACTGGAGCAATTTAATTAACTAAATCTTCTAGACTCGTCCAATTCGTTTCCAAGTAGATTTAGATACGGTGCCTGGTACCGCAGTTCCGTGTGATATGAACACGTAAACACGTTTATAAGGAAAATAGTTCTATTATATAGAACTACGCAAATACCTGTGTACCGACTATCAATTATGTGCAGGGATTATAAATGAAATACCGGTTGTTTTCAGATTAAGACAGAATAGTAGATACGAAACATTTAGTTGCAGGTTGAGTAATGTAACAGGTTGTTAAACTTGACCATTTGGAATTTTTTATTAGGTAATACCAGAAGGAACTTATCAAAATGTAAATCTAGGTGTACCAATGCGAATATTTTTCAATAACCTTTAACAATTTGCCATGATGGATATTTTTCGGTTGAATTTCGGCAGAACGCAAATGAATTTTTAAAAAGTTACTTCATTATTTATTACAAGCAAAACCATCACAAATAACCATAGAATCGATTTTGATACACTGCCTCATACCCCTGACTCCCATACCATTCGATTTAATATAACTTTTAAGTTTATACATTTTTTATATTCTGTGAAAGGCTAATGAATAATTAAATATTTTTAAACTTCGCACCAAAAAAAAATATAATTTATATATTGCATAGTCATCGCGCATAATCCAAACGCGTATAGCGTAATAAATTGCAGTAACATAACGAAAAGCACAAATACAAAGTTATAACGAGTTACTAAACGACTCTACTGTAACACAACAACATAAAAAACTGACATCAAGCTGTTATTAAGAAATTCACGCTAGAAAAACATTTCAAAATCTGCGCTGATTAATATATAATTTAAGTATAAAGGTCAATGAACTCCAGCCTTTATTTATCTACCTCTTCTTCGTTTTGTATTACCAGGATACTTTTGCCCTTGAAGTATTAGGGACCTCCAAGTGTATTTATTGTCTTATTTACCCAGTTGGCGGTAAGGTTAATAAAATATCGTCTGGTGTGAGACAGCTCACGTAAAGCGAGGAAGTTAATACGCTCGAATGGATATAGCCTCACGTTCCCCTACGTTCAAAATGATAGATTATATTGCTTGCACTTAAGCATTATTGTTTTTGTTCTATCTAGGGAATGTGTCCAAGCGTTTATTGCACTTTAAGTGGTTAAGCAATTTAGTTTAATCTGAAATCCACCAAAGGCTTTAATGGATTTTTTTTAGTTGATTGGTTTTCAAAGAATTCAGATTTATGTTATCTACAATACATATTTTCTAATAAGCAGCAATGTGTATTGCGATCTTCAATGATTTGATAAAAGTTATCAAAACCTATACTTACAGCTACTTTATCATAAATGTTGATGAGAAAGTTAGTTATTATTTATATCATTCATTATAATTTTATAATACATAGATACAATCTAAACGGCTTCCAGAATGAGGGCGAAACTAATGACACTTAATTCGATACAACACCCACGTTTCTTTACAGTAAGGCGATTACAAAACCAATACCCACTAAAGATGACTCATTGTTAGCTGTCTTTACTTCTTATGGCGATTGGTTTACTATTAATCGAGGAATTCGTAATTTTTCTTATTGATGACGTCGAGAAAAATAGCAAACGTTCAATATGTTTGCGACCTATGATACGTCTTTAGCAAATTGCCAATTTGAAGTGTCGTCTCACGATAACGTTGTCATTCGGAACAGTAGAATGAAACAAAAACCGAATGATTGCTGGATTCGGAAGTAATAATAAATGATCGAATAGCAGAGTCTCGATATCTAAAAGAGAAAGAGTACCAAGGTCGACTGTAACTTGACAAAAAAGTCATTCTGTAGATAGGTATAGTTATACCATCAAAATGAGAAAAATGTTTTACGGAACTGTAGTTAATATGATTTCATAATAGATTAATCCAATGAAATAACAAAATTAAGTCCCGATATACTTATGATTATGAAACACTCTCGAAAAGTGAGTTGATGTGGGGCTATGCATGGCGGCTAGGTAGGTACCTACTAAGCCTCGCGCGAGACATTTAGCTTGTTAGAGCGCGTTACGTCAGCACATATTAACAACCACTTTTGGTAGCCCGAGACGTTCGTAAAACATGCTCTAAATTTAGACGAATAAAGAGCTAATGAATCAAAGTATAATTTAAATAGAAGCTAATTTTATAGATAGTTTAACCATATCAGCAAACGAAATGTGTAAAACATTAGGAGATTATCGTTATCATAACCAAAATAATATCACGATAAGAGAAACACGCCTTAGATGTTATCAAAAACACGACAATTTGGAATTGGTACAACCAAAACCCAAACTCAAAACAGATGTTTAATTTATTGGACACATCATCGGCAAAGATTTTTGCAAAGTACTTAGTCATGTTTACTTATGCGTTTTACTTCGATGTTAAGTTTATTGATGCCAACTTTATTTTTAGTACATGACATATTTCTTATTTCGTTTTCCACATCTTCAAAAATCGCTTACACTAACGAAGTATTTTTATCGTCTTACTGTTACCAAATTTTTATATAGCACTTACCTAGTATGTACTTGTAAACTAGCATTCTAAACACGCCATTTACATTCATCAATTTATAACTAGCTCGGCTGACCCGCGGTCAATACACAATAGACTCCCATTAACTCACAGACCGGATTCATGGCAACACCAGTCAATTACAAGTTTTTGTGCATGCCATCATTGCCACCACTTTATTTGGTAACAAAATTGACCTAAACGTCTTCAAAAAATGTGATTATGATTGCTTTTACTAAATTATGTAGGCTGTTGCTCCACTAATTGAATGCATATATATTGTTATGCATCCATTTAGCGGACGACTAGACATTTCAAATATGAAATAATATAAGGCCAACTAGAAAACAAGTTTACTCACCCACAAGTGCAGATTTCACAGATGCACTGCTCCTTGATAACGGTCTTTTCAGGTTTTCTGGGGCCACCATGTCTGGGCCTGGTCTCGTCTATGATGACGGTCTCTCCAACCGTAGTTCTGTCGTCACGCATCGTCTTCCTGTCGTCTATTATAGTCTCATCGTAGACGGTGCTGACGGTCGTATCTCTGGTGTCGGTGATGGCATGATCTACCACGTCGTATTCGCGAATGACGTCTTTCATCGTTTGGACATCTCGCTAAAAAGCATAATCACAATAAGTTCCTATTTCTTTTTATTTAAAATATGTAATTAAAAATTTATTAGTACTTACCAAGTTTGTGACGTCTAACCCGCTTTTATCGACGAAGACATTAGTCTTGACTTTATCATCTTCTTTAGGCTCTTCATAAGTTGTGATCTTCCTTGTAACTCCATTCTCAGTTATGTATCGAGTCACTTCAACTTGACTCCTTGTTTTCTGTACTTCAAAAGATTTCTTAGTAATATCAGAGCTGCTGGTATTAATTACAGTAGTTTGTTCAGTGTCTACTCCTTCATAAAGATCCTTGACATCTTCGTTAATTCTTGTGCCAAAAGTAACTTTTTCGATTTTTTTGAACGGATACTTTTTCACTGTTTCAATAATGTCTTTCAGTACTCTATCATCAATATTTCTTCTAATTATAATACTTTTATCACTTACAGTGACATCTTTTCTTGACTGTGACGATTCAATAATCTTGCGCAAGTCACTGATCGATGTGAAATCATTTATATCTCTAGAGGACAGTATAATGTTTTCTTCGGTGTCCTGACGTTTTAAATGGTGCTTTGGCTGTTCAGGCCTACCAAAAGGTGACATCTGTTTGGGTCTTTTAGGCCTGTCGTCGTCTTTCTCATAAGTGAATTTGCCATTCCAAGCTCCAGTGCTTCTTTCGTAAGTTGTCAGAGTATCTTTAGTCTGAGAATTTTCCGTAGACGAGTTTGTTATCTCGGTTGTCAAAGAGTCTGTTGTTTCCGTAATGCTTTTGGAATCTTTGATATTGGATTGATCGGACGATGTTGTTTGATGGGTAGTGGAATAAGAAGATTTATCAGTTGTGTCCGAAATCCTTCTGTTATGTACATCGTCACTGTCAGTAATGTGTTCAGTAATTGCGTTTTTCTTAGTAAAGCCTCCACCATATTTGTTACTAGTGTATGCTATTTCCTTTCCATCTTTGTATAAAACGGATTCTTCAGCAATTTGTGTAGAACTTGTAGGTATCCCATTTTTGCCTGAATCGTAATGAGATTCTTTGTCCAAAACATGGCGGGTGTACTCATGCTCCGGCTTTATGCCAGTACCACTTATGTTATGACTCTTTTCAAAGGTTCCATGATCCTTACTGTCACCCCATTCTCTATGGGAAGTATCAATGATGCGTTCTTTTCCATCGACCACTTCTACTCTATACGAAGAAGTAGATGCTTGCTGTGCACTGCTGGTATTGCTTTTCAAAATTTTTGTTGAAAAGTTAAAATTTTCAGTATTGCCAACGTTCAAAATATCTCCTACTTTTCTTAGTTCATTTTGAATAGTAGTATCATAACCATAAAAGTTTGATGAATCAGTTTTATTGGGATCACGCCTTCTATCTTGCATAGTCCTATCAGTAGAGTGAATCGTGTTTTTATTTGTTTCTGTAGTATTCAGATTGCTTGACGTGGTTTTTGAATAATTTTGTGAGCTAGAAGTCACTTGATCTTTAGATGTGTTTGAAAATTGTTGGTCAGTTGTACTCAAATGTTTTTGAGTACTACCCGGTTGATGTTGGTGCACATCCGTTAGCTGTTGATCATGACCAATATGTGAATGATCTTTAGAAGTTAATTGCTCTTGTGTGGAAGTATATTGCTGCTGTATGGAGTTATCTTTCTCTTTAATGACATGAGTGTGAGAAGTGACTTGATTTCCATCTTTTATATACTTTGAATCTTCCGTAACTAACATTTCACTCGATGGTTTGTTACCATCCTTTCCTGTATCATATTTCGATTTCATGTCATAGTTTTGAGCGCTATAAGCGCTTTGGGGTTTGATATCGGTTCCACTCATACTAGCATAGGCTTCTTTAGAAGCATGTTCTTGAGCATCACCCCATTCTCTTTTAGAACTGTCAATGATACGTTCTTTACCATCGACTATTTCAACAACGTACGAAGAAGATGAGGATTTCATAACGCTGCTGCTTTTGCTCTCATTTGACTGCGAAGTGCTAGTAAAATGCTTAGTTTGAGCATTTTTATCAAGGCTTCCTTCACCGCCATAAAAATTTGAAGTGTCCGATTTAACCGTCTGACCCCTTTGTAACGGTTGAGGTGAATTCTGGTACCTTACGTTCTCGCGTTGATTTATATTTTTATTTTTCTGATCAAACGATGAATTTGATTTATTTACAGATTCTTTAGAAAGAGACTGCTGAACTGATTGTTTATTTATTATGTCTTGGCGTTCCGATTGCAGGAAAGAATCCGTCGCGTGTGCCCCTTGAGATCTTGTCAAAAAAGCAGTATTGGAGCCTGAGGCATTGGTGGCTGAATTATCTATGAAGCCGGTGTTCAGTGTCTGATTACCAATAGCCGAGTCCATAGTCCTGTCGAAAGTTTGACTTTGACTAGAACCAGATTTCTCTACAGATGTCGAAGAAGTTTGGAACGACTCACTCTTAGAACTTTGTTGATGGGAAGTAGAGGACTCCTGCGTCGAGTTAGAGACAAATTCGCCCGTAGTAGCCAAAGCCATGTCACTCACGTGATGCTCGTGCGATCTAGTCTGCGATAAATCGGTGATAGAAGGAGCCTCCGTGATGATGTAGTGCGGATGGCTGTTGTAGTGCTCCGATATAGTAGAGCCACTCACAGAAACATGGTCGCTAATATCGGTTATCATAAGCGGGTCGTCTGGCTCGACCTTTACCTCGATGTAGCGAACCTTCTTGCCTGATGAGCTGACCTTCTGCACGGTGTTGCTTGTTGTCGTTGTGCTGCTTTTCTGTACACTCGTCGAAGCACTACTCGTCGACGCACTACTCGACGACGTCACTTCAGACGCCTTCGATTGTTTAGTCTTTTTATTTTTTATTGTCATTTTGGTCCACAATAATTTATTTACGAGCTAACATAAAATATTTTATAGGAGATTCTTAAGTTACGATTAAATATTCATAAATGCAAGCCTTATATCACATAATAATTATAGTTGTCAAACAATTGCCATGTACCGGTAGATAATCGTCGCGAGAGTCGTTCGTGTCGTGTCGCGTGCGCGCGCGCCTTTCGCGACTGGCCCGCGGAGTCTGAGCGCTCTGTGCGCCGGCGCCCCTCGTGCACCTTGACGCGCATCGCCCACCAGACCTTCGCGACACGTAAGCGCTTACATCTCGCTGTTGAATGAATACCAAAAATGGTGTAAGTGACACAAACTTCTGCCCGATCTTAGTCAGCAAAGTCGATGGTCACAGCTGCAATTAATTGGAATGATCAGTCTATTTGTTCTACGAAATATGTCACGATTTTTGTTTAGAAAAACAAGTTGTTTGTTTCAATACGGTTTTTGCATAAGTTGGTCATGGGCTTATAAAAATCATAACAAGAATTAAAAATAAATGGTTTCACCTGCTCTTGTAGCTGTACAAAAATAGGGATTTACACGAAATATTTTTTATCAACTGCTTGAAAGGGATGAGTTTTTAATTTATACTTTATTTCTCAGATAGATAAGATAAAACATCGTGAGGAAACCCGCAGGTCCCAGAACTAATTCTAAGGCATGTGTAACAGCTCACCACCTATCACGTTTAGGGGTCCAAAGAATATCTCGTGAAAAGTGGGTATCTATTATAGGCAGAGGTATTCCATTTCTGGATAGAAATGGAATACCTCTGCCTGCCCCCTCGGGGATAAAGGTGTGAGTTTTTTTTATAGATAAATAAGTTAAAGGCAATGAAAACTACCCTATTTAATTCACGCAGGATAACGTATAGGTACCGACACGAACAATATTTCACACATATTTCTTACTTCCTGCATGGAAGGTTTCTTTTCCAACAAGGACGTTTCGAGCACGCTTCCACAAAAATGAATGAATATTAAAAAAATACAGAATTACTCTATTTAATATCTATACTACCTAGGTATAAGAAGCGAAACTGACTGGCTGATTGACTTATCGACCAACGCACAGCCGAAGCCAATAGGCGTAGAAAAAATTTTGCACAGAGGTTCCTTAAATGACGTAATTATTGTACAAAATTTTTCGACACTGCGACGCACGGGAACGGGAATAATACATCCACTCAAGCAAAGCCACTGGGCACCCGCAAGTGGTGTATAAATAAGTAGGTCACTTATTTACGTATGTGACACGGCTTATTTGCATAATATTTTGGTGTACACAGCCTCCATTCGCCCAACCCGACATGAATTGCGATGCTATAACTGCATTCATTGCGACCTAGATTTTTTATCGCTCTCAAGAAAACTTAAACGCATTATCTGTACATTTTATAAATTTATCTACTTAGGATAGGTACACCTAACAAATAGGTTCGAGTCAACTCTCGGGCGGGACAATAATATTGTTCAAAACTGTTTGTTTTGTGTGTCCGTCCTGACCCAGTAAAAAGAATACTATATGTACCTATGTATAGATCACTCGCTAAACGGCGTATCAAGATGTAGGTGGGCATTTTCGCCAACTTCACTGTTTTGGGAGAACGAGAAAAAAAGTTCAAAATTAGAAGTAAAAAGGGTCAAAGTGCATAAAGGATCATTTGAACATCAAAAATATGTTGGATTGCACAGAATCTGTATCTTAATTTACGAGATATTTAGTAATAAAGTTTTGGTAAGGACATTTTTGGACCGGTAATGACAACTTTTAAAAACTCGGAAGATGTTTTGAAGGGTTTGTATCCACGGATATTAGCCACGGATAACGACGAGTTGTATGAGTTGGGCTAGTCTGAATACATATTACATATACATTTTAAGAACATTCGAAAATAAAATTAGTAAAATTTTGGTAGCCATCAACATTCCGCACACATTAAGGTGGTGTTTTTTTATACAAATGCTAAAGGTATCGGCTTTTTATTTACCCTCTTGAAGAATTCCCTTGATTTTCCAGTCACATTGTATAGTGTTATAGAATAAAAGAAATGAAATGACTGGGAAGCAGCAATACACCCAAGGTCTCCTCGATACTCTGTCAGCGGCCACCAGTGAATTGCTCCAAACACAAAGGGAGACTCAGAAGTTGGTGAGCCAAGTGCTGGAGGATGATGAAGGTCAGGTGGAGAAACCAAATAACCCACCCTCGTCTCGTTCCTGTGATCTATCATCTACGCATACACCCCCGTACCCATCACTACCACGCAGCCAGCACCCGCTTGCCATTGCACCAACCTTCAGTCACCAGAGCAAGCTGCCATCCAGTCCCTATCCATCTGTGATGCTGAATAAACCAATTTTAAAGACTGTAGTGTATTCAGATAAATTAGGGGTTGGCTTAGGACCGTACCTTGACAAATGTATGGACCAGCAGGTGATCAGCATGTGTTATCCTGATGCTTCATTCAGCTATATAGTTGACAAAATATGCAATGAAAAATGGGATGAATGTACTACCATACTTGTAATGACAGGTAGTATTATGCATAGCAGTAAGCTAGAATTTAATAAAAATATTGAGTTGCTTCTCAACTTAAACAAGAAACAGGGTTGCAAATTCATCTTATGTACTCTTCCTTATTGTCAGAATTTGTCGGAAGAACACAATAATTACAATAAGACTATTTATAATATAAATTCATTTATTTTCAACACGACATGCCGTCATAGCGACGCTATTTTGTATTATGACATTAACAAAATTATTACACATTTTAGGATGACTAGGGATACAATGTATCTGTCAAATAAATCTAAGCGACGACTAGCTACTTTGTTAGCTCCATATATACACGACATTGTTATAAGCAGTATAACACAGTCACTTGTACCTGTTAGTAGCACTACTAATGTGAATTTAAACTGTTAAGTCCGACAGCAGAAAGTCCCAAACCTATAAATTCTGTAAATCAGGGACTTTCTGGCCATAACATTATCATCTGTAAGACGAAGGAAAAGCATAGATCTTTAAAGTTAGTTCATCAAAACATTCAAGGCTTTTCCAGCAAAGAATTAGAAATAGAACTATTCTTAGAATACGAAAAAGTTGATATTTTTTGTGTGACAGAACATTGGCTTAGAGTCACAGAAATGATGTTTGGGTTTGTAAATTATACAGCTGTCAGTACTTTCAATCGGCGATTGGCCGCACGTGGTGGTTCCGTAATTTTTGTTAGAAATAATATCAAAGCGAAAGACCGCCAGGACGTAATTAAATTATCGGTGGAAAGTACTATTGAATTGTCATGCGTTGAGTTGGAGAAACACATCATTGTATGCGTATACAGACCCCCTTATAGTGTAAATTTTGATAATTTTGAAAACAAAATGGATGAGGTTTTAAAGTTGTTAAGTAAAAATAGTAAAAGTGTTGTGGTCTGTGGTGATTTTAACGTGGATCTGCTTGAACCAAGCTTGTATAGAACTAGGATATTAAGTTTATTCAAATCTTTTAATTTAATGAATGTATTTACAGATCCTACCAGAATCACAGAAACTTCGGCAACTTGCATTGACAATATCTAGGAGGAATTTGATTCACATTCACTCGAGGAATTTGATTCACATTTTGAACTTAAAAATAAAATACTTTCTAATAAATTTAAATTTAGCGAATGGGCTACCATTGGTATTCGTAAAAGCAGGGTCAAATTATTTGAATTGTATGAAAAGCGATCATATACCCATGATGAAAAGTTTGTGAAATATGTTAGAAACTATTCTAAAACATTCAAAAAGGTTTGTGCTTGTGCAAAAGCAATGTCCATAAGTAATACTATTAAAAAATCGGATAACACAATAAAGGCTGTTTGGAAAGTAATAAACAGAGAAACGGGTAGAGTGAAACCACGTGACCATGACTTAGCTATTCAAACGGACCACGGCCTATTTACCAAGAGTGAGGATGTGGCTAGGGAATTTGAACATTTTTTTACTAATATACCTATTAAAACAACAGAACATCTGAACTCATCCACATCTCTTGCCATAACTTTTCTACGAAAAAATGTAAATAGCTGTAACGAATCTCTTATATTTAGACACACTAGTCCGGATACCGTTATTAAAACTTTTAGAGCACTTAAACTTAAAAGTACTGAAGATATATGGGGCATGTCTGTTAAGGTATGTAGCTTCATCAAAACCTTAGTAGCACCATATTTAGCTTATAATATCTTTAACAATTGTATTGACAAAGGATTATTTCCTGATCTAATGAAACATAGTAAAGTTATTCCTCTTTTTAAATCAGGAGAAAAAAAAGACCCCTCAAATTATAGACCTGTTTCTGTTTTACCAGTACTTAGCAAAGTTATTGAAAGGTTATTGCTTGATCAAATGATTTCACACTTCAATCTAAATAACTTATTTCATAACGAGCAATTTGGCTTCACCAAAGGTCGTTCAACCACGGATGCTGGAATAGCATTACTCAAGAATATTTTTAATGCCTGGGAGAAATTTCAAAACGCAATTGGAGTTTTTTGCGATCTATCAAAAGCATTTGACTGCGTAGATTATGAGACTTTGCTATGTAAATTAAATCATTATGGAGTCAACGGTAAAGCGCTTGATATTTTACAGTCCTATCTCGAAAATAGGATACAAAAAGTAAAAATAAATGATTGTAAATCACAGGGCGCACCTGTAAAAATTGGGGTGCCTCAAGGTTCGATTCTTGGTCCTTTTCTTTTCCTTGTATATATAAATGATCTTCCATTCATGGTAGAGAGTTTGTCAAAGATAGTGTTGTTTGCTGATGATACATCTCTGATTTTCAAAGTAGATAGACAAGCTCAGAAGCTCGACGAGGTAAATGACACTCTTCAACAAATTCTCACATGGTTCACTGCAAACAATCTAGTGCTCAACGCTAAGAAGACCAAATGTGTAAAGTTTGTACTCCCTAATGTTAGACGAGTAGAGAATGAGATAATTTTAAACAATGACAAATTAGATTTCGCTGATAATACAGTTTTTTTGGGTATAACGATAGACTCCAAACTTCAATGGAATTCTCATATTTCTGCATTATCTAACAGACTGAGCTCAGCTGCCTATGCCGTCAGAAAAATCAGATGGCTTACTGATGTAGACACAGCAAGACTCGTTTATTTTAGCTACTTTCACAGTATAATGTCCTATGGCATCTTGCTGTGGGGCAGAGCTGCTGATGCAGAATCTATTTTTATTTTACAAAAAAGGGCTATACGCGCCATTTACAAGTTAAGATGTCGTGATTCCCTAAGAGAACTGTTCAAAGAAATTAATATTTTAACAATGCCTTGTCAGTACATTTATGAAAACATTATGTATGTACGGAAAAACATATTACTGTATACTAAAAACTGTGACAGGCATAATTGTAATCTAAGGAATAAAAATAAACTAGAGCAACCTCAGTCACGATTAAGTAAAATTAATAATTCCTTTGTGGGGCTTTGCATACGCTTTTATAATAAAATACCAGAACAAATTTTGAAATTGCCTGAAACTGTGTTCAAAACTCATGTTAAACATGTACTTTGTAAAATGGCATATTACAAACTAGACGATTATATAAATGACAATGATGCTTGGAACAGATTTCCTCCAGTCCAGCGCAATACGATAGCGAAAAACAAACGAAACTATGTAACCCAATTTAGTATTAAGTAACAATTGATTAAAAGAATATTGTGTTGAGGAGTTTCTTGCCCCGCTTCTTCTCCTCAACCATACATGCTGAAGCGGTGGAGTTGAAATGACGTTCAATAAGTGGACTTGTAAGTTCCTATTTTGAATAAAACATTTTGACTTTGACTTTGACTTTGAATAAGTCTTTATACTAACGATTTCTGTAAATAACTAAAAACATATAAACTCTCCACAATTTATATGATTAGGTTAGTATCAAATTTAAAATAACAAAACTTTTTAAAAAACATTTAAAAAAAACAAATAACTTTTTGCCAAACTGTAAATCTGCAGTAACTTAGGTAAGCACTTTATTTTATACAAAAGTCAAAAACAAATAATATAATTTGAACATTCATAAGAAATAAGAAATAATAAAAGACTTTTACTTGAATTAACTAAAACGTATTTTCTCCAAAATGTAAAAGAAAGATACAAAACAAAAACACTCTTGCTTCAAATGCTAATAGTTTTTTATAACATTTAATGCTTAAGTATATTTATGTTCTAAATAACAAACAATAATTCTTTAGTTTTTAGTTTTAAATGATACCTACCCTTAAAAATAAATAAATAAATAATGTTCATTTAGTACTTTAATATTCATATTATAACTTGATATCCTTTATAGCCCAGTCATATTAGGGGTAAAAATTGGTTTTTCGCAAATATCTTTGTTCCTATTGCTTAAATGAGATTTACACTTATTATAAAAGTTGTAGAGTATACAATTTTTTACAACTTTTGTTTGAAATTTTATACTTTACAACTTTTATAATAGGTGCAAATCTCATTTAAGCAATAAGAACCGATATATTAACGAAAAACCGATTTTTATTACCTTTGACCTTCAATATCTTAAGACGCGAACACGATAGCATTTGTGACTTTTGAGACAATATTTAGGACGACAAAACAAAGTTTTATACCAATTTACAGCTTATTTTCTTTCATTCCGAGGTCGAGGTCCCTTTTTTACCTAATATGACTGGGATATTGGGATAATTCTTTCTATAAAAAAATTAAATGTCATTACCATCCCAAAACTGTCCTTACCGCTCTACTTAACAGGACCCGGCGAGGACAGTCGTGGTAAGGACATTCGACGGTTTTTGTGACTTCATTCTAAAACTTTCCAATATTACACCGGTTTTTTAGACGTATTACGCACAAAAAAATATATCTAGGACTCAGACATATATAAATAGTACTTACCTTAAATCTGGATGTGGTGCCGGTGTGGACATATTTTCAAATTTTTAGAAGGAACGCTTGTACAGCAAAAACAAAGGCGCGCAATCTAACATTTCTACGCTCAACGGACGCTTGACGAGCTTGCCTATGCACAGTGATGCGCCTGTATGTGTGAGGTGCATAGTTTACTTATGCTTTAACATTTTGTTACGAAAACCGGTAAGGACAAAAATTGCTACCAGAAGTTGTAACGTTGTAAATAACATGTTTATGAGGCACCTACAAATTTATTTTCTATTTTTATTTAATGCTAAAACTATATTCTAATGTATAAAATCATAAGTAAGTGTAAATTTGCTAGTAATTTTTTTGTACACCGAGTCAAAGTTTTAAAAGTAGAAATGCAGCACACGTTACACCCCGATTTTTTTGTTTCAGTCCAGTATTACTTCCGATTTAAATGAGTTGTTTGAAAGACAATCTTATAAAAAGTAAGTTAATAAGGCATTAATTGATATCGTAACAGAAATTTCACATTTAATAAAGTAATTTTTAAAAAATCAGGTTGCAACCAGTTTTTGGCCCTTTGGCGAAAAGTCCCACGTACCAGACAATAAATTACACCGGCAACCGATTATGTTAAATATAAAAAGTTAACATCATTGCCGGGAACAATAACAATGTGAAAATCACATCCAATTTAGTTCTATAGTTTTTGCATGATGGATGAGCGTACTACTAAACATTACAGTGAAACTAGCTAAACAAAATGTAAAAAAAATCTATATTTTGTCTCCTATTGCTATTATAAAGACCACTCGCCTCACGCCTTTCTTTCCCAAAGGGGTGGCAGAGGTATTCCATTTTTTAAAATATCGACTTTTCACCAGTTTATTTCTGGACCTCTATATAAACGTAACTGGTGATCTTCGGGTTTCCTCAAGAGATATGTTTGCCTTCACCGTCGAGATAGTGATAATATCAAGTACCTACTCGTGAACCTCATACTCAAGTATATTAAATCTCCTATATCCAATATTATTGTTTGTAATGTAGGTAAGTATAGATTAGACTTAATTTGTAGCTAAAGGTGATTAAATAAGAGAAAACTTGCATTGGGTTTGAGCAATTTGATGGAGATGGTAATAATAATAAGAATATATTAAGTCGGTAAGTAATTATATGCTTATACAACAAAGAGATTAAAATATATTATATTTAAATCTCTTTGTTATACAACGAGAAAAGTGGAGTACTAAGTGTAAAAGCCTCGCTTAGCAAGCTCTTTACATGATTGTTTTTAGTTTTTATAAACGATAGCGATTTTACGTGCCGCTCCCAAACTCCCAACTCTTCTCGATATTCCTCTTCGCTTCTCATACCAATTTTAGGTACCTATTAAGTAAGTACCGTACATTACAGTACAGCTTATATCAGCGAAGACGTGGGTTGTGCAAGGCTCTGTCTATACAAGGCGAAGGTGGGCGAGTCGCTTGAATCATTCGCCCACTAGGCGATTGTCTGCATCCAGTGGCGGATTTGCAGTCTCGGCCGCCCCAGCCATCCCTTTATGAGTACCCATCATATAGGTAACACAATGAATTTACTTAATTGCCAAGTTTTATTTTTTTCTACGAAGATTATTGCTACCTACTTATACGATGCCGTCCAGAATGCCACCATAATGTGGCGAGTCTTTAGAATATTTAGGTAGGTACCTACTCCGAGTCATTTCTCGTCATCATCAGTAATTTTTTTCTCACGATTGGCCGCCACTAATATTTGAACCGGGCCACCTGGGCCTTAGGGCAAATCAGACACTGTCTGATTAATCAGTGCTTTTTCGTTACGTTATACCTATTGAGAGAGCTCTCTGAGATATTAATGAGAACAAAGATTTTCTTGACTTATTGGATATAGAATAGAATACAACCATAGTACCTAAGTGGGTAGACTGGGTACCTAAATATCCAACATTTCCTTTCTAACCGACTTCAAAAAAGGGGAGGTTCTCAACTCGTCACGTAGGTATGTTTCCCATATTTCCGTCTAATTGGAACCGATCTCGTAATTTTTTTTGTTTGAACTGGTAGGTAGGTAGGTATACATATACCTCAAGGGTGGTCCCATATAGGTAAGTTTTGTGAAAATTTGATGAAGAACTTCAGCTGGAGAACGGAACTCCTCGACGGAGATCAGCTTATCACTCGCTATCAGCATATTAGGCTTATTAACAGCAAATAATAGTCTATTCGTTTGTATTTTTCTTTAAAAATTTTATTGTACCTATAATTAACCTAATAAAAATAAGTCAAGTAGGTAGGTAGTTAGCGGTCCATCATACCGTAATGAAAACTTGTCTAAGTATATTAATTCAAGTATTTAATATCTGCTTGCTACCAAATGCTGCAGTAGAAAGAGTAGGTAGGTATTTTCTCCTTGATCCTATTTGATCCTTTACCTTTTTTTAATCAAATTTGTTTTATCCAAAGAGATTAAAATTAAAATATAATAAGGCATCGAGGGGACAAAGCGAGGAAAATTTGAAGTCAAAAGTTATTCCAAGTGGAATAAGTCTAGTAGGTACAATTTCGACCGAATGACAGCTCGCGTTCATACTAACTGACATGACAAGGATATGACGCTTAGGCTTCAAAGTTTTGTATGAAAATATTCCCAATGCCCCCTCTATGCCCTATTATATTTAAATCTCTTTGGTTTTATCCTACCTATCCGTCCATAACATAGTTACCATACATCATATTTAATGAGGAATTTTCAATGACATTAATAATATTTCTTAAAATTGAACTAGATGGCGCTGATCAACATTGGGAATTAGAAATTGGCAACACTGATGTGTCGCTTTACGTGACACATCCGTCCGTCATGTCATGTGCATTTTCGCAGATGAAGGAGACTGAGTTTTTGTTTATCGTGGATTCGGATCTTTTGTTGTAACACAAACCACTCGTAAACAATGTACAAATAGAACAATAAATAAAATACAAGGCAATGAGTACGTAACCTTATTTTGATAAAAAGTCAGATTGTTTTTTTTTTGTTTGACAAATTCTTGCGACCATAGATTAGGTAAAAAAAAAACCGATGGCTTATCAGGACCACAGACCAGTAATAGAAAAAGACAGCCAATTACGAACAAAATTTTGGTCCAAATATAGAGACGTTGGGGGAGGCAGAGAAAACAACATATAGAATATATCTTATTTCTCAGTCTCCCTTGAGCGATCGGTCACATTCCACTCTAGTATCTATTTCACACATTTTACTTAAGTATTGGCCCCTGTCATCTTTATTAGGGATGCCCTGCTTTCGTATTTAACCGAAACATCGGTATTCAATCGAAAATAGTGATGTGATTTTTTTCGATTTTTATCGGTTTTTGTTTTCCGGTGTAATGGGTTTCTACTTATACATATAATTATTTTTAAGATTTTAAAATAAAAGACGTTTGAAATAGGCACATTTATTTTTATTCTATACATAAACTGATAGACAACATTTCAAAAACAGGCCAAGTGCCCGAAGGGTTCCGTACCATTATCTATGAAAACGGCAAAAAAACGTTGGTTGTTTATAGTATCTGTTGTTATAGCGGCAACAGAAATATTTTGCGAAAATTTCAACTGTCTAACTATCGCGGTTCTTGAGATACAGCTTGGTGACAGACAAACGGACGGACAGACAGCGAAGTCTTAGTAACAGGGTCCCATTTTTACCCTTTGGGCACGGAACCCTAAAAAAGAGGTACATTCAAGAACGTAAAAGTTTTGGACATTTTTTCATATAAACCGCCAATGCTGTTGATACTTGGTGGCTGAATACTTGCGCTGCATACTGGATCTGAAAAACGACATTTCGTAAAATAAACAATCTGATCAGCATAAACACGAATATCAATTGATGAATCTTATTTAGTTATTATAGGTATTATGATTGAAAGTAAAGTTGTTTGTGTGTAAATAAACATTTTTGTTTTATACTACAAGACAAGGTCAAGATGTTAAACCTTTTTACAGTAATCTCGACTATCTCAAGTGATTCTATAAGTATGAATTTGTAGAATCACCCTAATATGAAATGTGATATGATACTTTACGAAGCCACTGTCAAGTAAAGTAAAAAGTTCTTAATATTTATGTATAGCTGTAACGATCTAAAGGTACTTATGATATTTGTGTTATAAATGATAAAAATCATTTTTATTTTGATTATTAACTATAATTTATTTAACCGAAAGGGCTGTAAAACTGATGTAAATGAATCCTATATTTTGTGCTAATTCTACTTCACTATGCAAGTAAGAATATGAATTAAGTTTGGTTGAAAGACAAAAAGTGAAATAATGAACTTTCTATACATGAGCTTCAAATTTGAAAATTTTTTACCTTCATTTTATCATAGTCCTAAGAGATAATATGCATCAGTAAGCTTGGTGCTGCGTGCTTTGCCTCCGCTCCCATCCACATTATAAGACATCTCAAGAAAAGCCCGTTGTGCTTGTTGCTGTCCTGCAATAAAGAGATATTTTATTTGAAAATTGTTAAATGAAAAAATATAAATCTCACGCCTTTTATCCCCGAGGGGGTAGGCGGAAGTATTCCATTACTGGATATACCCACTTTTAAAGAGATATATCGGCCCCTTAACCGTGATAGGTGGTGAGCCCATCGCCGGACCGGGTCTATTTACACCTATATCTCAGAATTAATTCTGGGACCTGCGGGTTTCCTCACAATGTTTTCCTTCACAAAATTGTTACGAAAGCATTTCAGCAGATGTGGGACAGATGTGTTTTGATCGACTGTCACACCTCGGTAGTCTCGGAACACAGAAAATTTCACTGTAAAACTTTTACAGATTTTCTTTTACAGTGAAAGAGAATCTGTGAAAAAACAACCTAACCAAACTTCTAAGCAGTAAAATATAATGATAATACACTCACCGAATGTTCAGATTCAATATCCAAGTAGCAGGAACTCGATAAACGTCAACCGATGAAAGAAACTTGAAAATACCACTCGAAAAACTAAAACACTCAACGGAATAACATTTAGATCACAATTTAGATAGCAGCCATATTGGAAGTAAATACAGACCACAGACCAGTAACCAGAAGCTACAGACCAACCGGAAGTAAACTACCAACAAAACAACTTGACTCTTTTTTTAATTACCCACACATACAAATTCAGCACACACACAGACGCAAATGGAATGAAAAGCGAGAGTGTAAGTGGGACTTTACAATGAGTGCGAGAAGTCTTATCGTGTCCACATGGTCTCATTTAGTAGAATTGGCCCCCTGATCAGGACCATCTATTGACACCTTTGAATACTCAAGTGACAGCTGTCACCGAAAACGCCTCATTTCCATAACTTACTTGACATTTTCAAAATGCAGTGCCAAAAAAAAAGAGTAAGTACTTAGATATTTTCTATGATCAACGAATTGTGGACATCTGATAAAATATAACTAAACGTTTCGGGTTTATATTATATTTTTGAATTCCTAAGTTTTGACCATGTTTTGACTAAAAGCTTACTGACTTTTTCTGATACCTTTAAAAAGTGGTTAGTGTCAACCAAAGAGATTTAAATATAATAAGGCATAGAGGGGACAAAGCGAGGAAAATTTGAAGTCAAAAGTTATTCCAAGTGGAATAAGTCTAGTACAATTTCGACCGAATGACAGCTCGCGTTCCATCGCGTTCATACTAACCAAAGAGATTTAAATACTTAAATCTCTTTGATACTAACTGACATGACAAGAAGGACATGACGTAGGCTTCAAAGTTTTGTATGAAAATATTCCCAATGCCCACTCTATGCCCTATTGTAGGTATTTAAATCTCTTTGGTGTCAACTTACCCCGCGGGCTAAGTGGTACATGTGGGCTCATTTGACCACGAAGTCGTTATTTTTCATTGATTACCTACCAAACCTTCAACTATGATGTCCCGTTTTGATTTGTATAATCTCAAAGGTGGGCAAAGAGAATAATCTCAAACTCGTTGCCACGTTAGACAAACAAATCGAACTATGACTAGCTAGGTAGGTATCTAGATATGCACTCAGAATTTAATCGACAACTGGCACCATCTAGTTGCAATCATAAAAAATATTGTATAGGAATAGCGCCATCTCTTCACATATCATAATAAGTAATCAAACAACTCCATTCGTAGCTTCCTATATCGTATTTTTTATCACTACTAGATGGCGGTGAAAGTCACAAAAAAAGATGTGAAATTGCCAGATGGCGCCACTGCAACAAAGTCGATAATGGCCGCGTGCGTCACTTTGCTGCGCAATCAAGCACGGAAATAACTGAACAGCTGTTCTACAATATTCGCTCGGGCAACTCAGGCAGCAGCTGTGAAGCGAACGAACACGCAGTCGTTTTCCTTGGAATCGTGATTGTTTGGAGTTGCTCTCTCATTGTTGTATTACTCGTCGTGTGGATTGGACCAAACTTCCATTTTTCAACGTTTATTGCTGCCGAGAGTCACTGTTTTGCGGAGCTTTGCAGTATTGGCGTTTGAAATGTGTGAATCATAAAATCCGTGTCGATATGTTTACCAAAAATCGTCGTTTAGTGTTGTGACGAGACATGCCTCGTGAATACGTGGACGAAAGTTCCGCAGTGTTATGTCAATAGAATCTCCTGTAAATAGTGATTTTAGTTTATTAGAAGGTAGGAAAGTTTGACAATGTCTAGCACAGTGCCAACTAGTTCAGCCTTGAGGGCTTTGGCCTTAGAGTATAAGAGCCTTCAAGAGGAGCCTGTCGAAGGATTCAGAGTGAAACTGTTGGGAGAGGACAATTTATTTGAGTGGGAAGTTGCAATTTTTGGACCTCCAGATACACTTTACCAAGGTGGATACTTCAAGGTAAGTCAGGAATGCATTCAGTTTTATAAAAGTAGACAGCTACCTGCCTGGAAATGAAAAAAGTTAAATTAAAGTAGCATAAGATGAGGAGCTGAGTAAACTATTAGATTCTGTTTCTGAGAGGAAAATGTTTTGTGTCTGTTAGGAACTATTTTGAGAAATTTAGGAACACATTTAATTAAATTGTGGGTGAGTAGGTATGTAAGTAGGTAAATTGAAGTAGTCTTTCTTTCTTAAAAAGATCACTCTCATGTTTATCTGTCATGGAGTTTTTCTCCAAAATCGTTTAACATAGGAATTTGGGATATGGCATAGTGTTAGGTATATACCTACATGCATGGTCTATATTGCAAGTCAATAAATAAATAAATGGTTTTAAGTAATATACTGTGTGAGGTTCTCTAAAGAGAAAGTACCTTTTCTAAAAATACTTTATTGTAATTTTTTGATTCGGCATATCTCAGAAAAATTAACAGTCATTTACTAAAATAATTAAGCTTTTTCTAATAAAGCTCTCTAAATGTTTCGCTATGCTAACATTTAAATATGTTTAGAGGTGATTGTTTTTGACATCATAAGTAATAGGTATGTCTTAATAGATTTGCCATGTATCTGGCACAATAGTCACACAGCCTAACTATTCATATATAATGTATGTCATAACATAACTATTGAATGTGAATAAAATTCTAAGAAAAAACTAGTATAACAGTTTAACCAACTAACAGTTTGCCATAGTGTGCGGTTCTGTGCTTTTCTCCCCCAAGTAATACCCGCTACTCCAATTACGTTGTCCTCCCATCTTCGATGTTGTCTCCCTTTCTTTCTTTTGAATATTTCTGAATATCAAACTAAATGATAAAATAAAACTAGTTACTATAAGGAACTAGAATTACTGGTACAACTTAATGTATTAAAAAACTGAAATAGAGGTGGACAGGTCATATGAGCAGAAGTACAAAAGACAAAATTAAATGGTCTTGGGACGTAACTGAGTGGTGCCCTAGACAAATTTAAAAGAAAGAAAGGGAGGCAACCACAGGAAATAACCACTGTTATATATATACACACACCGGCACAATTAGCGGAACAGAAAAAAAAGGGAGTATTTACGCATTTTTGCGTGTTACTGGCCGGCTAAACAAGCTTTTTTTAAATTTGGGTTTTAATTTAAAAATGGAATACTAAGCGACTGCCCTTTTTTTCATTCTTTTGTTTTAATTTTCATTGATTCATTTTTTCCACCGCTTGTCCGTTTTTAGAAGGTTCGTGAATTCCATTTGAAAAGCTTTGAATTGCAGTTTTTGAGGCTTTTGAGTTTTTTCGCATATTGATAATTTACGAGCATCTAATTATGCCTGATTTAACGCCATCAGAAATCATTAGGGCAGATCAAATGAGGAGAAATGGTCAAACCTACAGATCGATTGCCAGAAGCCTTCGTCGATCGTTATCAACGATTTATCGTAGCATCCAACGATACAGATTGACGAATGCTCTAGTGAGAAGGAGAGTACAAGGCCGGAAAAGGTGTACTTCAAGGAGGGATGACCGTTTTCTCCAACTTCAAGTCCGACGGAACACGAGACTAACGGCGGTGCAGGCTCGAAATTTACTGGAAGAGGTACGAGCAGTAAGGATGAGTGAGCGGACAGTTCGTAGAAGATTCGAAGAAGTGGGTATAGGCTCGTATGTGCCCGCCAAAGCCCCAAAACTTGAGAGACATCATCGCACAAACCGTCTACACTTTGGTCGTGAACATCGTGATTGGGACTTCGACGACTGGGGACAGGTTCTTTTTACTGATGAATGCAGAGTTATGTTAAATCAAATTGATGGAAGGCAGCGAGTATGGAGACGCAAAGGAGAACGGTATATCCAGTCTAATTTTGAAAATACAGTTGCATATGGCGGCGGTTCAATTATGGTCTGGGGAGGAATATGTTTAGGAGCTCGTACGGAGTTAGTAGTGGTCGATGGCGGGAATCTGAATGCTGATCGGTATATCAGGGAGATTTTAGAAGAACATGTTGTGCCATTTGCCCCCTTTATTGGTAACAACTTCATTCTAATGCAGGATAATGCTCGGGCTCACAGTGCTCGCACAGTACAGACATACCTAAACCATGTTGGTATAACGGTGATGGAGTGGCCAGCACGGTCCCCCGATATGAACCCTATAGAACACGTCTGGGACTTGCTAAAGAGGAGTGTAAAGTCAAGAATGCCCCCTCCCAATAATCTCAACGAGTTGCGAAACGCATTACTTGAAGAATGGCAGAGGTTGCCCCAAGAAACCATTGATAACATCATCCGCAGCATGCCCAGACGGATGGAAACCCTCATCAGAGCACGAGGAGGAAACACTCGATATTGAACAGTCATTGAAATTGTTGTTAAACTTTGGAAAATCTTGAATTTTCTGCTGTTTCTCTATAATTAAAAATCGAAGAAAAATGCATTTTGTTTAATTTAATTTTTATTTTTATAAAATTTTAAGTATGGTGTTACAAATGAATGTCAAAACATGTTAATTTAATTGTTGTTTCATTTTAAATAATATATTGTTTAAAAATTACATTCATTGTTCTAAATTCCCTCTTTTTTCTCCTTTTTTTTTCTGTTCCGCTAATTGTGCCGGTGTGTGTATATATATGTATGCAAGGAAATTCTAATTCAGGGTAAGAAAATGCACAATGCATACCTATATTGAAACAATTTGATTTAAGAATGTGAGCATCATTGCAAATGCAGAGAAATAAATTCCAGCATCATCTAACAATAACATGTAGTTGCAGAGTTCAATGAAACTGATTTAGCAAGTTATCTGAACTAGCTTATAATAATACAATATTGTTCCCTTGTCTTACTTCACTATCAAATGCAGATAAATAAAAGATAAACAATTATTGTTATTACAATGCTTATGCCTCTTTATTATGACGTTGAGTAATAACAATTAATTAAGAACTTTTCTAAGAGTCATTAGTATTGTATTAAAAATAATATTCATGGCTCAAATTTAGAAAATTAAATATTTGCCTGGCGTTTGATATTTTTACTATAAATGATGTAAATCCCCAAAATCGTAAGTGTGGAACCCATAGTTTTTATTCATTTTAGTCTTGTGTCAGCTCAAGTCATACAATATAAAGTTAGAAATGCCCCTATATGATGAGCTTAGTGAGTCTGCAATGGCCACAGGTGATCAGAACCAGTACCAAAGTAATCTTTCAATTGCTGGTTTAATAATTGACCTTTGAAATAGATGCAATATAAGAACTTCATGTTTTATTGAAAAACACTATGTTCACTTTTTCACCTCTATAGTGAATGAAATGTCATTATAAACATGTCATAATTAACTGTAGAAAATCTGTATTGGGTTATTAATTTTAATTTAATTTTTCTTTGTTTCAGGCACATATGAAATTCCCTCCAGATTATCCATATTCACCACCCACCATTAGGTTTTTAACAAAAGTATGGCATCCAAATGTATATGAGGTAAGCATAGTTAAATTTTGTTTGTGTTATTTTATTCAAAACAGCTCATGAAATAAATTTTATAAACCATATATTAAATGAATTATCACAGGGCCGGAAGAGGTGTAAAATTATAAACTATTTTGGCTCTGCAAACACTATCTTGCCACAGACTACAGCGCCACCTATCTGGTTCTATTGTGTATCTACGCCAACCACGCACACAAAAAATCATTAAAGTTGGTCAAGCAATTTTCGAGTTTTTGCGAGACTAACGAATGGCAATTCTTTCTATGTATATATAATATGGGTTTATTGCTTACCTACCACAACTTCATAAAAAAAAAACGGCCAAGTGCGAGTCGGACTCGCGCACCGAGGGTTCCGTACAACCTTGCAAATTTATGGTTTTCGTAATTTTTCCTTTATCTATGCTATAAGATTCTGAGTTCACGGGAAGCACCCTGTAGGTTTTGATTCCCTTGCAAGTGTCGAAAATTTGCGGCATAAACGGCTGTATCTTTTGATTGCGTTGGCTTAGAAGTTTGATTTTTTCACAGCTTCAAGGGACAGTAGACCTGAGTAATTGATATAAATTTCAGCTTCATACCTCCACGCGTTCCTGAGAAAAAGGGTCTTGACAGACGGACGGACGGACGGACAACAAAGTGATCCTATAAGGGTTCCGTTTTTTCCTTTTGAGGTACGGAACCCTAAAAAGTAGCTTTGCCCCGCGTTTCCACTGTAATTAATTTTCCGAATTAGTCCACCCTTTCTCTTTCATTTGATTAAATTTCGGAGGTGATAACAAACAACCTGTTAAGGCCTGTCTCGTAGATTAATATTTAAAATATAATAATGGCAACACGGATATCATGGAAATTATATGCCAAAAAAACGTAAATCCTGGCATTGTGGTACTTTATCCACATAAACATACAAAGAACTACTCTTACATATAGGTCATGAAATACTCGAATTATTTTTAATCACATTAAGTGTACTATACGTATATTATTAATATCATTATTGTAATAAATATATTTAGCAATTTATTTATGGATTCGGCTATATTATAATTTAATGAATTTTAAATAAAACAATAAAATTGTACAACAAGACAATAGCTTTACAGACAGCAATTAGCAATATTCTTTAAGTGGAGTATGTTAGCTTTTAAAACTTTAGTTTGGTAATTTTCCGGTATCGCTGCTTATTTTAAATAGGCCTAAAACTTCTGGGGAAGACTTTAGAATTGAGATAACCATAATATTTTATTATTATTAATACTTTATAAACAACTAGCGGTTCTGCGCGGTTTCACATGCGTAGTTCCCGTTCCCGTGGGAATGCAAGAATAAAATACAGCCTATGTTACTCAGGGATATTCTAGCTTTAGATTGGTAAAAGAATTTTTAAAATCGGTCCAGTAGCTTTAGAGTTTATTCGTAACAAACATACAAAAATACAAATCTTTCCTATTTATAATATTAGTATATTATAGATATTGATAAAAAATATATCGAATATAAAATAAATTATATTTAACAACAATTCTCACTGACAAGTTAACAAGGACTGTTAATTTTTTCCTAAAATCACCAGGCTTATTTGTACATAGCTTACAATGTACAGTCAAGAGCACGCTAAGCTTGACACTTTGGACTTTGACCCGGCCCTGTATTCTATGGCGTGTAGTACAAATCAGAGCTCAGCTTATACTGGTAGTGTCAAGCTTGACTTGCTCTTGACTGTACGCAGCATTTGTCTAAATACGAGTTAAAATGATTCTCTCATAAATTTGTAATTACTTCATTTAGTATGAAACTAGGTTAATCATATGTAAATGTGTTATTGAATAGGTGCGTTCTTTCAACGTAGAACAAAACTAATGTTACATTGTATCGGGGTAGGCTGTGAAATATGAATAAGCAAAATTTTTGCGATTAATTAAAAACTCTGTAACCAATTTCTTAAAAATTTCTAAAAACTTAATGAATAATTGTCAGCCATAACAACGATGAAATTATTATCTCCTATTTTGTGTATCAAATAGTGATCTAGGTGTCAGTGTACTTCATATTTTCAGTTATTATTAATTACATATTATTACAGTAATTACATCGTTTTTCAAAAAAACGTACGTACATATTTATCACTAGCTTGACAGTGAAGGAAAACATCGTGAGAAATCCCGCAGGACCCAGAATTAATTCTGAGGCATATGTAACAGACCCGGTCCTTCGGCGATAAGCTGACCATCTATCATGTTAAGAGGTCTAAAGAATATACTGGAAAGTGAGTATTTCCAGAAATAGAATACCTATGCCTACTCCCTCGGGGTTACAAGGCGTGAGTTTTTTTATTATTTTACATATTATTAAATTTTTACTGTAATTCTTATCTTCCTCCTATTAATCAAACTGCAATTTTTAGTAGGTCGTTTTTTCATTTAGTCCAAAGCTTTATTCGTTATAACAAATTCACAACACAACCATTCCAATTTTACTTTATTATTACGATATTGTATGTCTTTTGAATTCAACTACCACAACGACAACTAAAGACATATTATTATTTGCATAAAAGTTTTGACTATAAAATCAACTCAATCAAACCTTTGGTCATACATAATATAATGCCTCATAAAATATTTCTGTTGAGATTCTATTATAATTTAAAATGTAATTGTTTATGTTTCGTCGGTTATGTAGTAGGAAAGGTTTCATTAAAAAAACAATAAATGAAATATGGATCCACTACGTAACTAACATATTATTATACATGCAATACTAATGTTAGATTAGAATGCAGTTAGAAATTGGTCGAGATATAAGCTCTCGCCTTCCTCAGCTAGTCGCTTGTTGCGACACTACGTCTTTGACCCCGGCCCGTGTAACATTGTGCTGCATCGCGGAATGACCCACTTCTTTGAATTAGTTTTTGCGACCACATCTTTAAATTACCTTGACTATAAACATGACCTATTTTATTGATTCGGCCTTCAATCATTTCGGTTGCGAAGACAAATATTGAAATATCGATTGAAATTAGCATAAGAAAGCTATCCAAATAAAACAAGTACCTACCACAAGCTCATTAAAACTGCCCCCTAAAACAGGAAACTGCAATGACGTGGAAATTAAATCAGTAATGGACCTGATTGCTCGTAGCTTACTATTTACTTTGGAAGAAGTTCTTATGAGGTCATGCGAGAGATAACGAGAAGTACAGCTAGAGGTTTGCCATTTCTCAAAACTGCGAGCAAGCCGGTTGTACTGTTTTCACGGCATTGGATAGTTACCGTTAGTTTAGAGACAGCGACTCCGCGCGAAATAATGTAGGTGGTGGTGGAAGCGGGGTCATCAATCCGACTAAACGTCTGAATCACACTGTGACGCGGTCAACCGATTCAACGACCGAAACACCTTCCCAGAAACATTTCACGAACATGCTATTCCATAGGTTTTCTTTTAGAAATTTAAAACATCAAAAATATATGGGTTACGCAAAGACAATAGAACGCGATCTACTACGATCCTGGCACACCTAATGCGCTTCATGTACCTACATCCATCAATCGAAAATACTAACATGACAATGGGTTCGATTCTGCTTTACAGCGACTAAACTTATTTCAGTTTACTCCTGTCATTTTGTTTCTCCTAGAAAAGGAAAGATATTTAGTCCTGTCAAATTAAAGTTAGTCCTGTCAACTAAGGCATTTAATACGTGTTAACGTGTTTAGACGACTAAAATACAGCCTCTGACAGGACTAAATTCGGTAGGTTATCTTCTATCCCTTTTCTTTTTTTGAGGTAAGACAAAGACAGGACTAAACTAAAATAAGTTTAGTCGGTGTAAAGCAGAATCGAACCCATTTCATTTGTATGTTTGTTCGGGTGGAATCTTGCAACTCAATTTTGAAGCAGATATTTTCAACCGATTGAGCTGATATTTGGCATATTTATTTAAGTTCGGTGCGGCAATGCAATATTATGGTACCACCGAGCTGATCTGATGACGGAGCAATGAGGTAGATATCGCAACTATTCAATGGCTACTCGTAAACTCTTCGAGTTTGGGCTCATTTGATTTTGTATGACGCGTGCCATACATAAAAAAACTTGTTTTTATTATTCCGTACCCAAAGAGTAAAACGGGATCCTATTACTAAGACTCCGCTATCCGTTCGTCTATCTGTCACCAGGCTGTATCTCATGAACCGCGATAGTTAGACACTTAAAATTTTCACAGATGATGTATTTCTGTTGCAGCTATAAAACAAATACTAAAAAACAGAATAAAATAAATATTTTATAATACAACAAACGTGATTTTTTTCTTGTTTTATAGGTAATGGTATGGTTCATGAACTAGATATAATTACTTATTTTAATATAATGGTATCACCACAAATTCGCCAATTTAAAAAGTCGATTTATGTCATAAAAACTCGTAGTAGCCGTTTGTCTGGTAAACTCTTCAGTAAACTCTACGACAATCGGGCATCGATAACATTCCAAAATTCGCCGATACATAGAGAACACCATTACACCCTTATCTCGACTTATTCCTTAATCGTAGCTTATCTCTAACGAATTAGTCAACCTTGTTTTAAGATTTGATTGCCTCTGCGGTTTGGGTCTCTTTAGTCAATGATGAAGCAATTTTCTATATGAGATGGGCATAGTAGGTAAGTACTGACGTAAGCTTTCTTGTACACATGTTGTTCCAACCTAAACAAACATTGACATGAATAGTGCTGAAACGATGAGGGAATTCAGTCAATTCATATAGATTTCCTTTGTTACTGAACTAAATGATGTCATACATTTAAATTATAGTGCAATGCAGGCTATTATTTACGTTCATCCATTTAACTTTATGTGGATCTAAAGATATCTTTCTGAGTTTAACAAACCGCTCGATTAAGCAGAGCATCGTGATTTGAACCGTCGTGACTAATAATAATAAAATATATTAGCATATCTAGCAGTTAAATTAGAAGGTAAATTTTAAATTACGAGAGTTAGAGTAGGTATTATAATTGATCTCATTATTATTGATGATAAGAAGTTGTATTTATACCAAACTTTATTTTTACATATACAACGCGTAACAGAAAAAGCGCAATTCCTCATACACCCCAATTAGTATTATTAATATAAAAAATATGATGCAATCGAACTTTAGTTATGTCTAACCAATATTTTTAAATATCGATTAATAATAGCACGATTTCCATAAAAAGCACTAAATTCAGCTACGATAATTCATTTTTTTTTAATTTAACACATTTTAAAAATAGCTGAAATCGAATAAGTAGTCGATACTGAACAAACTAATTTCAGGAATTGCGCTTATTCTGTTACATGTTGTATAACGGAAATACTGCGAATAAAATTACAGGTGTATTAACCCCGTAAGCGCAGAGAAAGCTATGGGCATTGGGCGTCTGTTCCTTTTACCAAAATGACTATAATGACAGGTAGGTCCCACAGACTTTAGACACTAAAGACCACAACAGGATGTTCTGCGGGTTGAATGACCTTTGCATGATGTAGCCACCGGCAATGGTGACCGACCAACATTCATTTAAACGCGTGTGAATCACTTTGTATATAGCCAATGAACTAAACGTATTGCAAAAACGTGATGATCAATTAATTGTTCAAATGTTTTTGACGTATAACTAAACACAGTTGACGTATTGATAGCGATATAATTAATAGATAAGGTGCTTTGTTTAATTACTCTTCAATGGTTTAGTCGCAAGATCTAAACCATATTGTATTCGTAGTCTCGTACAATAAACTGAATGCAATGATAACATAAATTATATCGCGAATGGCAGAATAAAATTTGGGCTTTTGATGTGTAAATCTGATCAGAATATTGTCGAATTTCAACCAAAGTTGTGTTTATTGCAGACATCTTGGTTTACTATTCTCGAAGTCAATTTGATTACGAAGTCACTGAACTCTTGATAAAACTCAAAAAACCATTAATCGCCTGAAATTTTAATATTTAGATACATGTTGTGTTACCAACTGAAAATCCTGTTAGTCCATAAATTAATTAAATAAGAATGTTTGTTGCAGATTTCCTATCACATTTATCGTAGGTACGTAGTGACGTCACATCGTCTTTCAATGAAATTTGAATAGGACAAGGCTGGTGCAATGTCAACATTGTTTTCCTTTATCAAAAACTCACTGACTGTTTCACTGCCGGCCTTGGGGTAATTAACCCTATTCTCGCCGGTGGCCACTTTGAACTTGCGCTGTATTCACACGAGTCTCTTTAAATAACGCCCAGAGACGCGATCTCATCCCAACGGACCGACTCGTGCCAACATTTCAATCAAACTCTTTTTGTAACAGCCACGTGGTTGTCGTTTTTAAACGTCTACCTCGCTACGTCCAATAGCGGCACGCGTCGCATTTAACCCTAAAACGTAGCTGATAAGTGCGCATGTTTTTCATAAGTTTTTGATATTATTGTATTTTGCGCGTATTTACTTACTGCTTATTGCGGATTTACTCACTTTAAATGATAATGCGAGGGTCGGGGAGTGGTGAGGGGGGCTGGACTGCGGCAGAGGGCCATCAACCTGCGGCGCAGTCGTCAAGGTCCTCGCCAGTAGTTTTTCCTGACTAAGCATTATTGTGGCATGGATGCTACATTACGAATAAAGTATACATAATTTTATGAAACAAGTTTAATAAACTTGTTGTGTCTTATTTAGGGAGTGCGTATTAAGTACCTACATAATATGTAATTCTGTTTCGTTTTATGTTATACCCAGAATTTTCGTTCAGTCATGATTGATGCATGGTTGATTAATAGACGTGAATTCTGTTACTGGTATTTTTTTTATTATATATATCTAGTGTCTGCGATGGCTTATATCCGATTGACAATGAAAGTTCCTCTAAATGTCGTATTCTCACCAATGAGAAGCCATTTAAATGCAGGAAACCAAATCAGGAAACTTGCACTCTATCAGAAGGCCATAGCAAGGTTAGTGTAAGGAAGAGACACGGAAATGTCCAAATAACCCAATGGTCTATAAATAATATAGGTATCGGAATGAGGACACTACGCATTTACATGTTGATAAAAATTCATAGCTTTCCCTCCGCGGTGAACTCGCGACCTTAGCTTTGTTTATAATATATCGTCATTAACCTCGTTAGTTCCATTCATTATCCGCTTTTAAAGATGAAATTCATTTCTGCTTTCTTACTGATTGAAAACGGTGGTTTAGACCTTTGTGGTTTCATTTGTAGGCCTCTTCTAACATTTGGCGTTTCTTCTTTCATGTAAGCACAGAGCGCAGTATTTTACGTTGACCCTGATTAATTGCCAGGTTTCTTATTTAAATAAACTGGGCTGTGCTTATAATTAAAGTGTGTCATGTAAGTATAATTGTCACGACATTTTTAAAATCGTGGCAACCCTTAATGAACCTTTCATTTTGTAAAAACTGAGCACTAGGAAAATCAGTTGGCACCAAAGTCTTAAGCATTTGAGATTAATGTGAACTGAAAACATTTCAAAATAGATTCGCTGTTGCCATCAGTTGCTATCGCATATTCGCGGTCAATTTGACCTTATACTATGTCTGGGCGTTACTCAGCTGGTTTGGAAACAACCGCAAGTTCCTCCATTCACAAGGCGCGCAATTCCTTTATGAGGAAACGCTCGGCGAACCGATGGCATATTTTTAGACGAGGGCGTCGCTCTGAGAAATTGGGTGCTTCTTGCCTTTATGCTCTATCATCGTCACAACCACACCGAATACCAAACAAAATAGATATGTCTTACATTCACGATAAAAGGTTTCTGTTTCCCTTTGCTGTTTATGCGAGGTTCTGTGAAAGTGTAAACAGATTTCTCAAAAGTCGGGAAGGCATAGATGATTCCCCTGGTGTTGCAGATGGCTATGGGTAGGCATGACCGTTTACCATAAGAGGCCTGACACGTTTTTAGAATAGAACGATGAAATAAATGCAGAATAAATTCAGTCGAAATGCGTTCATTTAAGAAGCGTTAGTGGAGTAAGATTGATAGATAGAGTGAAGAATAGTGTGATCCGAGAGCGTTGCGGCTTGAAAGATGATATAAAGACTAGGATTGAAAGAGGAATGCTGAGGTGGTTTGGTATCATTGAGCGGATGAATGAAAGTCGACTAACGAGAGAAATATACAAGGGTGTTGTGAATGGGCGAGTCGGTAGAGGACGACCTAGGCGTACCTACATCGACCAAATCGGCGATGTGTTGAGGAGAGGCCGGATAAAGAGTACCCGAAACCGACGAACATGCATGAGTCGTTTGATGGATGTGGAGGAAGCACGAGAGATCTGCCAGGTTCGTAGTAAGTGGCGGTCTGTTGTCTCTGCCTACTCCAATCGGAAATACGCGTGAGATTATGTATGTATGTAAAAACCGATGAGTTCCTTTATTAAATCGTAGAGTCTAACAAAATACGTAGAGTGTAACGATAGTTTGTGGTGATACCTACCTAGGTAAAAGATAATGTTAGGTTAGGTTAGGTATAATTAAATTAATAGGGAAATACCCGTTACTCGGCAGTAGGCTGATAATGAGTTGATAATTATAGCATGAATGATGGTAGGAATAATTAATATTTTTTTATTAGCGGCCTGCAAACAAACACCTGAAAATAGATCTCCCATCATTATCATTAGTAATTATTCCAAAATAATGTCTTTAGGGGCACAATAAAATAGAATTTGATAGATAACGAACACACTGCTAAGTTTATTAGAATAGCAGATAAATATAATCGGAGGTCTAACAACTACGTGCGCCAAACAAGCAATTGTGCAAAATTCGGAGCAATATACTTCCTAGATAATCTAACAACCTCAGAAGTTTATTAGTTCCGTGGTTTTTGCCCATGTGTATGACCTTGGTCTCCTGGGATCATATATTTTATTAAATTTTCTAACATCTACAAATACCTGATTTTTCAAGTCACCTTCATGAGTAATGTTTGGTTTTGTGGCGTATAAGTACAGTAATTATTTGATGATTAAAAATCCTTCTTTGTCCTAATAGGCAAGAGTATGATAAATTAATACAAATTGAAGAAATATACTGACTGATATATCACTGCACTAAATGGATGGTTGTAGGAACTTGAAGTTATGCATGTTCGTTCCATAGGGAGGAAAAAAAGGCATCCGCTAATAAAATATTTTTTGAATCTATCGATAATAAACATATTAAACGCTGGGCAATATACTGGGTCTTTCAACAAGGACGGGTCGATGTTAAAATTGAATAAAACAAGATGTGTGTGAGATATTAACAAAATTTATTTTTTATTTGAAAGGCCCATTTATGCCATTATGGATGGAATATGACATCATTCAAATGTCCGCCGTTGCTTCGTATGGTGGCACGAATCCGAGAGGTCCAATTTTTAATGACTCGCTGCTGCATAGATCCGGCTAAATCTGAGCGATGGCAAAGGCAAAGATAAACAATTTCTTTTGGCTTTAATTGAACAATATGGACGTGAACGACATGTGGTTCCAGCAAGATGGCGCTACTTGGCACACAGCGAACGACACAATCGACATTCTGCATGAACGGTTTGAGGATAGGGTTATCTCTCGCAGAGGTGACGTGAATTGGCCATCAAGATCGTGTGATTTGACTCCGCTAGACTTTTTCTTGTGGGGTTTTCTGAAGTCGCAGGTCTATGCCAATAAACCACATTCGACCGTTGCCCTGAAAGCCAACATAACGCAGGCCATCGCTCAGATTCAGCCGGATCTATGCAGCAGAGTCATTAAAAATTGGACCTCTCGATTCGTGCCACCATACGAAGCCACGGCGGTCATTTGAACGATGTCATATTCCATCCATAATGGCATAAATGGACTTTTCAAATAAAAAAATAATTTCGTTAATATCTCGCACACATCTTGTTTTATTCAATTTTAACATCGACCCGTCCTTGTTGAAAGACCCGTTATAATAAGTAACGAGCTGATTTACTGACTAAAGAAAAATAAGCTGAAGTTTTGAATGAAGATAGCTTTTAAAGTAGAATGAAGGCTTGTAGATATTCCAATAGGAACGATATAGAAACGCCTGCAAGACATATTTACATAATATTTCGTACTTTTTCATACAGAACGCCGCTTTCAAATGTTGATGCCAATCGAAATCCTCAGTTTTACGACTCCGTGGCGATTGTGCCTCAAATCAATGACTTACCTTTCGAATTCACCTTCTATGTTTCAAATACACGAACCTAACTTCGAGATTTGAGATGTTGTGTACACCTATTTAAGTAGTCTAACCTTAAGTACCTACAAAGTCAACGCAGGTAACAAACCGAAGAAAGGTAGATACAGTCTGCAACCCAAGCAACGAATCACTGCACAGCAATAAAATGAAATCCTTTTAGCTACTTTTGTTGCCAAGGGTACAATTCTTAATCCCACGGTAGGCAGTCAGACCCGTTTGGTGTCTGCGTCAGAAAAGACCGTTAGATGCACTTACTTTCGCTATACAAGTAAGTGCCATTCTTTTACATTTCTTGCTTCAGAATTTTTAACAGACTTCATAAAAAAAGGATTAGGTTCTAAGTTTGTATTTTTTAAAATGTTTGTTACCTGACAGAAATACGTCATTTATAAGCCGATTTCGAATTTCTTTTTTTATTTGAGAGGATATATTTTATTTTAGATTGGTCCCGTTTGAAAATCCAGTTCTGATTATGGAATCCTGCACTTCATTTTCAGCAACTTTTCAATTAATTTCAAAATTAGGAATATATCATTTGGTGAAGTGGAACTGATGAAGAAGACCACAAATTCGGTTTTGAATATGGAAGCCGAAAATATCTAGTTACTAAATCAGAAATCTTTTGTGTGATCAGAGCCAAAGGCAAATAGTAGATTGTGTCATAAGGGAGCAAAACGATATTTTTACGGCGAGGGCGTTTCTTTAAATCACGAACATAGTGAATGTTTCTAGGATAGAATCCCGAACGTAGTGAGGGATTCTAATGTTGCTCCCTTTTTTTGAGTACCAAAACGTCACTTTTCGAATAGAAGGTATGAAAAGGATATTTTTATCATTAAAAGTAGCCACAGATTAAATAATAGTTGCCTACTACATTAAAATTTGTAGATTGTAGCATTGCAGTATTGCATCCACATATAGGTATAGATCTGTGCTTGCAGGTTGCAGGATGCATTTAGATATGTTTAGAATTTCGATATCATGGATCCAATATATTATAACCAATTCCTGCAACGTATGTAGCTACTCCTTCGTAGCAGATTCATAGCTAGTAAGTTAATTACTCAAGTGTGCCTGCTTATATACTATATATACATACATATAATACGATTTTAGCGAATCATACACGTTGCTAAACATCACTTCAACGCGTTCAGCCTACATTTTATGAACAGCTCATAACGATAACTGATTATCGGATAGTCAGGATGTAGGTCAAAGAAATTCAGACCAGATCTAGCAAAGTTTATTCAAATATACTTTCGTAAATGTCCTCCGAGAATGTGTTTGTTGGAGTCGCCTTCACGAATCGTTGACATATTAGCATATTACAGTGTAGGTAAATGGGGTGGGCAATAATATTATTCTTACGGACTTCGTCAAGGGCACGAGGTAAGGCCAGCTGACCTGAATACTTCCGCTATCTCCTTACTCGGATGTAAGCGATACGGCCACGACACTCCTACAGAGCTTTATCATAAAGTATTAATAAGATATTGTGTTTTATCTGTTTATATATTTTAGTCAAGAAATCGCCAGAAAGTGCGTCGTCGATTTCTATTTTTATTTAAATCATAATATGATAGTAGTACGTTATTACTATTGTATGTGAGAAGCTGGACCATGTAAAAGAGCGATATTTTTCGTATATTACCTACAACCCCGGTCGTAGCTATGGTTGTAGATAATATCCGAGAACTTGTATGTTCATACAATACTTATCGTTGGTACAAATATTTCACTACAAACTACATTCTTGTGAGGATAACAGGAAATCTTTTATCGATACCTACCATGATTAATTTATCGGAAGTGAATCAAGACAAAGACAAAGATAGTTTTTAGAAGATGTCTCTGTCTGTAACAGGAATTTTAAGTAAAATTTTCGTGTATGTTTCATTTTGATATTTTGCAGGGTTCAGAAGATACCAGAGAGATTTAATAATCTCTTTGGAAGATACATAAGGCCGATGTGATGCGAGAGCGTGTCGCTAGGATTAATAAAATCATTGCTATTTGATAATAGCAATGATTTAGGCAAATCCTACTGATGTAGGCAAAATCAATATATCCCGGGATGGATTGACCAATTTAGTTCTGTGCTTGCATTGTATGAAAGTACTGCGTCTTTTGTAACTTTTACATAAGTATAGAAAAGCCCATAAAAATATTTCATAACTCACCGTCTAGACAGGCCGACAAAAAGGCATCTGCAAAAGTGGTTAGTTCACTTTCTCCGTTACTTGTAAGTGCACTCAACTTGAGATCCAATCCAATTTTAATATCCTCTCGTGTATGGACATTACGTGCATTAACAATATTGCCCACCTTCTGGTGCAATCGAGTAGAATGTTATTAAGTATATTGTAGCTAGCAGTTTTTCGGGATGAAAAGTAGCCTATATCCTTCCTCAAGCTGTAAACTATCAACCTTCTAAATTTTACCAAAAACCGAACACCGAGTAGGTACGTCGCCGTGATAAGGTAACAAATAAACAGTTACTTACGAATTTATAATATTAGTTTTAGGTTCCCATTCACGTTGCCCGCGTGGGTCACGTTGTTCCCGATCCCAAAGATATTTCGGAAAACCCTTTTTAGTGGGTTTTATTCAACACCCTAGAGGCCAGGCCACAATTAAAGCGGACCGGAAGTAGTATGGCGCACCCAGGAAGCGGGCTTTGTAGTTTAAATTTGTATGAAACATTGCGAACAGACCTGTAGAGGTAATTTGAATTTCGATTCCATGCCGAGAATTGGGAATCTGATGCAGTCTTATAGTTCGTTTCTCCTAGAAATTGATAATTTCATGAGTAGCATGTGAAAATCAATTGTAGCAGGTAGGAAATCTGACTGGTGAAATCATTTGAAAAAAATATGAAATCTAGAGAAACTGTTTTTTCTATCGCCTTTGCTGCAATTATTATTATTACTTATTTGCAGTAAAATTTTACTAAAGATTATTGTCGCAAATAAGTACATTCATAATTATCATAACAATATGTTTAACCTTCAGCAATCTTATTAGAACACAAATTCTCGTATAAAATAGTGAAAAGAAATTAGTAAAATAGACGTTATTACTTTTTACAAACATTTGCACCCATAGGAGTAGGAATTCAATACTAGTCTGGCTGGGTTCATACGCAATAATAATACAGACAGTATAATTATAGTATTATAGTATATACTATATACCTATGAGATGTATTATGATTCCCAATCGTGGGGTTCTACTTGCTACAGGGTACTGTCTGCAATAAAGCCAATTACTACTGTTATGATTTAATGAAAGTTTATAATTATTATAGAAACGTTGAAAAAAATATTATTAGATTATATCTGTTTTCATAAAATTACTATTCAAAACGTAACTTGCATGGAAATTCGGCACCTCTGAAGTTTTAGACGTGAAAAATCGTGTGTAGACTTTATAGATGCAAACTTTTCTCTTTGACAGATGTAATAAATATGATTCATTGGAGTTTGAAAAACAACCAAATAGGTGATGAAAGTTTAAAAATGAGTCCCCAGGGGTATCTGAAGAAGGTTTTTGATTCAAATTCTATTAATTTAGCAATTAATCCAAAAATTCTTATTTAATTCGAAAGTTAACTATATTGGTAATTGTTTAGTAAAAAATATGTTTGTTAGTTTTATTATTATACGGCTCTTCGTCAATTTCATAAACTATTGTTGCTGATTAATAATGAATAATAAATAATAATAGAGTATAATAATTTTCTATTCCAATCACAAACAAAATTGCCGGCATTGTATGTTATGTTACGTTACGATCCGTAAAAATCAACAAAATGTTAGAATGAAGAATTCTGTTTTCTATAAATTTTATATTAAACAGCAATTACATACTTTAACCCCTTGTACTCCAGGGTCACCACAGAAGAGAGACGTAAGGATGTAGCTCCACCGCCCATAATAAATAAATGAATTTGCATACTGTACTTTTTGGGGATCACTGTTTTTGCGTAAGCTCCGATGCAACCCCTGCACTGCAATCAGTTTTCCCTCTGTCGAGCAAATAATTAAACTGCCAATATCGATTAGTTGGTAGTGGTGGAATATGGAAACATTTGCAATCCAGCAGAGTACTTAGTTACAGTATGTTCTAGAAAATGCACCAATTACATGGTCAATTGATCATAAACCGCTATACTCGACGAAAGATTGGGCTGGTGATTTAGAAATCAATGAACCTATAAATCAGCTTATCGTTTTGAATGGAGTCTACCTACCTTTATCTATTTGCTCTTAAACATTTTTACTGATTTTGTAATTATCAAAACACCAAAAAGGCTTGAAACAGTATTGTTTTAATATTTCTATCTTTGTAGCTTGCGTGCTTATAAATTAAGCTTGTTTTAATATGTTTTTGTGTCAAATCCAATAACTTCCTTTATTTAAGCTTATTTCGGAACATTGTGTGAATATGATACTAAAATGAGGCTGCATCTCGTTTTCTCTATAGTAGGAAATTGCCAATAATGAGACAGTCATTCGTTCGTACATCACTATCTACACGGAGAAAAAAAAATTAGATATAAAAGAAATATAGTAATACGTAATAAAATTTTACTTATTCCCTGGACAAGTAAAATATACTGACGGTTAGAAACGAGTTTTACTTAATGTATTAACTAACAACAAAAAATTGAGTTTTGCAGAAATAAACATGTTATTTACTAAAAACTAGTAAATTACCATTTGAATGCAAATAATAGCAAACTTTGGAAATCAGTAAACTTTAATATTATAACTAGTATTTTATAGTAAATTTTAAGAAATTCGTTGATTTAATGTTATTTGTGATAAATATTAAAAACAAATTGGAGAATTTAGTATTGTAGTAGTGTGAAGTGGTGGCAGTGGCTGGGGTGGAGGGACGTCGCCACCAAAGTTACAACAAAAAAGACGCATTGGGAGGCAGCAGCAACGGACCCTCAAAATTCTAACGCTTAACTCACTCAGGCAGGAGCACTCTTGCTTGAGAGTTCCAATATCTTGGAAGCAACCTCAGTACGACTTTGAAATGAATCTGGAAAAACGAAAGTTGAAGCATTACTTATACTACACCGCGGAGACAAACGATAGTGCGTTTTAAAATGACCGTAACGCCATCTAGCGCACATACACGTTATAACTACGCATTTTATAAATGAGGTTACTAATTCGAACAATGTTTTTTTCTCCGTGTAGAAATAAAACTATGTTGTTTTAAGAGGTTGCGGAACGAATCGTTCGTATCGTTCTATTACAATCATGTCATTGCTCATATACTTAGGGCTGATTTTTCAATCGTCAGATAAATCTTATCTGGAAAATATATTGATGCTGTCACTGTCTGACACAATAGAAAGGAAAAGTGACAGGTGATGTTTATTCTTCAGATAACTTTTAACTGACTATTGAAAAATTAGCCCTTAATGTAATTATACAATATTATTAAAGTATGTTGCTGCTTCTCTAATTCACGCTAACAAGGTAGGTAATCACTGCACCTTGCCTCGGAAAAAAAAATGTTATAAACCCAGCTAGCCAGCCCAACGATCCTGTCAGCTTACACTTTATTTCTTCATATCGAACCAGTTTCTCTGCACACGTCATGTGCACGTAACTCTTTTGTTATGATGTTATGAAGATAGGCAATTGGCAACAATAGATTTTTATGTAACGCTCCAAGTTACGCACGCTCGGTGGAAACGAAATCCGCCTGCAACCGTGAAGCATTAAATCGTATCATGATTTAATAAGGCCTCGGACTTTCATTTTGTTTGCCATAATTTTATCAAACTTCAAGGAAGCCGTCTGTCGGATTCATGCTGTAAGCGCTTGTAAGCGTATTTTTTGGCAACAGCTAAACTAATTTGAATGCGTTCCGGGAAATTTATTTTGGTAAGTTTCGGGAAAGCACTTAGGCGTAGCACAAGTAGTCATGACCTCCTAACAATGACCTCGATAATGGCTCGATATTTTCAGAGAGAGGCCATGACGGCTGAGTTAGCCTGGGTTGAATATTGTGTTCCGTCCTTCCACATTGCTCGCACTTCTTTAGTTTACACATATTTAAAAACTTCTATTATGATGTGTGTGTATGCTTAATAAATAATCTTCTCACTGCTGATACCTGTATAGGAAAATCTTCCAAAATCTATTCAGTAATTTTATTGCGGCATGTTCTTCGTCCAAAAACATAGAGGTCTATGTCCAGAAAAACTACTTTTTATTTTTTTTATTTTTAAATCTTGTAAATCGCTTAAACATACATACATACAAGAATATCTCGTTTATAGAAATAGGATGCACATTGTACATGTGAATTTTCTACTTATTTCATGTCGCGTGCCTTTTCTTCAAACAAAGAAGGATACGGAACGGGAAAATTCTGGGAAATGTTGTTTTTTACTCGTACAATAAATTATGGCTTCCTGTAAACCTCTTTCAGCTATAGAGCTACGAATATAAAATTGTAATTTTTTGTAAGGTCTGACACGTGCTGGTTTCCCGTCTTACATTATAATGTTGTTTATCAGACAGAACACTGTATTTGAATTGTCTCGAATCTTTTATTAATATATATATTTAAAATTATAATTTTTGAATGAATCTAAATTCATTCGCTTTGCCTTTTTCTTGGTGACTGAGTTTGATAAGGGTCCTTTCCGTCGCATAAATAACATTTACGTAAATGCATTCCTAATGTCTGAGCCTTCTTTTAAAGACCCTTTACTGTATTTTTATGACACTTTTCCGATCTGCACAGGTGTCTAAAACAGGAGAGAGCAATAGAAAATATTGATTTGGCTTGCCAAAACATCGTTTTAATAAACATATAATATCTATTTGCTTCTCAATACTGAGGTAGAGGAAAATTTGCGTGACAAATTCTCTTATGCGGCTTCCGCAAATTGCTATTGGGAAGACTTAGCAAAATTACTTTATGGTGGATTTCGTTTTACGTGCACTGAAATTATTACCTCTTGAATCCACTATGGTTAAAGAAACAGCCTTTTCTTTTCATTACTTTAAAGTGCTCTCTTTAGAAAATCCTGATGCAGCTATCCGGGAAATTTTGGGAAACTTAACTTTACACCAACAGCATACTGATAGGATAATGACCCACAAGTAAAAACCCGTATCGTTATAACTTTTCTTTCCACGTGTCCTAAGAATTGTTTGATTATGTTTTCAGAATGGTGACTTATGCATATCCATCCTCCACCCGCCTGTAGACGACCCGCAGTCTGGAGAGCTGCCCTGCGAGCGCTGGAACCCTACACAGTCGGTCCGCACAGTGTTGCTCTCCGTGATATCGCTCCTCAACGAGCCAAACACGTTCAGCCCAGCGAACGTGGACGCCAGCGTCATGTACCGCCGCTGGCGCGACTCCAAGGGCAAGGATAAGGAATACGAGAACATTATCAGGTGAGCTCCTTGGTATTATAACACTAGCGTCTCCGTGTTTTGGAAGGCATTCAACCGTTTGTCCCAGTTTTCGTTAGGTGAAGACGTTGAATTTTTATTTACAGTTGGGTGGCCTAACATCAAATCTCAATCCTTGGGCTCCAAAGGCAGATTGTCATCCTTTCTTGCTCATATGCGTGGAAAGACTAAGTCATAGCCCAGTAGGTTGAAAATAACTGTTGTTTTATGTATTTTTTTAAACAAAGGAGTGTAATGAGCAAGTTCACTCAACAAAAACCTAAGACGGTGTTCCATGAAAACACTGTGTAAGATAGGTGTTACAATATGTATAATTTAATTTGTCAAACCGAGTGCAACGTTGCCAATGAACTTTTTTTTTACTAAGAAGTTTTATGTTATAATTTTTAATGCCTATTGTAAATAAATAAATAGAGCTGTTACGCTTACGTTCTTTATGTAACTTATAAAGCAGCACGATTCGAGGTCAATACGTTCAGACAAGCGAACGTCATTGTCCTTTACGGCCACTGGAAAAGGCCAAGGTTAAGGGTCGTATAGGGTAGAGTTAGGCTAGGATTTAATTTGGTTCGACTTGTTACTATAGTTTTATTTATTAGGTATCATTTTAAATTGTTATAACTCCCTAAACGAAGAATACAAACAGAAAAGGTATGTTTATCTTCTTGGAAAGGAAACAAGGACATTTGGATAAACGAATAAATATTTTTTCTACAGTTATGGTCGTCACATTTATTCAATATTATTGTAACTTAATACGTATTTGCAAAAACGACAGGCTCTCCGAAACATGCTAATTTTTATGGATGAAAATGATTCATTCATGAGCGTGTGACCGAAGACCGTTCAAAAGGCAGCGAAAAATACTTATTACTCTCATACCTATTTGGAAAAGAAAAAGTCGCTTTAACAAGCTTTAACACAATATTTCTCTGCCTACCCCTTCGGGAAAAAGGCGTGAGCAATATTTCTCATCCAAACCAAATTTAATGTAAACGGTTTTATGACACGGCAATGAACTTTTAATGTAACATGTTTTTTTTTGCATTTTGTTTTTCAGAAAACAAGCCCAGGTCGCTCGTATGGATGCAGAAAAGGAAGGCATAGTAGTACCTCTAACTTTAGAAGATTATTGCATTAAGACCCAAGTCAAATCGTCGACGCAGGAACCACAGGTTTGTAACCGATTACCATATTCAAATGCGCCCAAACCGTAGCTACCATACTAATTCACCAAAGTGTGAAACTTGACGAATTTGCTTGCTGTGAATAACGCGAATCTTTCTTAATACAATCGAAAATCAATAATATTCAAGACTAGCGTGTAACTCTAGCGGTTCTGCGCGGTTTCATCCGCGTAGTTCCCGTTCCAGTGGGAATACGAGAATAAAATATAGCCTATGTTACTCAGGGATCTTCTAGCTTTCCATTGGTGAAATAATTTTTAAAATCGGTCCAGTATGTTGTGAGTTTATTCGTAACAAACATACAAAAATACAAATCTTTCCTCTTTATGATATTAGTATAGATTTGTTACGTAGTCAGGGCTTGCTCAACTTATATTGGATGACAGATGTCGGTACGAAAGAAGCAAAGTACTTACTTTAAAATGAAGACGATTGCGGTTAAGGTTGTAAAGGCTATAGACAATAGGCTAGCTTTTTACTACCATTCGCGCTGGAGTTTGCTAAAAGCCCTTGCTTACTTACGTCATTTAATAAACCTTGGTGTAAAACTTCATGCCTCGAGCTAGACACAGAGGTTTCGGCTTTGCGTTGATCGATCAGGAGCGAAACAGACAGTCAGTTTCTTTTATTATATAATATTATATAGATGTGTTATCTACGGCTACGCTATATAATTGTATAATTCACCATCGCTACGTTTAGCTACAGCCATAGTCAGAGATACAGACATAGTCTATATAGATATAACTACTCCAGTTTATACTCAGTCTACCTTCAGTCTACCAATCAAGGTTATCACCATTTGATGTCGCTGGAATTGTAATGCCCAAATATGTAGTAACTATCTCTCAAAACTGTATCTGTACCTAAAACTCGTGTCACCATCAGCTGGCACAGGTGTCATGCTGATTATATCAAAACTTTTGTTTCCGGAAGTCTCGTAATAATACAGTAGTTAAGTATATTAAATAATATAGTAGTAAAAGCAAATGATTACAACAAAACAGCATCGATTTGATTTGTCTGCCAAAAATGGCGGCCTTGAATATCGCTTACTAACGTGATTCAAGAATGTCAAATGGAATCAAGATCAAATTAAATAACTACAACCTCAATAATTCTTTTATGACCATTTTTGTGTCTTTTATATGTAGATGCAAAAGTAACTCTCATTAGTTTGTTACATTTTACGAGCAAACCGCGGGGAAATTTTGAGGAACTCTTTAAACCCTTGCAAAACTGGTTTTTTAATCTAACCCAGGGTTTCTCAAAGTGGGGTATGCAAACCCCTTGGGGTTCCCCATTTGATGGTGGGGAGTTCGCGACAAGATTAACGTAATGGCGGCTGGATGGCTGTCCAGGGCTTACATATGATAAGAATACAATAATTTTTGACACTTTTAATTTAAACCTTTTATCAAAATTTTTAAACTTTATTATTATTATTCTTATACTGCTAGAATGTCTTATTTTCTTTTGAGGAAGAGATGGTTTTAGAGGTTCGCAGTCGTTTAGGAACTTTAACAGGGGTACGTGGACCCATAGGTTTTGCCTGTAGTTCCTTTGAACCTATCACTGCTGCTTCATCATAAATATCAACTTTCATTCTTTCCAGCTGGACATGACAGATTTCTACGATGACGACTACGACGACCTCGAGACGGACTCTGACGAGGAACTCGACGGCGGGGACGACGGCGACGACAGCGGCAATGGCGAGTCGTGAGGGCCGCCCGCGCCCCGCGCCTCCCCCGCGATCTCCCGCAACTGTGTACGGACCGGTAGACGACTTTAGCCCTTCCTATGTTAGACGATTGGAGTGGACACAATTTCGTCTGTTTTATCGACTAAACAGATCATAAGGCTCGCACTTTAAATGTGAGGTACATTTCATTTTCCGTCGCTACTATGCTGCAAAAAAATATATATAAGACTCCTTTTTTTTTCAACCGGTTCGTCCGTTTGACTAGGCAGGTAAATACCCTATTGTCCTTATGTTTATGTAATAGAAGAAAGGCTACCCATGCATACGATTTGTTCAAACTCATCCGCAATATCGTGGCTACATGAAAAACTATAGATACAAGCATGCATGGTTACTTTAGTTACCAAGTGTTGCGTGAATCATTTCCTTAAGATAAGGATGTTTAATAAGTAAAACTGAACCACTTTCCTCTATCATTTTATTTAAGTACTTACTACTAAGTTTCTTCTTTTTCTGCATTCCTATTTTAATTGAGGTTACATTTTTATTCTAATCATTTTCTATATCTAAACTCAAAATACGGCGCCAGAGCGCTCTTTAAGCAAATTGTTTCTTCTAGAATTTAATAGATCATAAGTTGACTACAATAATTTGTCCAAACTTCTTTCTTCATAATAAAAGAACATCGGATTTATTAAACAGTCGAAGTATGTGTTAGTTGTTGTAAACTTTATTGTGTTCCCTAATATATTTGCTCGGTCCGTACCTCTTGCTTGAACTGCATAGTTAATATTAATTAATTTTATATGAAATCAGTGAATGAGTCATGTTTATTTTTAATGTTTGATCGCATTATGTTCTCATTGCATTAAATAGTAGAATATTTTTTCATAGGCAAATAAATAAGTTTCATCAATATATGTAACAAGACTTCTGTGATTGTAAAACATTATTGCCAATTATTTGAATTTGATATATATTTTAGTTTAATTATTTTAGATAATTGAAATATTAAGAAGCATAATTGGAAACTTCATTTTGTTTTTGAATTTTTAGAGATACTTTGTAACTAGGCATCCTGGACATTCTGCATGTTTCTTTTCACATTATTCTTAAAAATAGATTTTTAATACAAAGCATACACAAAAAAATATACCTATAAGTACATATATTATGATAAAAAATTCTAAAATGTATATACCCCAACCATTCTTAACTTAAAATGCTCTATGTTTAAAGCTGATGAAAATGTACAGATATTTTAACAATTATTCAACCGTTCGGGTGTATGCTCAAATCATATTATAATATGTGTGAAACAAAGATACATTATATAATTAAGATAGAGTACATGCATATAATTATTATTTTAGTGATCCACGAACGAAATTATTGTAATACATTAAATATCTAAGTGAAAATGATTTTAATGGTTAGTGTGCACTAAGTTATCTAGGGATACACTTGTATGAATCTACTATAAGGCTTAGATTAATTACAGATTTGGCTTAAAAAATTCTAATGGTATGTCTGTGTACAATCACTTGTTATTCAACGATCTATAATAAGCTGTTTTTAATCTTTAACAAAATTCTATATCATCATTGTCACTACATAAATTTTATTTTTGCTTATATCCTGATAAAAAACGTCGTCCAAAACTTATCAGTTAACTAGATTTAAGTTAGATACTTATTAAGTGGTTTGGAGAATCATTGTAGGCAAATTTCACGATGAGAATGTTAATTACAATATTTAATAATAAACAGAACATGTTTGGATGCGAAATTTTATTGTTTTAATTTTACCTTACATCACTGAGCATTGAGCAAGTAATCAGAACGTTAGCACAGAATATGTTTAGACTTAAGTGATCTGTTCCTAAGAAATATTCGACAGCCTGCGGTATAGCGCACTAATATCGAAGGACTAGAAAGTTTGAATCTAGCTAATGCCGGGATTGAGATTTCGCTCTGGGATTGGATTCCCTAACCGTCTCGAACCATTCCACGAGAGAAGGCATTGTAATTTAATTGCATAATTTTGATTGTATAGCACGTGTCCTTTGATTATATTTTACTAATCAAAGAGCGTGTCGTGTAATATTTTGTAGGTAAATAAAATATAGGTATTCTATTCGTATTATCGTAGTATTTCTTCTTTCTCTTGAAATACATACTTTCGTCACGAAACACCACTCACGGTATTGCGTTTCTATGTAAACCGTACAAACTTACATAAAATGCTTTTATCTAAGCGTAACAAGAAAACGTATGATGGAATGGAACCGATTGGTTTCTGGTGCGTTACGATAGTGTTCTGTGGTTACGACACACCACGCCACTTGTTTAGTCGATGGTAGTGTATTTCTAGCTAACACGAGGGCTCGTTAAATGGCTCATTAATGGCATCTTCCTTCTTGTCAAACAAGTGTCACAACCAGTGTGACCCTAAGTGGCCGGCCTGCCGTTTTAGGAGACCGTCAAGTTAGAAGCCTCACCATGGAATTGAGCTGTTCTGATAATGTCAAACAACTCTTCCTAAATAGTGCCCGAAGCATATAAATAGTGCTATCATACTTTCGGAGATATTCAGGTCGTTCAGTGAGGCTGCTATCTTGACGTCAAGATAGCAGTCTCATCTCAGTACACAAAAACCACAGCACAGTTCTTGAAGAACTATATACCAAAAAACTCTTCTTAAATAGTGCCTTGGATTTGCAAAGGTTCAGAATTAGTGCTTCAAAGGAACCGAAGATATTAGGGTACATTGATGAGGCTTCCAACTTGACGTCAAGCTGGAAGTCACATCATCAACGAGGAAGAATTTCGAATCGAGACTAATGCCAAAAATCTCTTCCTAAATAGTGCCTCCGGAATCAAAACAAAAAGGAACAATTTAACTTGTATTTTAGTCAATAAATGATGATAAACTTCCACGTACATTTTGGATTCGGTACAGATAGGAATAAACCAACTACACACACCGGCACAATTAGCGGAACAGAAAAAAAAGGGAGTATTTACGCATTTTTGCGTGTTACTGGCCGGCTAAACAAGCTTTTTTTAAATTTGGGTTTTAATTTAAAAATGGAATACTAAGCGACTGCCCTTTTTTTCATTCTTTTGTTTTAATTTTCATTGATTCATTTTTTCCACCGCTTGTCCGTTTTTAGAAGGTTCGTGAATTCCATTTGAAAAGCTTTGAATTGCAGTTTTTGAGGCTTTTGAGTTTTTTCGCATATTGATAATTTACGAGCATCTAATTATGCCTGATTTAACGCCATCAGAAATCATTAGGGCAGATCAAATGAGGAGAAATGGTCAAACCTACAGATCGATTGCCAGAAGCCTTCGTCGATCGTTATCAACGATTTATCGTAGCATCCAACGATACAGATTGACGAATGCTCTAGTGAGAAGGAGAGGACAAGGCCGGAAAAGGTGTACTTCAAGGAGGGATGACCGTTTTCTCCAACTTCAAGTCCGACGGAACACGAGACTAACGGCGGTGCAGGCTCGAAATTTACTGGAAGAGGTACGAGCAGTAAGGATGAGTGAGCGGACAGTTCGTAGAAGATTCGAAGAAGTGGGTATAGGCTCGTATGTGCCCGCCAAAGCCCCAAAACTTGAGAGACATCATCGCACAAACCGTCTACACTTTGGTCGTGAACATCGTGATTGGGACTTCGACGACTGGGGACAGGTTCTTTTTACTGATGAATGCAGAGTTATGTTAAATCAAATTGATGGAAGGCAGCGAGTATGGAGACGCAAAGGAGAACGGTATATCCAGTCTAATTTTGAAAATACAGTTGCATATGGCGGCGGTTCAATTATGGTCTGGGGAGGAATATGTTTAGGAGCTCGTACGGAGTTAGTAGTGGTCGATGGCGGGAATCTGAATGCTGATCGGTATATCAGGGAGATTTTAGAAGAACATGTTGTGCCATTTGCCCCCTTTATTGGTAACAACTTCATTCTAATGCAGGATAATGCTCGGGCTCACAGTGCTCGCACAGTACAGACATACCTAAACCATGTTGGTATAACGGTGATGGAGTGGCCAGCACGGTCCCCCGATATGAACCCTATAGAACACGTCTGGGACTTGCTAAAGAGGAGTGTAAAGTCAAGAATGCCCCCTCCCAATAATCTCAACGAGTTGCGAAACGCATTACTTGAAGAATGGCAGAGGTTGCCCCAAGAAACCATTGATAACATCATCCGCAGCATGCCCAGACGGATGGAAACCCTCATCAGAGCACGAGGAGGAAACACTCGATATTGAACAGTCATTGAAATTGTTGTTAAACTTTGGAAAATCTTGAATTTTCTGCTGTTTCTCTATAATTAAAAATCGAAGAAAAATGCATTTTGTTTAATTTAATTTTTATTTTTATAAAATTTTAAGTATGGTGTTACAAATGAATGTCAAAACATGTTAATTTAATTGTTGTTTCATTTTAAATAATATATTGTTTAAAAATTACATTCATTGTTCTAAATTCCCTCTTTTTTCTCCTTTTTTTTTCTGTTCCGCTAATTGTGCCGGTGTGTGTAGATCAAAATGGAGGCTCAGCTTTATAAAGAGCAACATCTCAGAATGTTTTTTTTTTTGTAGATAGGGGTACAAATTGTGATGATTTATCAAGTATCAGGATGCGGACTGGTTTAGTTTTTGAGATATAATTTTTTGAAGAATTATAACTTAATCATTTATAACCTCAAATATCAAAGAAACCGCAATGTCCAATGTCAAACTTCAAAACAACGTTTAAAAAAATTTTGTTCATTGATAAAAAAAATCTTAAGTTTTTCTTAAAACATTGCTTTTATTTAAGTTTTCTTTATATTGTTTGTATTCTTGCTGAATATGTAGCAGATAACTTAAAAAACTAATGAGATGTACAAGATGTTCGATACAGGAACAAGGGAAATAAAAAAAGCTCTATTTTTGGGGTTTGAGCAATTAATTATTAGAAATCTAAAGTATAAAATACATACAATGCACGAGCGCGGAACCAAGCGTATCTAAGGCAATTGAAAAGACAAGATGGCTTCTTTAACCGGTCTTAGTGAAAGGGTTACCAATTAAAATATGGAACTATCGCCCTAATTACAATGTGCTACTGAGCTAAAATAGCATAAGAATTAAATTACGTAATTCTTATGCTATTTTAGCTCAGTGTGTGTTTAGTTATTATTTAGTGGCACGCACGAGCATCAATGTGTTATACCTTTTTATATTTATTTGTATAAAACCGTAATGGCCAATCGTATAGCTCCACTTTTACGCATTATGCGCCACTGAGCTAAAATAGCATAAGAATTAAGTAATTTAATTGTTATGCTATTTTATAATAAATATAAAAAGGTATAACACATTGATGCTCGTGGGTGCCACTAAATAATTAAATTATAAAAAAGAACTACGACTATAAGGTCTGCGGCGTGAAGTAGCAGACACAAGATAAAAAAATTCAAAGATTATATCCAAATCTTTCTCCCAAACACAAACTTTGGGTAGAACCAAGCCATTGTTTGTGGACTGGTAGGAATTTATGGGATCCGATGGAGAGACAGTCTGGGTATGCCTTTCCCTCTCGGATAAAGGCATGTATATATTTAATGTAAGTATAATACTCAGGTAAGTATATAAAATATTATGTTTTATATGGATTTTCATTTCCGTTGTTTGATTCTTTCAATCCTGTGGCACAGTTCTTTCATTGCCGTGAACGCTTGTTTCATCGCCGTGGCACAAAATTTTTAATCTTGTATATCTCGTTACTTTTTAAAGTTATCTGCTACATATTCATCAAGAATACAAACAATATAAAGAAAATTTAAATAAAAGCGATGTTTTTAAAAAACTTAAGGATAAAAGAAAACACGGAAATGAAGATTTTTATGGGCCTGTTGAAATACACCCTCATCTGCTAGATATTAAGCTAGAATACATTATAAAAAAACTAAGATTTTGTTTGAAAAACTAAAAATAAAAATCCACGGAAACGAAGATTTTAATGGACCTGTTGACATTCATCCTAATATAAAACAATATTGTTTAAACATGTTTAGGACACGGCGATGAAAGAAAATTGAAATATTTTAATAAATGTATTCCGTAACAAAACATTAACTATTAATATAAAAATAGGTTTTAATATAAATAACCAATAGATTTTTATCAACGAACAAAATTTTTTTAAAACGGCTTTTTGAAGTTTGACATTGGACATTGCGGTTTCTTTGATATTTGAGGTTATAAATGATTAAGTTATAATTCTTCAAAAAATTATATCTCAAAAACTAAACCAGTCCGCATCCTGATACTTGATAAATCATCACAATTTGTACCCCTATCTACAAAAAAAAAACATTCTGAGATGTTGCTCTTTATAAAGCTGAGCCTCCATTTTAATCTAGTTGGTTTATTCCTATCTGTACCGAATCCAAAATGTACGTGGAAGTTTATCATCATTTATTGACTAAAATACAAGTTAAATTGTTCCTTTTTGTTTTGATTCCGGAGGCACTATTTAGGAAGAGATTTTTGGCATTAGTCTCGATTCGAAATTCTTCCTCGTTGATGATGTGACTTCCAGCTTGACGTCAAGTTGGAAGCCTCATCAATGTACCCTAATATCTTCGGTTCCTTTGAAGCACTAATTCTGAACCTTTGCAAATCCAAGGCACTATTTAAGAAGAGTTTTTTGGTATATAGTTCTTCAAGAACTGTGCTGTGGTTTTTGTGTACTGAGATGAGACTGCTATCTTGACGTCAAGATAGCAGCCTCACTGAACGACCTGAATATCTCCGAAAGTATGATAGCACTATTTATATGCTTCGGGCACTATTTGGCACTATTTAGGAAGAGTTGTTTGACATTATCAGAACAGCTCAATTCCATGGTGAGGCTTCTAACTTGACGATCTCCCGTTTTAGCAGATTTCGTTGACGTTTGATAAAGTACAGACAGACAGTGTATATTCATCAGGTAAGGTACAGCACGGCCGTTTTAACTTGACAGCTCTGAAGTTGCGCAAATGGCTGCGCAGTAAAATTTTTTAGCGACCATATGGCGGTAGGAGGGGGATTTGCGCAGGCGAAGCCTATATTCAGAGAAGCCAAGTTACTGTACAAACATGAAAAATACCGACGCAATGAGAGCATGTGGACCTCCGTGCCACCTTTTAATTCTTTTCTAGAATCACCTAGAAGGAATGTGACTTCTTATTTCTGCTCTCATTTTGATTGTGACCGCATCCCGGTAGAATGATTGATCAAAATTGGTGGTCCGGTCAACTACATGGTTTGAGGATAGGTTTTTACACAAATCGTCGAATTCCAAGACAATCATATCAGTGTGACAAAATATGTGACAGCTACAGACACATTTTAATTATTATGTGACGCAGTTGGGACAGAGAAAGAAGCAAGTGGTCCAAAATTTAAAGTCAAAAATTATCGAGCTTTCGTGAAACATGCTTTTAAATAAAAATCTAACAGGAATTCTAATCTAAACCGTTTAGTCAAAACAAAGAGCTCATAATATTATGTCTGTCTAGTTATTTTTATGCTCACATTTTTTCTTATACCTATATAGTTTAATTCTGGAGAAAAAATAAACCTATTGCATTAATCAATGTGTAAAAATATTTATATGAAATAATGTTAGTCTGAGTAGATAGAAATTTCATTATTTCTTATGTTTCATTGCTTAGGTATTTGATTTTGCAGTTTTGAAGCCCACGGGTTGCATTGCTATTGAGTATAGGACTGTATCAAAATTAAATTGTTAGTAAGCGGGACTTTTCGCCAAAGGGCCAAAAACTGGTTGCAACCTGATTTTTTAAAAATTACTTTATTAAATGTGAAATTTCTGTTACGATATCAATTAATGCCTTATTAACTTACTTTTTATAAGATTGTCTTTCAAACAACTCATTTAAATTGGAAGTAATACTGGACTGAAACAAAAAAATCGGCGTGTAACGTGTGCTGCATTTCTACTTTTAAAACTTTGACTCGGTGTACAAAAAAAATACTAGCAAATTTACACTTACTTATGATTTTATACATTAGAATATAGTTTTAGCATTAAGTAAAAAATAGAAAATAAATTTGTAGGTGCCTCATAAACATGTTATTTACAACGTTACAACTTCGGCGGTTTTCGTAACAAAATGTTAAAGCATAAATGCACCTCACACATACAGGCGCATCACTGTGCATAGGCAAGCTCGTCATGCGTCCGTTGAGCGTAGAAATGTTAGATTGCGCGCCTTTGTTTTTGCTGTACAAGCGTTCCTTCTAAAAATTTGAAAATATGTCCACACCGGCACCACATCCAGATTTAAGGTAAGTACTATTTATATATGTCTGAGTCCTAGATATATTTTTTTGTGCGTAATACGTCTAAAAAACCGGTGTAATATTGGAAAGTTTTAGAATGAAGTCACAAAAACCGTCGAATGTCCTTACCACGACTGTCCTCGCCGGGTCCTGTTAAGTAGAGCGGTAAGGACAGTTTTGGGATGGTAATGACATTTAATTTTTTTATAGAAAGAATTATCCCAATATCCCAGTCATATTAGGTAAAAAAGGGACCTCAACCTCGGAATGAGAGAAAATAAGCTGTAAATTGGTATAAAACTTTGTTTTGTCGTCCTAAATATTGTCTCAAAAGTCACAAATGCTATAGTGTTCGCGTCTTAAGATATTGAAGGTCAAAGGTAATAAAAATCGGTTTTTCGTTAATATATCGGTTCTTATTGCTTAAATGAGATTTGCACCTATTATAAAAGTTGTAAAGTATAAAATTTCAAACAAAAGTTGTAAAAAATTGTATACTCTACAACTTTTATAATAAGTTTAAATCTCATTTAAGCAATAGGAACAAAGATATTTGCGAAAAACCAATTTTCACCCCTAATATCACTGGGCTATAAAGGATATCAAGTTATAATATGAATATTAAAGTACTAAATGAACATTATTTATTTATTTATTTTTAAGGGTAGGTATCATTTAAAACTAAAAACTAAAGAATTATTGTTTGTTATTTAGAACATAAATATACTTAAGCATTAAATGTTATAAAAAACTATTAGCATTTGAAGCAAGAGTGTTTTTGTTTTGTATCTTTCTTTTACATTTTGGAGAAAATACGTTTTAGTTAATTCAAGTAAAAGTCTTTTATTATTTCTTATTTCTTATGAATGTTCAAATTATATTATTTGTTTTTGACTTTTGTATAAAATAAAGTGCTTACCTAAGTTACTGCAGATTTACAGTTTGGCAAAAAGTTATTTGTTTTTTTTAAATGTTTTTTAAAAAGTTTTGTTATTTTAAATTTGATACTAACCTAATCATATAAATTGTGGAGAGTTTATATGTTTTTAGTTATTTACAGAAATCGTTAGTATAAAGACTTATTCTATAACACTATACAATGTGACTGGAAAATCAAGGGAATTCTTCAAGAGGGTAAATAAAAAGCCTATCGGCTTTTTATTTACCCTCTTGAAGAATAATTTACCCTTTAGCATTTGTATAAAAAAACACCACCTTAATGTATGCGGAATGTTGATGGCTACCAAAATTTTACTAATTTTATTTTCGAATGTTCTTAAAATGTATATGTAGTATGTATTCAGACTAGCCCAACTCATACAACTTGTCGTTATCCGTGGCTAATATCCGTGGATACAAACCCTTCAAAACATCTTCCGAGTTTTTAAAAGTTGTCATTACCGGTCCAAAAATGTCCTTACCAAAACTTTATTGCTAAATATCTCGTAAATTAAGATACAGATTCGGTGCAATCCAACATATTTTTGATGTTCAAATGATCCTTTATGCACTTTGACCCTTTTTACTTCTAATTTTGAACTTTTTTTCTCGTTCTCCCAAAACAGTGAAGTTGGCGAAAATGCCCAAGCATTAATTAAAAAGATTATCCCAAAACATCTCTAAAAATGTATTTCGATTTTCATTTTACATTTATAACATTTTTTTAAATAATAAAACAATAAAAAAGTGCTAAAAATTATGATATCACTACTCAGTATTCTGAATTTTCGTGTCGACAGATCATAAAAAGTAACTCATTTGACTATGCAGTTAAATACTATTGCAGGATCCGTCATTTGAAGTTATACACACTCCGCTAGGAGTAATAGTGTTCTGTGGTCACACTGGTCAAGTCACGCACGTCAAAATCAAGTAATAGTGTTCTGTGGTCAGTCAAATCTTTTATTTTGTTGAGTTTTTTTTTGTAACATTGACCCTAATTTGTAGATTGTTCGTGGAAAACGTCTCTCATGCTGTAAAAATGAGTTGTATCAGTGATTTATCACAATCAAGTGAATATCTTAGTTTTCGGAGCAGTATTCCTCTGAGAAAAATTGTTGTTGACTCAGATGGTTCAAAGGTAGTGTATTTACTATTTGTTTACCCATGATTCTATTTAGTATAATGTGCATTTCTAGTGAAATATTTAGTTCATTTTTCTCATTATATACTAGGGACAAAAGAAGCATTTTAGAAAGAGTTAACTGCAATGCTGCTTTTCTTAAGTTGAGCCAAGATAAAAAGCATTCTAGAAAGTAGATATCCAAGTTGATTGACCTTATAAGGTTCCAGGAACTGTGTTGGCATTTCTAATGTTATCATTATAAATTACCGTTATAAATAATGCACTGTTTTTATTTATGTCCACATAGATAACAGTAATGACTAATTAATATTACAGGCATGGCGCATATTCGACTCTGGACCGAAGTCAGTTCCCTGTCCTCTAGTTTGCTTGCCGCCTGTCTCAGGCACGGCGGATATATTTTTCAAACAAGTTCTGGGGCTCTCATCAAGAGGAGTCCGTGTTATTGCAGCAGAACCTCCCCCGTACTGGAACATGAAAGAGTGGTGCGATGGATTCAAACGTCTCATTGATTATCTTGAGCTTGATAAAGTTCACATTCTTGGAGCATCATTAGGTGATATATCAAAACTTCAATAAAGCTTAACGTATGTAATTATTTGATACAAATGATTGGAGTACATAACCAAAGTACTACACTTACGTAAATTTAATTTGTTATCATTTAATGATAATGTTTTAATAACACTTAGGTCGAGGATCCTGACCTTACCAAGGAATAATTATGACAATTTAACATTAAGCCCCTTAACCTACTGACGCAAATATATGGAGAGGTGTTATAAGCTTGACTTGTGCATTAGTTGTCTGTCTGTGGCATGGAAGCTTACAAATGGCCTAACTGGTTTTGATTGAGTTTTTTTTGTTCACAGGTGGATTTATAGGGCAGAAATTTGCAGAACTCACAAATAATTGCCCACGAGTTGCATCTCTAATCCTCTGTAATACGTTCACTGATACAACCGTGTTTGAATACAATGACTCTGCAGCATTATTCTGGCTTCTCCCCTCTTTAGTGCTGAAAAGGTTGCTTATGGGGAACTTCACTACAGATAAAGTTGATAGAAGAATTGCTGAATCTATTGACTTTATGGTTGAAAGGGTAAGTCATTAAAGCCTTAGGTGTGTGTAAGAATGGACTAATTAAGCAGTAGAGTGTATGATGTGATGACATAGCCTATACCTATGTAAATATTCTATGAATTAACCACAGAATACGGAACATTATTTTAAACTTCCTAAATAAAATATGAAGCTACAACTTGCAATAATTTTTTGTTTAAGTTTTTTAATTTTTCCATTAATTTGTGGAAAAGTCATAATTCTTTTCTTTATTCCAATAGTTTTGCTGTGCCACTCTTGAATACTTTTATTTGAAAAACCCTTTTCCAATTTTTAGCTAGAATCTCTGAATCAAGCTGAACTCGCATCGAGATTGACCCTGAACTGTACCCCGTGTTATGTGCAACCACAGCAGCTGAACAACATTCCAATTACAATAATGGATGTATGGGATGACTGTGCGCTCAGTGCCAACGTCAGGGAGGACATGTACAAATCATACCCCCTCGCGAAGTTAGCGCACTTGAAAAGTGGAGGAAACTTTCCCTACTTGAGCCGCAGTGATGAGGTCAACTTACATTTATTAGTGAGTATCACTCAAATGTCATTTTATAATTAGTAATTTTATACAGTACTAGCAATAACAACAGTACTAATTCCTTTTTCCTGCGGGAATATGGAGATAAAATATAGCCTATGTTACTCCCTGAGTAGCTTTTCACTGGTCTTTTTTAAAATCAGTTTAGTGGTTTAGCCGTAAAAGCGTATCAAACAATAGTAGATTGTGTCATAAGGGAGCAAAACAATATTTTTACAGTGAGGACGTTATTTTATACTGATCACGAACATACTAATGTAGAATCATGAAAGAAGTGAGGGGTTTAAAGTACGTAGCCCAAGGTAAAAATAATTTTGCGACTGAATGATACACTCTGCTTTTCATACCTCTATGAAAAATTAACTACGAAAGTGCGAGAGTTTTTTCTGACAGTGTGGCACAACCATCGAACGCCATTCAGCCATGTCAGCCTAATGCGGCGAAAAATGGAACTAATGTTTTGTTATAGTACTTAAGCTACAGTGGCGCCAACCTTAGATGCAAACTTATTTTGCTAATCTCTATGGCTAAGAATGTTGAAGAATATTTCTGATTCCAAATTCAAAACACTTTTATTCGCACTTAATAAAACCCTATCGGAAAAGATTTACTTTGCTCCCTCTTATTGAGGACCAAAACGTCACTTTTCGAATAGATGGTATGAAAACAATAAGATTAATTTGAATATAATCAATATAATCATGTACATTTATTTTCCAGATTCATCTGCGCCAATTTGACAATACTGAATTGTCTGCTTCATACCTGAGTCTCCACAAAATGCCAACACCAGCAAACAGCCAGCCTGAAGAAGGCACGGTCAGTTACTTTAATGAACGAGAGAAATTCGTGAAAATTTCTTGAACTAATTCATAGTTGACTATTTATATTTTTAGTAAAATCTAAGCTGCGCTAACTGCGTAGTGCGCTAGTTTCACAACAAGTGTCAAGTTTAAATCATTTGATATTATATTGTATTTATAAGTGTATTTTTCTAAATACCTAGGTGTAAATCTACTATATAAAAATAAGTCGGGTTTTCCTTCCTGACGATTTAACTCCAGAACTGACGAACCGATATGGTTTTGCGTTCGTTGGAAAGGTCTAGGGCTCCGCAAGGTTTATAGCAAAGAAAATTCAGCATTGCACCCGTGCGAAGCCGGGGCGGGTCGCTAGTATTGTATAAATCGGGCTAGATGTAAGTGAAATTTGATTGCCAAAATAAAGTGCCTGTTAAATGAGGCTTATTTTCTAAAGAGCGACTAATTTAAGATTTTATTGTAAAATAAATATATATTTATTTTTTTAATGAAGGCTTATTATTTTATTTATATCACTGCTAAAATCTATTACTAGGACTACATAAAATGCAAAAAATCAAGAAATTTGAATTAAATAATTTTATTTATTTAACAACAAATACCTCTACACTTAAAGTTCTATGTCTCTCGTTCTAACTTATGTAACTGCTGATCCTTCTTTTCCTTTCGCGCTAAAGCCTTAGCTCTTTCCTCATCGTCTGAGAAGTACTCTGCTAAACTGTCATCTTCATTCGGCACAGGTTGACCAGCCATAGTAGTACCTTTCTCTGTGAGGGAATTGATTTTGACTAGGGGATCCTCAAACTGAGTGTCTGAGATTTCAGATTGACTTTGATTTTGCATATTAGTCTGTAGATTGTGTGCTGATACTGTTCCATAGATTGACATAGCCTGAAAGAAATATATTACAGATGCATAAAACCAGTCTTGTATAGGTCTCGTAACAATTCCTAGACATATTGGTTCAGAATGTCATCTTAAGTGGTTCTCCTCTATAATAGTTAGGGAGGCGAGGTAGCTAAATGGCGTAATTCAACGGCGCCGTCGAGACCTATCAAAATCGAAAGATAAAATAATTTCGAAAAGAAATGCTAATATGGTAAAAACCATTTTAGCGGTGGGTTTGGCGTGTACGGTTTTTCAAAAATGTAAAAAAAAAACAGTTACTTGGGCATTCTCGAGCGCGTCAGATATTCATAATACGTATGCCCCAAGTGCCTCTGATAACAACGGTATACTAATCTGCCGGTTTGCGTGGTGGGGGTAGGCATAAAAAGTAGTCAAAAATGCAAAAAAAAAAATTACTCGAGCGCGTCAGATTTTCGGAAGGGGTGTTAAGTAGGCCCCAAGGAAGCTCCCTTCAAAAAAACTGACGATTTGGGCGTGACGATAAGTTACGATGAATGTTTGAAAATGCAAAAAAAAATAGTTCTTTTGCAATACTCGAGCGCGTCAGATTTTCATAGGGGAGGTTTATCTCGGTATCCTGAAAGCATATTTTCTTAATCTGACAAAAATGTTGGTGGGTTCTCTTAATCTGACCGAAAAAGGTTTTTTGGTTTATTTTTTTCCTTTCTTTCTCCTTGATAAAACGGGGAATTATATATGTTACCGGCAATCTGTATAATGCAGGTATTATATATAATCCCTAGGCAATATATGTAATACCTAGGGCGTTCAGGCAATGTATGAAATATTATTAATATTAATGTCCATTACATACTCTACCTAGGTAATATATATAATGCCCCGGGATTATATAAAATACCTACTTGGCCACCGGCAATGTATAAAATAAATAGATTTTGGTGTGTATTATTTATCAATGTTACGTAAGTACCTACCTACGTATGAAATGACGGACCAATGAAGATGTGCTGTTTGCTTAAAATCGACTTTATGCTGCTCCTCAAAAATAATCTTTATTAATGGGTTGGCATTTTTTGCAGGATAATTAAGTCTTGATGAGTAAATTAATGACCCTTTATTTAAACAATAAATTGTACGAATATGTACGTTACTTTTTGAATAACTATCATTGGTACATCACAGGATGTGAACCCGAGCCTCACTGATTATCATCATGTAAAGCAGGCTCTTTAACCGTAAGGCTATCACTGCTCTTTAAATTATTAAAAATAATGTCATAAATAAGAAGTAGGTAATTAATCAAATTATTAAGTAAAAAATAAGAAAGTTTATTGCCTACTCAAAATTGAGTACTCAAAAATATTTATTTATTCTTAGCTCACTAGGTCCTGCGCAAGGAAATATTAAAACATTGAAACATGAACTTATTCGATACATTACCGGCTGCGCATTGGGTATTATATATAAAACCTAGGTAGAGTATGAAATAAATAATATTTCTTACATTACCTGCACATTTTAGGCATTATTTATATTCCCTAGGGATTATATATAATACCGGATTATACAAATTGCCAGTAACATTATATATTAAGGTGTACCAAAAATTCCCTTCTACCGCTTTTTTCCCCACCATCAATGTTGCGAAATAAAGGAAAAATACTGGTGGGACCTACGGGTGGGACGGCATATTTCCGCGAAGCGCTCAGTCTGTATTACATGTTTATGGCAAATTCCTCTTTTTTGCTTCAATTCTTCACTTCGTTTTGCTTACGAGTTACGGTACGTCCAAAAAACAATTTGAGGATCAACAGGCTATTGAATAATATACATACATGGAACTGTACATGTTAATAAAACTTTTGTATACAGATACGCGTAACTTTTTCCGAGTCCACAAAAATTGTCGAGAAGCTTTAGAAAAAAAAAAATTTGAGATATAATAAAAGTTTAATAATTTAATCATCGTTATTTCATATCAATTTATTTTAAAAACCTCAGTTTTCGAGATATACTCAAAAAACCAGGAGTTTGAGTTTTTATGATGCTTCAAGTCAAAAAGTTTTAACTTTGGACAAAAATGTAAAGAGACATTTTTTGTGTAAAATAAAATTACCTTTTTTGTTTATTTAAACTTTTTTTGTGTAAAATGTACCATTCGCGATTTATATGCCGCAACGCGTTTTTCGGAAGACGAAATGGCTCCTCCACACTTCCGGTCATGCGGAAACCGGCAGATTTTGTATTTTTAGTAAGTTTTAGATTATATTCTTCAAAATAAAAAATAAAAAAATCGCGCTCGAGAATGCCGGATTAACGTTTTTTTTTTACAAGTTCGCGACCCTATAACTTGGCGGCGTCAAGGACTTATCGTCAGATTAGTTAAATTTAGTCTTAAAACACTAAAATCAACCCCCAATATCTTAATCTGACGCGCTTGAGTATTTCAGACTATCGATTTTTTTTTACTAATCTGATCGTCTATCCTAGGCGCGGGTCACTACTTATAGAGCTAAATACTTGACAAGGTTGTTCTATTAGGTCTAAGGTATCTCTCATATCTTAAACTGCCACGCTCGAGTATTACCGAAAATTCCCCTATTCGCCTCCCTAACTATAACCTGAGGCTTGACTGGCACATCCAATATTTTAACTACTGACCCCTAATATTTTTTACTTTTTATACCTCTAAGATATTGTTTTCTTTTAGATGGCGTTTAAATAATGTTTAGGGTTCCGTACCCCAACAGTAAAAAACGAAACCCTTTGAGGCTCACTTTGGCGTCTGCCAAGACCCTTTATCTCGGGAACACATGGCAGTATCGAGTTGAAATTAAAACCATATACTCAAGTCTACAGTCCCTTGAAGCTGTGAAAAAATCAAACTTCTAAGTTAAAGTTATTTAACATAAGATCAGGCCGTTTATGCTGCAAAAAAGCGTATTTCGACACTCTCAAGGGAATCAAATTTGGGTACTTTCAGTTGACCTACAGCTATGAAATTTAGCAAGTAATATTGTCTTATACTAAAAGTACAGAGAATAATATGAAAACTATACATTTGTAATTCAATCATAAAAAATATAGACTATTTAACGTACGCAATCTATTATACTGCGAGACTCGATTCCTGAACAATTTATAATATGTACTCATGACTCGCACTTGTCCAGTTTTATATTTGTTGTAAGAAAAGTTTAAATTGTATGACAGTATGGCTCTTTATTTCATGACTGTAAATAAAACTTTCGTATTTTAATAGATGTATACGACAGTGTGTACCAACCTGAGCAACTAAACTGGAAACATCTCCTGCATTGGCTGGAAGAATGAGAGTATTGTTTGTCCTCGCCAGCTTGTTGAATGCAGACACGTATTGCTCAGCCAACGTCAAGGATGCTGCGTGTTTGTTGTTCTGCAATTATTACAAAATAAGAATATAATTATATTCTGTACCTACAATAGATCTAAGAAACTTTTCAGTAATATCTGCAAACACATATCTATCACATCTGCACTAATATTATAGGAAAGATTTGTATTTTTTTACGTTTGTAATGCATAAACTCAAAAACTACTAGACCGATTTTAAAAATTCTTTCACCAATGGAAGGCTTACTTTTTTAGGAGTAACATAAGCTATAATTTTCCCACGGGAATGGGACTTATACTTACAATAGTGTACCAGTATTTTTTTATTATTTTAAAAATATAAGGATAAACCATTTAGGCTTGTGGATTGTATTTAGTAAGTGCCAATCACAAGGTAATATTATGGTAATAAAATTAATTATTAAGGTAATCTACGATTGAAGCAGTAGATTGATTTGAAGCAAACTTAAAATATTTTTCTGCTGGTACGTAAATATTTTTTTATCAGTTAGTTATATTCCATCGAATATATGTTCTATGTTAGGGGGTTTGGTTTCCGCACTTAGTCCTTAAAACGGACCATTGTACGTGAGCCATAGCGGCCGGTTACTCCAACCATCCTACCTCCTTCCAGAAACAGATCAAACTTCCGAGTCGACTCAGGACGTCCGCAAGGGATTCTGGTGTTCCGAGAATTTCCTTGCGGATCTTCCATCGAATATAAATTCCTACCTGCTGAGCAAGCGCACCACCAACGAGCTGGAGACCGCGAGCGCGCGCCTCGGCCACCGCGAGCATCGCATTCGCTTCTCCCGAAGCTTTGTTGATTTGCTCCTGCTTTTCAGCCTCTGAAAAGTGAGAAATTCACAAAATTATTACAATTTAGTACCTATTGTTTAATCAACGAAGACAAAGACGGGGCCTAGGATGGTACGAGCTTGCCCAGAAGATGCCTGTTCAGCTGTAGCCTGTATTACCCTTATTTGCAAGATAAGGTTCCCCTCATGTGTTTGTTTAAATAACTTTAAACATTTTAATGATTGGAAAAATATATTACATACTTTCGAAGAGTACAACTATCAGCTACCCGCCAACCATCCTTACCTGAAGCTAATATTCTAGCCTGCCGTTTGCCCTCTGCAACATTGATATCTGCTGCCCGAACACCCTCAGATTCCAATATGGCAGCGCGTTTCCTTCTCTCGGCTTCTACTTGCATTTGCATAGCTTCGTGTACGCGAGTTGGTAGCTTGATATCACCTGAAGTATTTATTATATTATATGTATTATGATTTATAAATGTTTCTGATACTGTTCCGTATCGGCATATCTAAGAATATGCAACTTATTGGAAAAATAAAAAAAAGCGCATAGAAACTTTTAATAACTTATTTTTCAAAAAATTGCCACCAAGATGGCAAATTTATTTTACACACACATTATACACTGGTATTATAGTTGATCTAACTTAACTTGTAGAATGAAACTTTAAAAATAATTACATTTCATTATTAAGAACATATAAATTCCAATGAGGATCCGTAAAGTTTTTAGTTGAGAATGCAGATTTATAGAGCTAAGAAATCCTTAACATACAGTACAAAAATTTTTGTTCTACGACAAAAATTGACAAAGTTATGACCGAATTCCTAGCGAAGTTCACCGAGTAGCCGCCGCGGCAGCGGTGACGTCATTGTGACGGAAGCCGCGAGTCAGCCGTAGGCAGCGATAAGGCGCGAAGTGTTTTGTTCCTTTAATTGGGACTTTTAAAAGAAATTAAGTGTCTGATTTATATCTAATTCAAGTTTTTAACTATGTGCAAATATTGTATAGTACCGAAATGTACAAACACTTCTATAAAAACGCCAGAAAAACTATTTTTAAGGTGCCGAAAGATCCAAAACTTCGTAAAAAATTTAAAAAGTTTTCGTAAAAAGTTATTCCGTTGTAAAAAGAGATGTTGAAACTCCACCCTCTGCCCAGGCTACAAGACATTACTTTGAAGATCATTTCGAAGTACGTACCTACCTAACTATAATATACCTAAATTATTTAGTTGATATTCATGGAAATAAGGTGGTACGTGTAGTGTACCTTCTCTTCTTTTAATCCTGCTGTATTTACAGAAACATACCTTACTTTTCCTGAGTATTGTGGATAAACCTACGTAGGTACCTATCTATTTGATCGTTCCCATTTCTGTGTAATATTCAAAGGATAATACGATGACACAGGGACGTACTCGGGTAAAAATCAAGAGTGAATAATATTTTTAGCGCAAATTCGTATTCTACGAAAGGGCTGTTGCCAACGAAATTTACGTGTGTATGTGTATGTATGTATGTATGTATGTATGTGCGGTGTCTACCAGAGCAGCTAGAAAAGTTCTAAAAGCATATTATGTGAATAGCTGTGTGTATGTGACTTGTAACAAAAAGCGAGATGGCAAAAAAACCAGCTGTTGTCAACAAATATTCAGGTTTCTGTCATACCTTGATCAACAAGTGTAGATCACTAAATAAAGTGTACATAGGTTAAAAAGTAAATCCGCGTAATGATGTACCTACGTATGAATAAACAAAAAACCACTTTCGTTTATCAAGATACTGTAAACAAAATTTATAAGTTCTAAATACGTCCCTGTACCTACACTTTATATTCATTCTTTCTTACACCTACCAACAACTACCAAATTTAAGAGTACTAATAAGTACGTATGTACGTAATCGTAGATAAATAAGCAGTACCCTTACCTTTGTAGTTTCCAACGACCAACCAACTTAGAATGATTACCTAGGTAATCAAATACCATGAAAGAATCCACTTTTGGAAGGTTATATGATTGAGTTGGCACAAAACCTGCTTCTACTTTATTAGTACTTACTCATATTATGTAAGTTCTTTTGTTTTATACTTAAATATCACAAAATTACACTCTAACAACACAAATATTACGCGCCGCTTCCTCAAATCGTGAGTGCCGGCCGGCCGGCCGAGCTCGGTTCCGTCACAGTGACGTCACCATGCTCCCGCGCTCATTGAGTTTTGCGACAGGAGCGGCATATTTTATGTTTATTATTTAATATCTCCGTAAGTAATGGTCCGATTTGGATAATTCAAAAAGATATATCACTCTTATATCATAAAGAATAACGCGGATACTATTTCTAATGGATTTGCTATAACTTTACTGATCCTCATTGAAACCGCTCAGGCAGGATTGTCAGTGTGTAAATAAATATTTTATTAGCCCTAAATAGAAGGTTGTTCAAACTACTTACGGATCTCGTATCTAAGACATGTAATTCCCCATGCTTCACTGGCCTTATTGATTGCATGTACAATTGATACATTAAGAGATTCTCTTTCTCTGAACACTTTGTCCAATGATATCTGACCAATTTCTGATCTCATTGTAGTTTGAGCTAATTGTGTGATAGCAAATTCTGGATCTTCAACCCCGTATGATGCTAAAATAAACAATTGCAATAATCAGGTCCAAATATTTTTTTTATGTCATTTTTCTGCTTTGTAGCAATCTGTTGGGAAACAATAAGCTACTTGTTTGTCTTATAATATCCAGTCCATTATCTGCCAAGGCTTTTGTATAGAGTTCCAAATAGTAAAAAAGATTTTGTTTGGTTAAGTTATTATTTATCTGTGACTAATAATGAATTTTATATGCACATTGTTTTCAGATTTTTTTATTTTATAAGTTGACAGTAATTGACATGTGTTTATAAAACTAATAATACTAGCAGCGACTAACATACCTAAATAGGGATCGATAATACGGAGATACAGTACGCCATCAATACTGAGAGAAACATTGTCAGATGTGATAGCACTTTGCTTCGGTACATCAATGGCTATTTCTTTTAAGCTTTGAACATACTTTATTTTATCCACAACAGGCCAGAGCAGGTTCAGTCCAGGTTCAAGTATTCTGTGGAATTTCCCCATTCGTTCCACAATCCATGCCTAGAACAAAAGTTTGCAAATGTAAGTGTTACTTAAACAAAAGTAAAATTTTATATAAAACGGGTCAGGTAACATTCCTGCGAGACAATAAGATTATCTATTTTCCTCATTCGCCCTTGGGAACCTGCTACATGACTGAATAGAATAGGAAACATTAAGTTAGTCAGAAAAAGCTCTTAGCTGACCACTGAGCTACTATGGGTATATAATAATAAATTGAAAAACCACACATGGTTGATTCTAGTATGCCTAATTGAGGTGATGAAGAATTTAATAATAATAAATAGTTACCCTACACAAGGATATTGAATCCTAAACTAGGTAGAGCCTGTATTTTGGGTACTAAACAACTAATAAAAATAAAAACACAAAGACAGAAAACCCCACATATATCAGGAACCCCCAACCAAACTACTTACTGATCCAACAATTCAGTTAAAACTTAGATATAATGGGCCATTTATACGAGGCCATTCCACTCCACTAAGCCAATCCAAACTGAATACAAAAAAAAACTTGAGTACAATCCATTGCAGTTGACTCTCCATTTACACAAAGCGATTAGTGGATTGGCTTAGTGGAATGGCTCAATGGAATGGCCTCATGTAAATTGCCCATTATGCTCATTGATGATGCAATCTGATGTCTGATTTGAAATTATAATCAAAACTAAATTTCTAATAAAATTTGCACCTTCAATAGTTTTATATAACTACCAATGAGATAAAATGGAGGGTCAGAGTGACACCTTAGGAGGGAATATTTTTGTTAATGTATAGGTAATACGAAGAAATTGTGTACTTGTTCAATATGGCTATGTTCAGTGAAATAAACTATGACCAATGTATACAATACTTTTATGTCTACACATCACTATAAAAGGCGTGAGCATATGTATGTATATACATTAAACATATGCTCACGCTTTATTCCCGAAGGGGTAGGCAGAGACAACAGCCCACCACCTGCTACGATCCTGGCAAACCTCACGCGCCTCATCCACATCCATCAATCGGTTCATACAAGCTCATTGGTTTCACTATATATACACTCAAGTTATTATAGGTGTTATTCTAGTATGTATATTATTTAACAAACACAGTGTAACCAATGATTCAGGTTTCATACCTCTTGTTGTGGTACAAACATTATTATTGTATTGAGTGGTGTCGTCGAACGATGTCTTGTGGCAGCAATGCTGTACAAGAACCGAGGCTCATTCTGGAATTCCGGCTTTATGAAATTCTGAAAACAACAAATAACCAAACTGAAAGGTTATACTACCAAGCGTAATCGGCATTCTAACCTTATAAGATTCTACTTACTCTAAGTGAAAGAGCCCTGGTGAAAAATAATCGAGATCTTGTAAACATGGTAAAGGACGCGAATTACAAACTCTGGCTTGCAATTCTTGCTTTTAATTCTCTCGCCTAGAACAAAGTAAATAACACATTTATTTTGAAATTTCAATTCATTCAATCCCTTTCCACAGACCATACCAAAACCAGCTTTCGACATTAGGGATGTGAAAAAAATAGATTTTTAGAATAATCGATTTTTGTAATAAAAAAAAAATTAAAAAATCATTTATCATCCCCGAGGGGGTAGGCAGAGGTATTCCATTACTGGATATACCCACATTTCACGAGATACATTGGACCCCTAAACGTGATAGGTGGTGAGCCCATCGCCGGACCGAGTCTGTTTACACGTGTCTCAGAATTAATTCTGAGACCTGCGGGTTTCCTCACGATGTTTTCCTTCACCGTCGAGCTAGTGATAAATATGTACGTAAGTTTTGGAAAAACTCATTGGTACATGCCAGGATTTGAACCCGAGCCTCACTGATTTTCGGCCGGCTCTTTAACCGTAAAGGCTGTCACTGCTACATATTTTATAATAATAGATTTTGATAATCGATTTTTTAAATATAGAAAAATTGATTTTTAATATATCACTCATATTTTTACACATTTTTATCGCTTCTTGTAAACAGTGCCATCTGTGCGAGAAATAGATAAATTTGAAGTAAGTTTACTTACAAAGTGTTTTATGTTAAAAGGATAATGTAACAATACATATATTTTTTCCCAATAATAGTTTTTTTCAATGTTCGATTTTAATAATAGTTTATTTTTTTAAAAAGAGAAAAGTAGATTTTTTCGATTAAAGTGACATCTCTATTCGACACAGGATTTTGCTGATCGGTGCTGTCAATGTCATTTCATAAAAAAAAAATTATGCCTTTGGAAATGCCTTCAGCCTAAATAAATTTCGACACAAATTCAGAGGTTTTTCGTCCTATTTATTCTTCTCTATCTATAGGATAGGGACATAGGGACTACTGCTCGAAATGGCAGCATCTATAAAAAAAAAGGATAACCAATTATTTGTGGCTGGATCTTTGAGTGGTTTAATACTCAAAGGGCTGGATTGATTATTATCTATGACTGGCCACCTATGGCGCATATTTCAAGTTGAAATCTGCAACTTGTTTGATCAATAATTTTATTATTTTAGTAACCTTCTTATTGATACTCCATTAAATAGCTGTAGAGAAACTACATATTTTGTTATAAAAATGGAAACTACAATTTCATCTAAAACTTCAGTGACGGAAATTTGCGATCCAAATATTTTAAAAATAAAGCGATTGAAAATCGAAGAAGGATTACTGGCTAGAAGTATTTCGAAATCATATAAAACCCATGAGGACAATTGCGAAGTAAATTTATTGGAAATGATGCAAGAAAATAAAAGATATAATATAAAATTGAAATCGTCTTTCGAAGACATCAGGCGTTTATTTCACGATATCAAAGAAAATACTGACAGCGCAGAAAACATGAAAGGCGTGGGTGAGTTACTTACATAGGTAGCTACCTATTCTACAGGATTACATTCGTAATTCATACAAACGAAGTTATTATTTGCTCTACCTACTTATTTAATTTATGTCGATCCATAAACTTATTTTTATTTGTTGTTATATAGTAACGCACTGAAAATTTCGATTGTGTACCTATTACGGTTCCAAAGATACGAGACAGACGGACGGACAGCGAAGCCTTAGTATTATAATCCCGTTGGCACCTTTTGGGTACGGAACCCCCAAACGGATGAAAGCCATGAGCCATCATCACAGAACACTATTATGGCCATCATCATTGACACAGACCATACACAGACCATAACCAGAAGAGTTACGGTGCTGCCATCTTCAAACGCTTTTCAGTCTTGCAGGGGCTTTTATTATTTAGTGGCTTTTCGATATAACTAACGATTATATGCGACATTTTCGTGTTCAACATATTTTTCATGTGACGTTTGTGGTGGTACAAATGTTTTTTATTCAACATTACACAACGTAAACTTAACTACAAGCAATTCAGTACTATTGCTTCGTAAAGTGTATTCTACTAAACTAACAAAGTTCTAAACTTTGAAACTGGAAAAGCCTTTCCGTCCAGTAGTTTTTTCGTGACGCTCATAAGATCACAAATAATCATACCGACTGACTATGATTTATGTATATATTTTGATTGTATTTTACATCTTTATTGTATGCTTTAGATATTAATGAAGTAAAAAGGGATATTCTTCAATTAGAAAAGAAGATTCAGTCATATACAATATTTATAAAATCAGAACTAACTTCGCTGAAAGCAAACGAAGAGAAAATAAACAAAGCTGTAAGTTAATTGTGTGCTACCTATATTAAAATGAGTTGTGTCATTTTTCATAATAGGTCATTAGTTAATAAAGGGTTTGTAATTTTTATACAGCTACTAATAATCTACAATTAATTCCAAAATTCGCAGATAACTAATAATACCAGTGAAATTAATACAAAAAAAACGCAGCCAAAAATAAAAATCAAGCCATTCAATGACATTGTTCCAAGTCCAGTAAAAAGTTTGATAAACTCGCCTCTAAAATATTCAGTAAGTTAGAAACAGTTAAAATAAGATTTAGTTATAGGTACCCGGTGGCGTACATGTATGACATAATACATACCTACGATGTTTTCTTTTTAGGAGGTTCAAGAGTTTCAAGAATTTATGAGGAATAGCAAAAATCAATACGGGGGTTGGATTCTATACAAACACAATATATTCGAACAAAGCTGGAAAAAGCATTTTCACATGGATAAATATCACTACGACCACGAAATAGAACAATTAAGTGGCATACTAACTTCTGAATCACTTCCCTTGTTTATACAGGCTGTTGTTCAAAAAATTCCAGGTCCTTTAAGTATATGTTTTTTCTTATATTTTTTTTCTGGATTAACATAAATACTTAATTATTTATTTTGCAGGAATTACAAAAGAAGAGGTAGTTTCTCATTGCAAGTGGTACTCAAAATATATGTATCTAAAGGAGCGTCAACAAAGAGCTCTCGATAAATGGAAAATAAACAAAAAGTTGTTTAAAAACAGCAATAATTGTAAAGTAAGGATGTAAAATAATTTTGTTGTAAGTAATTTACAAATCTAGAAGGCACAGCAATTTTGCAATTTATTTATTTTTATGTTATAGACAACGCAGTGTATTGTGAAACCTACGCCTTCCGGTAACTTCTGTAAAGCAACCGTTCAAAATCGAAATTATGAAAGTGATTCAATTTCAAGGGCTTCAGGTATGAATACTTATATGAAATAAGATTTAGTACTACTAGTCTACATAATATAATATACATAGGTATATAATGAATGCCTCTATCTATGTACTAATTTAATTTATTTGATGGTTTCAGAAAAAAATAAGGAGAGTGGTCGACTAATTATAAAGGAAATCAGATGGTGAATAATTTTCTTATTTTATCTTGTAGCCTAAACGATACATTATCCACCTATCTGCTTATTGATTGTTTACTTAACAAGAAAAAAAAAGTACATTTTATACTTCTAACACATAAAAATCTACTTATATTCTAGCTAAGGCAGCTAGACAGGTAGATAAGTAAGACAATTAAGGGTGAGGCCAAACGAGCGTAATTTCGGTTGCAGAAATTCTGCCCGACAGAAATTCTGTTGGGCTGCCAGACGGAGCGTAATTTTGTGAGTCGTGAGTAGCAGAATATATCTTATTTCTCTGTGTTCCGTCACATTCCACTCTAGTATCTCTTTCACACATTGTCTATGTCTACCCCATCATCGCCCCGCGAACTGAAATTCGGTCCGCATAATGCATGTGAGTCGGCAGACAACTCATTTTGCGTCGCCGTGTGAATCAAATAGGACTTTTGTATGAAACCGAAAGCAGCAGAATTTCAGCGACCGAAATTCTGCTACTCACGACTCACAAAATTACGCTCGTTTGGCCCCACCCTAACTCTAAGTTTTATTTTAATGAGTTGTCTTTTATTTGACGGGCCTGTTGGCTCAGTTGATAGTGCCCCTGCCTTCTGAGTCGGAGGTCGCGGGTTCGATCCCCGCTTGGGGCCAACATGAACATGTCTGTTGGCTTCGTGTCTGGTCGTTAAATATTTATTTAAGTATGTTTATCAGTTGTTTAGTAGGTACCCATATACACACACCGGCACAATTAGCGGAACAGAAAAAAAAGGGAGTATTTACGCATTTTTGCGTGTTACTGGCCGGCTAAACAAGCTTTTTTTAAATTTGGGTTTTAATTTAAAAATGGAATACTAAGCGACTGCCCTTTTTTTCATTCTTTTGTTTTAATTTTCATTGATTCATTTTTTCCACCGCTTGTCCGTTTTTAGAAGGTTCGTGAATTCCATTTGAAAAGCTTTGAATTGCAGTTTTTGAGGCTTTTGAGTTTTTTCGCATATTGATAATTTACGAGCATCTAATTATGCCTGATTTAACGCCATCAGAAATCATTAGGGCAGATCAAATGAGGAGAAATGGTCAAACCTTTGCCAGAAGCCTTCGTCGATCGTTATCAACGATTTATCGTAGCATCCAACGATACAGATTGACGAATGCTCTAGTGAGAAGGAGAGGACAAGGCCGGAAAAGGTGTACTTCAAGGAGGGATGACCGTTTTCTCCAACTTCAAGTCCGACGGAACACGAGACTAACGGCGGTGCAGGCTCGAAATTTACTGGAAGAGGTACGAGCAGTAAGGATGAGTGAGCGGACAGTTCGTAGAAGATTCGAAGAAGTGGGTATAGGCTCGTATGTGCCCGCCAAAGCCCCAAAACTTGAGAGACATCATCGCACAAACCGTCTACACTTTGGTCGTGAACATCGTGATTGGGACTTCGACGACTGGGGACAGGTTCTTTTTACTGATGAATGCAGAGTTATGTTAAATCAAATTGATGGAAGGCAGCGAGTATGGAGACGCAAAGGAGAACGGTATATCCAGTCTAATTTTGAAAATACAGTTGCATATGGCGGCGGTTCAATTATGGTCTGGGGAGGAATATGTTTAGGAGCTCGTACGGAGTTAGTAGTGGTCGATGGCGGGAATCTGAATGCTGATCGGTATATCAGGGAGATTTTAGAAGAACATGTTGTGCCATTTGCCCCCTTTATTGGTAACAACTTCATTCTAATGCAGGATAATGCTCGGGCTCACAGTGCTCGCACAGTACAGACATACCTAAACCATGTTGGTATAACGGTGATGGAGTGGCCAGCACGGTCCCCCGATATGAACCCTATAGAACACGTCTGGGACTTGCTAAAGAGGAGTGTAAATGAAGAATGCCCCCTCCCAATAATCTCAACGAGTTGCGAAACGCATTACTTGAAGAATGGCAGAGGTTGCCCCAAGAAACCATTGATAACATCATCCGCAGCATGCCCAGACGGATGGAAACCCTCATCAGAGCACGAGGAGGAAACACTCGATATTGAACAGTCATTGAAATTGTTGTTAAACTTTGGAAAATCTTGAATTTTCTGCTGTTTCTCTATAATTAAAAATCGAAGAAAAATGCATTTTGTTTAATTTAATTTTTATTTTTATAAAATTTTAAGTATGGTGTTACAAATGAATGTCAAAACATGTTAATTTAATTGTTGTTTCATTTTAAATAATATATTGTTTAAAAATTACATTCATTGTTCTAAATTCCCTCTTTTTTCTCCTTTTTTTTTTCTGTTCCGCTAATTGGGTAGTTGACAGCATCGAAATTAAATTGCGAGTAGTCATACATTAAAAAGATTATCCCAAAACACCTCAAAATATGTATTTCGATTTTCAATTTACAATTATAGCAAATTTAGAAATAATAAAACAATCAAAAAAGTGCTGCAATTAAGTACTACAAACTATGACGTCACGGTTTGCTATTTCAGTACATTTTCCATAGTAAAATTTCGTTTTGACAGATCGTAAAAAGTAACTGATTTGACTAGGTAGGACACAACCCTATTGTGCCGGTGTGTGTATTTATTATTATTATTAGTACCCATAGTACAGGTCCTGCCTAGCTTAGGACTAAATAACCGTGTGTAAAATAATCTGACGGGCCTGTTGGCTCAGTTGGTAGTGACCCTGCCTTCTGAGTCGGAGGTCGCGGGTTCGATCCCCGCTCGGGGCCAATATTTATGTGCATGAACATGTCTGTTGGCTTCGTGTCTGGTCGTTTAATATTTATTTAAGTATGGTTATCAGTTGTTTAGTACCCATAGTACAGGCCCTGCCTAGTTTGGGATTAAATAACCGTGTGTGAATTGTGTCCCACAAATTATTATTATTATTATTAATTGTGTCCCACAATTTATTATTGTTATAATATTTATTCTAGCTCGTCACAAACCAACTTCCGAGATGATGATGTATCTTATAAAGAAGAAGATTTTTCTTTCAACGTTAACTACAATGAGTTGAATTGCTTTGAAGTTAAGTTGCCTGAAGAAATTGCCAAGAAAATTGATAAAATGAAGAGGGGATTAGGATTCATTAAACCAACTTTACAATGGAATAACAGATGTAATAGCTCAGAGAACGCTCCTGAAAGACATAATAATATGGGTATTGAAAATATAAGCAAATTGTAATGATATGTTTTTAACTTTTTATGAGATTATATTACTTATTTTTTAAATTACTATTTACCTAAACATAAATTTTTTTAGGCGTGTTCCGGACTGGAGGCTGACTTTGAAAAATAAATAAATACCACGGAAGTAAAGGTAACTTTTAACTTCGTGATATACACCTACTTCATGTCAATATATGCGACATCAATATTTAAAAAATACATATTAATACACGTAATATAAGTTTACATATCTTTTTTTATTTCACTTTATTAAATTTTTTTTTGGCTGCTCTGAATAATCCGCCTGCGCAAACCGCCATAAACCGCTTGAGCGCCAAGGTCCCCGTCTTACCTCACCTTCCTCTACCAAATGTAAAATGTTTTGTGGAGTACGATTGACAGATAGAGTGAAGAATAGTGTGATTCGAGAGCGTTGCGGATTGAAAGATGATATAGTGACTAGGATTGAAAGAGATTCCTCCAAGATTCCTCTTTCAATCCTAGTCAGCTGAGGTGGTTAAGTCGTCTAACGAGACAAATATACAAGGGTGTTGTGAATGGGCGAGTCGGTAGAGGACGATCTAGGCGTACCTACTTACATTGTGAGAAAAGTGAGATAAAGAGTATCCACCCGAAACCGACGAGCATGCATGAGTCGTTTGATGGATGTGGAGGAAGCACGAGAGATCTGCCAGGTTCGTAGCAAGTGGCAGTCTATTGTCTCTGCCTACCCCAATGGGAAATAGGCGTGAGATTATGTACCTATGTACTTTTGCGCAATTTTCCAAAAAAATATTATTCAGAATTTTCCATACGTAGGGTATTGCACACACACCCCGGGCGGGCTTCTTATTTACCCCCTTGAAGGATTCCCTCGATTTACCAGTCACATTTGTATATTACAGATCGATAAGTTGTATACCTACCTTGTCAGTGAGCCCTAGTTTCCGCCATTAACTTTCCTCTATGATAGTACTTTTACTGAAGACTTGATAGGGACATTTTGAGGCAATCCAAGTATGTCCATTCCATTCCACGTGTTTCCCATTTACTGCACACGTTCACGGATACTTGGTATGTACATACATAATATACTATCACTACTATCAGATTCCCGCCAAAAGCCCATATTTATATAAGTGCAATAGATGCCGTGTAGCCAGCAGTGAAGCGTATAAATAAATTATTACTATTATGTATTTTTGTGCATGGATAGAACCATAGAACCAAAACATACCTATGTGAATTTGTTTCGTATTTAGGCTGAAAGATAAATTGCATGCATTGCCATCATTATCATTACAACAAAGATTTGACATTGACATGACAACTGAAGTGCACGACACGAAAGGAATGAATGACGTGTCGGTCTTTCATTCGCGGAATTCGTGGGTGGTGTCGCTGTGGCTGTTGAGTCAAATTTTGTTGAGATTTCGTCGTTAGCGGGCATTAGCGGGTCACTCTTTATTTCAAATATTTATTTTATAAGTTAAAAGTCCTAGAAAATCGTGCCAAATACATAGTTTTTATATTTTGTACAAAATAGCAAGGAAAAAGACAAAGCTTATACTCATCATGAGTGCTCTAGCTACAGCTATTGGTCTTCTGCTTTTTATCGCGGCTACGAAGTCCGAAGATGCTCCAAAAGGACCTAAAGTTACCCACAAGGTGTGTATTATTTCAAGATAGTTTGATCTGTCTATAAAAGTAAACGTTTTTTTGTCACAATTTTATTTGACCGGCTAAAAGTTAATGTCCCCGCTGGGGTCGCTGACCTATAGTGACGCTACAAGTTTTTTGTTTTGCCAAATCTTTTCGACTAATTCTCCAGATATTATTTTTTATTCAATTTAATTTTCAACTAGAATTTTAAAATATTTAATCTTAATTTTTTAATACCTATCAATATCCTTTAGTTTATGTAGGTACCCAATCAACGGACCTTGTGACCTCAGTAACTGATCATACTTCAGTCACAAGTCATTATTTCATCAATCTGTTATCATATTCAATGTAACGGAGCCATCCATTGTGTTTCAATTATGGCTTTGTGAGTCCAAGCTGAATAAACACCTTGGTATTAGCATAGCAGTTATTTAATACTATACCTAGCTCAATGTGAAACAGATGTTTTTAAATACATTTAAAATATAAACTAAGTAGGGTTTACTTACTTACTTCTATTAAGTTAATAGGTACTATCTGTAAAAGTTTTGCCTGATACACCTAAGTGTCATTTTTGCGAGCAGCTACCTTTTCCCACCGCTTGGCCACAAAGCCCTCTCTTGTAGTAAAAATGACAATTACAAAAAAGGGTTTCTTTCAAGTTTGTGACCACTTTGTGTTGATTAATGGATCGAAATGGAAAAAGAAAAGGTGTTACTGGCTTCTGATTGTTTAAATCTAATATAATAAAAAAAATCTTAGTTAGGGGAGGGGTAGCAAAAACTTGAGCTTTCAAGTGACAATTCTTTCAAATGTATCAGGCTTAGCGTTTGTCGATAGAACATTTAAAAACTTTTTATACTAGGTACCTTGTCTTTATTATAAAAAAATAGTTTTCATGCAGACTTTATCATAAAAAAATTAAACCTTTTCAAAAAAATTGGTCTATGATTGTGTCTTGCTACCAATTTACTCACAAATAATGAGAATATAAATCAAGGAAAAATTTATTATTAAATTTATGAACAGAAGTTTTCTGTATGTAGTAGAATTCAATTTATTCTTCACTTCAGTATAGGTAGTGTGTACTATTTATTATACTGTGATAGTGTTAAGTATCTTTGAAGTCATGTAAATTTTAGTTTTAAATATATGCTGAATATTATTTCTGATGTTATAAGGTAAATTTTACTTATGAAGCACCTACCTACCTATTCTTAGAACTGTGAACTATACTATTATGTTGCAACCAATAGGTTTAATGTGTATAAGTTTTTGTCAATCCTTTACTTTTATCACATCCGAAGATCATATCTCTCAGTTTCATCTATCCAAATTGTTGGTGTCTTGAAGAAATTAGTAAAAGTTTTAAGCAGCAAAATATACTTTATTGTATTGCTGTATATCTTATTGTATTATGTATGTTTTTTGGTATACAATAAAAAGTTATTATGTATATTGTATTGTAACCTTAAGAACTCTTTGTTTCAAAATATTCTTTTAATAAAAAAAAATCTCACACCTTTTATCCCCTAGGGGGTAGGTAGATATTCTTTTTGTATTCACAATAAAAACAACAAAGATCTTCTGGGCTTAACTAAACCAAAAATAGATTATGTATAATAAATATCATCTTTTAATTGGGCAGTTGGTGTAGTGCCAATTGCCCAACATGCAAATTCTTTGTTTGCATACAACTTTTTAATAGTTTCAAAAACTGCATGTACATTGCCAAACTCCTGTTTATTTAGGACTGAATATGTGAAATCAACATATGACCTTATTTTTCTTATTTAAGTAAAACACCATATGGAACACCACTCACCAGACATCTTTATTGGATATCTTTGTTAGGTTTTACGCACTAGGATAGGCACTAAACCTATTAAATTTTGCAGTGTTTTTACGATATTTTAACGAATATTTGTATTAACTATGTTGACACTATTTTTTTCACCTTGACAACTCGAGCCTGACACTTTTTGATTTTGAACGTCTGTTTAAAGAGCTTGCAGATACAAGAAGGTTTTATGCTTGTCATATTCCATGCAAACTCAACACTTTCCCTCGTTCAATGAATTTGGGCAAGGCCCAGCTTGGCACACATCTCCTTTAGCCTTGGTTTCGGAACTGGCTTAGTCATGATGTCAGCTAGCTGATTCGCCGAACTTGTTTTGACAACAGTCAGACTTCCATCTTGAACCATCTCACGCACGAAGAAGTGTCTCACCCGTATGTGCTTTGTTCGTTTATGGAATTCTGGGTTATGTGCCAGTCTGATTGCGGCTTCATTATCGACCTTTAAGGTTGGCGTAGCATCGGGCTTTGTCAAGAAACCGAATATTCTCTGGAGCCATACCAGTTCCTTGGCTGCCTCGCTTGCGGCGACAATTTCAGCTTCGGTCGTAGAAATCGCTACAGTAGCTTGTCTTTGGCTTAACCAAGATACGATTCCTTCGGCAAATAGACACGCGACACCAGATGTGGATCTGCCCGTCAAGGGATCTCCTGCATGATCCGCACCACTGTATCCATTTACAGTATTTTCCTTGCTTCCTATTTGGTATCTTATCCCAAAGGTCAAGGTACCCTTTAGGTATCGGAAGATTCTTTTTACACGAAGCCAGTCTGCATTCGAAGGGTTTTCAAGTTTCCTTGATACGACACCTACGGCGTATGCAATATCAGGGCGTATTCCCGTCATCAAATACATCAAAGCGCCTACTGCTTCTCTGTAGGGTGCTTTCACAGCTTTCCCTGATTCAGAATCTTCTTCGATCTTCAAAGGTTCGATTGGAGTTGAAACGGGATTGCAGTCAGCCATGTTAAACATTTCTAAGATTTTCTTGGTGTATGACTCTTGACTTATGGCAATCGTATTCTTCTCTCGCTTTATCTCAAGTCCGAGATAGTAGGATGCTGGTTTTGAGGTTATTTTCAATTTTGATCTTAAATCATTTAGGAATCTGTTGGCCAGCTGCTCGCTCGAAGCTGCCACCAGTCCATCGTCCACATAGAGGGCTATTAAGATCTTTTCTTTGCCAATGAGTTTCCGGTACAGGCAATAGTCTGCTTCGCTTTGCTCGAAGCCGAGTTCAATGAGGATTTGTTCGAAGCATGTGTTCCAGCATCGAGGTGCCTGCTTGAGACCGTAGAGACTCCGGTTCAGCTTCCACACTCTATCCGTTCCATCGGAAAGTCCCTCTGGTTGTCTCATGTACAAATCTTCTTGAAGTTCTCCATTCAGGAAAGCGGTTGCTACGTCGAACTGAGCCAGGTGCATGTTCTCCTTTGCACAGACGCTTAATAAAGCTCTCACAGTGGCCATTCTGGCGACTGGGCTGTAAGTTTCGTTGTAGTCCACTCCTTTTCGTTGCCTGAAGCCTTTTACCACAAGTCGTGCCTTATACTTATCAATGGATCCGTCAGGGTTTCTCTTCACTCGAAATATCCATTTGTATGGCAGCGCTTTGCGGTTAGACGGAAGCTCGCATAGCGTCCAAACGTTATTTTCTTTAAGTGAAGCCATCTCGCTTCGCATGGCATCAATCCAAAGCTGTTTGTCTTCCCTCGACATAGCCTCTTCATAGCTGTTTGGGAAGTCTGCAGCTTCTGCGGAACAGATGAAGTCGTCAAACCGTTGAGGCTTTCGTATCGCATCACGGTTCCTCAAGTTGTAACGTGGTTCCTCTATTATGACAGACCCTTCATCATCGTCATTTCCTTCTGCATCATAGAAGACAGCTGGATCGGGATTTTCAGAACTTCGCGTTTGATCGTGATCTTCCGGCTGGTTATCTTCCGTATCCTGATCAGCCAAACGTTCAGCCTGATTCTGATCGAGATATTTCGAACATCCAGCCTGATCCTGATCTTCCGTACGTTCGGCCTGATCGTGATCTTCCGAATATTCTCCCTCTAGAGCACGGTCAGAGATATTTCGGATATCAGGTTCAATGATGTACTCAACGTCGTGTTCTGGTGTTTGGTTGTTGGGATGACTTTCAGGTTCTTCCGTCTCCTCTGGGTGATGTGGATGTTCTGCCTCTATTTCTATAGGGTTCTGAATCCTTTCTGATCCTAATGAGATCTTGAACTCTACCTCACTCGCAAAGGTGATATCTCTGGATCGATTCATTTTCATTCCATCCCAGATGCGGTAACCGTCGTTCTCTTCGTAACCAATGAGTACACCCTTAATGGCCTTCTTACTGAGCTTCTTTCTGCATTGCTTGGGAATGTGAGCATAACATTCACTGCCAATTACTCGCAGGTGAGAGATCTTTGGTTTCTTGCCAAACCACAGCTCGTAGGGAACTTTATCCTTTTCTCTGGATGGTCCTGTGCGATTCAGAACGTATGCTGCAGTGTTGATCAGTTCAGCCCAAAGTTTCTTAGGTAGCTCACCTCTGGCGTGTATCCAGGTCCTTGCGGCTTCTACTAGCGTTCGGTTCTCGCGCTCGCTACATCCGTTTTGCTCCGGCGTGTACGGCATGGTGAGACGCTGCTGTATCCCTCGAGCGTTTAGTATTCTCTGGACTTCTTTATTGTCAAACTCTCCGCCGTTGTCACTGAGAAGGCATTTGACAATGTGGCCGACAGTCTGGACTTCGTTTAGCATCAACTTTAACTTACGTAGTCGTCCTTTTTTCTCACTGGGATATTCGAATGGACCGCAAACATCTGAATGTATAAGCTCACCGGGAGCCGTTGCTTTCTCTCTTCTCCCAAAAGGCAATCTATGAGCTTTCCCAAATATGCATGCTTCGCATTTTACTTTATCGTCTGGTAACGTTATTCCATATTCTCGCTTCACCAAGGCCTTCACGTGATTCTTGTCTTGATGGGCAAAGCGTTCATGATAAAGTTGCAGCATATTGGTGCCCGTAATCGCGTTCACTTCGATTGAGTTCGACTTTCTTGAAGGAGTGATCGTCTTCATTTGTAGTTTATAGAGTCCTCCTCTCGGTTCTCTCTTCCCTACAACTTTGGCAACTCCATCAACGTCTAGCTGACAACTTGTAGCGGTAGAAGTGAATAAGCTGTTCCGCGTGTTGTCTTGTGCTACTAGGGTCGAGAATAGATTTTTCGTCAACGATGGTACAAGCCAAGATCTTGAAGTAGTATGATTTCTTTCCTGTTGCCTATCATTGATTCTACCATGACATTGCCTTTCCCTATCGCTGGAATGGTTGTGCCGTCTGCCGTCCTCACAGATTGGTCTTCAGAATCAAATGGCTCGAAATCTTGAAATACATCTCTTCTTACTGATATATGCGTAGTTGCTCCGTTGTCAACATACCAGTTCTCTCTGTCTTGATCTGTTCCCTTTGAGCACGCATTCACCATCATCAATGTTATGCTTTGTACTTGCTTCGACGAATAGGTAGGTGCTGAAATGCTTGGCTTTGGTGGTCGACCATCTTTTATCCATTTCTTGCAGTTCCTTACTCTATGTCCCATTTGTGAACAATAGTTGCACTTCACCTTCGAATCTTTCTTCTTTTTCGACTCATGGACTTCTTGAACTACTAAAGTCTCTTCTCTACTAGTAGTCTCTTCCTTGTCCTGTAGACTTTTCTCATAAGAGCATAGTTGAGTGGTCAGGTTGTCAACAGTTCTATCAGATTTGTTCAAAAGTAACTAACTGGATTTAAACGCGAAGAATCTGTCTTCAAGAGATTCTATTATCTTGCATATGAGCAACAGATCTGGGAGCTGGCTCGTGCTGACCGCGAAGCATGATACAGATTTTGTACTTCCAGGTGGTCCAGTTTGATTTTCCTTTCAGGTTTCCGATCGAGAATTTTGCGTTAAAATTTTCCATGGTGGGGCCGAATAACCTATTAAATTTTGCAGTGTTTTTACGATATTTTAACGAATATTTGTATTAACTAACACTATTTTTTTCACCTTGACAACTCGAGTCTGACACTTTTTGATTTTGAACGTCTGTTTAAAGAGCTTGCAGATACAAGAAGGTTTTATGCTTGTCATATTCCATGCACACACATCACCCACACACAGCCAACAGAGAGCCATTGACACAAGATTGTTTAATCATAACATCTTTTTGTTTAAAATGCAGGTCAGTTTTGACATGAAAGTTGGGGAACAAGAAGTGGGCACAATTGTGATTGGTCTCTTTGGCAAGACAGTGCCGAGGACAGTGGAGAACTTCTACCAACTCGCTCTGAAGCCTGAAGGCGAAGGTTACAAGGGCAGCAAGTTCCACCGTGTCATTGACAACTTCATGATTCAAGGCGGAGACTTCACTAAGGGTGACGGCACTGGTGGTAAATATCTTCGTCTATAACTCATCATCATTAACCCATAACAGCCCACTGCGGGGCTAAAGGTCTTTATTCACATGAGGAAGTATCTCACGCCTATTATCCCCGAGGGGCAGCCATTTCTGGAAATACCCAGGTTTCACCAGTATATTCTTTGGATCCCTTAATGTGACAAGTGGTGAGCCCATCACAGCAGATTAGGAGATAGTGTTAGTGGCCATCTAACTGTCAGAATTTTTCACGCCACCTAAATGTACCAGTTTATTGTGCATAAACACAACGAAAACTGGGACCAACAGTTTCTATACCTATTACAGATATTTACAAATCATATATTATGTATTACTTACTTACATACATAAATACATAATCTCACGCCTATTTCCTGGCAGATCTCTCGTGCTTCATCTACATCAATCATGTAATAGTAATGATTTTCAAAAATCCTAATTTCTTGGTCGACTTAATTATATTAGCTAAGAATAATAATAATTGTATGACTGTACAATGGTGCCATTTAAGTGCGGAAACTATTTCCCTAACATAGAAACATGACTTTTCTTTGTTTGAATACATGCATCACACAAGAAAAACTAAAAAACTTTTAACTTTACTGTCTGAGAATGTAGCTGAGTCTTACTGACTGGGAAACCTGGTATTGCCCATTCATCTCTATGAATAAGGTTATGAAGTTAGAGGCTAATGTCAATTCTAAATTAGTATATGATTATAACTCTCACAATCAAACTTACAAATAATTGCAAATTATTATAGGTTGAACAGGATACCTAAATAAAGCTGTCGAAGGTCACAAATATTTAACACTGAAGTCTATAAAGTCTGTAAAATTGCAATCTTTTCAAATAAATAGCATAATATTAGTATTCATTTCCGAATGGAGATAAATTGCTCATTTAGTCTGTATACCTACTATCAAAGGTCAAATCACTGTTGTTAAGTCGCATAAGTACCCATTTAATTTTCGCTCCTATTGATCTCACCCGGAGGTCGACATGACACCTATTTTTTGTAATTATATACAACATATATTTGCAATCTGTAGGAACTTTTAGTGAATTGTTATTTTAACCCGCATGTCATTGTGTTTTTTTCGGGTTGTGGACACAGTATAATATTGCTTAAATTACCATTGAATTAGATATCATTTTTAAACCGGTAGGATACGGCTAAATAAGGAAACTGTCGCTTCTATATTATCTGTTACGCGTAGGATGGGTGGGTGGTTTTCGTTTTGATTTTACTGCTCTTCTAAGGATTTGTCCTCGGTACCTACTAGTTACTTACTTTACATCCTTACATCTCACTTCAAAAATAACGGTATTCAATACAAACTTGCGCTCTCCTATTGCCTCAACTTGAGGAATAATTTTACAACAAGTTAGATACAGTAATTAAGAAACCAATAACCCTGATTCATCCCACGTATATCTCTGCAGAGTATGAATACACATAATCACAATTTAGGTATGTTTTGTTTAATGTTGATGTGGCATTCGAATGTTTCTGGGTTACCGCCTACAGTTTAATGCGATTTTACACAATGATGTTAAATATAAAACATCATTAGATTTTACACATATTTTAACAATAAAAAGACAAAACTCAAGTTCTTAAAATAATTAATGTTGTTATGTAACTTCCTTCCTAGAAAATGTTATTGCAATAGGAAACTAATTAATTCTGTTATACTTGCTTCTTGTTGTTCATCGATTGTTTGTTTACAAAACTAGATGTGCCGTGCGGTTTCTCTATTGGTATTAAACACTTGGGAATACTGTAGCGTTGTATCATTGAAAGAATTTTGACGTACTACATACTCACAAACAACATTACGAGTACATCGTGTTTCCGAAAGGCAAATAAAAATATAATTAACCGACAGTTAACTGTTCTGATTGGTTGTTGTTGGAAAACCGATTTTATTCTCGAGTATTTAAAGAAGGACTTCGGAAGCATCTTCTTCTTTCGCAACATAGTAGTTAGCAGTAGTGAACCAATTTAAGTACAGAGTGCGGGTGCAGTTCGTTTGTTTATAGGTAGGATTTAAGATTAGGAGTATTTTATGTACATACTTATTTTATAAGGCAGTTTATTTTGGTATTCTATTTAGTTTATTTATCTTTGTTTTTATGGGGATCGTTTTGTATCAGTGGGTTATTTCTATTACTAATATTTATTACATAATAGCATATAATATTATGTACTTAACATATACCTTTGTAATTATATTTTAGCGTGTAGTTTAGTTGTAAGTTATAAATTTAGTTTATGGGCAGCTGGAGCGCGAGGCGCGCCGTCTGCCCCCGGGGCCCCGCAGAATACCAGCGCTGTGGCTAATGCTGCAGCACAAGCTGAGTGGGGTCCCATTAGGCACAATTATTATTTTTTACCAGTTTATTTTATTTCTGTTCTTGTTCTTTGTTTCGTGTCTAATAAATTTATTTTCTTTCTTTCTTTCTTTCTTTATTCAACCAATTAGATTGCTAACATGAGATTTCTTGTCTGTTAGTTAATCTTAGTTTAGTTTGGGTATCGGAAACTTGGGGCACAATAATTATAAGCTTTAGCTTATTTATTTACGTGCCTGGGGTAAATATAGATATCACATTTCAATACAATGAAAAATAATTTTCAAAAGCATGTATGTAATGACAACAGACACAAATACGCTGTTATGAACTAAGAAATGTCCGGAATAACATGTTCACAATATGACCCAAATCCCAATTTTGATAAAATTCAATTTTAATACCATGTTGTAAATTTATAGGACGCAGTATTTACGGCGAACGCTTCGAAGACGAGAACTTCAAGCTGCGCCATTACGGCGCTGGCTGGCTGTCAATGGCCAATGCTGGCAAGGACACCAACGGCTCCCAGTTCTTCATCACCACTACTAAAACACCCTGGCTCGATGGCAGACACGTAGTTTTTGGCAAAATCTTGGAAGGCATGGTATGTGGTATTCGGCACAATGCTGACATCGCCGCGATACATACAACACTAAGCGATATGCAAATATCTTCGCATACACTCATTATATTCTTGTCTTATATATCTTTTACATTCGGCCTGATAGGTTTTAATTAGGGATTCTTTCGAACCAGTGAGGAACTCATGTTTTACCATTAGGCAGTTGTATATTCACTGACTGACCACACCCAATCTAAGTCACTGGACTACGAGCGCCGCGCCGGGGGTCTGTTACATTATCATAGATTCATATAAAGACATATGAATAATTTCGTCTTTAATAAGGATATCAGATATGATCATATGTTCTCTAAAAAATATGTAGGAACCTGGAATAGAGAAGACTATATAAAAAAATATGACTATATAACTCCTGGATTCGCCCTTGGGATACTTGGGAAACACGTGTCGATTTTCAGTCCACTGCAACACGCAATGAGTTCATTATTTATTTTGATAGCAGTAGCAATGAGCTGTCATCAAACTCATGCTACGTAAAAAGGACTAGTTGTCCATAAAAAAAATATTATAATGGATTTCTGGCTCCACAGATCTCAAATAAAATTAACGTCTCGATAAAGTGCAGGAGATAAGCATGTCTCAACGATTATATATTTGATAAAAGATTATGAATCCCACTTCATATTAGAATAGAAGATATAAATGCTAGGTTTTTTTGTTAGGTACTTGTAATGTAAGAAAACTTGTTTGTTGGATAGAACAATAGGTGATGTCCTGTGTTAAAACTACGCCTGCTTACATTTTTTTTATTGCGGAGCGATTTTCATTCGAAAAAAGTATCAGACGTTTTGGATTAACTAATCAATAGATTATAGAAATTAATATAAGTAAGAATCGAACAAGGGTGCACCAAGGTTTTTAGGTTGAGGGATAAATTCTAGTTTTATTAGATTTTTCTTATTTAAATTTTAATAGTATTTAAGGGGTTTCCTCTGATAAAGAATAAATGGTTGTTATTTTTTTATAGTTCTTAGTAAACTTTGGTGGACATACCATTATATTCCTTAGTGAAAAGCAATACTGTCTACAATGGCATGCTCATTTTCTTTATTGGAACACTGATAAGGAAAGCCAACAAATTGCAATTAATTATTGTAGTTATTTACAAAAACTAACTGTTCCCTGCTGTTTCGTAAGATATGGTAAGACGCCTTCCTGTCGGAAAATTATAGCTCATGTTACTCCCAGAAAAGTAAGCTTTCCTTTTGTTAAAGAATTCTTTTAATCAGGCCAGATGATTCGAAGCCTATTCATTCATTACAATCATACAAATGTTCCCTCTTTATAATATTAGTGTAGAAAAAACTGTAATGCCAAGAAGTAGATATGTTTCAAAGTACTATAAGCATTAATCTATAAGTATAGATAAACAAGATAGCAAGGTTTTTAAAATCGCAGAGGAAGCTTTCCATCAAAGCAGTTTTATTCTCATAACATATTTTTTTTCCACGACGAAACAAGCTGTTCACGATGTTTATCTTCTCCAGGATGTTGTTCGTCAAATCGAGAAGACAGTGACTGGCGCCAACGACCGCCCCGTAAAGGATGTCGTTATTGTCAATAGCCGCGCCGAAATTGTTGAAGAACCTTTCAGTGTCTCTAAAGAAAGTGCTCAATAACAAATAACATAGTGTATTTAGTTACATAATATTACATAGTTATTTACATTTTCATAAATAATTAATACTCTTTTTACCAGTGCATTTTTCTTCTAAGTTTTTATTTTGTATGTCACAAAATAATGAAGTTATAGTTTTTTTATCAGTGGGCACATATGGTTATGTATATAAATAAAATATTTTTATCTAACTCATACTTTTTATTTGTTTTAAACATGATTCTGCTTCGTCCTTGGTGTCTGTATTATTTGATAGAACACCCAATTTCCATCCTTGTCCACAACTTTTTCTAGCTTCAACTATTAAGTTTTGCTTTAGGTATGCTCGTCCAAGATTTACATACATAGCCCCTAAATCCTCCATTTTTAGTTCCTTTCCCATTTCTATAGCTTTTTTAAAATAAGCTATACCTTCATCTACTTTGCCAAGTCTATCACAAACAGTGCCAATGTCATTTATTTGTATTACAATGTGTTCGGGTTCAACATCGGACACCTCCTTCATTAGTTCTAAGGAACCCAACATTAAATCTAATCCATGTTCACACTGATTGCATTCTAAAAAGAGTCTGCCGTACCAGTCCTTAGCCATAGCTAATAACTTCTTAGTGTCTGGAGTAGGATCTATTGCTAGAGCATTGTTAAGTTTTTGTATACACCAGTCATATCCCAACTGTGCAGTGTCATATTCTTTTTTCAAATGACTTATTCTAGCCAGTTTCACACCTATATGTATGACACGAGCATCATCTTCGGTTGCTCCATCAGCCATAATTCTTTGGGAAACTGCTACAAAAAGCTTCTTAGCTTTATCTAGTTGTTCTCTTTCTAATGCTAAATTAGCCATAACATCATAGACATATGTTATGCCTAGCTGATGGTTCATTTGTTGGGCTTGCCTTAAAGCTACGTGTAGAAGCTGTTCTGCCTTTTCATATTCAGTTCTCTGTATAAAAAGAACGCAATGCTTTATAGTATGGATGAGATCGTCTTCTGCATTAAGCTTCTTATCGAAACCGAGCCATGTAAACAGTGTGAATCCAACGGTGCAAGGTACAGCAATGCTTTGTTTCGGTATATTGGGTAAAGAAACGGGTATTGATCTGTAATTTACTCTTATTCTTGATAATCTGGTCCATAAAAACCTTACTCTTGAAGACATTTTTAAAACACTTGATTATTCACTTCACAATATTTTCTTGTTATATAACCTCAATTTGTGGTTCGTAAATTAGCAGCAATTCATCATATTTCAAATCTACAGAAAACTAGTTTTTTATTTTAGTATAATAGCAATATCTGCTATCAATATGCATTATGTACATACATATGAAAACAATAAAAATACCCCGAGATTTTTTTTTTTTTTGTTTCACCCCTTACAGGGTAGGCAAAGGCATTACGCCATGCAGCCTCGTCATTAGTTAATGATATCCTTATGTAAATGGCTCTGCTTCAGAGTCCATGCACAAAAATACAGTGTCTTTAACACTTTCTACAACCCTAACGTGCCCTAACTTGGTTATCAGTAAAATGATAGCACTTTTACTGACGACTGTATTGTGACTTTTTGAGGCAATCCAAAAATGTCCATATCTCGAATTTTATCGAATTTCCCATTCACTGCACACTTTCACGGACACTTGCCACATAATAAACTATCACTATTATGAGTCAAAACCCGAAATACACAGCAAAATGAAAATTAAACAAAAAACATGACGTCCCTCTTCGGATTCCCGCCAAAAAGCCAATACCCCGAGAATAAAAAATCTTGGCTTTTTTTTTTACTGGCCTGGAGGCCAATTCCACTAAATGTCAACTCATTGCTTACAGTTGGATGACATTGACATGTGAAGTGACATGAAAAGTATTTTGGCACTTTTCAGAGCAAATAACACCATTTTTTTTTTTTTTTTTTTTTTACTTTCGCATGCGGGGAAAATGCCTTACGCATACCTGGTGGTAGCGGGGACGACAACCAGGTTATGTCAGGCTTGCACTGACTAAAAACCCCCCATGCTGTTCCTCCTCTCGCCCTAAGTCCGAGTCCCGGGAAACAGTTTCTTCCGTGACTCGGCCGGCTATGCTCTCTCCCCATCGGGGCAGCAGGCGCGGGTTATCCCCCGCCACGCTTGCTACCCCTCCTACTCCTACTTTTGAGCATGATCGATTGCCTGGGCCTGTTAGTCAGCAAGCACGGCAATCGATCCGCCAACCCCTCCTTCGGCTTGATTAACCACTCGTCCCGTCAACGGAAGTCGGCGGGACAGGCAGTCAATCAGCCCTGTATCCCCCTCTCTGCGCCGTGCCGGAACAGGAAACACGGCGCTACCCACCCCAATTGGCGCGTCAGGCGCTCAAGTAACCTAACTCAGTCTCCTAGCGGCGGCGCCGGCGTCCCGGCCTCGCGCGACGTAATGGGTGCGCGTCCGGGTCCAGTTCACGCTGCCGTTCCGCCTCTTCCTTCTGTCGGAGCACTGCCTCTGCAAACGACTCGCACGCCTTCCAGACTCTCTCGCTTCCGACCATGGCTCTAACCAAGGTCGGAAGCGAGAGGTCCCCGCCCACCTCCGCGACCAAGGCCGCATGCTCCTCTGTCCACGCCGGACATGCCTCCAGCGTGTGGCGCGCGGTGTCCTCCACGCATCCACAGTGGTGGCATTCGGGCGTGGGCTCCCTTCTTGCCACCCCACACAGTACCTTCCGAAGCAACCGTGCCCCGAGAGGAGTTGTGTGAGGCGGAAAGACAGCACCCCGTGCCCCCTCCTGACCCAGCACTTGAGAACCGGGCGCACCGCTTCCACGGTGTCCCGGCCAGCACTGGGTACCTCCAGGCTTTCCCGCCAACGACGGAGAGCAATTCTGCGGCCGCGCCGGCGCCACCGCAAAACCCCCTCCATCGGCAGCCTATCCTCCCCGGCAGCGCGATGCTCGGCAACGCGACGGTACACGTCAGCGAGCACCTGCGCGTCAAACTCCCAGGGCAGGTCACCGGCCAGCACACACGCCGCCTCGAAGGAGACGGTGCGATAGCCGCGCGCCACCCTGATTGCCATGGCACGCTGCGGCCGCCGTAGAAGAGCCCGAGTGAGGGATCCGAGGGCGTCCACCCAGACGGGAGCCCCATAAAGGGCCATCGAGCGCACAACCAAGGCGTCGAGGCGCCTACATGTGGCGTTCGGCCCCCCAATGTTAGGCAGGAGGCGGCTCAGCGCCGCGCTCACCGCCATTAGTCGCGGCACCAGCCGCTCGAAGTGCCCGCGGAACGTTAGACGTGGGTCAAGGACTACGCCTAGGTACCTCAGCGCAGACCCGACATCTATCCTGACCCCGCCCACCATAATATGAGCACCAGCAGGCGGCCTCCTCCTTGGCCCGTGGAAGCACAGCGCCTCCGATTTCGGAAGTGCCACTTCCAGGCCCAGCCGACGGATCCGCTGAACCACCTGCGCGACACCTGCGGTGGCGCGGATGGCCGCATCGTGGAAGTCACGACCCTGCGCGGTAACCAGCGTGTCGTCTGCATAGCAGGTCACGCTGACCCCGCACAGCATCGTACCCCGGAGAACCCAGTCGTAGCCAATGTTCCACAAGAGTGGTCCTAGGACCGACCCCTGTGGAACACCGCGCGACATGGGCTTGGCCATCCACCCCTCCCGCGCCGGATACCGTATCTCTCTGTCCGTGAGATAGGCCTCGACGACGCGGCGCAGGTATAGCGGGAACCTGTGGTACCGCAGCGCCTCCTTTATGCACGCCCAAGGGAGGGAGTTAAAGGCGTTGGCAATGTCCAGTGACACCGCCAACAGCACTTCACCCCGCCCAATCGCCTCTTCTGCAACCCTCTTTACCCTCTGGACAGCATCTATAGTAGAGCGGGCATGACGAAACCCGAATTGGGTATCGGACAAATCCGGACCCACCTCCTTCATGTGATGGGCGAGACGGACCGCTACTACACGTTCGAATAGCTTGCCCATCTCGTCCAACAACACGATTGGGCGGTAGCCCGAAGGTGAGTCCGCCGGCCGACCCTCTTTCCTCAGCAGGACCAATTTCCCCGTCTTCCAGGGGCGAGGGAACTGGCCCTGCTCCAAGCAAGCAGTAAACAGCCTCCGGACCCTTTCTGATAAGGGTCCAAAGGCTAAGGCCACCGCCTTGCCCGGAACGCCGTCTAGCCCCGGAGCTTTCTTCTTGCCCCGAAGCCGGGCCACTACCAGCTCCAGTTCCTCCTCGGACACCTCCGGGACTCTCATACTACCACCTTCAACCATATCATCGACTGGTCCCTCTCCAACATTTGGGGGGCCGTCTGCACCGACATTACTGGGGGCAGCAGGTCTCCAGCGGGCGGAAACAATGTGGCGACGATACGGTCCGTCAGGGACGGCTCAAGTGTCCTTGTCAGAGGAGGTGCCTGTGCCCGGATCTTATCTCTTACCATCTTATACGGACGCCCCCACGGGTCCCCATCCAGGGAGCGAATGAAGTCCTCGTGAGCAGCGTTTTTAGCGGCAGCAATTGAGGCGGACAGGGCCTCCACCTTCTCCCTGTAGGTGGCATAGAGGCAGTCCTCCATCTCTTGATTGCGGCGGCCCCTCCGGCGGCTTCGTGTAAAGGCGCGCCTGGCAGCCGTACAGTCGACTCGTGACTGCGCTACCTCTGGCGTCCACCAATACAAGCGCCGCCAAGGGGCATGCGGGCCCTGGCGGGGCATCGCAGTGTTACAGATGCGCTTCATTGCCCCGCCAAGCCAGTGCGCCTCCTCGACCGCATCTACTGCGCCGGCAGGCCCTGGATGCCAAGACTCAACCAGGGCGGCCTCGAGCAGCAGATCGCGGTCGAGCTGCTTCAGCGCCCATCGTGGAGGATCACCTGCAAGTGGAAGCCAAGGATCTGTGCTAGCGGTGGAGAGGGCGGAGACGTCGAACCGTATATATCGGTGGTCCGACAGCGTCTCCTCCGACTCCAGCACCTCCCAGCCAGAAACACGGCGCGCGAGGTCACCGGTCGCGAAAGTCACATCCACGATCGAGCCACCCCCGCGCCTCACGCAAGTAAGCACACTTCCGAAGTTGAGGACGGTCATCCCCAGAGCTGTGGCACAACCTAAAAGATCAACGCCCCGCGCGTCAGTCACCGATAAACCCCACGCCGCCGATTTGGCGTTGAAATCTCCGGCGACAAGCACGTGACGAGGGCGTCTCTGAGCGACCACCGCCTCCAACTCTCGCAGGTAGTTCTCAAAGTCGGCGAGCGGCCGATTCGGCGAGAAGTAACCGCCGACAATGAGGACCCCTCCGATTTCCCCCGCGACCCACCCATGACCCCTCGCAATCCTTTCGAGGGAGGGAGTACCGGCAGCCATTTTCGTAACGATGGCCACCAGGCCGTCCGCATCTCCTTCCCAACTGTTGTTGGATGGGACACGGTACGGCTCTGAGACCACCGCCACGTGTATCCTCCACTGCGCCATGCTCTGCAGCAACAAATCTTGAGCACTGGCGCAGTGGTTGATGTTCGCCTGTAGGAACCTGGTTGTCGACATTATTGTTGGTCGACAACCATGTTTCCACCTTCGGCCTGCGTACTCCCGGCCTGCGTGGCGGGGGGCGACGTTCGACCTACCGACCGCAATGCAGCCACGGGGCCATCGCGAATCAGTTGTTTACCTTTCTTGGGTGGGGCTGTACACGAGCTACCGCCGCACCTGTGGTCTGCTGGTCTGCCTGCCACCGCGCAGAGAGGGCAGTGCGGTGCATCGCGGCAGTTGCCCGCGATGTGCCCGGCGACTCCGCAGCGGTAGCACAAATCACTGCGGTCCACTTCCGACGGGCAGAGCGCCTGTGCATGCCCGGGCTCCAGGCACCTAAAGCACCGAAGCGGGCGCGCATCAAGCAGCTCCGCGCGGGCTGTAGACCATCCAACCTTCAGGCGAGCACCATCGACGCAGATTTTGCGCGCAGCTGTCGCCGGACAGCGAACCCACGCCGCGCCAAGTCCCGAGAGACGGAACCTCACTGCGCCACAGGACACGGCGGCCGCGTCACACCCTCCAGCGCTCGCCACGGCCGCGACTATCTCATCTGTGGAAATAGAATCATCGAGACCGGAGAGCCTTAGCTCCGCCGATCTGACGGGCCGCGAGACCCGCACTACCTCCGACCCGAAGGCCTTCTCGAGCTCCCGGGCGAGGGAGTCAGCCTTTGCACTGCTGATCGAGGCTGCGCCCGGCACCTCCACCAACCGTGCGCCGTTAACCGCATTTCGAAACCGTACTCTTGGGATGTCAAGTGCTTCCAGGTCAATCTTAAGTTTCGCCGCCGTGATCAACTGGCCGTAAGTAAACCCATTCTCAACGGCACCCGGCTGCAGTGTCAGCATCACCGCGGACGATCGCGGCGGACGCAGCTTTCGAGCGGCCATCTGACCATTCACATGTCAATGTCATCCAACTGTAACCGTTGAGTCACAGACCAGTAATAGACGTTGAGTTGACATTTAGTGGAATTGGCCTCCAGGCCAGTAAAAAAATTGACACCATTGACATGACATTGATTGTCATCCAACTATAACCGTTGACATTTAGTAGAATTGGCCCCCTGGCCTTTGGATTTTCTCCTGCTTTTTTTTTTAAATGGTTTATTGGCCTATTTTCTCCTGCTTCGCTCCAGTGTTAACAGCCCTCTAAAATATTTGCCCCTAAATCATAAGTCAAAAACCCCTAAAATCCCCCTAATAAAATAAAGTTATAAATAATAAACTCATAAGATTTTTGCCTTAATTTCGAAATGAATATACACACACCGGCACAATTAGCGGAACAGAAAAAAAAAGGAGAAAAAAGAGGGAATTTAGAACAATGAATGTAATTTTTAAACAATATATTATTTAAAATGAAACAACAATTAAATTAACATGTTTTGACATTCATTTGTAACACCATACTTAAAATTTTATAAAAATAAAAATTAAATTAAACAAAATGCATTTTTCTTCGATTTTTAATTATAGAGAAACAGCAGAAAATTCAAGATTTTCCAAAGTTTAACAACAATTTCAATGACTGTTCAATATCGAGTGTTTCCTCCTCGTGCTCTGATGAGGGTTTCCATCCGTCTGGGCATGCTGCGGATGATGTTATCAATGGTTTCTTGGGGCAACCTCTGCCATTCTTCAAGTAATGCGTTTCGCAACTCGTTGAGATTATTGGGAGGGGGCATTCTTGACTTTACACTCCTCTTTAGCAAGTCCCAGACGTGTTCTATAGGGTTCATATCGGGGGACCGTGCTGGCCACTCCATCACCGTTATACCAACATGGTTTAGGTATGTCTGTACTGTGCGAGCACTGTGAGCCCGAGCATTATCCTGCATTAGAATGAAGTTGTTACCAATAAAGGGGGCAAATGGCACAACATGTTCTTCTAAAATCTCCCTGATATACCGATCAGCATTCAGATTCCCGCCATCAACCACTACTAACTCCGTACGAGCTCCTAAACATATTCCTCCCCAGACCATAATTGAACCGCCGCCATATGCAACTGTATTTTCAAAATTAGACTGGATATACCGTTCTCCTTTGCGTCTCCATACTCGCTGCCTTCCATCAATTTGATTTAACATAACTCTGCATTCATCAGTAAAAAGAACCTGTCCCCAGTCGTCGAAGTCCCAATCACGATGTTCACGACCAAAGTGTAGACGGTTTGTGTGATGATGTCTCTCAAGTTTTGGGGCTTTGGCGGGCACATACGAGCCTATACCCACTTCTTCGAATCTTCTACGAACTGTCCGCTCACTCATCCTAACTGCTCGTACCTCTTCCAGTAAATTTCGAGCCTGCACCGCCGTTAGTCTCGTGTTCCGTCGGACTTGAAGTTGGAGAAAACGGTCATCCCTCCTTGAAGTACACCTTTTCCGGCCTTGTCCTCTCCTTCTCACTAGAGCATTCGTCAATCTGTATCGTTGGATGCTACGATAAATCGTTGATAACGATCGACGAAGGCTTCTGGCAATCGATCTGTAAGTTTGACCATTTCTCCTCATTTGATCTGCCCTAATGATTTCTGATGGCGTTAAATCAGGCATAATTAGATGCTCGTAAATTATCAATATGCGAAAAAACTCAAAAGCCTCAAAAACTGCAATTCAAAGCTTTTCAAATGGAATTCACGAACCTTCTAAAAACGGACAAGCGGTGGAAAAAATGAATCAATGAAAATTAAAACAAAAGAATGAAAAAAAGGGCAGTCGCTTAGTATTCCATTTTTAAATTAAAACCCAAATTTAAAAAAAGCTTGTTTAGCCGGCCAGTAACACGCAAAAATGCGTAAATACTCCCTTTTTTTTCTGTTCCGCTAATTGTGCCGGTGTGTGTATTATATATTTTATAAAGGCAAAATTTTTTGTATTTAAAAAAGTAAAATTTTCTAAATAAAATGTCCCATAAGATTTTTTATGCAACCAATTTTTTAATGCAATTTTAAAATTAAGATTCATAATGATTTTCTTTTTGGTAAATATGAAAATCTTAAATTTGAAGTTACGGCTTTCTTATTGGTACTAAGAAAAAATTATAAGAGACTTGTTTAACATTTAAATTTTGAACATTTTTATCCCTTTCTTTTTTTCTTTAAAAAACGCAGAAATCTTAAAATCCCTAGATACTATAAAGGCCCCTAAAAATCCCAACGCACTTGTTTACCCCCTAAATTTGGGAGGGAATTTCCTCAGGGAAACCCCTACCCCCAGGGAACGCTGCCTCACGCCCCTCTGAGAAAATACATAGCACAGATAGTGTTGCCGTTCTACAAAATTAAAAGTCCCTAGACATCTCAAAAATTCCGCCAGAAAGGGTTAAAAAATATTTTTAGAAAATTCACTATAATATGTCCCTAGATCTTACCAGATATGAAATATCGCTGACGCTCTAGTCTAATCTCATTTTTTACTTAACTAGTCTGATGGATTCAAACATCTTTTTATTAGAACAAAACAAAAAAAAGACGTGTGGCACTCGGGGACTGCCGCGGTAAAGCTATTGCATAGCATTTTTTATCAACAAGACTGCCGAAAAGAAACGACGTTAGACAATGCACGGCCTTCAAGCCACACGGGTGTTATTTAAATGGTTAGCAGAGTATTCGTATTTTTGTAAGCAGAAAAATATAATCTGTAAGCAGAAATAGCTAATTGGTCAGCAACTCATGGCCAGCAAACATTACAAAACCTATCAGCATTTTATGTCATTCTGGATGGCTGTAATTATTTTTGAGCTGCAATGAGCTGCTACTGCTTAATAAAATTTTGGTAAGCACTCAGAGGGGAAGCCAAAAAATATTTTTTGAGCTGCATATAAAAGTAGCAAAAATAATCTTAGCAAACTTGTCATGCGCAAAATGGGCGCATTCCTTACAAAGATTAAGAAGGACTTTGGATTATGCAACTTTTATCATTATAATTATTATTACCATTACAAGTAGTGGTGGTGGTGGTGGTAGTGGTGGTAGTGGAAGTGGGAGTGGTGGTGGTTGTAGTGGGGGTGGGTGTGGGAGTGTGAGGGTGTGTGAGTGGGAGTGGGGGTGGGTGTAGGGTGGGAGTGGGAGTTGGAGTGGGCGTGGGAGTGGGAGTGGGGGTGGAAGTGGGGTTGGGGGTGGGTGTGGGAGTCAGAGTGGGAGTGGGAGTCAGAGTGGGAGTGGGACTGAGACCGGGACCTGGACTCGGACTCGGACTTGGACTGGGACTGGGACTGGGACTCGGACTCGGACTCGGACTCGGACTCGGACTCGGACTCGGACTCGGACTTGGACTCGGACTCGGACTCGGACTCGGACTCGGACTCGGACTTCCTATTTTGGAAGTTCCTATTTTGGATTTTGAATTTTGAATTTTCGATTTTGAATTTTGAATTTTGAATTTTGAATTTTGAATAAAACATTTTGACTCGGACTCGGACCTCCGTGCCCGTCGGAGTGGGGAGCGTGAGGTTTTTTCGTTACGGAATTTCTGGATTCGGTCCCCGCGCTCAAGGCCCGCGATAGAAGCTATGCAATAGCTTAATAAATAAATAATATACAGACAATAAAGAAAGCAAAATAAATAAAACATTAAGTGATAAAAGAGATAGCAGTACCTAATTCCTTATCTTCGAACAAATATTTTACTTAAAGAATAGGAAAATTAGTTAAATGTACCTTGATTTCAAAATAAAGAAAAGTTCAAATATTTATGGTATCCAGTTACTCTTGGCTTTCCTTTGCCAACTTCGATAACAACAACGAAAAATCGAAAAAGTCATGAAATCCCCTAAATCCAGCGACTAAGTTGCTAGAACGGCAACACTGAGCAGAGACATATGGTGCGGTCCAAATTGCACTATCTGCGCTCGTGTGCGCTATATTTGTCGCGAAATAGTCCAGGCAATGAAGCGGATTTTTGTATGAAGACCCCAACATTAATTCCTCAGTCGATGAAACTTTGCAGGATTGTAGTATAGTATGAGACAATACTTGCATAAAAAAATCCAAAAAAAAAACCTAACCGAAGTTAGGTATTTTTACTGAAATAGTTTTTTATTTGATATCTGTGTTGGGAAAAATGCTCAGTCAAAATTTTCTTCGTCAGCAATATTCATGTGTGTTAAGAAAGCTATATGCGAAATATCCAAAAAAATCTCCTGGTAGAAACAACAAAAATCAGACGTATATGTACCTTGCACGGGAAAATTGCTCAGTCCATTTTTTTAACTGGAATGTCATTTAATAGTCGCTGTGAACTTACAATAGGAAAATCCAAAATAAAAACCGTCTCGCTACATTATTTTCAGAAAATATCAAATTTTCAACTAAAAAAAAAATTTTTTTTTAGTATAAAAACCTAACTTAGGTTAAGTTTTTTTTTTGGATTTTTTTATGCAAGTATTGTCTCATACTATACTACAATCCTGCAAAGTTTCATCGACTGAGGAATTAATGTTGGGGTCCACTACCTTTATTGCCTAGACTAAAAGACATATATAGATATAGATTAATAACGAATTCCTTCGCGTATAGAGTAGGTAATGTAAATATTGTAATTAGTCATACCTAAAGTCCATATCACTATTATCCTTAGTACAGTACAGTAGCAGTTCTTTCCACCACTGGTCCTCACGAGATTGTTCGACCTGCACATAAAAGACATACATGACACCGAGCAGTTCGGTGCCACTAAGAGGGTCACGCAGGCCTCAACCTGCCACAACCCTGTTAGTTACTGATGTTTAGGAATAAGCAACTATCTAAATATAAAGTGTAGCATTGGCCCCGAGTCGTTGTACATGGGAAGCCGAGGCCTTATCATCACACATTAGGAGCCGAGGCTGTAGGCAACTTCCTACTGGAGAGCTAAGGCTCAATCCATCACACATTGGAGCCGAGGCTGTAGGCAACTTCCTACTGGAGAGCTGAGGCTCAATCCATCATACATTGGAGCCGAGGCTGTAGGCAACTTCCTACTGGAGAACTGAGGGTCCATCCATCATACATTGGAGCCGAGGCTGTAGGCAACTTCCTACTGGAGAACTGAGGGTCCATCCATCATACATTGGAGCCGAGGCTGTAGGCAACTTCCTACTGGAGAGCTGAGGCTCAATCCATCATACATTGGAGCCGAGGCTGTAACGTCAAATATAGTGAGCTGAGGCTTTATCTTTACATAAGGATGGCCAATGCTTTCAGTACAGCAGGTATTAGAAGCTCTAACAATATTGCGCATCCTATCAAGAAATCAAGACGAGACCTGGCCAGGGTGTGTGATCATATCATTATTTACAGATATACAACAATATATGGTTTCGCACGAAAACTTGAGTATACTCTTATCCCACATCTATAAAGTATGCTTGATCCTATAGTAATAGTAGGTATTTTAGCAAATGCTTCTAACTACGAAATGCTCTCAACAATACATACTATACAATGCTTAGTGGAAATACTTAGATACTTAGCTTTCGTTAATACTTAGCTACTTAGATACTTAGTGCTAAATGTTTAGCCTAGATACTTAGCTTTCAAAACTCCGTTTGAACTATTAACCACACACTGACTGTCACAAACATTTTGCCGCTCTCGTTCACTTCCCAATTTCATAATGGCCGCTGTCAATCCCGCGAGCATCGGTGTTGCCATCTGAATAACTCCCGCTAGTTCGCGACAATATTCATGCAAACAACTGTTCAAATTGCGCTGTGGTACGCTGACATGAGCATTGTGACTTCATCGATGACGTCATCGATTGGTGCGAACAGTGCCAACACCGAGGAGGTAGTGCAATGTCTCCGGAACTGTCAAACAGTTGTCAAACTTCAATGTGCATGGTGTTTTTTCGTTTTTTGATTGTTCTGTTTTTTCCCGCCCCGCGAACTTTTACTTTTTGATTAAGTATTAATTAAAATTAGGTATGTCGTCCGTCATTGATATTAACAGAAGTACATTGCGAAGCTTCGGTGGATTCTATATGACTGAATTTAACTTCAGAACAATATCAACGAGTAGCAATTGGTTTGTACTAACATTTAAAATACCTATTAGAATGGAAAAACTACTTTATTTGAAAACTACATTACAATATTAAAAGAACTGTAATTTTTGACAAACGAAAACCTGGTCAAATTGTTTGCATGCTAATTAACAATCGTAATCATTATGAACAGTCGTGTGCGTGCTCACGAACGTATTTACCATTTGCACAAAACGGACCGCACTAATAGTTGGTACTAAAAAAAACAACAACTAGAAATGGGCCAAAAATATTGATATTTTCCATAATATGTCGATACTTTTTATCGCGATATATCGATACTTATCTTAGAGTATCGAATCCGTAACTTTTCAAATCCCACTACGATGTGTATGAAATAATTTTATAGGGTAGCTTTGTCTATATCTTACGACTGACGATGACTACTTGATTGGTTACATTGTATTGTTGCTTGGTCTCGAGCATTAATAAAAATCGGTTGTCTGTAAAGTCGGTTTACTGAAGATAGTTGAACGTGACAACGTCATACTTTTTAGATTGTGCCTCTTTGTCGCTCGTTGCACGCTCTCGCTTGCACTGTAACGCCGCATACGTCATACTTTTTCGTGCATGCAGCCGACGTTGTCACGTCAAAAAATACTATTTTTATTTTTTTTAATGATACTTTTTTCCCTTGCACATTCCTAAAACCAACAGTTTTTTTAAAACATTCTTAAGGCAGAAACGTCTCAATGCATGCAGCCTGTATCGTGAGATGTATGTACATATAGTTAGATAATGTTACGATATTTACCATGATTATATATTTGTGTAAGTGAAATCTGTAACTGGGTAAATTTTCAAACGTACTTTATTAGGCGTCCTGTGCCCTTTATAGAAAAACTATCATTCAAAACAGACTAAACACAGGCTTTTTTGAAAATATACCTCATAGATTAACCATTTACATAAACAAATTAGAATTAATATTAAAAACTTAAAAGAAATTCCACGTTAAATAATCCGACTTGTACGGCGGCCTATCCCTGGGAGGCTTGTCCCACTTCAAATTGCGCTCAGAAAACGACTCACTATAACACGAAATTTTTAAGTATATTTTATCAAAATATGTCATTTTAAAGATATTTACTTAATTCCTAATTCAAAATAACAAAAACTGAACTAACTATTAAATTAAAAAACTGAGAAGCTAATATGTTTTTGTCCCGCGTAAAACTGCTCTTTTGATGCTCGTATTTGACAACTTGTTTCATATTAGTCAAGCGATTTCACGCCAAATGTTTGTATCGTACCACCCAAGCGTTTATCGGACCCCAACTTGTGTGTGGAGAGGATGGCGTATACGCAGGTTTTTACATGTTCCTGAAGTAATTTTTTCCTGAAGTCTGGTTTGGTCACCGTGAGCGCCCAGTTCGGTGGCATGTTTTAGATAATGAACAGAGTTATGTACTGTATCGTCAAGATAGTATGTTGTGGATAATTACCTCGATATTACGACCTGCCAATATCTTCCAAATTAATTAGGTAGTTGGGTAATTATCATGAAAAAAACCATTTGGTCGTCATTTTGGTGGCGTCGTTGCAGTGGCGCAGTGGACCACCGTTATGATGAATGCCTGTATAATCAATACTATTACTAATAATATATTAACACATAGTAGTTACTTGTTTTTCATATATTATTACTGTGTTGTAAGTATTTCACCGTGATAATAGCATAACAGTAAAATTTACGTACTATGTAGGTATAACTGTGATAACCCTTTATGGCTACATACATTAAAGAAATAAATAATATTAGTAATGATTGGGTACCAAAAAAGTTGATTAATATAAAATAAAACATGTATGTACATAATATGGCTTTTTTATTTGAAATATTTAAGAAAACGTCATTACGGTGGCGCAAAAATTTAAAAAAATATATTTCTCCGAAAGTAATGTGTTTCCAAGGGCGCCTCCCAAATTATTAGATTCACAGCATCTTAATGTATAATCTAAAGCATTTAGTTTGAGTGAAATATGAGAAAAAAAATACTACCGCAATGACGAAAAAAAGGACGGTTTGAAAATTTACCCATCTAGTAGAATTTGTACCTTCGTCTTAAATGTTCTAAGAGTAGAAACAAAAACGATGAATCCGTTTCATATTTACATTGATAACTGCATTGCCAATGTCTCATTCAACAAAAAAAACCGTTACAATGACAAGATCGACGACAGACAGTGGGGCTTTTTGGCGGGAATCCGAAGAGGGACGTCATGTTTTTTGTATAATTTTCATTTTGCTGTGTATTTCGGGTTTTGACTCTTAATTATAGTGATAGTTTATTATGTGGCAAGTGTCCGTGAAAGTGTGCAGTGAATGGGAAATTCGATAAAATGCGAGATATGGACATTTTTGGATTGCCTCAAAAAGTCACAATAAAGTCGTCAGTAAAAGTGCTATCATTTTACTGATAACCAAGTTAGGGCACGTTAGGGTTGTAGAAAGTGTTAAGAGCCCTATCACAAAACTACGCTCCTCAAGATTAGGCATTTGAACGCGACAGCCCGCTTGCTCGGGGTCACGAGTTCACGGCACTACTCTGCCGTAGCGGCAGCAAGCGATTTAACGTCCTTGATACTTTTCTATTTTTTTTATTGTAGTGTGTTCAACTTTTTTAGCGGGCGTATGTTAAGAAAGTTTAAAACAATACAATTTACACCCCTTTAGAGATTGTAGTTTATATAATATGTTTTTAGATATAGGTACGTAGATTTTTGCTTAAACTGAGAGGGACCAACCTTGAAATAAAAAGTCTGTTCTCTCTCACACATAAAATGAAGGTTACCAGGGGTCTTTCATCTATACATATAACAAAACTCTAACGGGACCGTGTCTGTGCATAAAATATTTTTAGAAAAATAAATAAATCGTTGTCATGCAATAATATTCCACGCACAAAGTTAGTCACCATATTCTCTAAGTAGGTGTTTTCTTGGTTAATATTTACGATGTATTCCCGTTGTCCTCATTGGCCGTATTCCCATTATAGGGATACGGCAGTGGGGACAACGGGAATACATAAATTTCACGTGTCAATATCCCCATCAAATCTTTTTAAAATCCCTAAAATCTAAATACCTAATGGTTTTTTGACTTAAAGTGAAACTACCAAAAACTTAAAATGTCAAATGGATATATTACTGAAGTTCAAAAGGATAAAATTTGAAATACCAATGTACGAAGTCCCTGAAATTGATTTACCTCACAGTTCATTGACCAAAATAACAAATACCGATATTAAAGTATGTACATAATCTACTTTATAACACATTACATTGTATTTCATTATTTATTTATTTATTTATTTAACTTCATGTACCAAGAAAATGTACACATGGCGAACTTAATGCCTAAAGGCATTATCTACCAGTCAACCATCAGGCTAAGCAGAAATAATTTGGCGGAATTGGCCGCAAATAGTAAAAAAAATCAATTAAATATAGCATTACGGTAAATTTAAATATATATATATATATATATATTATTACGTAAATCCTAATACATATATATGTTGATAAAATAAACTAATACATACTATATATCGTAACAAACATAAAACAAAAATACTTACATAAAATAATCTAAAGATGATGATTTTCTTTCAAACAATTTATGTTTGACCTGATAAAAACGCACGAATTTTCCTCTTAAAAGAAAACTTGCATTGGGATTTTCTAATGCAAACGGGGAGGGTGTTCCACAGCCTGATGGCATGCACAGTGAAAGAGTTGGACACAAAACCAGTACGGTGAGAAGGCATATGTAATAACAGATGATTGCGAAGACTTCGACTGTGGGAGGAGCCCAAGAGCTGGAATCTACATTTCAAGTAGTTAGGAGAAAACGGATCGTTGAGAAGTGAATAAACCATGCAAAGCATCCGAAGCTGTCTTCGCTTTGGGATGGGTAGCCAGTTAAGCTGAGAACGGAAGGTAGAGATGTGGTCATATTTGCGTAAACCGAAAATAAATCGGATACAATTATTTTGGAGGCGATCCAGTTTATTTATTTGTGCCTGGGTAAGATCGGAACAACACACATCAGCATAATCAAAGATAGGAAGTAGGAGAGATTGGATCAGAAGTATTTTAGTGGAAATTGGAAGAAAATTTTTAAGACGGTATAGAGACCGGAGGGAGCCAGTAATTTTTCTGCTAACCTCTTTAATATGCTTATCCCAACTGAGGGAGTTGTCTATATATAAGCCTAGATCTTTTACGTCAGAGCAGAAAGGAATGACGCTACTATCAAAGAGAATCGGTGAGACGGTCCTTAGATCAATTTTACGTAACTGCCGTGTGCTGCCCAAGATAATGGCCTGACACTTGGTTGGATTGACAGACACTCCAAACCGGTTGGACCACTGGCAGATCGAGTTAAGGTCACGATTAAGTCGTAGAACAGCGTCGCCTATGTCGGCAGCATCGGCCTGGGCGTAAAGCTGCAAGTCATCGGCATACAGATGGTAAGAGCATTTCAGGTGGGTGGTCAGGAAATTAATGAATATAGAGAAGAGGAGGGGAGATAGTATACCGCCTTGAGGTACGCCAGTGACTAGGTCACGCCACCCGGAGAGCACCCGGCCGGTGCGAACCGCCTGCTGACGACCGCGGAGATAGGAGGAGAACCAGTCTACTGCCGAGGAAGAGATTCGCAGATGAGCTAGGATAGCCAGAAGAATATCGTGGTCGACGGTATTAAAGGCGTTGGAGAAATCAATTAATACAAGAGCCGTTAATTTTGAGTCTTCCATACCTTGTCTAGTGTCCTCCAGGACCTTAAGGAGAGCAGTTGTTGTGCTGTGACCTGGGCGAAAACCTGACTGAAGAGGGCTCAAAAGACGATTCGAATAAATGAATGTTGATAATTGTTTGTGCACAACAGCTTCGATGATTTTGGAAAGAAAGGGGAGTATAGAAATGGGTCTAAAGTGAGATACTAAGGTAGGGTTCGACAATTTTGGCAGTGGAAGGATGAATGCTTTGCGCCAAATGCTGGGGAAAGTGCTGGTTGACAGGGAGAAATTTACAATGTGTGTAATTAAAGGGAGAATGTGGTTAAGTAGAGGCATGACCATAGATCTGCTAACGTCATCGCAACCCACTGCCTGAGATTTGATGGAGGACACTGTTTTATGGATCTCTTCCTCAGAAACTGGAGAAAATGAGAAAATGTCAATGGTGAGAGGATCCAAGGAAGAAATTTCAGAGATTGTAGACGATTTAATAGCAGCGTTCAAGGTAAGTGCGGCAGAGAAGTGAATATTTATGTCATCAAGGGAAAAGTTATGATTGACGAGGGACTTCGAAGATTTCCCAAAACCCAGGGATTTGAGAAACTTCCAAGTATCGGGAGAAGAGGAGTTACGCACTTGTGCGTTATTGTAATGTAAATCGCACGGTTTATCAAGGTCCTCCGGCTAAAAACGAACGGTACTTATTAAAATCTTAACAAATATATTTTTTTTCGCTGTTTTGTTTTTATTCGTTTATGAAAGTTCGAGTTTTCTTTATTTCCTCGCAAATATGTTATGTAACGTCGTATGTCATACTTGCGCCTACGGCTGGGGCTAGCAATATTGCCTCGGCTGTAATTTTCAACTTACCGCACTTATACTATAATGTACTATATCATATTGTAGCATACTTACTTAACAACGGTTATAATAAAAGATCTTTATTTGTTGCTCATAAAAAAACCTAACATCAAAGATCTTCTGAACCTAACCAGTCCAAATAATTTTCGCTCTGGTATTTTGAGCTCGCTTCGCTCGCTCTCGCAAGTGGTGCATTATTTTAAGTATTTTGACCATTTGGTATTTAAAATGTTGGTATATCAAACTTTGTTGTTATAACTATAAAGATTTTGAATATTAGGTATTTAGTCCAATCTGTATTATAATCTTAGATATTTCGTAGGTAAGTATTCGCTGCCTAGGTATATTAAAACATTAGGTATTTAGATTTTAGGGATTTTAAACGTAAGTTATTTTACGTTAGGTTTTTAATTTTAGACATTCAAATACGTGCCCGACCACATACAGAAATAGACTCAAACAACATTTTTATCCAATGACAAAGAAACTAATGAGCAACCCTCAAACATTCAAAAGATTAAAAAGAAAAACGCCTCAAGATCTAATCTGAGAATAGAAAAAAAATTTTAAGGGTGGAACACTGGTCCCATTTCTTGCAATACTATATATTCTCATCAAAATATTGCTGAATGTTCAAGGACAGATTGCATTAAATTAAAGGAGAGAGAAAAAAATCTATGGGGACAACGGGAAGTATTTTTAATAATTTTATTTCGTTATTTCAATGGGTACAGATAGTGGGGACAACAGGAAGTATTTTTAATAATTTTATTAAATTCCCGTTGTCCCCACTCAATGGGGATATCGTCAATGGGAACAACGGGAATACACCATATTTACTTGAGCCGAAACTTTATTTACGGCGCTTTTTTTGTTTACGGAAATTTATTTATTGTATGTCGCGAGATTTAAGTACTCGTGTTTAAGTAAATATATGTATAAGTAACTGATTGAATTAAATTTTTAGAATTTTTAGTGTAAATATGAGTACCTACTTAAATCTCGCGAAAAGCTTTTATCTATACATATAATAAAACTCTAACGGCGCCGTGTCTGTACATTAAATATTTTTTGAAAATTTTAACGGTAGTGTATATAGTTAACGATACCAAAACACTAATTTTTGGAATTTTTGTCTGTCTGTCTGTCTGGTTGTGCACGCATCACGCAAAAACTACTGGACGGATTTTAATGAAATTTGGTGTGGTGATAGCTGAGTACCCGGGTCAACATCTAGGGTACTTTTTATTCCAGAAAAACTTTCTCATTCCCACGGGAAAATATAAAAACTGGGTAAAAAGAAAAATACGTACTACTCTGAAACGATAACACCTAGAATCTTGAAATATGGTGTGAAGGTGTCTTATACATCGTAGCCTACTCATATAAAGGGATATTCGAAAATTCCCACGGGAACGGGAATAATCGGGATGCGCGCGGGCAACGTCGCTATGGGCACCCGCTATTTGAAATATGGTATGTAATGTAGGTGTCTTACATATATGTCATAGGCAACCACTATAAAGGGATTTTTGGAAATTCCCACGGGAACGGGAATAAACTGGATCCGCGCGGGCAACGCCGCTGGGCACCCGCTAGTTACGTAATAAATTGTGTAATGACGTTTTAAGATAGTAGAAGTTTTAAAGGGAGAGTGTATTTTATTCTTTTTAGTGCATTAAAATAAAAGCTTGTTTAAAAATTATTTTTTTACTCATAATTTATTTTTTACTTTTTAGTTGGATTTAAAATGACTTCACATAGCTAACCATGCATTGTCATCCAAACTAAACGTGTATACAAAATTTTAGCTCAATTGGTTATATTCCAGCTCCATCATCAGACACTGACATGTCTGACATCAGACACACCAAAGTACTCGTCAACGCGAATCATACGAGCCCAAACTCGATAGGGTTATGTCGTTTAATTACGGAGTTCCCATGGCCATTTTCCAGCTCCATCATCAGACCCTGGTTACCATCTAGCACCAAAGTTCTCGTCAGGACGAATCAAACGAGCCCAAACTCGATAGGGTTTTGTCGTTAAATTACTGAGTTCCTTTGGCCGTCTTCCAGCTCCATCATCAGACTCTGGTTACCATCTAGCACCAAACAACTCGTGAAGATGTGTCATACGAGCCCAAACTCGATGGGGTTGTGTCATTTAATTACCGAGTTCCCATGGCCATCTTCTAGCTCCATCATCAGACCCTGGTTACCATCTAACACCAAAGTATTTGTCAAGACGAATCATACAAGCCCAAACTCGACGGGTTTACGAGTAGTCATTGAGGAGTTGTGATATCCACCTCCTGGCTCCATCATCAGATCAGCTCAGTGATACCATAATATTGCATTGTCACCGAACTTACATAAGTACACCAAATTTCAGCTCAATCGGTATACAAACAACCATCACCACATGAGCAACTATCACAAGTTACAATAAAATACTTCGATGATTAAAACTTGTTATAGGTAGTCGCACTATAATTACGACGAAATTCGCGGTCTTTCGGCGTGACAAATTTTGACACAGGTCCATCGTCGACGAGCGCTCGCGCAGTACTGAGCTCGGCCGGCCAAAACTTTGCTTTATGTAGCAATTTTGCAGTTTGAATTATTTTTCTTTTCAGGTTTATAATGAACTGTTTTTTAAAACATGTATGATGTTTGTATTCCTTATGAACTAAAGTATCTTTTGATATAAAAATCATGTGATATTGTTAATATAGTAAGGAGAAATTTACGGTTATTTCCAAGCGTTTTTGGCAATTTCACGGTCTCGAATATGATTTAATTTCTAGATATTCAATACGAATTAAAAAAAAATTGAAGTAGCTATCCACTTAATTACTATATAAGCAATATTATTATATTTTTTTTTATCTCATTTGTTTACTCGTTTAGTTCAATCCACGAACACAAAAAAGTGCCGTCGCGCGTTTTTCGAAAAACTTGCTTCGGATTTTTTACTTTTATATAGTTAACTAAGATAAAATCGAATAAAGTAGGGTAGCCATTCCCTATAATAATATATTTTCTCTACCATCCCGAAAGTATAAGTTGTTCAAGTTTCCTAGTTTCTCAGATCCAGGAAGCCAAAGTTGGCCTTTAAACGCAAAAATCACGCTCGAAATGTAATAGGGCTCTTAAAGACACTGTATTTTTGTGCATGGACTCTGAAGCAGAGCCATTTACGTAAGGATATCATTAACTAATGACGAGGCTGCATGGCGTAATGCCTTTGCCTACCCTGTAAGGGGTGAAACAACAAAAAAAAAAAAAAAAAGTTGTCAATGTCATTGTTGTCAATTGCTTTTTCCAAGAGCCAAGCAAGAGTGCGTGTGTTGAGAGTGTATCGTTTGTTGGTGTCGTAATTTGTAATCTAATTAGAAAGCGAGTAAAATAATAAGAATAAATATCACAAAGAGTTGTGTACATGTTTTTATAATGTTAATACCGAGCTGACGCAAACAGTGGTTGTGTCGCTAACTCGATTACTGAAGACATGTTATACCCTACCACGGGGCTCGAAGGCTTTCGTAACTAATGGAAAAGCAGTGAACAAATAAAAATGTACGGTATAAACGGGTCAGATTATCCCCCCGTTACTGAGGACACCTTTTGCAAATACGTTTTGTATTATGAGATAAATAATTCTAGGTATGTATAGAACAGGTAATAGTTTATAGTCATGGCCTTGTTTGTTTTTTTATGGCGCTGACTCAATGTTTTTTGTTCCCAGGGTCCGTATTTGGGATTTGATAATATTGATACCGAATGCTCTGTTTGTGCTATTCTTAGTGGTAAGGTTTAATAAGGCTCAATTGAAGTTGCGTGCTACTAGTAGTCCTATATTCCTGACCTTCTACACATTGGTCTGGGGAAATGTGATCATTAGCCTCGTCCGGTGTGCAGTGTCGATGACGGTGAATGCTGCGATTCCACTTGGCGGTCTTGTGGACAAGATCCTGTGGGTGACTGTAAGGTTTTTCCTGCTTGCAACAGAAATGAGTGTTGTAATTTTTGGTTTGGCATTTGGTAAGTGTTTCTGGACATTGAGTAGTATTAAGGAAACCTCACGCACATTGTATCTGCTCTCAATAACTCAGCAGTGTGCTGCTGGTACGGTCAATGATTTACAATATACAATAATCAGCAATGAAAATATGTTTAGATTATGTAATTTAATATTTAAGGTACAGTTTTGTCAAGAGGGGGTTTGTAAAAAGTATAATTTTGGCAATAAATTTTTATGATATGATACAAGAGTATTAATTTATAATTAAAAGAAATTTTTGACCTTAATTTATCAAATAATGTGAAGATTTATTAATTGAAACTATTTTTTCAGGTCACATGGATAGTCGAAGCAGTATTCGATATGTGTTAGTGGCAACATCCCTAATATCCCTTGCTTTCACTGTAACCCAAGGGACTTTAGAAATAGTAATGCCAGATGATATTTTCCACATTGACACACGAAAATATGATCTTTTTGGTCACGGAGGCATGACTTTCTGGTTCACGTCTTCTGTCGTTTTTGCGTTGATCTACTTCATTATTCTCTTGCTGCCTTGGATTCCACTGAGAGATTATTTGGCGTTACCAAGTAAGTTGACCAATTTACTATTAGTATACATATAGACCAATTGTCCAGCACTATAAAAACTCATGTTTTATTTTATTTTATTTATGTTTTTTTATGTTTGAAAAAGATGAGTTCTTTATTAAAAAGCATTATGAGGTTGGATTTGTTTAACCAAGACCATCGCTTTTTAAGGATTGAATTGCAAAATACCTACTATAGTTTTGTTTAACCTTGGTATAAAGTATTACTCCACATTTTGATAAATTTGATCTTGATAAAGTAAAAAACACATTGGTTCTATTCAGTGAAAAAGTGTACTCAATCATAAGCAGATAACATAATTTTTGTGAAAGTTAAATAATGTTTCATATTTTTTTTCTTCAATTATCATCTTTCGTACACTGTATTGCAGATGAAACTGCTGTATTTATTTAGTATATCCCTAGTTTCATGGTCACTCAGTGTAACATAATAAAATTATGCTGATGACATACATACTCCAATCTAAAAGTAAAATTCTATTCTGCATATTTTATTTCTGTTTTGTTTATCATAAATGGCAGCTTAAACACATTTAGTTATATAACACTATACAATACATGATTCTATTATATTTTTTATATCATAATTAGTTAATTAAAATACAATTATAAGATGTTTGTTTTAATGAAGGAAGCTATTTGCTTTGAACTAGCAACTGAAGAATATGGCTGATAACAATGTTTTGCTTGATAACTTGGTCAAGCTATAAATTAAAAGATCAAGACATGTAATTTATTGTTATTGATTTGTATTGTTCTATGTGAATATAGCTGGCCGATCAAAATCTTACTTCTTACTAATATTATAAACATGAAAGTTTGTATATATGGATGTTTGTTCCTCTTTCGCGCAAAAACTTCTGAACCGATTTCGATGAAACTTTACAGTTATAAAGCTTATACATCAGAATAACACAGGCTATATTTTATCCCCGTACTCCTACGGGAACTACGCGGGTAACCGCGGGGCGCTGCTAGTATAAAAATAAAAATTTCTGCAAAATTTTGTTGAGAAACCTATATCTTTCCATTTTTAATTTTCAAAATTAAAAAGTTTTATAAATTTTGGTGATATTATAAAAAAATATCTTAAATATTCAACTCATAAAACTGCAAAGGATGGCATTCCATTCTTCAGAATTTATTAGGTTCATCATAATAAAAGATGGTAACATGTTTATGTTAGACATTAAAAAAGGAGGTTCTCAATTCGACTGTATGTTTTTTTTGTATGTAGTTTACGCGATTATTCAGCCAATTATGAATCAATTTTGATGATTCTTTCGTTGAAGTCAGTTTTTACTAAATAATATAATAAATATATAAAAATCCTGCACTAGCACAGACTACCTACGTCCTAGGGTAGGTACTGCCTATTGCTGGATTTATTCATGTGACTATGCTAATGTTGCCAACCTGTACTGGTTATATGTATAGGTATGCTGTTTAGTTTATAGTCAAAATTTTTATTTCGCAAAAACAACATTTATACCCAAACCTTTTTTTTCAGCAAAACTATCGTTTTATCTCTACGTGCTTATTCTGGCACTCCTCGATACGACTCAGGCAGTTGGTGCTGGATTGCTGGCATGGGGCAGCATGCAGTCCGGCCTTTGTGTCGTAGATGTCACCTCCTGGCTTTACTTTTCCCTCTACACACCACTGGTCTATCATACTTTCCTAAGCGAGTTCTTTAGGTTTGTATTTCATATAAATTTTTTCACCTTGTGAATTTTAAAGCAGGCATGGACGTTCCAGTTTTGCGATTGATGACAGAAATACAAAATAAATATAATCTCACGCCTTTTATCCCCAATGGGGTAGGCAGAGGTATTCCATTGCTGGATATACCCACATTTCACGAGATATATTGGACCCCTAAACATGATAGGTGGTGAGCCCATCGGCACGCGGACCGGGTCTTTTTACACATGTCTCAGAATTAATTCTGAGACCTGCGGGTTTCCTTATGATGTTTTCCTTCACCGTCGAGCTAGTGATAAATATGTACGTAAGTGTTTGAAAAACTCATTGGTACATGCCAGGATTCGAACCCGAGCCTCGCTGATTTTCGGCCGGCTCTTTAACCGACGGGCTATCACTGCTCGAAATACAACTTGGATATACCTAAATTGCTTTATTACTTTGGTTGGTCAATGATGCTAATAGAGAAAATTTTGTAATTATTTAGTGCAATGCAATCGTCGTTGTTTGACGTGGTACTGGTACCACTTCAGGAAGTTGGCCTATAGCGAAAGCAATCTATCTACGATCACTTAATAAAACTCTAACTTTGACCAACTTATAGGCAACTCATAGACTAGCCTTCATTGGCGGGTCTAAAAGCATTAAGTGTTGCTCAGGTGTTAGCTAGTTAGGTGAGCACTCGGTTGAACGGTTTTCGTAAATGCATCCCTTATGGGGGAATGTAATTCAAATTGCGAAGTTTTTAGGCAAAATCGTAATTATATTTTAAAAAATTCCACATACTACATATACCAATTGATAATATTTTGTTAGCATCTAGTTTTGGAGTACTTATAATAATAAAGTATGAATTGAGTACATACGAGTATTTGTGAAAGCAAAAAGAGGATTTGTCCCAGGATTTTTAATGAACATATTTAAATACTTATGCTTTCAGTGTTTCCCAACCAAGTATTATGTTCTCATACAAGGCTCAAATGGATGAGCCCATGGACGATGATCAAGTATCTCTGCCCCATCAGCAGAGCTTCAGCTCTCTCAAAACAGACTCCGATTATATTTACCAGGTAAATGCTACTATTGACTTTCATAATCTAGTCAAAATAATATTAAATAAAAAGACGTTTAAAGAAAAAGTGTCTCTTTCCTACAATAATTTACTTAAAAACCTTTTTGAATAAATAAATCTATTACACTATTTCTTCAAGTGGTGGTGTCTAAGGAAAGTGTATGTCGAACTTATGTACTGAGGGTTCCAAACTTAAAGGAAGACATATTAATTTGTCTCGTTAGACGCCTTTCATCCTTCCGCTCGATATGTCCAAACCACCTGAGCATTCCTAATATATAATATTAAACTAAAATAAATTATTAAAGTACATAAATCGCAAAATATAGAAGGGCTGCCAGTTAAACAAAAATGGGAATTAAGCGCCCTCAAATCCTACGTAGGTTCTCTTTTCGCACCTACTCTAGTGTCGTCTTTTTTATTTGGTCGAAATTATTAACATTCGCAGACATAATAATCATTCCCATTATTTGGGATTAGCACAGTACGCTGTAAGTTGGTATATACTGCAAAAGGTTTTCGTAATCTTTTTACGGCTGACTGCCTGCCGGACGCCCATCCTCTTTGGGAATATCATTGCAGACACACAACATGTTAGTAAAATTGTTTCCAGCAGAGCAACAGCGTGTACGACAGCACACTGTTCGAAGCGGGGGGAACAACACCAATGAATCCTGTCTACAGCGCATCCCTGCAAAGCCCTGATTCAATAGCATCCGGACAATCCATAGATATAGGGGCACCAACCTCTGGCTTCCATAGTCAGAACATGCCTTCAACATAACAATGAAGACATGACAAACCACACCGTGTATTAACTCTTACATCCAAAGAAAAACATTACTAATTTTATTAAATTAGTTAAAGTAAACGAATTAGTGCTTAAAATTTTAGTAGGTACCTTTACTCCTTTAGTAGGTATCTATCTGATATTATTTTGTATTTTACAAGAATCTCTATTGATTACTCGGATTATATTTTAGTAAGTAACTACCTTCTTGTCTAATGTTTGTACCGGCTATGTCATGTGATATGTAGAGCCAGTGATCAAATTTAATATTTTGAGACTGCATTACATCCCATTTCTGCTTTAATATAGTCTTTATGTAATGGATCCATCCATAATCTTTTAAACAGATAGATTATATTTTAGCCATAAAAGCTACTTAAATTGTATATATCTAAACGTTTGCTGTGACTCTAGATACTTGTAATAGTTTTAGTATTTTGAATTTATTGCTGAAAATTCATAACTATGGAAGGAGACTTGGATTCTAAGATTGTGTTAACTGTATAGATATTTTCTGTAGCACTTGAAATAAACATTATGTAACCTTTAGAATGACCGCTTGGTAGCAGGGTTATTGGTTAACGTTTTGTGATAATGAATGATGCCAAATTATCTGAGAGTATATTTTAATTTGGTCTTATCATTTCACTACCTCATTAAATATTAACATATCTCAAAAGAAATCTATCACAACTAAAGCAATTTCAGTGTTCAGCTAAGTTTGATGTGCTTATTGTATTCATATTTTTCATTTAAGTTCTAAAGAAGTATTGTCAGCCCCTATCATGATTTTACAATTCTTATTCAGAGAATGTCATAAAAGTGCGCCCTGGAACCACCGAAGCCGACACGAAATCAGTATTTTATTATGTTAGTGTATGTATACAGAAGTTCGAATTTCATAAGGAAATGGAATGTGCTACAGATGCTTTGTTGTAAGTGTAAACATTTTGTAGAATGTACTATCTTGTACTTGTGTGATTGACACCAATTGGGTTTCATATATGTATATTTTTATTGTACTGTGATGGTATGGTATACCTACTTATTATACTTTTGTTATTATTTTTATATTTTTTCTGAACTACAAGTGAAGCTGCTAGTAGATCTAGATTTTTCGGAGATATAGCTATAGAAAGAAATGGATATTTAAGATTCTGTTCTATTATTTAGATTAGATATATATAAACTGAATGCACGAATGCACTAGGTTTGAACTATTATAACGAAAAGGAATATTATAAGAGCTAGGTTTAGAGTAACTAGTCTTATAATTTTACGAAAGATTAATTGGGTAGTTGACAGCATCGAAATTAAATTGCGAGTAGTCATACATTAAAAAGATTATCCCAAAACACCTCAAAATATGTATTTCGATTTTCAATTTACAATTATAGCAAATTTAAAAATAATAAAACAATCAAAAAAAGTGCTACAATTGAGTACTACAAACTATGACGTCACGGTTTGCTATTTCAGTACATTTTCCATAGTAAAATTTCGTTTTGACAGATCGTAAAAAGTAACTGATTTGACTAGGTAGGACACAACCCAATTATTTTGTTATCTATCACTAGCTAGGCGTTGGTCAATTCAATCAAAATTTTCAAGTATAAAATATTTAGCGAGGACTCAATTTTCTTTTATTAATTGTGATATGTTTATAAATCCTTGTAAAAATTATTCCAAGTGATATTTTGGTTGGTGGCGTATTTTTTGTTGTGTTGTCTCTTTATGATACCAATAAAGTAATACTTTTATTTAATATTTTGTTTTAATTATTGTGTCCTATTATTATTAGTTAGAAAATAAAACCAATTTTTGCTTAATTAAATTAAAAAGTTTATTGTTGGATTAAGTAATTCACTTATTTTTTTATATCTTCTTGAATGAAAGGATGTTTCAAGCAGTCAGTAACAGATAGCCGGTGATTCAAATCTAGTGTCAGCATTTTATCCAACATATCTTTGAGCTGAAGTAACTTCTTTTGTTCAACTTCATTTAGACTTTTACACGATTTTTTCAAATCTTTTTGAAGATCCCTACAGACAGTGATGTTGGAAACTTCAACTACTTTTTCCCGTCCAGTGAATTCATCTTTTTTATGATGGAGAAAATTGTTATTGTAATTGAAATGTTGATCTTTAAATTTGCCTTTTCGAATTATTTTTGTCGGGAATTTACCTTTTAAATCCATGAAGCATTTCAACATTTTATTGTTTGAGCCTCCAGTAAACATAATTCTTCCAGTTGCCATTTCATAAATTGTACATGCAGCTGACCATATATCAACACTGTGTTTATATGGAATGCCCAGTATAATTTCTGGAGCTCTGTAAAATCTAGAAACCAAATATGGTGTTGGTTCATGGTCTTCCACTTTACTAGCAGAGCCGAAATCACATAATTTCAACACATTCTTTTTCTCATTGACTAAAATATTGTCTGGTTTTATATCAGCATGTACTATGCCAAGCTTCTTCAGATGCCTCAAGGCTACTAATAACTGTCTACTGTAACTGACCAGAGCCTTCATATTCAATCCATGATGTTTCCCATATTTCTTTAATACAGATCTCAGGTCCATATAAAGTGATTCTATTACTATACACAAATGTCCTTTGTGCATAAAATATCCGTAATATTTTACACAATGGTATTTACTATCTGGATCAGCATCACTTATCTCTTTTAGGAAAGTGATTTCTTTTAATCCTGTCTTGTACATTAAGTCATTATTTCTTACAATTTTGATAGCCACTTCAACATTTGCTTTACTACTGTCTTGTGCTCGCACTACATTTGCAAATACTCCTTGACCAAGTATACTTTTGATAGTGTATCTACTATTATCAATCTCATCTCCAACTCTGACATGATAATATCCCTCAGAGTCATCCCAATTATCCGTTAGTTCTGAGTTTTTTTGAACATTATCTTGAGTAACATGATCACAACCAGATCTTCCAGCAAAGTCATCTTTTTCAGAGAACATATCAGTGGTTTCACGAGTAACATTTTTTATTTGATTTGTAGTGCTATTATCATTTTTTTTTTGATCAATTCCACTCTTATTCCCTCCTATATGCATCTTTTCCTGAGTTTTACTCAGCTTTTCTAAAAGTTGTTTCCGTTTTTGTCGTCTCTTTTCAATAATGCTTTCTTCATCTTCCGATTCAATTTGTGCATAGTCACCATTATGTTCTGGTGACGATTCTTTCACTATTTGTTTTGTGTTTTTAATACTGGAGTTGTCTTGATCACTAAGATGCCTTTTTCTTGACTGAACAATTTTAATGTAGTCATCTTCAGAATTATCATACTCATTAATTGATCTACTCAATTTATATTTGCAACCCAAGTTACTATCAGCATGTTTTGCCATTTCTTTCAATTCTTTCTTCAGAGTTTCTCGTTGTCTAATTAATTCGTCAATACTAGTTCTTCTGGTAGGCAGAGGAGGAGTTTTAGGTTCAATTTCAGATCGTCTTGGATTATCTTTGTGGTGTTTGTGCCTTGATTTAGATTTGGATTCTTCTTTTTTTAAAGATCTATAGGATTTTCTTTTGGAATGCCCACAATGTTCTGACATCTCCGTAAAATTGATAACTCTGGAAAAATTTATATTTAGTTCTGGTTTTGTACAAATTCAGGTGTGATGGAGTGATGTCAGCATCTGTAAAGATAAATATCATTTAATAATCTTGTAATTCTCTATCCCAGTTATGATAGCTAACTTTAAGGAATAATAAAATCTCCTTTATTAAAAATGATTGTATTTTAAATAGAAAGCATAGCCTGTCACTTTCATGAAAGTTTTTGTGTGTATTTGCAATACTTCTTATAACACAAAACTCATGAAGTAACTCTCATGAAGTTGACTTAAAGAGGCAACTAAATAATTGTTAACTATGTCAATGATTACATTTCCACCATGTGCCTTATCATCTTTATGGTCAACAATACTCAGTTTGTCAAACTTTTCATGTTGTTAACTTATTTAATTGCTACTTCATCTTCACACATCCTCTGGTGCTTATTTCTTTCCAATTCATTTTGTCCAAGGAACTTATCATTTTACTCTACCATCCATGGTGTAATTTATTTGCAACTATTTTTTTGGTAGTTGATAGCTAGAAAAGACATGAAGAGTATAAGTAATACATTGTGTGCTCAAAATAACAAAAAATACACATATACATTACTTAGATTGAATTATTTGAGTTTTCGTTACTTATCTCAGTAAGTTTTCCAAACAATAATACAATTCTATTTCAAATAATTCGATACAAATATCTTTTATAAATTAATTAAAGTGAAACATTTTTTTTATTCGCCACTTAAAATAATATTTGTTGAAGTTATTTACCTTTTTTGATTAAAACAGTACACATAACATGAAGTCTTAAAAACAAGGTTGAAAATTTGATATAGAATATTGGTATACATAATTGTACCTCTAGTATAATAGGTAAGCATATATTTTTTTAATAGTAAAATTTACTCAAATCAACCTTCTTTTTAGCCTACTTTGAATTTCATGATATGAGCACTGCATTTTAAAAAGTTTGTGCAAACTTTTTTTAAAGAATGTTGGTGTATTAAATGCACTCACTTCTATAGTTATGCTATGTAGCACTGCAAAGTTGTTATTGACCTGGCATCGCTTTCGTTGTATAAGTAGGTATGTAAGTTGAAGCAATGACTATCATTTGTTATTATGGGGGCTAGTCTCAATTCGTTGTGGGGAAAATGTTATAGTTACTTAAATGATATGTATTAAAACCCATGCATCTCTAGATGTGCAGGGATAGTACTCTGCTATGAGGCCAACTATGTTCTTTTTTGCAGTGATAAATAGCATTTAACTAGAGGAGTGCAAGAACAACAACTCGTTTGCCCCGACAACATGTTTTTTTACATAACCGAAACAACAAATGAATTTTCAAGTTATGGTTATACTTAACAGTGGATATTAATTAAAAACTATGGTCAGATATTATGTAAAGGGCTATATTGAATATAGTTTACTAATAGCATAAATACTGCAATGCTGACTTTTTAGTTTAGGTACCAAGAATGATTTAATCAGTCACAAACACAAGTTAATATCATTATTCCTTGAAATATCACCAATAATCCATCTAAGCTGCTAGAAGTTCAATAACAGCCTATGTTACTGAACTTTTGTACAAGAAATTTCATTTGTTTCAAATTATAGGTTACACGTTGACTCATACCCCGTTCACCGCTCATACCACTGTATTGTTTTGTTTTAAATTTATTTGATCTCTATAAAAAATAGTATTTGTAGAATATCCAAAATATTAAACCAGGTTTTCTCCTACAAATACTATTTTTAAGTTTTAACAAAATATGTCACCAATTTTCACCAAAAACCAAAAAAAATATTGCGAATATTGATTGGTACGGTCCAAATTGCGCTTTCTGCGCTCGTGTGCGCTATATTCATGCAAACAACTGTTCAAATTGCGCTGTGGTACGCTGACATGAGCATTGTGACGTCGTCGATGACGTCATCGATTGGTGCAAAAAGTGCTAACAACGAGGAGGTAGTGCAATGTCTCCGGATCTGTCAAACAGTTGTCAAACTTAAATGTGCGTGGTGTTTTTTTTCCCGCGAACTTTTTTCATATTCGTTATGTAATCGATTAATTAAAATTAGGTATGTCGTCATTAATATTAACAGAAGCATTACATTGTGAGGCTTAGGGGGACACAATACGACTCAAATACGACTGAATTTAACTTCAGAACAGTATCAACCTAAATATTAAAAGAGCTGTCATTTTTGACAAACGAAAACCTGTTCAAATTGTTTGCATGCTAACAATCGTAATCATTTTGAACAGTCGTGTGCGTGCTTACGAACGTATTTACTATTTGCACAAAACGGACCGCAGCCCATAATGACATTGATTGTTGTTGTTTTTATTATTCGCTCGAGAGAGCAGGCAAGGGAACTAAGCCATACAGCCTTAATGACATTGACATTTGACAAGAGACTTTAATAACAGATTTTTTAAAAACAGTATTTCATGACCATGGATGCAAGTTAATCAATCAGAAACATTTTTTTACTATTTTGATGCTTGTTACATACATGTTTTGTTTTACACTATACACAGATTATTTTTCAGAATGTATTGAGACATTTGTCCTTACTAGAATAATGCAAACCATTTGTGAGATTATATACATTTATTTACAAAGAAAATATACATTGATTTACAATAATTACAGATAAAAAATGTCCTCCAAAGAGGAACCATGTGCCCAGAAGACTGGCAGCATTCCCTCTCTGGATAGCTAGGCTGATCCTTTGACAGAGATAGCTACCAGCCCTCTGGTCACCTGAAGCCTTGACCAAACGCACTGACAGCTCTTTGATTAGCTGCCGCGCCCCCGGACCCCACGGTCCCATGTTCTCCACCCCAAACGGCACAAATATGTAGCCCTCATTGAGGTCGGCATATTTGCGCCGCTTCAGGCGTTCAGCGGCCGCAGCCGCCGCGCCATTTTGTTTCGGTTTTGTATAATCCCAAAGAGTCAGTCAACTCAACTCATCTGTCAGTGTCACTCGAATCGAACGTCAGATGTCAGATTTTATAACCTCAATACAGTACAATACGGCACTGCTTTTATAAATAAAATTCTGATTGTTACAGTTCAAAAATGACATTAATTGTGAACTCAGTGTTGAAAAATGCTTTACAGTATAATCTCAGACTCTTTACACCATTCAGAACATTCCACATAACGCACGGTATGTTTGATCTTAGTACATAGCTCAAAATGTTACGATTGTTACATAAATTATTTCCCCTGAGCTACCTACCTGAGTCTATATTGATAAGGGAACAAATACAAATACTCAATTTCTATAGCTTATAATTACAATATAACAAGTATTTATTTATAACATAACCTAAAAATTTCTTTTTATGTTTTTCAATAAAATTATTTTCAGTACGCCAGCTTTACTCACCTGCTACACTCGGTATTGATACTTATGCTCAATCAAGAAAGAGAGTTAAAGAGCAGTTACAAAACTTTTCTGACAAGTTTAGGACAAAAATGTCTGACTTTGTAACGGATCCCAAAAACATGATATTCACTGAAGATTTAAAAAATATGGTCCACATCGCTGAGCCTTCAGATTTAAATCTTGTAGTTGATATGATTAAAAAGTAGGTATTGTATGACACTTATTTTGCTTAATTGTTAAAAGGCTGTCAGGCGACAGCAGCATTGTGTGAATTGGATGCAAATCTTTGCTAAGGAAAAAAAAGTGATTTTCTGGTTTCAATTTCCTGTGATGCATAAAACAAACACCTCCATACAACTAGAGCACTAAAATCTTTCATTAAATTACAACTTTGAAACATACAATTCTTTCAGGTTCAATACACAAAGTACGGAATTTAGATTTGGATCATTTGTTTTTGGACCTGTGGTGATGAGAATGTTCCATTTTCTCGATGCACCTAATGAAGCTTTGCAGGTAATATTGGAAGTGGTTTTGAAATATTTAATGTTCTAAATCTTATTTAAAAAAAATTTATTTATTTTGTTCGAATATAAAAATGTAATATGTAACTTAGTACAGTCAAGAGCATAATAATATGAAGCTTTACACTTGTTGTGCGAGTCTGACCATTTTGGCGATTGTAATAAAAACGTTACAAAGTCCAATGTATCAAGCTCCACATGCTCTTCACTGTACAATGTGTTTTGTTAATAAAATCTTTTTTTTGTCTATGATATATTTTCAAGACCTAAATTAAATAATAATAAAAAATATTAAATCTTTCAGTGTTTTGAGGACCCAGCAAACAAAGGGTTCTTTGACCAATTAATATCATACCAAATTTTGTTGGACCTTCTCTATACCCATGAAATGTACGAAGAAATGTACAAGGTATTTGAAATGGTGAAGGAAAAGCAAGTAAACATGACAAAGTATCCAAAATATCCTGTTGTTTTAATTTTGGCGGCCTGCTACAGACAAGTGAGTATTGTTTTCATTCAAACAAATATTTCCTTACAATGTTATTTCATTGATAGTGATGTATTTTTTTTATATAGGACTTACAAATTCTCCAAGGCTTACACTCAGATATGGATAATAATAATGGGGTTGATTCTGCATTACAGCGACTAAACTTATTTTAGTATAGTCCTGTCATTTTCTTTCTCATAGAAAAAAAGAGACAAGAGATATTTAGTCCTGTCAAATTAAAATTAGTCCTTTCAACTAAGGCATGTTTAGCAATTTTAGAGACGATGTAAAAAGGTGATGGATAAAAGTGACAGATAAGCATGTTCATAAGGTTCAAATTAGTTGGTTTTTACATGTTTGACATTACTCTTCAATCTATGGTTTGTTTCTGTCCTTTTTCTTCCGTATTCTATGAAGAAGGATAGGCTAACTTAAAATTAGGAATTTGGCTGGCCTGCAGAATCAAGGCCAATAGCTGCCTATCCCTAAAATTGAATTGTACTTTACACTACACAATTCATATTTGAAGTATTTATATGTAACATATCTATATATAACATGTGTTCAATATTTTGATGACTTTACTTTAAAATTAACATTTTAGAACACCCCGAAAAGTCTAGAGTATGCAACAAAACTATGGACTGAGATGACTAGTGTGGGCACATCACCATTAAGGAGAGCATGTACATTCTTTGCTGGTTGGTAAAATAATGTATAATGTAATTTTATGTTCTAAGTTTATTAAGAGGGAGTGATAACCCAGACGGTTAAAGAGCCGGACGAAAATCAGTGAGGCTCGGGTTCGAATCCTGGCATGTACCAATGAGTTTTTCAAAAACTTACGTACATATTTATCACTAGCTCGACGGTGAAGGAAAACATCGTGAGGAAACCCGCAGGTCTCAGAATTAATTCTGAGACATGTGTAAATAGACCCGGTCGGGCGATGGGTTCACCACACCACCTATCACGTTTAGGGGTCCAATGTATCTCGTGAAATGTGGGTATATCCAGTAATGGAATACCTCTGCCTACCCCCCCGGGGATAAAAGGCGTGAGATTATTATTATTATTTATTAGCAGAGTAATTTATTTTATTACTTTCAGCCAGGTTTCAAGGTAATTGTAATAATAGGGTTGTGTCCTACCTAGTCAAATCAGTTACTTTTTACGATCTGTCAAAACGAAATTTTACTATGGAAAATGTACTGAAATAGCAAACCGTGACGTCATAGTTTGTAGTACTCAATTGCAGCACTTTTTTTGATTGATTTATTATTTTTAAATTTGCTATAATTGTAAATTGAAAATCGAAATACATATTTTGAGGTGTTTTGGGATAATCTTTTTGATGTATGACTACTCGAATAGTGACAAAATAAATAAACAGAGTGACATTTGACACATTTGGAAATGCCTCGGAGTGGTAAATCATATTCAGATACACATGGCGCCACATTGGTAGTCGTAGAGTTTTGTTTTTCAATCGATTTTATAATTATCTATGATAATTATCACTTTGGATGCTTTCAGCTGTTATAATTGTATTTTAAAACTTTGGTAATTATGACAGTTAACAAAACCATTTATTTTTATTATTCAGGTTTGGCTTTGAATCAAGGTGCTCCACATATTGCTCTTGAAAGTATATCAAATCAGAAACAAAATTACGTCACTATCAGAAACATTAAGGTAATTTTCAGCATCTGCTAGCTAAACTAGAATAAAAGTTTCTTGGTAGCTTCTTTTTTTTTATTTTTTAAATCATTTTTCAGGCATCAGCATTAGCAGGTATGGGTCGAGTGGATGATGCTTTACCTGTGTTAAAAAAAGTATTAGAAATCGACATCCCCGACCAGAAGGACAAACACACTTTCTTTGAGGAAACTGTAAGTATATTTAGTTGTTGTAAAAAATACATTTTCTACTATTATATTTATGTGATGATCAAATATTTTTTATAACTAATAGCTATAAGTATGTAGCATTTTTAATACAATATTGTGGTTTCTTGTTACAGATATTGAAAGTAAGAAGCGCAGTTGAGAAAACAAATAATAAAGATTTACAGAAAGAATTTGACGACATTGAAAAGGCACTCCGAGATCGCAACCTTGTTGACAATCAGGTTATTATCTTATTTTTCTTTACCCGAAATGAAAGCTTTGCCTTTAAGAACCTGCACATTATGTGACATTACTATGGTCACAAATTGTCGAGTAATATCTTCCGACTTGATTTTTATAATAATTTTCTGTATGTAATTATTATACTGTGGAACAGTATACACACCAGCCTGCAGCTGCCTCCCCTTTAATTCTATAATTGTCCTTCGTTAGTAGTTTACACTATTTGTTTGCTTATACAACTTGTGCTGAACTTTTTTCTTTTCATATTCATATTTACATTGTCCAATTCTTGTTAGAGATGTGCCTTCACTGAGTTTTGTTTTTATTATTTGTATTATTTCAGACGTTAGACCAACTTCTTAGTGCAGAGATTACGAATTTGAAAAAAACTGATAATAGACCACGGGGAATGCCCACGTTCGGTACTAATATGCCGTTCGGCCAACGCCAGAGGAATCGAAACCAGTCCTAGTGTTTTTTTTATTTAGTAACAAAAATATATTAAAAATAGCATACTGTTTGTACATAAAATATGTGTTATAATGTCTTACTTGTATTGTTAGAGCGAATGTGTGCGTGCAAGTTTTGAAAATGAAATAGGTAGGACAGTTTTTTTGTGATGTATTTTTATAAATATACAAGCCAAGGCTTTAGTAAACATGTGCTTATGGGGTCTCGAATACCCCATGACAGATTACCAAGAGACAATATTATTATATTAACTTTACATTACATTTGATAATATCCGTTGGTTACCATGTCCCCCATCTTGCATTTATTTGTATAAAAAAACCAGTTCATCTGAATTTACAAAAACAAACAACACGCAATGTTGAAAGTATACTAAAAGTAACAAAAGGAAACGCATTTTATTTTATGTCGTGGGGTGTGGCGAAATCTAACCCTCTGCTAATGGGGAATCTTTCTCGGTATTCGGTTACTTAATAAACATCACGATGCCTTTATTTGCCATAGAAAATCGAACGTCCAAAAATAAAACTAGGTAGGTACCTGGGTTACCAGCGTTGCCAGATTTTTTTTGCCAAGTCGGGACTTTTTTACTTTTTGAGTGAAAAAAAAGCGGGATTCTTTCGGTGACAGCGGGACATAATAAAAAAACGTATATATGTATAATCAGAAGTTTTTAAGTATTTACCTTTTTATTTGAGTTCAAATTACGTTTGAGCAAAAATAGAAAATGTATTTTAATAAAAATATGATATTTTAAATCAGATTTACCCTATCGTTAAATATCTTATTCGTCTTCTGATTAAAAGTCTGAAAATAAAGTTCCCAGTGATACCCGAAAAGCGGGACTGAGGCTGTCCCGCGCGGGACATTAAATTTAAATTAAAAAATCGGGACGTCCCGCCAAAATCGGGATGTCTGGCCACGCTGGTACATACCTACCTATATCTATAATCTACTGTCAAATAGTTCAGTGAGACACGTTACACCACAGTGTGTTTGTTACAATCACACTGGTTTAGCAACATTTAGACGTCGGTATTGTACTACATATAACCAAAATAAGTCAAAGTAAGTAGGTAAGTAAGTACCTGCTACCTATTATTATTTTTTCTGCTAGTACCTATAAGTATAAGTTTCTTAGAAATGAATCTGAAAATACGTTTTAGAACACAAGTAGTAGGTGACTATTACGATGGTATTACCTACGTTAGGTTTTTTCTTGTGGCGTAGGAAGTTAGAGGAGATTGTGAAGCTAATCGCTGTCCCCCCCCATTTACCTGTCACGAGAGAGGCGGAAATTAAAGTCTGAAAAACACATGCGCACAGCCGGCCCGTCTATTCTCTGGTTGCTGAACTAATTGGGTATACCTACGATAGGAGTAGGTACAGTCAAGAGCAAGTGAAGCTTTACACTACCTGTTTAAGCTGAGCTCTGATTTATACTGTGCGCCATAGTACCTATACAGGGCCAGGTCAAAGTCCAAAATGTCAAGCTTAGCGTGCTCTTGACTGTACCTATCTACACAAGTGTAGATATGTATCTACCTATTTAGGTAATTAGATTATTTTAAAATTTGTTAATAAAAAAAATGCGGCGGTGAGGCTATAGCCGGACCTGACTGCTGCTACACTTTCCTCAGAATAAAGTCCGTACCTACCTGGCTGCGGCTTAGTTACCTCACGATAACCAACAAAGTAGGTACCTATAAAAGAATTAAACTTCAGTCATATTATGTCTCTCTCAATTATTGGTTGCTTCAAAATCTCGCGTAGCGCCTTCGGGAAAAGAGCATTGATCCACGCTCCGGGTCGTAGACTAGGTACCTCATCCAAAGAATATCTTTCGTCAATCACAATTCGCACCTGAAATTAAAGACCGACACAACTCAAAAAAGTGAGTTTCGAGAAAACTCAAGTTAAAGTTTTGTCGTCCTTTTTGACCAAGTTCTGTTCCAAATTAGGGTATTATACTTATTTTAAAATTTAGCTTGAAGTGTACATTTCCGATTAAAATAACTTAAATTGTAGAAAACTAACAACATTATAAAGTTTTGAGGTATATTTGATTAGTACTTCGACTTGTGTCTATATTGCCCGGTTTTCAAAACTATATTTTGCAATGTGTCGTTTTAGCCTTCATTTTATAATTCAAGAAATGAAAAAGGAGATGTCCTAACTCAAAATATGACTATTTAGACAAACTTCAAAACACGAATATATAAAAACAATGTGTATTAATTCAAAATATGCCTGTTATGACTACTTTCAATAACTGGGAAATTTAAAAATAGGTGTATCAAGTCAAAATGCAAAAACAATAATAAGAATGAATTCTTTATAATAAAGCAAGAAAACAATTAAATGTTAACTTTTCAATGTTCAGAAATTAAAATCAGTATAAAATCTAAAATATACACTCCTACAATAACCAAAATACTCTGAATTTAAATAGGTTTTACCTACGAATATAACATTACGGTCATAATTAATAATACACGGTTATAATAGGTGTTCATTCAGTTTTTAAAAAGTAAATTTGAGTGATAATAATAATAAAAAAGGATTTTTTTCTAAAAAAGTAATTATCACAATAAAGTAAATCATAATGTTATCATCATAGTATTTTATCATCATCATTAATCTTGCAATAAATCCACTATTAGGACGATGTCAATCGGCAAATTGCAAGCAGAGATGTGTTTCCCATTTATGTTTCTCAATACATTCCATCCAAATCAGCGTCGTAAATTATCTTCTATGCATTCGTGAATAATTTATTTGGTTCTGGACTTGGACCGTAAAGGTATATCAGCACTTCGATCGTCTTAACATCCCTGCAGAGACTGCCTGACGGCAAAGTCGGAGGCTTTTTCATAGTCCGAAAATGCTATATAATGCAGTGGTTGATTGTAGTCCTTACACTTCCACGCTATACGTAAGACTATCACGTAATAGCCCTTGAAAACAGTTAATAAATATTGGTTAGGAACTTGAAAAACAACCACGATATTCCTACTCCATGGCCTAGGAGTTCTCCCACAGTTCATAACGAAGTTTAAGACACATTGGTGTTTCTTGACTTTAAAAACTGTGATGTTATTCAGTCTTCACCAGGTCCTTTTCCATTCTTCAACAGTTTCGACAGCATTTCAATTTCATAAAAGCTGATCTTCGGAAGATCATCCGTATAGTGGCGGGTCAGTGCTGCTCTATTATCATCATTAGGTACTGGCTTCCGGACAAATTTAATGCGAAGTGCACAACAGGCTATAAAAGTTTTCGATCTCAGCCAAGATCCCCAACTTGAAGACAATGGTTTTACCAACCCTTGTAAGGAACAGCGTTAGGTGGCTTGTACCCGATCCGTGCTTAAACTCATTACGTAGAGCCCCAACATTGCTCAGTCGCTCATTCGATACGAAGAGTGTTGAGGTTAAAGTAATGTTTTCTGTCAGCGTTGTGGGATTGATCAATGTCTCACTACTAAATATCAATAATAGGCTATTGATTTATCTTCCACCGAGTTCAGTCGCCTTTCATAAATAAACATTTGGTTAGAATTTTCCCCTGCTTGACCGATGCCCTTGGAAATCAGCGACACAATTATATATTTTTATTGTTACCTATTACTCAAACTAACAAATTATAATAAAGTAACATTCGCTGCTAATAAAGTAAAAATCGCTTGTTTAGGTCTCTGTCTAGGTACTTATACTATAACTGTGCAAAGCGGTTTGCTTCCATCATTAAATACAGTTTCATTTTCATAATTACTATGACTATTATGATGGTTGATCTTCTAATTAACCTGCAATTTATAAATACTATACTAAGTTTTATGACAGAAAAAGGTTATAGAGACACAAGTCAAAATAAGAAATCCTAAACACCGAATACTAAAAAGTTTGAAGTGACATAACACAAAATTTTTTGCTAACAAAGAGACACAAATAAAAATAATGCACAGAAAATATCAGAAATCGTCAAGTACAAAAAGTTAAGATAGTCATAACTCAAAATAATCCAGAAAATTGTAAACATTTACGTAACTAGTTTAAACAGGCATAATTCAAATTGTGTCTTTTTTGACTTTCTTAATGTTCTCAAATTCCGTCGCTTGCGCGTATTATTTCGTGTTGTGCCCCTGCGGCGCTTCCTTTTGGGACGGCGCCTGCGGATCAACTAAGAAAGTCCTGTCTTCCCTTTCAGCGCGATACAAATCGCGGCAAGTCAAAAGAGACATTTAGGTGTGTAAAATTGCCTAGAATTCACGTATAATTATACGAGTTTTACCAGTCGAAAGAGAAAAATAAAGCGGATTTTTTGATAATAAAAGGTCAATTTCGTCTTTGGAGTTGTGTCGGTCTTTGATTTCAGGTGCGAGTGTCAATCAGCGAGGTAACGCAGTCAGTACCTATATCTCGGGCCCATTTGGACAAGGTGCGATCCGAGTGGGCTCTTTGATTAATCGTGCATTTTATATCACTGAAGTTTCTTACTTTTGTTTATAGATTAATTAAATTATGAGAATATATTTAAAGCAACACGTAATTGGAATATCTTTAAAATATTTTCTATATAAGTACAGTTAATGAATGTAACCTATACCCAAAGAGATTAAAATATATTAGGGCATAGAGGGGACAAAGCGAGGAAAATTTGTGAGCCAAAAGTTATTCCAAGTGGATTATGTCTAGTACAATTTATCTAATCTATATCTCTATATAGATCTATATATATCTAATCTAGACAGCTCGCGTTCATACTAACTGACATTCAAACATGCTTCAAAGTTTTGTATGAAAATATTCCCAATGCGCCCCTCTATGTCCTATTATATTTTAATCTCTTTGCCTATACCACAGTTTAACAATCAAATAGGTACCCACCGGCGCGAGCACACACAGCCAAAGTGCCTCGATTATTCTCAAAACCTACATTACATTTTATTATAGTCCATTTATCGTATCATTTCTACAACCACTGAGTTAGGAGCCAACATTATTATTTTGTCAGTAAATACCCAACACCTATTTTATTTGGAACTGTCCGAGTGCCCTATGGGATTTGGGTAAATGGATGGTAACTTCCGTACAAACTTTTACTCCATGTTCAACCCCCTTAGGGGTTGAATAATTCTACTGTTCAATAATCCTTTTGTCAGCTTCGAAAACGTTCTGCAAAACTTCATGCTTCTGAACCCACCAGATTAGGCGTTGGCTATATTTGAATTTTCTATACATACTTATATTATAAATAGTAAAGAATCGAATTTTTGTATGCTTGTTTTTAATGAATAGGCACCAGAACTACTGGACTGATTATAAAAAAAATTCATCAATGGATCAATGGATAGCTTACGAATGGGACTTAAGCGGGCACAATCGTGGCGAACTGATAGAAAGTAAGTAGGTACTTATATAGAGTTTGCCAAAAGCAAAAATTATTTACTAACGGAAATATTGCAAATTATTTATGCATACATCCTTACATTCTCCACAGTAATACTGCGATAACTTATACCTTCTACTACCCACCTCCCGCAAGAAAATCGCTTGCACCATTTTAAGGTAGGCTCGTATATATTGAAATTCAAAACATCCTAAACAAAACATATACCTACCCAACTGCCGAGTAAGAGTTGGTTAGAACAAACAGCTGTAACGCCTACACATCTAATTTCCAAACTCACCTAATAAATATTCAACATCTTCAGTATTCTTCAGCCAAGATTGGATGCCGAAGTCGTAATCAAAATTGACTTTCAAAGATTCTGTTCCTTTCTTTGGTTAGATATTGCCTTCGTCTAAGAAGCTTTACTTACACACTGTTCCGCCTGAAGGATTCCACGTGAAGATGTAAATTTGTCCTAATTTCATTTCAAATCGACCATTAAAATTTCAAATCTGCAACTTATTTTAAAACAAGAACTTTTATAATATATTAAAATCTTTTTTTACCTACCCTAAAGTTAGCTTTTAACTAAGACTCCAATCCCAACAGTCAAAAAAGTTTTGAGATTAATGAGTCATCACCACATCCGTCTGTCCTTTTGTGGTCGGCGCATATTATCAACACTGCAAATACAATCTTTACCTACAACTGGCATCTTAACTGACGCCAATTGTCCTTGGGAATGCTATGGTTGCAAGGCAGTAAGCGCCAGGGTCAAATTTTAATGGAACTCTTAAGATCGTATTACAGAAAAATAAATGCTAATGCTAAATTTCTTTATCTTATAAGTAATCGGTAACCATTGCTGGAAAAACCAAGTATATTTTGAACCCCTAAACGTGACAGGTAGTGAGCACAGAATGTAACTAAAGTTCGCAGGAATCTCCACAGAAAGGGATACGATTATTTGAGTCATATAAGCTGTCCTCTTCTAACTATGTTCAAGTAGAGATCTGTTCATAAGTTACATTTTGTAATACGACCTCGCCTCTTACGAGCCATGGGTAGAGTTAAGTTGGTAGTATACATTCGGCAAATAAGTATCACGAGTAGGTACCTACCTAATACTACACCTGCATGTCATGGGTAAAGGTATATAGTCAAGCTGTTGTCTATAATGGAGTTCGTCAAGTCACCAAAGTGTAGGTAGGTACTCATCAAACTTTGCTACTTTACAACTGCAATTACTTAAAGTATTCCTTGCTAAAAACATTAGTTCTCAATGAGTATCACAGGAAAGGTATAAATACCTACCGAAGTCAAGTCAAGTGCGAGTTTCGTATATTTTCTATAAATAGTTTCTATGAACGCATTTGCAGTAGGTAGGTACCTACTATCTTTGTATGCAACAATAATTATCACATTAAGATTTTTGCTTATTCTACAACCCCGTTGTAATACTTTGAGAAATTGTTTAATTTTTCCTGGAATATTTACCTCTATTAATTCAAAACTTATTTTCACTTTTGTAATTTTCCATCATAAGTTGAAAACGATGAAGTATACAAACTTTAAAAAAATATTTTGTTATGGGCAATTGGAGCCCTTTTGTATGAGACTTTACTTGACCTGGCTACATTTTAAAATTTCGGTACCTTTTACTGTGAAATTAAAACATATTATGTATTTTTGCAAACATGATTTAAAACTATTCAAATTTCAATTCGATAGCATATAATATAGTTGCTGAGATAAGGCGCTCTGATTGACAGACAGAGCTGCAATAGACTCATAAGGATTTCGTTTTTACTACTTTGACAACTCTGAACTATTTAGGTTCAAATTCGGTTCTCGTCAATTTTTTTATATAAATATAAAAGACGTGTGGCACTCTGACTGCCGCGGTAAAGCTATTGCATAGCATAAAGTTGACTGTCTTGGTTGGTCTGACTATTTCATTTCATTTCATTCGATTCGATTCGATTCGATTCGATTCGATTCGATTCGACTCGACTCTACTCGACTCGACTCGACTCCGACTCCGACTCCGACTCGACTTTCGACTTTCGACTTTCGACTTTCGACTTTCGACTTTCGACTTTCGACTTTCGACTTTCGACTTTCGACTTTCGACTTTCGACTTTCGACTTTCGACTTTCGACTTTCGACTTTCGACTTTCGACTTTCGACTTCGACTTCGACTTCGACTTCGACTTCGACTTCGACTTCGACTTCGACTTCGACTTCGACTTCGACTTCGACTTCGACTTCGACTTCGACTTCGACTTCGACTTCGACTTCGACTTCGACTTCGACTTCGACTTCGACTTCGACTTCGACTTCGACTTCGACTTCGACTTCGACTTCGACTTCGACTTCGACTTCGACTTCGACTTCGACTTCGACTTCGACTTCGACTTCGACTTCGACTTCGACTTCGACTTCGACTTCGACTTCGACTTCGACTTCGACTTCGACTTCGACTTCGACTTCGACTTCGACTTCGACTTCGACTTCGACTTCGACTTCGACTTCGACTTCGACTTCGACTTCGACTTCGACTTCGACTTCGACTTCGACTTCGACTTCGACTTCGACTTCGACTTCGACTTCGACTTCGACTTCGACTTCGACTTCGACTTCGACTTCGACTTCGACTTCGACTTCGACTTCGACTTCGACTTACTTTACTTTACTTTACTTTACTTTACTTTACTTTACTTTACTTTACTTTACTTTACTTTACTTTACTTTACTTTACTTTACTTTACTTTACTTTACTTTACTTTACTTTACTTTACTTTACTTTACTTTACTTTACTTTACTTTACTTTACTTTACTTTACTTTACTTTACTTTACTTTACTTTACTTTACTTTACTTTACTTTACTTTACTTTACTTTACTTTACTTTACTTTACTTTACTTTACTTTACTTTACTTTACTTTACTTTACTTTACTTTACTTTACTTTACTTTACTTTACTTTACTTTACTTTACTTTACTTTACTTTACTTTACTTTACTTTACTTTACTTTACTTTACTTTACTTTACTTTACTTTACTTTACTTTACTTTACTTTACTTTACTTTACTTTACTTTACTTTACTTTACTTTACTTTACTTTACTTTACTTTACTTTACTTTACTTTACTTTACTTTACTTTACTTTACTTTACTTTACTTTACTTTACTTTACTTTACTTTACTTTACTTTACTTTACTTTACTTTACTTTACTTTACTTTACTTTACTTTACTTTACTTTACTTTACTTTACTTTACTTTACTTTACTTTACTTTACTTTACTTTACTTTACTTTACTTTACTTTACTTTACTTTACTTTACTTTACTTTACTTTACTTTACTTTACTTTACTTTACTTTACTTTACTTTACTTTACTTTACTTTACTTTACTTTACTTTACTTTACTTTACTTTACTTTACTTTACTTTACTTTACTTTACTTTACTTTACTTTACTTTACTTTACTTTACTTTACTTTACTTTACTTTACTTTACTTTACTTTACTTTACTTTACTTTACTTTACTTTACTTTACTTTACTTTACTTTACTTTACTTTACTTTACTTTACTTTACTTTACTTTACTTTACTTTACTTTACTTTACTTTACTTTACTTTACTTTACTTTACTTTACTTTACTTTACTTTACTTTACTTTACTTTACTTTACTTTACTTTACTTTACTTTACTTTACTTTACTTTACTTTACTTTACTTTACTTTACTTTACTTTACTTTACTTTACTTTACTTTACTTTACTTTACTTTACTTTACTTTACTTTACTTTACTTTACTTTACTTTACTTTACTTTACTTTACTTTACTTTACTTTACTTTACTTTACTTTACTTTACTTTACTTTACTTTACTTTACTTTACTTTACTTTACTTTACTTTACTTTACTTTACTTTACTTTACTTTACTTTACTTTACTTTACTTTACTTTACTTTACTTTACTTTACTTTACTTTACTTTACTTTACTTTACTTTACTTTACTTTACTTTACTTTACTTTACTTTACTTTACTTTACTTTACTTTACTTTACTTTACTTTACTTTACTTTACTTTACTTTACTTTACTTTACTTTACTTTACTTTACTTTACTTTACTTTACTTTACTTTACTTTACTTTACTTTACTTTACTTTACTTTACTTTACTTTACTTTACTTTACTTTACTTTACTTTACTTTACTTTACTTTACTTTACTTTACTTTACTTTACTTTACTTTACTTTACTTTACTTTACTTTACTTTACTTTACTTTACTTTACTTTACTTTACTTTACTTTACTTTACTTTACTTTACTTTACTTTACTTTACTTTACTTTACTTTACTTTACTTTACTTTACTTTACTTTACTTTACTTTACTTTACTTTACTTTACTTTACTTTACTTTACTTTACTTTACTTTACTTTACTTTACTTTACTTTACTTTACTTTACTTTACTTTACTTTACTTTACTTTACTTTACTTTACTTTACTTTACTTTACTTTACTTTACTTTACTTTACTTTACTTTACTTTACTTTACTTTACTTTACTTTACTTTACTTTACTTTACTTTACTTTACTTTACTTTACTTTACTTTACTTTACTTTACTTTACTTTACTTTACTTTACTTTACTTTACTTTACTTTACTTTACTTTACTTTACTTTACTTTACTTTACTTTACTTTACTTTACTTTACTTTACTTTACTTTACTTTACTTTACTTTACTTTACTTTACTTTACTTTACTTTACTTTACTTTACTTTACTTTACTTTACTTTACTTTACTTTACTTTACTTTACTTTACTTTACTTTACTTTACTTTACTTTACTTTACTTTACTTTACTTTACTTTACTTTACTTTACTTTACTTTACTTTACTTTACTTTACTTTACTTTACTTTACTTTACTTTACTTTACTTTACTTTACTTTACTTTACTTTACTTTACTTTACTTTACTTTACTTTACTTTACTTTACTTTACTTTACTTTACTTTACTTTACTTTACTTTACTTTACTTTACTTTACTTTACTTTACTTTACTTTACTTTACTTTACTTTACTTTACTTTACTTTACTTTACTTTACTTTACTTTACTTTACTTTACCTTAATTTACCTTACCTTACCTTACCTTACCTTACCTTACCTTACCTTACCTTACCTTACCTTACCTTACCTTACCTTACCTTACCTTACCTTACCTTACTTTACTTTACCTTACTTTACTTTACTTTACTTTACTTTACTTTACTTTACTTTACTTTACTTATACAATGCACGGCCTTTAAGCCACACCTCCGTGCCCGTCGGAGTGGGGAGAGCGTGAGGTTTTTTCGTTACGGAATTTCTGGATTCGGTCCCCACGCTCAAGGCCCGCGATAGAAGCTATGCAATAGCTTAAAAATATGCACGCATTTCTCACGCCTTTTCTCGACGGGCTATATTATAAATTATAATAGACCGTTAGTATCGCCACTTGCTACGAACCCGGCAAATGTGTAAGGGTGTGTTGGTGTATGTGCACTGTGTGCAGGTCCCAGGTACACTACAATAGGGTTTGAAAATGCTCAAACTGCACAGCTTGATGTTCTGTCCATTGAATAGCCGCAAAACAAGATCTGCGGTTATATTTCTGTTCTGCATGGAGCGTTTGATGTCAACGCATTTTCCACGAAAATTCCATTATGTATCCACAGCTTGTCTATCATAAATGTTTATAGGTATATATTATAGACTTAGGTAATATTTATCGGTATGCGAAGAAGAAGGAATAATTGCTTTCATAATACTACTTAGGTAATAGTTAGGTACATGTAGGTATGTGGATTAGTCGTGGCTAATAGGCGAATTAGAATATAAGTAGGTACATAAACTTACCTCTTACTTTATTTATACGTAGGCATCGTCAATAACAGACTCAAATGGGGTGTTATTTTTATTTATTGACTTACTTTTGCCCACGTCTTTGTACGCTCTTCGGTCATAGTTAATAGTACAGCATAGGTAATTAATGGGTGCTATTTAAATGGTTAGCAGAGTATTCGTATTTTTGTAAGCAGAAAAATATAATCTGTAAGCAGAAATAGCTAATTGGTCAGCAACTCATGGCCAGCAAACATTACAAAACCTATCAGCAATTTATGTCATTCTGGATGGCTGTAATTATTTTTGAGCTGCAATGAGCTGCTACTGTTTAATAAAATTTTGGTAAGCACTCAGAGGGGAAGCCAAAAAAAATTTTTTGAGCTTCATATAAAAGTAGCAAAAATAATCTCAGCAAACTTGTCATGCGCAAAATGGGCGCATTTCTTACATAGATTAGGAAGGACTTTGGATTATGCAACATTTATGATTAATGATTATGATATTATTACGTTTACAAGTAGTGGTGGTGGTTGTGGTGGTGTTGGTGGTAGTGGTGTGAGCGTGGTAGAGTGGGGGTAGGAGTGGGGGGTAGGAGTGGTGGGTAGGAGTGGGGGTAGGAGTAGGGGTAGGACTGGGGGTAGGACTGGGGGTAGGAGTGGGGATAGCAGTGGGGGTAGGAGTGGGAGTAAGGAGTGGGGGTAGGGGTGGGTGGTAGTGGTGGGTTTGTAGGGGTGGGGTGTAGGGGTGGGGGTGTATGAGTGGGGGGTGGGAGTGGGAGTGGGGGGTAGGAGTGGGGGGTATGAGGGTGTGGGAGGTATGAGGGTGTGGGAGGGTCGCGCCACACGCTCCCAAGCACTCCCACACCCTCCCACACACACCCACACGCTCTCACACGCCCCAGCATGCTCCCACACGCCCCAGCAAGCTCCCACACGCTTCCAAACGCTCCCACACACCCCAGCACGCTCCCACACGCTCCCATAAGTTCCCACACGCTCCCACACGCTACCACAGGCTCCCACACGCTCCCACACGCTCTCACACGCCCCAGCACGCTCCCACACGCCCCAGCAAGCTCCCACACACTCCCAAACGCTCCCACACACCCCAGCACACTCCCACACGCCCCCACACGCTCCCAAGTGCTCCCACACGCCCCAGCACGCTCCCACACGCCCCCACACGCTCCCACGCGCCCCAGCACGCTCCCACACGCTCCCAAGCGCGCCCACACGCTCCCACAACCTTCCACACCCTCCCAAACCCCCTCAAATCCTCCCACATCCTCCCACTCTCCCACACACACCCACACCCTCCCACACGCTCTCACACGCCCCAGCATGCTCCCACACGCCCCAGCACGCTCCCACACGCCTCAGCAAGCTCCCACACGCTCCCAAACACCTCAGCACGCTCCCACAAGCTCCCACACGCTCTCACACGCCCTAGCACGCTCCCACACGCCCCAGCAAGCTCCCACACGCTCCCACAACCTCCCACACCCTCCCAAACCCCCCCACATCCTCCCACACACACCCACACCCTCATACAGCGTTTGGGAGCGTCTGGGAGCGTGTGGGAGCGTGCTGGGGCGTGTGAGAGCGTGTGAGAGCGTGTGTGAGCGTGTGGGAGCCTGTGGGAGCGTGTGAGAGCGTGCTGGGGCGTGTGGGAGCGTGTGTGAGCGTGTGGGAGCGCTTGGGAGCGTGCTGGGGCGTGTGGGAGCGTTCTGGGGCGTGTGAGAGCGTGTGGGAGCGCTTGGGAGCGTGTGGGAGCGTTCTGGGGCGTGTGGGAGCTTATGGGAGCGTGTGGGAGCACTTGGGAGCTTGTGGGAGCGTGCTGGGGTGTGTGGGAGCGTTTGGGAGCGTGCTGGGGCGTGTGGGAGCGTGCTGGGTCGTGTGAGAGCGTGTGGGAGCGTGTGTGACTGTGTGGGAGCCTGTGGGAGCGTGTGGGAGCTTATGGGAGCGTGTGGGAGCGCTAGGGAGCGTGTGGGGGTGTGTGGGAGCGTGCTGGGGCGCGTGAGAGCGTGTGGGAGCGTGTGTGAGCGTGTGGGAGCGTGTGGGAGCGTGTGGAAGCGTGTGGAAGCGTGTGGGAGAGTGTGGGAGCGTGGGAGTGGGAGCGTGTGGGAGCTTGGGAGTGGGAGTGGGAGTGGGAGTGGTATAATTTTTACGACATGTTTTCTCTGCAGTTCAATCATGAAGTCTTGCTGACCAAGTAGTTATTTTGCGGACCAAGTAACTATTTTGCGGACTGAATGTTTATCATGCAAACCCATGTTATTGTAAGCTGCCTATTTCTGATTTAATTTTTGACCATTATCAAAATTATTTGCCGAACAAGGATTGCTGCCTGATTTTTTTATTTGCGAACAAAATCTTTGTATGCCGACCAAATGATTTAAATGCTGTTTTATTGTGGCTAACCAAATTTTTTAATTGCTGCCCATTTAATTACTTCTCGTAATTAATGTGTGATAATTATGACCCAAGTTTTAAATTGTATTCTAAATGATCAAATAGCGAAAAATATATTCAAATCCATATAATAGTCTTCGCGCGAACAAACAGTCAAACAGACATAAATTCTAAGAGTATTATATTTTTCGGTACAGACGTCTCTACATCCTACCATTAAGTGTTTTTTTTAAATGTCCTTAATGTTTTGTACGTTACTGTTCTGATCATCTTCACCATTTATCATTAAAACCTGTTACTAATAATTCTGAATATATCTATTAACGGGGCCCTTATGTTTTCTAAGGGCAGGTATAAATGTTTAAGAAAAACATTCTGTGCCCACGGTTAATCCGTTAAAATAACCAGGCAAAGTTACATAATGGCGGCCTCGGTGAGAGTTTTCTTATCTTTAAGGCTTAATTATATTCATGTTGTCGTGTTTTGTTACGGTCCTTCAATAATAAAGAGGAAAATCCACTCATCCGAAGTCGAGGAGGGTGGTTCGCTAGTATGCGTATAAAAAATACCTTTTTTTTTTTTTATAAAAAAAAAGGGGGCAAACGAGCAGACGGGTCACCTGATGGTAAGTGACTACCGTCGCCCATGGACACCTGCAGCTCAAGAGTCACAAGTGCGTTGCCGGCCTTTGAGGTGGGAGTACGCTCTCTTCTTGAAGGTTTGAAGGTCGTATCGGTCCGGAAATACCACCGGCGACAATTTATTCCACAGATCGGTTGTGCGAGGCAAAAAGTTTCGTGAGAATCTCACAGTGGTGGACCGCCAACTATCCAGGTGGTGTGCATGATAGTTTTGTCGCGTTGAACGTTGGCGAAACGCTGTGGCCGGTATAAGTTCGAACAATTCCTCGGAGCACTCCCCATGATACATGCGATAGAGAATGCAGAGTGAAGCTACATCTCTACGCAACGCCAAGGGGTCAAGTCGGTCTTTAATGTCCTGGCAATCGACGATTCGAGTCGCTCTCCGTTGAATGCGGTCTAGAGGGAGAAGCTGGTACTGGGGTGCCCCTGCATACAGATGAGAACAGTATTCCATATGCGGCCGAACCTGCGCCTTATAAAGTTGTAGACGATGGGCCGGAGTGAAATACCGTCTCGATCTGTTTATCACACCAAGCTTCTTCGAGGCTAGTTTTGCCTTACCCTCTAAATGACCGCGAAACTGGACTTCGCTCGATATATCGATGCCAAGGATACCGATGCTGGTTGTGGCAGTTAGGGAAGTGCTCTCAAAGCGAGGTGACACGACAAAGGGTGTCTTTTTTGCGGTGAACGCGCAAACCTGTGTCTTCGTTGGGTTGAATTGGACTAAATTAAGTCGACCCCAATCTGAAACTCCTTCTAAGGAAGTTTCGATTTCAGACACAAGTTTGCATCGGCTCTCGGTGACGTTTTCCCGAGAAATATTGGCGCGGCCGGTATAAAGGGCATCACTCGTGCTATCATCTGCATAGCAATGAATGCTGCTGATTTGCAGCATATCGTTGATATGCAGAAGAAACAGCGTGGGTGATAGCACACAGCCTTGTGGAACACCAGCATCAACAGACTTGGAGTCAGAGCATGCACCGTCGACAACGACTTTTATACTCCTGTCTCCGAGAAAACTGGTGATCCAATTGCACAATTTCTCGGGAAGCCCATAGGAAGGAAGCTTCGAGAGAAGCGCTTTGTGCCAGACCCGATCGAAGGCCTTCGCTACGTCCAAACTGACTGCCAACGCCTCCCCCTTGGTCTCGATCGCCAGTGCCCACCGGTGTGTTAGGTATACGAGAAGATCACCAGCTGAGCGACCCTGACGGAAACCGTATTGTCGGTCATTGAGCAGCTGGTGATCACCTAAGTACCGAAGGAGCTGGTGGTTGATAATGGACTCCATTATCTTGGAGAACAAGGAGGTAATAGCAATAGGCCTATAGTTGGACGGATCTGAGCGGTCACCTTTTTTAGGGATCGGGTGCACTAAAGCTGTCTTCCACGAGTTCGGGACGACGCCTAGAGAGTAGGCGATCTGGCCCACTGGACTCATGAATATCGAGGGAAAGAAGAGCTTTACGTACTGAGCTTTGTAAAAACCGGACTTCCGGCATACAGCTTTCGCACCGTGGTATGGTCGGCGGTACGTTTCCCCCGTCATCCAAAGTCGAGTTGGACGCAAAGAGTTTGCCCAGGAGGTCGGCTTTCTCCTTAGCGTCATGGGCCAACGAACCATCCCCCATATGCAGCGGTGGAAGGGATGGTCTACAGAAATTCCCCTGAACAGCTTTGGCAAGAGACCAAAATGCTCGAGTTCCCGAAGGGAAGCTCACCAGTCTCTCACCAATTCTGCCGATGTGCTCCGACTTCGCCCTGGCAATGTCTCTTTTGTAGGACTTGGACGCAAAGTTGAATTGCTTTTTTAATAAGCTGGTCTTTACATCCCGTACTGCCGCTGCATTTGCCCATGCTTGGTAACATTCCTGCTTTCGGCGGTGCGCCGTTTTGCAGGATCGGCCAAACCAGGGCTGGGATTTGCCACCAATGGGAATCACAGAGGATGGAACGAAAAGCTCCATTCCCTGAAGCACCACATCAGCGACAGAATCGGCAACGACGTTGGGATCATCCAGCCTGAAGCAAACCTGCCTCCAAGGGTAGGACGCAAAGAAGGTTCGCATCCCATCCCAGTCTGCGGACCTATAGTGCCACACACGACGGCTGCCGGCTACTCGCGGCTGTGGCGTGCACATAAGTGGCACCGTACTCCGGATCAGGCAATGGTCCGAGGAGCCAAGTGGGGCCTCAACGGATACTTTGTAGCCGTCCGGATGAGAGGTAAGCAGAAGGTCCAACAGTGAAGGCTCGTGGCTTTCTACATCTGGGATTCGCGTAGGCGTAGGCACCAGTTGTGTCAAGCCATATGACAGGGCAAAGCCGTAAACAGATCTTCCCGCATGATCGGTTTTACGGGAGCCAAGCCATTCAGCGTGGTGGGCGTTAAAGTCGCCAAGTATCACGATCTCTGCGGATGGGATCTGCTGCAGCACGGAGTCTGTAGCCATTTGGACGTAGTCGATGAGTCGGTCAGTTTCGGCGTCACCGCTATGGGACCTGTAAAGGCATGCATAGACGCGGGGATTTTCGTCGCTGTCTACACGGAGCCATAAGATGGAAAGGTCCCTACCTTCAAGATTGCCGAGGCGGCGAGAACTGATACCATCTCTAACGTACACGCACACACCAGCCCTAGGAACAAAGGAGTGTTCCAGACCGTACCCAGGGTAGGTTAGGTAAGATGTGTCCGCTGGAGACGATATCTGCGTCTCGGTTAAAAAGAGCAAGGCCGGCTTTGCTGTTTCCAGGTGGTGGTGGACAGCGTTGAGGTTGGAGTGTATGCCCCTTATGTTGCAAAAGTCCACGGTAAGCGTGGCTAGGGGTGCCATGGTACGCCTGCTCATGCCCCGAGCAGATTTTTGGAGCGCGGTTTTGCCCTCCCCAGAGTACGAGGGGCTGCCTGGGCGTCCACGCTCAGGTGCATTGTATTCTGAGCGTGGACGTCCAGAGGGGGATTCTCCAGCGCTAGTGCAGCTGGTACCCCCCTGGGGTAACGAAGTTTTTAACAGCGCCATCATTAGGGGGGGGGGGGGGGGTTGGGCCTCCGGTTACCTCACTCACTCAGCGAAACGCAATGCAAGCATTGCTTTACGCTGGTTTTCTGTGAGGCCGTGGTATCACTCCGGTCGAGCCGGCCCAAGCGTGCCGAAGCATGGCTCTCCCACGTGGAAAACCTACCTAAACAAGAGAAAAAAAACCTGTTATAGAAGAGATTTCGTAACTCGTGCATGAGGCTCGGGTTCAAGACGGGTCTGTTGGCTCAGTTAGTAATGACTTGAGTGGTGAGTTGGTTGCCTTCTGAGTCGGAGGTCGTGGGTTCGGTCCCCGCTCGGGGTCAACATTAGTGTCCATGAGTATGTATGTTGGCTTCATGTTTGGGTGTTTAATATTTATTTAAGTATGTTTATCAGTTGTTTAGTATCCATAGGATCTGTAAGTAGTTTGGGACGGAACAACCTTATGCGAATTGTGCAAAAAAAATAATGGTGAAGGCATGACATAATGAGTTTTTCAAGAACATACGTACAGATAATACGTACATATTTATCACTTTCCCGACAGAAGGGAAACTTTGTAAAGATGAAATCCGCACATTCCCGTAGCGTAGGAATTTATGAAAATAATGTAATAAATAGATAATACTCAAGGAATATTTTCTTTAAGTTTCAAATCTCTAGGTCACAAAGGCTGTGCATTGTCTGACAGTAAGCGTACCGGAACGGTTTTATAACCTATGAGCGTATACTTGAAATTATTCGAATTTGCTCTCCGGATAAGAACACCAAATCCGCTCAAACTCATAACCGGATAAGAGTGCGGTAAACTGTCGAGTGCGCTGGAACGATCCCGGGGGAAGAGTTTTAAAGTTATTTTAATATCCCAGATATCGCCGTTTACACCTACCTTATATACCGACTAGGTACGTTAAAGACATATGAATCTGACAGGCTGAGCATCTGATATGTCAGCTACTTTTCTTAATACCTAGTTAGTACTACAAGCGAACGCCAGCTAAGCGGATAAAACCTTCGTTTTCCACTAGGCAAGGGGGGCGCAACAAGCTCTGTTAAACCTTGCCAAGAAGTTTTCAAGAAATTCGTGTTAGCATAGACGTAGTATATTATGTATACTGACATCGTGTTAGTGACTGAAAACGACAGTTAATGGGATGGGAATGTGTAAGAATGATTACTATGAGTTACAGATTTACAAGAGATACCAACCTCAAAAAAATTAGGTTAAATCTACAGGCAAGGCTGAAAATTGGATTCCATCAACACATTTCACAATTTGCTCTAAACATTTTTAGCCTGACTGCATACTGAAATATTATACAGCGACTTTAGGACTTCTGCCATTTAAAGCGGCTCTATGATATCTTATAACAAAAAGTAAGAAATAGCATCATAAAGTTGAGAGATTTACTTCACACAATTTACTGTGGTGGATATTAGTCATTCTTAGAAGTATTTTTGTTTATCGCTGAATAACAGGGACCGCATCTTGACAAACGAATATTCATAAATCTGCGGCGGAGGCAGTGACTAACGATGTACTGAAATCTTCTCTCCGGTTCTAGGCTTATTGCACATGTATACCTATATCATGATTTTGTACAGGAGGTCACAAATGTCAATATAGACGGATATACTAATTGAGTGACCTATCAAAGCACAACATGAACTACGGGACCTAGAAAGCTGAAATTAGAAATGTAAGTAAGTACTTTGCGTTTACTGGGTGTCCCTGTCTTGGATGATTCCATTCCAACATTTGTTGAGGATCAGATAAATAAATTCCGTCTGTCATCAGCTTATCTGTTTCAAATAAAAACGCACATGGCCCTTTTTATAATTAGGTTTTGCTTATTTGTGCCAAAGTTCACATATGTTTTAAGATGTTCTTGCTTGTGGAAACACACATCGTTATTGGAAAAATTGGACGACATGATTAAAAAAACCATTATAGAAATATTAAATTGCCCATTAGATGACAGGGCCTGGGCACAATCCTCATTGCCAGTGCGTTTCGGTGGCCTTGGGGTGCGAAAGGTTTCCGCCGTCTCCCTGCCAGCTTTTATGTCATCAGCATTTGCTACGTTATCTCCACTTTTCGGAAAAATTATTAGCCCATTATTGGGTTCCGAGGAAGTATGTGGTTTGACTGATGCAAAAAATGCTTGGAGTTTGATGAGTCACGGTGAAGTACCTTTAGTGCCTTCAGTCCAGAGACAGTGGGATGATCCTTTAAATAAATTACGATTGTTAGAATTGACAAACACCGCTGAAAATGCAATAGATAGGGCACGTCTTCTTGCTGCTTCTGAGAAGGATGCGGGATACTGGCTGCAGGCATATCCATCTGCTAATTTGGGGACACTTATAGACGATTGTGCTCTCACTTTAATTGTTGGTTTACGGCTTGTCGTAAGAACAAACCAACCTCACAAATGTTGCTGCGGTGAGATGGTGAATGAGTTGGGCCATCATGGTCTGAGCTGTCGGCGAAGCGCAGGTCGCATTCCGCGCCATGCTTCACTCAACGACATCATCCGCAGGTCTCTTGTAGCTGCCAATGTCCCAGCAATTTGTGAACCGAACGGTATATTCCGCTCAGACGGCAAGAGACCTGATGGTATGACTTTGATTCCCTGGAAATTGGGTAGAGGCTTGGTGTGGGATGCCACATGCGTAGACACTTTGGCTCCGTGTAATTTTGAAAAAACTTCTTCTCTCGCAGGAGCGGCTGCTATATCCGCTGAAATAATAAAGAGGCGAAAATATGCGGGTCTGAGCGGTTGCTATATGTTTGTACCGTTCGCTGTTGAGACGATGGGTCCTTGGGGCCCAGAGCTTTTGTCAAGGATCTTTCAGCGCGTCTCATCGAGGCAACCCGTGACCCAAGGGAACCCTGCCTCGGTGTGATGCGCTGGAAGAAATCTTTTATTTATAATTTATTTATAATTATGCAATTATTTTTATACACCATATTATAATAAAATATGATTAAAATTTAATTTAACGACATAAGAAAAAAAAAAAAAAGTAAGTAGTTTAAATAGGTTTTTCCGAAATTCCCACAGTATTGCTAGTTCTATTTGCTTGTAGGTTCGTACAACAGGATGTAACTTAAGTTATAATCTCCACTTGAGTACATTCAGAAAGAGATGCTACTATATGAGTCGCATGAATCTGTCACCTTCTATGTTCAAGTGAAGTTAATTTTTTTAATACCTATACCATCCTAAGTTCAAAAGTACTTCTTGGTCGAATGGTTTTATAGATATCTGTTGCATGGCATGATGGGGTCGTGAAAAGATGTGATGTAACACAGTGCACACCTACGCCATGCGATGTAAGTATGTACCCTATGCCTAAGATTTGTTCTTTGCTACCAAAAATTGCCTTCTACTCGGGAATAGATAAATAAAATACCATAACGAGGTTAAGGTAGCGTTGCGTAGTCGTCGACGTAACACGGTTCCCTTGACTGTCTCAAGAAGGAAACATTTTTACCGTTGAATCACTGAGCGTACTACGCAAATTCGATTTCTTAAAAGGTTTCCGGGTGATTTAAAACAGCTAAAGTTACGCTATTGTACGTAGGCTGACTTTTGTTTGCTTGTGAGTTACTTCCCTCAACCTGTGCTTTTCTAATATAATACATCAAGATTTACTTAAGGGCCTATGTAGCCTCCTAGATACTCGTATTCGCGTAGGTAGTTAATAATAATAATAATAATCTCACGCCTCATAGCCAAAGGGGTACAAAATGAATTATACAATACCATTTGCTCTGCGTACGATGACTACTCGCCAGAACTACCCGATTATATCCTAGACGAGAAGAGATTAACCTAATTTAGACTTTATCTATTGCCATTAAGAGGCATATAAAGGGTTTTGGTATTAATGTACAAATCAATGTATAAGATGTATAAATTTGGTATTAGTGTATTTATAAACAGCGAGTACAACTGTATGATTTCTAAAAAAAGCTCTCGTGTCACAAAGCAATTGTATTCAACCTGTTAGTTGACTAGCGGTTCTCCGCGGTTTCACCCGCGTAGTTCCCGTTCCCGTGGGAATACGAGGATAATATATAGCCTATGTTCCACAGGGATATTGTAGCTTTCCATTAGTAAAAGAATTTTTTAAATCGGTCCAGTAGTTTTTGAGTTTATTTGTTACAAACATACAAGAATAAAAAAATCCTCTTTTATAATATTAGTGTAGAAAACCAAGAAGGTATTCAGGAAAACACGCGGCAATCGGTTTCACGAAACTACTCAATTCCTACAAAAGTATAATAAAATATTATTAGTTGAAGCACCTATTTTTTATATGAGGCACATATAAAAAATAGGGTACTATTAGATACCAAATGACAGACGAAACGTTTTTGTAACGGTCAATTTCGGACCAAGTTTCTACTCTCACGTTTTATCGGGATAACGCGCTTTCCATTGTTCAGCTGCCGATGTGATGCTATGACGTCACAAAAGGCTTAGGTTAGAAGAGGATACGACTGTTTCTAAAGTAAATGTTCGCTCATTCGTCCGTATTGTACCTTTTGTAAAAGGAAACCACAGCTATGTCGGACTTTCGATCTACTATTTTCTTTATTTTCTTTTGTTTTGTATCTGTATACGTAAAGTGTAGTATGATATAGAATCGGACCACAGCTCAAAATGAAATAGATTTTGTGTCATTTAGTCAGTAGCAAAAAACGATTTGGTTTTTAAAATGATTTTGGCACCTAGACATAGTATTCTAATATCTGTGCCTAGACGTAGGAAACACTTTGCAATTAAAATATTTTTAAGTACTCAATTATTTTGATGTGGGTATGTAATGCTTTTATTGAATGAATGAAATGAATTAGTCATTCTTCGTGTGATTTTGCCATGTCAGATACCCTCGGTGGCTTGAATAATTCTGGCGGTTAGGTGGCCACTAGCACCGTCTCCCAATCCGCGGTGGGCTCGCGTGGGAGATTATGATCCATACTTTCTCATGTGTGAGGAAAGACCCTAAGCTCACCAGTGGTCTATTATGGGTTTATGATGAGGAATGTGGGGTTATGATTAGGTATTAGTAAGTAAAGTTAGTAACTTTTGATGCAAAAGAATAACGCATGGGCGTATATTATATGCCCGAGCAATAAAGTAATGTTTTACTCAAACCAAAACAACTTACTTCCACGTAGTAAGGGGTGAACTTGCTCTAGGCAAAATGTAGTTTAACGAAGTTTCCTGCAGGCTGAAACGATACAGATAATGTATTTAATGTATTTAACCCGTGTTATTCTATGGCAGGGTTCAATGGATGAAAGTTTCGTAATTTGCAAACTAATCTGCATAAGGAATTTATCAGTCACTGCCATACTTTGACGTTCCAGAATATGGCAGTGACGATCAGATCTATTAAACTATACGAGTAGCAGGCGCCCAGAGTTTAAACATAGGTACGTAGGGAATATATAGGGAATATATTATGCTAGCACCATTTTACAATGATAACGGTTTGTATTACTGTGTGTATTAATAATTAAATCAATTTAGTAAGCTTATTTGATTTGTATAATATCATAGACGGTATTGGACGACTATTTTGTAAGCACATGTACTCTGTCTGTATGATTAAATAAATAAATAATAAATAAAAAAAATTGTTTTCCAAAGTGTTTACTTCATTCGACTCATTTACCTGAGTCCGGATCTGGAACGGAGCGACAAGGACAAGGTTGAGTGAACCAGCTACCCTTGTCAGAGTGTCCATCAAAGCCGGCCGAGATTTCTTTGATGTGTACTCAACTGGTTACTACCATAAGCGACAGCTATGGGGCTTAACCCCGTTTCATTTGTATTTGCCGTATTGGTATTTGCCTTAAGAATAATATATGATTGGACACAAGTTGTTTCGCGTACAGGACTGTACACTTATATTTATAAAGAGTGAAATTTTTTATGTTTATCTGTAATGAATAGGCTCCAAAACTACTGGACCGATTATAAAAAAAAACAACTAAGCAACATGGGCTATAATTTTTCCACAGGAACGGAGCTAGTTCGTAAATAAATAGGTGGAGTTAATTTCTTATTTTGACAGTCAGATTTATATTTTTCGACTTTAATACATACAGTACCCACAAACATGCGTATGCGAATGTAATGCAAAAATAATTAATTTGTTTACGACTAAAAAAAATTTTGAAATTTAAAATTTAATCTGTTTATTTCAAGAATAAAGAACACATGATGACAAAAACAAAGGCGCTAAATCCAAGAAAGTAGGATTAGACTTTATGCTACTAAGCATATATATAAGAAGACTACTTCTATATATATATATATATATATATATATATATATATATATATATATATATATATATATCATCATAGAGCAGTGATAGCCCGGACGGTTAAAGAGCCGGCCGAAAATCAGTGAGGCTCGGGTTCGAATCCTGGCATGTACCAATGAGTTTTTCAAAAACTTACGTACATATTTATCAATAGCTCGACGGTGAAGGAAAACATCGTGAGGAAACCCGCAGGTCTCAGAATTAATTCTGAGACATGTGTAAACAGACCCGGTCCGGCGATGGGCTCACCACCTATCACGTTTAGGGGTCTAATATATCTCGTGAAATGTGGGTATATCCAGTAATGGAATACCTCTGCCTACCCCCTCGGGGATAAAAAAGGCGTGAGATTATATTTATTTATATTTATATATATCATCATCAAATCAAATGCTGTTTGTAGTTACACTAAAACTCGAAAACGGCTTGAACCATTTTAATGCAATTTTATGTGTGGGTATTCGGTGTCGGAACAACGTCTACACGGTATATCCACTAGTAGTATATAATATAATGGATTATCCAAAGACATTTAAAGAAAAAGTGTTTTTCTCCCAACCTCTTTAGGATTATCTCTGCCATACCTCTCGTGTCGTGGGGATAAGGCGTTAGAGTATTTTATTCTGTTTTCCGTTTCAAAAGGCAATAGATCTTTACGAGTTTCGATGTTGGGTAACGCGAGCAATTTCACAGTTACTGTCGGACGTTCCGTTTTACGAGACAACCACCTCTAATATAGAGATGTGGACAATGATGTTCTATATAAACTGAGGTGGATGCGTTATTTGTGCTATCAGGTACGCTCAGGATTCAATACACCTACATGAGCCAAAAATTTACTTTGCAGCCTCTCATAACAAATAACTATTTTTATAATATTTATAGATAAAATATGTACCTCCAAAAAGGGATGACATGGTATAGTACAGTGGCTAGAAGACTGCCGGCATTTTTTCTCTGGCTAGCTAATGATAAAATGCCATCTCTCTCTGATCACCTAAATCCTCGACCACACGAGCTGAGTACCTACTTATGTCTTAAATAAATATTTATTCAAAGTTACCGCTTTTGTCATTGAAAAATTACTGTTTGTTAATAATATAATGAAGTAGAAACCATCAAATTGACTAAGCACCCAGAACCTTACCTGCGTTCCTACATAATGAATTTACTACTTACGCTTCTGACATTTTAAAGCGATACTACTAAATCACTCCAGATTTTAATAAGCATAAGATATATTATTATACCAGGGCTTCTGTCAAGAGACTACGGGCCATGTAACAAAAGGTGATTTATCTCTAGCGTTAAATTGTATTTTGAAAAATTCCATTTAAGACTTGTCCTTTATATTTCAGAATATTTTTTAGATCATAGGTACACGAATTGATACCAGAAAATGATAAGTGAAAAGTTATAGGATTTTCAATCACATTGAATTGAATCAATTGAATTCTGTTACATAAAAAATAGATAGATATTGTAAAGAATATTGTGACAAATCCCGTGCAAAAGAATCCCCCTTTTTCATTTCTTTCTTTGAGCGAACTGCATGATTTTGACGAACGACTGACGATCTATTCAAATGCAAATAGCCAGAATTTTACTACAAAAGCTGAAACTACGATGAAAGAAATAGAATAAAAAAATTGAGTTCATAATTCGTTCGGAGTTCAATGCAATTTGATATCGAGCTTTATTCTGTGTTGAATATTATCTGTAGAGAGGTAACAATGGCACGAGTATTATAGAAACATCATACTTTTGTAGGTATACTGTCCAATGCTCCTGATATACAGCACTAAATAAATTGTGATCATATAAGGTGTCAGATTAGTTTTCATATTTTTTTCATTATCATTTCATTTAATTTTCGTTTCATTAATTGTCATTTTTAGTTTTGGTTCGCATTTCAAACATTCGTGGAATATAAATGTAGGCTATCCGTACTGATTACCGATCTAACCGATTGTCAAATTCATAAGCAAGGCCCCTATGAAACAAGTGACTATCCCTTGTATGTTTGTAATTAATAAATTCATTTTCATTTTCATAAGGTATCGGAACAATTTCCGATAAAAACCAGATTTCTGAGGACACAGTTTGTAGTTGTCCATACCGTAATACCATAAATCACGTAAGGTAGGCAGAAAACCCTGATAGAAAAATAGTATTCAATAACATACATCGTTGATGTAAATACGTGGTTTTGTTTGAATGGTCAGTCAATCCACTAAACCAAAGAGATTAAAATATAATAGGACATAGAGGGGGCATTGGGAATATTTTCATACAAAAATTTGAAGCTCAATCGTAATGTCAGTTAGTATTAACGCGAGCTGTCATTCGGCCGAAATCGTACTAGATTTTTTCCACTTGTAAGTAATAACTTTTGGCATCAAATTTTCCTCGCTTTGTCCCCTCTATGCCTTATTATATTTTAATCAATCAATAAATCAATAAATCTCTTTGCAGTAAACCCACTGTGCAAAAGGCATCTAAACTCTATTAATCCACTAGAGGTATCCACATTTTGTTGTATGGGCCGCTAAATTAGATTATGCTGTAGGCAGCATTGTGTTACGAGGCTGAAGTGATACGTAATCAAGTTATAGTTCAAAGCCAGTATGGTAAATATTGCATTTATATTTCACGACGAAATATTAATAAAAATCAGTTATTATTTTTATTAATATATGTACATAAAGTTCAAAATCGTCATCATATTCAATCTACAGCTATAAGATAGCTGTACATATGCCACCCCAGCAGCAGGAATGGAATGCCATGGTATGTATGAATTTCTGAACTGAAAAACTACTAAAATTGCAATTGATAAAAAAAATATTATTAAAGTAAGAATCGTCACTACAGTATCTACGATAACATGTGACAAAGATGGAGTTAGGTTCCTAAATCTTGTATTAATCTCGAAGAACGTGATATTGGCAAGTTATTTCTCAGTCAGCTACCATTTCTATGTAAAAGTAATAGCATTCCTGTCGAATTTATCTCAGGATATTACAAATTTGTGTTAAATTAAGAAAAATGAGCACAAAAATTCGCGTTAAAATGCGACTCGTAAAAGGACACATCGCGTCAATAAAACATTGATTTTATGTCACTTCGAAATAGTTTAGCATTAGGTACATCAGTGAAAGTGTTTTAGAATCCAAAATTGCGGAGATTCATCATTATAATCCTCAACTAGGGACTACTTACTACTTTTAAAGCATTTTTATTTAATTAAATTACTTACTCTTTCATATCAGAATATGGACAAAGTTGCGGCAGGAGCTAGAATAAAATACTTGCAAATCGCTTAACACAAAATTATTTATAAAGCTTCTAGTTTAGCTTTAGGTTAATGGTTGCGGTTTTTGTAATTAGTGTTTCCTAATTGTAGCAGCGACACAAAAACTATTGCTACGACTACTCGTAGCAAGCTACGAACGTAGCTTGGCAGCGCAGCTACTCGTAAATGCAAAAAACATTGTACACATCGCCGTTAGCCAAATGAATTGTACCTATGTTTTGTAAAACTTTTATTAAAAATTGCTTAGATAAGTAAGCTGGCTTGGACCAGTTAGTCCAGGCAATGAAGCGGATTTTTGTATGAAGACCCCAACATTAATTCCTCAGTCGATGAAACTTTGCAGGATTGTAGTATAGTATGAGACAATACTTGCATAAAAAAATCCAAAAAAAAACTTACCAAAGTTAGGTATTTTTACTGAAATACTTATTTATTTGATATCTTTGTTGGGAAAAATGCTCAGTCAAAATTTTCTTCGCCAGCAATATTCATGTGTGTTAAGAAAGCTATATGCGAAATAACAAAAAAAAACTCCTAGTAGAAACAACAAAACACAGACGTATATGTACCTTGCACGGGAAAATTGCTCCGTACATTTTTTTAACTGGAATGTCATTTAATAGTCGCTGTGGACTTACAATAGGAAAATCCGAAATAAAAACCGTCTCGCTATATTATTTTCAGAAATTATCAAACTATCGACCAAAAAAAAATTTTTTTTAGTATAAAAACCTAACTTCGATTAGGTTTTTTTTTTGGATTTTTTTATGCAAGTATTGTCTCATACTATACTACAATCCTGCAAAGTTTCATCGACTGAGGAATTAATGTTGCGGTCCACTACCTTTATTGCCTAGACTAAGTAAAGAATTTAGTTTGACGCAAGATACTTATTTTAAATTTCGCCTCTTCTACATTGGAATTTATACCATGTTCCTTCTATGTAGTACAACATGTCTGGCTGGGATTTCAAAATAAATTCCAACATTTTTGTGAACATTGCTATTTATGTGATGATGCCTAATAAAAAACATAAATTACTGTTTCCTTAATTATAAGTTTGTCTAAAAATTTGTCTCGAATAGGTTCCGAAACGACTGAAGGATTTTAATGAAATTTAATGAAAATTTAATAAAAATATTCGATGAAGTTTTATTCCGATATCCTGGAGGGTTCAGAATATACTTAAATTTCATTTTGATAAAACGAAGCCGAAGCCGGGTCGCTAGTAATATAATTAAGTATTGAATCTTAAGAGGATAACCTTTGAAAGGCCCTTATAGTCTATCTAGTGCACAAAGGCTTACAAATACAAGGCAGTTGAATAGAGATGAAATTGTATTTAATCTTGAAATAAGATAAATGTATTCATAAGTTTTTGAAAACTTGCAACAGCAGCCCTAGCCAAAGTGACAAACAAAAGTTTTATTCACTCAGCTAGCGTTCCCTTACTTGTTATACGAACTATTAAAAACTCTGTGTCAGTGAATATACTTGCTAGAGTGTTTTACGTTTCACAAAAAAAAAAATGTTTTTATTTATGTAGGTAATAAAAAATTACACTTAGAAAGGTCAATAGTCTAATAACAAGGTACTCTAAACTCGTCCATGAAGATTGGCTAAATGTTAACAGCAGCCCATCTCCACCGAGGAATTGCTGGTTCCAAATGCAATACCCCGAAAAGAACCAGCAAGAAACTCAAGGGCACAAAAGCCACTGGACTAGGCCGTGCTATTTTATTTTGAACGAAAATATTTTATGCACCCAACATTGAATACTTTAAATGGTTTTAGTGAATATTCAAATAGAATTTGAAGTTAATAAAACTTTGCGAGCAGATGAACATACATATGGCCTCACTAAAAGTTTCCAAGTGCATTTAGATGATTACATCGATATGCAGTTCTCTGTAGCGATTTACCTAAAGGTATTGATAGACCGACTACAATATCGGCGCTGGATATGTTAAATGTAAGTATCAAAATACGAGTATCTCAAAGTAAAGATACTAACAAAATACATCGAAGTCGCCGCCATATTATTTCTGCTTAACCTGATGGTTGACTGGTAGATAATGCTTTTAGGCATTAAGTTCGCCATGTGTAAATTTTCATGGTAAATGAAGATAAATAAATAAATTGTTTAAATAAGCCTCACCACCTTTTCAGCATTTAGTTCATTTCATAAAAAACTTACAACTTCAGCTTAAAGTCTCTAGCAGAACGGTCTTACTAAAGGACGAAGGCAAAAGATAATCCTAAATTGTCTTGACCCGGTAATTTAAGAAATAAATTTTTAGCACTTGGATGTACTTTTTTTATTGTTTTGTCTTTTGTATTGTCTTTTTGTGAGTGAATCGTAATTGTATAGTTTTTTAAAAACCTATTTCCTGAATATACCTGTCAACCTTAGCTACGATTTTCTATCATCTACGGTTCCTTTCGGAAACCATTCTTTCACTGTATCGAATTTTCAAACAACCTTTTATTGCATTCGATATAATGTGCATTGTCCTTTTGAAGTCTTTCACAAAGGAGCTCGGGAATTCTTATAGTGGTTCTACGTCAACGTCTTTTTGCACAACTTTAAAGGGCTCATATATAACGTGCACGGTTGTTTAACAAAGTCATGGCTGTAAATTTTTAGTGTCTGCCGCAAAATTTTCGTGAATCCTACTAATATTTTATATTATTAAAATAAATTTGTGAGAACGGATAGATGGATGGGTACCATGTAACTCTTTTACGCTTTACTAAACAAATTTAAATGAAATTTTAAAATACTATATCTCTAGAAAAAGTACTAGTACTTTAGAAAAACTCATAATCTATTTTTGAACCCGGAACGTTGGTAAAGTCGCAGGCAAATAATGAGAAATAATGTGTAGATCTTTTCCTTCAAACTTTGAATTACGCGGTGAGTATTTGCTTGGGATGGATAGCTTCTCGTTTCTCAAAGTTTCACAGAAGGCGACTCTAATGACACAAGTTCTACTTTTGGATCTACTTTTGACACCATCAAGAAACGATTCCTGCCTAGATGCCTCTACAATTTCTCGCAAGACGTCAAGCGAGAACTTGTGTAAAAATACGAGTCTTGCTTTCTTCAAATCTTATATACGTACTTAATTAAAAAAAATGTCTATTTATTTGGTTTTTTAAATAAATAGCAAAACTTTAAAAAAAAAGTGAAAACTGCTATTTATGCGGTGTCTAGTTAAGTAACCATAAAAGAAAAACAGGTCAATGGATTATAATAAAAAAAGGAATTTTTAATATTTTTTTGTTTATGATGTTTTTTATATCTTGCCGGGTTTAGAAATTCCTTATATTTTATTTTGATAAGCCGATGTAAAATGGTCTCTATTAAAAAAATGCAGTACAGTAGTCTGTGAAGTCCTTTATATCGGTTAGTGCATTTTTCTCTCGAAGACTATTAACACTCTGGCGTTAAGTTTAGTTCCACTTTTCCATTCTCTCCTTTATATTTCTTAAAGAATATCGATGACAGAAAAAAATAAATGTGAATAATTTTAACGGGATTCCTGCTTTTTCTGGGTTCCTTACTTGGCCAATTTCATATGCTCAACGCACAATTGTTCGGAAGTTATAGATATATAGGTAGAAAGTTCGTTTTGCCGAAGTTCCCTTACTCCATTTCGAGGTTAGGTTGTATAATTTTTCGAGTTAAACCAACATGACTTATTATTATCGTGATCTTTATGTTTTTTCATGACAGCCTATATGTTGTCCCACTGTTGAGCAAAGGCCTCTCCTCCCTCCCTCTACTTATCCCTATCCTGTGCTTCCTCCGGCCATGTCCTCGAGAAGGCGTCAAGTTCATCCCGCTAACTTCTTCGGGGTGCAGATTTTTGCCCATCTGTCCTTTGGTAAACCTTGAGTTTGGACTTCTGTAGAGAAGTCACTGTATGTTATGGATAGTTAGATTATGTTATAGATAAAGATATGGGATTGACATTAAAAAAAATGTGTAAAATTGTGTTTTTGTTTGTTTGTTGGGGGTAACTGCTACAGAACCAATTTTAAATCTTTCACTTGTAGGAAACTGGAAAGGAAACATTATCCGTGAGTAGTGTTGAATAGATAAAGATAGAGAATATTTAATTGTGATAACAATCAGATTTGAGTTCAAAATCTTAAAATTAGTAAACCAAGTAGGGAAAAAATGCACCGCTTGGCAGCGTTGCGTACGCTGATGAAGCAGCCTTATCTAAAACGAAGGGAAGCAAGGGCAGGTCGCTAGTTAAGTCACACAAAAGTTTTCAACTGACCCGTATTTGATCGTAGCATTAAGTTTTAGACATCCCAGTAGTTTTACTCTACCACGGCAGTAGTAACTACCGACTAGGGACCACTACTCGAGATCGCGATCAATAGTGATTGAATGTCCAAACAGTCCCCTTTAACGAGGGTTTTGAAATCGCGTAGTAAATCTCAATCCTTAGAATTGCTTTAGCGTATAACTTTAGTGACTTAAAAATGGGTTCGGGTAAATCCTCATGATCATCAACCCGTATCGGCCTGCTACACTACTACACGACGTTTATCGAGAACGGAACTTCGGGGACGGCACCATATGCACTGGGAAACAAAATATTTTGGACCCTAATGCAAATAGCAAACTTTAAATTCATATCATAATAATATAATATAATCTCACGCCTTTTATCCCCGAGGGGGTAGGCAGAGGTATTCCATTACTGGATATACCCACATTTCACGAGATATATTGGCCCCTAAACGTGATAGGTGGTGAGCCCATCGCCGGACCGGGTCTGTTTACACATGTCTCAGAATTAATTCTGAGACCTGCGGGTTTCCTCACGATGTTTTCCTTCACCGTCGAGCAAGTGATAAATATGTACGTAAGTTTTTGAAAAACTCATTGGTATATGCCAGGATTCGAACCCGAGCCACACTGATTTCGGCCGGCTCTTTAACCGTTCGGGCTATCACTGATATAACTTTAAATTGAACGACAAATGTTAACAAACTGTTATTTGATCATGTCGGATGTTCAAAGATTGTTTTAGATAGTAGGCCTATAGAATACTATACTTCTGTGGTGAAAATTCGTAATGCACCTCGAATAGAGACCGATGAAAGTCGTCACAAAGATCGAGTTGAATTCTAAAAAACAACCACTGTAAAATATATTAAAGTGAGTTTGTAAGACTAGGTAATCAAAAAATTTAATAGGTTCATAAAGAGGGACCATTAAAAATTAAGTCTTGTTGAAGAGTAGCAGCTTTTGTAGTAATTTTAGGAATTCTTAGCCAAATGCCAATTATACCTTGCTCTTTTATTGTTCTTGAAATTGAACTAACTTATGGAAATTCATTATGGGAGCTCTCAAAAGTAAAGTTTGAAAGTTTCTAAGTACCTTGGACAATTTCATTGCTTGTTATATAGATTAAAGTTAGAAATAAGTTTCCAAAGTGATGAACCCTACTTAAAATAATTCGTTATTTTGATATGGATGATACTTTATTTTGAGGTAAGTATTATTAAGAATGATGGTATCAGAATGACTTCAGGGAGAACTTGCAAGTTCTTTTGAATGTTGCAAAAGTGGAACTGCAATCAGAATTTTTTTTAGTCAAGTGTTTGTAATAGTCAACAAAAAAAACCTGTAATAAATCTTTGTCTATAAAACTATTTTATTACAATATGTAAATGTATAAAAAATACAGTCGTATTGAGAACCTCTTTTTTTTAAGTCGGTAAGAAAAGGAATAATCGAAATCGGTTTTCGTGATATTGAGTTGTACGTCCATTTGTCGCTCACATACTTAATGCACATTTAAGACTTAGGTATATGGATGTTTTCTCATGGATGCCATTGTCACAACTGGACGAAATTAAAATGGGACCAATCTGAAAGCACCAACTTTCAAATAAAAAAGGGTCATCTAAATCGGTTCATCGAGTCGAAAGTTCTGAGATAACAAACATAAAAAAACAACATACAGTCGAATTGATAAACTCCTCCATTTTTGAAGTCGGTTAAAAACTAATATTTATTGACTAAAGCGCTTGAGTTTGCTATTTTTGAAATTACAGAACTTAACTTTCAGGTTATCTCATAATCATCAATTCTCTGTATGGAGCACTAGTAATTACCCCCCATTGTGTCATCGCATGGTAATATTCATAGCCATTACGGTGACATCATGATTAATTTCTCCGCGCAGATGTTACTTTTACCCTTCTAATGTTTTCCTGACGACAGAAAGTTTCTAATAAACTATCACTACAACCTTGGACTCTATAGAGCCGAACCATGCTTTTACAAGTGTTCAAAATTACTGACAAGGGTAAACATATACTTAGGTACGCCGTGTCCCCAACGGGGTTGGCAGAGGTATTGAAATCCTAATAGTACCTTCTTTGCATTAGTGTATTTTACGGATATTTAAACGTGGCAAGTCAGGAGCCTTTACATAATTTCAAATTACCTACTCAGCACCTGCAGGTCTTCCCTATGTTTTCGTTGAACATCGAGCTACTGATAAAATTGCATTGATGAATATCCTTACTAAGAATCGAACCCGTGCCTCATTATTATTCTGGATAATTATCCGAAATATTAAAAAAAAAATTATTATTATGAGAAGCGGGCCAACAGCGGGCCACTGCTTGGTAAAACCATAATGAATAGATTTTGTTTTTTGTTTATAGTGACATATCAACTAATGATAAGGTTATTCACACATTGACGCAAGTCGCAGCTTCTTCAGCTTTTTTCCATGCATTTATCTACATCTACACCTCATACTAGGGGCAACTGAAGATGTTCATTAGGTTTACTATATGTCAAAAAGTAAGTTCTACTTTGTAAGAGATAACCTAGCTAACTCTTTAGTCATTGGCCTATTATTGGATTAGAATTATTATCAGAGAACTTTTACATTTTTGTTGAGCACAACAACAAAACTTTTATTTTTAGTGAAGGTGGATTTAAAATATACTTTTATTGATAATAACATCAGCACTTATTTTTACGAAGCAATAAAATATTGAATTTGAAATGAAACATTGAAAATATTGTAAACTTTGCAAAAATAGATATTTTACGTCACACATTGTTTCGCTCACAGGATAATAACCGTGTATTTTATTACTACTTTCTGGCGGCTATAAAGTTAATCTTATAATCTTGTTTTAGTATACGATCGTAACGTTCGGCAACTTACGTAGCAGTACTTATATGTGCTTAAGGAGAAATCCGTTGCTTACCAATTGTACGTCTGTAAACAGTAAATACGGTCACATCTTATTCCCAAGGGGCCAGCAGAGGCAATATAATTTTACTTTTCATCAATGTAGTGTTGACTTTTCGGACTGAGGGGGCTTTTACACATGCCTTAGAATAAGTTCTGGGAAATGCGAGTTTCATTACGATGTTTTCCTTCACCGTCGAGCTATAGTGATAAATATACATCGCGTAACAGAAAAAGCGCAATTCCTCATACACCCCAAGTAGTCTACTATATAAAAATAAGTCGGGTTTTCCTTCCTGACGATTTAACTATCGAACTGACGAACCGATTTCCACGGTTTTGCATTCGTTGGAAAGGTCTAGGGCTCCGCAAGGTTTATAGCAAAGAAAATTCAACATTGCACCCGTGCGAAGCCGGGGCGGGTCGCTAGTTTATTGATATAAAAAAAATATGATGCAATCGAACTTCAGTCATGTCTAAAAAATGTTCTGAAATATCGATTAATAGTAGCACGATTTCCATAGAAAGCACTAAATTCAGCTACGATAATTCATTTTTTTTTAAATTTAACACATTAAAAATAGCTGAAATCGAATAAGTAGTTGATACTGAACAAACTAATTTCAGGAATTGCGCTTAATCTGTTACATGTTGTATACTTACCTACGTAATTTTTTAAAGAATTATTGGTCAGGATTTGAATCAACATTTTAATAAATATTTAAGTTTGGAAAAAAATATTACTACTCGCCAGTTATCGAACCTGGGCCCCAAGCAGGCGAGCTCACTTCCAATAAGACTATGACTGCTTGATAAATGTTAAAAGTTTTATTGTTAGCAGTAGGTCTAGTATTTTCCTAAAATTATTAACGGAATGGCTCTTGAAATGATAACATTGATTTTTCAATCTGAGTAAAAGTTTTAAGACAAAGTGTTCTCAAGATAAACTGTGCTTTTAAATAAACTTCTGACAATTTCTCAAGCTTTTACGTATTTCAGATAAGTTGTCTTCAAAACAAACCAGTTTAATATTTAAAGATTTGAGAAAAAACTAACTTAGTTTTTACAAAAATAAAGGAACAGATTATATTAGGTCATTGTAAAAGTCATCTTTTAATATATCAATTCTCCATTTAGGACGAATCTCATCTTTTCAGTTCAATTGATTGCAGGTGCTTAAAAAAAGTAATCGAAAATGTAGAAATTACATTGAATTTATTATACTTAACAATGTGGTATATCGATTAAAGTTAACACACACAATCACCGAACTGCAGTATGCCTGGCATCGATGAAGTATAATTTTATTAATTGCTTCCAGTTGAGAATATATATCAGGGTTATTGTAAAAGCCGTTATATTACAATTTCACTAGTGATATTAAAATTGCACCGTCTTTTATCAATTGCTAGTAGGTATATAATATTAACCAAATTAATATTTAAAGATGTCGCTTTCAAAAGCTTATACTAATGCAGAATGCCCAGTATGTCTTTATTGCTGTTATAATAGTTGCGTATATATTAGGTAGGTAGATATTAGGTAGACACTACTGGATGCATTAATGAGAGCGGAGTAAAACTTTTGTTCTGCAGTGCAGTGGCAATGGCTTCATTACATACAGCCAGTGGCTCGAATAATTTGTCCCGCTGCCGTATCTCTACAATGCGGGCTGATAACAATGTGGTAGTAGTTTCCTCTAGTAATCTCAGAATTCTATTGACAAATTTATAAAATTATAGTAAAAATATATTTTAGGGAATAAATTCATTTTAAATGTACTAAAAATAAACAAACATTTTAATATACTTTTAGGGAATATTTTCTTTATATCAGTATATTAATATAAAAATCATGAAAATTACGCCAGATAATACACAGTATTGTCAATATGGCAACAGCTTAAGGACTTTCTGCTACATTCATGTCATTACATATGTAGTAATAATAAGCATTTATAAAGCTACATTCACCTTTGGACTATTAAGTTTCGAATATTAATATTAAATAATGAATATGAAGCCAATATTTTTTTGTTAACATGTAATCATGATTGTGTTAGATCCTGATCGTTTCCAACTCTAACATCTTCAACTGAAAGGGATCTTATCGAAATAAAGATTTCTGATATTACGTAGCTTATTGTCAATTATTTTTGATGTTTTTGGAGAAAGCTTACCCTTCAAAGTTATTTGAAACATATTACCAGACTTCAATGTTTTAATTAAAATAATGTAATGATACCCGAGTTGTTGACGCACTTATTAATAACTATTTTGAAAACAATCAATGTATGCATCTTTATTATTATGTACTTACGTCAAACAACTGTTACTGGCGGCGACTGTCTAGCCGAAAAGTATTAAATTCCTAGAAATCGAATTTTCTTTTCAAAATTAAATGTAATCTAAAAAAAGAAAGGATTTAAAATTGATTTTCTAAATTGAAGCCTTACGTTATATCACAGAACAGTTTGAATAAAACTGGTCTTTGGTTCTATCTTCAGGGTCAATATAATTAAGATTTTTACTTTATAACTGTGCGGGTATTTAATATTTGACCTAAGTTCTTTAAACTGTGTAACTGAGTTTGCTATCTATATATATGTCGCAGTAAGATAGATGAAGCCGTAATATAGTTATATCCCTAGGGATATAATTATATACCGTAACATAGTTATACGAAAGCGATTCATTACTATCTCACTAGGAATATAGTTATAAAACGGTCCAAGTTTCGTGATATACTTATATTACTAGACTAAGTTTAGTGAAATAGCTTTCGGAGTGTGCGGCGCAGGCGGCGCGCCGCCTTGCCTGTCGCGTCTGTTTACTTGCAACAACCGTCATCTTCATCAGCAGCGCCAGTGCCTATTGAAACCTTTTTAGACTTTTTTGAGACAAACCCTAATATATTTATAACACTGAACTTAATCTAGTAATATAAGTATATCACAAAACTTGGACCGTTTTATAACTATATTCCTAGTGAGATAGTAATGAATCGCTTTCGTATAACTATGTTACGGTATATAATTATATCCCTAGGGATATAACTATATTACGGCTTCATCTATCTTACTGCGACATATATATAGATAGCAAACTCAGTTACACAGTTTAAAGAACTTAGGTCAAATATTAAATACCCGCACAGTTATAAAGTAAAAGTCTTAATTATATTGACCCTGAAGATAGAACCAAAGATAAAAATACTCCATAAAACAAACGACAAGAAACGTATTTCTTAATTTTTCAAAAAACACCCCATAAGGGGGTGAAAGAGGGGGGTGGAGTTTGTATGGAGACGTGTTGTTTTTTACGTCTATCAACTTGAAACTTGGCATAAATACTTTTAGAAATAAATGAGTAAATACGTGTTTTTGGATTTTCCTAAAATCGTCCCCTAACGGGGTAAAAGTAGGGGTTGAGTTTGGAATGTATGAAAAACCTTAATTTTTAGGTATATCAATTCGAATCTTTCTAGAAATACTCCTCAAAACAAACAACAAGACACGTATTTCTGGGTTTTGTAAAAAACACCCCCTAGGGGGGCGAAACAGGGGGTGGGATTTTGTATGGACACGTGTTGTTTTTTACGTCTATCAACTTGAAACTGGCACAAATACTTTTAGAAATAAATGAGTAGATATCTGTTTTTGGATTTTCCAAAAGTCGTCCCCTAACGGGGTGAAAGTAGGGGTTGAGTTTAGAATGTATAGAAAAGCTTCATACTTGGGTGTATCAATTCGAATCTTTCTAGAAATACTCCTCACAACAAATAACAAGATACGTATTTCTGGGTTTTGTCAAAAACACCCCCAAAGGGGGCGAAACGGGGGGGTGGGATTTTGTATGGAGATGTGTTGTGTTTGACGTGTATCGACTTGAAACTTGGCACAAACACTTTCAGAAATAAATGATGACAAACGTGTTTTTGGATTTTCCGAAAATCGACCCCTAACGGCTTGAAAGTAGGGGTTGAACTTGGTATGTATGGGAAACCCTCATTTGTGGGTGTATCAATTCGAATCTTTCTAGAAATATTCCTCAAAATAAACAACAAGACAAAAATTTCTGAGTTTCGTAAAAAACACCCCCTAAGGGGGTGATACAGGGGGTGGGATTTTGTGTGGAGATGTGTTGTTTTTTACGTCTATCAACTTGAAACTTGGCACAAATACTTTTAGAAATAAATGAGTAGATACCTGTTTTTGGATTTTCCAAAAGTCGTCTCCTAACGGGCTGAAAGTAGGGGTTGAGTTTAGAATGTATAGAAAACCTTCATTCTTGGGTGTATCAATTAGAATCATTCTAGAAATACTCCTCACAACAAACAACAAGATACGTATTTCTGGGTTTTGTAAAAAACACCCCCAAAGGGGGCGAAACAGGGGGTGGGATTTTGTATGGAGATGTGTTGTTTTTGACGTGTATCTACTTGAAACTTGGCAGAAATACTTTTAGAAATAAATTAATAGATATGTGTTTTTGGATTTTCCAAAAATCGTCCCTTAACGACGTGAAAGTAGGGGTTGAGTTTGTAATGTATGGAAAACCTTCATTTTTGGGTGTATCAATTCGAAACTTTGTACAAATACTCCTCAAAACAAACCACAAGACACGTACTTCGGGATTTGCAAAAAACACCCCCTAAAGTCGTGAATCAGGGGGTTGGAGTTTGTATGGAGACGTGTTGTTTTTTACGTCTATCAACTTGAAACTTGGTACAAATACTTTTGAAAATAAATGAGTAGACACGTGTTTTTGGATTTTTCGAAAATCGTACCCAAAAGGGGTGAAATTAGGAGGTTAAAGTTGGTATATTTTTTTTATGATATAAAAGGGGGCAAACGGGCAGACGATTCACCTGATGGTAAGGGACGTCCGTCGCCCATGGACACCTGCAACTCAAGAGTCACAACTGCGTTGCCGACCTTTGAGGTGGGAGTAGGGGGAGGGGAGGGGAGGTGAGGGGCGAGGAGGGGAGGGGAGGGGGGATTGGGGCCTCCGGTTACCTCACTTATTCAACAAAACGCAATGCATTGCTTTACGCTGGTTATCTGTGAGGCCGTGGTATCACTCCGGTCGAAGCATGGCTCTCCCACGTTCATGTATGTATGGAAAACCCTAATTTTTTGGTGTATCAATTCGAAACTTTGTAAAAATACTCCTCAAAACAAATAACAAGACACGTATTTCTGGATTTTCTAAACCCCCCCCCCCCTGAGGGGGTGAAACAGGGCGTTGGAGTTTGTATGGAGACGTGTTGTTTTTTACGTCTCTTAACTTAAAACTTGGCACAAATACTTTTACAAATAAATGATGAGACACGTGTTTTTGGATTTTTCGTCCACTTTTAAGTCTACTTCTTTTTTTGAGAATTCACTATGGGTTCCTTGAGGGAATTTGTTTGTTATAATGAGCACATGCGTAGCCTTTGGTACCAAGAACTAATTCAAAAATCATAAACCAGAGAGTGTCCTAGGCTATACAATACGTAATCAGTATTATTTTTAGTATGTGTATTTTTTTTTTCAGAAAAACGAATTAGCATACAACTGAATTTAGTTAGGGCTACCTGTGGAAACCGTACTGTTATCGCTCTTTATATAAGAAAAACTAGCGACCCCCATTGCCCCCGGCTTCGCACGGGTGCAATGCTTATAAGAATTTTATTTGCTATAAACCTCACGGAGCACCTTTCCAACGAATGCAAAACCGTAGAAATCGGTTTTAGTAACGATCCCTAATTCTTTTTCGTCATAGATATAGCCTATGTTACTCAGGAATAATGTAGTATTTTAATGGTGAAAGAGTTTTTTTAATCGGTCCAGAAGTTTTTAAGTTTATTCGTTATTAACATAAGTACACTACAAATCTTTCCTCTTTATAATATTAGTGTTGATAGATAGATAGTGTAGATTATCCTTCTTGATATATTTTTAAAACGCAAAGGAATAACAAATTCTACGCGGACGAAGTCGCGGGCATCAGCTAGTATTATATATTTGCTTGCTAACAGTAAGTAGTACTTTTTTACAAAAATGATATAAAATATAAAGGAGACGTTTCAGGAATGTATGGATACTGGGCCTGCACCATGTGCACCAGTTGTATAGATAAATATAAATAAAGTAACTATAGTTTTATTCATGATTTTGCTCATATTTGTCTAGTTTTGTTGTGCAATAAACTTTAATTTTCATTAAACTGGCAACGGGAAAAAAAATTTACGACCTGACCGGTAAAATGACAATTGACATTATTTTGATGTTTGTCGGACTAATTCACAATAACATGGAAATTGGGCTTAAGAAGATAGAAAAAGTATTATTTCAATATGATTCCATGCGAATTATTGCGGATCCATTGAAATTGCCTGAAACTGTGTTCAAAACTCATGTTAAACATGTATTTTGTAAAATGGCATATTACAAACTAGACGATTATATAAATGACAATGATGCTTGGAACAGATTTCCTCCAGTCCAGCGCAATACGATAGCGAAAAACAAAAGAAACTATGTAACCCAATTTAGTATTAAGTAACAATTGATTAAAATAATATTGTGTTGAGGAGTTTCTTGCCCCGCTTCTTCTCCTCAACCATACATGCTGAAGCGGTGGAGTTGAAATGACGTTCAATAAGTGGACTTGTAAGTTCCTATTTTGAATAAAACATTTTGACTTTGACTTTTTCATTACTTTTGTGCAAGTTAAATAGATGGAAATGTTTTTTTTTTATATTTTACTGATAATCACTAGTCTTTTCTCTATCTGTCACCAAATGTTAAAAATTATTATGTAAACGTGTCACCACAAAGGAGACGTTCCATCTTGGGCCTGCACATTGTACACCAGCCCCCCTAGCCAAGTGGCATTGCCCAATCTAATCGAATGTTCTCTAAGATTGACTTGTATGGGATTGACATTAGCGATAGCGCTCGTTGGCAAGTGCTTATGTCAATCCCATACATTTCAATCTAAAAGAACATTCGATTAGATTGTAAAATGCCACTTGGCTAGGGGGGCTGGTGTACAATGTGCAGGCCCAAGATGGAACGTCTCCTTTGTGGTGACACGTTTACATAATAATTTTTAACCCCCGACGAAAAACAGAGAGGTGTTATTGACGTGTGTTTCTGTGTATCTGTATGTCTGTCGCTCGTAGCTCCGAAACAGCTGAACCGAATTTTATTAAAAAAAAATGATTGAATTTGATCAAGAGTGTTCTTATCTATGGTTCAAGAAAATCTGTAATCTAAATCTGTACAATAACCCACGTCATGGTAGATTTAGAAAAGAGCTTACAAATTATGGAACTACTTCCAAAAGTCGTAATGGACTTTAACAACTTTACTGGGTAATTTACTAAGCTAGTCTAGAACTATCGTAAGCCATAAGTCTTACAACTTTATTTTTATATACCGCCATGATAAAACTTCAAACATTAGTGCTGGGAGTGGGACTGTAATAGGTCCATTACATTTAATAACGCAGACGTCTTTCTAGGATGATATTATGGAGCAGTCAAAAGAAAATGATGTTTTAACAACGTCAAGCTTAGTTTTTATATAACGTACTGTGTATGAAACTAATTTTTTGGATTACATACCTAACTAAGTACCTATGTTTACAAATTAAACAATATCCTATTTTTGTCAGGTACACCGAAGTAAGTCAGTTAAAATTACAAACATAAATATTAAAGTATAATTGTTGAATATTTTATACGAAATTTACCAGAGTTTACAGTGGGAGTAAATAGAAAGCTATACTTTATTTTTGTTAAATTATTTAATACCAAACTTTGCTAAAATATTATGAATAATAATATTAGCATAGGAAAACCTTCATGGCCATACTGTGGTTCTTAAAGAGAAAGTTCATTTAATGTGTTTGTATTTATTGCAATATACCTTCTACATAAACGGTATAGGCTAAGCCAAGATAGCTCTCAACATGCAGGAACTATTAGGTACAATTCTATTTCGGCTTTGACAAATTACCTATTTCGGCCAATAGTTTTTGCGTGAAATAGTCACAAACACTCATACATCAATCTCATCTCTTTTAATATTAGTAGGATGTTATATGGTCTCATTTCTCAGCCCGCCAACACGATGTAAATTTTACTATTTGTGATTAATCCATAGTCAAGGCCTTTCCTCATATAAATAAGTAAAAAATAATCAAATAACCTAAAATACATACTTAGACGCCTTGAAAACAGTATTGGTTTAAAATAACCACTCTAAAGAGTAAAAAAAACCGACTTCAATCTTGAACTTATATGGTTTTCTCATGGATGCCACTGTCAGAACTGGACTAAATTAAAATGGGACCAATCTGGAACCACAGCTTTCAAATAAAAAAAGAAGAAAGAAAATATCCAAATCGGTTCACCCAGTCGAAAGTTCTGAGGTAACAAACATAAAAAAAAAAAACATACAGTCGAATTGATAACCTCCTCCTTATTTTGAAGTCGGTTAAAAATACTGTAGGCCGTGTATTTTCAATCATTTGTGGATTAAGTACGAGTTGACAAGATTATTCAACTCAGGTTTAACGTCAGTCAGATTTTAAATCCAGCATCCAATATAAAACTACGTCGAACACATCACCAATCGGCTGTCAGAAACATAATGCTGACTGGGAAGGATTGTTCAGTTTACTGAGATTTGAAAGCAATGTTTGAAAGGGTTAGGAAGAGATCGGATATTTCGATTAGCTATTGAATTGAAAATATGAACCATACTTATTCAGTTTCTTTCGTTAATCGTCATCTCTGCAATATTCTTTTCGTGTTAAACCGCCGGTGAAGGTCTAAACCACCAATGGAGTACTTCTGAGTAAGTCTGCGGACTTTGCTCGCCAATGGATCTTGGCCTTAACGTAATTTACATGGTTTGGGCAACTATCCCCTATATAAGATAGTTGTCTCAATATTTAGAGGTCCTCAAAAATCGCCAATACTCTGGAAATATCAAAGATGGCTACTTAATGTATATTCCTTTCATAAATTTTAAGATAATAAACAGAAGTACCTATCCCGTTTTACTAATAAAGAATCTCGCTCTTTGTACCAAGAGATATCAAAAAGTGGGACAACTATTCGGGTTTTACCCTGTCATACAGCCTAATTTTAATCCATCGATTTCTCTTCGAAGCGCTCGTAGTCCTGAAATTCCGGTTTGTTTGTAACGGACACTCAAATTTAGCAATGTTGGGAGCGCTGTGTGAGTGAGAGCTGCCTCGAGCTCCACCGTGGTAAGAAAGGCACGTAAAACATATGATTCCGGTTTTCCGTTGTGTTTACGCGTAATGTAAGTTAAGCAAGGTTAGAAAGGTACCCTTGGGTGGTTTACCAAATTAAAAAAATTTGGTTTAAAAAATGTGCATTATATTATGGAAATAGTTCAGTACGTTGTGTTTCTATGTGCTTCGACTCTCGAGTTTGTGTGAATTTAATTTATCCTAAGCCAAGGTACAGAATAAAGAAAAGTACTAACGTCTAGCTAAGGGGAGGACTAAAATGTGGGTTATAGACTAATCCATAAGATAATTTTCGTCATATATTGAAACCGACTTCGAGGCACAAGTTTCGGTTCGGGAAGCTGTCACTTCTAATTGAATTTCATCTAGCTTTGCACATTCTGAATACTATTGATGGGTTCCCTAGTTCTAGTACCTATCGGAAGTGAAGTGCTAATAGGAATTATTTTGAATAATTCGGTAGGAATATTCATTGTTGAATCTTAGGATGTGTGTCAAAAATTATATTAAAAAAATATTATAAACATCTAGCCAAAGATTTTTTAAACTTAATTCAAATATACAAAAGTTATAAAGGTTTTAAAATTCTGCAATATTGAACTCATGACATACTTACACATAAAGAGTTATTGCAATTGTGATGAGCTTTTTATATTAAAATAAATTATTATTATTGAAAATAATAATTTATAATTTTATTGATAATAATAATTATGTCAAAAACCCTAATTCGAAAATATCTATTTCAGAGGGCACATAAGTTGTGTAGGAGTGGATGATTCAAGTTAGAAACATTTTGTAGAAGACTAACACAAAATGAAAAGATAATACCTCGAGGGCAAACTCATTTCGAACGAAAGAAAACTTTAGTGAGAACGAGAAATAGAATATCAATTTAGCTTTGCGATTTGTAATATTTCCCCTCGTTCTGAATAATTGGTTGGGACAAAGTAAAATCAACTAAACTCAGGAATACGATTTTTACTGTGGTTCCTTAGGTGAATCTCCGACTATAGTGCAAATTTTAGGCGCAGCGAAAACCTGTTTGAACGATAAACGCACACTGCATTTCTATATTTTAACCAAAGAGGTTGGAAGAAAATAATTCTCAGGTCTATATTTTAACCAAAGAGGTTGGAAGAAAATCATTCTCTTTCCTAGAGAAACTTTTGCTATAAACCTCTTTGATTTTAACACTTTCATTTGGAGTCCTAAAACTGTAATGTGAAGGATCAACACAAACATAGCCCTCGTCTAACTGCGGGCCACTGATTGACTAGTAGGCCACCGCAGGATAAAACCTATGTTACTCAGGAATATTGTAACTTTCCGTTGGTGAAAGAATTTTTAAAATCAGTTCAGTACTTTTTGAGTTTATTCGTAACAGACATAAAAATACAAATCTTTCCTCTTTATAAGTATAAAATAGATATAGATTAGTATAGAAGTGTAGATACAAGCAGCGTCTCTCGGTTTTGCGTGTATTGTTCCCGTTCCCGTGGTAATTGGGTATAAAATAAAGCCTGTTACTGCCTGATAATATAGCTTTCCACTGATGAAAGAATTATTAAATCGGTTTAGTGGTTTAGGGGTGAAAGCACAAAGAAGTAATAAATCTAATTATTCATTCTAAAAAAATACTACTCCCTTGCTTCGCGAAAAAAGAAAAAACAATCATACACTTTCGCTTTTAAGATATTAGTCAGGTAGGAAGTTTTTATTTATAGAAGGCAATGGGTCGTTTATAGTCTAACGATCATTACTGCCAGTGTCAAAATAAAGGGGAAAACATTACAAAACTTTGACCAGTTTAAACATTATGGATGTAATGAAACTCGGATAACGGGCAGTTACGTCCATCTGAGGACTAATAATTTTTGCCATCACCAATCAAAGATGAGTCAGCCAAAGACATTCGAAGAAAACTGTTTCTCGATTATTTTCTTCGAACATCATTGCCGCAGCAATCTCCTCCTGCAATGTACATAGGTACCTATTTTTAGCAGTGGACTGTATTTATGCTGGGTGATGAACAGTGATCGAATATTCGGATGCATATTTACCTAAAGTGTAGGTGTTGGTTATTATGGAATGCACTTTTGTATCGAAAAAATCCCGGGAATTCGGAAGCGACAATTTTTTTTACAATAGAATCAAATCGGGTGTAGGAATATTTACTTAGTTTAAAGTGTTGGAAATTATTATGGAATGCACTTTTGTATCGAAAAAATCCCGGGAGTTCGGATTCAACAAATTTACTGTTTTTATTATAGAATCAAATCGGGTGTAGGTATATTCACTTATTTTAACTGTTATATTTTAAAAAAACTAGAAATAATAACTTCCTCTTCATTTTTCTTAAATTTTTAAAACATTCATCTCAAAGGAATAATAAATAACATCCCCCTGTTTTAAAAAAATAAATACCACATGCTAAAGACGACGTTTCCTCACCATGTTACAGACTAGTTTCGCATTCCCAAATTTTCTGAAATCCCGGGATTTATATTTAAAAAATATGTTTTAAGAAGCCCCTTCCATAATTTCCTAACCAAAAATGAAGTTTAGGTAAATATGCATCCGAATATTCGATCACTAGTGATGAACAATTCCAATGAAACTCAGTAAAGTCTTAGACATGTTTTGCTTTATTAGTATACAAATGAGTTTTAAACATTTATGCCCTGATCGCTAACATTCTTATTCGCACATACTAAGTTTCGCTTCAGAATGAAATGAGGATGGAATACTTCGTAATAAAAACTTTCCTTGACATAATTTATCACTTATTTTAGATTCGAGAGTTATTTCCATCTTATTTTACTTTACTGTTGTTAATTATACTAATCTTATCATTTACAAATTACTCGTAGAGTATATTATGATAATTACACTGAAGGAAACGTAGATTAATGTAAAAATTACGATATGCTAGGTTTTTATGATACATTCAGCGTTTTGTTTCCCATTTTTTTCATTATACTTATGACTACGTATAATATAGTTTACATAAAATATACAGTTATAGTTTATATAAAAGCATAGTTTTGGCAACAATGTAGGTATGTATTAATTAGAATAGTATAAATATATTGTAATATGACATAAATTATTATAAGCTTCAACATTTAATTTCAAACAAAATAAAAATTTATTTTACATCGAAGTATAATAAATTCCTTTTCACACTTACCTAACTACTATAGCTTTTCGATTTATACATTTATAGCATTTTTACTATTTGACTAATTGTTCCTACCGAACGATTGTGAATAACAGAACAGTGTGATTTACGTAATCCGTACATTTATTTGACATATTAATTTATATTGCAGCTATAATATAGACAATTTTAAACATTATGCTCATAAGAGTATTATCAATACTAATATAGGTACAGCTCTTAACTCGAACATAAATAATCCTTAGTTACATAAGTGCTTGATTCGTTTGTCGGGCCGGAAACCTCTGGATTTGACGTCAGTTTATTAGAAAAGGAAAAAGGTCCATTCTCAGTTTCACGACGAGCTACATCAGAATTTGAGTATACTCCATTTGACTTGCGTTCATTGGCTACGTCGTAAGAAAACAGTCCATTTGCAAGTTCCTTTGGTACTTCAGTATGGAGGGTTACTGGGTAAGATTGAGTAGTGCTGTCAGGTCCAGGGTGGGAGAAAGTGAAAAAGGCGGGAGAGGCAGGAACTCCTTCTTGCGAAGCGTCCTCTTCAGGTAGGGTGCGCAGGCGCGGTAGCCTCCCCCGCCCCCCTCCTCACACCGGTGATTGATCCCCACTTGCACTCCCGCTTGTTATGTAGTCCTGGTAAGATGGATACTATTAGATCAAAATGTTCTTATTCAAATTAGGGGCTTATAGGTCCATCCAATAGATTTAGTTGAGGAGAATAAGATCGGTTTTTTTTTCGCAATTCAAGCTATCTACTGCTCTATACAAAGTGACTAATTTTGTTTACAGTGGCTGACTTTAGTAAATGCAAATTCCTGGCAAAACTATGTAAACTAGACTTCTAAACAAAATAGATTGAAGAGCAAGCTAAATCGTCCATGTTGAAGTGAGTAACTTGCACGGAACCAGCTGCATGGTTGCAGTAACTTCTGATGTTAACGTCAATATATAGCTAGAACTGTATTAGATAGCAGTGATAGCCCGGAAGGTTAAAGAGCCGGTCGAAAATCCTCACCGAGCTCGGGTTCGAATCCTGGCATGTACCAATGAGTTTTTCAAAAACTTACGTACATATTTATCAATAGCTCGACGGTGAAGGAAAACATCGTGAGGAAACCAGCAGGTCTCAGAATTAATTCTGAGACATGTGTAAATAGATCCGATCCGGCGATGGGCTCACCACCTATCACGTTTAGGGGTCCAATGTATCTCGTGAAATGTGGGTATATCCAGTAATGGAATACCTCTGCCTACCCCCTCGGGGATGAAAGGCGTGAGATTTTATATTTTTTTTTTGTGTTAGATACCCAACTACGGAAGAAATTAACGGAAATGAGCGTGCCAGTGTAATCCGTCGCAGTGCGACGTGCGCTGGCGGTAGGACAAGCAAAGATACCGCAGTCATCTTTGACGCAACCGACTTGACTTAACTTAAGTCGTCTCTGATGCAACCGACTCTTTAACGTCAATAGATGCCTTGAAAGAAACAGCAACAAGGCCGTATTTGTCTCTGACGCAGCCCACTATTTAACGTTGTAACACCCTGTCCCTAATAACAAATATTAAATACTGAAAGAATATGAAACAGCTTGGTGGGGCTGTAAACATGTAAACACATGTAAATATAATCAGAAATAGAAAATTATCAAAACTTAGGAAAAGTTTTGAAATAATGAAAAATCAGTAAAGTAGAACTTTGATTGGTCAAAGAGATGTTAAGATAGCATAAAAGTTTCATAAAAGTAGTTAGAATTAGGTTTCAGTAGGGTTTAGGAAAAGTTAAAACATCTTCCCATGGAAGGAAATGCGAAACAGGTCTCGTATTGAAATAAACCATTAATCGTTTATAACTCCGGAACTAATGAAGTTAGAGAGATGGGAAGCATATCGTTGTGGTACTGTTGACGGACACTACGGTATGAAAGAGGTTTCATCCAAATCGGAGATGGTCGGGGTTTTTCTTATTTTCCGCTGCGGGACACGAAGATAAAGTCTTGGCATATATGGTGAGGGAGGGTGCGCAGCCAGGATGCGAGGCTGCCACCTCAACCATAGGTTGGACTTAAGATGTACATAGGTCGGTCTGTTGAGCGATGTTGAGTATAATGGCAAATAAATATATAAATATATAAATAAATAAATTTATAAATAAAATAAATTTATAAAATTTTCATATGGCGTTATTGGCTGGAAGGTTCGTTAATAACAGAAGTTATGAGGACAAGGCAGGTATGGGTACCCTGTCTGATTAATGAATATGATAGTTTTATGCGATATTCTAGACGAACCTAAAATATGAAAAGCAGGGCGAATAAAAGTAAATAACAGAGCTGGACTTATAATACATCTGGTTTCTCTCCCGCTTATAGGGCAGCTAACGCTGTCCGCTCGAATTCAAATATTGGGACATGGTGAGGGAGGGTGGGCAGCCAGGATGCGAGGCTGCCACCTCAACCATAGGTTGGACTTAAGATGTATGATACATAGGTCGGTCTGTTGAGCGATGTTGAGTATAATGGCAAATAAATATATAAATATATAAATAAATAAATAAATAAATTTATAAATAAAATAAATTTATAAAATTTTCATATGGCGTTATTAGCTGGAAGGTTCGTTAATAACAGAAGTTATGAGGACAAGGCAGGTAAGGGTACCCTGTCTGATTAATGGAATATGATAGTTTTATGCGATATTCTAGACGAACCTAATATATGAAAGCAGGGCAAATAAAAGTAAATAACAGAGCTGGACTTATAATACATCTGGTTTCTCTCCCGCTTATAGGGCAGCTAACGCTGTCCGCTCGAATTCATATATTGGGACAAGGCAGGGGTTGTAGTGTTTGAGTTATTGAAGGAGTGTGTAGTACTGCCCGAGTGGTGCAGCGGTTGTGTTAGTACGTTTCACCGTTCCATGGTCGGTGTTATGTCAGCACGTTACACCCTACCGCGGATGGTGTTATGTCAACACATACCAATGTTAGCTTGGCGGTGGCGGCACCTCTGCTCTTTGACTTGCATTATGACTTCTTTGTGATGTAGAGGCTTACGCTTCGACACAACGATCTTGTTCAACACTGTTTGGCGACATAGTGCGAAAAGGTAAAAAGTCCGTGCCTCGAGCACTGCCTTACGGTACGGCAAGGTGGCGTTATATAGACTTAGTTTTTGGACATAGTCCATAAGCTTTGTTGGATGTAACGATCGCTCAAATATTACACATTGGGGCTAGTAGTGGAATGACTGACGACGCACCTCTTAGCGCTGTCTTGTGGTTCACAGGAGATACCCAGGGACTGCTTCTGAGCTTCTTGATGCTAAGTAACGGAGACGATGGTATCGACTAACACTTAATTGATGGAGGTTGATAACGTCTCTCATTGAAATGTGAAAAGCAACATCTAGCTTGATCGTAGACCTGACGGTGCGAAATGGGCATAACATAAGTTATCTTCGAGGAGTATTGTTGGTCTAGTACGCGAACACTCGACCAAATCTTCAGGAGTAAGCTCTTCGGGGTCTGGAACTGGAGTCATGTTGGCATTCGTGTTGGCATGGTTAAGGGTCTAGAGACTTGATTAGCTTGACGGGGATGTCTGTCACAATTCTGTTGAGTTTGATATTGCAATAAAGTGATACCACGAATGATCGAGAAAGGGAGTAACGCCTCATATATCTTATGATAACCATGTATTTTGCAGAACGTACATCGGTTACTCCATACTATCATATGAGTGCGCGCGCGACGCGTACTAATATAAATTAATGGTTTTACCATTATAAGCTCATTCAGGGTGTGACAGTGCCTCTGATGGCTGAACGAGAATCGATGGCTCGTAGGGACCGAGGTCGGGTTATGTTAAGCATTAAGACCTATGAACTAGATGTCCTATGAGAATTATTGCCTTACGGGGCTTACTGCAAATGATCCTGAGGTCGTAAAGACCAATTCAAACATGTTCGAGATTGCCTCACGGGGCTTGCTGCAAATGAACCCGAGGTCTTAATGACTGGCGTAACTCGCCTTCGGGGAAACACGACTGCGGTCGCAACGGTCCCTTCGGGGCAACACACGGCTACGGCCACACCCATCGACTACGGTCGCACCGGTCCCTACGGGGCAAAATACGGCTACGGCCGCACCAATCGACTAAGGTCGCACCGGTCCCTTCGGGGCAAAATTCGGCTACGGCCGCAACAATCGGCTAAGGCCGCACCAATCAGCTCCGGCTGCAACAATCGGCTAAGGCCGCACCAATCAGCTCCGGCTGCAACAATCGGCTACGGCCGCAACAATCAGCTTCGGCTGCAACAATCGGCTACGGCCGCAACAATCAGCTTCGGCTGCAACGGTCCCGCTTCGGCGGGATATAAGACCGGATGTCCGGCAAAACCTCGACGTTCGGGGGGGTCGCAAATGCAATTGTGGAATGTTGCGGGTCGGCGATCACCGTATGAAGCGAGGCGGAGCTTCCTACTCTTCCCACCAACCACATTTTTATTTCTTTTCTTGAAAGGAGGTGAGAATGTGGGGAAGGCGATTTTATCTCGAGTCTGTCATCAGATAAGAGATAGCAGGGGTGGGGAACATGAAGTGTCCTTCATGAAATTATTGCCTTAGGCATGAATGGCGCTGAAGTGGGCAGCGTTATTAATTATTAAAGATTAAAAGCGAAAGACAATTTTATAAATACGCGATAGATAATTAAAGGTATAGGTTGATTCAAGTTAAGATTTCTTTTGATGGCAAAGCATGATCCTTAAAAAAGGATCTGGATTACTATTCACAAAGTAGTGTCCTACACTCTAGACGATCACATAAATTAATTACAAGGCCAAAATTGCAGGAGATATTTGACGGTGTCGACCTATTTAGCGATGCCTCCAAAGTAAATACTTTGGAGATCATCATGAAGCTGGATTTTGAGGTCGTTTAAAAACTATGCGTAGGACGTAAATGATGGTTACTCATTTACGTCTATACGTGTAAAATTGATGTTCGTTTGCTACGAGTTAGCAGCGGAATGTCATACAGTGGATTCTCTCTAATTCCGTGCAAGAGAACATGATAACAAAATATTGAAACGATATCTTGTGAATGAGAGCCTTGCTTCGAGCTGTGCAATACTTGCTTAGCATTATAAGATGTTTGGCTTTGCATGGCTGGGAATTAAATCTATTACGTTGGAATTGGTGGTTCCAATGTATAGAGAGATAAAGTAGATGTTAAGGGGGGTTCAGTTACAACGTCAATAGATGTTTAGTAAGGTACAGCTACTTACAGCAGTTACAGCGTAGATGTATTGTCCGTCGTAGTGGCCGTTATAGCCGTCTCTGATGCAATCGATTCTTTAACGTCAATAGATAGCTAGAAAGGAACAGCCAACTCACAGCGTGCAAATGTCGTCCGTCGTGGTGCGGTGCGAGCGACGTGCGTGGGACCAGCAGCGTTGTCGTAGTCGTCTCTGATGCAGCCGACTCTCTCTTTGACGGGTGGTGGTACAACCTGCCATGGTCTTCTTATTAACATTCATCATCATCAACCCGTAACAGCCCACTGCTGAGCTAAGGGTCTTTCCTCACACATGAGGAAGTATGGGCTATAATCTCCCACGCGAGCCCAGCACGGATTGGGAGATGGTATTAAACTAGTGGCCACTTAACAGTCAGAATTTTTCAAGCCACCCAAGGGTATCTGACATGGTGACTTCTATAGTGCGTAAACACGACGAAAACCGGGACCAACAATTTAACATTACCCAAACATAATCTCCAATAAGAATGTTGATTGTCAGTCGGTCTGTGAGATCATATAGATCAATTTCTCCGATTTCCTTTGTGACTCTTCTGCTTATGGCCTATTGAGAAAGAATTGCGATTCCCAAAGTTTTTAAAATCAGTATTTCACAAAAATGTAAAAAGCTATATCTACAGACTTAAACAGATTAAATACTACCATAGAGTAGTACAAAAATACAAATATTTAATTTATTGACCATGAATCTGGTATGGCTCAGCGTAGGAGTAATTAAGAGTACCTATGTGATATTTATTTATTTACTTATACGAATTCAAGTTACGAATAACTACACTAAATTGATTAATAACTAATAAATTATTAAATAAGGTCAATTCATATGAAGTTTATTGCTAACAAACTATCATAAGCAGGTCAAATCCAAGTTTCGTGCTAGAAAAGTAATAAAATGTAGTTAAATCGACCCTTTTGTGTTATTCCTGAACATGCTTTAAAATTTAACTCGGACAGGAGCTAATAAAAGTGTAAAGAAATAAATTCTAACGATATGGCCCCATGCCATGAATTGCAGTAGCAGTAATACATAATAGGTGTACCCTTATTAAAACATGCTTACCTTAAAGAAAAAGCCATGCAGCTGCCAGAGATAGTTGCAAAGAAGCGTAAACGAGGTGAAAATAACAACAAGATACAAAGCAGATAACATTTATTTCAATGTAAGAAATTAACAAAAACATATCCAAATCCACATTAGTAATCTTTTATGTTTCCTAGTTTATAATTTCTTCGTAAATGCATTAGTGTTGATTCCAAGCTTCCTTGAATCTTATGGCAGGCTTCTTCATACTGTGAGCCTAATGGAAACAAAAATACTAAGGTCAAATATGGATTTGGAAACTAAGTTTTGAAAAGCTTAAGAAAGTAAGACAAAGTCATGACAGTTCAATCTCATTCGGTTTCTTGTGTTAAGTGTAACCGATATTCGTCTTTTAAGCCTGTCTCATTAGTCGTTTTTCTGATTCGATTTTCGAACACTTTTTCGATTCGGGTCCTTAAAATGCAACTAATTTGTGTGACGTACTATTGACTTTGTATGGATTTGTTGCGACCAGAATCTAAAAACATCAAATCAGGAAAACGAGTGTATCTGAAGGCGCACACTATACAAAGGTAGGCGTACACTAGCCGTCTACAGACGCAGGTTACGCGTGACGCGTGGAAGGTATTTTGTAATCGATGGTTCTGACAGCCGTCAGGTCATACCCGCGTATCTAAATAATAAGATTACTGCTATGGATTACTGGTATCCAGTGACCAATGATAAAAATTGTTACAATGTTATTTATATCTAGATGACGATTGTGTTACGGTAGAAAATGGGATTTAAATTTATACAAAGAAAAAAAGAGAAATGTTCGTGCAGATTTCATTTTATTTCTCGGTTGGCAAAGTAGTACCGCTGCAAGGATTATATTGTACGATAACTTCGTCGGTGGTAAATATTTAAACTCGTACGCTGTGTCCAGAATGTGTTTCTATACTTAGTTTGCAAGTCGAGTTTATTACCCACACAACCAGTAAAAAGTTAATGTTGTTTTTATGCAGTCTAATAACATTCTACATTTCTAGCTGTTAAAACACACTCATCGTTTAAATTGTACGTAGAAAACTGGTTTCAAGCAGAAGAAACCTGGCGGCGAATATTTTCATTTTAAAACTATGTACTATCTCAGGTCATGCAGCATGAATAAAGCACCTGTTTTAAATTATTTTTGACTACCAAAAATAAAACATTATCCGATAAGTCAAGATGCTCGCGAAATACCTAATAACATTCCATCACAAGTAGGTACAAAAACCGTAACTCGAAATTCTATGGCATGATGTTTAGACCATACCAACGTGTCTACTGCATCAAATGGTTGTCATGCGGTCAATGTCGCTAGTTGGTGCGACTTTTGGACTACTTCATAAACGCGCAAGCAGCGGGTTCCAGCGGTCGCAAGATAACAATACCTACGTCTTAAGGTATTATCTCGCGGAATTGTTACCAGATCGGATACACAATGATGCTGTCAAGACTGATGAGTGTGATTCGCGTACTACTTAAATAGCACACTTGTAACTTGTAGTCATAGTGTGTTATTTTACATAACACATAAATCTTAACTGAACAACACAAAGGAACGTAGTAACGGCATGTAGTACACATATCAACTCGGTAACTTATCAACACCGCCTCCACTCGAGCTGTTTAGTATTCTTTGTATGAAATTCTGTATACTACAACGCACACTAATCATTATCACGTCGCCCTGGGGACAAGCCCAAGCAAGTTAGTCGAGGCGGTGACCGTACGCGACCGAGTTGATATATGCTATACCTTGAGCCGTAGCGCAAACCGGATGGAAAAACAAACGCTCAAGGAGTTTTCCAATATGAATGAAATATTAACTTGATACTAATAGAGTTGTTAATAGAATGAAATACTGCATTACTCTCGCGGATAGCAACGACTCGACAACTGTATTTGCATTAGATAAAGACGAAATTTTATTACTATTGGAAAACTGCTCGTGCGTTTTTTCGTCCGGTATGCGCTAAAGCATTTTATATACAATAGAGCAACCAAACGTAGAAGTAAAAATACGAGCAAACCTGTAAAAAAGATAGCGAAAATTTTTTCTAAATAACTCCTACCTTATGCTTTCAGTCCTGGACCGAGGCGACCAGTCCTTAGAGTAGGAGGCACCTCTTCTCCTCCCCCCTCCGATGGTCCGACCCGTCTTCCACCGTTCCACGTGATATCTGATCGCGTGACGCACTTCCGTGTTCATGAAGCAGTAGAACAATGCTACTGTAAATCCCTGCAGAAATAAAATAAAAAATAAAATAAATATGGACTCGCCTCTATCCACGATAGGGCCGCCGGCCGGGAGATATTCCTTAAGGTTATAGATCGGTAGAGATATTCCGTTCCTGGCCCACCTTTCACTGGTGTGTTTTTTGACTCTTAAACGAAACAGGTAGCGGACCCATCGCCAGACCGGTGTGCTGTTACAAACACATGCCTAAAAAACAATTTATTGCCTACAGGTCAGGGATGGAACCCTCTGGACCCACTCTGGATCATACAACCAGTGCCGGATTGAGGTAACTTGATGCCCTAAGCAATCATCCCCTGTGGGCTCCCCTATCCTTAAGCGAACTACAAAGAATTAAAAAAAAAATGTTAATACGTATCGTAGATAGAATATGTATATATGTTTGTTCCTCCTGCACTTATCACATGCTAGGTGAGGTCGGTACAACATAATTTCACATGTTGTCATAAGATGCGACCGAACGTCAACGACAATTTAAAACGTGCGGATTTTGATATTGCGTGTGCTCGTTTTTTTTCTCGGTCGTCTCCGGTGTCAGCCCTGGTGGGATGCCCTAAACAATTGCTTAAATAGCTTATAGGCTAATCCAGGACAGCATACCACTATCGCTGCTAACCTCGTAGATAAGCCGTGAGCATTTATTATCCAACTATCAAATTAAGTAATTTGACTACGCAGCCAGCTACGCAATTTTCACTAATACCCAAGAATTCTACAGAACGATCGAGAATTTGGAAAATTTAAATTGACCATCCCGTCCGACGGGATAATTTTCAGTGAGGCAGATTACCAATTAGCCCTATGGCTCACCAGGGAAATAGAATTTTAAGCAAAATAATTTAATCGTAATGGGGTACGGTACTTTACTTTACGTTTTTTTTATTTAAAACAAATTAAGTAGTAGGTACACGAGTAAAATTATCTATGAATTCGTAAGTTATTTTTGTATTTCGAACGATATTTAAATACACAATATGCGTCATTGTGTCGATTTTCTGCATAATGTGGTGCTTCGCTGGCTGCTGCAATGCGTGTTTGTACTTAGTTGCATGTGCCTCACATTTATGTATAGGATGATCGCACATGTAATTAATTTAAATTGTTTAACCTATGTATAATAAAACGTATGTATCTAGGTACACACAATGTACATCTATACATATAATAAAAGTCTAACGGGGCTGTGTCTGTATTGAAAACAATTTTTGAAAAATTTTTTTTGGCTTTAACAGGTTTGTTGTTTTAACAGGGTTGACTGGTGACTGGTTGTCTGGTATATAAAGCCTTTTAAGCATTAAGTACACCATGTGTACATTTTCTTGGTTCATGAATTTAAATAAATAAATTGAGTTTTTAATATAACTATGCTTATTAGTAATCTCCGTCTAGAATTCAAGTGTAAAATATTAGCAATGCAAAAGATGCAGTCAGAAAATATTAAAATGTTAGGTATAATTTAAGATTCAATTATTAAAAAGTCTGTGCTTTAAATGGTTTTAACATATGTGATGAATGTTATAGGTACCAACATTGTTTGAGATACACGGAAACAACATTTTAAAAGGTAGGTAACAAGGGTGCTATAATATCTCAACAAATGGCGTATACTTTATAATGGGCTCGTAAAATTAACTACTCTTATTATTAAGTACACTTTTAGGAGGTTCAACCTCAACTATAAGCTTTACTCAATCCCCTTTAAGATGAAGAGTCGGACCCCTACGTTTTCTAGGTTAAGTTGCCAACTTAGCCCGACTTTGCTAACATGGATGTCTGTGCTGACATTTGAGTGTTTAGTTTCAAAGTTCATTTGGTTGAAGACATTCAGTTTCTGACTCTTGGCAACTCCTTAAGCGATGGTAGATTATTCTATGTAGGGTTGCGCGTTGTAAATCTCGATGTCTTAATTAAAAGGATTTCGTTTTATTTAAGTGCGATCCCGAAAATCCACGTTATTTGCTCGGATTTTTAATGACTATTAAATTCTCTGTAATCTGCCTCGAATGAGAGTTTGATTAAAGTAAATTGTCTAGCCACGTAATAGATTCAAGTTCCTTTTGGAATGTTATTCTAATTTAATAAGTAATTATAGTTAATTAATGTTGTCACGGTCTGCAAAATTTAGTAGGTACCTACCAGAAGTGCCTCGCGGTTAAAGATGCCCCACAACGTCAAATAACATTGATACGAGTAAGTTAAGCTACATTTATTTTTTTTACTATACTGAATTTACCTTGTCGGGTTTCGTTTCCTGTTATAATTAAATAATAATAATAAATTAAAATACGCATAAGGATTTTTTTGTGGTCAGTACTTTGATAGAATGTCTATACGTAGGTTTATAGTACGAGAAACATAAATAATGAAATAAACTACTTTGAAAATGAGGTGGGAATAAATATAGTGGGAATGAATATTTAAAAAATAGTGGTAAGATTACCTCTGGGAGTGGAACAATTCGGTCAACATGATTTTATTTTTTATTTTACATTTTATCGACATCCAAACACCGCTCTATTCACGCCGTATTTTACTTCAAAAGTTAAACGGACTTGCTTTGAAAGCTACGTTGTTGGTACTACAAACGTTAAAGAAACTACAAACGCTAAACCTAGACCTGAGGCCTGCGGCTTCAAAGGAAAACTTTACCTTTAGACTTGCCAAGAATTTGAAAAATGAACTGACTAACGAAGACATAATCTCCAAAAAATGTCCGCGAATTCAAGAAAAAAAAATGTACCTAACTAAAAAAATAATAATTATGAGTTTTATAATAGACATACAGACGAGAATAAAAGCATTTAAAAATATTAGCGCATAATTTATAGGAATTTTGGTAGGGAAAGCAATTTTTTTTTTATGATAAAAAAGGGGGCAAACGAGCAGACGGGTCACCTGATGGTAAGTGACGTCCGTCGCCCATGGACACCTGCAACTCAAGAGTCACAACTGCGTTGCCGACCTTTGAGGTGGGAGTAGGGGGAGGGGAGGGGAGAGGAGGGGAGGGGGGAGGGGGGATTGGGGCCTCCGGTTATTGTTAAGACATTTAAAGCAAATTTTCAGATGTCTGTATTATTGTTCTCTTCTACATATAGTTCAATGACAAGTTAAACTGTTTCTTTGCGGTGTCAACGGAGCAAGTCGATTTTTTGCGATTAGCAGACGAGAATTTGTAAACGTTCAACCAGACGTCATGTGGAAGATTCGTGTGAAGGTACACATTAGTACATGATTCCTCATTCCTCTTGCAGGACATTGTTTTGTTTTATTATATTTGTTATTTAAAATTGGGAACAAGGAATGGGTCCCAATTCAAATCAATCAGCCTGTAGAGGTGTAAAATTCAGAACAAAGGAATGGGTCCCAATTCAAATCAAAGACCGTCCTCTGAGTCACGGTAATTCCATGACCGTGCCAAGATTTTTAATTCCCAGCTTCTGTATAATTTTACTTTCGCAGTCCAAGACGTGAATAAATGGTGATATTAGGGGGACATTCGAGTTTTGCCAAGGCGTGCAATTTGAGAGGTTTCTACTAATGACGTATGCTAAGAAGAAGCTTATATAAGCTATATAGGTAAGTGCATTAATTTGTAAGATACTACCTAATACAATTTTATACATTATTTACAAATAAGCAAGAAATAGTTTTAAGAATAATAGAAATTCGATATCGTTGAAATCTTTATCAGGAGATCAAAAATAATTTAGAACGTTTGTTGGTCTATCTTTAATGCTCCGCAGATTGATAGACGATTACACTGTTATCTATGAGAAAATCGAAGCTGCCATAATTATGCATTTTTAACGAATACTGCCGCAGGGACAGAACTCAAAAACTACTGGACCGATTTTAAAAATTCTTTCACCAGTGGAAAGTTAGAAGATCCCTGAGTAACATATAGGCTATATTTTATTCCCGTATTCCTACGGGAACGAGAACTACGCGGGTGTAACCGCGCAGAACCGCTGGTTGGTTGTAAAATTGGAAACTATACCTGTGTAGACAGCATTAGAGCCCTGATGTAGTCGAAGGCATGAGCAAACCAGGAGTCGTCGCTTGGCCCACACAGCACCAGCAGATTCGTGATGCCCAGCAGTGGGATCAACACTAGCAGCGCCTTGGTCGCTTTCCGATACTGCTCTGTTTCTAGAGTGTTCGCTGACCGAAGTTTTGTTATTAACACCTGATGGAAATAATTGAAAATTGCTGTTCCAAATCACAAATGCCTTCCGTAAACACGTCTTCTTGGTCAAAATTTGTTTTTAATTTCTTTTTTAATTTAATGTTGGAATTTATCCAATGGGATGAAAGGTACGTCATCGTCAGTCAAGTTTGTGTGTGAGATGAAGACGAGATGGTAATTACATAACGTAGAATCATTGATTTTGGCAATGAAACTTATACTTGAAACATTTTCTGGATTTGAAAAAACTCAATTTTTCGTTTTGACTCGTTCTGATCAAATTACAGAATTTATCGAAAGATTTGAAATAAAATATAACTTAAATTCAACAAATCTTGCAAATTACGTTCAATAAAAAAGTTTGGTAATGATCAAATTCTCGGGAGAAAAACGAATTTATAAGCGAATTTACCTTTTGAAGTCACATTACATGTGTCTACAGCTGAAATAAGTAATTTAGTAGTGAGCTCGCTTAAACGTGTGGCTCGGGTTCGAATCTTAGTGAGGGCATGTAACAATGAGTTTTTTAAAGACATAGTCCCAACGAAAACATCCCAATATCAATGGTCGTGATATCGATGAATATAAATCGACAGCAAAGATAATCAAAATCTCTTCATTGAATCAAAGGAGGTACATCAAGAGATGCAGAATGGATATACAAAGTACAAATCCAAGGTAATAAATACTTACTTAATTCACAATTAAAGAAATTTGATGCTATGGACGACTTTTGTACTCACCCACATGATCCTGATAAGGAAGAAGAGATTGAGAGCGAGCCCAGCGAGAGCTGGAGCTTTGTGGATCCAATCCACCTGGTGCTCGTGCATCCAAAGACACATCTTAGTCTCCGCTGTAAGCGCCAACTAGAGACAAAAACAAAATATTTTTTATAAAATTTTATTTAACTTGCAGTGTATGTTGGTTGGGGTGAAATCTTGCAACTCAATTTTAAAGCATATATCTCCAACCGATTGAGCTGAAATTTTGTACGCATTTCGGTGACAATGCACGATATGTGTCGTCAATCTAAATCCAGCATTGTGGAACGCCCAAAATGTTGGTATCTCTAACGAAGTGTTTGGATCACATATGACACTATATCTGGCTTGTCTTGGGCTACAGATTGTTTTTGCTAAGTACTCATAAAGCAGATAAAGAAATATTTGCACTAGTAATAGACAAATCGATTCTTACTAACTACTATATTGTTTAGGATTTTTACAGTATGTGCATCTCCAATGAACATTATGAGATTTTGTAATTACAATTGTAAATTCAAAGGAATTTATTGTGTGTAATTTGAAGTTTGTTTTAAAGCCTCTTATTAGCCTTTGTTTCAAAATATTTTAATAGATGTTTACGAAGAAAACCTTGTATTTTCTCATAAGAGCAAAACTCGACGACTTGAGTTTTGAGTATTTAAGGGTTGATGATGAAATATTGTATTTACGGTCTGACTTACTCCATCGTTTGCCGTGGCTGGTATAACGGATACGAAGCACCTCGATATCACCCATATCGTGATGAATATCGCTGGAGCTCCTGCAAGCAAACACAATAATAAATATTGACTATGCTCACTGCAAGGCAAAGATACCGGTAAAATACCATTCGATATTTAACCACCAAAATTGTTATGAAATATCTGATAATTTGATTGTTATATTCAACTTATTAATGCTTGTATTATGTAAGCTACGCTACGCTATCAATACTGTGATTAATCATCTACTGTTAAGCAAAATGAGCCACCTCGTAATTATCATTTGTTAAACTGTATTCTTTAATAATTTGGAAAACAATTCGGTGTACTTTTATCATAAAAAGCTCTTTGTTATCAAGTGAAATTAATGTTGAGTGAAAGGACCATAATCTGCTTGAACATTTCCAGCGAGCTCTGAAATTAATGAGTTAAATTTTGTAAGCTTTTATTCATAAGAAAGCAAATTAGCTCACCCCATCCGATAGTTGCATACACTTTTAGTTTTATATTTTCAGCTGTGAAGGTTTCGACGACTAGCATGTAGAGATAAAGACCTGAAAAAAAACTCTTTGTTTTCAAAGGAAATTGCATTAAAAGGAACATATTTTTTTGGGTATGGTAGGTTGTTCGTGAGTTTATTGCTTTCTCGCAGCCAGTAGCCTAAACACAATAGATTTTAATGAGCGCGGCATGTCTAGATTTCGCAATGTCCCCGGAGTCTCTTAAGCTCAGTGTACAAAATATGTTTACGCATACTTGTTACTTAGGTACACTTCCTAGAATTTTATTGAGACACAATTTCCGAATAAGAAACTTTGTAAGTATCTGTATTGATTCTTATATCCACCATCCGAAAGTCTATTTTTGTGTGGATGAATGTGCAGACTGGAAAAACATCCAACCTCGTTTTTCTTAACAATTTAACGTCAATTACAGTCAGTCTGAGTAATTAGAATAGAACTTACTGGAACTCCTATTGCAAGAATTGTATAGGTACGCTAGGCAGGTACCACGGTTTCTTATAGAGCTGCGTATTTTATATTAGCTTAGATAAGATTGATATGTACTTTATTTCAAGTTTTTGTATAGCAACCAACTGTCTAAGTTATAGTGAGGTTGAAAAAGTTAATATGTAGTAACTTGTTTTATAGGTATACTCGTATATCTAATGTGTGATTTGTAGAACATTACCCTCCGTCTGGTATAGTTGCAAAAACATGTAACTTATGATACTGAGAACAGGTATGTAATGATACCTACAGTACTTCAGAATCCGTCAAACCGTTTAGGCTACAGACTGTACCAACGAAATAAACTCGCATGCATGCATACACCCGAAACCTTGGCCTTCTTTATGGAAGTTTACAGTCGGGTAAACATGTTAAATAGAAAGGATTGTTCAAAAGCTAAAATAAAAAGTGCTTTTATTCAAAGTAGAGGCTTATGAGTTCACTGATTGAGAGTCATTGCAACTCCACCGCCTCGGCGTGTATATAAGGAGAAGAAGCGGGGCAATAAACTCCTCAGCACATTTCTTTTAATCAATTCCTAAATTGGACTAAATATTTTTTTTATTTTTCATTGTCGTATTGAGGAAATTTGATCCAAGCATCAATGTCATTCATAATATAATGAACTAGTGTATAATACGAGTAGGTAACACTCTTTTGCAAAGTACTTGTTTTCGACAGGTTTTCAGGAAAAAAATTATTTTGAGTATTCTATAAGTTACTGAGTATAAATAGATAGGATTGTTTCTCACCTTCAACAAGCATCCAGAAGAAGTTCGTTAAATAGAAGTAGTGCATGCATATCACTAGTATCATACACGAGGTCTGGTCCTGTTGGGCTTCGTCAGACCAATTCTGCACAAACATAGGCATAAACTTATTAAGACAAAATTTTAATGCTGAAATGTTACTCAACATTTATTTTTGTGGAATTCGTGACGAAAAACCGGCCAAGTGCGGGTCGGGCTGGGCATCGAGGCCTCCGTACCACCGCAGAATAATGGTATGTGATTATATAAACATTAGGTACACTTAGCGCGAGCCCAACTCACACTTCGCCAGTTTTTATTATTTGTTGCTTCTTTCTAGAGTTAGCACTATAATTACTTCTAGTTGGAGGTTTGTATTTATTATACTTAAAAAAACATTGAACATCCGTATTCTGTAAGTTCTTCCTCCACAACGTAGCAATCTACCTCCTAATATAGATAATATCGTGTAATGCTGATCCAGTTTCATCCAAATCAATTCAGGTGTTGAAGCGTGACAGAGCAATTTAAGTATTCGATCAGATCGATGATGAGATTTTCTTATCAAAATGATGTTTCGGATTTGAATATTCATCTACTTTGATCCTATTGGGTGCTGTGGGGAATATCAGGATTGCCAATTTATGAGTTTTGTGGAAAAATCATGCTATAAATTACCTGTATTCTAACTTAATGAAAACTTTTATTTTGTAGTTTTACATTTTACGTAAGCATACATGTACAGAACGTACCTTATTAAATCTGATTTAAAATAAATATTTAAGTGACAGAAAAATAATTTTTAGGGAGCTTTGGTACAAGATTTTAATAAATTAGAGGAATCATAAATAGTGTAATGTGTAGAAAAAGAGTCAATACTTACTTGTAATGCTAAATTTAAAATCCAACTACAAGCTGATAGTATGTATGTTGTCATAAGATTTGTGTGTATCGTATTTCTTAAACATCTGAGGTCTCTGAAAATAAAAGCCATAGGTTAGGAACTATACAATTATCTATACATATAATAAAACTCTAACGGGGCCGTGTCTGTACCTACATTAAATATTTTTTGAAAATTTTAACGGTAGTGTAGGTATATAGTTATCGATATAGATACCGAAACACCAATTTTTGGAATTTTTGTCTGTCTGTCTGTCTGTCTGTCTGTCTGTCTGGTTGTGCACGCATCACTCAAAAACTACTGGACGGATTTTGATGAAATTTGGTATGGAGATAACTGAGTACCCGGGTCAACATCTAGGGTACTTTTTATTCCAGGAAAATATCTCATTCCCACGGGAAAATAAAAAACTGGTTAAAAAGAGAAATACGTACTACTCCGAAACGATAACACCTAGAAACTTGAAAAATGGTATGAAGGTGTCTGATATGTCATAGGAAATTGGTATAAAGGGATTTTTGGAAATTCCCACGGGAACGGGAATAAACTAAATCCAAGCAGGAAAACGCCGCTGGGCACCCGCTATTTGAAATATGGTATGTAGGTGTCTTAAGTATGTCGTAGGCAACCACTATGAAGGGATTTTCGGAAATTCCCACGGGAACGGGAATAAACGGAATCCACGCGGGCAACGCCGCTGGGCATCCGCTAGTAATCAATAAATAGCACAGTCTAAGCCGTTGGTTGGGTCAAGCAAGAAGCATGAAAACTTAATGTTCCATTTTTAATTAGGTCCGTGTACTACCTCAAAAATCTAGAAAAAGTCCTAGATTCCGGAATAAATACTAATTATTTTATACGCATAATTTCGTGGTACAAAAATATTTATTTAGTAATCAAGTAAGTAATTCATTAACTTTCAATATGGCGTCTTTTACCGAGATGTTGGATTAATAAGTTTTGTTTTCGAAGTGTAAATTCTTGTTTCGTACCAGGAAGCAGAGTAATTTCATTAAAAATTTACACATACTTGGAAACTGGTTTTATGTTTATAATATATCTAAGAAAGGATTTTTGTTAATTCACCTCCTACGGGGATTGAGGGGTGAAAGGTTGTATGGAAATTCTTGTTTCGTACCAGGAAGCAGAGTAATTTCAATAAAAATTTACACATACTTGGAAACTGGTTTTATGTTTATAATATATCTAAGCAAGGATTTTTGTTAATTCACCTCCTACGGGGGTTTAATAGGGGATGAAAGGTTGTATAAAAATTAGATATGTTTTCAAATCCCATCGCACATTAGCCATGTGCACAAGTGACATAGGTAATCATTAATATGCAATTTTAATATTGCTTTGAAATGATGATATTATCTTACCTGTACGGCATATAAGTTTAAGGTCGACATTATGTAGATGGAAGTTGTGCTTTGGAATACACCATTATATCATGATAACCATGGTTACGCAATCTAAATCTCAAATTACACGAGATATAATGGCCGTGCGTCAAAGAATATTTAAGTAGTTGTACATCCTTCTACAAAAGTAAATCCACCAAGATTGTTGTGGCTCTTGAACTGTCACGTTGTCAAACATTATTTACTTTGGTAAGATCAGAATAATTCAGATTGTAAACATTTGTTGATAAAAAATGATTTGATGAATACGGGAAGGACACTTAGATATCATAAATCAAATAGTTTAATAATATATTAAATAATAACTTTCTCCTTTCCGATTTATTTCATCTCTCCTTCAAAGAGATTTAGTAGGCAATTATATCTAAATCTGATATGTACTCGTATGCAATTGCAACACAACTCAAGCTCGATGTGTGCTCGTTCTTCTTGTCTAAAATGGTCAGTAATAAATAATCGAGCTCTCGTAAATTAAAGGTAGTTTCATTTCGCCTCCTATCAAAATCTCTTTGCTGTCAATGAAGTACAAAATAGTTTTTTCTGTTTATATAAATATTTTATACCACTTTAAATATCTCGAAAAACAAATGTATACGCATTGAAATGAAAAAGTACGAATCTCTTTGATATAACTTTACAATGAAGAAAGAACATAGAACTATGAAAAGAAACAAAATATTTGCAATAAAATTTCACCTTTATGAATGATATTTACTTTACAGTAGATACTGCCGTATTTGTTTAATAACAAAAATAACAAAATGCAATGTTATCTATAGTAACCAAAAGTATTATCTGTAACAAAAGCGACGTCATAAAAGAACACAGTTTTTTGATTCAGAACGCAAATACGATAACTCTTCATTATACTCGTTCACCAAAAAATATACCAAAAAGATACAAAAATAAAATAAAGTACAATATTATTCGCATGGAAATTTAAAAATAGGTACTGAGTATTTACAAGATATCCATAGTAATGATTCTTGTTAGTATTCTGGATCTTTGGTAAGTGTTATTTAATGTTGGTAGAAGTAGAAATGCGACAGTATGAATAATGTCTTGCCATTTAAGGAATCTTAAGATACAGTGCTGGTTCTTAATTTGATTAGGTTTAAATGCTCTAATAATGTCTCACAGTCTTTTCTTATTTTTTAAGACGAAACCAGAATTACCTAACTCTGAAGCGGTGATACAATTTATAAGTAAAAATAATGGTCAGTTTCTTGACTAAAAACTACGTTTCCTTTACGTAACTTGATTTATATACTACAACTGATTTTTATTTATGAATTACTTATATTTCAATTTTACTGAAAGAAGCTGAAGTAATAATAAGTAATATTTTATTACTTTCCTTAAGAAAGCTAAGAGAATGTAAACGACTGCAACAATTGATGCAGAAAACAAAGGCAATTATACTGATTGAGGAACTGTTGAGTAGGAATGAATGGTCAGGAATAGAAAAAGAATTCATAATAGAGACGTAGACGAACAATAAAATTATACAAAGTACGTTCCGATAAACTAAACGATATTGTTTTATTATTCAGGAATTGCCATTTGTAAATAATATTTTATTATAAGAATGTTGTTTACCAAAAATGAAGTCATATTTACTGTAGGTAATAAAGCTCATATCATAATATTAAGTTCAAATAAATTCAATCCCGGCTACTTAATAATATTTTCATCTTGTTGCAGGAATCCAATAGAAAAGTTATTTATTTTATTTATTTTTAGTTAACTTGATATTTATGTTGGTAAATACCAGAAAATTTTAGATATCATATTATACTTGTAAACTAACGGGATAAACAACATATAATATCCCGAAAATAAAAACAAATAAGTTAGTAAAACATAATACCTACTCGACGTATTATTATGTAAGTAAGTGTATATTTTTTGATTGTATCCATGTAAGTAATATTTTTTCCATTCTTTAATATCAGACAATCCTTATTCCGTAAATGGTCACCCATTTTGGTGAATCATGTTTTACCTAGTTATCGATCTAAGACGATGTAAGCGTCACTCAACCTACCGCCCTCACGATATTTACATTCGAGGTTTGTTTACCAAATTTGTAGTCATTTGTTTATATTGCTGTTTAGATTTATTTGCACGAAGACCATTAGTACGTTTCTTGTTTACCAACCCTTGAGGGAATAAGATTTTCGAGTTTCTATTGTTTTATTGGATAATTATTTATTAGATTATTATTATTATTATTAATTTGTAATTTATTTGTATCCAAAGATGCATTTTCAGTTCATGAACATCAAGAGGTTCTGGGGGCCTACGATCACTTTTTTAAAAACTATAAAGGTTAGGATCGTTTACCTTTAAAAACAATATAATATGTTGTTTTATTGCTGCATAGTGATGTAAAAGAACGAACGATTGTTTCATTATTGCCTATTTCCTGCTGTATCTAAAACGAGATGCAGCATCATTTTCAGATCGCGTGATCACCATCGCAACATTTTCCGAACTAAGCTAGCTAATGGAAATGACACAATATTCAAACAAACTTACCTACTTTATAAGGACGTCATGGCAAAAAGATAGCAATATTAAAACAATACAGTTTTAAGCTTATTTTAAGAGATGATTTGAGCTTGTGGCGACATACATCGTGTTCTATCGACTTGTGCTCAGCGCATGCAATGCAATCATTTTATTTATATAGCGTGTGAAAGGGACAATATGATTCATTGCACTTGAATTTCATTGGCTAAAATTCGTGATCTGTCTTCAGATAATTCTTTTTGAGATAATTTCGGAATTCATATGACATGACTCTTTTCTAAGTAAAGTTAGACATTTTCCTTGATCGTTCGAAGCATTTTTATTTCGCAACAAACGCCTACCTTACATGCTATTTTGGATGACACCAATCCTAAGTAACATGTATAGAACAATTTAATGGAACTTGATTCAGCTTTCGCTATCCGCTGACGTATTTCAAACCGTATGTAGGGAGTGAGATCAAACTCAGGCTATTCAACCAACTTGACGTTGACAGGGCTAACAATGTTTACCTATCCATTATGGTTGTAGCAGCAGAAATGCCATCACCAATAGGTATTATTCTGGTTTTTATATTACAGTCTGGTAATTAAATTTTTTGTATTTAAAATAGTGATCTTATAATAAGTACCTACTTACTTACTTATAATTTCTCATGTGTGACGAAATACGTTTAGCTCAGGTTCATAATGATAATTATAGGAAAAGTAGGTCAGATACCAAGAAGATGAGTTTTACTAAGTAACAAAAAACTTAATTTTACGTAGGGCAACAAGGGTGCACAAAAAAAAAATTTTTATTTAACAAATTTATTTTTAAGACTTATAGATAAAGTTGAAGATTGAAACTTATTTTGTTTATATTTCGGGATGGCGCTGTATCATAACCTTACTGCAAAAGATTGTGCCTGAGCTGCCTGATCCAATATACAGGGTGACTTTTTTTACCGTCTGGAAAAAAATGTGGTGTGATAGGTAAGTGTAATAGATTCATTTGGCAATGTTACTTAAAAAAATTTTTTTTTTCTTAAAACATTTTTTTTCTTGCTTAAACGAATATACATTATTACTTAATTGTAGCCAATAATACACACTGAGATATTTGAAATAGTATTTTAAAAAGAAACAGGCTCGTAGCTTCCATTTATGCGCAATCTACCTACAACCGCCAGCTGCGCGTAGTACTGTGCGTAGTTTTCTAGATGTTGTAAATAGCATTAAACATGACTATATTTAACAATTAATCTCGTCTATAACTTCGGCTCTAGATACCTTATACGTCATATTTTTTTCCAGACGGTAAAAAAAAATCATCCAGTATACTTACACTTAGTTGACTATCTATGTTGGTAGCACAGATCTATGGTTGGTAGTTTTCATGACTCCTGCCACAAGCAACAGAATTAAAGTTACTTACTTGAAATAGAGGAAGACGAACACAGCAAGCGATAAGACAGCGAGGCTAAGCGAATAGCCCGCTAAGTAGATGAGGCTTGTGACGTCAGTCGGCGAAACGTTCGCGATGCGCTCCGTACAGTTTTGGTATTCTGAGTAGTTGTGCCACACTCCCTCGAGACACAGTCGTGATGCATTCTCTGAGAGAGAAAAGTTTTACGATAGTCAAGGGATCAAAACTTTGAACAAAAACATTGTTGCTGTAATACATGTTGTTGTTCATAAGTAAGATAAAGACACGTGCTTAAGTAAAACGCGAAACTAGAAACAATAGATAACCCAAAGGTCACTCCTACTTTAATTTTCTGCTTATCTGCAGGTAATGCTAGATTATGCAGTAGGCTGTACACAATGGATGTGACATAAAAGCGATGAATCATATTTATATATTACAAATTAAACACTATTTTACAGTTATACGCTGCACTAGTCAAAATGTGAATATTAACGCTGTCAGCATTTAAACTTTATAAGCATAGAACTAAATCTGTTTGATTTGAAAAGTAAAATAAAATTATAGGTATCGAATATCATCATCGATATTTGCCATCATATCAGTCCTGATGACTTCGGAGTATGTCAGTAGGTACATAAGGTTTATCAGTAATAACAATATTTTAGGAGCTACTGAATGAAAGTTTTGTTCTTTGTAGATGGTTAATTATTTAGGAATTACATAACAATTCACATTTTTAGCATCAGAGGTCGCGAGTTGACAACAATGACAAAACTATAAACCAAGATAAACCTATGTATTATATTATGTAAGTATTACGCGAGACAACCCCAACACAAGTATTTTATTACTTACTGGGAGTGTCTCATTTGAGTAATAAAGTTTATTTTATTTATTTATTATTATTATTATGTAACATTGACGAAAAACAAATAAATGGATATGCTTGGCAAAGATTTTCAATAAAATGATTCGTCAACATAAACAATTAAAAATGTACCATTGAAAATTTTAACACACGAAAACAAGTAGAAATATGATAAGTAAAATAAAATAAAATAATCTCACGCCTTTTTATCCCCGAGGGGGTAGGCAGAGGTATTCCATTACTGGATATAACCACATTTCACGAGATATATTGGACCCCTAAACGTGATAGGTGGTGAGCCCATCGCCGGACCGGGTCTGTTTACACATGTCTCAGAATTAATTCTGAGACCTGCGGGTTTCCTCACGATGTTTTCCTTCACCGTCGAGCTAGTGATAAATATGTACGTAAGTTTTTGAAAAACTCATTGGTACATGCCAGGATTCGAACCCGAGCCTCACTGATTTTCGGCCGGCTCTTTAACTGTCCGGGCTATCACTGCTCTCTGATATGATAAAGTGTTCAATAATAATGACAAAAACAAAAAGCTGAAAAGAAAAGTGTTTATAACTCAAAAGTTTTTAGAAGTCGTACGATTTGGGGCCATTGTGATGATAACAAAGCGTAGGCCTCACTGTAAACATCCAGAAAATTTGTGACTTTGAGGGTTCAAACAAAAGCTTTTTAACGAAAATATCCTTATGATTGCGCCGACAGTGGGCTGTTGTGAATTATTCATTGTTGTCAAAGAAAACTTCCTGAAGGAGAAACGAATTTCACTCAAGCAGACAACTACGCTCGTTTTGACATAGAAAAGTAATTTGGTATTATGATGTGTTACTTTTTAAGTCATAAAAAGAACATTAAAATATTAATTATATAATATATTTTATAACACATTTGCTCGTAAAAGGTCTCTTATTTCACCAATTTCAATATCGTATTGTATCTCATTACGCACAAGTGCGGTAATGTAATGTAAAACGCACGGTTTATCAAGATACTCGGTCTAAAAACGAACGGTACTTTTTAAAATCTTAGCAAAGAGTTTTTATGTCAGAAAAGTGGTCAACATTTTATGAATAAGATTAACTTTGGGAGATAAAATATAATAAATAAACATTTCATTCTTTAATTTAACTAATTTTGACAATAAATTACAACCATTTATCTGTAACAAAAACACAAAAATATTAATTTTCTTTATTAGTAATACTGGCTGTATTTTGTGATTTTGCCTAAAAAAAATGCGCATCGTTAACTTGTGTTAAAAATTGTTCCGCGCGCTTTTTCTTTTCGCTGTATTATTTTTATTCGTTTATGAAAGTCCGAGTTTTATTTATTTCCTCGCAAATATGTTATAAAACGTCGTATGACATACGTGCGCTTTGATAATTGCAGCCTCTGCTTCCTTGTAGCCCTCGCCTACGGCTCGGGCAAGCAATATCGCCTCGGCTGTGATTTTCAACTTACCGCACTTATATCATAACGTACTATTACAATAAATATTATTGAGAACTATTATTCAAAACTTGAAGTAAGTATATGATATAGGCAAAATATTAACACAAATTTTCTTAATTTTAAATAATATAGTAGGCAAATAACTTACGCGTATCATCATACTGAACTCCGTGGAACTCTTTAAAGCACTTTTGAACTGCTCGTGTATGCCACGGCGTCGGATCCCAGCATAGCAGTCCATCGTAGTACGCCGGACAAAAGTTCCCTGACAAATTAAAGTTCTTCTCCAAGCATTCCTCAGCAATCGCACTGCCATTCTCCGTCACGCTTTCTGCGCTCTCCAACGTCTGTAAGTCCTCCAGTTTGATTTCGTTCTTTCCTCTTTCGACTAGAAATTGAGCTACTTTTCAGCTTTGGTTTGTTCTTTGGCTATATTGACACTTATTTTCTTACACACTTGACTTATAATCTAGTCTTTCGCACGTACACAGGTCTTATTTCCATGACGTTTTTTTAAAAGTTTCAACAAATTTAAAATTTTCACGTGTTTTTCTCAACACGGCTTGATGGGACGGATTCTGCGAAGTACCTCACAGTCTCCAGCAAAAGTGTTACCATGATAAGGTTGTTTGCTTGAGGCTTGTGCTCTGACTTATCAGCTGATAACGCTGCGCGCGCAAACATCAGCAGTCTACGAGTATTTGCGTCTCGTACAAGGAACTCTAGTTTTTCTGTAATTGCCTTCGCCTCATTATCTCCATGTCCGCTCAACCTGCAAAGAAATGTCTTTGATTATGTTTTCGTTTTGATAACACCGACTTAGTATTTTATTTGGTGTTTATTTAACACACTTCAGTATTCAGCAGTAAACCGTGAAATAGCGTTTACTCATTATATAACATTACTGTCTAAGTCGCAGTCGCCCCAATGCAAAGTAGGACACGATTGTTAAAAATAATAAAAAATCTCTCTACCTATTTATAATATTTAATATTTCGATATGGAAAAGTTCATTAACTTGCTTGACAATTTGATAGGTTGATGGATGAATGAGTTGGAGTTTTTTTCTGTGATATTACCGCTTTTAAAATTGAAAGTTACTATTTTTAGAAACAACGCCAAGTCATATGCTACTAAATTTGTTCGTGTAACGTAATTAATAATAAATAATAAACGTGTTTAAGGCTTATATAATTATAAAAGATATTATTGAATCATCAGTGATAGTGGTATGATAAGACCGAATAGAAATAGAAAATCATATATGTAGGTATCAATTATGACAATATATTAACATACGGAATTGTTGTCTGTTTATTCGAGCATAATTCGTAGACTACAGAAATGGACTAGTAAAATGTTTTTAATGCAATTTTAGAAGGTGGGATGATTAGTATCCATATATTTATATTGTTTATATCCACATTAAATAATACAAAATTGACAATAATAACATTATTCTGCGAAAGTCTGCAGGCAGATGCTGGATGCGTCGAGCTGAAGACAGGGCGCTATGACACTCATTAGGTAAGGCCTCCAGCAGTGGACAAATGTAGGCTGATGATGAACATTATTCTAATTGATGCACTAAATCGCTTTTTTATTTTCATAAAATTTTAACCCACGACTTTCTCGCCGTTCCGGGATAAAAATAGCGTAGGTATGTTAGTGACATTCTCCAACTATCTCTATGCAAAAAAATAAGTCACCTTGTTGCTCCGTTGCTACGTGATAGAAGGACAATCCAACCAACTGGAATTATGCTGAGTTGATATACTTTTGGTGCCTAGCTCTTTGGTTATAAGATTACAGAATAAGTTATTTTTTTAAAAGGTGGCATCAACGATTTTCTACCACACTATAGCATATAATATTAGTGTATGTAACACTGGTAAATAATCTTACTAACATTATACGGAATCGCATGTAAATGAAAAGGTGTAAAATTTAATTGGAATATTATCAGGTATGTTATTGTAAAATTTACGGGCGACAACTCTTTTTTAAGACATATTGCATGTATATAAATATTATTTTAAGGGCTGATTTTTCAATCGTCAAATAAAAGTTATCTGAAGAATAAACATCACCTGTCAGACAGTGACAGCAACAATATATTCTCCAGATAAGATTTATCTGGCGATTGAAAAATCAGCCCTAAGAGTACTTTCAAGAAGAGTTTAAAACGTTTGTTAAAACGAAATTCCATGTACACTCTATAACCCCTATTTAATTTTATTTAATCCCCTCATTGGGATGAACTTTGAAAAATCCTTGTTAGTGCTCATTTTCGTTGTTTCGTCGTATAGGCTTCTAGACCTATTGGTCTGCATTGCCTGTAAGTTAGTGGTTTATTGATAAGATTTTTAACCTGACTGAATCAAAAGAGGGTTGAATTTTTTTATATATTTTCAGTGCCTTTTGCACACAGACGGGTTTTGCTGGCTTTTGCTAATTGTACTTGTTATATTATACCAAGGCATGCACTTGGATCGGTTGTTTTTAGCACTAAAGCTAAGTGTTTCTGTTTCTCAGCACAAAACAGTACGAGTTGTATTATGTTCAGCACTTTTTATTTCGGTGTGCTATTGACGTCAGAAAGGTGAAATAAACAAGAGGAAACAGGCAGTAGTATAAACTGATTTATTGACACGAGCGATGTCTTTAGGGCTGTTAACTGTTAAACTCGAACTTTATTGAAACTATGAGACTTTAAGAATCTGGTTTTTGGAATCGGTGAAGGGTTAATGGTACTACGATTTATGCATTTCCTTTGTTCTCTTTGATAAAAAGTAGTATTTTAGTTGTTGTTTTACGTAGATTATGAGACGGTACACTTGTGGTATATTCTTACATCTTATTTGTACCGTACGGTTTATGAGGTACGAGCCTTTTGATGTTATTTTCTTTGGTGGTTTTTCGAAACTAAATTCTCCGAAGTTGAAAGTGGCTTGTATTACTAACAATCTAAAACTCAAAAGTGTCAAATTCGCAATACTTCTATGTCTTATATATTATCTTAGGTAAATATTATTCATTTTTTTATATATATAATATATAGAAGTATTGCTTGAATTGCTTTAACTTCTATATCTTAATTCTAACAAAAACCTGGACAAAAATAAGTCCAATAAAAAAACCTACCATACCATTTTGTTGCTACGATGAAATTTGTGCTATAAACCTTCAAAGCTTTCTGTAGATTGCTTCAATCAAAATACAGACCACATTATTATTTCGTAAAACAATCAAGTGAGGCTTAGGGGAGCAAGTACCTCAAATAATAAAAAAAACTTACGGTCAGATTGCAATTATTTAAATAGATGAATTAAATAACAGAAGTTTAGACACTTTAGTTGTTTATTTTCACTAAAGGCTTTGGCTGCGGGCAATCAGTCGACCTACAAACTTTAGTAGTTACAAATAAACTAGAGTATTACTTTACAGCTGTATTCTGAGATAAACAGTTCATTAGAAACTACATTTAGTAGCCCATTGGACTCGATTCTGCAGACCAACTAAAATTCCTAATTAAAATTAGAAGGATAAGCTAACTTAAAAGTTAGCTAACTTAAAAGTTAGCTTATCCTTCTCCATAGAATATGGAAGAAAAAGGACAGAAACAAACCATAGATTTAAGAGTAATGTCAAACATGTAAAAACCAACTAATTTGAACCTTATGAACGTGCTTATCTGTCACTTTTATCCATCACCTTTTTAAATCGTCGCTAAAATTGCTAAACACGCCTCAGTTGACAGGACTAATTTTAATTTGTCAGGAATAAATATTTCTTGTCTCTTTTGTTTCCTAGGAGAAAGAAAATGACAGGACTAAACTAAATAAGTTTAGTCGCTGTAATGCAGAATCGAGCCCATTAGTTTCTACTTTTTTATATATCACTAAGAAAAAATGCAGCATGGTATTGTAGCTCTATTCAGTTAAGCCATATCAGACATAATTGGGTATTCTAAAATATTCTGTCAGTTGTCCAATAGCCTAGCAATATCTCAATGGGAGATTAATAGAGTATTCTTTTTCATCTACGAGGAAAATCAGTAGCTCAGTAGTGGACTATTAAACATGGTAGCAATGATAACATAATAACCCTCCTTTTTTGGCATCTCCGCAGTTGGGTAAAAGCATCACATATTTTTATATAAACGGAAAGGTGTCAGACTTCATTTGGGTTTCATTAGTTACAATGACATTCTAATATTTTATATAAAATATGAATGTGTAAGGTGTAGGAAGAGAAGACTGATGAATTAGATGATGGTTGATAGAGATAAATGGGAGGAGAAGACATATTGCGTCGTTCCAAATATCCCATTATTTAACGGCAAGAAAATGACAATGTCTCATAAAAATAGCATTTATTAAATTCGAGTTTCAAAATAATGATTGTTTGCCAAGCGTCATGGAACATAAATTCGATTTATGCCACTGGCTTAACACCGTAGGTATAGATTTATAGAGTCAATAAAGAACGGTTTAACCAAATGTTTGCGGAGTCTTATATCGGCAAACATTCTCGTCGGAGGTAATTAAATGGGCGTCCGCCTGTACCAGAGGTGGTGCCTGTAATTGTGTCACTAGCCCTCTGCCCTGCGGTGCCTTTGCCAAATGAAATTTATATTTATTCCACTTTACATTAGACACTCGTAAGTATATTTTACAAATGGACCCGCCCTTGCTGGGCTTCGGTTTGCCTATTGTTAGGGTAAATATAAATATAGGATAATTATTGTTGATTTGAATGTGTATAGAAGCTACTATTTTATAAATTAGAATATAATAAGATTCTAGTATGCTAAGCTAAATAGAGATTAATATTTTATAAGCAATTTTATTGTTTTTAGTATGTACGTATTTAAGTTATCAATATTATAATTTAGAAAATAATTATACCTATAGATTAAAAGTCACTCATCAGTTTCCAAACGAACGTCGTGGATTGATAGTGTCTGTAGAGTAGAGGTATTCTGTGGTAGCTATTCGTTCGTGTCAAGTTGGTGAAATATGGAGGAATATCAGGTCAATAATTTGTTTTATTTTCAATGTTTATAATGATATAATGGTGGTTTTATAACTGAGAAGTTTGAAATATGGTTGAAAATAAATTATAGAAGTTGAATTAATTTCGATACTCGTTATTATACGTCCTAATACTATTTTTATTCATATCTTCTGAACTCTGCAAGACATTGAAATGCAATATACTAGAAAAGTTGAAATTCCTGTTGTAATCTCTACAATTGCATTCACGTCCGTTGACTCGTTTCGGAGTCAATTCGATACAAACTTTCAGACAGACAAAAAATTATAAAACGGCCATTCTTCATAAGACTTACATAAAAAGCAGTTAAATTTTGGCATTTATTTTGAAATCACAGACAGACAGTTCTATCTTATTATTTGGTAAACATTTATTAATATAGTACATTAATATATTATAATCATAATTATTATTGTAAACCATAATTACGACTACTAGTAAGACATGAAATTTCGTGCCCTTGCCCTTGAGTTTCGTGCTGGTTCTTTTCAGGGTACTGCATTTGCAACCTGAAACTCGTCGGTGGAGATCGACTGCTGTTTACATTTAGCCAATTTTTATGAACTAGTTTAGAGTACCTTGTAATAACAAGGTAGGTACTTTAGACTATTGACGTAGACGTGTCTAAGTTTATTTTTTTGTATCTACAGAAATAAATGATTTTAAAGTTGATGCTAGGATAGTTTTTAGTTATGTTAATTTAATCCACATTTCCGTCAAATCTTAGATTAATTCTATCCTGACATTAGATCATTATGGCGGCATGCTTCAGTGATAAATCGAACGTCTTTCGAAATGGCGTAGGTTCCACAGTTGTATATATCTGACACCTAGCGGTCTTACATGTAACTAACAGCGCCATATACGGCAAGTTCTAAACCGCGCTATCGAAGTTTTCTAATGAGTTTGTATAAAATCCTACTAATAATATAAACGCGAAAGTTTGTATGGATGTATGGATGTATTGATGGATGTTTGTTCCTCTTTAACGCAAAAACTACTGAACGGATTTTGATGAAACTTTTCAGCTATATACCTTATACATCAGTATAACACATAGGCTATATTTTATCCCCGTATTCCCACGGGAACGGGAACTACGCGGGTGAAACCGCGGGGTGCTGCTAGTATCACATAATACGCATAAGTCAGACCTGAAGAGTGGCTAGGCAAACTTAGGGAGGACGAAGTTCCAGTCTTCGACTATGACATATATAAGGCAGTAAGAGTAAAAGTATAAATATTTAAAGGAAGCATGCCCCGAGGCGTAACAACACAAAAAATATAGAATCAATATTGAATCGCTGGTGTAATTTTGTTGAGGCCTTATTAGAAGAAATATTGTATGAATACGAAGGGAAAAAGTTTAGGGGTGTTTCATTTGAGCCTTTGTTGATTTATTCACTTGAAAATGCTTACACTGAAAATCCACAATGTATGAGTATTGAAGCGTAGATTGTATTCTTTCTGTTTGAATATTTTATTAAAAGGTAAATGTATTTATTCGGTTTTATTTCGAAAGGGCACGTGTACCTTTAGCAAAATTATGTAAGTATGTATTTGAATAATATATACATATATTAAAACTCTGGACCGTATCTTTACTTGATTTATTTAAAACACATTTTTTTTCCAAAAAACTAACAGTTTCTTTTATATCACCTAATTAAAAAAATTTACGCCATGTTTGTTCAAAATAAATATGTGTAGAGTAGGCGTAGTGTTCCCGTTAATTAGGTAGCGCAGTTCATTTGGAAATGCAGATGCGGACATTGTCACAAATTACGTTATTGGTTGCCACGTGAACAAATTGGAATACAATTTTGCTGGTTTCGATACTTTGCTAATGAATAATGCATAATGATTTTATTCAAAGAGAGTGTCAAAGAGGTGTTTCAAGCTGCTAATTGATTGCGTATTGATTGAAAAGTATATGAGACATTGACAACTTTTAAAATATTTTTAGTTTATGCTTTTCACCATTGTGTTTATTTTTATACTACTCTATTCACCATTTATTTTAGGAGTAGTATCGGTTGGTTTAATTAAAACCACAGCGGGTACACATTAGGCGTTTTGAGAGCGCTTAATTCCATCCCCTAATTTCCTTCCTCTTGAATCACTCTATCTATATATCTCACTGATTTTCGGCCGGCTCTTTAACCGTTCGGGCTATCACTGCTCTATTTTACTATAGAATACCTAGTAATATAAGTAAGCAAGTAACAACTCTTTTTTATACGCAATAAAAATGCCATCAGTGACATTTATATTATATAATAATAGGGTTGTGTCCTACCTAGTCAAATCAGTTACTTTTTACGATCTGTACAAACGAAATTTTACTATGGAAAATGTACTGAAATAGCAAACCGTGACGTCATAGTTTCTAGTACTCAATTGCAGCACTTTTTTGATTGTTTTATTATTTTTAAATTTGCTATAATTGTAAATTTAAAATCGAAATACATATTTTGAAGTGTTTTGGGATAATCTTTTCAATGAATGACTACTCGCAATTTAATTTCGATGCTGTCAACTACCCAATTTATTTATACTATATAAAGCTGGACTACCACTCACTGACTCACTGACTGATTGACATAAGTAATTGTTCTCCCAGAAGGAGTCGTTTTGGAGAAAAGTCTTGTAGAGAAAAAGTGTTCAAAATGGCGGGGTGACCTAGGGAAAATTCCGACTTTTCAAAAAAACAAAATGGCGGTCAAGCTTGCCTATCGTATCTCTTTTGTTTTCCGGCCGATTCGGTACAATTTTTTTGTAATCTGTTAAACCTTTTAAATGATTTACAATTTTTTTTAAAAAGTTGAAAAAACAAAATGGCGGCCGCGTGGTAATGTTTCAAAGTTTAGGCTATTGTAGACCCCACTTGAGCCGAATTAGTCGCATGGTTTCCGACATCGTGCAGTTACAAATGGCACGTCATCTTTTCAGGCATATCTCGTAGTTTACCAGAAAAATCCGAAAAACTCAAAAGCAAAGATGGCCGCCCTGTGATTAACTCTTAAAAAAAATGATGGATTTTACCAGATTTTAAATGTCGATTTTCGGCAAGATGGCGACACCTGAGGGAGTTGGCGTGTATGGCGGGGTCTCATTACGTAGTGTTGCCATGTTTAAGAATTTTCATAAAATTTGGCGTCTTTTTTTAATTTAAATGCAAAATGACAAAAATCTAAATTTGACCACTATGCAAAAACGAGTGACAGTCAAAAGTTACTGTAAATGAAACATTTTACTACTCCCTATGACCTTTGGTAGGTATTTTAATTTTCGCATGGCAACACTGAAAGTTATGGCTAATTGAATTTTCAGAGTAGACCTCAAAAGACCCGAATTGATCTCCCAGATGCCAATACGCTATAGAGACGTGACTGGTGTCATCGCATAGGGCATAACCTGTAGTTTACTAGAAAAATCCGAAAAACTAAAAAAACAAAATGGCCGCTCCGGTATTTTCTTTTAACTAAAAAATTAAGATTTTTATAATTTTCATCGGCATTTTTCAGCATGTTGGCAACACTTTTTAAAGTTGGCTTGTATGAAGCGATTGTGGATCTCAGTAAATAGTGTTGCCATGAAAAGAAATATTTTACAAAATTTTATTATTTTTCGACTTATACTAAAAAAAGACAAAATTCACTTAGAAAATTATCAAAAATGGCTTAAACAAGATGGGCGCCCAAAATTTGACTTTATTTTTCTGTCAAAATACGACCCCACAGAGACACGCGTGGCCGCTTGCGGCCTCGCTCACCGCGCGACATCTAGTTATGATTTATAAAAGTACAATTGGCGGTCTTATCGCTTTAGAATAGGTATCGAACAAAATATAAAAGTTGTGCTGAAGACACTATTTTTGTGTATGAACTATGAAACAGGGACAAAATAAACGATTACCAAGTAGTTTTTTGTTTCAGTCAGAACGATTTGTATCCATAGTCATGAATTTGGATTAATAAAAAACCTCGATTCTGAACATCTTCGAGGAGAATTAAAATGAAATTAGATACTGAAAATTGGATTTCCCAATTTAGATTCATCGTACAAAGTGAAAGTCTTCCAAAGAATGGGAAATGGTATAAAACGTAGGTACCTAGGTTAATTTTGAAAGAATATTACCGTGTCACGCCTGAGGTCAAACGGAACGGGAAAGCTATCACGAACTCCTTTATCCTTAAAACGTAATTTGTGTAATTTTCCGGTCGGTTTATATACTAATAGCAGAGCCCGGTTTCACTCGCCTAGTTTCCGTTCCGTGAGAATAGGGGAATACAATAATATAATGATGCCTATGATAATGTAGCTTTACATTTGTGAAAGAATTTTTAAATCGATTCAGTGGATTCGGCGTGAAACCGGTACAAACAAAGAAAGTCACTTTCGCATTTATAATATACCTATTAATAAAAATAGGAAAGAAGTTAGGATGATGAGTTGCGTGGTTATTCAAAATAAGAGAAAAACAGGCAGATGCCTTTGTTTGATGTTATTTAGATATCATAGTCGAGGTCCAGCAAGGCTCCAATTCGATTACAATAATAAATTAAAATAAAAGACAGCACAATATATAGTCGTAATTTGCGAGTCGTTATTCGTTTGCCACCAAACGAAGTATATATACATATATATATATATATATATATATATATATATTTATAAAATCAATGATATTGGACAAAATTATCAGTGTTCGACCTAGACCCAACCTAGGAGGAGGTCATGACCCTCCCCCCCATCCTGGATCCCCTGGTGGACGTAACGTAGTGATATAACAATAAGCACTTACCAACTAAACAAGTATATTAAATTGCAAAAAATCTTAATAGAGCTGCAACCGGGCGATAAGGGAAAATGGCATGAACATAGTTGCAGTTTATGCGGTCATTAAATAGGAGTTATGTGCCATAATCACTGCTTGATCATAAAGTAGCTATATAACCGTTGCAAGAGATGATGGTTAAAACGATACCGGTTAAGTATCTATCTAATAGAAAGTCAAAGTGGTGACGTCGTTAACTGCATGCCAACATGTCATGCTCATGAAACGGTATTATTTATTTGAATCTGCACTAATATTAGAAGCGGAAAGATTTGTATTTTTGTATCTTTGTAATGAATATACTTAAAAACGAATGGACCGCTTTTAAATATTCTTTCACCAATGGAAAGCTACATTATTACTGAGTAACATAGGCTTTATTTTATTCTCGTATTATAATCATAATATCAGTGCGAGTAGAAATAATACCGCAATTTATGTACTTACCGTGTTTTTTTTACTTCATCATTCACGTTCGCGGACGTTCATAATAAAACTATTAAGAATAAGATTATTAAGCCTTAGTCAGTGGAGGACTTAAGTCAATTAACTATCATTATTTAGTTAGGAATAGTTTACCACACTGCATTTCAGAAAAAAAAGACCGTATAACAGTAACCTGCATTATATTTCAGAATTGATTTTAGAACAATGAAATAGAACAACCTGACAAATAATAAGTAGCATAAAAGAGTATAGGAGTACAGCGGTTCGTAAAATGAAACTAAACAAAGTGCTGTCGGCATTATTGTCTCGGAAAAAAATACCACAGCTCTCGGCGCTCAACCGCCTGGATCCGGTGAAATCCGGTTCTGAGATAAAATTCTATTGTACTTTTGTTTAAGCTTAAAGGTTTTTTAGCGTACTTTTTTTTTTTAGAATATAAGGCTTTCATGTCAGTCTCAATATTCGTGGTGTGTTTGACTAATGCATAGAATATGAAGTATGATTGTATTTATATATGTTATTGATAACTTTTAGTACATATACTGACCTACTTTCATTTTCAAGGATCCGAGACGCCATACTTCTATATTTATATTTTTATGTGTACCATGATTTAGTCAATTGCTTTCCACTGCTGGACAAAAAACCTTCCCCAAGGAGCACCAACCATTCCGGTCTTGGGCAGCCCGTATCCATCCACCTTCTTTAGGTCCATCGTGCTGCAGGGTGCCCTACACTTCGTTTGCCTAAACTCGGTCTCCACTCCAACACGTCAACTCTAGCGGCCACCAGTCCGCCTAGAGGCATGACCGGCCACTTCCACGTCAGCGTACCTACTGATTCTCCGCTCGATTTTATGGGTATACTTGAATGAATTTATTTTACTGTGGAGAAATATAACGTCTGTACTGTGTGTGTAGGTACTGTAACTAAAATATTGTGATTAAGGGCTCCCTCACAAAACTGCGAACCAGCATCGCATCGCAAATATTTGCGAACTCGCACGAATGCACCGCAAAAACGTCCGATCTATCTTTAAGCGAGGAGAAAATTTATCTTCTTCTGTTCTCAACCCATAGTACTTTCGAGTAAAATAGTTCCCATCAGAGTTCATAATCGTAATAAATGGATGAACGCAGAATCGTCTTTTTCTTTTATATCTATTTAACAATAACAGCAGTGCAATAATCTTTTTGCGATCCATTTTACGCTTCCTAAAAACACGTCCAATACGGCTGACTACACTTGAAGGTATGGTTGCCCTACCGAACGGTTTGCCGCACAAAATCTTATCACAGAAATTCGCGTCGCAGGTTCCTGCGATGCGGCATCGCATCGTATCGCATCGCAGTTTTGTGTGAGAGCCCTAATTTCGTCGAAGTTACGATTTTTTTAATATTCCTTACCTATACTTTAGCTAGAGCTTGTATATGATTTCGAGCGTTATTCTAGCCATCTGCGGTAAACCACTCTTGTACAATACATACAAGTTTATAATTAGGTCAATTGGCGAAGTAAGTAGTGTAGAGTAGTAAGTAGAGAGTTTGATTTAAGTTGTTTAATGTGTTGCAACACATTAACCCTTAATCTGTGAGCCCACCAGCTCCCGGAGGGTCCATATGCGAAAACACCGAAGAAGCAACTTGAATCAAAAGCTATTGGAATAGGTAAATTGGAGAAGTGAGTAGTGTAGAGTAGTGAGTAGAGAGTTTGATTTAATTTGTTTAATGTGTTGCAACACATTAAACAACTTAAATCAAAAGCTATTGGAATCCAATTTAGGCCCAGAAAGAGCTTTCTACCAATCACACGTGTTTGCCTCTGAATGATCAATCAAAGGGTTTGCACAAAGAGCAATCATGTGAGCAAATACTCCATAATTCGTTCTCAGTTGAGTTTACATTGGAAGAAACTTAATAAAATGAAAAAAATATATCAATTTTTGTATTTATTTCAATGATTCACTATCATTCTTTGAATGATTCAAAGATTCTGATGGTAATATGTATCTGCCATCTCGATAGAATATTGGTAATTACTTGGTTATCGGTGCTGGGTGGCACAGTTATTCTGATACTATGTTTAAAAGATCGTATGTTATGTAAAATATATTGTGTCACAAGTTTGATAATCCAAAAAAAAACCATATTCATTCTGAAGCAGAGAAAGACTGAAATTAAATTAGGTATTCAAAGTCAAAATAGCTGCAACATTTTAAGTAGCTTTTGCCAGAGCCTTCAACTGCTCCAATTTACTTTACAGGATTCTCTGATGTAATACTGATAGAAATTTTCCGTGATATCTGGCTAATGTTTTACATTTTCTCGAAGGAATATTTAATGCAAGTTCATGCAGATATAAATGTGCAGTTAGTTTTAGACTAAGTACATCGGTGCTAGAATGTGTGAATCGACAATTAAAACGTACCGAGGCTTCCCGTCACATCTAAGTGTAGCTGGTATTGATAAATCTATCTACGGTAATTAATTAGTACAGTAGAGCGCCGATTATCCGAAGTAATTGGGCGACGTGGGTGTTAGTCCCTACTTTGAACAAAACATCTTGACTTTGACATAGGAATTAAACAAAGAAAACGCTAACAATCTTAACATGTAGGCATACATGTGTGTACTATGTACGATTAACGCTTAAAAAAATATTATTAATTTTCATCTGCCGAAGCAAACATACCCTATTACAAGGCGGCTAGGTCAAGTAGTTTTTTAAGGACAGATATTTGATACTGGAATATCGTATCTATCTTTAACAGAAACAACACGTTTTTACGTTTAGGCATTTTAAATTGAGAGTTTACTTTCCCTCGGAAAAAAATAGTTTATCGAGTAGCGGCTACTTGGAAGTGACATACGAGTACAATTAACAAGTCGCGACAAGTACATGAGCACTTTGGCGAGGGAGAGAGGCACGCGCGGGTCGGGTAGTTGTCTAGTAGTTCGGATAAGCGGTCGTTCGGTTGAACGACGTTCGGATAATCGACGCTCCACTGTAATTACAATGTCACTGAATTATAATGTACCTATTTAAGATTGTCAAGTAATATTGTATAATAATCGAGCTTTATATATTATAGATACCTACCTTTTCGTATTGAGACGATTGACTTGATTGATTAATTGAATAGTCTGTGTAATTACATATCTTATACATTAACTGTTCGTCTTTATCGCTAAGGCTTTTAATGACATCATTTAACTTTTTTATTTAGTTACTAATATAAAAAAGTACTTATAAAAAATTGTGAAATTCTGTAGAACAGAATAGATTTTATTTTTAAATGCTTGGAACATTGTTTTCGGAATAGGCACCCTTTGATGTAGAGGTCACCCGCGCCGATCCCTTTGAGGTCCAACGGCCTCAGGCCAATGTTTTAGTTTCTGATACGCTTTGTTATGATTTAATTATTATAAAATCTATATAGATGAAGTATTTTCAGGTGTACAGCAGCTACAGTTTTACTTATACAAACAGATACATTAATTAAACACCAAAAACCTCGATGGAGCATGTTAAAGGCATTTGAAATCAGCAACTCGACGGTTAAGATAGGCTGATGTTTACATTTAGCCAATCTCCATGGACGGGTTTAGAGTGCCTTGTTATTAGACCATTAACATTTCTATGTGTTTTTTTCACCTAAAGAAAATAATGACTTAAAAAAATATATCACTACATAAAATAAAACAAAGTCGCTTCCCGTCTTTGTGTCCCTATAAGTGCTTAGATCTTTAAAACTACACCACTGATTTTGTTGCGTTTTTTTAATAGATAGAGTGATTCAAGAGGAAGGTTTTTATATACCATATAAACCAAGTCCCCTTAACCAAGTATTAACTATGAATATAACTATTTTATAGATTGACAATGTATGGGATTGACATAACCACTCGCCACAAGCGCTAACGTTATGTATATTGTCAATCTATAAAATAATTCGATTCGTTAGTGCAATGCCTCTTGGCTAGGCTCTTATAGGTTTCACATTTACTTTATTATATTGAGCAAAATTCAACCATTTAAATTGATATTAAATTTTAGTATTAATTCGATTGTTGATTTAATTAATTATGATTAAATAGTTGCGAACCTATTAACTAAAAATACTTAGTGGGTTCTAACTAATTAGATGGTGCAAAATATATTATGCAGAATACAGAAACTTGTTAGAGCAGTGCGGTCACATGAATAATAGCTCCCTCAATAGCTTCACATATTCTGAACCGTGCCAGAGTCACGGTCAGGGCACGACCGTAGGTGGACAGATGGCTCATTATTTATGGACACTGATCCCTGTCACAATATCCCAACCGTAATTAAGGCTGGATTCGACTAGCTTAGAAGAAGCCTTATCGCGAGATTCAATCTTAATTACAGTTCGTATTTCATCCTTTAGCTTGGCATCAGGTGATATTATGCAACATGTAGTAACGCAAAGATCCTGCCAGATGTGTCCTTAATGTCTATAATTGTAATCGCAATCGTCTTTATTTGACATTTGTTACGGAGTTAGTGCATGCACAGATGAGTTCGTTTAATCTATCTTTGCCGTCGTATATTGGAGTTTAGTAACAAGTGGCGGTGTATTGTTTAGGCCTATGTTGACGGGGAACAAGCGTGATGCTATGTATCATATTGCCTAAGTGTCTATAAAATGGAGTAACGAAGATTGAATATAAGGAAATAGTAACATACTCGTAGAACTCTAAAGAGTAAAAAAACCGACTTCAATCTTCAACTTATATTGATGCCGTTGTCAGAACTGAACGAAATTAAAATACCAAATAAAAAAAAGATTCACCCAAATCGGTTCACACAGTCGAAAATTCTAAAGTAACAAATTTAAAAAAAATAGACGAATATTTAACCTCCTCCTTTTTGAAGTTGGTTAAAAATTATGACTAGCTCCACTGTAAAGAAAAACATTGTGAAGAAACTTATATCCCCCTGAATTTGTTCTAAGGCATGTGTAACAGCACCCTAGTACGGCAATGGTCTCTCCACCCATTACATTTAGGAGTCCGACAAATACACTGCTGATTTTTTTAGAAATATAAATAGTGGAGGAAAATCCAGAAAGTGCTATTTTTAAACTGCTTCAAGCAAAATAAAAGCTGATCCTATCGTATTGCATCGCAAACTTAAACGGAAAAGATAAAAACACGAGAAAAGAGGTGAATTCTTCTACCGTCCAATAAGACGGTGCTGTAATGAATGAATTCCTGTTGCCCACGACACGCGGCGGGGTTCTGAACTTTTAATTAAATCTTTTTTGCTGCGACAACGATCCAATTAGTTAGTACATAATCTTAGTATATTTAGTTCAGAGAGAATTAATCATAGTGGTTTAGAAGTTAGCGACGTGAAAAGCCGAGAAAAGTTTTCTTCTGAGTAGCAAGTTTTGTTGTGGTTAATTTCTAGTCTACGGATTAAATATATCCAACTATTTTACAGAGGCAACAGGGCTGAGCAAGTCTAATAAGTGTAAAATAATCTCACGCCTTTTATCCCCGAAGGGGCAGGCAGAGGTATTCCAATACTGGATATACCCACATTTCACGAGATATATTGGACCCCTAAACGTGATAGGTGGTGAGCCCATCGCCGGACCGGGTCTATTTACACATGTCTCAGAATTAATTCTGAGACCTGCGGGTTTCCTCACGATGTTTTCCTTTACCGTCGAGCTAGTGATAAATATGTACTTAGATTTTTGAAAAACTCATTGGTACATGCCAGGATTCGAACCCGAGCCTCACTGATTTTCGACCGGCTCTTTAACCGTAGGTTTTATCATTGCTCTATAAGTGTTTCATGAATTAATTAACAATGTGGTAGTAAGTTATTTGTTTTACTCCTGCATAGGAGGGTTTGATTCTGGCTCAGCTTGGTCAGTAACATTTATAAGTACATTCAGTTGATATTGCTAGTATAACTCCGGTATTGAGACCCAACAAGGTACTACATTTTTGTTGGTCTTGTCTATTTTGACCGTCATTTTAATTTGATTTAATATTTTATTATTAGAGACCATTTTAACTCCCGTAAAAGCCACGTCCCGGCAAATACCAACATACCAGTGAAAACAAAATTGAATAGGTTTTCCCACAAGGTTTCTGTTGAATAATTAATCTAACCTTAGCCACTTCTAATTCGAGCTTGAGAGCTCAAAGGTCGAAATACCTCCAGGCTAGGGGGACGTTAATAAAATGTATGGTTAGCCTCATATTATACAAGTGAAAAACCTGGATTTTGTCTGTGTTAGGTTTTTCTTTCAAAATGATTTAATAATGAAACTAAAACCCGACTAAGGTCAAATGTAGAATATACGTACATACATAGCCTGCTAAAACATAACCTTTCGTTTTAGGTTTGCCGTAGTCGGGCAAAAATAAAAAGAATGCAAATAATTCGCATATTGTTTCGCTACGGTTTATTCCAAAATAAGCAAAGACTTTATATACGAGTACCTACTTAACTAAATATAAAACACCCAGACACGAAACCAACTACTTATCGGGTTCGTTCATGCACACGAAATTTAGTTGCTAAGTAGGTAATCGAACCTGTGACCTCGTATTTCATATATCAAGAAAAGAGGTCTGACCAAGGAGTTCGTCAGAGGTATTCCATTTCTGCAAATATCCACTTTTTTACTTTTTTTTAACCCCTTAACGTGACAGGTGCTGAGACCGTCACCGTTACATGTCTCAGAATCAATTCTGGAACCTGCGGTTTTCCTCGCGATGTTTTTCTCCAATGTCAAGATAAAAACCTCTTCAAAAACGAATCCCATACTTATTTAATATTCTTCCTGAAATTGTTAGATGAGAGAGCAATAGAAAAATTTTCTGTATACTTTTAAAAAACACTACCTATAATTGTTAATATAATTAAAAAAAATTATATATAAAGAGAGACTGCCGATCCCACAGTCAAACTGTTGACACAGTTTTGTGGGACAACGCATAGCGTTAAGTAAATTGTACGCTTATAAATTAAATTAAATCATTATGATATGTTAATAAAGAAACTTATGATGGCCGGAGTGCATGGCGATCTACTCCGTTGGATCAAATCCTACATTACAAATAGATCTCAAGCAGTCTCAGTTAAAGGGTTCATATCAGATTTCAAAAATGTTTCATCCGGAGTCCCCCAAGGGTCCCACTTAGGACCATTACTTTTCACGATGTACATCAATGATATAACAAGCTGCACTAAACATAGTGATTCACTTCTTTACGCAGATGATGCAAAAATTTTCAAAATAATTAGAAATGATTCAGACTGCGTTGCTCTTCAAGAAGATATATTAAATCTTACCCATTATTGTTCCCGAAATCAGCTATTTCTTAATCCTGATAAATGCTTTATAATTAGTTATACAAGAAAACGGAAACCAATATCATTTGCATACTCCCTAAATAATCATACACTAACGCGAGTTAATAAAATCAGGGACTTGGGAATAATATTGGATAGCCAACTCACATACAAAGATCACTACGATCATATTATACAAAAAGCATTTAAGCAGCTGGGTTTTCTCCTTCGTACATGTGGTTTACATGTACGAAGGAGAAAACCGGTTTATAACATTTATAACATTATTTAAACGGTATATAACATATAAGATTTTATATTACAGTCTAGTAAGATCTATCCTGGACTTCGGGTCAGTGATTTGGAACCCATTTTACGCATGTCATTCTAACCGCATCGAGAGGATTCAAAGAACATTTCTTAGAATACTTGAGTACAGAATCACATCCGAAAGTATTTCGTATTCCGACTCTCTGGTAAGGCATGAAATGCTGTCCCTGGATTTGCGACGTAAGCTGTCTGATTTCATGTTTCTCTTTAAAATCTTAAACTCCCACATCCCCTGACTTACTTAAACCAATTAGGTTCAGAGTTCCTCTAAAGAGTGTTCGTCGTGGCAACAACATGTTCGCAGTACCCTTCGCCAGGTTTAATTTTACTTCAAATTCATTCTTTTATCGCTGTCAAAAAGCCTATAATACGCAGATATCTCACATTGATCCTTTTAGTAATACCTTGGAGAAATTTAAGAATGAAGTAAATGAATATTTGTTTCAACAAAGAAAATAAAAATAAACTACACAAAATTTGTATCTACACAACATTGTATCTCTTTTGTAACATTAAGACTCTTATTATGTTAAAATCAAGTACCTATAAATTCTTTTTCTCATTGTATCTCTTCCTTACTCGATACTTACAAAAATATTGTTAACATTAAGCTAAAATTCGGCACTCCAGGTCTATCATTACTTAAGAATCTTTAAATATTGTTTATACATGACTGTCTGTTGCCAAAATAAAATAAAATAAAATAAAAAAATAAAATAAATAATAAAAATAATAATGATAAATAGGTACGTTCCTACAATCTTACCAAAGTTTGGGGTACAATCGTGGCGAATATCTGAGTGGATGTACGTACATACATTAGAAATTTTACACTTAATTATTCTTAATTAAAAAAAAATACAAACTGTATCGTACTACGAGATTTGAGCGTGAAATCTTTTTTATAAATATTTGGAGTCTAGTAAAATCTATGTCAATATTTTTCTACAATTTTGAGGATATTATTTTTATTAGGTACTGCTTCGAAAATATTATTGCTCTAAGTCTTTGTCTAAGTATTACGTTATTTATGAACTATAATACATAGGCTTAAAGTTATTAATAACTACAATAAAAAAATCAGTCAGGTACATAGGTACAATATCTTAATAATAATAGATAATTACTTGCATCTGTAATCTACTGAGGATGAATATGCCATGCCTTTTATTAACATTTATGTACGCATATGAGGTATAAAGGTGTATTTTAAACAATATTTGAGAGAAACAATTAATTACATTCCCTTGTGCTACCTTGTTAACACAGCTCCGCTATAATTTTAGCGGAGTTATGCGAAATTCCAGACAATATTACGAGCAGCGGAATAATTTCGTTCATTTCTTAAATACGATTGTCATTTGTTAATTTTTTACATTGTAATAGTCATGATGTAGTAATTAATGTAGATGCTAGGTATAGACTGCGCTCGTCTTTAATATTTCTAACTCAACTCTACCTACGGATTTTGTGTCGCACTTAGGATGGCAATAAGGTTCAAAATATATTTAATCCTGGCGCTTACCGCTACGATGAACAGAAGAAAGAATAGTAGTAACGACTTCGGTCCTCTAATGGTGGTTCTTGCGACATGCCCTCGATTAATGTTTTACCTGCAGCATTCCCGAAGAGAGTATAGGCGTGAGGCTGGAAATAAAGTAAAAAATAAACCTTTTTTATCATGGATACTATACTGCGCCAAGTTTGAATAGAAAGAGAGAGAGAGAGAGAGAAGAATTTTATTATTTCCTAGATTGTGATTTCTGCCTCGTCTCATAGAATTACGTTACATTATTTGTTTAAGTTAAATGCTGCTTGTATACAATAAATAGGAGAGAAGGAGATCTAAATCAAATTGGAATACTGATTAGGAAGATAAAAAATATTATTTATTTTGTTTATCGCTACATATTCTCAAACATTCATTTCCATTTGTGCAAGATGTTTAACCATGTTTGAGAGGCAACTGGTTGGAACGTGAGGAGTTTCCATGTAACTTATTTAACAGTTGACATATATATAACAGTTGCATGTTACAGGTTCTAAGTAATCAACTTGATACAAAGTTTCGACGTTACAATAGTAGTGACGAGTTGTGAGTATCGCTCTTTAGCATCGTGTGAATCTCCTTAACTGTAACAAATGGTGATGGACAGCGAATATACATGTATTATGTGAACATTACCAATTCCCGCAACGTAATAGCTCCATGATTAACCACGTGATCAATATTGGGTTGTCGGGCCACGTAATTGATTAGGCTTATGTTTGTTTAGCAGGATTACTTTGTTTTGTTAGATAGCTACGGAAATTGTATCACGACCTGGAAATTAACTCTATGGTGGTACATGAATTTAGATTCGAGCTTAACAGCCTTTTAGAAAATTGAGGCCAGTTTATACGCCTCTATACGTGTTAGTTAAAGTGATTAGACGTCCAGATGGCCCTAAATTCATTGACAAAAATCGGGGTCCGAGCGCCACGCTGCTGAACACCCGCTAGTTTCATTATAAAAGTAGTTTAGTTCTAGTTAGCTAAGTACATAATAACTGATTGATGACGTCAAGACCAACGTGAGAGAAGGTTGCAGTGCTTGCAGTAGATGATCCTGCTTATACAATGAAGCCTAGAACACACTGCTGCGGTATTTCCCGCCCGGTATGGGCGTTGACAGAAGGATGCGGTCATAGATTTAGTATACTTAGTATACTAAATCTATGGATGCGGTATTACCGTAGCAGAGTGTGTTCTAGGCTTGAAGCTAAGTAAGTACACGTGCTTGCAGAAGCTTTATATTATAATGAAGTCAAGTATCAAGAAGCAAGCAAGGGTGGATCTAGCGGGTTCAAGGGGGGTCTGGTTTGGGTCTAGGTCGAACGATGATAATTTCTTAAATTTTATTGATACATTTTTTAAATAGATACTTGGTATGATGGCCGACGACACGCATAAATCTAAATTAAAAAGCTATAGCCAAAGTACGTAGTCGCACTAAGTGCTTTGGCTATAACTTTTTAATTTGGACTTATTATTGTAATCATATTGGAGCCTGTCCTGACTAGAATTCTACTATTTGACCTCCCCTGACTCGAAGGCTCGATCGGTCCTTGGTCGTTAGCCCGGTTAGGTTTCCCACTGAACAGCTGCGTCTTTAGTTGTCAGATATACTTAACTAGCGACCCGCCCCGGCTTCGCACGGGTGCAATGCTAACATTAAAACCTTCCTCTTGAATCGCTCTATCTATTAAAAAAACCGCATCAAAATCCGTTGCGTAGTTTTAAAGATTTAAGCATACATAGGGACATAGGGATATAGGGACAGAGAAAGCGACTTTGTTTTATACTATGTAGTGAGTGGTGATAGTGATATATCTCTTATTAAACTATGTGCACTTTAGTTGCATTCAAGAACTTTATATTTACTTACTCCTTCTGTATAAAACGGCAGATATTATGGGTATGACTTGTGAAAATGCTCAAGGTGCTTCGTTCATTTGCATATTAACCGTTGATAAATTCATGGCAAGGGCGATGTGAATAAACAAATTATGAATAATGTAGACTCCCTGACTTACCTTCGCGTCAAATATTCAAAACGGTACAATATTAAATTAGATTGCGGTTTAGAGGGTTCATTTGCACTTTACTTGAAATACCGTTATATGCGGTGCCCTTATGAAAGAAATATAGGAAAAATTATCATTATTCTACCAAGGAAGAAATTAATGTAAATTTTCAATATGAATGAGAATATCTCGAAAATAACTAAAATCTACTGTAGGTGTCGCAGGGTTTTAGGGTTGTAAAAGCTTTGATATTGTAATTTCATTATACAGTGGTATTATAATTGCACAGACTTTGTCAATCCTACTAATATTATAAACGCGAAAGTTTGTGAGTATGGATGTATGGATGTTTGTTGCTATTTCACGCAAAAACTACTGAACGGATTTTGATGAAACTTTACAGTTATATAGTTTATACATCAGAATAACATATAGGCTATATTTTACCCTGTATTCCCACGGGAACGGGAACTACGCGGGTGAAACCGCTGGGCGCTGCTAGTCCTCTCTATTTCATAAAATATAGGCTCTATACATTATGAAATTACGTTAATAATGCAAATTCATATCATAATCAGCTCTTCAACGTATTTATTACAGTACGATTTTTTTGTAACTCTTTAAAATATCGGTATTGAAATATTATTAGTTATTTAATATTCAGATATATTTTGACGACGTCTCTTCGGATATTATGTCATTTATGAGCGTTCCTATCATAAAAAATACATTTACCAATCTTGTACATACTACATAGTAATAAAAAGTTGTTTTAATAAAAATGAATGTACGTACATTTTTTGAGGTACATACATACATACATACAGCTCACGCCTTGTTCCCACAGGGGTAGGCAGAGACGATGGATCGCCACTTTGCCCGATCTTCGCACACTTCCCTCGCTTCCTTCACATTCATAAGCCTTTTCATACACGCTCTTTTATTCTTCGCACTCTTGACCCCAGCTTTTTGAAGGACGTCACTAATTTGATCCGTAAACGTCCTTCTGGGGCGTCCTCTTGCCTTGTATCCTTCAACATTCGCACCATAAATCTCTTTCGTTACTCTTCTTTCATCATTTCGTTCTAAATGACCAAACCAGCTTAACATACCCTTTTCTATCCTTGTCACTACATCTTCTTTCAAACCACACTTCTCTCGTATATCCGCATTCCTCACTCTATCACACAATTTTACTCCACACATTTTCCTCAAAGACCTCATTTCCACTGCGTTCACCTTGCTTTCATGCTTCTTCTGCCACACCCAACACTCACTCTTTTCTCACTCATTTTTTGAGGTCGACACGTAAAAACTGGAACGTGCGCACCCACTTTATCTAATTAATTTTAGTTAAATAAAATAAAATAATAAAATAGCAACTGGCCTTTGTGTACATAGGCAATATTAAAGATAAAATTATATAAAAGGTTTTTTTATACCAATAGAAGCCAAAAAAAATACGTCAGTTTGTCTGTCTGTCCGTATCTTTGTACGCGCATCACGCAAAAAGCCTCCGCCTAAAGCAGAGTTATAATATATACCTACTACAGAGAATTGGACACGAAAGAAGTCGCGGACGAAAGTTAGTGCTTAGAAATCTAGTAAATCCACTACATGGCGTCCCCGTAACAAAAGTGTTCATTTAGAACAAGAAATAAGATTGCATGTTATACATTCATTCTTTATTGCTAACAAATGGCAAGACAATGAACTGAAAATAAATATGTCTAAAAGTGTTATGTCTCTTAAAATAATACAAATTCAAATGAAATCAAATTTTCAGGTCCAAGGGTAGTTATCTTAAGGTTTTAATAAGGCTGTTGGAGCAAAGAGTTGTAATCAAGTTTTAATCTCCTGAATTGAATACGGCTAAAGGCATGCCATGTCAGTGTTAGGTTGTCGTGTCGGTGTCAAGGAAAATAACAACTGACTATTTTTTATTATGAGTGTCACTGTTGTATTGAGATATATTGAGAACTATTAATTGATGATGTGTTTTTAAACTAATATATCACTTTATGCACTTCTTTTATTTGTTAACACTGTGTTACTATCCGAGTCTGCTGTAACTACAATAAAGGCCGTGGTCCGCAGTCAGACGCTAGACGTCGCCTCCAGCATCTGTGTCAGATCACGGCAAAAAAAAAACATTTCGATTTAAAGCTAGACTACCACAGAACAACTATGACGTCACAATCACTAAGTCCAATTAAGCCAAGTTTAATGTTTGAAAAGAAACTCGAGAATTCACAAACGATTTCGCCAAGAGGATTGCTTGTCCATTCGTTTGTCACTTCACCAAGGGTGCGCTAAACTAAAATAAGGAATTCCGGGATGGGTCTTACTAAAAGGTACCAAAGAAATGCGAAGAATGGAATTATAAAACCAACGAGTCAATTCGTTCGTAAGCCGTCTTAGGAAGCTTAAGATTTCCATTAAATTAGCATGCTTTTTGAAGATAGCTGTATACAGCCGCAATTATATAATGGTAGGGCAAAGAGATTTAAATACACTAGGGTACGAGTTGAAAAAAATAAAAATAAATAATCTCACGCCTTTCATCCCCGAGGGGGTAGGCAGAGGTATTCCATTACTGGATATACCCACATTTCACGAGATATATTGGACCCCTAAACGTGATAGGTGGTGAGCCCATCGCCGGACCGGGTCTATTTACACATGTCTCAGAATTAATTCTAAGACCTGCGAGTACGAGTTGACTTTCGCAGTAATCTTAAATTTCTCAATAATTGTCAAGTACACCTTCTCATCGACGTCATTTGGCTTCTGGTTTAGGGACGAAATAATCTTAACAATGTTTAATATAGCGGTCATGCTTCCTGACGTCACTGAATTGCTTAATATTAAAATTCCAGTGAGTCTTTATTGTAGTACGCTTCGGTGACGACACATGGCACCCAAATTAGACACCAAGATAAAAATTCTAAAGGTAATTCGTGAATTTTGCTGGGTTGAGCGAACTTTTTATTTTAACAAATTCATGGCGATTTGTTTTATTAAAAGTGCACTTACATTGTATTGTAATCTGTAGTTATATTATAAAATTATGAAGAGGAAACATTTGTATTTTTTTATGTTTGTTACGAATAAACTCAAAAATTACTGGACCGATTTTGTACACAAATGGCAAATTTAATGCCTAAAGGCATGGTCTACAAGTCAACCATCAATCAATAATCAATAAATTGTGGGACACGATTCACAAACGGTTATTTAGTCCCAAACTAGGCAGGGCGTGTACTATGGGGACTAAACAACTGATAAACATGACCTACTCGTAAACGACCAGAAACGAAGCTAACAGACGTACACAAATCTTGGCCCGAGCGGGGATTGAACCCGCAAACTCCGACTCACAAGGTAGGGTACTACCAACAGTCCATCAGGCTAAGCAGAAATAATTTGACAGAATTGACTGAAAATAAATGTTAAATGTCAACATTATCTAGTGTTGGTTTCTTTTCTTCTTATATACGTAGTTACATATAGGCACACAATGCATAGACTCCCGACCCAAATCTAAGAATTGAATTTTTATCTTTGATCAGACATGTTTGGCTGCCAACCGAACTCCATTTCCAGAAATGGTAGATCGAAATCATAGCTTTAGTGTAAAAAAATTGAAAAAAGAAAATGTATTTATTCTGTAGGTAATAAGAATTACACTTGGAACAATGAACACCGAACAACAAACGGTCAATATTCGGCACGACAAATTTCTAATTCTTATACTCGTATGATATGAATCCTCGAACAAAAATCAATGTCTGAAAAATATGTAGAACTATTTTAAGTGCGAGGAGTATACTTACCCACCATCATGGATAAATAGGTTATGCCATTTCATAGAGGCTTACTCCAGAGTGCGGATAATCTCAACGCAAAGCTGCTAACATCCACGTTTTGCCCCCGGGACTACATAGCGAGCGAGAGAGAGCGATGGGGCCAAGAGATTAGCGTTTGACAATCGAGAGATTCAAAAGCATAGACTAGTATGTCTAAATTGTTATTAATTTGTGTTATCTGTGGTAGCAGTATAAAAATAATTGTGTCACCTACTCTGTACTTGTGTGTAAAATAAAGCATGCGTACGTCGAACCTCCATGAGTTTTATTAGGTTATGGGCCCAGACCCGCGTAAAATTTTTAGAAAGTTTGTAATCTTTATAAAGCACAGTGATAATGGCAGGAAATTATTCGTTGAATGTCCCGAAGCTGAAAGGTAGAGATAACTACGATGATTGGGCATTTGCGGTGGAAAATTTCCTCATCCTAGAAGGCATCGATATCCGAAACAGTGCAGCGTTAAGTGAGCAAGACAACAGGAAGGCCAAAGCTAAGATAGTGATGACGATTGACCCACCACTGTATGTACATATAAAAAACGAAACTACAGTGCATAGCTTGTGGACTAAGTTAAAGTCGTTGTTCGACGATTCCGGTTTTACTCGCCGCATCAGTCTACTCAGAAACCTAATCTCTATTCGTCTCGAAAGTTCTGACTCCATGACAGCCTACGTGACACAGTTAGTGGACACAGCGCAAAAGCTGAAAGGTACAGGATTCGAGATCAACGATGAGTGGGTGGGATCGCTGTTACTAGCTGGATTGCCAGAGAAGTTCGCGCCAATGATCATGGCGATAGAGCATTCCGGGATGAAAATTAGTGCAGATGTTATAAAGACGAAATGAATGGATATGAGTACAGATTTCGAAATAAAATCTGAGGGCGCTTTTATTGCAAAAAACACATATCACCAAAAGCCACGCCAAACGGGCAAAGAAAAAGCAAATGGCGGCGATCGTGTCGGTGACAAGCCGGTGAAAAACATTAAATGCTACAAATGCAAAAGAACAGGACATTACAAAAATCAGTGTCGATTTTATAGTACACAAAACGAAACACAAATGAACGCATTTAGTGCAATGTTTTTGACTGGAAAATTTAGTGATCGAGAATGGTATGTGGACTCGGGCGCAAGTACTCATTTAATTTCTGAGTCAAACAAAAATTTGTTGACAAATATTTCATATGATACAGAAACTAGAAATATTGTCGTGGCAAATAAAGAAAGTGTGCCGGTTTTATGTTCTGGAGATCTACAGATAACAACACGTGTTGGAGATTCAGAGTACAACATAAATGTCAACAATGTTTTGTGTATACATAACCTTACTACAAACCTTCTATCCGTGAGTAAAATGATATCTAGTGGCAACAGAGTTATTTTCAAGGAAAATATTTGCCAAATTTATAATCAGCGAAATGAATGTATCGGAGAAGCGAAGCAAGTAAATGGTGTATACAAGTTGAACATTGTGAAGTCAGAAGAATTGTTAGCAGCGTTAGCAGTAGTATGACTTGGCACAGACGTTTCGGCCATATCAATAACAATGACCTGACGGCAATGAAAAATGGTGTTGTAAAGGGCTTAAATTTCCAAGAAAAGGCAGTTTTTAACAAAAATAACACACAATAACATTTCCTTCACAACATGCACAGTTTGTTGTGAAGGAAAGCAGACAAAATAACCTTTCCCTACCAGTTTGTCAAGAAGCAAGGAGGTTTTGAATTTGGTGCACGCAGACCTATGTGGGCCTATGGAAACAAAGTCACTTGGGATGGCCAGATACTTTCTATTATTTGTAGATGACTACAGTAGAATGGAATTTGTATATTTTTTAAAATCTAAAGATGAGACATTCACCTATTTCAAGCAATTCAAAAGTTTAGTTGAAAATCAAAAATCAACAAAAATAAAGACTTTAAGAACTGACAATGGTGGTGAATTTTGTTCAGCAGCTATGGAGAATTTTATGAAGCAGTGCGGAATTATACATCAAAAGACAAACCCATATACTCCACAACAAAATGGGCTTTGTGAAAGGTATAATAGATCCGTAGTAGAGAAAGCCAGATGTCTGCTATTTGATGCTGAATTAGATAAACAGCTGTGGGCAGAGGCAGTCCATACTGCAGTATACTTGAAAAACAGATCTCCAGCTGCAGGTCTTAATAAGAAAACTCCGTTCGAGTTATGGATGGATAAAAAGCCAGATGTAAGTCACATCAGAGTCTTTGGCAGTTTAGTCATGACACATGTGCCCAAGGAAAAACGTCTCAAATGGGACAGGAAGGCAAAGAAGCTATTTCTGGTTGGGTATGCGGACAATATTAAAGGTTTTAGGCTGTATGACCCAGTGACGCACAAAGTGACAGTAGCAAGAGATGTCATAATAATGGAAAAAGAAAATGACAGAATGACGTCACAGATTATAATACAAGAGAAAAGTGCAGACTTGCAGGATCCAGTGGGGGAGAATCAGTCAGAATATGTTCAAAATATATCAAGTTCAGATGGGGAAAATAAAAAACAAATTGATGAACATGACGAAACTTATCAACCTGAAGAAGAGTCGAGCGACTCAGAGGACAACTACCAGGAGTCAATGACATTAACTCCATTGTCATCAGAAGATGAACCAGTAAGTTCTCAACAAGAAAATACTGAGATGTTAGAAAAGCGTACCAGGCGGAAACCAAACTATTATGGGTATGCAAACTTATGTGTTATGGAGGATTTCTCGGAAGAAATATCTTTGAGAGATGCTGTAAATGGACCGGAAATGGAACAGTGGAAGAGTGCAATCAAAGAAGAATTGCAGGCTTTCAGTGATAGGGATGCGTGGGAAGTAGTGGACAGACCAGTGAATAAAACAGTAGTAAAATGTAAGTGGGTATTTAAAAAGAAGCTCAATAGTGAAAGTGAAGTGCGATACAGAGCCAGATTAGTGGCAAAAGGATTCAGTCAGAAAAAGGGGATAGACTATAAAGAAACCTTCTCCCCAGTACTCAGGTATTCCACTTTGAGGTTATTGTTAGCATTGAGTGTAAATCAAAACCTAGACATTGATCATTTAGATGTTCCGACTGCTTTCCTAAATGGATTGTTAGATGAGTCAATATTTATGGAAATACCTCCCTGTTCTAATTTTCAAAATTGTGAAAATAAAGTTCTTAAACTCAAGCGTGCAATATATGGGCTGAAACAGTCAGCCAGAGCTTGGTATCATAGGGTTGAGATATTTTTACTACAACTAGGTTATACTAAATCTCAATATGAACCGTGTTTGTTTATGAAATGTAGTGGAAATGTTCAGGTGTATATTGCCCTATTTGTTGATGATTTCTTTGTATTTTATAACTGTAGAGATACATGTAAGAAATTGAAAGCTGAGTTAAAAGCTAAATTTAACATAAAAGACTTAGGACAAATAAAAAATTGTCTCGGTATGAATGTAACTAAAGGAAATAATTCTATTACAATAGATCAGAAAAACTACATTGATGTCATTTTGAAAAGATTTAACATGTATAACTGTAAAAGTTCAGACACTCCAATGGAGAAGAATCTGAAATTAGAAAAGGCTGAAAAAATTTCTACACAATATCCTTACCAACTATTACTTGGTGCATTGATGTATTTAAGTGTGTTAACTAGACCAGATATTGCATTTGCTATTAGTTTTCTCATTCAATTTAACAATTGCTACAATGAAACACATTGGAAACATTTAAAACGTGTTTTGAGATATTTAAATAAAACTAAACACTATGGTTTAAAATATGTAAAGGATGACTGTAATGTGATAGGATATGTTGATGCTGATTGGGCTGCATGTACAATTGACCGAAGGTCATATACAGGGTTTATTTTTAAAATGTCTGGAAGTGTTTTATCTTATGAATGCAGAAAACAGAGAACTGTTGCATTATCCAGTACAGAGGCCGAGTATATGGCATTGTCTGAAGCCTGTAAGGAAGCAATTTACCTAAAGAGTTTAATGTTTGAAATAATTAAAAATCACAATGTAAATATTCCTGTAACTTTATTAAGTGATAACCAAAGTTCACAAAAGTTGGCATGTAATCCTTTATACCATAGAAGAACAAAACACATTGATGTTCGACATCATTTTGTCAGAGAATGTATAAATAATAAATTAATAGATGTATCATATTTGCCTACTGCTGATATGCCAGCTGACATACTTACAAAGAGCCTGTGTCATATCAAGCATTATAAATTCATGAATAACATAGGGTTGTCACAAACAAAATAAAGAATATTGTTGTTAGAATATATAAGTATAATAAAAATAGTATGATAAGTGGCTATTATTTTTATAAGTGGAGGTGTTATTAATTTGTGTTATCTGTGGTAGCAGTATAAAAATAATTGTGTCACTAGCGCCACCTACTCTGTACTTGTGTGTAAAATAAAGCATGCGTACGTCGAACCTCCATGAGTTTTATTATAAATATGTCTAAATGCTTTGCGCTATGACATCGTTGTTCAAAAGGCGTGTAAACTTTCTAAAGGACGGCAATGCATCGATAGCTCCTCTCTGATATCTGTGGGTAATAATAACATTTTACTATTAGGTGTTCGTTAACTTGTACAGTATAAAAAGCAGATGTTTTCTACTTATCATCTCATATGCAAAGATTACGTACGACGTGCGTCCGTATTAAAATATAGTTTATTCGGTCACCCACTGCAATCAAGTAGCTTTGGACAGTAATAGAATTTTCTGAATCTGATCAGTAATTCCAGATTATAGAAATACTTAAAAATAACTGAACTTCTTTATAATATTATAAAATTAGAGGTATAGATTAGACAACAAATTAAATATAAAAATTTTGAGGGCCATGGAAGAAAATCAATGGAGTGTAATCAATTGAGTTTCATTAATGAGAAATGATGTGACATAAAAAAAGTTTACAGATACTTAAGCATTCAACAAAGACACATCAAATCAGTTTTAAAAAAGTATGCCTAATACGCTAACTTAGATAATACACGGACTCCCATCTGCAACCAATCACGTACCACGTATTATGTTGGTTTGGGATTAAACCAGCACAACTAAGGTTTCAATATCTCGTTCGCTACAATAACATTACTAAGACTTAATGCAAAACGTATTTGCCTCCAATACCTACATTTAAAGTAAGGTGTGTACTTATTGAGGTAAAGGAGTCCACCGAAATGAAAGACGATGTGCAAGAAGGAAGCGATTACAGATAATGGCAGCTGATAAATAGAAAGAAAACTTACTGTGCTGATATTTGGGATACGGGAAAGTAGGCTAGGTAAAACAACCAATCCTTTTGACTTAAAATGGTGGCCAATGAAGATAAAGAGATATTTATTGAGTGGCAGCTGTAAAATTAAGGCTTCATTTGGCATAGTTTTTTGTTGCTTCAATTTCAAGAGTGAACATCTATAAAGTATCTTTATAAGATTTTAGAGAGATGATGAGATAAATGTAGATCATGCCAAGAAAGATTTAGCAGCAGGTCTATCTAGGACAATCTTGTCTATCATCTATACTACAATAATAATATAGTATAGATGATAAACTATAATATTATAAACAGGAAAGATTTGTATACAATACAATATAATAACTCTTTATTGTACACCAAAACAACACAATATGGATACCAACATTAACTTTGTATCTTTGTTACGAATAAACTCAAAAACTACTTTTAAAAATTCTTTCACCAATGGAAAACTAGAATATCCTTGAGTAACATTAGACACTACATTTTATTCCCGTACTCCCACGGGAACGCGCAGAACCGCTAGTTACTAAATAAAGCGGCTATGAATGAAACTTGGGTACGTGTACGGGTGCTGATCAATGTTCATTCAAAATGACGACAAAAATACACATAACGACGTATGAAATAGATTTACTCTTGCAGACTTAACAATGATACAAACATTAGCTTTATATACCTATACTTACCATCACAATGGCCGGCAGAGTCAATATAGGTCGGTGCTTATGTTTTACTTTCCCCACAGGGTACTTTACAAATTATCAAAGTTCTCGGGTGTATACAAGTGTAGACGAATAAAGTTTCTTGCATGAACATGGTAGTTGGTTACGTGTGTATGTTCATTACAGAGTAAAGAGCCCGAAAGGTCACTGGAAGCTAAGTAGCCTAAATACGCGAAAGTAAGTAAAAGTTCCTTTATATTACAGTAATCGAACCCCTTGTAGGATCACTTAGTTGTCCTTCTGATATGTCTGTCTTTCAATATAATTTTCATCAGAAACTCGTAGAGGGATTAAATTCAAGTTAAGTCTGAAATCTCTTGGAGCTGTGAAAAAGCTTAAGTCAATGCAATCAAAGAATTCGGCCGTTAATGCCGCATATCACTTGCAAGGAAATCAAAACCCGTTGAACTAGAATCATGAAATTTGGCAAGAAGCAATGTCTTATTCCACAAGTGAACTCTCGGTGCTCGAGTCCAACTCACACTTTGCGGGTTTTTAGTCTCTTTCCTCAGTCTATAGTAAACCTGGCACAAATGTGAAAATAATTACATGCTGTTTCATAGAGCAACAGCTTATCTAGTATTATTTTATTTATATGTATATCGTCCATTATAAGGATAGAGAAACATCGAGTATAATAATCATTACGAGTACATCGTAAACCGGGCATAGTTGCGTCTAGTTGGTAGCTTCCCGGGGCATGTTCACTTTAAGGTAAAGTGACTAGAACGTTTAGGGGTCCAATATATCTCGTGAAATGTGGGTATATCCAGTAATGGAATACCTCTGCGTACCCCCTCGGGGACAAAAGGCGTGAAATTATGTATTTTTTTTAAAAAGACTACAACTGAACTAACATGAGTGAAATTGCCATTTCATGAAGCGTTCATCAGTTTGTTTAGTTTTCATGGACAGGCTCAGCCTAGTTTGGGAGGAATTGTAGAGTGTGAATTTTGTCCCAGAATATAATAAACGTTTGTAGAAACTAATAGTTTTGAATAATGTAACATACAATTATTTATGCTTGTCTATCGACGTTACAGCTAGTAAATAATATTTAAATCTTCGCCTTATTATACGTATGTTGAATCAGAGAATAATGTATTATGAAAGAGGCGTTGAAAAGACCTATTTATGAATTCTCTCTTCTATTTCAATTTCATTAATAATTTCCAAAGATCTTTTCGCTTATAAAAGGCATTGAGTGTCAGCGTCGTGAAAATTTAATAAACGCTCAAATTAGTTTATCGTTTGTTTTCCATTTGGAAAATAAGATGAAAATAACTAAATAGGAAACGTTATGTAAGTATACTTTGTTTTTATTTTAAAAACCTATATCAATCAAGAGAACTTTTCTAAACAAAAGAAACGACTAGTACAATCATCGTCAAAACGTCCAACAATGAAATATTTTATAATGGAAAAAGATCACAAAATAAATAAACCACAGAGCTCAGCGGTTCTTTTCTATTAAATTTTGATGCCATATTAATTCCATTGGAATAAAAAATGTACTAGCGTTTTTAGTTAGAGAGGGTAGTGCAATTTTATGACGGTGTTCCAGCTTTATCACCCATGAAATGGGTACGTATCGCATATTGAGCGGAAATAATAGTTATTTAATTTGAACGTTCGATGATAACTGTTTGATTTTATTTAATACTCTTGATAGGAAATCGATTCTACACAAGCCAAAGAGTTTGGAAGACAAACATTCTCTTAGAGAAACTGTCTCTTAGAACGTCTTTGACTCAAGCTAACTATGTCTCTACGTGTGACGTCACTAAGAACTGTCAACGTTTCCTCGCAATCTGTCTGACTTATATGTGTCGCATATATTAAATACCTATTTTAATTGTTTTGCAGCGTTTTAGGGGATTTTTCCTCATGGCCTAACTATTTCGCCTAACTGATTTGGCTACGAGGACTAACTTATCCTCGTTGCCGAACTCGTGTCATAATCGGAAAAGCAAGTACAGTTACCTACGTGGTTAAATGAAAATACCTCTGCAATACTTTTGATGAGTGAGGAATGCGGATATACGAGAGAAGTGTGGTTTGAAAGAAAATGTAGTGTCAAGGATAGAAATGGGTATGTTATGCTGCTTTAGTGATGTAGAACGTATGGATGAAAGAAGAGTAACGAAAGAGATTTATGATGCGAATGTTGAAGGATGCAAGGAAAGAGGACGCTCCAGAAGGAAGTTCACGGATCAAATAAGAGACGTCTTTCTGAAAGCTGGGGTCCGGAGTGCGAAGAATAAAAGAGCGTGCATGAAAAGGGTTATGGATGTGAAGGAAGCGAAAGAAGAATGCAGAGATCGAGCAAAGTGGCGATCCATCGTCTTTGCCTACCCCTGTGGGACAGTGGCGTGATCATTATTTATTTCTTTATTTATGTTTTCCCAAGTATCTAAAAGTTGTGTAATAAACCATAATTGGGTAGTTGACAGCATCGAAATTAAATTGCGAGTAGTCATACATTAAAAAGATTATCCCAAAACACCTCAAAATATGTATTTCGATTTTCAATTTACAATTATAGCAAATTTAAAAATAATAAAACAATCAAAAAAAGTGTTGCAATTGAGTACTACAAACTATGACGTCACGGTTTGCTATTTCAGTACATTTTCCAAAGTAAAATTTCGTTTTGACAGATCGTAAAAAGTAACTGATTTGACTAGGTAGGACACAACCCTATTCGGTCATCGCGTTATTAATGACCCATCTAATAATACGAACCTATTATGCATTCTTTGTATTTTTTAGGTTACTGACCAAACATATCTCTATTTAAATAACCTCAAAACTCTGCCTGCACTGCAAAGCATGGCAAGCAAAATTTGAAAGTCATCATACAAGTGCCTTACTAAAGACGTCTCTTCTTTTTCACTGACGGCACCATACAATTAGACTAGCGGCCCGCCCCGGCTTCGCACGGGTGGACATTTATTTTTTCAACATTTTGGGATGCACAAACTTTCTCCTAGCAACCCATAGTAAATTATCAAAAAAAAATTGACTTTGTATGGAGACTTTTAAAAAATATTTGTGCCAAGTTTCAAGTTGATAGACGCAAAAAACCCCTCTTCTCTATACCAACTTCAACCCCTAATTTCACCCTTTTAGGGAATGATTTTAAAATAATACAAAAATACGTTTCTCATAATTTATTTTTAAGAGTATGGTTTTTTTACGTCTATCAACTTGAAACTTATCACAAAGTTTCAAGTTGATAGACGTAAAAAAACCACACGTTTCCATACAATCTCCAACCCCGTTTCACCCGTGAGTTTTGAAAAATCGAGATATACCTACTTGTCTTGTTGTTTGTTTAGAGGAGTATTTTTACAAAATTTCGAATTGATACATCCAAAAATGAAGGTATTTATGCAAACTTCAACCCCCAAGGGGATGAAACATCTTGGAGGATGGTTTTCGATAAATCCTAGAACTAATATATCAAGTTTATTTTCAATAATATTTGTAAAAAGTTTAAAGTTGATACACGCAGAAATCACACTATCCTATACAAACTTGATCCCCCTCTTTCACCCCTTTAAGAGATGATTTTCAAAAAATACAAAAACACTACTAAAAGTATTTGTGCCCAGTTTCAAGTTGATAAGACGTAAAAAACAACACGTCTCCATACAAACTCCAAACGCTACTTTCACCCCCTTAGGGGATGATTTTCGAAAATTCCAAAAACACGGGTCTCATGATTTATTTTTAAGAGTATTTGTGCGAAGTTTGAAGTTGATAGACGTAAAAATCAAACACGTCTCCATACAAACTCCAACCCCCTGTTTCACCCCCTTAAGGGGTGATTTTCGAAAAATCCAGAAATACGTATCTTGTTATTTGTTTTGAGGAGTATTTTTACAAAGTTTCGAATTGATACACCCAAAAATGAAGGTTTTCCATACAAACTTCAACCCCCACTTTCACCCCCTTGGAGGAAGATTTTTGAAAAATCCTAGAACTAATATCTCATAGTTTGTTTTCAGAAGCATTTGTACCAAGTTTCAAGTTGATGGACGCAAAAAATAAACTTCTTCGTATCAACTTCAACCCCTACTTTCATCCGTTTAGGGGATGATTTTCTAAAAATCCAAAAATATGTGTCTCATAATTTTTTCCTAAGAGTCGTAAAAAACAACACGTCTCCATACAAACTCCACTCCCCTGTTTCACCCCCTTAGGGGATGGATTTTGAAAAATCCGGAAATACGTGTCTTGTTGTTTGTTTTGAGGAGTATTTTTACAAAGTTTCTAATTTATACACCCAAAAATTAAGGTTTTCCATACAAACTTCATCCCCTACTTTCACCCCTAGGAGGATGATTTAAAAAAAAATCCTAGAACTAATATTTCATAGTGTGTTTTGAAGAGTATCTGTGCCAAGTTTAAAGTTGATACACGCAGAAATCACACTATCCCATACAAACTTCAACCCCCTCTTTCACCCCCTTAAGGGTTGAATTTCGTAAAATCCTTTCTTAGCGAGCATCTACACTATAAACGTAACCTACACACAAAATTTCATGTTTCTATGTTCAGCGGTTTGGGCTGGGCCTTGATTTTTAGATTTAGCTTCTCCTTTTATATATCGTCGCTCCCATCGAATAATCCCGCAAAGCACTCTTACGGGGTTATTGCTTTTATGTCAAATTCGGCATGTAGAGGTCCTATTACACCTTGTGTATTTTTTTCAAATTTTTCCTGCGTAAAATTACGGATATACGTTTTTTTACCGGTTTATTCTATTACTTTCAACAATCAATATTTTACACGAAAAACTCTGTAATACATGATTACGTTAATGATTTGAAATACTTCATACGGCAAAGCACTAATACGATATTGTTCGTGGAAAAATACACGAGCATTAAAATTGTATGAAGCGATTACGATATTATTTGCAAGTATATATCACTACATAGTATAAAACAAAGTCGCTTTCTCTGTCCCTATGTATGCTTAAAGCTTTAAAACTACGCAACGGATTTTGATGCCGTTTTTTTAATAGATAGAGTGATTCAAGAGGAAGGTTTTTATATACCATATACCTATACCGAAGCAAAGCGAGGGCGGGTCGCTAGTATATAATATGCTAATTATGTAATTGGAAAAATATCGATATTAAAAATATCGATATTTTAATATCGATATTTTTTGCCCATCACTCACTGCCACTGATATAGTATGTGGTTTGCAGTCCTATTTTCTGTTTCGGCAATTTATTTATTTAAATTTTATTTTATTTTGATGGGAAAACAAACAGCTGTCTTAACTAAATAAATCTTAACTAAATAATTCACATGCTTAACTAAAAGCTAATTATATGTTTTCGCATATAGTTACGAATATGGTAACAAACGGGTTAATGTTACTGAGTAAATTGGCAAGTATGCTAAAACATATAGGAAACAAAAATACTAAATATAAAAGAGAAAAGAAACTAATAATAATATATTAGACACTAAAGAAAAATAGTATAATAATTAACTGCCTTTTTGCTAGCCAGAGGAGAGACCTTTTTAACTTCAAAAAACTTTTTACAAAGTAGTTGCTTAATGAAACGGGCACTATTTTCAAATAACTTGAGATTAGGATACTCAAGAGATAGAAGGTTGTATTGCGTACAGGTTCTTGGGAAAAATGAGTTAAGACGATAGTTTTTAACTAAATGTGCTGTGTATAGCGGAGAATGCTTTCTGAGCTTCAGCTTCAGGCCAATCTTCTCCAACAGTTGAGGAGAGTCTATAGACCCATTTGCTATTTTTGTGAGAAATACAACATCGGCTATATTTCTCCGTGTTTCAAGGGGAAGAAAGTGATGTCTAACACAACGAGCTTCGTAATCTATGTCATTTTGTTAAGAATACTGAATATATTTCAAAAACTTTTTTTGAATCATTTCGATTCTGTTAATGTAAACAATATAACAAGAATTCCACACTTCAGAAGCATACTCGAGGATCCTGCGGACGTAACAACAACAACGTTACTAACAACAGTACAACACTTTAATACATTTGATCGAGTCAAAGGAAGACATAGATCTCATTATAAATCCAAGGGCCTTATAAGCTTTTTTAACTATGTAATTAATGTGTTCATCGAAAATAAGTTTGGAGTCTTGATTAATACCAAGATCTCTCATACATGTTACTAAGTTTAGTTTTTGGTTTCTGAGACAATATTCATATTTAATGTTAGAAGATTTTCGTGAGAATGTTATACTGTAGCATTTAGATACATTTAAATCAAGTCTACTAATAGTGCAATATTTATCAAATCTTTGTAAATCTTCCTGGAGTAATTAGATCACAGATATCTATTAAACAGATACTTGGATTTAGATCCTGCTTCTGTAACACGCGGTTATAAAAGTATCCTCCTTGCTTTTTACTATGAAAAATGCCTGACAAACGCTTTTGACTCGTCTCAGGAAAATACACTAACGAATAACTTTTAAACCCCAACTTATAAAAATGTGGTATGATTATACTTATTATCTTAGTCTGTCCAAGAACTATTGATTTTGCACGGTTTCGTCTTCCGTGGGCAGGTTTAAGTGGGGTACCCAAAACAGATGGACGTTTGCCAACCTCTGTTATCAATAGACTTTCATCTCTTTTATGCTTTTCTAATGTCGTTAAAACAATCTGCTCTGTAATATCGGTGTATTTAGAAAAAAATACCTCGCAAACTTGAATTTCTTTGAGGTCTTCTGAATTCATGTTTTGTCATTGCCATTGAAGTTCACGACTACCTACCTAAATTACAAAATAATAAAGTTAATAATAATTATTGCAAAAGTTTCTGGACATAAGTATGATGTGATGGAAATGGACTTAAAACTGCCTGATTAAAAAAATCATACAACCAGTTATTACCTATTTCCCAAGAGCTATACAACGATCTTCAAAATTTCTGTCGAACTGAGGAAATTTCTCGTCACCATCATACATTTAACAACTCCTAATTACCACGTGAGAGTGACACCACCAATTAATTCATCATCATCATCATCAACCCGTAACAGCCCACTGTTGAGCTAAGGGTCTTTCCTCACACATGAGGAATTCAAATTCATTCATATCTTATTAATTACGATAATACTCATGAAAATTAATAACTGTTATAAGGGTAAACTAAGAAAACGGTGATTAAGTTGAATTATGTCCTTTTTTAGTTGTGTAACATTTTATTAAAATTTGTAACTGTGACAATTAACTACTTACCTACCTTTTTTAAAATAAGTAATTTAAGTCAGTATTTTTAGCTTTTTTCTGACGAAGCAAAATATAACCATGGGAAAATATTACTTTCTTTTCCAGCACTTTTTACTTACGGGTCAATAATTCTAGAAAATACTGCAAGAACAACCCCGTTACACTTCCTTACCGATCACAAACAATGAAGATTAGGTACGAATAAAACCGTAAGGAACTAGTACGTTAAAGCAGTTGATTGAAATGTACTTAGAAAAACATCGTAAAGCAATCTTAATGATCATCATCTATGTAACATTTTACACGAATAATATCGTAAAGGTCATTAACGTAACAGACTTTTGTTTTTATTTCCGGTATTATCTTTTTTTCTTCATATCGCAGATTACACCAAGAATAAATGTATATAATTTAAATATAACGGTGGCGAGGAAATTTAGCTTTAATTTGGTATTTGTAGGATCCTTGTAGGTTAAATATTAGTAAAGTTATTAAAGAAATGCGGTTTTTTGCTTCTCCTGAAAAAAATGATTTTTCCTCTTACGGGATTATTCGGTGGGAACGACGATATATAGATTCATTGTAACTCAAATCTCAACCTGAGGCAGAGGATGCTCTAAAGAATATGGCTAAGAATTGATAAGGTTGAGTATGGTATTCATAGCGCAAGACATCAAATTGTATTTATTTCATACATTCACTATCTTTATGTGTATCTATTTGCTTTAAAAAAAGTCTTTAGTTTATAGTTATGAAATTTTCTATTAACCCCTCCCCCCTAGTCAAGTGGCTGTTTGATTAACTTAGTCGGGGCTTGCTTAATCGGAATACTTAATTAAGAAGAGAATTAAGTACTACGTCTGAGGGACTACACTTCTTTTTCAGTCAATGACAAGTCGAGCGCTAAGGTCGATCGCACACATTTGTCATTCTATTCAACTAAATCAACCGACTGCTTTTGAGATTGCAGGTACAAAGATACTATGCGTATTGAGACTGGGCTACGCGCGTAGCGATTGTCTACGCGGCGTAGTCATTTTCTCGTATAATATGCGAATAAATGACTATGCCTACTCGTATATTATACGAGTATGTACTTATATTAATATAATAAGGCTGGATTCCGTGCAATGGTTTGACTTTGATATTGAGTCTCCATGTAAGCGTTACTCTTTATTCGATGAATTCAGTTGAAGCATCAATAAGTAGCTAGTGTTTTGTATACATGCAATAACATCTATAACTCAATCATTATGCCATAAATATTCACTTGTTTCAGTAATATCTTACATACAAGTAATAGCACATCGTCTTCATATTTCTAGTTTGAGTTGAAAATATGGGTATGTTCAGTTTGCTTCGCACAATAAAATATTGCACAATGCAATGATCTATACGAACATTAAACACAGCAAAATGTAAAATCTAGGAAAGATCGTGGCGTAGTTTCAAAGGGAATGAAACTTTTATATCTGTAGCTAGTTTTCACAGGAAATTTAATTAAAATTCATTTTATACGTTTTCATCGGAACTTCTCATAATCGGATACCATCACAGTTAAAAAAATATAAAAGAACTAGCCAAGTGCGACTTCGACTAGCACACGAATAGTTCCATCGTTTTTAAGGTTCCGTACCCAAAGTCTTAAACGGGACCCTATTACGAAGACTCCACTGTCTGTCTGTCCGTCTTTCACCAGGTTGTATCTCATGAACCGTGATAGTTAGACATTTGAAATTTACGGATGCAAATTTCAGGAATTTCGCTTATTCTGTTACATGTGGTATAAAATAGTACGGAACCCTTCGTGCGCGAGTCGGACTTGCACTTGGCCGGTTTATTTATTTGTTGTTGTACCACTAATAGAAATACACTTTCTGTGAAAATTTCAACTGCCTAAATATTACGGTTTATCAGACGTTGATCGAGCAGTCACTCAGCTAATCAGTTCCATCTGTGACATTCCCATATATCAATAAAAAACCGTTTGCTTACATTGAGGGTGAGGAATCCTACAAGATACAAAGTAGCGATCGATATAATTTTTTTGCCATTATCCAATAAATCTGTGTCGTTAGGCGTCTTCAGAAGTTCAAGAAAAGTTTGATTATGTCTCGAGTTAATGAGACCTCCACTTTCCGTGTCACGTCTCTTATAGACTCACGTCCTGATGCAGATGCCTCCGTGATGTAAATTTAATGCGGATACTTAGCTGACAAAAGATGAATTACAGCCCCGGATTTTTGGGGATTTTTGACGAAAGATGGCAGATGTGCAAAACCATGTTAAGATGGGTTTTGCACAAGGCATAAAAATATTTTATCATCCGTCAGCATACTAAAATTGTAATTGTAGGAAAATCTTCGCCATAAAAAGCTGAAGTATCTAATTTTATTGCTCGCACTAACTCTTGGTTCCTGTGTAAATATCGATAGAAATGTTTTCTCTATCTTCGTGTTTACTTACAGTTTTTCTTCTGTGATGTACCTAAATCTAACTGACAACGGTACTTTTCCCCCTGAAATTTTAAAAGCTTTCATTTTTGAAAATAATCTTGTATCGAAGTAACTTAAAATAAAATAAGATTAAAAATGAAAGGGGGCTAATACGGTGGTACGGACGCAAACCTTTGAACAAAACAAAACCTACGAAAAAAAATATACCTATATATATCTTTTGTGTTTTGGTTATCACATGCAGCTTTATGAGGAGACTAGTTTAAATATTATGTATATTCGGTGAATTTCAAGCGACAGCAGAAAATAAAAACATCTTAATTAGACGAACCACCTAATTTTGTCACCTAACAGCCAACCTTATTACAGGTCACACAAAAAGTCTTAACGAAACTTCACAAGCTATAAAATTCTTTCGTTTTGTGCCTGTGGATTTATTGTTGTCCTCCTAATTTGAGAGTGGAAGGAAGTCGCAAACGTAAATCCAATTTACGCTAGGTTTTATAATTTTCCTTATTTTACTCGTATATTTAATTTTATATTTCATAGAATTGTCTCTTGTCTGGGGTAGATAATGAACGTCTTTGAGAGTGAATAATCGACCGTTTGTAACGCACCAGAGCGGTTTCCTTGCTTTACTCAAAGAGCTTCTTAGGAACAGGTATACCTACGTACATTAAAAGAGCGGTTTTATCACTTCTTTCTGCTACTCGGATGGTCAGACAATGTTGAATTAAAAACATGTACTTTCATAATTATATACAATTTGTAACAGAATAAGCGCAATTCCTAGTTTGTTCAGTATCAACTACATAATAGATTTCAGCTATTTTTAATATGCGTTAATTTCTTCAGTAAAAAGATTAGGTACACAAATAAATTTGGTTACACAAAACTAAAGTACGAAAGCATCACTTTTTTATTAATATACTAATTGGGGTGTATGAGAAATTGCGCTTATTCTATGACGCGTTGTATATTAATTTTATGCGAATCTAATTATCATTCGGAGTCAATGTTGATTTCTCTATAGAGTGACAAGGGCGAAACATGAATATCTATTATAATAGGGTCTTGGCTGTTTCTAGTACCTAATTATCAACTCTTAACTGTTTTTTCATAATCAACGTTTAGGGGTCCAGTTAATATACTGGTGAAATGTTGGTATATTCGTAGGCTGACCCCCTAAATATCGGATAAAAGCCTAAGGATTTTAATAAATTTTATATGGATGATAGTAAAATATCAGTAATTTGAAATTCAGTCTTTGTTAAGTTACCGCATTACATCTCCCCTGTATATCGAGTACCTGTAAAAGAAAATACAAAATTATATTTCTTTATAGAATACTGTCTAGTGTCTCAACACATACGTTTATCTCTCAACTACTAATATTTTAAGTTGAAGTCTCTCTTACTAACTATAATGACAGAGATTCTCCAAAACACTTAGTGATATTTTGTAAAATTCTGAAAGTCGATTCTTTTGTTCCTTAAAAAAATAGAATACCGGCATTGCCCGAGTAGAATTAGTTTAATTCCAATTACTTGTTCCTTAAAGAAAATAGTACACCGGCATTGCCCGTGTAGTATTTAGTAATTTATTCCAGTTACCTTGAAAATTTGTAAGAGCCTTTTGTTAGTGGCCTACGTCCTACAAGCTGCCTACATTCCAAAGTAAAAGTATGTGGGTGTTATAATTTAGGAGAATTTGTAGTCAGCCAACTTTATTTCGCTTAGATTATTTAGAGTATATTTATTTACAAAGAAAAAATACATTAATTTACATAGTGGAACTATGTGGGACACTATCATCCATTCATACTACCTTTATCATCATCATCGCTGCCAACAATTAATCAACTCAAGTATTTTGCACCGCTGTTTTTTTCCGTCAACATTTAAGTCTACTTCATACGTGAAATTTTCCTTTCTATTCGCCAAACTCGGCTGTAAATAAATTTAAGGGTCAGTAAAACGGACAATGGCTTTGATTTCATTTTATTATGTCTACAATGCGCCTCATTGGCACTCTCAGATCGTAACGGTTCTTGCTCAGCTTGATTTGTCAACATGGCTGCTAGGCCTATTGGTTTCATAGAATCACGGCTCCGCTTCATGGACGAGTTTAGAGTGCCTTGTTATAGACTATTGACATTCTAAAACATTTCTTGGTACCTTAATAACTTGGCAAAGTGGGGAAGAAACAGCTTATACTACCATAATACTTAGCTCAGTAGAGCTGTTATTCATTATTCCCCTATTTACTCTATGAGATGGTATGAGAGCGTAAACGTGTATCGTAGGCAGCTATAAAAACAAACATAAAAATTTTAAAAGTTAAGCTAAGTACTGTTGATTCTATTATATTGTACCAAATAGTCTCCGGTTTATTCCATTCCCGTAAGAATTTCCTAGTGCACAATTACGTCATGTGAGGAACATTTGTTCTATAGGTTTCGGCTGTGCTTGATCGATCCGTTAGTCAGTCAATCAGCAAATCAGATTCATCTTTTGTATAGGTACATAGCAAAAATGCTGTTCTTTGGTAAGCGCATCACTTAACAACAGCTGACCGATTTGGATATCAAACAATCTTCACTTTAGTCTAAAAGTGGCCCAAAACGTCGGAAATTTCGGGCAAGAATGAAAGGGCCGTTACCAATGATATCAATGAGGTTTGAACCGGTTATCTGTGGGGACATCACGTATAGTAATAAATACAAAATCCAGCAGCAATACTATATCACGAGCTCGTTCGTGTACCGGAAAGCACGTAAAAGCTTTTATACCGTTTCTAGTTTACGCACAATGAAAGGCGTCAAGCCACGTCAGACACCGTCAGGTGGCTTGACAAATGATAAGTGGGGACCACCTTTTTGCAGAGATTTGCATGGAAATAATACATTTATCCTGATTTGTGAATTTCCGAAGTACAGTAGTGAGATGTTAGCGGTTGGTGATGACGGATGAAACAAATAATCTGTGAAAAGGGCTATGTTGACTTAGAGAGCAGTTATAGACCTGTGTTTGGGTTCGAATCCTAGCGATGTACCAATGAGTTGTATAAAAAAAACTTATCTATTGATCACTACCTCGACGGTGAAGGAAAACATTTTTAGGAAATCTACAGATCTTATTCTGAGACCTGTGACGTAGCACCTCGTTCCCGTCTTAGCTTCAGTATATCTTACGTTATTTCCAGACATGGAATACCTCTGCCTACCCCTGTCGGGATTAAAAGGCGTGAGGATATTTATTTAATTATATTGACTTTAAAAGGGTTATGTTGGATCATGTTCATCATCGTATTGATTTAGGTAGAAGATCCATTTAAGCTTAGGGAGATGAATTCAAATTCTCAGAGCTGATTCATATCCCAAATAGCATCGTGAAATATAGAAAAATGCATAGGTAGGTATACTCACAAAATTCGTTTAGACGAAAATAAATTTAGAAATTCAAAAAGTAATTTCATCCGTAATACGACACTGTGCCATCCAATATTGTGTTAAATTGCTGCACAGCTGGTGCACGTTTATTTTTATTTCTTATTAACTTTCTCAAATTGAATATGTATTATTTTTCTCGTTGAATTTGATAATAACTTCAAATACTCAGAGCACATATTCAGGCTTGATTACCTACTTATTTGATTATTTATTCAACCCATGTACCAAAAAAAATGTACACATGGCGAACTTCCATGTGTACATTTTTTTTGGTACATGAAGTTAAATAAATAAATTAATAAGTAGGTAATCAAGCCTGAATATGTGCTCTGAGTATTTGAAGTTATTATCAAATTCAACGAGAAAAATAATACATATTCAATTTGAGAAAGGAGCTAAGATCATTGAACTTCAATTAAGTCTTTCACAAGATTTTCGTAGAGCTATTCATGGGGTTGTACTTATTGTATCGCACATTCACAATGGAAAGTATTTTTGTATCGTCATCATTGGCATTCTAGAGTGGCATTGTCCACCACACTGCAGATCATCAACGAGTAATGGGCCATTTACATGAGGCCATTCCGCTAAGACAATCCACTAATGGCTTCGTGTAAATGGAGAGTCCACTGCAATGGATTGTCCTCAAGTTTCTTTTGTATGCAGTTTGGATTGGCTTAGTGGATTGTATTAGTGGAATGGCTTTGTGTAAATGGTCCATAATTCCTGTAACAGCCCACTGACAGTAGTTTTCCTGGTACACGAGGAAGTATAAAATATAGATAATCATTTTATTTGCAACACAACAAACGCACATTACCTACTATAACAAGCATAGGTAGAATTTAAATTAAGTAAGGAACAACTCTTTATTATACACCAATAAAAATATGGAATAAGTGACACAATGATTTTAAAACAGTAAAATGTGAAGTCTTATCGCTACAAGCGATTTCTTCCAGACAACCACCTAGATGGATGTAACTGAGATAAACAAATGAAGGCAGGTGGTGCACTAAAGTTAAATATATTAACAACACTACCTACCAGTTAACATAACAATAACGCTATAACAAAGTACATAGTTATATATTTACTGTGGATATAATTCGTAGGAAAGACATGTTTGTGCACAGCAGTGCGTAGCTTTGCTCAGAGAGCTAAACACAGATTTTCAGCTGTGACCAGAGACAACGAGAGCTACATCGTGTGTACAGGGAAAGTATAACTCAATACATTTATCAGTACAATTTAATAACCTGCAAATTTTCGCGTACTGCATCAAAAAAACAAACTTAATATAATCAGGAAGATACGGGTCCCGTCAGAGTTCACAACGCACTTGTTTTAATAGCCCATCGTATTCCGCGCCACAGATCAAATGCCGTCCATTTAAATAAAAACATGAGCCAATATTATACACAATGATTCACAAATTGCCAAGAAGAAGCGTGAATAATTCAGTCACTGAATAAAACATGTAGCAACTGTAAATATCTGCTATGGCAATGCAAACATATCTTCCACTGCGAAAGTTTTCGACGTCTTGTTCACCATATTTACGAGTACCAGTATTTTATTACTTTTGAAGTTTTGTACCAAAGTGGTAAGAAAGAGACGCTTATCGCACCGCTCTGATTGTCTGTCTGTCCCATCTGCTTTCCTCGCCAACAACTTAAGTACTAGCCGAGTATTATTTGGTATTGTACATTAAGAGGTATGGCCTAAAATTTGAGAAAAAAAAATGCCCAGATTTCTGAAAATGAAAGAAACTGGTTTAAAATTTTAAGTGGTTGCTAGAGCAAGATGAATTATAAGAGCTTTGCTTGCATATTATTACAAACTATATTTTAATTTGTTTTTATGCTGCATTGTTTTCTACTTATGAAAAAAAAAACACCATAGGTCCACTCTACGTAATATATCTCTATGTAAAAATCATTACTCTTAAAAGACATAGACACTAACACGCCGAATACTTTCGTATATAAGTACGAAATAGGATAGTAGGATTACATTTTAGTAGGCTTTACTATCTACAATCTTTGTATATCCGACGGTGTCAAATGACTTTTGGCACAGAATAACTAATAGTACTAACATACAGAAGGTTCTCTGTTAACAAATTCCCTGTTTAGGTACGCCAAACGCGCCTAAATGTGGCCATCTCTTTCTATCGCATGCAACGCGCTCTTTTGGAGGTGCTCAATTTGTCATTGCTAAATTAAACCGCAACGAAACTTACGTGTCAGAGCTGAAAATTTTATTTAACATGAAAAAATATAACGAATACTACGTTGAAGGGTCTTCGGACCTTCTGATAATAAAACGAATATGGAAATAGGACTGCTTGACATAATATTACGTTTTATTATTATATTATTGTCGTCATGTTATTTTACCAGAACGATACCTAGGCGTTTTGCGACAGAATTAATATTATGTTTTACGAACTGGTTTTGCAGAAGCGTTGTTGAAGAAAGCTCATTTTTAGGGTTCCATACTCAATTGCTAACGGGACCCTATTACTAACTCCGCTGTCTGTCCGTCCATCTATCACAGGGCTGTATCTTTTGAACCTATTGGTAGACACTTGAAATTTTGCGGACTGTTTCTATGGCCACTATAAAAAGTAATATAGATAAAAAGTTAAATATTACCTACGTGATACGTGATTTTTTTTGTTAAACGCCAGGACCGGAACCCACACTTTGACTCGTACTTTTTAATTTTCGGTATTCAACTTGCCTTGTAATTTTATAGGTAATTTATTTGAAAAGGTAGGTACTTTTAATCTTCTCTGTGTCTGCCTGTATTTATTTGATGTTTTTTTTTGAAAAGTAGTTAACTGTCTTCAAGAAATTTTCAGACTGAGTAAGACGTTCTAAACTTGATAGAAGAGTCAACAACTTTGAAAACTTCCCTAACAATCACCATTATAAAGCTTGACTAAAGAATTGAAAAGCGCAATTTTGAAAGAGAATGCTTAATATTAAAATGTCTGTATTATTTCAATACATTACCTTATCTACATGATAGTTCTATGCTAATACATAATATTATTAAAACATTTCTGGGAAACGTTTGATATCGTTATTACGGTTCTTCTCATACGGGGTACCAGCAGCAGGCTCTGCCTAATTCGTCTTGAACAAAGACATTATAAATAAAAATAGGTAGATATCGTACAAGGGCGCGGAAACTGAGGCCGACAAATGTAGATAATTGGTCTAATTTTATTTAGTCGCATTATAGCAGCAAATGTTTGCATTTTTCTCCTAGTCATATTTCAAGCGATTGCAAACTCTTGACAGATATCTTCGCCGTCATTGTTTTGTATACTATAAATACGCTGAGAGGTATGTATGTACATGTTGTACTTGATTTAGCGGAAAAATATCCAATGACTATAATTCATCTTTATTTTAATACTTTTGTTCGGGAAAAAGACTAGCAACTTGAGTACCTATAACGTTTTTATGTAAATAGATACCACTTTTCAATATCTGACACTGAAATACAACAAAAACTGCAGTATAATAAAATCAATGCTACTACACTCGTATACTACTATTGCATCGGTAATCAGCCAGTCCTTGGAGTATTAATAACATTAAAAGTAGGAAAATTGGTATTCTCCTGGTTAGCTGGGGAGTGCAACCACACTCCACCGAGCGGAAAACTTCTATAAGGCTAGTCTTGTGAAGCTGGCTTTACATTTTTTTAGTTAAGGACAGTAATTTGCTACTGTCTTCAGGCTGGACCTAATTTTCCACGTCGATTTAGAAGCAAAAAGAACTTAATTATCTTTTAGTGTTTAAAATATTATGCGATATTTTGATATTAACTTATTCATTCAATCACTGATAGTGACTGTGCAATAATAGAGGTTCTCGTATAATAAAAAGAGGCGCTATCGGCATTGCTTGCCCTCGCGACTCAATACCTGACTGCATCAGAATGAGAATAATGTTTTTCATAAGTATGTGTGTAAGAATGTGAGCTAGTGCATTTAGTTGGCGCAGCCTGTAGCTTAAGCAGTGAGACTGATTTTAACATAAGAGGTATCATCAAATTCGTATTTATCTCAAGAGTTTAGGCTAAATGGACATTCAACTGCACCAAAATGAAGGCAATGTTTTAAATCTTTTTAGTGCCTATTATACCCATTTGGGTTGTTTGTTTAAATAATAAGCGACTACTTAATTGTTGTGTCCAAATATAAACAAATACCGCAACATTTCGCAAATGAAAAAAAAATGAAAAATGAAAAAATGTTTAATAATTTCTCCCATAAGGTATTAAAAAGTAACAATAAAAGTTAGGCTAAGATAGTAGCGAGTGGGAGACAGGAGCCCAAACTAGGATAACCTGTGCTATGGCACTCCTGGCTCCACCCCTTAGATAGTACCGATACAAAACAATTTAGAGAAATTAGGGGAAATAATCCATTTTACTTTAATACAGTGAGCAATAATTGACAAATATATAAAATGCAATCTGGTAAGAGATTGTTTGATGCATGTAAAGAGTGTCTGGTGTATGTCTGTGTGTGAGTGTTGAATGTGGGGGAGTGTGGGTGATTGAATGGGGGGGTGTGTAGATGTTGTATAAGGGTGTGTATGTATTTGTGTGGGGGGGAGGAGAACAGAAGGAAATGATATAGGGGGAAAGCATGGGGTAGGTATAGATAAATTACGAAGTAGGCAATAAAAGGTCTTCAGTTTTATCGTATTCGAGCTTTTGAAGCCATTTAGAGACAACTAGTTTGGCATCACTACGTGATTTAGGGTATATGTTAAGAACCTTGTTAGCAAGGTTATAGAGTCTAGCGCCTTGAAAATCATAAAATCTTTGAGCAAAAGATGAAGTAATAGGACTAGAGACGCAGACCTGATACTCACGTCTAGTGTGTGCTCGAGCATGATTCGGACTATAATTAACATTACCATGTTTCCGCAGGATGGAGGAGAGGATAAATAGCTGTCTGACTGTTAGGACTCCAGTGTCCTTGTAAAGTACAGAGGTAGGATACAGCCGCGGCTTCTTCAGACAAACCTTCAGAATAAGCCGTTGAGATCTTTCCACGTGTAGTAAGTGTGACTTGGAGGAGCCACCCCAGACCGAAATACCATAGGACAGTATAGATTGGCACAAGGACAAATAAATCGATTTCATCAATTGAGGTTCAGCAGCATACCTGAGACACTTGAATATGTGACATACATAGTTTGCGAACTTTAGAAGAGAGAGAATCAATGTGTTCCCTAAAAACCAAGTTTCGATCGATAGTGATACCCAAGTATTTAATGCAGGACAGCTACACTGGGAGTCAGTTGGAGTGGGACATGAATGGACAATTAACTTAAGGGGTAGATTACTTATAGAGGGATCGCTACGGATCGAAAAATGTAGGTATTTGGTTTTTGAGGCATTTAGAGTCAACGAATTCGCAGCTAACCACTTAACAACCCTGTTTAGGCCAAGCTGTGCATAATTATACACTGAATCCCAACTATCTCCATGGAAAGTCAAGGATGTGTCATCAGCATATGAAACAATCTTACAGGTAAATATAGGTATAATGTCAAAATAAATTACTTGGTAAATAATAAATTTAGCTGGCATCTATACTATCTCAATGTAAACAGATGCCGACAGTTAGTAAGAGCGACGCAGCCTATTTTGAGTTTTATTGCATTAGCTCCAGTTATCCGCTTTATAGAAGCACGCCTTGAGGTTTTAACTAAATATAACATTTTATGAGTAGATTTTGAGTGGGCTGAAATCCTTTTGCTAATTCCATCCTTAAATGCTATTATTCTCTAATCTCCTTATTATTCCTGTGAAGGATTATTATGAAGTAATCTAAATTTCTATTCAAATCCATACCATTGTTTAACTATGTGCTGAGGTAATATCTCTTTCAATATAAATTAATTAGCCTTTAGAATATAAATAATATATAATCTCACGCCTTTTTATCCCCGAGGACGGGTAGGCAAAGGTAGCCTTTAGAATTAAATTGAATTTACAACTATTTTACTAACGAGCTGTTCTTTGTGATTTCGCCAGTGGGAAAATTATAGTATATGTTACTTCCGAAGACTAAGCTTTTTATTGCTGATACATTTCTAAAAATCAACCCAGTAGTTTCTTAGAATCAATACAAACAAACAGACAAAAACAATATTTCCTCTTTATAACATTAAGTGTCGAAGTCACGTGTTGATTTACAAACGGCGTCTGTGGGGCGCTGTTACACTTTATAAATAAAAAATCTTAAGTCTTATATCCCCTAAGGGAGTAGACAGAGGTACCTATTCCAATTCTGGTAATACCTATGGTTCACCAATCTATATATATAAAAATGAATCCCTTTTTCCCTTGGTCACGGCATCACGCGTTAATGGCTGAACCGATTTGGCTGAAAGTTGGTGGGGAGGTAGCTTAGAACCAGGAGACGGACATAGGGTAATTTTTTATTCCGATATTGCCACGGGAACGGGAACTACGCCGGTGAAACCGCGGGGCGCTGCTAGTATATTATATTCTTGGGATACCTAAATGTGATAGGTGGTGAGCCGATTGCACATGCCTCAGAATTAATCCTCCAACCTGCCGGTTTCCTCACGACGTTTTCCTTCACGGTCGAGCTAGTTAAAAATAGAATTATGAGATCTTGGTACAAAGTCCGTAAGTTTTTGAAAAACTCATTGGGACATGCCCTCGCTAGGATTCGAACCCGAGCCTCACGAATAAGAAACGAGCTCTTTAAACCACAGCGCTAACACCGCTTCTACAACAAATACAATATTTCTAATATACAACGCGTAACAGAAAAAGCGCAATTCCTCATACACTATAATTAGTATATTAATATAAAAAAAATATGATGCAATCGAACTTTAGTTGTGTCTTACCAATTTTCTTAAATATCGATTTATTTTTTCATAGAAAGCACTAAATTCAGCTACGCTAGTAAAATTCACTTGGGAAGAATTTAACACATTAAAAATAGCTGTAATCGACTAAGTAGTCGATACTGAACAAACTAATTTCAGGAATTGCGCTTATTCTGTTACATGTTGTATATTATGCTGTCTAATAAGTAAGTTGTGTCCAATATTTCGAATCGAAACCTTGGCGTTGTTTCTTAAATCTCCTCAAGGTTAATAGGAATTTGTGAACAATGATTAGTCTACTCAGAATAAGTTTGGTAACATTGTAACTATTATGGAATCTTCCTGAAAGCTTTTCCGATGGTATCAACATTTTAGATCTTACTGAATAATTTCAGATTACAGTGCAATACTAGTGGAACCTAATTAAAATCATTAATATTGTTACGCCTGGAAATACCTAATCTTCACTAAGTAGTATATTTTTTTACCCCCAACTCACCATCGCTGTTACACATGGTTCCGAATCAATTCTGGGACCGATTCTATAATAATAATTTTGTTCTAAATGAAATCATGTAAAAGTCATTTCCTCAAACTGTTCTATTTATTTGCGACAAAGATAACAGTTTGCGTCAACCGTAAGGTTTTATTTATGAAGTAACAAATATCTCGCATTTCGCTCCTCCTCATAACCAAATCAATTCCGGAGAATTATTATGGCTTAACTTTATGGACTGAAAAAAATTGCTTTTGGAATCATAGACCGTATACTAACAAACATAAAAACTTCTCCTATTCTGAGTATTACTGTAATATTACCATACTATATGCATATACAAATAGTGATTTGTTTTTGATCTGACAATAAAAAGGGACGGATAATAATTTAGTGGTTTTTATTCTTAAAAATACTAAATATGTAGTTGCTAATTATTAATATAAATATTGACGGGTCTGTTGGCTCAGTTCTGCTCAGTTGGTAGTGGTCCGATCCCCGCTTGGGGCCAACATTTGTGTGCATGAACATGTATGTTGACTTCGTGTCTGGTCGTTTAATATTTATTTTAGTTATCAGTTGTTTAGTACCCATAGTACAGGCCCTGCCTAGTTTGGGACTAAATAACCGTGTGTGAATTGTGTCCCACAATTTATTTATTTATTATATAAGTAAGTAAATAAGTAAGTAAGTATATAATAATATTCTTATGAATAAATACAGAGAGAGTAGATATAAATACATAACTGTTTATTTTCGTACATACCAAAAGGGTAGTGAGATAAATGGACAGCATTATGATTTTTTTTAGGTGAATGGACCTGTCTCATCGTATTAGCAAAAAGGCAACGAACTGGAAGGAGCTATACCCAGCCCACACAGAAGAGTCACTGAATTAATGAAGCAGAATGTTCTCATAGGCGCTTTTTAATTGAGGGATTAACATAGCGTGAATACTTTAACACGGTCGGGTCAACTCGGATGTATTTAAGATCTAAACAGGATTATTAAAAAAAAGGGCGATTTATCATATTGTGCGGATGAATGGAAGGCCCTTAACGAGAGAATATACAAAGTTGTTGTGAATGGGTGAGTCGGTAGAGGAGACCTAGGCGTACTTACATTCACCAGATCGGCGATGTATTTAAGAAAAGCCAGATAAATAGTACCGGAAACCCAGGAGCATGCATACCCATGCGTTTGATGGTTGGGAAGAACGAGAGTTTTTCCAGTTCATATGTATACCTACATGTATTAAGGCGATAATTTCATATGAGTCAAAAAATAGCTGACCGCCTATTGACATCGCGTGTTCCTCCATTTAACAAAATGTCGATGCCGTGTTTATAATTTCGGTTATTAATTTGTATGGAAAACACTTCACTAAAAGCTTATTTTACAGGCATAATTGTAATAAAATCTAATTTATTAGAAAACACCTCATAGAAATCGATAGGTCATGTCGGATATTCTTTGTTAGAAAAAAGATTTTGACTGTTATAGCTGGCTAGTAACACTAGTCACTAGACTGGCGTAACAGATTAAACTTAGGTACTTTTTTAAATTTAAAGAAGACCCATGGCTCGGCAGACGTGAGTTCTATATTCATAGACATATAATAGGTCTATGACTATATTTTATTATTCTGGCAATGGGCTACTACGAGTTAATGATGTGATGTATCTCGTCAAGATTTTTGAGAATGTCACCTATCACATTTGATTGGTATCGCTGATATTTGTGTACTTCCTGCTAGTTTCAAGCGTCGTGGTGCGTTGTCAAAATATTGTGACGTTAGTACATCGTTAGTAGCTCCAACTGGCGCCGCGATGACGTCATCGCGTGATTCTTGTATACCTAAAATTTTTTTTAGATAAAATAATATCTTGTTTCACGAAGTGGTAGTAATTTTGGCAAATCCCTAAAAATACAGAAGGGTTTTGTAAGCGCATTCTCGACCCGCCCATCCAAGGGTAACAAATTAATTCACGTAGGTACCTACCTATTTTTGACAGCCCTCCTCTGACCCTGCTTACATACCACGTGAATTTCAAAAAAGGCTTCGTCAGAATACAACGCTGCGTGTTTCACGTTACGCTCGCATCATTCACGTTTATTAGTACGGTTATAAAGCTGCATGGTAACTGTACATCCATCAGGATTTCATGTTACCGTATTTGGACAGAAGAATTTTTGCGTAAGTATCAAATGTTTTAGGGTATTTACGGTAACTACGAATTTTGCGGATCGATAAAATTTTACCTGAAAGTAATTCCCGTGTTGCTTTAGTCAAGATACGTGCACGAACCTATCATTGGCAAATGTGTTTCCTAATGGTTTGGAGTTCGAATAATAATATAATATAATCTCACGCCTTTTTTATCCCCGAGGGGGTAGGCAGAGGTATTCCATTACTGGATATACCCACATTTCACGAGATATATTGGACCCCTAAACGTGATAGGTGGTGACCCCATCGCCGGACCGGGTCTGTTTACACATGTCTCAGAATTAATTCTGAGACCTGCGGAGTTCGAATAATCTAAATTAAATGTTTTTTGCGATAAAATAAATGTAAGCTAAATATTGCTATGATCATGCAAATATTGTCCTTACCACCTGGCAAAACGTGACATCAGGTATTATTTACATTTGTTTATTTGGTACATTTGTAAAAATATAAAATGTCATCAATAACATGTCATTGATTCGATCTATATTTGGTCGAGATGAATTTTGCTACGTGTAAACATAGAAATACATAGATATGTTCACGCCTTTTTCCGAGCGATGTAGGCAGAGACAATAGACTGGGACTTGCTGCGCACCTGGCACAGCTCTCGGCGCTTCAATCGGTTCATGCATGCTTGTCAGTTTCGGTGCTCTTAATCTAGACTTTCTTCAATAAATCGCCGATGTGTTAACGTAGATTAAATACTAATTCAGTACTACCTATCCGATGTATGGGATGCTAAAATCACAGTGACAGGTCGTTACTATATGTAACACTTTGTGTGATTGCTTAAAACACTCAAATTTTTTTATTCACTTTGTTGACGATTTTGTGTTTCAATAGGAATTGATTTGCTTTATTAATTAAATATTGCCGTTTGACATCTTCATGAATAGGTCCTAACTAGAGAGGATCAGTCAGAAGACTACACAAGTGAAGAGATTTAATTAAAAGTTTGAATTACCTACTGCCCTTGGCACAAACATAAATAGGGTTGCGCGCTACATAAAGCCTTTCAAAATAAAAATGTACAAAGGCTTATTTTTAAGTTTAATTACCGAGAAAGATCAAGGTATTTTTTTATTAATAGTATATTTGTGCCTAGATAAGTAATAAGATAGCAAAGACAGAGATTCTAAGTTTAGAGATGTAAATAGGTAGATAATGATGTATTAAAATATGCTTGGCGATCCACAAAGATACAAAACAAAAAGATAAATATCCCTAGTACAGTTTTTTTTTTATTTCAATGGTCTTAGTACCTGTCACGTATATGGGTCAAGTTATATACCTACTGATCAAAGTGGGTATTCCATGAAATCAAAAACCTTTGCTGACTCCTTTGGGGATAAAGGCTTGAGCTATTGACAGAATTTTATTACTAAAGGTCAACGTACACAGCAATAGCAATGTCTTACAGGTTGCATAAGTTGCTTGTCTGTGTTACTAACTCACATTTAAAAAATAAAACTAACAATACTAATAATGTGCTCAACATATATCACGTTTAGGGGTCGAACATTCTCGTGAATAGTGGGTATATCCAGTAATGGAATAAATCTGCCTAACCCCTCGGGGATTAAATGCGTGAGATTATTAATTTTTTATTTATTTACTACTAATAATAAAACAAATAAAATAAATAAAACTCAATTAAAAGTTCCCACCCGGGATCGCGACCTCTTTTCCCGCCTTTCCCGCCTCTGTCTGCGTTGACCTTAAGAGTTCCATTTGAGCTCCGAATGGTGGCGAGTTGACCACAAACAATAAAGTACTCAAGAAAGGTTAGCCGTAAAAAAAAATGCCAAAAGCTTTTGCAGTGTGGATAACATGCTGCCCCGATCCAGAACATTGAGAAAAGGTCCGGAGAATGATAATGAGTAAGCGAATTTTATTACATGTATTTTAAATCAATTCTTTTTCAGACTCCATTCTTAAGCCTCCGCTGTCTGTATGTGGGTCTTACACAGAAACCGTAATAAGGCATAATTTGAAATTTTCAATGAAAGTATGTATTACTATAGTCGCTATAGCAACAAGTAGGAAAAGTAAGTAATAGTGTTTTGTTTGTGTGATGAGTCCGACTCGCACTTGGCCGACATTTTAATTGAAATTAATTATTATTTTCTTTATTTCGTTTTATTTATTTTTCAAAGACTTCCAAATATTTTTTACACAATATCTGTGTAGCTTCCAAGTGGTTTGTCGATGTATTATTAAAATGGCCTCAAACGACTTCAAAGAGATTTTTTTTCAAATTTTAAGCATTAAAATATATACGAGGTTTGTACAAAAATGCTTAAAATACTGGTTCCTGAATTATCAAAACATTATGGAATACCAACAACATTTATTTACAAAGAAAATATTCATTTTATGTTTGGCACCTGCAGTGTATGGTACCCATTCGTAACCAAAGTTCAACAGATTTTCTTTGTAAAAAATGCTACGAGTTTACAGTATTAGATTGTCAGTATTTTTACTAAGGAAATCCGTTCAATCATTTTGCATTACATGCGGCCTTAGACAAAAAGTGGATCAATTTCGAGTGATCAACTCCGAGACGATTTATCGATGTACAATGTCCTTTGTTTTGCCCGTAGTTCCTTTCATTGAGTATAAATTAAAGTTTTCTTCAATTGCCATCAATAACACATATTTGCGATTGACAATGGCTTCATTGATCCCGCCGCTTGACTGGTTACGGTGCACACTACAGGTGGAAAGATGATCTTATCGCTAGTAGCGATATATTCTAGATCCTATATATTATATTATAACAAAACCTGTACCATGTAGTTGTCATAAATTATGGATCCCTTGTTTATTCGAGCCATAGAACAAGCAAAACGCTGGCAGTCTTTGAAGCAAGGAGGCCCCTTCAATCTCAATCGATGCAGGGACAAAAGAATTGCTTCATCAAACTTTCGTAAGAGTCACTAGGGCCGGTTTCACTTCAAGTGCATTCGAGCAGCGGTTCTCCGACAATGGCGAAAGTTTTTGACGGTGTTGCTAAATTTTATTCCAATGGGAGCAACAAAGAATATTGAGACAAGGAGCAAGATTAATTATTTCTCAAAAGTGCTCTAAAACACTCTTTCTAAAGCTTAAGTTTCAACAAACACCAATAAAAAATGTTGAGGGATCTTTTTTGAATAATTTTTAAAAAGTGCCGGACAGTTTGCTTATCCCACTATCCGTAAATATTTTTAATCTTATCAAAACAACGTTTTGTTTGTAGACTAAATCAATGATATAGGGAACCTTGGAATCTGAATTGGGCTTTACAAAGTATTATTTCTGAAGTACGCTGTAACAGACGCCTGGAGTGGACAACCCTCAACCTCGGAGCAAGTAGGCCTTGAGACCGACTGCGAAGTGGCATATAGTAACGAATTTTAACTTTTCCCTTCGTATCGTCAAATAAAATATCTAATGTAATACGAGTACGCTAGCTTTATGTTGTCTAAATAGTATAATCTTAAGCATACTCTCTATAAATAAATATACCTACCTACACTTAATCAAAATAGGTCATATCACATGGCGAAATTTTACTAGCTCATTTTTAAATACAAGAGTTATTCAAGCTATGAAAATTTATTTAAATTATAATCTTGTCTCAGTGACAGGGACTACCTAAGGGATTTATGCAATATTTATGACGCCACTAAAATAGTAAAAAGTCAAATTCAAAGTCAAAAGTTTTTATTCAATGTAGGGACTTATAAGTCCTCTTATCGAAAGTAATTGCGACTCCACCGCTTCATCTTTGATATCGTGTAACTTTTTACTTTTAGAAAGAAAGAAAATATATTAAATATTATAAAGATAATTTATAAATTATTTACAGTTTCAAAATGTTTTGAACTGTCCTTTTGAGTACCGCTGGAATTCGTCCCCAGCCATTGTGTAATCAATTTAAATTTTAGTGAGAGAACTTTACTTAAGAATTTTAATAAGATATTTCAATTAAATCACAAAATTAATAGACATTTCAAAATAGTTTTTATATAACACGCTAACATAAGTTGGTAACTAAAAACCCACTATATAGAAGGAATTTACTAAAGGGACGGGAAACTCTTGTTAGAGCTTTTTCGTTAAATATTTCGGTAAAATATTTCCTCAAACAGTGAAATTAAATGAAAATGTGAGAGCGTGCAGAAATGTAAAGCAACGTGAAAAAATGCCATGCAATAGTCGTAGAGATATTTTATTGTAGTTGTGTTTTTAAAAAGGCGAGAAAATTAATACCAAAAAGCAAATGAACACGTTTTACTCAAAGGAAGATTCTGGTATTTTTTAATAATATTTTTATTCTTTCTTAGTTGTTTACGAGTCTTGTAGCAAAAAATATATTCGTTGCTTTACGATACCTCTGAGGAAAACAAATTTCAAAACTTCACAACTTAAATTAGAAGTGGGTGAGGATCACATTTTTTGTGCCATTTGAGTTTCAAAAAAAATACTTTGAGACTCCGGAACACGGCAGCTTAATAGAGCTATTGTGGCATTTGTTTGAGGTTTCAGCGTGACTAGAAAGTTACAGGTCTCATAGGAGCGGACTAAGGCAGAGTAGAAATGACTTCTTAAAAACAAATACAATAATAAACAGTCTCAAAGCTCTTATCTCCGGGGGGTAGGCAGAAGTATTCCATTTCTAGAGATAAGTACCCACGTTTCACCAGTATATTCTTTGGACACCTAAACGTGCTTGGTGAGCCCATCACTGGACCGGGGTACTATTACTATTACACATGTCTCAGAATTAATTCTGGGACCTGCGGGCTTTCTCACGATGTTTCTTTCACCGTGATAAATATGTACGTAAGGTTTTTAAATACTTATTGGTACATGAAATGATTCAAACCCGAGTGTCACAAATGAATAGCGGGCTCTTTAAACACTGGGTTTCACTGCTCTCTTCTTCTTCTTAAAAACATTAATGTGTTGCTGTGGAGTGTTTAGCTGCTTCTTCTCTTCAGCTGTAACATAATCCTAAAATAGCTGCAATGACTTTAAATAAGTGGACTTATACTTAGTTTTCGCTCAGCAACCGATCACATGAGCGGACGTTGACGCAGTGGTCTGTAAAAAAGCTGAGAAGCGTCAGATGTAACGCGCATTGGTGCACGTCGACATATTATCTGAACGTAGCCTGAAGTCACTACATTAATTAAAAACATTCTGATGATTGGGCTCTTAAATCTAATTTTTTTTACTTTGGTTTTAAAATAAGTTTCATAACAGTAGCTGTTTTTATTGGAAGGAAGTGATAAAACTTGCAGTGTCCACAATAATAAACCACCTTGTGCAGGAATGTGCCTTTAAACTTTCACAGTGAAATGTGAAAAGTTAAGACTTTCCGCTATAACGTAAGCTTGAGTCGTTAAGTTGAATTATGTTTCCGTGTTTCTGATTTCCCTGTTATGTTGCATTTCACTGAATCTTTCAATAAACTTGGAACTTGTATGCCGACAATGAGATAAGAAAAATATTTCGTTTTCCAGTTTAAATTTATTAAGTAAAGAAACTTGTACAACATTTTGAAAGGGGTGCCAAAGTTACCACCACCTCAAATATTTACATATTTGCTCCCCACATCTTTTCCACACAGTTGAGCTGCCTGTTCAAGACGAACAAATTGTTTAATCTTTGATCGTATAGAAGATCAATGAACTGGAACACCTTTCAAGCAGTTTTATTATAAGGAAAAAAGTAATAAGTCTAGAAAAATTGCGTTTTTTGTGTTTCTAGATTCGATACACTCGGCTTAACAATTATTGAAGTCATATTACATGTTTCGTAATTTAAATAAATACACTCCTACGACTCACACCAAGGTTGGAGCCTTCACGAAAGTACCCACTTTTCACCAGTGTATTTTTCACATATATGTATATGGTTGCACCTAAATATGTTTCGTCATTGTGAAATAATAATATACATACTTTCCGTTAATATACATTCCGTTTTATGTTTCCAAACAGGAGTCCTACACCACCTCTTAAAAACTATAACAGTTCAATAAGTTCGTTTTGTTTCAAGCTTAAAACAACATTATTCAGATTCCTACTACGACCTCTTATAACAATGTTGTTTTATTTCTGCATCGTGATGTGAAAGAACGAATGATTGTGTCATTTACATATATTCCATATCGAGATGCAGCCTCATTTTCAAATAGTGTGATCACTTTTGCAGTGTTAAATAATGCAAGTTATTTGATTTGACACAAAATCATAATAAAACAAGCTTAATTTATAAGGACGTCATGGTACAAAGATAGCAAATAAATAAATACGTCGTTTGTTGTACCAACTATGTCGTTGTCATACATTATTGAAACCATAGATGCAAAAAGTAGCAGTGATAGCCCGAACGGTTAAAGAGCCGGCCGAAAATCAGTAAGGCTCGGGTTCGAATCCTGGCGTGTACCAATGAGTTTGAAAAACTTACGTACATATTTATCACTAGCTCGACGGTGAAGGAAAACATCGTGAGAAAACCCGCAGGTCTCAGAATTAATTCTGAGACATGTGTAAACAGACCCGGTCCGGCGATGGGCTCACCACCTATCACGTTTAGGGGTCCAATATATCTCGTGAAATGTGGGTATATCCAGTAATGGAATACCTCTGCCTAAAAACTCGGGAATAAAAGGCGTGAGATTATATTATATATTATTTATATTATATATATAATTATATTAGATGCAAACAAATCTAAATCTATGATTGAAACCATGCAACGCAATGGTATAAACAAGATTACATAAAGCGTAGGCCATGGGACGAATAGGAGTTATGCGTGACGTTGACAGGAAGCCGTAAGTAATACCTTATTGCTTGTTAGATATACCTATTATTATTATTATTTTTTATTTATGATAAAAAAGGGTGCAAACGAGCAGACGGGTCACCTGATGGTAAGTGACGTCCGTCGCCTATGGACACGTGCAACTCAAGAGTCACAACTGCGTTGCCGACCTTTGGGGTGGGAGTAGGGGGAGGGGAGGGGAGGGGAGGTGTAGGGAAGGGGGGATTGGGGCCTGCGGTTACCTCACTTACTCAACGAAACGCAATGCATTGCTTTACGCTGGTTTTCTGTGAGGCCGTGGTATCACTCCGGTCGGCCGGCCCAAGCGTGCCGAAGCATGGCTCTCCCACATTTACATTTACATTGTGGGACACAATTTACACACAGTTATTAAGTAGGGACAATACAGTGGGGACCGCACATTGATACGTTGGCGAAAAGGCTCAGTTCTGCTGCATATGCCGTAAAAAAAATACGTAATATGTCAAGCGTAGAAACAGCTAGACTTGTCTATTTCAGCTACTTCCACAGCTTAATGTCATATGGCATTCTACTGTGGGGGAATGCTGCTGATGTCCAGAGAATATTTATTTTGCAGAAACGAGCCATTCGTGCAATTTATAAAATGGGGTCTAGGATGTCTCTAAAGGAAAAATTCAAGGAAATTAATATACTGACACTGGCGTCACAGTATATTTACGAAAACGTATTGTATGTTAAAAAGAATATATCACTTTACAAAAAAAATTGTGACAGACATTGTATAAACACTAGAAATAAGAATGAACTGGCTGCTTGTGTTAGTCGATTATCTAAAGTTACCAAATCATATAAGGGTCAATGTATACGCTTTTACAATAAGATTCCCATTGAATTACAAAATTTGCCTCTTGACAAATTTAAAATAATAGTTAAGCAAAAATTACATAAAAAAAGCTACTATAAAATTACAGACTACTTAGTAGACCAACATGCATGGGATTAACCGACTCGACGCTATGTAAGGCTATTAATTATAATTATTATTGTAAACGATATTTATTAGTAAGACATGAGATTAAATAGAGCTGCCCTTGAGTTTCTTGCTGGCTCTTCTCGGGGTACTGCATTCGGAACCAGCAGCTCGTCGGTGGAGATGGGCTGCTGTTTGCATTTAGCCAATCTTCATGGACGAGTTTAGAGTGCCTTGTTATTATAAAATATTGACGTTTCTAAGTGTATATTTTAATACCAATAGAAAATAAACGATTTTTGAATTTTTTTGAATTTTGAATAAGTCCCAAACTACGCAGCCATGGGTACTAAACAACTGATAAACATACTTAAATAAGTATTAAACACCCAGACCTCCGACTCAGAAGGCAGGGTCTACCAACTAAGCGAACAGGCCCGTCTCGATATTGTCTATATACACAGATATTCACAATCAAAACACTCGTTTTAAGTACATAAAAGACACTGGCCTATAAAACAGCATTTGTTACTCCGTACCAATTGTGAAAATATTTTCCAATTTTCCCTATAAAATAATAAAACAATACCGAAACATTTTGTAGGTTTTCCTCTTTGTAAATGTAAATAAACTTGGAAACACCTCGAGTAATTGGATAGGATTCCTTGTTTCTAAGCTTTTTAACAGAATCCGAGGACAAATTTGTTTAGTGACTTTCGTTTCATTGGCCTTCGGTTTGAAGCGCAAACACTGGACTCGGAATTGTTTGCTGAGTTCTCATCCTAGGTCCGTTTAAGACAAGTGCTATTTAAGAGTAACTCTGAGTTGATCCAATGCACTTGGAGCAGGTAATTGGAAAAAACCTATTACCTACTAGTTTAAAATAGGTCTGTTTAGGTACAGTAGTGGGTTTAATTAGCACTTCTAAATAAACTTCCTTATTTAACTCTTAAGGACTTCAGAATGGAATATTCGGACCGGAAACTGGATCAAATATTTTATGGTCCCTATTAAAAATGGCGGATGTACGATTCGATTGCCGGATTTCCGTTTTCGACGAACGTAAAACAGTAAACTCACAGCAGGCAGAACGAGTTTACACCTCGCACACAAATTTAATTACAAAATGCCTAGCAGCTACATAAAACGGGATTGTTTTTGGAAAGTGGCTAACTAGCAGTCAGATAATATTTATTTTTTTTATTTACTTTTAGGAAGACTTACAGCACTTTACATCAATAAATAAAGATACATTAAGAAATATCACTAGCTAATTTTAAGTCTCCACAATTAATCTTATTTACTGTTTATATGAATAAATTTATGTAATATGAATTCAATAGTCGGTACATAAGTCATAAGAATCTATTATGAAGAAGAGTCGTAAGAAATGTGTGATGAACAGTCGAACACGTGATAATGTGGGATATATCGATCTATAAAATACGATCGAAACGTGCTTATGGTCTACGTGACACGATCATTGAGGGACTAATACTTATTATATCATTTAATAGTGGGATGTACGGTATTTTTATTGGACGATTTTCGAAGTGGACGAAATCCGAGGAAACGCTTTATTTGACGAGCCTGTAGGTCCAGTTGATAGTGACTCTACTTTATGTGTTGAGATGTTCAAAGGTCCCGGGTTCGATATCCGCTCGGGGCCTGAAATTGTGTGCATGAATATCATTGCTGCTTTAGTGTCTGGGTGTTTATATGTATTTAAAGTATTTGTTTTTATAGAATTTTAGTGGCCACCAAATACTGTTGTATTTTTTTAAGTTTCCAGATAAAAAAGCTAATGATTGTAGTATGTATATTAGTTTATAATATTTGAAACAAAAGTATTAGGCTGCGTTTAAACTACCCTAGAAGAAGAATAAACAAACGAGATAACGCAACTTGTTGACTACAGCTTCATAAAGTCAGATGATCTTAATAAGGGTAATAAGGAGGCTACATGTTTCTCAGAATTATCTCTTCTGAGTGCGAACAATAGGTAACCGGTAAGAACTCAAGTACATAGCTGGTATCTCGGAACCACACCTACGCCGAAGTTTTATGGAGGTCCTTTGAGACGAGATCGAGTAAAATAGGGTTTCACGGTACACTTGGCTAGATATTTAAAGGTTTACGTTTTTAAAAACCACTGTAAGTAAGTATATGTATAAATACTATGTCGTCGTCGTATTATTACTACGTTTCAACCGACTTCAAAAAACGAGGTTCTCAATTCAACTGTTGTTTTTTATATATGTTACGCGATTTTTCCGCCAATTATGAATTGATTTTGATTTTTAAGCTATTGCATAGCTTCTATCGCGGGTTTGAGCGCGGGGACCGAATGCAGAAATTCCGTAACGAAAAAACCTCACGCTCCCCACTCCGACGGGCACGGAGGTCCGAGTCCGAGTCCGAGTCCGAGTCCGAGTCCGAGTCCGAGTCCGAGTCCGAGTCCGAGTCCGAGTCCGAGTCCGAGTCCAGTGTCCAGTGTCCAGAGTCCAGAGTCCAGAGTCCAGAGTCCAGATACCAGAGTCCAGAGTCCAGAGGCCAGAGGCCAGAGGCCCGAGGCCAGAGTCCAGAGGCCAGAGGCCAGAGGCCAGAGGTCCGGGTCCGGGTCCGGGTCCGAGTCCGAGTCCGAGTCCGAGTCCGAGTCCGAGTCCGAGTCCGAGTCCGAGTCCCAGTCCGAGTCCCAGTCCCAGTCCGAGTCCGAGTCCGGGTCCCGGTCTCAGTCCCACTCCCACTCTGACTCCCACTCCCACGCCCACTCCAACTCCAACTCCCACTCCCACCCTACACCCACCCCCACTCCCACTCACACACCCTCACACTCCCACACCCACTACCACCACTCCCACTTCCACTACCACCACTACCACCACCACCACTACTTGTAATGGTAATAATAATTATAATGATAAAAGTTGCATAATCCAAAGTCCTTCTTAATCTTTGTAAGGAATGCGCCCATTTTGCGCATGACAAGTTTGCTAAGATTATTTTTGCTACTTTTATATGCAGCTCAAAAAATATTTTTTGGCTTCCCCTCTGAGTGCTTACCAAAATTTTATTAGGCAGTAGGAGCTCATTGCAGCTCAAAAATAATTACAGCCATCCAGAATGACATAAAATGCTGATAGGTTTTGTAATGTTTGCTGGCCATGAGTTGCTGACCAATTAGCTATTTCTGCTTACAGATTATATTTTTCTGCTTACAAAAATACGAATACTCTGCTAACCATTTAAATAACACCCGTGTGGCTTGAAGGCCGTGCATTGTCTAACGCCGCCGTTTCTTTTCGGCAGTCTTGTTGATAAAAAATGCTATGCAATAGCTTTACCGCGGCAGTCCCCGAGTGCCACACGTCTTTTTTTTTTGTTTGGTAGATCATACTTTCGAGGTAGTCTCATTTAAATATTATTAAAATCGGTCAAGCGGTTTTTAAAAGTCAACGAAAGTAGAAAAAATGTATACATCGGTGTATTGTTTTGTGCTATTTATTAAATAAGGTTTTTTACTCTCTTTAGAGTTCTCTTGTACATCATGTTATGTTCTTTTACATTTTGATACATTTCTCTGTCAGTAGGTATCGTCGTAGTTGTCTTTTGTAAGTTAAACAAGGTTTGAGCGGAGGAGCTGCGTTTATTATTTATAGATTAGATTTACAGTCCATTTATATTTTATCCGCTTCACTTGTAGTAACGAAACGGCCAAGCCACATATTTTTACTATAAGGTGTAGAGTTTGTGAAGTTAGGACTTATAGAGTGAGAAGAGTCGAGAAGAAAAAAAAAAGATTCAAAGATTTATTGTCAAATTGCAGGTATCTATATATTGAAAGGTCTTACATAAAATTATTGTTCCTTTGCAATCTGGCTTATCAGTCATACAATTTTTACGCAGTAAAATGACTAAATTATAGAATAATAACTGGCATTCACTATTATAAATATTAGATACGTTTTCGTCAACATGAGATCTGATATGCCACACGACGTGTTTTGGTAATCCACACTAATCTATATCTATACTAATAATATTATAAAGAGGAATGATTTGTATTTTTGTATGTTTGTAACTTTGAGTATTAAACCAACCGGAGACGCCACTGACAGGCGTTCCCCTCTGCCAAAAAAAGTGTCAGTCAACACGCATACCTGTTCTAAACAACTAGTTTTTTTGAGTTCACGGAGTGCTTGGATTGGTGAATGTATTTGTATGCATCTAGTTCAAGCTAGTTTTTAATTGTTTTGTCAAAAAATGCGTTAGTTTTAACATTATTTGTGTTTGTTTCCTCGTCCCCCCGCAGAAATTGGCAGACTTTTTTGCAAAGAAACTAGTGCGCGTGACGTCTCCTTTTGGTTTAATACTCAAAGGTTTGTAACGAATAAACTCAAAAACTAGGTACTACTAGACCGATTAAAATAATTCTTTCACCAATGGAAAGCTACAATATCACCGAGTAACATTGGATATATTTTATCCTCGTATTCTCATGAGAACGGGAACTAAGCGGGTGAAACCACACAGAAACGCTAGTAAAAATAAATAAATTATATGATACCCTTCATCCCCCAGGCACGGTATTTGTGGAAATACCCAAGTTAAAACTTTATAAAGTTATCTCACGCCTTTTGTCCCCGAGGGGGTAGGCAGAGGTATTGTATTTTTGGATATACCCACTTTTCACAAGATATTCTTTTGACTCAAACGTGATAGGAGGTGAGCATATCGCTGGACCGGGGAGCCAGACTCAGAATTAATTCTGGGACCTGCGGGTTTTCTCACGGTGTTTTTTCTTCACCGTCGAGCTAGTGATAAATAAATACGTAGTGTTTTTTTGGAAAACTTATTGGATCATCCCAGAATTCAAACTCGAACCTCACAAATGACTAGCGGGCTCTTTAACCACTGGGCTATCACTGCTCTGTGTTTTGACTTTATTATTATTTAAGGCAATTATCATCAACAGGGATAACATCATCATCCTTTTCTTAAGAGAGACAGATGATTGACACAAAGATTTAATATTCCTAAAGGGAACATAACATGTACTTAACAACTTAATCCCAATTTCCTTTGAAGTACCTCTATTTAAATTCTGTTAAATAATTAATTCGGTCGGTAAAACTTAAATAATTCTTGATGTTGTTAATTAGATTACCAAAGGCTTTTAGTAAGATGACAGGCCATTCTTAATGCATTTATAGAGTATCCCTGATTGGATTTATGACACTTAATGAACGTAAATGAAGACAGAAGACGTTTATAATAATAAATTATTAAATTCTCCTACAATAAGATTTTATATTTGAGACTAAGTTATTCTGATCTAAACATAGTTATATTTAAGTATAACAATAATGATGCAAAATAGTCAAGACCAACAAAAATTTAGTACCTTATTGGGTCTCAATACCGGAGTTATACTAGCAATATCCACTGGGTGTACTTATAAATGTTACTGACCAAGCTGAGCCAGAATCAAACCCTCCTATGCAGGAGTAAAACAAATAACTTATTACCACATTGTTAATTAATTCATGAAACACTTATAGAGCAATGATAAAACCTACGGTTAAAGAGCCGGCCGAAAATCAGTGAGGCTCGGGTTCGAATCCTGGCATGTACCAATGAGTTTTTCAAAAATCTAAGTACATATTTATCACTAGCTCGACGGTAAAGGAAAACATCGGAGGAAACCCGTAGGTCTCAGAATTAATTCTGAGACATGTGTAAATAGACCCGGTGCGGCGATAGGCTCACCACCTATCACGTTTAGGGGTCCAATGTATCTCGTGAAATATATCCAGTAATGGAATACCTCTGCCTACCCCCTCGGGGATGAAAGGCGTGAGATTATATTATTATTATTATGTATGTCTTTTCAAATTCACGGGACTATAGAGTCCCGGACATTTGGGAGGCGTGCATGGGGCCGAAGCCAACATGTAGAGGCCCTTTTAGACAACTATGCTATAAACAAATGTGAAGATGTGACACCAACCGGCGACTATCCCTAAAATACATTATAGGAATGCATCTAAGGATAGTCGCCGGTTAGTGTAGGACTATTGAAAAATGGAGTAAAAATCTACAGTTACTTGGACTATTGAGTTGGAGTGCTAATGGCCGAATACAAAATCTATGGAAAAACTACGGCGCCTGCCAGATGGTAACAGTGTTATAAACACGTAAAAAGGGCAGGCGGTGACTTGCCAACTTACTGGTCTGGGCCCCACAGAACGGCCGCACGCTGGGAGCGACAAGGAGGCAACAGAATGTAAGCGGCTCAGGGTCTCGAGAGGTGTACACCGCTTTCTACCCAGGGTGCCAGCCGCAGCCGGGTCCCCGTGCCCACTCGCGTCTTACGCATGTTTCACTTCGACCCTTCGAGCACGTAGCTCTTGCGACTCCACTTCGGACGGCCAATTAAGGCAAGCCAGAGGCGGGGGACCTGTTCCTCGTCAGGTTTCACTCGGGCCGGCCAGTTAAGGCAAGCCAGAGATGAGGAAAGGGGCCTTCCCCCAGGAGTAATAGGGTGCGTGGGGTCGCCACTCCCCATCAGCTCGCCACAAGCTGCCCTGCGCAGACTGACTGCATCGCCAATAGGCGATGGGCGATGGGGTCGTTACATCCCGACGCCTTTTTATATTATTATTATTATAAAATAATCTTTGTGAAATCTCTTGCCCGTGACTCCTTGGTTTCACCCACGTTGTTCCCGTTCCCGTACGAATACGGGGATAAAATATAATACGTGTTATTCTGATGTATAAGCTATACTGGATGATTTTTTTACCGTCTGGAAAAAAATATGACTTTACTTTTAATTTGTTATTACTCTAAGTCTATAGGAGAAATTATGTTCGTATTGTTTAAGATACATGACTGTCTGTTACCAAAATAAAATAAAAAAAAAGATAATGAACTTTTGACTCCATCTGTACTTCAGTCATTGTTTGACAAGTAGTCTGTTTGCGAAGTAGGTAGTTCGAGAATAAGACAGAATGCGAAATAGACTGTTTGCTAAGTGGGCCGATAGCGAAGTAGTCACATAGAGAAGTAGTCAAAATGCGAAATGGGCTAATTGAGAAGTAGACCTCTGGCGCCTGAGCGCGTATAAGGTATCTAGAGCCGAAGATAAACACGAGATTAATTATAAAATATAAGTAGTCATGTTTAATGCAATTTACAAAATCTAGAAAACACTACGCGCAGCTGGCGGTTGTAGGTAAATTGCGCATAAATGGAAGCTACGAGCCTGTTTCTTTTTAAAATACTGTTTCAAATATTTCAGTGTGTATTATTAACTACAATTGAGTAATGTATATTAGTTTAAGGAAGAAAACAATTTTTTGAGAAAAAAATGTTTTTTTTAAGTAACATTGTCAAATGAATCTATTACACTTACCTATCACACCACATTTTTTTCCAGACGGTAAAAAAAGTCACCCTGTATATAACTGTAAAGTTTCATTAAAATCCGTTCAGCAGTGTTTGCGTTAAAGAGAAACAAACATCCATACATAGAAACTTTCGGGTTTATAATATTATAGTAGGACTAGCTGTTTCGCGCGGTTCCACCCACGTTGTTCCCGTTCCCGTACGAATACGGGAATAAAATATAGCTTATGTGTTATTCTAATCTATAAGCTATATACTTCGCGCGGTTTCACCCAAGTTGTTCCCGTTCCCGTACGAATACGGGGATAAAATATAGCCTATGAGTTATTCTGATCTATAAGCTATATACTTCGCGCGGTTTCACCCAAGTTGTTCCCGGTCCCGTACGAATACGGGGATAAAATATAGCCTATGTGTTATTCTGATCTATAAGCTATATACTTGTAAAGTTTTATCTAAATCCGTTCAGTACTTTTTGCGTGAAAGAGGAACAAACATCCAGACATACATACAAACTTTCGCGTTTATAATATTAATAGGATTAATAGGATAAACATATAAAGCAAATACAAATCTTTCCTCCTTATAATATTAGTGTAGATGTAGAAGAAGGAAATTATAGAGGACCGCAGGCTTTTTAATTAAAAAATAATTAATAGAGAATACAACAAACAAAAAATATTTAAAAAATTGTATTACGTCTTTTACAAGATTAAAACCATTTTCCAACTTCCTTCCTTCCTTAAAACAATACTGAAGAAGTCACGGTGCAATTTATATGACCATTACAGCATACACTGAACTTTTATAACACACTAGCGGATTTGCGCGGTTCGGAATACGGGAATAAAATATAGCATATGTTACACAGGGATATTTAAGCTTAGTTTCTGAGTTTATTCGTAACAAACATACAAAAATACAAATCTTTCCTCTTTATATTATTAGTATTGAAGCGGATAAAATGTGATGGACTGTATGCTAATGTAAATGAAATGCAGCTCTTTGGCTTAAAACTACTTAGCTTTACTCAACCACACTATAAAAGAACTACTACCTAACTACTGACAGAGAAAAACAAGACGTATCAAAAATTCGAATAAAAGAACATAAAAATGACGTAAAAAACGAAGAGTTCGTAACAAGTTTAGTATTGTCTATTTTATTAAAAGAAAATATACGAGTATATCCCTAGTTAAATTAATTATTTGTTTAAGTTTCATAGCCTGTTCTATATGTAAGAGAAAGGGACACTTGTCGAATAATCTTAGTTCTTCTGAGTACCTAATGTTGGGGTAAGCTGATTAGGTCTACAAATCCCCTAATTATCCCCTAGCTTATCCCTTCCATCTTCTTAGTTGGCAATTTTTTCTAGAATACTATAGGTACTCGTATAAGAATGATTTGACCTCAATAAAATACAGTAATTATTACTTCCAAAAAACATTTATAAACAGGTAAATGTAGGTAGTGTACTAAAGTTGAAAACGGTCCTTATAATAATAAATATACGGTACATAGATAAGCTATAAACATATATAAATATGTAACTTAAAATATATTTCAAAAATACATAGATAAGAGAGTATAAAGGGGGACCATTCCGTAGCGTTACAATATCCGCATAAACGAGTTACTGTAAAAAGTCAATAGTGTGCCGTGGACATTTTAAAATAGTAGCTGAAAATGCTCTTACAAGTACGAGAGAGTTGATGGAATGAATGACACTGAGTAAAGAAGGGGAAGAATCTAGAGATGCGGGCTGTGAAAACCAAATATGAACCTTATGCAGAAGTTTTGGAGAAGTTCAAGCTTATCAAGTTGGGTTAGACAATAGGTTCTTAGAATTATCTTATTCTTAATCTGATTTTGTTTATAAAGCCACAATTGTAAGACGACGACGAATGAAACGTGTACCTACTAATAATTGTAGTACAACAATCTATATAAAATATAATATGATAAACTGGCTGATTGGTAATATATCAACGCACAGCCTAAGCCGCTGGGTAAAGAAACTTAAAATTTTGCATAGCTTATACAGTGTAGGCATCCACTAAGAAAGGATTTTGCACAATTCAACCCCATAGGGGGTGAAATAAACGTGCGCGAGCGAAGCCGGGTAAAAGCTAGTATGTTATATACGGACATTCCAAAAGCCGAACAAAAAACGAATTTTTAATAAAATACAGTGAAATGTGACTAACGGTTTTTGTTCTCTTTTATGCAAAGCGTGTCTGTTATTCAGTCCATATATTATTATCTCCATTTTGCCTGTTCGTTATTCACAATGCGCTTTTACAAAGCTGATATTATGTGCTTTGAACTGTACTGTAGGGATCAGTTATGAGTAGAATAGGAGTTCCGACTAAGTCTTTTATACCGGTCGTTAAATATTTACAAGAGCGAGTTTAAAAGAAAAGGTTTATTTTAACCACTTCTAACAAGTCTGCCCGTCTTCATTTAATCATGAAACTTTTCAAAAGAGAAGTTGTGGTCCCAGAGCGAGGGACGTATACAGACATTTACTTTTATCTGGATTGAACTCTCTATAAAAGAAACCCCACGTAACGGTTAAAGGTTCCTTTAAAATAAACATTAAGTCAAAATATGTTATTTCATGTAGGTAGCTCAGAACCTTAAGACTGATGACCTCTTACATATTATACCGTCGATTTCGTAACGCATAACCCTCCAATCGTCACTGTTGTATAATTATGTAATCATCAGGTTGGATCATTTTACATAATACTAAAATCAAAATTTTGATCTGTGTACCTCATTGTCAGAAAATTGTCCTCTAAATTAATATCTCGTGAAAAGACTGCTTCGAAGTTTAATTACATCCTTAATTGATTATATCGGGCTTTTCGTTAAAGGTTTCATGAAAATATTTTTTATGTAGTTTTCTTTTCTGAGAGTAACTTTTAATTGACTAAATTATGATCAAACAAAGAATAAGGGTTCACTCTTGTTGCCAAATTTCTATTTCTTGAAATTTTGTGTTCAATAATGGCCCCTTTTATACCTACTTTAGAGAAGCTCGCAACAAAATGTTTGGGTAACGGATCTCTTCAAAACTAGCCATTATTAAAATTTTAGTCCTAAAAGTTTTGATAGTTCTAAATAGGTTTCTATTTAGAACTTCAATTTCTAATAGTTTTAACAAAATTTACCAATTTACTAATTCCAAACTCTTTTGTAGATCTTTTTATATTTAAGGGAAGGTAATTGAGTTAAAAGGAAATTATTTCGCAAATTAGTGGCACGGAAAATGGAAAGAAAATCACAATCAAATTAAACTACGCAATCAGACGGAAGAGGCAAAAGTTTTTCATTCGTAAAGTTCCACAATAAAGTCTAAGGAATAAACTCGAGAACTAATAGTAGCAGATCAGTAGTTTGTGAAAATAGTTCAAGTGTATTCAAACCATTATAGTTCGCAGGTAAATCAACTAAGGTAAGTTAACTTGAGATAAAAAAAAAAATCTTACTCCTTTCATCCCCGAGGGGGTAGGCAGAGGTATTCCATTAATGGATATACCCACATTTCAAGAGATACATTGGACCCCTAAACGTGATAGGTGGTGAGCCCATCGCCGGACCGGCTCTTTTTACACATGTCTCAGAATTAATTCTGAGACCTCCGGGTTTCCTTGAGATAGATTTTTCTTATTTGCTATACTCTTAACAGAGTGGTTGTTTTTATTCTACGCTTCAGTTTTGGTTCTGTGATCATTCTACGCCTTCTTCTTCTGGAGCATGCATGAACAAAACAGTGAAATGCAACCCTAATCAGTCCATCTCCTGGGTGACCTACCACATGCCCTGGTTTAACCTATACCCTGCATTACCAGGACTCAACGAATATACCTTCACGTCAACACATGCCTAACCCTTATCCAGGCATAGCTTTTTAAATTTTCCATATTTTCCATTGGTTTTGAATCTTACTTTAATTACATAGAGTTCTGTTCGTGGTACCTATTCGTCAACTGCCTGGCTAAGGGTAGCCGTAGGTGAGGATGCAAGATCGCAACGAAGGATAGAAACTCATGATGCTTTTGTTCCTTGACCACCAGATATTTACTTGTAACCAATTCAACTAACTTAGGAGCTTAGATGTAAGAAAATAAGTAAAATGTCAAAAAAAATCCCATGTTTATTTATTTTCAACCAACTTCAAAAAGGTTACGAGTACCAATTCAACTGTTTTTTTTTGGTTTGTTACCTCAGAACTTTTGACTGGGTGAACCGATTTGGATGATTCTTTTTTAATTTGAAAGCTGGTTCTAGAATAACTCAATATCACGCCAATCGATTTCGATTATTCTTTTTTAACTGACTTCAAAAAGGAAGAGGTTCTCAATTCGACTGTATTTTTAGTATTATTCTTTGAAGTCAGTTTTTTACTCTTTAGAGTTATGTTATTAGGTTTACTCGTCAAAGTTTATTTCAAAAATTGATGGCTTTTGAAAAATTTAAGGGATAATTAATAGCTCATTGGATAAAGGCAAAAATAAAAAAAAACTCAAAGGAAAGGCATACTAATAAAAGGTTGTACAGTCTAGAGCACGCTAAGCTTGACACTTTGGAATTTGACCCGGCCCTGTATTCTATGGCGCGCAGTACAAATCAGAGCTCAGCTTAAACTGGTAGTGTCAAGCTTGACTTGCTCTTGACTGTACATGAGGAGTTCTATTTAATTAAGACCGGTGCCCTGTGGCTAGCTGTGACAAGGTTCGTATGCCGTTACATTTGTTGAGGGTAAATTAATGTGATCACATGTGGGAGCCCATAGACATAAATATCGCCAAGTGGCTTTATAAAAGGTAAACGTCAGTTGAAAAGAATAACAAATGTATAGAAGTATATAATCGTTCGCCTTGTCATGCGAGTAGCTTTAACCGCTAAACTAACCGCTATAATAAGCGGTTAAGCTAGGCTACAGGGCAACGGTTGTCGGGCTCAATCCGAGCTACATGTCCAAAATACAAATAATACCTACTTTATACACAATTTGCTTAGTAAATAGAATATTTAAGTTGGTTTTTATGGAACCCGACAGGCGGTTTGACGACGTACTCGGTACATTTTATGAACGCTCAACAAACTGGAGTTATTCAAATCTAAAGCGGCCTATTTTACGTACAACAATGCACATAAAAGCAGGATTAAGTATTTGATGGTACTCGTAGGTAAATTAAGGTTAGATTTGTATATTTGTAAGGTACTTAAATATCCCAAAGGTAATAAGATAATTTCTTAGATGGGATGGGTAGGTTCAAAAACGTTATTAAGTTTATATAATTATATTAATATATACGTATGTCCACAATTAGTAGTGCCTTCTGAGACAAACCAACATTTCATTTTCATGTAGGTACATGATGATTTTGTATCTGGGTGTCGAAATAAAAATAAGTAGGTTTACAGTAGAGGCATCTAGTTTGGAGATGAATAACCTTGTGTAAAGTAGGTCCCAAAATAAAAAAAAAACTAGCAATATTATAAACGCGAAAGTTTGTATGTAAGTATGGATGTTAGTTCCTTTTTCACCCAAAAACTATTGAACGGATTGTGATGAAACTTTACAGTTATATAGCTTATACATCAGAATAACGCATAGGCTATATTTTATCCCCGTATTCCCACAGGAACGGATACTACGCGGGTGAAACCGCGGGCGCTGCTTGTTAATTATAATTAGGTAGGTATTCATTCATATTATAAAGAAATGTTCACTTAAAAATATTTAAAGCATTAGGCATACATATATGAGCACTTCGATAATTTTAAGAAAGGGTGGAATGTCTGAAAACAACATAATATAAATACTCGCTCTTGTCTTCCTCTATACGCAACGTGAATACAATTACAGGAGCAGAATAATCTACCTCTCATATTTATATCCTTATCTCAGAGAGAACCTACAGTAGGTAGGTAGGCTTTTTGGGTTGTACCAAAGATAGTCTATACCTACATGCTGAGGTGGATGCATTACTAGTGGTCCAAATGTGGGAATATAAAAGTTAGTGGGTCTATATAGAAATTAAATTGGGAGTAATCATTCAAAAGATTATCCGAAAACACCACTAAAAAATTCTTTGATTTTCATGTAAACATTATGAACATTTTAATATAATAAAACTATCAAAGAAGTGCTGATGATTGAATGAATTGATTACTAAAAATGATGACGTCATAGGTATGCATCTCAGATGGCCTAGCTGTGTCAAACGGCTTTGTAAAACGAAAGCGTAAGTCGATTAACGAAATGCGCTCGTCATACCTATAGCGCTGTAAAGAGGTATAGTCACTGATACGTAGTAGTTCTTAAAATATTGTATTACAATTTAGCGAACGGAAGCTAAACTAATAAACCCACCATAAATTCACGTTTTGATAGATCATACAAAGTAAATCATTTGACTAAGCCTTTAAATATACTGTTGCCGGAATTTTTTTCTTTAACGGGAAATGTATTTTTTCTCAATCAATCAAAATCAAGTCAATTCAAAATCAAAATGTTTTTATTCAAAGTAGGGAGTTACAAGTCCACTTATTGGAAGTCATTTCAACTCCACTCCAAATTAGCCATCGTGCACGTATGTCTCTTATACCTGGCAATTTGACTGGTGGTAGGTATTGTCGTCGCCATTTATTGAGTGCAATATATACAACAGTAGAACGTGTCTACGTATAAAATGACATTGGGTTTTACATTTTAATTCCATCGGGCGAGGTTTAGGCTACGACGTTCATGGCCCATTTGTACAACAAATGCCCGCCTGGAGAGCTATCGGTACACCCTCCAATTATTTTAACGTCAACATAAAAAAAAGATTTACTTTTAATTTACTATTTGACATTGAAAACGAATCATTGGAGGGTTTTTATGATGAGATGAAAAAAATATGATTAAAATCAAATATAAATTAACATATGTATACAACATGTAACAGAATAAGCGCAATTCCTGAAATCAGTTTGTTCAGTATCGACTACTTATTCGGCTCTCGGCACTCAGCTATTTTTAATGTGTTAAATTTTTCAAAAAAATGAATTAGCATAGCTGAATTTAGTGCTTTCTATGGAAATCGTGCTATTAATAATGGATATTTAAGAAAATTGGTTAGACACAACTAAAGTTCGATTGCATCATATTTTTTATATATTAATATACTAATTGGGGTGTATGAGGAATTGGGCCTTGTTGTATATATTACAATACAAATTAGGTAAAAATTGTCTGTTATATGTTTCCACGCTTTATTTGTAAAGTTTTTTTATTCAGCTGTATAGGAGGGTAATGATTGTATGTAAATATGTGAGCGTACTTCGTTGTCTTCTTAAATTCATGACTTCAGGTCATGTGGCCTAAGCGCTATGGAGGATTTTTAATCAAATCAAATGAATATTCATTTATTTCTGTAGGTAAAAAAATACACTTAGTGTAACGAGGGTCTAGCTCGTGAATGAAGGTTGGCTGAATGTAAACAGAAGCCTATCTTAAATATATCAGAAGTCTATCAGTAGAAGAACTAGAAACAAACTAAAGGGCAGCTCAAAGGAATTTCAAGGTCCCGTATTCATCTTCATATCTGGAATGTCATAGGCTAGGCTATATTTTTAGTCAACTGCACCAAAAAGACGGTAATGTTTTAAATCTTTACAGTGTTTCTTATTGGCTTAGCATTCGTTGTAGGTGCCACGAGCAGCAGAAAAGAGCTCAAGAGCAGTAGCAGTAGAGCCTATAAAATATATGTAGATTGTACAGTTAATTAAGTAAGTAACAACTTTACTTTATTGTACAACAATATTTTTATGCAAAAAAAGTACAATAAGCGGTTTTTATTGATTTAAGAGATTTCTTCCAGACAACCTTAAAATGGAGATAACTGAGATAAACAGATAAGATAAACGAACAGCTTTGAGAGCACTGAACTTTCTCAAACATCTAAAGTCTCTTGCGGCTTAAAATTGTAAAGTTCATGGCGTGGGTTCCTTTCGACGCACACTGCCAGAAACGCATAATTATTACCTGATACAATTGACCCGGTATGCAAATGTTTAGGAGTTTTAGTTTTGTTTTTCAGCAATGAAAAGTAAGTTGCGATTACACGCTATCTTCCATGCACGAGAAGTAAATTAAATTAGTGTACATTAGACACTTGTAACTCAAGAACAAGTAGATTTAGGCGAAAATTAGAATGGCGATAAAGTATTGAATATACCGAAAATCGTTTTCTGTAGGTAAACTATAAATAAAATAAATATACCTACACACGACTTTTATTATCCCCCTCGGGAATAAAAGTAAAAGGCAGAAGTATTCAATTCTTGGAAATACTGACTTTTCATCAGTATATTTTTTTATATAAAAAAGAGTCATTAAAATCGGTTCAAACAGCCGAAAGTTCTGAGGTAACAAACATAAAAAAAAAACAAAAAAAAACATACAGTCGAATTGAGGACCTTCTTCTTTTTTCGTCGTCGGTTGAAAATAAATGATCTTCAAAGAATCAGGGTCTTTCATAGATTACTGGCAGGCTTCCCAGCGGTATTTTCAGTTTTCTCAAAAAAAATTGTCTTGGCTGAAAAGTTACTTCGAAATTCACTAGTACTGCCTGATCTGATACTGTACTCACTATTCATTACTGCCTGATCTAACCATAATGCTGGAGGCATTATAAGGTTAGATCAGGCAGTCAGGACAACTCTCTTTTATTACCTACTAGCGACCTGCCCCGGCTTCGCACGGGTGCAATGCTAACACTAAAACCTTCCTCTTGAATCACTCTATCTATTAAAAAAACCGCATCAAAATCCGTTGCGTAGTTTTAAAAATTTAAGTATACAAAGGGACATAGGGATATAGGGACATAGGGATATAGGGACAGAGAAAGCGACTTTGTTTTATACTATGTAGTGATTTAATAATTCATAATGAATATCAAAAATTAAGTTGTTCACCAGTAAACACGAAACAGATTTTAATTTAATTTATTGTAGATACAGATGTACCTTTCATCACGCAATCAAGTTAGTCATTTACAGCAAACAACATTGAAACTCTGACATTTATTTGAAACACTCCATTTACTCGTAAACGGTTAACAAATTTGATGTGTAAATAAAAGGCCAAATTGATCCTATTTATAATGTAAATAAATATCCCGTAGTCGTCTGAAGCAAGCCTATTGGAGTGGATTTCAAAGCATTTGTAATTTGTTTATTTTGTATAGTAAAATTTGTCCGGACTTTTAGTAATAACCGTGCTAGTACGCAGAATAAATATTATATTTATATTTTTGTATTACGTTGTTATTATTATTTTAGTATTTATATAGGGTTAAACACAGTGGTCACCGTTTTTCCGTAATACCGTGTACCTATAAAAGTGTGATAAACGTGGGAGAGCCATGCTTCGGCACGCTTGGGTCGGCTCGAACGGAGTGATACCACGGCCTCACAGAAAACCAGCGTAAAGCAATGCTTGCATTGCGTTTCGTTGAGTGAGTGAGGTAACCGGAGGCCTGATCCCCCCCTCCCCTCCCTCCTCCCACTATTGCCACCTCCTAAGGCCGGCAACGCAGTTGTGACTCTTGAGTTGCAGGTGTCCATGGGCGACGGTAGTCACTTACCATCAGGTGACCCGTCTGCTCGTTTGCCCCCTTTTTCTTATAAAAGAAAAAACCTACAAAGTCAGCTCGATATGGACTGTGTTTCCGAGCCGTGCGGCAAATACTAAATATCAATGTCTTAGTTTATCAAGTAATTATAAATACTAAAAACAAACGAACTAATACACTTAGAACAGTTAAGAACATCACCGTCTTTCTGGACATCTCATTAATTAAAATCTATAATTATAGCTACTTATGTACTGCTATATTGTTTTTTTTGTAATATTACACACCCAGTTTCCACAACTAAGACGAATCTAACTACACATCAACTGTTTATGTTACAGGAAAACTCATATACAGTACACACATTACTCATATTAGAGAGGCAATATTGAAAAGTCGGTCATCGCTACAAACGTTCCGAGCAAAATGGTTCGAGGTTAGACCTTATCAGATGGTCAAAGTGACTCAAACAGACACGACGGGCTTCCAGGGACACATAAATCTTTCAACACATTCTCAGAGAGTTACAGCTTACAACAAAGCCGTGAAAATGTATGAGATCGAGGGTTTAAAGTTGTAAAAGAAACGTTTAGGATGTTTTTTCTCTTCATCACTTTACTTTTCATATAAATAAATACCTATAGATAAATGCCTACAATATAATAAAGCATAACTTGAAATGTTTTAGAGATTTCGGGACAAATAATTAAAAATGATGATTCTACAATATTGCAATCGTTATATAAATTACGTATACCTCAACACATAATTTTTACTTGTGTCGAGTCAATATAGATTATAATTTCCGCTATACTCATTAGGAAACTGCAACCGTTTCAGAACTAATACAATTTACTACTCTGCAATTATAGGTAAAATTAATCATTGGTTTCGACATTAATTAGTACAAACCAATTCATTCGGTGGTTAGTTCAACTTGATCCGATAGTTGCTGGAATTACATGTGGTGTGGGGCACCATACTAATAATATTCGAATTCTCATACAATCGGCAAGTTTTCTCCTAGAATTTATCCACCAGTTTGTCTTATGGCTTCTGTACTATACAAAACTTTTACGTTTTTCGTATACTGTTTGTTACTACTCTAATAGTTCTTTTGCAACCTAAAGAATAGTATAATATAAATAGAATAATCTTTTTTTCCATAACAATTTCCAATTTTCTATAAATGGGGTAATATCGAACAAGGATGCTAAATGATTGCTCAATGCTCATTTTGTATTCATAAGGGCGTCCTAGTGAAAAGCACCGTTTCCATTTCTCCGTTAGGTCTTGCTTCTTCTCGCTCGTTTCTTTTACAACTCTCCCTCTAGTCGTTCAAATGAGATTGATCCCATTGATGTAGAAATACCTATATCTAGAATACCTATGAATCGTCTTAACATATGCTTTTTTGCAGTTAGAACACTCATAAAATTAATGAAACAGCAATGGCCCCAGCACGCTCTCTTTGGGAATCCAAAAGTATTACCATTCAGATGTGTGATTTTAGATCCTTGTTACAAATTTATTGAGAAGTATCTTATGAAAAACAAAGTCAAAGGCTAAGAGAGATTTATTCAGATCCTTTCTCAAAAATAAAAATAAAATCATTGTCAATTTATTTAAATTCACTATATTTTGAATATTTTTATGTTAGTATCTGTTAAATTTATTATAATTGTGCCGAGAACTAAGTTTATTTATTTTTATTATTTCTTTTGTTCTACCGACCTATTTTCAGTCAGGTGTCATTGCCATTACTTGATTAATTTGGCGCCATCGCTCAGTCGTAGCTTGAGTGGGCCGACTAATTGCATAGTAATACAATCTTGTCCTAATTACGGAGCCAGGGCGTGGTGTTAATTTACATGATCAATATTGAAATTCGTTTTAGAACTCAAAAGAAAGTGCTAATTGGGGGGAAAATGGTGATTTGATTGAACGTGTTCTAGGAGTCAGTTCTTTTGGACAAAATAAAGTCTGAGATGTTACAACAAAGAAAGAATAGCCACTTCTACCTAGTAGTGGAATATGACTCATTTAAAATGAATAGGGTATTAATTCAGAAAAATAGGTAAAACCCTTATTATTTTGAAAACAGTCTTATTCTAGAGTAAGTATAGTGACAATCAGTTGTATACTGCAGATAACTGTATTCAGTATCTTTTGGGACACAGACAGCGACAGATCGATGCATATTTAAAGTAGAATGACATAAAAAATGATGAGATCACTTTGTAGGAAAATGTAGTCAATTTACATATCCAATGTGTATGATGAAAATTGGAAAGAAATTGAGGGCCATTCCACGTCGTTTGAAGACCGGGATTACAGTGCTGTAATATCATAAGTTGTATTTAATGTGTAAAAAATACAGACATGTGGTTGCTTTTTGGCTTACAGCTTTGCTCCGATAAGATTGCTATTCGGCGACTCCCAGTTTTTAAAAAATCTATAATTAAGTCAGCACTTAGATTACACCTTATTGTAGTTCCTAAGTGTATTTAAATGTTTTAGTGTATGTCTTGTTGATTACCTAAATAAATAAATAATAAATATCTGGTGTTATTATCATCACGTAGGTGATTACTGAAATTGAACAGAAAACCAGCATTTTTTATTATACACTGAATTTGCAATGCACCACAACACAATACAATGATGGAAAACAAGATTGGCGGAACCTACTGAGAATATCTGAGCTAGATCTGTGTGAGGAAGTTAGAACAGTATCTGTCTGGTCCGTCGATCATAACTAGCATATATAATCTCTATTCCACATTGGAACTCGTATGAAGTATAAAATAGGCAGGAAGTTTCGTTCAGCTTTGTACAATTACATACATATAATTTTATTTTTTTAACTTCCGAATGGACAGATCAGTCACCGTACAGTTTCAAGTAGTTTCAACGGATGCACATAGAAAGCTAACATCAGGCAATAAAAGTCCTAAAACATAGGTAAATTTAGGTGAGATAACATTTTGCGCTTCCGCTAACAAAAACGTTAAACTCGCCAAAAAAGATACTTGGAGAAATACTCTAGATAGAACACTGTTTCTGAGTCAAATTTAATTTACATAATATCGTATTTCTTCGTTACTGTGACTGCAGCAATTGGATGTATCCGGCTGGACCGACTTTCTACAGTTAGGAGAGGTCTTCACATTTGTATTCTTAAGGAATCTTGCACATTTATTCACCTTTGATTTTATGAAAGTTGAACTTATTGCTAAATATTTTATAATAACAGTTATTATTATTGTACTTATTACCAATACTTATTATTATTCAATTCTACCTCTATTATTATCAATTTATTACGTGTTGTTCGATCTCGATATTACTTGTAAAATTTCCTATATCGAGATTACCTATGTATTATTTACGAGAAAGGTATACTCGTAGATGGAATGTATCACAAATACGAGATTCACTTTCATTACGTCAGCTCGAGTCTGCGTAGACGGATTGGATGTGTCCCTTGCCTCGTGTTGACATGGTCATTTGTCACCGACTTTTCCTTCTCAGCGAATTGCCTTTTAGCCGATTAATCCTTTTATCTACCTGTTATAGTAGTTCCAAATAACGTTTCCGCTGAGTGGCTCGGTAATGCCTCTGTCTAATGAAGTCTTTGTTTATCGCGACAGTTTAAAGAAATTGATATTAATTGGTGGTGAAATGGTGGAATCTCGGAATTTGTGAGAAGGGTCTGCTAAATGTAATTTAGTGTAAATTAATAAAATGTTTAGCTGCTATAATGTTGTATAAGCAGTAACACATAACAATCATTCAGTAACCATAATATGTTTACCTTATAACCATCTGCAATCTGCAATGGGCTAGTGTTTGAGATTATAGCCCATACTTTCTCATGCGTGAGGAACGACTCGTAGCTCAGCAGTGGGGTGTTACAAGGTGATGATGATGATGAACCATGCATTAATCTGTGAGCCCACCGGCTCCCGGAGGGTCTGTCATTAGCGCCAGCTACTGACGAGCAACATGTGCTGGACTGACGAGAGGTTATAAAACTATCTTATCTTATACGATGTATCAACATAAAAATAATTCAATTCTCAAACTAACACTGGCTGGCAAAGCATTGCACTGAGCTGCGCCCTTTTTGAATTACTGCAGTACACACATGTTCGCAACTATTGATAGGTACCACTGTTTTATAATATAGACTAGCGACCCGCCCTGGCTTCGCACGGGTACAATGCTTATACTAAAACCTTCCTCTTGGATCACTCTGTCTATTAAAACCGCATCAAAATCCGTTGCGTAGTTTTAAAGATTTAAGCATACAAAGCGACATAAGGACATAGGGATATAAGGACAGAGAAAGCAACTTTGTTTTATACTATGTAGTGATGATGTTATTGTAAGGTTTGTTTAATATGTGTGCCTGGAGATTCAAATAAATGCTTATTCTATTCTATTCTATTCTGAACAAAGTTAAAGAACAACTTTAAACTGAATATTTTAAACATGAGTCTTTACTTATTTTGCTAAATATTCCGCAAAACTTTTCCTTTTCATCATCAAATTACTGAAATATCTTGGAAATCTTTATTAATACTTCACCTCAATCAAAGAGAACTTTTGCGGTACTTTGTAAAGTTGAAATAATAAAACTATTTTTAAGGAGAGATTTTGCCTTTTAATTATTCGTATAGCCAGAAGTTCTCAAACAAGCCCTCTTTACTCTGGGCTGTTCAATTGATCTTGACCATCATTATTGGTTCTTACTTATATTATTATATCCATTCGAGTTTCCTAATTCCTTCTTTTATTATTATTCTGAAGTGGAGTGTCTTCTTTTAATTCGTCAATAGGACCTAAGAGCCAATTGACAATGATAGATGACCCGGACTATGTCCATTGTCCAATAAACATTGTGCTGAAATGAAATGTACCCAAATTCATTGGTTGGGTTGAATTCGATTAGGATTTGTTAGCGTCAATGAAATGATTACTATGTCAACTTTGATCTGTTACGAGTAGGTATTTTTGGACATCTAGTTAATCTTAGTTTGGAGCAGTGATTTTTTTTGTTATATACTTATAGGATTTTGACATGAAGTTTAATATTATTTATGGATTAGTTAACCGAGAGGAGAGATCCTTGCTAAGATTTGGGACATTTAAAACTTTCTAAACTTTTTTATAAACATTTCAAACTTTAAATGAATCTATCTTCTATTTTTATGATCTTTGATTATTATTTTTTTTATTTGTCTCCCCCCCCCCCCCCCCCGAATAGCAGAACATTTAGAACATCGTCCAAAATCGGGTTCCGAAGGCAATGCCGCCAGACACCCGTTAGTATTATAAACTTTTTGTTAATAAAATATTTTAGCACAATATACGTATATCCTACTCATATAACGCGAAAGTTTGTTTGGATGGATTTCTGGGATGTCTGGATGTATGTTTGTTCCTCTTTCACGCAAAAAAAAACTACCGAACGGATTTTGATGAAACTTTACAGTTATATAGCTTATACATCAGAATAACACATAGGCTATATTTTATATCCGTATTTTCACGGGAACCGCGGGGCGCTGCTAGTAGATATATAATCTGCTGATTTGATTCAGCATAAATATTTAAATTTTTATGTGTCACGGTGATAATGGCTTATCTGATTACCAATAATCTAACTAATCTACGAATTTACATTGGTAAAGTACAATCAATCCTTTATTATGTCACAATTTGTACTTAGGTATATTATGTTGTTTATACAAGTTACAAGAATAAAAGAACAATAAATTATTTCTTAATGCGAAGAGAGATATCTTTCGACACTAAATCTAGCGGAACCTAATAAAACGATATAAGCTGTTGATGGTCTTATTTCGAGATATTTCAGGGCCGGCATTTCCGTCCTCAGGGCAAAGATGTTGCATCCCACGTAATTCTATTCTAACGTATATACAGAAATATTTTTATATCCTAGCTGGTTTGTAGCAGGATAGAAGGTTAGACAAGCATCTTTTCGAATATTTACTACCTTTCGTAGAACGTGCCTCACTTTAACCTACGTCATTTATGGAACTTTTGTGGAAAATGTAATATGCGTTGATTTATAAGTTATCCAATCAGCCAGTCAGTTTCTTTTTTTTTATATATACCTAAGTCCCCAAGGCAAGTGACAAACGAAAGTTTTATGCACTTAGCTGGTGTTTACATAATTGTGATACTAGACAATGACTATAAGCCATAAGAGTGTCGCGTCAATTTTACTTGGTGGCTCTAAGCGGCGCACATGTCAGGTCGAATGCATGTCATTCTATTCTACCTTTTAAAAAGCCACTTAGCTAGTTCGAAAAGAAACCGTCCATTTTGTTGGCAATAAAATGGGTGCTTTATTCTTCCATCATAACATAAACCCTACTACTGCTAACATGTTTGTCTTCATCTTTTCTCGGTATAACCGTTGAACCGATCTTGATGATATTTGGCAAACATACATTTTACATTTCGAGAAAGGACTAGGCTACGTATTTTACCCGAAAAAATGATGTTTTTAGGGGACGCGATGACCTAACCCACGCCGAGAGCAACAGTTGGTTTATAAAAAAGATTTGTTTAAATAACGCAATAGGTTATGCAACATCTATATCTATACTATCTATACTCTATACTAATATTACGAAGAGGAAAGATTTGTATTTTTGTATGTTTGTATATTTTTACGAATAAACCCAAAAACTACTGAACCGATTTCACCAATGGAGAGCTAGAATATCCCTGAGTAAAAGAAGCTATATTTTATTCAATTATTCCCACGGAAACCGCGCAGAACCGCTAGTTTACAATATAAATGACGCTGGGCCTAAATTAACCTTATTTCGGCCCGCGGAATCCAAGTAGGCGATGCAATGATGCCCATTTGGCATAAATCCAGGGATGCCTTTAGAAATGTTTAGATCTACGAAGACGGCCGATTCACATACATCTGGTAACGTAAACAAAATATTACGAGTCCGCATCGATCAAACGGATCATAAAATACTTGATGTGTTTGTATTTTGTAAACATTTCTCAAAAACCAGTTTGATTAAATTAAGTACAACAAACCTTTATTAACAAAGAAAATATAATTTCAGTTAGTGGTTAAACTAAGTAGGTACATATGTGACAGTTCCGAACTTTTACTCTTCTTATGTTTAGGCCACCAGTTTGTGCTGCCTGAAAATTATTAATACATAAACCTCTATAATGAAATACTAAAATTGAAATTGAGAAATACACCGCGGTTTCAGTGTAAGTATATTAATATGATTAGCGAGGGACAAATTAACATATTAAGTTAATTAATACCCAAGAAAGTAATTCGGTTGAGATTTATTACTGAATATTAAAGGTGCCAATGCCTTGTTCATAAATATTGAACAGAGAGTTTGTCTGCCCTTCTTTTTACCTCAGACTGCCTCAGAAAGAGGGCAATTTGGTGCCATGTCAGATGCTGGGGTGGCTTGAAAAATACTGACAGTGTACGTGTAGTGTGACAGTGACAGTGTAGTGACGGTGGCTACTAGCCTAACACCATCTCTCAATCGTCGGTGGGCTCGTGTGGGAGATTATGACGCATACTTTCTCAAATGTGAGGAAAGACCTTTAGCTCAGCACTGGGCTGCTATATTATTGATTTAATAATTAACACACTTGTTATTTGCGTCAATTAGGTACGTCAAGTATAGACTTAACGAGTTCGATTCCCGTCGTAGATATTCATAGTTGTAATGTGATCCGTCTGGCTCAGTAGATTGATAACCTATTCGATTGACAAGAAAAATGATCTTTCAATAAGATAACATCAGCCCTCCCTAATGATTTGCTGAAGACGATTGGCCACATTTAAAAGATAAATTAACCAATAGACACTACCTTTGGAGTTGCTTCTCGCCGCAAATTACGAAAGACCATTTATCAGACCTTAACAGAAATAAAGTGTTAGTAAAATAAAGATACAGGCTCTTTCTAAGTAGTCTGTATCACACATTTATTCTAGCTGTAAATTACTGAAATGTCCACGTAAAATAAAGTAGCACATTCTATAAATTTCTTAATTTATTTAAAAAAATCCTGTGTGCCTATTGTTTTTGTTGGTAGACAAATCGCAATCCACACTTAACTTATTTTACCTGCAAATTGTTCAATAATATAGTATAATAATATACTCTGTTACTTATAACTCGAAAGGTGGCGGGTAGGTTCCTTACACAATGTGGGCATTTGCTCAGATAGTATTTTGCGAAGAATGTAGGTAGCTTATAAGAGGTAGGCACCCTCTATAAGAATGGATTTTGCGATATTACCAAGGAAATGGGGAAAAAAGGGATCATCACAAAATCTCAGGAACCTTTTTATTCCACTTATATCCGGCCGTAGTTGCTTGCGGATGTAGTAGGTATACCCAGGTTTTGTTTAAAGCGCATTAGGAAAATTTGTGTAATAGGTTCTAGGTACCTATGTTCTAATTTACACTATGTTCTAAAACGACTCTAAAAAGTTTGGGACAATAAGAATTCAAATATTCCGTGCAAGTAGAACTGCGTTCTAAAATTATAATTCCTAACAGAATATTTATTTAAAAATCATAAATTAAGTACCCGTTAGTAGAAAATTATAGCTTCCACAACAGATTACTAGAATTATGATAATGACAGACTACGAGTTTAAGCTCTACGTGTACATAGTTATGTAAATTCAAGTATGGCAATATTTATAAAATAAAACATAATAAATAAGCCCGTGATTGTAACTCGAGCATGACTGTATTAAATAAAGTACTGAGAAAATTCATTTTGCACGATTAACGACACATAAATAATGTTTAGCATTTATCGGATCGTTTCGATCAGCATAAAAGCAAATCTAACAAGTAATGGAGACCGGGTAAGGATTCTAACAAACAGTAAAACGATGCGAAGCGTAAGTTACAGCGCGCGTAAAACAAGTCATTACCATGAAACCTGAACACGTATTTCCAATTTTCTACGTATGAGAAGTTTACGAGAGATTGAAACTGACTTCGCGTCAGGATACGAGATTGGACCCGATTTTGCACTCTCGATAAAGTGATAGTATAGTGCGCGTAATACCTCTAATCGCAGCTAAATAGCCTACATTAATATTTGTATGTTTGTAATGGCTCCTCAATGAATATACACTCCGAAACTACTGGACCGATACTAAAAATTATGTCACCATTAGAAAGCTTACTTTTTTGGGAGTATCATTTACTATTAGATGGCTTCACTGGAATGGGAGCCTATAAGTATTAAATAGACCTATGCTGAGCCTGTGCAACGGGCATAAACAACTGATGAACATACTCGTACTTGAAATATTGCATAATAAAATTATGAAACAAATAACATCCAGACATGAAACCAATAATGCGTGCAGATCAACTAATACGCCAAGAGTCCCGTCAAAAGATGTAAAAACTTTCCATTAGATAATTTGAGCTTCGGCTTGGCTTTTTAAAACTTTCTTAGGTATTAGTACCTAACTAGCTTTTGCCGTCTATGTATGAGCTATATTACATTAAAGTTTCATCAAAATCCGTTCATTAGTTTTTGCATTAAAGAACAAATATTCATCCATACATCCTCATTAATTTTCACGTTTATTTATAATGTTAGTACCTAGGTACTACGAATAGTGGGAAGTGGGATTTCTGTTTTGGTTAAAATCTTAACGTGTAATAAAAATGGGCAGATACATATACAATTTAATTATTTATTTCCGCAACATTGTAGTTTCATAAAAGGTTTTTGAATGAAAAATATAATTAACGTACAATATCCTTACACCGATGTTTTTGCAAAAATATCAGCGCTTTAACGAGAATTGTTTGTTGAAAATTTTATACTGAAAAGTAATTAAATTTTGTCTGCAAAATTGTTGCTCACCAAATGTTTATATTTCATTTTGTAACAATAAATAGGCGGAATAGAGGCATACATAATAGATATTTAACTTCAGCTCGTTTATATAGATTAGAAGCTTTATCAAACAGCTTGAACTAAATTGGTTGTCTGCTCTATAAAATTTATTTCCGAAGTAAGGGAAACTCAATTCAGTGGCACAAATAAAGCACTCTAATCGTGGAACTGTACCGAAAATCTCATTTGGCAACGGAAATCAGCGGGTGTCCAATTTGTGCCAGACCATCGGCATCGCTGCGTTTTACCTAGTAGGTACTATTTATTATACCTACTGTGGTTTAACCATGTTTCCATTTCCTTTAGTTCTAAAATATACTTATATAAATGTATTGTTGATGACCACAGGCCAGCAAAATAACTTTATTTCTTTTAATTGATTTATGACACTTTTTTTTTAATTATCAGTTTTTCGTAAGTCCGTTTGTTCATTGTCTTTCTGTTTTTGCATGATTGTTTCCTTTTTTCGCATTTCTTTCATTAATTTTCTAGTTATCTCCAGCCCAGGCAGTCTTTATTCCTATTATTCCTATTATTTAAATACACGTAAGTAAGTAAGTGAGTAACAAACTTGTGTGCAACAAATTTAAATAAAGCATGTGCCATTATTAAGAAGATTTTTTATTTCACTCGATTCTTTACAGACGTAAGAGAATGTAGTATTATTGTAAAGAAATCATGGAGGGGAATGAGACCTAAAATAAACCTTACTCATCTCATGTAAACGCTTCATTTACAAAGAGACAGCTCACGGCATCCACGGAGAACTAATTCTATAACTTTAATAGCCATCGCCCACTTGAACAATATAGAAACAAAGGACATTCTGGTGTAGAATAGTAAAATAATTATTTTATTAAAAAGTAATTTATTTTGTAAAAAAGATAGACATCAAAAAGTTTTATTTCGAAGTACATAATACAATGTTCTGGAACAACCACTTCAAGCATTTATGACAGGTCCAAAGAGAGAATTTGGAGAGAGATGTTTTTCAGTTAAATTTTCCTGTGTGGTGAGCAGTGTGCACCATGACTGTTTGTTTACGCTATGTGCTAGTAGCACCCTCTGCATTGAGCTTTGTGTAATTTTTAATAATATTATTTAAAAAAAAGATATTTGGCAACAATAGATAGAATTACCTACCCATTTTTAGAGGGACTGAAGAAATAAAATATTTTTTACCAAAAAAAAACCGGCTTGAAACAGGAAACTAAAAAAAGTAAATAAGCACTAGTAGCCACTACGATTTTCGAAGGTTCTCTTCGATTTCTCTGGGATGCCATAATCAAATCCTGGTTTCCTTATCATAGTACCACCCTTGGGATATCCAACAAAAACAGAATCATCAAAATGGGTTTGAAGTCGAAGTTGGTATAAAAATAAATAAATAAAATAAATAATCTCACGCTTTTTATACCCGAGGGGGTAGGCAGAGGTATTCCATTTCTGGAAATACCCACTTTTCACGAGAATATTCGATCCCTATCTCAAAATCTCCAAATCGAATATTTGATCCGTGAATCGTGATGAATATGTACCTACGTAAGTTTTTGAAAAACTCATTGGTACATTCCTTGAGTACGAGTATCATCATGAGAAACTGGCTCTTTAATCGTAAGGCTGTCACTGCTCTAAAAATATTACGAAGAATTTTAACAGAAAAAGAACAAAGGGACGGTAGGTCTCCAGTCTGTACCATACATTTGCTGTGTAATTAGCACTACGGCTACGTAACCCCCTCTCCTATACGTAGTTGATAGCCTACAGCTCCATTCTATTAACTTAGGTGCGCTTAGGGTGTACCGAGAGTAGTATTCCGGGATTTAGTCTCGGGGTTAATTGGCTTCTTGGCTCGATATTGGTTTATGAACTTGGGAATATATGCCCATAAAGCAGATGGCTGGTTTTAAGTGCATTATAAGAAGGTCGAGTAGGATAAGGATAATTACCATTTATTTTTTAATTTCTATGGATGGTTTATTGGGATTTCAATATAAACACCACTTCCTGATTCATCACAAAATCTCCAAAACTGTACGACTTAGAAACTAGATTTTTTTGTAGGATTCTTATTTACACAAGGATCCCACCAAAATTTTACACGTAGGCAGGTACACACTAAGAGGTTTTATATTTTTTTTACTGGAACGGGGAAAAACTGGTTCCGTATTTTTTATTTCTACACTAATACGTTTTATAAAGAGAAAAGGTTTGTATTTTTGTATGTTTTTAACGAACAAACTCAAAACCTAATGGACCGATTTCAAAAATTCTTTCACCATTAGAATGCTACAATATTTTTGAGTAACATAGACTATAATTAACTACGCGAGTGAAAGCGCGCGGAACAGCTAGTATTTAATAAAAAGAAGATTTGTTCGACTCATGTAGCAGTCTTTATAACTTTTTTGATTCGTAGTTGATCTTACGAATGATCAAGGCCTGATCACAAGAAAAGCAATAATAAAATAAGAATCGCGTGTAAAGAAAATATGAAATAATACTCATATTAAGAAATGTGAAGGATGTTTGTGTCAAACCCGTTATTAAGAATGTTTGTAAATCATTATGCATCTGCTTCTATGACAGATGGGACAATTTGAAATTTCGGGTGGACAACAGTTGGCATAACAAGGTGAAATTATAAACGATCACATTTTAGGTTAGAATAGTAAGATAAATTGAAGTTTACATCTAAATAGCCGAATTTACAAATAAATTTTATTGTAATATAAACTATCTTTAGGCAATTTAAGGAGCGTTTTCTATGTAATTTGTCATCTTTCTCATACAGAAAAGACATATTCTCGCACAAATATCTGTAACCTGTATCTATTAAAAGAACTACACACACGTTCTGCAAAAATAAATGTGAACAATTTTGATGGTTATATTCCATTCAATAGTTAATACTACTTATTGCCTTTTAGCGACATCATGCACTACTGATGATTCACTATGCTTAAGTATTTCAGATCGTTTTGTTTTCAAGGCACTTTCTATTTTATGATTATTTAGAGATTTTCCATTTAAAGTGTTTCCTCGTGATTTAACTCGCGTAATTCCCGTTTCCGTGGTAAAACTATAGCCCATGTATATCCGCAAAAATTAAGCTTTCCATTGGTGAAATAATTGTTATAATCGGTCCAAGTAGTTTCGGACCCTATTCAAACAAACAAACTAAATTTTTTTTTTTCCAAAACATATCGTAAAAATAACTAAGGGTTGGCAGATATTATTTTTGGATGTACAAACTTTTCACAAGTTTATTTTTCGGGCCCCTATATGTGACGAGTGGTGCGCCCATTCCCGGACCAGCGTAATGTTACACTTTGCGGTTTGTCTCACGCTGTTTTATGTATCTAATGCCCGTTTTCACCATTGAGACCTTAAATTTAAGGATCCCTTAGCAATCATTAGGAATTCATTTCACCAACGTTTAAGTGTCACCTAAATCCTATAATAGTTTAAGTAAGCATTCGTTTTAGGGGAACCCTTAATTAAAGAAACACGTAGAATTGCTTTAGGGGCTTGTTGGTGAAAATGGTCATAAGTAGGTATTACAAACATATCCTCACAAAGATTTGTTTTCGGGCCTTGCATAACGTAAGTATTACCCGGAATAATTAACTTTTATCATAAGAAGGACTAAGCCGACCCTCCGGGTGCTCTGCAGACAACACAAACAGAAAATTCCTTTTTTAACGACAGCTGCAAAACATAATGAGTCATTAATTTCACATTTTCCTGGAATAATATTTTCTTTTTACACCGTTTTTGTCGTGAAAGGACTCATATCGCGTGGGCGAGATAGATAAGCTTTATGACATCGATATCAGAATGTAATAGATGTGTCTAATTGAATTACGCTGACTGGCTACTAGTGGTATCATTTTTATTTATTTATTTATTGCATTATAGTTTTACATACACACACAAAGCGAAAATCCTAAGATGATAATTATAATTCAAATAACTCATCTGATAGTTAGAAAGCAAATTCCTAATTTGGCATCACTACATAATATAAATAAAGTCGCTTTCTCTGTCCCTATATCCCTATGCAAAGACATTTAAAGAAAAAGTTTAGGAAAGAGAATGATTTTCTTCCAACCTCTTTGTCCCTATGTATTCTTAAATCTTTAAAAACGGAGTTAGGCCAAACATTTTCCCCCACGCCGTATAGCAGCCAGACTCTGAATAAACGGAGTCATAAACTTATCTATTAGAAAACTTTTTTTTCTTATACCGTTTATTTATATCGACGACAGCATGACTGTAATGGTTGCTTGCGGATATTGTGGATGTCATTTACATCCGCAAATTTGGATTTAATTTAGTGTCACGATGAGATGACGTGGCACTGTGGTTTGATGGTTATTGGAAGTAAATAAAATGGGTTTTAACTCAATATTCTTCGAATTAAAAATAAGTACATAAACATTCAATAAATAATTAAACAGATATAATTTTGACTCAATGTAATATCCTACCTTCATCTGTTTATCTCAGTTACATCCATCCTAAGGTTGTCTGGAAGAAATCGCTTAAAGCGATAAGACCGCCCATTGTACTTTTTTGTATCACTATGTCACTTGTTGCATATGTTTTATTGGTGTACAATAAAGAGTTGTTACTTACTTACTTACTTAGGTAATAGTTATCTACTACAGCGTTAAATTACCGTTATTGGATTTTAAATAAGTACTTTATTTATAAAGATTGTAGTCACATTAGGAAGGATTCTAAAAAAAACTGCACAATATCGCACGTAGTGTTATATTTATATAACTAGGTACCACGTAATCCCAAAAAGGCAATACGAAGTTAGGTATTTTATGGAAGAGTTAAAAAACAGTCGCTCAGAAAGATATACGAATACAACACAAATTTGTTTTAGCTCATTGAATCGTGAAATAAAGATAACAGTTCAAACAAAACAACAGACAGCCTTGACTTGAATAACAACAGTAACAATAATAAAATAAATTTATTTTTCTAAAAATATTTACGTCAAAACAAGACACTCACCACTGAGTTACGTCCTTACGTACTGAAAAGCTACCAAAACAGACCGAATTATTTTTAACTGACTTTAAAAAAAGAGTTAGTTCTCAATTCGTTGGTTTATACTCTTCTTTCATACTTGTAGCATAGTATGGAGTCGGTCGGTAAAAAGGAAAGTTAAGAACAAATTACGGAAATTGCTGGCTGTTACAGTTGATCCGTTTGTCAGTTTAAATGAGAAAAATAAAACATACCAATTTAAAAAGTTGATTGATTTCAATTAAAAAGAAAGTTGTAAATAAAATAGCCGTAGTACTATTTGTATGAGTGTGCACTGTATCCGAATTCGAGTTCCGTCGTCTGAATTCACAAATAGAGATTTCCTTACTTTGACCGTCCAAAAGGATTCAGATTCAGATCGCATGCACAAGGGGACTACGTAGTATTCATTCAATACGAAAGTTATCAAAATAAACTGTTTTCCGGAAGCCACTCAATCAATCTTACTCTAAAGTGAGACTATACATAACGAGATTTTGCCCGCCATTTCGTCTGCGTTCGCAGGGTAAACATTTGCTTATATTATGTTATTCTGATATAGAATATTTTAAAATACGGCAATTGTTAAGTGTTGTAAGTTTCATCAAAATCTGTTCAACAGTCAGCGGCGTTGCCAGACAGTACATTTTTTTAAACTGTTTCTTAGTGGGTAAGAAAAATAGTATAAAACCCATAAATACGGTAGGAAAATGCATTTTTTTTAATATTCGAAAACACCGTTTATCCAACAAAGAACCAGTCGATTTAAAGATACATTAATGAATATCATAATCAATGACATGTTCACTTACATGACATTATCACTAACATATTCATAGCTTTTTAGAGAGCTGTTGGAAAATACGAGGGACGCTATGTATTTCAGAAAATGATATTCTAGGAATTTATGAATTAACTAGCTGTGTGTCCAGCAGGATATGGAAAATGTCCAACTTGGATAAAAAAAAAAAAAACTGCATCGAGACCGTGTCTGTACATGAAATATTTTTTAATTTTGTTTGCGGTAGTATAGATACCTAGTTATATACCAAAACACACATTTTTGAATTTTATGTAGGTATGTCAAAGTGGCTGACATGAAATATTTTTTGTGTTTTTTTGCGGTAGTATAGATAAGTACCTAGCTGGATAACTTATTAACCGGGTTAACATTTGGGGTACTATTTATTACAGGAAAATATCTCATTCAGCCGGGATAATGTAAAAACTGTTCTAAAAGAGAAATACGTCTACTCCGAAACCATAACACCTAGAAACTTGAAATATGCTATGTAGATGTTTTATATGTCATATACAATCGCTATTTTTTGAAATTCCCACGGGAACGGGAGTTTTCCAAGGATTTTTTTTAGTATTAGTAGCTGCTGAGATAAGCATTTGCCACACAGAGCCTGCGCCATACAGAGAGACACAAAAACGGTTTCGTTTTTACCACTTTGATACGAAACATGTACGAAACCCTAATGATATTAATCAATGCGTCATTGAGAACAAGCGTGCCAGCACCGGTACGCAAATTGCATTATTACGAGATGCGATGTTTGGCGGTATCAGCTCATGACTTTTGAATTAGGAGTATTTCTTATACGGGAAATTGTTTGCCATGTTCGCTGTATTGTGATTTTATTTATGGAAATCACAGTATGCCTAAATGATGCGAATCAATACATGACACTATACAGTTAGGAGGTAGGTACCTACATAGACATAAAAAAAATGCAAAGATCTCTAAGAATCTCTACCCTCTAAGATCTGCGTGTGAGTCTATCACTTTCACAACGGTGAAGGAGACATCACGGTGAAACCCGCAGGCAATTTTTTTGTAACAGCACCCCCGGTCCGTCGATGGGCTCACCACCGGCCACATTTAGAGGTCACTAAAATATACACGTATATATTTGATAGGCCCTCTTGGGGACAAGCCGAGAATTCAAAAAAATATATTATAATACACTAGCAGCGCCCCGCGGTTGTTCCCGTTCCCGTGGGAATACGGTGATAAAATATAGGCTGTGTGTTATTCTGATGTATAAGCTATATAACTGTTGAAGTAAGTTAGTAAGTAGTAGTAAGTAAGTTTCATCAAAATCCGTTCAGTAGTTTTTGCGTGAAAAAGGAACAAACATCTATACATCCATCCATACAAACTTTCGCGTTTATAATATTATTAGGATATCCCCACACAAAATGATGAGCTGATTGGCGCAAAGACTATTCCTTAAATTTAATGTACCTCCAATATGACTGTTCTATTTATCGTGGGACATCCAGAGATAAATTCACAAAAGTTGTTAAATAATGTATCTCAACTGCTAGTGTTCCTTTGATTTCTCGAACGTCCAAAAGTTTCTAATTCATTCGCTTAAGTACGGCTACACAATAATGCTTTAATCGAAAATTCAAATTTAAATCCGTCTTTACAAATAAATATATTCCATTCAAAGTCTGACCATTCAATAAGTTACGCATCGTTGGAGAGTATCACAGTCTGAATTCGGAATAGGATAGAACTTATCCAGATATCTAGGCTGATAATATATTGAAGCTATGAGTAGCGAAAATAATTTACATGTTAGAAAGATAAAGAGACAGTTTTCTATCAAAACCGCAAATAGAATAGAAGTCATATCCTCAGCATGCGGTTTTTCGCATTGTATCTCCTTATACTTTAATATTATACATGTTAAAGTAACTTTGTCAGTCGGTGTGTTACGCAATCACGCCTAAACTAGTGAATCGATTTAAATGTAATTTGGTACATAGGCTACTATTTAATGCGAAAAAAGGGCTCTAAGGCGTTGAAATAGAGAATGAAAGTTTGTATGTAGATATAAATAAATACCACGGGAACGGGAACTATACGAGGGTGAAACCGCGGGGCGCTGCTAGGTTTTTTTCTATAAATTTTCATATATAAAAGTGTAAAAGTAAAAGAAACTTATATCAAAAACGATTTATTTTCTAAAATAGATATAACCATTTTCTTATTGCACTAGCTTCTGAGGTGTCATAAAACTCATAAATTTTAAACCTATAACCCGAATGCGAATGGTAACGAGAATTTTAGATCTATTTCGATCTATATGTGAATTGGATTATTGGATTTTGTCTTAATGTTTTGGAAGGTGACTTATGCTTCATTAATTTATGGAATGACATGCGTTTTACAACATAAGTAATAATTGGTATTGAATTTGGGGAAAACCATTATTATATACCAAGATTACATGCATAAATGGTCCAGCAGGCCTACTAAGACATCTTAGAATATACGGCAGCGTCAAATGGTCAATTTGGTTACTATTTAAAGAATGGAGATACATATTTAATTATGTATTCTGTCTATTATTTCTAAATAAAGCAGCGGGAAACCAGAAATAAAATTTAGGTGGTCAGCTCAGCAGTGCAATGGGCTGTTACGGGTTGATGTAGATGAAATATACTTCCTCACATGTGAAGACAGATCGATAGCTCAGCAATATAGGTTATTACGGGTTGAGTTGATTTAAGTTGAGGAATAATAACATGTGAAATCTAATAAAGTGCGTTCAATATTTTATTGCTCCTATATTTAGAAGCCAACCTTGTACGGCAGAAATAATTTAATCAGTTTGCTTGGCATCGGCGTATGATATCGGCATGACGATATCATATTTGTTGCTATTTGACGAGAGCGCCCATAACTAGCTGTAACCTTTAAAATACAAACATAATGTTGTTATATTTTTTAAACACACAAGTTTGTCTATTTTTGTACGTGATTAAACTCTCTGTTATTTAATATTGGTTCACAATTTTACAGACATGACACGTTTCTAAATTCCAGAATATATTTACAATTCCACTAATTTAATTATTTAATGTTATGAAGCATAGTCTTGATTTAGCAGTCTGCTAGTTTCTTAATTTAGTTTTACACTCTTCTATGCTAGGGAATTTCACGAGCGCATTTCGGTTTCAAGACGTTACGTTTCTTCCTCTGGGAAATATATTTTTGCGCTATCCGAGTGAATTAATATGCGGAGACGTCTGGATATCAAAATTTGTCGGTAAGCCAGACATTGGTTGGTATCTCGCGAATTGTTACCGAAATCAACAAGTTCGGAAAGTTTGCATCCCGTAATTTTGATACGGAAATTTTTGGATTACAATGACGTCATAACTGTCACAGCTGTGTCAAGGTTTGTTGGCTGGTGGCAAATATTTGAAGGGCCTACATATTGATTCTCCCACTAATGGACTATAAGCCCTTAGATAGTAATAATATATTAGGTTAGATACCGTTCCTTTCACTGCCGAAGGGTCGAATGATCGTATTAGCGCACTTACCTCTCTGAGATGTAGGTATTTTAAGTAAAGGTAAATTTATAATATACCCTTAATATAGTCGACTAAGGCTGAACATATAGGATGCCAGGGATGGGTATGATAACACCTTTTAAGTAATTTTCATTTGATCAAATTAATTATTTTTGACACATGATTTCACCTGTGTAATTTCACAGGCAATAGTTTTTGTTTACGACGAAAAATACAGTTGCTACTAGAAATGAAATATGAAAAGTACAATAAAATTAGCACGATTAGTAATTTGTTAGATGAAGATTGTGTTACATATGAAATATTAAAACTAATTACGATTATCTTTTCACAACTCAGGATAAGTGAAGGGGAGTAGCAGGTTCGACGTATGAAATTACATTTTATATGAGTTTTCAAATGACCCATCTACAGTCGACTCAGAAGTAAACAATAGGGTTGCGAACTCGTATCCAGTTTAGAGAAAATATTTGTGATAACACTGACCTTACATCACATAAGTATAATAATGTGGGAAATGATTATGCTAAATTTACTTGAGCTTTTCTCAGTTTTTTTTTTATATTAATAAAGTGGCAGTCAAGCATCTAATGGTCAATGGTTGTTTGACGCTCGTCTACACTTGCTAGGGAAGTCCTCAATGGGATGCTAAACTTTGAGAAATGCGTTAAAACACTTTTTGAAGAACTTCTTGTCTAACGCAAAGGGAAATCTTTGGTAGGAAGTTTATTCAGTATATCAGTTCACAAACATCGCAATTTTTTGTTATTTATTTATTATTAATGGTAGGTAATCCATTAACCGAATTTGGGCAAAGCGGTTAATGCTTAGGCCCTTCATTGTGCTAAGGCTTTTGTCTCATAGTGAGGACATAATAGCTTTAACGCGTAATTGTATCACATTTTACCCTACGATGCGGTATTGAGTGTCATAGACAATGGGCCGTGTTATTATGTCGATCCAGTGTATATAGTTATTATCTCATGAAATCTCAAGTATCCAAGGCAATTGTTAACGAAATTCGATAGTTTTCTTATACTCTATTCAGTTTGATTTCCGCACCACTACACGGTATCATTTTTTATTTTTTTTTGAAAGGTAACAATTTATGGATATGAAGAAGGTCTTCATAGCAATTTATCTTTTTATATTTATAATCTGGTAAGAAGTTTCGATAGAAAAAGGCAGAAGCACGGTCGGGACGTGCGTGACGGACGGGCGGTCGTGACCACGGGGTTATATTTGTGTGACGCATAATTACCAAAAAACGAGCCTTTTTAGTTCAGGATTCACACTTGGCCTGTTTTTCACGTTAGAGTTTGCACTAATAACTTCATTCAATTTTACGCTAATATTTCATAGGTAGGTAGATTTCGTAGGTAGTACCTACTCCAAAAGACCAAAAAAAGAATAAGCAGAAAGAACAACGGCAGCTTTGGTACCCACTGAAATAGACACCCACGGGGTATCACACTATGCTTGTTTTATTGACTCATAACAAGTCGAAATTTTCCATATTTTTTAATTAATCTAGCAGTTGAAAATATTGAGTCAAATAAAACAAAAATATCATAGAAACACGAATCGATCGAGTGGGAAATCTATTAATACCAAAGAGATTAAAATATAATATAAGGCATAGAGGGGACAAAGCGAGGATTATTTGAAGCCAAAAGTTATTCCAAGTGGAATAAGTCTAGTACAATTTCGACCGAATGACAGCTCGCGTTCATACTAACTGACATGACAAGGACATGACGCTTGAGCTTCAAAGTTTTGTATGAAAATATTCCCAATGCCCCCTCTATGCTATTATATTTTAATGTCTTTGATTAATACAAAACTTTTTTGTTGTTGTGGTAAAATTGAACGTCGTCGGGATGGCCAAGTGAAAAAATAAATTGATATTTATCGTATCGACATTTCTAAATACTATAGATAAAAATCGAGTGAAAAATATCGATATATCGTCAGTTTTTACATTATTATTTATACATATTCCTAAATTCGTAAAAAAGGACGATGGAAATAGTATTTTTTTATAAATGCTTGAGTCTAAACAAGTATTTAGTACTTAACATGAAATGAAACACGAAACCAGAATTGTGAATTCGATACTGTAAAATAAATGTCGATATATCGCCATTAAAAATATCGACGATATATATATATATATATAATATTATGATAATTATGTATTTGGAAAAATATCGATATTATAATATAGGTATCGATATTTTTTGCCCAAGCAATCATTAACTGCCACTATGTGGCATAGAGTAACTTATATGGCATGTGGTAGGCAGTGCTATTTTCTAACAAAGAGGTTGGAAGAAAATCATTTTCTTTCCTAGAGAAACTTTTTCTTTACACGTCTTTGGTACCTAAAAATCTCATAATAACCTACAAAATACACTAGGTAACGAATAACTTTTAAACCCCAACTTATAAAAATGTTTTATGATTACATATTATCTTAGTCTGTCCAAGAACTATCGATTTTACACGGTTTTGTCTTCCGTGGGCAGGTGTAAGTAGAGTACCCAAAACACATGGACTTTTGCCAATGTTATTTGTGGGATAACAAGAAAAAAAAACCCTCGCCTTATATACCCAAAGCAAAGGTATTCCATTTCTGGATACCAACTATTCATGAGATATTCTTTGGACCCATAGGGGTGAAAGAGTTTGATTTGTAGGTACATAACAATAGTAGATTGTTATACAAGGGTCGGAAGGAATCAATTCCCCTACGAGGTATTTAGACGCCCGAGCGCAGCGAGGGCGGATATAGTCCGAGTAGGAATTGATAACTTCTACCCGCGTTAAACACTCTACTTTTCATTTCGAATTCAAGGAAAATAAACAAAAATAATTTCCATTTTACAAAAATTCAAACATATAAAAACGCAATAATACCTACCTACAAAAAAAAAACAAAATTTTCATCAATACAACCAAAGTGGTTGGAATAAAGAGAAACTTTTTCTTTTAAACGTCTTTGAATACTACATCATAGAGTACCTAACCCACCGACCTAACCTAAATAACATTACAAAAATAATATACAAATCCTTCCTCTTTATAATAATATGTACTTTTAGCCGAGTAATAGTGTTCTGTGCTTATTAGTGTCGATGAAAAACCAGATTTTGAATTTCGGAACAGCTTACCAAATTATTACTCTTTTTTTATTTTAAATATGGAACGCGTACCGCCCCGCGCGCGGGCTATTTTCTGTTGTTTATACCTATACTCACAAGGCCGCACCTTTTTTTCTTATTCTAATTGATGTAAAAAGTTTCGTATCCCTACTAAGTACCCAAAGAGGTTGGAAGAAAGTCATTCTCTTTCCTAGAGAAACTTTTTCTATAAACGTCTTTGCCAAATGTAGTACTATTTTTTTTAATTCATTCCCGCCCTAAGGCCGGAAGCAATTACTATGAGTCTTTCCCGACCGAGGGCGGGAATCACAGCCCTGTATCTCTCTGTGGTGGGAATCATCGCTTCCGACCCAGTACTCAGATCAAACATACACTACTTTCCGAGTATGAGATATGAAAAATATGTTTTTGTGTTAGTTTTATGAAGCTTTGGAAGTATATACAAGGTATACAGGGTGAATTTTTCAAGTGGGCGTGGTAGGCTAAATCAGAAACTATGAGGAATATCGAAAAGTACTCAAAGGAGACTCGGGCCCGATTTCGATGAAAACTAAAACTGCACTTCGGATTTTTAAAAAATTAAGAATCCTAGTCAGGAATCGAACCCGTTGATTTTGGAAAAAAAACCTCACCCTGTATTATTACACCATTCAATAGTGTCGCTAATAAGGATCGAATTCTGTGAAGAAATGACATACGAAAAACTTAAGGAAAACGTTGGATTTTAATAGACTGATTCATATTTTAAAGTAATGCTTTAATTCATACCTGCATTACCTGTATCTTGTCTGAAATGATGCTCAATAACTTTCACAGCATTAAGGGACCATCCATAAATTACGTCACACAAACATGGATTTTTGACCCTCCCCTCGTCCTTGTCACAGCTGGTTAAATTTGTGAGACCTTATCTAGTGTGACGTCACATAAATTGCAATTTTACAACTAGACGTCGAATTAAAACAGCAGTGCCGTAATTAGTTTTATTTCCATTTAAATTCTTTTTAATAAATTTGAAAAAAAAAAAACCCCCTCCCCCCTCTTAACGTGTAGCGTAATTTATGGATATTTTTTTTATTATCTCCTCGCGGTTAGGGGCCAACCGCGAAGATATAACAAAAAAAAATTAGAACATAATGTTGTGAAGATGACCGCGCTACGGGTCTATGTTGAGAAAATTATTGAGCATCATTTTGGACAATGTACAGGTAATGCAGGTATGAAATTAAGGCATTACTTTAAAATATGAATCACTTTATTAAAATCCAACATTTTCCTTAAGTTTTTCGTATTTCATTTTTTCACAGAATTCGATCCTTATTAGCGGCACTATCGAATGGTGTAATAATACAGGATGAGTTTTTTTTTCAAAATCAACGGACTCGATTCCTGGCTAGGATTATTGGTTTTTCAAAAATCCAAAGATGCAGTTTTAGTTTTCATCGAACTCGGGCCCGAGACTCCTTTGAGTACTTTTCGATATTCCTCATAGTTTCTGATTTAGCCTACCACGCCCACTTGAAAAATTCACCCTGTATACTTACCTACAAATGTTGAAAGTTACGACGGGCAAATACTGTGACATGAACAGTGTATTAATCTGCTGCATTAATGTGAATAGCAAAAGTTTCTGGATAAAATCCACAAACCTCTTTGACCGAACTTGGAAGAAAGCAGAGCAAAACACCTATAAGACACCTACATAACATCTCATATTTCTAGTTTCTAGTTGTTATCGTTTGGGAGTAGTAGGTAATTTCATCAAAACCCGTCCCGTCGTAGTTTTTGCGTACCTAATGCGTGTATAGACAAAATAGACAGAAAAAAAACCGGCCAAGTGCGAGTCGGACTCGCGCACCGAGGGTTCCGTACAACCTTGCAAATTTATGGTTTTCGTAATTTTTCCTTTATCTATGCTATAAGACGTTGCTTCGTACCAAATTTCAAGATTCTGAGTTCACGGGAAGCACCCTGTAGGTTTTGATTCCCTTGCAAGTGTCGAAAATTTGCGGCATAAACGGCTGTATCTTTTGATTGCGTTGGCTTAGAAGTTTGATTTTTTCACAGCTTCAAGGGACAGTAGACCTGAGTAATTGATATAAATTTCAGCTTCATACCTCCACGCGTTCCTGAGAAAAAGGGTCTTGACAGACGGACGGACGGACGGACAGACGGACAACAAAGTGATCCTATAAGGGTTCCGTTTTTTCCTTTTGAGGTACGGAACCCTAAAAAATCAAAAAATTGTGTCTTGTTTGATATGATAACTTATACTACTTACGCCAAAATTTTCAATAAATATTTCATGTAAATACAGTCACGGTCTCGTTACAGTTTTATTATATGTGAATTACCAGTTTTCAGGTACAATTCTGTTCACGTCTGTGATTGGGATGCGATATTCTCATTCTTGTTTGCCCAATGTTTTACGTGTAGCAACAACAACCGTAGACGGGGATTGTCATGCAAATATTACATTTTACTTTTACTGTTACCTAATCTTGAAGAAAGTACGTATGCCTTTTGTCACAGATTTATTTTTATGAGCAAAATGTTAAAATTGTGCAGGAGCTTACTAATATAACAATATTTTGTATTTATGTTAGATAATTTGTAAATTTACGTATTGTGTATCAATTAGTGTCCGACCTAAACTGGTTTTCCGGCCGAAACCGAACTTGATACTCACGTAGTCAACTATAAAATTCCTTGAAATACAGAAATTAAATGCATTTTACCCATTATTCTGCATTAATTAGGCCCTGAAATTGAAACACAGTATATTAATTTTGTTGTAATTAGTTATATAATATTAAAAAAATATTAACGTACGGCAATTCCCGAACAGGGCCGCCAGCGTCCGCCAAAGCGTTGCCGATAGTTCGGCGAGCGTGCACGACAACTTCCGAAATCAGTTTCAGTTTCGGCAAAAGTTTCGAAACCGAAACTGCCCCCGAAACTTGATTTTTAGCTGAAACTCGGCCGAAACCGAAACCGAACTTTCGGTCGGACACTAGTATCAATGTGATTTGTATTTTCACAGCGTATTTTATAATACACGTTAAAATCTACACCAAATAGTCGAATCAAGTCACTATAAAATAAAGTAATTTCGGACAACAATGGATGGTTTTGAAATGAATTCGAAGTAAAAACAGCAATTGAAATGTTACCATTTCTATAAATTATACAACTTAGTCTGGGTTCGTGTAACAAAGGTGTAAGGTATAACAGACTTTTTGCATTTTGCTTTAGGGATAAACTTAAACCTAGTTTAGGCTTATTGCAAGGAGAGTTATGGCGAAGCTCCTAGCATAGGCCACGCGCTGCAAAATGCCTCGCGTTTCTATTTTCAAGATAATATATTGGCTTATGTTTGAGACAGTACAGCTGGCCTGCCGCGTGCATCTCTGCATTTCACGTGTCTCCCTCAAAGCCTAATTATACGATGAACAAATCCAGCCGCCCTAGATAAGTGGCAAAAGAAGGTTTTATTCGCTTCGTTGGTGTTTGCTTAGTTGTAATACTAACTATTAAAAACTACATATCAATGACTGTATTTTTTTAGTGTTGCGTCAATTTTACTTCATTTCGTATTTAATTAAACAAATCTTTGCGTTTTACAAAGCCACTTGGCTCGGCTTTAATACCATAATGGATTTCATTTTCCAACTTGGTTACCTACCTACAATTTTAATCACCAAAGTAATGAAGTCAAAGCTGAGTGACAATTGTCTGAAAACCGCAAACATAATTGCCGTGTTCTCGGAAATTGGTAGTGATTCAATATCTCACACCATTTACTAATAGGTTAGTTAAAGTAAGGGCCTATCGATCACCGCCGAAGTGTATGAAGGTGGGGTACCCTGCTCGTTCGCGATAAGGTGAAGAAAAGAGGGAACCGATGGAAACGCCATTGTGCAAAGAACATCTTTCCGTGCTGTTTACTCCAAAGAAATGCTTCGTTTTTTGTAAAAAATATTATTTATTGTACAATAAAGATTGGTATACACACTTCCTTACCAAATATTTATTTTTTATTGTTACATTAACAAAATATTTTCAAATTTGCAAATAAGAACAACAATATAACAACCGGATAAAAGATGAAATAAAAAAAATATATTAAAACCAATAACATAGGTACGTTCTGCCACTGGCGTGCCATCTAAGAATTAGAATACACCCACTTCACACGTGTTGCAAGGTCCGTCAACCCGCATGGAACAGTGTTTGACACTCAATGGACGAGAAGGCCTTTGGCTTCAAATAGGACGCTTGTGATGATTAATAAGTAGAACTAATTTTCTACTTAAAATACGTATCATAACTTTAGCTTCTGTTAGCTAAAAAAGAGAATGGACAGATAATTTTGCTGCCTTTATAACTATCTGTAATTTTGTAATGTAATGTCGTGTGGCAATAAAATCTGCAACTGTAGTAATCTAATATAAAACCTTCTAAATTACAATGATTTAGTTTTTTATTTAATACTATTATTGTCCGAGTAACTTTTCCCAAAGTAGGTCTACTAAAAACGAAGAAATAAATATACTAATAAAAATTGCCAAAAATGTTAACGAAGCAAGGGGCGATGCAATTTATTTGTGAATATAAATTATTACCTGAAATGTAATAAAAGGACCTACCTACCTATAATTCGAATCTAGAGTTCATATACAATGCGTTATTATCCAATACGTCAAATCCATAAAATGTTTATAAAAAATGATGAAATATGAGGTAGATAGGTTACCGTTGTCTGCATCATATGATTGATTGTGGCCAAATCGGTTACTCATATGTTTGCTCTCAATATTTTCAGCACATTTTTGAATTTTTCGCAGTGATTAATTATAACTACATCTCTGTTTTCGTAAAGCTGGCGTGATGATTTTTCATATTCCTACCTCTCCAATCTCTGAAGACATTAAAAAATTGTTAAAAAATCAAAGAGATTAAAATATAATTAAATCTCTGTTTGAAAATTGAGTTGCTCCAGAAATATTATATTCGTATAGATAAGGTTATTGCCGAGAAAACTTTGTGTGGTCTACATAAAAAATACTAACTTACTATCCAAACCAACCAAATCTTGCGTTAAACGAAACTCAATTGAAGGCAGAATACAATCCAAATAATGTCTTACTGTATTCAAACTTAAAGCAGGATTGAAGAAACAGTAAACCTTTTTTATAACTATACAACGCGTAACAGAAAAAGCGCAATTCCTCATACACCCCAATTAGTACATAAATATAAAAAATTTATGATGCGGTCAAACTTTAATTTTGTCGAACCAATTTTCTTAAATATCGATCACTAATAGCACGATTTCCATAGAAAGCACTAAACTCAGCTACGCTAATTCATTTTTCAGGAAAATTTAACACATATTAAAAAACAGCTTAAATCGATTAAGTAGTCGATACTGAACAAACTGATTTCAGGAGTTGAGCTTATTCTGTTACATATTGTATAAATGTACATTACTCAGTGATAAAAATGCTAGGACGAGTTAATAACTAATATTACATATTATTATCTTAAAGTGGAAAATGCATAACAGCTAGTGATACGTGACACGTATGAGTCTTTGCCATTGAATCGATAATTATTAATAGGCAGCCTGACGCAGTTCTGTGGTCCGTTGTACACGAGTTGCAGCTTAGCTGAGCGAAATTAATGAAAGGTTCACAATTCGCAATCAATGTCATTCGCATTAATTGTGAGTTAACGGCATAGTGATGATTGAAAATACTTGAAAATGGAATATGTTTTTTTTTGGCAAAGGATTTGTTTATTTAATTTCATGTGCTATGAAATGTACAAATGACGAACTTAATGCCTAAAGTAATTATCTACCAGTCAATCATAGGCTAAGCAGAAATAATTTGGCAAGCAAACTATAAAAAAAGTATACATCAAATGGGAAAAAGGTAAAGTAATGATGACGATGTGTTCAACTTTTATTTATTGCAGGCTATTGAACATATTTCAACGGGTGTTCCTTTCAGTGTTTAAAGCTGATATTATAACAGAAGCCGGGAATTTGTTGGAGAACGAACCGGTTTTCTCTGAAACGGTTTCTAGTCTCCTATGTGTTTCAGTGTTTAAAAAATACTAACACGAATAATAACTAAGTACCTTTAGGTAATAATGGGAAAATATTAGGTATAAGATGTTATAAGTTGATTTTAGTAAAAAGCAGGACCGAATAAGCTAAGGTGTACGTAAACTCTAATCAATTGCAGAAAACGCGAAGACCAACCTAGCAGTCTATCAAAAAGTCACTCATTCGATTCTTTTGGCGCTCATGCTGTCATCAAAATCAATGGACCGTCTGGAGAACAAATTTTTTAACAATGGAGCTACAAAGGTTTGCAAAGATATGGCAAAGTAGGTACAAGTATAATATGTAGCCTACGCCGCTTCAGACACCAAGCCTTTTATTACGAAGAAGAAATATTATTTACTTTTTTTACTTTTTTTTACTTACACAGTTGATAAATCGAAGGGGTGCGAAGGGGTGCTGTTACACATGTCTCAACCAATTCCGAGGCCTACGGGTATTCTCGCAATTTTTTCTTCACTTTAGTATGTTAGTTATAAAAAATATATATTTGTACATGCCCTTTCAAAGTAGTGAGCCTCCAACCTATTGGGTATCATGCACGAAAGACGGGTTCATTTCCAAGAGGCCTATAATTCTTGATCTACGATGTTTTCTAGTCGATTAGATGACTATACATAAATCCAGATTTTTCTATTTGAACAAGCATTTCTTGGCGGCCTCTATAAATCAACAACTATTCGCTCTATTGTCATCTTGTTAGCTACTAAAGTTTGGCCCTGACACTTCGACCCGAACCCGATATAGTTTAGTGTCAATGGTGAGCCAGTTGACAATTAAATCCGTTTTACATACTCGATCCTTGTCCATTTACTAACTAGAGCCATTAATTTAACCTATAAAGAAAATAATTATCTGCAGGTAATTTATTTTATTTTATTTTATTTTATTTATTTGGTACACCAACGTTTGTTACATTAATACTTATTTACTAACATACATTCAAAAACAGTTTTATAAATGCAACAACCAGTTAAAGGTGCACACCACATGCATATAATATACGGTACCTAAGTAAAAGTATCAATAAGTAGAGAAAAAAAAAAATCAAAAACCTAAGGCCTAAAGGTCAACAACAAACAAGGCCTTAAAACTTGTCGTATAATACTTTCTGGAGCCTGGCAGTAGAATCCACATGAATATCGACCAGATCGTTGTGGCTGTTAAAGCAATTTACATAGTCTAGCTAAAGGGGAGTTTGCTCCCAAAACTGATCTTCGGAAAGGCGGACAAAGTGGAGTGATAGGTTGTCGAGGATATCGTGAGGGGACTCTCATTTTAAAATTTTGGAGTAGTTGAGGGCAATCTATTTTATTTTGAAAAAATTTAGCCAAGAAGGTGAGATCCATAATATCTCGCCGATTCTCCAGAGAGATGATTTTGAAATGGCTTAATCTATTCGCGTAGGATTTAACTTTTTTAGCGATGCCATTTCGGTATGCTAGATTGTTGAGGAATCTTTTTTGGATGCGTTCTAACCTCAAAGAGTGTGTAGAGTAGTGAGGTCTCCAAACTACGCTGCAATATTCGAGGATACTCCTCACAAGACTGTTATACAAAAGTATTTTAGTTTTGTTTTTACGAAATACTTTGATATTTCTTATGAGAAAGCCTAATACCCTGGAGGCCTTTTTAATGACGCATTCCATATGAGGGACAAAAGTTAGTTTATTATCAAAGGTGATGCCCAGGTCCCGGATCTCATTGACCTTTTCAATGGTAATATCATTAATTTTAAATTCAGAGTGCAGAACGTTAACTTTTCTTGTGAATGTAACATGGAAGCACTTTTTGGCGTTAAGATCCATACAGTTTTCACTACACCAATCAACCAATCTGCTGAGGTCATCTTGCATTAACTTAATATCTTCCGATGATTCACATAATCGAACAAATTTTAAATCATCGGCATATAAAAATGGCTTAGAATTATGAAAACACTCTGGAATGTCATTAATAAAAACATTGAAAAGGATCGGTGCCAGATGTGATCCTTGGGGCACACCAGAAGTAATATTATTAGGGCGAGATTCGTAGCCGTTAACAACAACTTGAAAATTCCTTTCAGAGAGGTAAGATTTAAACCAATTAAGAAGTGATCCGGTGAACCCGTAGGCTTCTAATTTCTGTACTAGTATGTGGTGAGAGACCTTGTCGAATGCCTTGCTAAAATCTGTGTATATAACCTCTGCTTGCTTTTTAGAGTCTATTGCATCAATCAAGGTCTCTGCAAATAGAATCAAATTGGTTGAAGTTGATCTGGAGCCAACGAAGCCGTGTTGGAAATTAGGTAGTGTTTGAAATGCATCTGAATGAAGGGACAGACCAGAGACTCAAAATTTTTGCCAAAAGCGGAAAGGATCGAAATAGGCCTGTAATTGCTCACTACTTCAAGTTTACTGTCCTTGTGAATCGGTACAACTATTGCTGATTTCCAGTAGTCAGGAAATACTCCAGATTGTAAAGACCGGCTATATATTAAGTAAAGAGGTGAGACTAATTCTTCTGCACAAGCTACAATAAATACGGGGGGTATACCATCCGGTCCTGAGCCTTTGTTAGGGTACAGAGAGCCTGTACAAAATATCATATAAAATATCTATCATACAAAATATCTGCAGGTAATGGTACAGATTTTGACAAATCTGTACCATTACCTGCAGATATTTTGTAGTAATTACCGATCAGAGCATGCGACAGGAATATAAACTGATCAGGTATAATACCTACTATTAATAGTAATAAATTGCGTGACACAATTCACTAACGGTTACTATAGACAGAGCCGGTATCTACTATGGGTACTAAACTACTACATACATACTAGCACTGATACATTAAACCACCAGACTTGTTAATGCAACAACACGTTAGCCTAGGGAAGAATCCAACCTGTGATATCCGACTCAAAACCAAAGGAATTATTGTGGCAAATTGCATGTTTTTTCCCTCATGATCACACAGCCCATACTTTCTGATGTATGAGGAAAGACCCTTAGCTCAGCAGTTGGCTGTTACGTTAATCATGATCACAGATTATAAGTAAGTAGGCACTGAAGTCCAGTAATCAATTAACGAGCATCCCTAAAAATAAACATGGAAACGCCCATCATTTACCCTTGTTTGTGACGTTGGAGATTAATTGCCATCATTAGTCAATAGCGTTATTATCATCATCATAAATGTCATATTGCAGATGAGTTATCGCATCGCAAGGTCTTTGTTAATAAAGCGTAATTATTATAAGCTTCTTGATGCTGCACCAAAAGTGAATTACACACGAGTAAGAGCGACAAGCATCAACAAATAATACCTATGAATGTAACTTGAAGAGCACACACTGTTGTACAGTTGTGTTGTAAATGGTTGCGACAAAGTGTCATAAAGTGTTAATCGAAGTACCTAAACGAAATTTTATAATTTTATATGCAGACGGTACATGCACGAAAAGAAAATAATAATTTAATCGAGCTATGAGTTGCCCGATTTCTTGTTCAGATTAGTTTTTATATTCATCTATTCTTTGGTTTAAAAAACAAATTTAAAGATTTTAACACCATGTTCCTGGACACCGACGACTTGATCTCGAAAAAAAAAATTGTTAGTAAGAAAAATCTGTTTCTTGAAATTCTCTACGGCATTCTCGTAATGTAGTAAAGATTTTATTATAATTATTATTGAAACCTAAGCTATATTGTATCTCTTTATATGCGAAATAGAGTTTGCTTCAATAAAGATGCGTTTGCATTCGCTGACTAATTACCTAATGTGTCCTAAGCATATAAATAACGTTATCACTTATCATGCTTTCGGAGATATTCAGAAGATCAGATTAAAAAATCATTGACGTTATTTTACACCACTAATATCTGGCGCCCTAGGTCCAAGACTACTCGAAATTCGTAAAGCGAGGAGCTGTTGCAAAAAATACAAGTGAAAAAAATACATTGATGCTGGTATCGACCCTGGATATGTTTTCAATAGAGATTCATATAATCCGCTAATTAACGGCGAATGAACGGGTTCCATTAATCAACATCAATACAAAGTTTACAGATACATACATACATACATAATCTACGTCTATTTCCTAATCACTATTCATATTAAAATCTGCGGTCGCAAAGAATCATTCTAACACACACAAAGTTGTTAATTGACTAAAGGTATCTTTCTTGACCGATCAAGTAGAATACAGACAGACTCAATAAGATTATCTATTGCCCTTGAACGTCAATGGGGCGCTGATGCTTGAGTGGAACGCGTAAGTTGTAGGTTCGACTTTATTCCATGCAGAAAACGTAGGCCTGCGTGATTTTTTGATAACAGAAAATTGGAGTCACAAAGTCATGGTTAAAAAGCTATAGTTACAATATGTAGAACATCAAGTAATCATCGCAGCAGTTAATAATGCAGCTCTCAGAGACAAAAAACTTTACAGTCACACGGGTAAAGTGATCGGGCAAAGTTGCGTCAGTTGGTAACTTCCCAGGGGCATATTCACTTTGACGTAAAGTGACCGGAGCAACTGACGCTGGGAGTTAAATTGCAATTTCACGAAGCATTCAGTGCAGCATAGTGAGGGCAGTGATAACGCTGATTTATTTTAAGATAGTGTTAAACACCCGTTAACGGTTTTCCGGTATTGCAAAAGGTTCTGATTTGGTGGTGATGATTAATAAACAAGTTTCTTTTTACACTAATATTGTGTCCACCCCGGTTCTAATCTCTCAGTTATATCCACTGCAAGAGGTAGCTGCAAGCGATAGGATTGTCATCTATCATGTAATGTTGTTTTTTTTTATCTGTAATTTAATAATTTTGGTTTACAATAAAGAGTTATTGTATTTTTATAGTTCGGTATCAAAGGAATATATTAAAATGATTACCTTTGTAAGGGTTTTTATTGAAATAGTCACTGCATGATAGATGAACCAATAAGTTTTTCAAAAACACATAGCTATGACTTGCTTGATAGCTCCAAAATTAAGGTACTTTGCCTATCTTCTAGATATACCTACAAGCATAAGTATATTTTTTATTTTATGATAGTTATCTACGTATTTTTAGTTATTTTAAATGATAGAGCCCATTGCTACCCCTTCTAGCAGGTTACATCCGAAAGAAATAGGAAATCGACTTATACGAAACGGGTATGAAACAATTACAATATATAAACGCAAGTCTTTCATTTACCACGCCCATGCACTAATCAGCATATTATTGGGCGTTACGGGTATTGCTTTTTCTTTCAAAGTCGCCGCCGGTGATTCTCTATCGATTTGTCTTCATTAGAACATGTCGATCAACTATGCTACATTACGAGTAAACGGCCGATTACTGACATTGGTTAAACAGGTGAGGTCAAAGTTTATGGTTGTCGCACACATAGCAACTCGTAAAATGATCAAGCTTTCTTTTAAAAAACACATAAATAATATCACTTCTTTTATCCCAGAGGGGGTAGGCCAAGTTTTCTGGATAAACCCAATTTTCACGAGATTTTCTTTGGACCTCTAAAAGTGGTAGGTGGTGAACCCGTCGCCGTACCGGGTCCGTTACACATGCCTCTGAATTAATTCTGGGTTTCCTAATGTTCCATACCATTATCTATAAAACGGCAAAAAAATCACGTTTGTTGTATGAGCCCCCTTATTACATTTATTTTTATTCTGTTTTTTAGTATTTGTTATTGTTGCGGCTACAGAAATACATCATTTGTGAAATTTTTTTAACTGACTAACTACCACAGTTCATGAGATAGAGTCTGGTGACAGACGGGCAGACAGAGGAGTCTTAGTAATAGGGTCCCGTTTTAACCTTTGGCTGCGGAACCCTAAAAACGATATGCCCCCAGCCAAATGTCAAACGAATTCATTCGCTTGGTTGTTATACTAACTATTAATAACTACGTGTCAGTGACTATACTTCTTTACAATGTTCCCTCAATTTTACTCGGTTGCACTATACAGCCGCGCGCACAACACTAACGTCAGAGTCATACATTTGTCACTATATTCAAGTTATTTCTATCTTTTACAAAGTCACTTGTCTCAAACCTAGGTCTCCGCCTCAATTCGAGCCATATAGTATTTTTCATTTGAAATTCCCTACAACGCACACTAATCAGCCCCCTCTTTTCGTTCTTTCGATTGCATCTACATTCTATAACTATATACATGTCTCAGTTTATCAGATATCGTATGGTAATGCCGTGTGGAAAAAACGTGAATTGGGTGGCAGCATCGCGTAGCCTCGGGACGCATGCTGCCACCGCATTAAATGCATGCGTCTTGATTGTAAAAAAAATATACTTAATAATCTAAAAAATATTTTATTTATTAATTTCGAGCCAATAGTAAACGTTCTAATCGTGAATAAGGAAAGACTCATAGCCACAGGAATGAGGTGTTATTTATTTATTTTAAATTATGGTTCATTAAGACAATTATATTTTCTGCACAAAAGTATTGGAATTTGCCCTTCGTGGGCAACACGGCCCACAGTTGTTAGATACGTACTTAGCTATAGTAATTTAAGATATAGTAATAGAAATATCAAATTCATTTGCAATAGGAGTGTCCAATTAAATTGAATAGTAGATGATATTTGTAATAGTATCGAAAAGTATCACGAACGTTAGGTAAATTAAAGCTATAGAATCATTTTTAATCTAATATTTAAATTATAAAATCTCTACAAATTTAAAACATTGGATTATTAGAGAAAGCCTATCAATTTCAGAAGCCCTGAGTCCCATTAAACATGACAGCAGACGAAAACCGAAACGTTCAACAATATTGTAAATGACAAATAAACAACCTTTTTATCAGCGCGCAAATACTAAACTAATTGGTATACACGACACGACTAACGTAGAACATGAAAATTATTATGTCGACGACTTCAGTATACAGAATTCCACGTTCACAAACACGGTGCCAACCCTAATGGGGACCAGACAATTTTATCGCCAAGTACAAAATCCAGACGGTGGTTAGATACTAAGTATGGCGGTGTATAGTGCATTGTTTCGTTTGCGGTACAACATTGTTAGAACAAATTACTTTATTGTTCAACATTATGTTTTAGGTCACTGAAAACAATTGATAATTGTCGCTGAGAGAAATAAAAATAAATGAGATTTAATTTCAATGTACGTGACCAAAATATTGTTTGAGATAATTAGGTAATTAAGCGCTTTTGGCTTATCTGTATAGTTTCTACGTTCTAAATGTCAATACTATTATATTACACGGACTTTATATACGGACGTTGAAAATTTTTAACCTTTAACCTCTCAAGCCAATAAAATAAAACACAATTGATTTTTAATTGCTCGACGAATTAGGTGGCCACAAGCCTACCATTCATAAAGAATAAGCGGTAGGCTTGCGTGGAAGATTATAGCCCAATGACATTACATATAAACAAGTGGTAGACCATAGATACGAAGATATAAAATATGGATAAATGCGCTAATTAGCGCCTCTAGCGTCAGTCGCTTTCGAACAAGAGAACGGTACCCCGTGCATTGCATTTAGCTGTTATTTTTATGTTTAAATTATGGTATGTGATTTTAATAAAATGTAAATTTGTGTTGTCGATGCATTTGGAACTATTTTAGTTGTTTAGTGTGAGTATAACATATCTACTCTCTCATAGTTCTCAATCTAAGGTATCTCTATATCATATAATTATAGTGTGTCATTATTATAGCACATATTTTCTCATAATTATTATGTGAGGAAAATCCCAAGACAGTATAGATAGATCATCTATACAAGTATGATCCGAGAGAAAAGGAAAATAAATTAAAACGAGTCTTATTACTACTTGAAAACGACCTACCATTATACTATAATTACTTACTCGACACAAAAGGAAAAAACACGGAGTTGTAGATAAAATTATCTATCTAGAAAATTATTAAGAGTGGGCACTAGCGTGTTGGTTGTTAAATATTGCTAAGAACTACAATTTCTAGTTTCTACAGAAAATAATATTAAAAATATATACTGGTGGCTATTTTTTGGATTCTAATATCTCTGCCAACCCCTTCAAGGATGAAGGCGTGTAATTTTTTTGTAATATTCGCAGCGTCGTACACAGAAGGAAGGTACATTTAAATATATAGCTTTTGTTACGTGTGCCGTGTGATGAAAGACCCTTAGCTCAGTGGTGAGGTGTTACGGGTTGATGATGATAGCTTTTGTTTGATTTTCTTGGTCGTTATTATTCTTTCATTTATTCAAGTGTTATCACTCAAGGGTCGCCTATAGTTTGGACACACGTTGTACCTAAACTACTCTGCAGGATTTAACCATTCCTACTTCTGCCTTCATCATCATTCGTTTGTCAACAATATTCTATGAACATAATAGACCTACCCTGTCTAATATTTCTAACTAGCGACCCGCCCCGACATCGAACGGGTGCAATGCTTATACTAAAATCTTCCTCTTGAATCACTCTATCTATTAAAAAAAACGCATCAAAATCCGTTGCGTAGTTTTAAAGATTTAAGTATACATAAGAACATAGGGACATAGTGACATAAGAATATAGGGACAGAGAAAGCGACTTTGTTTTATTCTATGTAGTGATGTTCCTTTGTTTAGTTCAGATTGTTTTGTCTTATTCTACTTGTCAAGAAAGTAGTTGTACCTATTCGGATTAGGTCAATAATAATTTTTATTTCTGGCAATATTTACATGATCATAAATAACGTAAACAGAGGCCCATTAAATTATTAGCCATTGGCACGCTAAAAGAAAGCAAAATTTATTTCGCTGATTGAGTCTGTGCAAACGTGTTGCTGACACATCCTATCAGAGACCGTGATTTCTGTGTCAAGTTATCGGCAACCTGGTACAGTTGCTGGTTACTTTTTCTGGATACTGTTATGGTTCGGTGCTTGTAGTGTGTGCAATTGTGGAAATAGTATCAAGATTAATTACTGTTGCTTGTGTCTTCAACTTGCAACATTTAGTTTCCCGAAGGAATATAGGTAGGTATATCAAGTGGAAGCAACTGGTAACATACAGAAAATAGTAGGTATATTGAATGGTAGAGCTTGTGTCCGACACAGAACACATAAGTGTCTACGTTGTGCAGCGTCTAATTTAATCAGTAAAATACGCCCGCTGGATCTGAGTTTACGTTAAAACTATAATCAGGTCTTAAAATCATACCAGTTCTCATCACTAGTGTCAACTTAAGGTGATGAGCAATATTAACATTATGATGATGAGTACCACTTCTCATCACCATAAGTGTACGTACACCATCACTATACAACACTTTAATTTAATTAAGTCTATAGTGTTGCATTCTGGAGCCCAAAACCATAGTAAGTAGTATGGTTATATGGTTACAGATAGTGAACATGGACATGGATTAAAATAAAAAAGTACCTAGCATGTTTTAAAATGTCTGTCTCTAATATATATATTTTTATCAAATTATTGTTTATGTTGCACTATCTATTATTAGGTATATTTAACACTATCTATCATGCAAATACATCTGCAAATTTGAATGTTATCTTTTTTTTCTGAATTATCGTTGGAGTCAACACTTACATCCAAAAGTAATAAAACATTTAATAAGTAAATCGGGAATATCTCAGGTCAACTAGTTAGATAAACTTGTGCCATTCATTGGATATTTTATTGCATAACAGATACTCTATAATGTAAACAAATCGGTTTTAAATCGTCCTAGTATCAAATAATATAGGTCTTTATAGCTTTACTATATAAAATATATCAAAAGATTGTCAAACAGTAAAAACGAGATTTTTTTCAGAATTTTCTAGAATATTATTTTCGGAATAGCAAATATTATTATCATGAGATTATTTATTTGTTTTATCTTTTTGTAATATTGTAACACATAATCTCACGTTTATTTCCCATTGGGGTAGGCTGAGACAATAATAATTTTAAATAATACTATTACTAAGTGGGTAGTTAAAAATAAAAATGTGCTGGTTTCCACATCATTTATCTTAACAAGCCAATACAAAAGTTGGAAAAGAAACATCTAGATGGCCCGACACAGTATTTTTGTGACTGATTAGATAATATTTCATGTAAGTAAGTATGTTTGATAGATCGCCTGTTTGAAAAAGCAGTGTTGTTTATTTTGAACTTAACGTATCTGCTGCAGTAATCGATCATGAGCCTTTGTAATCCTACGCTGACGTGTCCCTATTTCAAACCTAGCCCGAACTTTAGCTTTTCACTTCTAACAAAACGATTGCTGAAAAAATAAGTTATGCCAGACATAGCGGCAACACGTTGTCTTTACTTTTTTACCACTTTTGTTAAAACACTAAAAGCGAACAAATATCACGCCTTTTATCCCCGAAGGGGCAGGCAAAAGGTATTTAGTCATTTCTGGAAATACCTCATTATCACCAATATATTTTTTGAGCCCTAACGTTACAGGTGGTGAGCCTATCAGAATCAATTCAATAGGACCTTGGGACCAATTTTTGAATCTCACCAAGTGACTAATTCTTACCGATGTGAGTGATTTCCGAAAGTTCGTATTTTGGAAACTCATCGGTGACTTACATTTGTCATACCTATGATATCGATTTACGAATGCCCCCACCCACTCGTAATTGAAATCACCATGCGATTGTTTTTGACAGTTGACGTATGTGCCATGTGCCAAAAGTGCCAAAGTATGTTTTTCGGAAGAATAAGCAGCGGGGCTCGATTGTGATATTTTGTGATTGCGACGATTTATTGAAAACAGAGTGTGACTTTCAAAAATACGGCTTTTGGAAAATGGTGACATAAAAGTCATGGGTGATAATTTTAGTCACCGGTGATTTTGATATCACCAGTTAGATTCAAAAATTGCACTCCTGGACGTTTCCTTACGATTCTTTCCTTTACCATCGAGCAAGTGATAATATGTATTTAAGTTTTTGAAATACCAATTGGTGCATGCCCTCGTCAGGTTTAGAGCCCCGAGAACGGGACTCTTTAACCACAATGCTATCACTGCTCAAACGACAAAACTATAGATGAAACTTCTAGCACATCAATTACTAGCATAAAAGGCATCTCAGTAGGTAATAAAGGCTACAATCTTTACAGACAGTATAAAGTAAGGTGCGGTTATTTCAATAAGTGACTTTATTGTATCGCAGGGGACGGGAAGTGCTTGGCTTAACGAGGTCTGAGCTGTTTTTATGGCTATTTTTATGGTGTAGCTCACTGTGGTGTGGTTCACTAGAGATACACATATTGTTACACCGAGTTTCTATTCCTGTATAGGGTAGCTTATATACAACACAGTTACATGTTATTGCCACAACCTACTTCTAAAGTTAAAACTACTTACATTTGAACAGCGTGGTGTGAATAATCCCAACTCGTAACCGGCTTCGAAATGGGAAAAGAACAGTCCCATCTCGAAGCTGGCTACCAAATCTAGCTACGAAGTGGGACGAAGGGGTTGTGTCGCGCTAGGAGTCTATCAATTTCAGACATTTAGTATGGTAAGAACTACATTTGGTATAAGTATATGTATATCTAAATTGTGTCATTCTTTTCCCGACCCTAGTTAATGGAATGCGCAATGTAATTCCTAGCTTAAAAAAAAATTTGGCAGGGGACAATTTAATTGATTTAGTATGTTTTATTTAATTATTTATTTCTTCAACTTACAACTATCATTACAGGTTTGAAAACCAAAAAACACTATAAATACATGTTGTTGTTTCAAATGTGTTTTGTTACAGTTAGTGTTTGATTTTGCAATGTGTATCGAACACCAAAATTACAGTGAACTCAGAAAGGATTTTCATAATATACCTACCTACCTACATTTCACAAATTCCTTCTTGTATGAGTATTCAAAATTGCAAATAATGGCAAACTTCACTATTAATTTCCTGTTGGCGGAGTTTCTCACATCCTTCTAAGGGCGCTAATTATTACAATTACAGTATATCCGGAATATATTAATTTACTTGCCCGCGACTTCGTGCGTTTCGCGATGAAAAGTAGACGATGTGTTATTCTATATTATAATAAATATAGGCTATATCACTGTAAAATATATTACAATCCGTTCAATAATTTTTGCGCAAAAGACCACAAGCATCCATCCGTCCACACATCCATCTTTATAAACTTCCGCGTTTGTAATAATTATTAGTAGGATACTTTATAGGTAGCTATAAATATAGCAAGTAATATTTTAAAACCCTTTACTCATTCTGCTACTTTGCTAATGGGACCTTTAATTAGCTTACTGTATCAGCTTTAACAAACTCTTGCTAATTGCAAGGTAAAAAACTGCTGTGTGGAAATTTACTAGGAAACATCAAAGGTAACCAAACGCCAAAGAAAGCATCAACGAAGATTAGATTCCATTAGTATAGCAGAGTTTCAAACTTGGGACGTTACTGTCTTTTTTTTTTAATAGAATCGTCTTCACTTAATATATATAATTAAATACGCTTATATAAATTGACTTATATATATTTTTTACTCTACTTACAACGGAAACAACTCCACACTCAGCTAAAAATAACTTGATTTCTCATTTATTCGTCTCAGAAAACATGAGACAAATCGACATGAATTTCTTGATATATCTGCTTGAATAGGTATCACACCTCAGATTGTTTTGCATTATATAGATATGCATAAATGTAGAAAATAAAGAAGTGAATAAATGTAGAAAATATAAAAAGGGTGTAACAGTACACACCAACCGTCTATCGACGCCAGGTATGCGTAGATGGAAAATCCTTAAATCTCACAGTAATTAATTTAAGATTACAAATTAGACTTTTATTACCCAACTTTAGTGAGTCCGGTAAATAAACCCAATGATTTTCGCAAGTCATTAAGTGTTACGGCTATAAAAGAGCGGTATTAACAAATTGGGCAAACACCCGCTTCAATGCCGGGGTCAGCCGATAACCACATTTGATTTTATTACACATCGTTTGTAAACATCCTAAACTTTGATTTGGAAATCTGTAAGGTAACTTTTTTAATCCGTCAAACAACGCTTGGACTTATCAAAGTACAATATAGCCTACAATAGTTAGGGGTCTACGTAGCTTCCAATTACTGAAAGTATTTTTAAAATTGCTTTAAAATTCACCTCTTTATAATATTAGTTTAGATAAGTGAAATTGCGTACTTAGCAGTTTAAACACATTATCCCACCGGGTCCACCGAAGTTGGGTACACATATAATTTTTAATAGTATCTACGTATTGTTTTCACCATAAAGTTCAAATAGTTTTTAAAAAAACAGTGCTAAACGGCTACCATAGCGGTTTGGATTGCATAATTTTCAAATGTCAACTGTTCCTGTATTCATACAGAATAGTTTTATTGAAAAACTACATTCCAAATTCCCGGGGAAAACCCACGGAAGTTTAAAACTTACCTTTGTAGAAACTCTCTCGATCTTAATCTGCCCACGTGAAAACTGTCACTGTTGCCCTTCACAAGAATTGTTCACAAACACAGTTTCACTAATTTAATCCATTATTGTGTTTTGGATAACTTCTGATATTGGTGACGAGAGAGACGAACAGTGAGCGCACACCCGCGCCTTAGGAGGGATAGGATTGCACTGACTGAAGTTTACTGGCGGATCCACCGGACAGTTTCAGACTACTTTTATAGACCACCCTTTATATAAAAACTAAATTTAGTCTTTTTCGACTACTCGGGTGTAACTAAGACTATAAATGTATTATGATTTAATTTGATCGAACTTACGAAATTTTCTCATATTACAGTTTTCGAATACTAATCTTTCCGAACGCTGACGAGCTTATTTTTCAATCAATAAATAATTACATTTACATAATTATACGTTTTTGGAGGGCTTAAGAGAGTTTTTGTAACGAAGTTGGGTTAATGAAATGATGGAATTTGCCAAATAGGATTTTCGGTTAATCTTTTTATATCATTACTTCTTCCGTTTAATTGCTTTAATCCGAAAAGTTTGCGTTCACATTTTGTTTTGTTTCTCAGTGTAACATAATGGGAAATTTAATTAGTTAGAGAAAATGAAGATAAGGACTTTTATGGCCTGAAAGGTAATAACTGTTTAACCTTTTTCCTAGGCTATATAAGCTCTTCTACATATGTAGATATAATGGAGGGTATCCCTTAGGTAACCAATTAAGCTTAGCAAGTGCATTGGCAGTCGCAGTATGAGACAGCGTATACTGATTGTACTACTTTATTATTAACGCGCTGAATTTATGACAATCTATATACTCGTACATATAAAACAAAGTCGGGTTAGTTACACCACTTATAACTCGAGAACAGCATGAAAGATTTTTAACATCTTTGGTTTACCTTTTGATTTTTTCTTCGCTTTGAATAGCAGAATCACTATCACTACATAGTATAAAACAAAGTCGCTTTCTCTGTCCCTATATCCCTATGTCCCTATCTATGCTTAAATCTTTAAAACTACGCAACGGATTTTAATGCGGTTTTTTTAATAGATAGAGTGATTCAAGAGGAAGGTTTTAGTATTAGCATTGCAACCGTGCGAAGCCGGGGCGGGTCGCTAGTATCTATTAAAACATTGACAAAAATCGGGTTTCACGCGGGCAATGCCGCTGGATACCCACTGGTTAGTAAAAATGTTCAAATATTACCGTAGATAATTTTTTCAAAAATTGTTTAATATGGTCAGCGGTTTCCAATATGATTTCTTACAATACTAAAAATAAGTTAAAAATAATAATAATATAATCTCACGCCTTTTTATCCCCGAGGGGGTAGGCAGAGGTATTCCATTACTGGATATACCCACATTTCACGAGATATATTGGACCCCTAAACGTGATAGGTGGTGAGCCCATCGCCGGACCGGGACAGTTTACACATGTCTCAGAATTAATTCTGAGACCTATTAAAAATATATTAAAAAGTTTGGAAACTACAATGCATCTAAATCATTTTGAAATCGCTTCCTCAGAAAACATATTCAGAAGACATATTATAAATATGTCTCACGGTTTTCTTTTCTCAAAAATGATTGCGATTTTTCTTCAGGACTCTTGAGAAGGTTTCACTCCGTCTCTGGGGGATTGGAGGACCATATTTATTGACGCTGGGAATGACACTTCACAACCAGAATAGGAGTAAGGATCTCTCCAAGTCCTTGGAGATGTCACGTCAAGTGGGCAGATGTGTTTGTAAATAATAAAATATGAATAATATTTTTGAACAGCTGCCTGGCACAGATCTCTTTGAGTGGCACGTGCTGAAACCTGTTGTCTTCTTACAATATTTAAAAGAAGTTAATGTTAATGCAACGTAAAAGACAGCACCTACCTAATGATGTAGGCTCCTGGATACCTGTAACGCAGGCTAAACCTAGCTTAGGCTATAGTCTGCAGTCAGTCTATAATTATAAAGAGAAAATGAAAATACATTATTTTTATAATTCATTACAAGGGAAATATGGTATTTTCAAATACTTAAGCATTCGTAACAGCGCCTCAATCTGTGTAAAAGCACAACTTTCACAAAGACGTTTGATAGCTGCTATGAAAATTTTAGTTCTACTAAACAGTCTACGAAGAGCTAATAGAGCTAACTAAGTCGTATAAGTAGCTAATTAAGAATGCTTACACAACACTAAAATAACCAAATTGAAAGTCAACACTCAAACGTGCTGTAGGCAGCAGCGCCCCAGCGCGTGACCACAGACAGTTCGAAGGCGTTATTTGGAATTAGCAGCACTATGCCGGCGCTGTAATTGCTCTATCAAGTTGTTTACACTAGATTTTGACCCTTATGGGGAGGCTGTGTCTTTGCGTTTCTGTAGAAGATTGGGAAGGCAAATGTATAGGATTGACTGGATTGACAAAGCTGCAAAAAGTCACTTGAAGCCTATTGACTGTTACTAAAATACTGTCAAAGTCAGGCCAAGTAAAAATGATGCAAGACAACAAAAATATACAGTCACTGATACATAGTTTTGAAGAGGCAGTATTGTGGTATTTGTAGAACTCGCTAAGTGTGAGTCGGACTAGCACATAAAGGGTTAAAACCTTACCACGTATATTGAAACAGCAGGTGTCTTGTATGGGGGAGACATAAACCCATAGACATAGAACAGACCCGGTCCGGCGATGGGCTCACCACGTATCACGTTTAGGGGGCCAATATATCTCGTGAAATGTAGGTATATCCAGTAATGGAATACCTCTGCCTACCCCCTCGGGGATAAAAGGCGTGAGAATATATTATTATATAGATCATCTTTCCCCCTTCATTTGGGGTAGATAAACAAACACATAGACATAGATAAAACACATTTCTTTTTAAAAAGTAATAAACCTAAAAAATATTTTAATTGTCTAACTTTTGCGATTAAAAATATACAGCCCCCTGATAGATGCACGGACATACAAACATGGGAGTCCTAGCAATAGAGTCATGTTAGAACACTTTGAAGTTCTTAGGTATTATATAACGGTTCCATACATTTACGCTTTGCTACATGCAAGTAGGTTATATAAAATATTTATCCTTACCCTACGAACTCCTAACACGGTATAGAAAGCACACACAATGTTCTCTCCAGGAAGGCCAAATTGAATTTAATAATAAATTGCTATGACACAATTTAAAACGTTCCTGGGTTAATTTTGTGTATATATGCTTCAAATAAAAGCTCATGAAATATAATGGCTCTTATGACAGTTTAAACAATGTTAGAATGATATTGTAATATTCTTTTGTTTTTCTTTTTATTTTTTCGGTTATAGAACCTAATAACCCTTAATTGCGGAAAATATATGCCTCTGGAATTGTTGTAGACTTGAAATGTTATTTTGATTGATATAATTGTACTTCGTCAGCTTACCAAGAATTAAAACAAACTACATCTTTTTCAAAACACATAAGATTTCTTCGCAAAGGTTTATCAAGTCAAGGTTTGTCAAGCGGGTGAGCTATGAAAATGTACAATACATATACAGTTACATTTGTTTTATAATTTTAGGGGGATAGTTGCGATTTTTATTCATTTGAAAATCGTGGCGTGTCTGCTATCCAAGCCAATCATGTAACATTTACAATCGGAGTAGCATGCATTTGTTTTTTACAGCTTTGTGCCGGACGTGGTTTTAAAATTATAGGTTTCTCTGCAGATTTACTTAGACATATATATATTTGAGATCTTATTATGAGTAGATACAATTTACACATAATTAGACAAAGATGTTGTTTAGAAGAAAAAAGAAGAAGGTTATCAATTTGACTGTATGTTTTTTTTGAATGTTTGTTACCTCAGAACTTTCGACTGTGGTCCCATTTTAATTTGGTCTAGTTCTGACAATGGCATCCATCAGGAAACCTTATCTAGGTCTTAAATTTGCATTAACTATGTGCGTGACAAATGGAGGAATAACTCAGTACCTATGACGTTAACCGATCTCGATGATTCTTTTTTTAACCGACTTCAAATTGAAGAGGTTCTCATTTCGACTGTATTTTTTTAGTATTATTTGTAAAATTCAGTTTTTTACTCTTTAGAGTTCTATGTTATTATGATACTGTATCTATCTGGAGCTTCTGCTCCGAGCTATAGCATTCTTATGTAAATATTTATCTACGCTTACAATATTTTTATACTGGCCTTTATGAGCTATATGTAAGGTGTAGTCTATATACAGTAAAACAATAGAAAACGACAAAAAAAGCATATAATTCTATACGGATAAAATTTTATAAATAAAACAATCGAATACTCGAATCCATTCGAATCGAATACATTGATGTAGGTAATACAATTGGGGATTCCATTATTTGATAATAAACAGCACACTAACATCATTTTTGCAGATAAGATCGCAATTTTGGTCTAGTTACAAAGATTTGGCACCCATTTCTAACTCAATAGCAACTACGGAACTAGTCTTTTCTAATAATAGTATATCGACGTCCACAGCCTTCGGCTTTGATAGAACTAACTCTGAGAGGAAAGTTCCCATTTTGATTGTTTTCCAATTATGGGACCCCTAAATAGAGAAGTACAAAAATAGGAAATAAAAGTGGATCTATTTCTTGTTAAGGGACGTTGTGTAAAGAGACGAATGAAACGAAAGGAAATGTAGAAAAGAAGAAGAATATAGGAATAGTTTCAGACAACATTTTGATGAAAATAAAAAAAAAACACGCCTCTTATACCTACCCGAGGGGGTGGTCCGAGGTATTGCTTATCTGGAAATATCCACGTTTCATATGTCGAAGTTGTGAATTACAGTCATTTTTTGGACTTAAAGGTGAGCCCATCTCTGGACCGGGTCTGTTACACACAAATCTGGGACCTGCGGGTTTCCTCACCATGTTTTCCTTCACTGTGGAACTAGAGATAAGTACGATGTAGGTACGAAGGTTTTTAAGACACTCAATTTCAATTTTCAATTTCAAATCATTTATTGTGACACACAGGTTACATTAATTATACAAATCATGCAGGTCTTAAAATTTAAAGAGAGAGCGCTGTGGTCTACCATCAGGCATACAATGTCTTACAAAATCATAAAATTACAAGCTAATCACACGATTCATATTTTATAGCAATGTCAATGATAATAATAATAATTCCAAATTATAGCAAAATTTCAATAAAATAAGCATGTCTATATTGTGCTCTCAATAGTCAGTCGTCAAAAAATTCTGCTAAGCTATAATATGTTTTGTCTGCTAAATGATCATACAATCTATTCTTAAATACGATCATGTCCTTTATTGCTCTGATATTAGCTGGCAATTTATTGCAGATTTTAGGTGCAATCGCAATAATACTTTTCGTGCATAGTACAGTTGTCTGCGCCGGTATACACAACTGATCACAACGGCGTGCACGTTGAACATATGAAAAGCGGTCACAGTGACGCATTACAAAGATAGCAACCTCGTAAATGTGGAGTGATGAAAGAGTCAAGAGTTTCAGCTTCTTAAAGTAAGGTCTACAACTGTACAGGCATCGGTTCCCTTGGGAACCTCTATTCAAAATTTCAAGCTCCTAGAGCCGTTTGGGCTGTCGAGGTGTTGATAGATCAGCTAGTCAGTCACGGTTTCCTTTTATACTCTGATATTATAATATTAAAAAAACGAGCTAATAGTAACTAGGGTAATATTTATACTTGAGAGAGCCATGCTTCGGCACGCTTGGGCCGCGCCGGATCGACCGGAGTGATACCACGGCCTCACAGAAAACCAGCGTAAAGCAATGCTTGCATTGCATTTTTCCGGAGGCCCCCCTTCTCCTCCCCGCTCCCTCTACTCCCACCTCAAAGGCCGGCAACGTAGTTGTGACTCTTAAGTTGTAGATGTCCATGGGCGACGGTAGTCACTTACTATCAGATGACCCGTCTGCTCGTTTTCTCTTATAAAAAAAAAATATGTGTAGTGGTCAGACATATCTATCATACTGGACCTGATCCTCAATTACATGTCCAATCGCGAGCGAATCCTTTTTAAAGTGGTCCGATCCACTCTATCCCTTCGATGAGGACGTCAGCATTGTAGTTTCGATAAGGGTATTATTGGAATAATATGTGTCGTATGGTAAAAATCGTGAATACTGCCAACCTAACCTTGTGAGTATCGTGAGGTTCGATGAAAGAATAATAAGATATAAGATCGGTAATAATCTGATTACAAGTCATTATTAAGTGTCTACATATTAAAAATAATTGCTACAATTTTGAAATCGTCAAATTACTCAAATATGAATTGTTTGCTACGAGCCATTTCTTAATTTTAAATTATCGTTGCGTATGATGAAAGATTGATCTTCAAGTACGAAATTCCATTTGAGGGAGAAAGAGATGTTACCACATGAGTCGCATAAAACTGTCCACTTCTATCTGCCCAAGCTGAGTTCTATTCTTGATTATCGTTTTGTAATAAATTGTACGTCTAATTGTAACTTTAATAAAATAAATATGCTCACGCCTTAACCGGGTTCGGCAGAAGTATTCCATTCCTGCAAATAACTTTTCATCATCATCATCATCAGCCTACATTTGTCCACTGCTGGACATAGGCCTCCCCTAATGAGCGCCATAGCGCCCTGTCTTCGGCTCTACGCATCCAGCATCTGCCTGCAGCCTTTTGCAGATCGTCATCCCATCTGGCCGGAGGGCGTCCTACACTACGTTTGCCGAGTCGCGGTCTCCACTCCAGAACACGTTTACCCCAGCGGTTGTCGGTTCTTCGCGAGATATGGCCGGCCCACTGCCACTTCAGCTTGCTGATTCTTTGAGCTATGTCGATAACTTTGGTTCTCTGTCGGATGTATTCGTTACTAAATAACTTTTCACCAGTTAGGTATATTTTACAGACCTTCTTACTGTGACAGGTAGTGGTTGGGGTGTTAAGAGACAAGTTTTTTCAAAGATTTTTTTAAAGACATTGTACTCGTATACTTTATCTATCTACTAATATTATTCTATTTCTACTAATATTATAAATGCGAAAGTTTGTATGGATGGATGTCTGGATGTATGGATGTCTGGATGTATGGATGGATGTTTGTTCCTCTTTCATGCAAAAACTACTGAACAAATTTTGATGAAACTTTACAGTTATGTAGCTTATACATCAGAATAACACATAGGCTATATTTTATCCCCGTATTCCCACGGGAACGGGAACTACGCGGGTGAAACCGCGGGGCGCTGCTAGTATGAAATATTTTTGAGTTTTTTAAATCTTACTAATTTTATAAATGCGAAAGTTTGTATGGATGGATGTTTGTTCCTCTTTCACGCAAAAACTACTGAACGGATTTTGATGAAACTTTACAGTTATATACCTTATACATCAGAATAACACATAGGCTATATTTATCCCCGTATAACCCGTATTCCACCGGGAACGGGAACTACGCGGGTGAAACCGTGGGGCGCTGCTAGTAGAGAATAAAATAAAGAGCCTGCTTCACATGATGATAATCAGTGAAGGCTCGTGTGAAGTGTGAAATCCTGGCATGTGCCAATGTGTTTATCAAAACTTACGTAAATATTTATCCCTAGCTCGGCGACGGTGAAGAAAAACATCGTGAGAAAACTCGCAGGTCTCACAATTAATTCTGAGACGTGTTTAAAAGACCCGGTCCGGCGATGGGCTCACCATGTTTTGGGTTCCAAAGGATATCTCGTGAAAAGTGGGTATATACAGAAATGGAATACCTCTGCTTACCCCCTTGGGTATAAACGGCGTGAGTTTTTAAAAAAAAACTTATTACTCGCAATTTCATTTTGATACAGTCAAATACCCCATAGCCATCCATATTTCACCTACGACTGATCACGTGCAGAGACTATCCACAAAGGTATTAACTAAATCCATTTGGCAGTTAGGTGATACATTAACGAACATTAAAACTTGCGCATTTACGTTAGCGGGAAGTGGTACAATTATGCCAGATTGTCTACCCAAAAGCCGTTTCTAACCCGAGAATACTGGAATGTGTGTCGATGAATATGATCTTTAACAAGTCTGCAGTTTATTGAACAAACAGTGAATAAATAATATTATTAAATATAATGTTCGAAAGAAAATCATCAGCTTTACATTATTTTATGAAAGTATTTTTGTATTTATGTTTATTGCGATAATATAGTATTTATTATTTTATTTTATAAACATACTTATAGAAGTATTAGGATTTAATGTAAAGTTGTATTTCATTAATTATTTTCAATCTATTGTGTTGTGATTTAATGAAAAAAATGGCGGTTAAATTAACGTGTTCAATTACTAGCTTTTGCCCGCTATGGCCTTCGCGCACAAAAAGTTGCAATATTTTTATTATGATGTACAACCAATACCACTGTAATCATCATTATGTTTTATAAAAATCCATTTAGTAGTTTTTGCGAAAGAGGAATACATCCATCCATTTATACATCCATCCTCACAAACATTCCGTTTACAATATTAATAGGATCACATTTTTACTGCGTTTTCTTAAATCTGAATATAGCCCCTTCAAAGATTTTCCCATAAATCTGAGTCCCAACGACGATCCCCTAAAGAATAATGGTTACTGGGATCGAGCAAATATAATTAGGTTCCTATACGCAATGGCGTGACAAGCTTTGCGGTCAACCTATTTGTCACTCCTGACCCAAATAAATCTGGTGCACGATACACGGGAACGGACCTGTGGGGAATTAAGGGACAATAATGTATGACAATATTCTTGTCTATCAGCTAAATCAAATTAGTAGGGTGTCATTCGCTAAACTTTGAGTACAATCAACAATAATGTAGGCGCTGGATCGTGAGATAGCCTTTTCACCAAGGCTTATATGGCACCAGTCGCTAATATCAACATCCCAAGAACACAGCTACATAATAAAGAAGAAACTAACTAGCTGACTAACTAAATGACTGAGAGATCAATGCACATTCAAAAGTGCTGGGTCTAGCTAGAAGCATGAAATTTTCTACAAAGGTTCCTTAAATGAATTAAAATAGGACTAAGAACTAATTTTTGGAAATTCAGCACATGGGAACGGGTATAAACAGGATCTATGCTGGCAAGGCCCACGACGAAGTATTGCCTGTAATCACCGAGCCACACAGTGATTGGGATATTTTTAGTAGACTATCTGAATTTTGCTACCCGACCATGGGTTTATGTATAGGCTATACCAAGTTGAAAACATAATGAAAACAGGAACCAACGACGTCTTCAAATGCCTTCCAAAACACAGAGGATCTTATAAATAATGCCACTCGTCATTCTTCCAATGATTATGTGCATAGAACCCAATTATACTCGTGCTTCGTTCTCGAGATGAGTAACCTGTAAGAGTTTTTTATTATTCATTCAATTAACTTGTAGTAGTAGCCCCAGCTATCATCACTCCACTGTATTTGAGGGCAGTTACAAATTTATTTTGTATTTATTTTTATTACTACCCTACACTGCTTTCCGCTTGGCAGTCCCCGGCGGCCCGGACAGCCATTCGTAATCTCAGTGTCAATCACTCCGCACGTGCGCTTTTTGTCTGGTCTTCGGTTCGGTAATACATAGTTACTTGGTGTTATACGTCGTAATGCCTAAAAGGAAACACGATGAAGAAGATGGTGTTGCGAGAAAATTACGTAAAATTGAAAAGTTATTAAAAAGGCGTAATCGTCGCAAACGGATTATTTCATCATCCTCGGAAGATTCGTCGCAATCTCTGCAAGACCATAACCGTAAGTACTTTTGCAAAACAAATAAGTGTTATATTAAGTGTTTTATAGTTTTCGCATGACTCATATAAAAGGAACGCACAAGGACGCCTGCGGGGCTATCCACACGTAACCTATTATGATGTGGTAATAACGAGGACTTCCTCGACATTTTGGTAACGCACAAGGACGCCTGCGGGGCTATCCACGCGTAAACCAACCACCACATATCCATACGGTGACATCTCTTATATACGCACAAGGACGTCTTTGGGACCATCCGAGCGTCGTCATATTGAATCCTATACCACCGTAATTCAATGCGATTGAAATTAGCTTTTTAGCCTACTAACAACGGATTAACTACCGTTATACCGTAAATCTTGGTAAGGAAAGAAAAATATTACGTGGGTACCTACTTAGTTGAATAAATAATTGAAACAACACTTAAAAATATGAGGGTACTAATTAAGACGGTAAACGTTCATATGCATATATCTAAGACTGAACGAATCAATAGCTGCTTGGCTATTTGCAGGTGGAGAAATCGGTAATTCTCCGAGTGATACTTCTGATATCGACTCCATCCTTCTCCCATCTGAGCGCTCGCGGCAAGAAAACCTTTCGAAATCGCCAGCAATACCGGCCTCGGCACCTCAGCCTTCTACCTCGCAAGAGGGGACACTGCCCTTGACATCACAAGAGACGCTACTGCCTCCACTACCAGAGGCGGCATCGCCGCCGACACCGCTACCGTCTACCTTACAAGAGGTTCAATTAAATGCGGCGGTCGATAATATGCAATCTACTGAGGAATCAACACTCGATAATGATATTCTAGAACTTCTTGGCGATGACCCGACGGCTGTAGTAAAATATGGAAAAGATATCCGCCCGGAGCTAGCTGCTCGCTTTAATCATATTGCCACTAATGGCTTAAACAAAGATGTTCGGAAGGAACTCTCTGACAGATATCTTTTACCTGGAAATTGCACAATGATTGGATCTCCGATACTTAATACTGAAATTAAGAGAGCTCTTAACGAAGCTTCATTGAAACGTGACAAACTTAAAGAATACCGCCAAAAGAGGATGGCTGCAGCAATTTCGTGCTTGGGAGAAGCAATATCCTACGCTTTGGATGCCAAAGAAAAGGATAATGCTCAAATCAAACGTCTCATGGATACAGCTCGTCTCCTGTGCGATGCACAATATAATGACTCAATGTCACGAAGGAATCTGGCTGTTTCATCTTTAAAAAAGGAAATGAAGGAGCCCTTGCTCTCTACAAAGATAGACAGTTCACTTTTCGGCGAAACCCTCGCTGATGCTTTGAAAACAGCTAAGGCCGTTACGAAATCAGCTACCGAGTTGAAACATCAGTTTAAACCAGGCCAAGCAAAAAACTGGAAGGCCCCCGTCGCGGGACGCAAGCAGCCGACGACGACGGGACAAACGACGGGCCGGCGGAACGCGCCTGCAGCCCCGATGACATCGGCGCAGCCAGCGCCGCCGCCATCGGCCCCGGAGCCACGCGCCACGCGCACGAACTTGTCGCGCAGGCCGCCACCGCCGCCGCAGAGGTACACGCGCAGGCGGTACTAAACCAGGTAAAATATGCTGGACAGCTGTCGCACTTCTACAAGTCTTGGTCCCTAATTACCAAAGATCGCACTATACTATCATGGATCAACCCAGGTTACAAAATAATATTTTCGAATCCTGTAAAACAACTTTTTCCACCACCAAAACAAAAGTATTCAGATTCAGAAAAACATTTATTAAGTGAATCAATTGCCAAACTTGAGTCTTATGGAGCAATTTCGTCTTGTGAACCATGTAAGAATCAGTTCATATCCAGTGTATTCTTACGTCCCAAACCAAACGGTAAAATGAGGTTTATACTTAATCTTAAACAGTTGAACAAATTCATAGATACCTCACATTTTAAAATAGAGGATTTGCGCACAACTTTAAAACTAATGTCACGTAACTGCTATATGGCAACAATAGATATTAAGGATGCTTACCATTTCATTAAAATTCATCCAGAAAGTAGAAAGTTCTTAAGATTCGAATGGAAAAATAAATTATATGAATGTAACGTTTTACCGTTTGGTTTGAGTACGGCCCCATATGTGTTTACGAAAATTACAAAACCTATTGTCAAACTTTTAAGATGTGGTGGTTTCATGTCAACTATATATTTAGATGACATGAATTTGATAGGCCATTCTTATCAAGAATGTGTCAGCAATGTTTCAATAACCATAAAACTATTGTGCTCCCTGGGTTTTATAATAAACGAGGAGAAAAGTATACTTACACCATCAAATAGATGTAAATACTTGGGTTATATTCTCGACTCCAGTAGATTCGATATTTCATTGCCAGACGAAAAAAGAAAACGTATTAAAGAGGAATTATTAAAATTTATTAGTCTAAAAACATGTACTATTAGGCAATTTGCTCAACTCATTGGACTTCTGGTCTCAGCTTGTCCTGCCATTGAATACGGGTGGCTCTACACCAAAGATTTAGAAAGATGCAAATACTTAAATTTAGCTCAAGACGATAATTATGAAAGACTAATGAACATTCCCATTTATTTACAAACAGATCTGTTGTGGTGGCTAGATGCAATAGAATTCTCTGTTCATAGGATTTTAGAAGACAGGTATGAAGTTGAAATATTCTCTGACGCCTCAACGACGGGGTGGGGCGCAGCATGTGGCGATGAGACAGCTAGTGGCCGGTGGTCCAATGAGGAGTGCAAAAAACATATAAATTATCTAGAACTGCTCGCCGCTTTTATAGCAATCAAAATTTTTGCTAGAGATTACTCCCACTGCCAGATTCTTCTTAGAATAGATAATTCAACAGCAGTATCATACATTAACAGAATGGGTGGTATACAGTTCCCACATCTTACAGAGATCACTAGAAAAATCTGGCAATGGTGCGAATCCAGGAGAATGTTCATATACGCGTCTTACATCCGGTCTGAGGATAACACAACGGCAGACGCTGAATCCAGACGTAATCACCCTGATATAGAGTGGGAATTAGAGACATCAGCCTTTAACAGGTTAACAGTGGCGTTTGGTCAACCCGAGATTGATTTATTCGCAAGCCGAATAAATAAAAAATGCATAAAATACGTCTCGTGGCACAAAGACCCAGATGCCGTGGCGATAAATGCATTTACTCTTGATTGGTCGGGTTTCTTTTTTTACTCTTTTCCACCTATATCAGTAATCTTAAAAACTTTAAAGAAAATTATTCTAGATAAAGCAACAGGTATAATGGTGGTCCCTCTGTGGGAAACACAACCATGGTTTCCGATTTTCTCACGATTACTTGTCAGCGATACCATAAAGTTTAGTCCCAGTGAAAAGGTCCTAATTTTTCATTCCAGCCGAGGCAACATCCAATCGAGCCTTACCCTGGTTGCAGGGGTGCTCTCCGGACGGCACTACTGCGCCGAGACGTCCCTGTAGAATCAGTAGAAATCATGCTTGCATCCTTGTCGTCCAACTCTATAAAACAGTACGATGTGTGCCTTAAGCGGTGGTTTCTCTATTCTAGAGACAATCACCTAAATTTTTATGAAGAATCTATTCCTTCTATTTTGTCTTTCCTGACTTATCTTTTTAACTCTGGCTCACAGTATGGATCTTTAAATTCTTATAGATCCGCTTTAGCGATATTAATGGGATCAAATGTATCAAATGATGACAGAGTTAAAAGATTCTTCAAAGGGGTATTTCGCTTAAGACCTCCGGCTCCCAAATACGACATTACCTGGGACACAACCCTTGTTCTGGACGAGCTCGCAAAGTGGTACCCTAATGAGGAGCTCTCTTTAGAGAAATTATCCAAAAAATGTGCAATGTTGCTGGCTCTAACGACAGCACACAGGGTACAGACGTTGTCCAAAATATGTATACAAAACATAGTACAATCAGATTTACAACTTAGCATTAAAATACCTGATCTCATTAAGACCTCGCGCGTCGGCGCTAATCAACCAACTTTACTCTTACCATTTTTTAGCCAGAAGCCGCAAATTTGTCCTGCTAAAACTTTACTAGCTTATTTAGATAAAACAAGAGGGCTAAGACGCGATTGTAATTACCTCTTTATTAGCCACAGGAAGCCACACGCGATTGTTGGTCCCCAATCAATTAGTCGATGGATAAAATCGACACTAGACGAATGTGGAGTAGATGTATCGATATTCAGCGCGCATAGCACGAGACACGCAAGTACTTCGCGGGCGCGGCATCTCGGTCTTAGCGTTGACACAATCCGCAAAACTGCGGGCTGGAGCGGTACATCTTCCACATTCGCTGGGTTCTACGATAGAACTATTGTTAATAATCAAAATGATTCTCTTGCCAGGTTGATTATAAACGACTAATAAGTCTAGTTTCTTTAGTTAGTTAATTGTCAATAAAAACAAGTTTACATGATTTCTGGTTTTATTGATATTTCCTCAAAACACTCTCAAAATCTACAAGTTAATTGAATGAATAATAAAAAACTCTTACAGGTTACTCATCTCGAGAACGAAGCACGAGTATAATTAATGATTAAACGAACTTACCTGTACGTGAAGTTCTATCATAATTATACGAAGTGCTTCGTTCGAAGAGATGAGTAACTAACGCCCGCCCAGCCCCATCCGTACTTCGGCGAGTACTTATCCCGATATATTTTCGGAAATATCTAAATAACGGAGTGATTTCTTACTCTAAACTAAATGACTGTCCGGGCCGCCGGGGACTGCCAAGCGGAAAGCAGTGTAGGGTAGTAATAAAAATAAATACAAAATAAATTTGTAACTGCCCTCAAATACAGTGGAGTGATGATAGCTGGGGCTACTACTACAAGTTAATTGAATGAATAATAAAAAACTCTTACAGGTTACTCATCTCTTCGAACGAAGCACTTCGTATAATTATGATAGAACTTCACGTACAGGTAAGTTCGTCATTAATTATTTCGTAAACCTATGTGGTCGTTACAAACACACGGGCATTGCAAGGTTCCATTCTGATGACGTTTGTCACAACAACAGCCAATCACTCCATCCCTGGATACGTCACTGGAAATTTCGATTATATCGGCAGCAGTTTTTGGCATTTTATAGATTGCCTGTAATTATTCTCTCTGTGACGTGTCACGTATCTTGAATGTTCGGACAATATATTTAAATGGAGTTCAATAATGCAGCTTTTTGAATAATATTTCGTTTAAAAAGTGCGCTGTAGCAAAATGTTCCGATATGATTTTTTATTGATAGAATTCTCACCAATAAAGATATTTCTAAGGAGTAATGGCGTCAACAGGCTATTGGCCGTAAAAAATTGAAAAAACTTTTAGCAAAATGGATAATGTATAATACGCCAAATAATAGGAAAAGGGCAAAATAAACATTTGATACCTATAACTAGACTATGCTTAACGCAAAAAGTATTAACAATGACTCGGGAATATATCGATGATTTTATTTAAGTTAATAAATGTACTTTTACTCGTATAGCTTGAGACATCCTTGTTCATGTATTTTTATTGTAATTTATGTACCTGAATAAGTAATTTTCCTTTTTCCTGTTTTTTATTTTAGTAAAGTAATTTGAATAGATTTTATTGTTATTATTTACACGTCACATAATATTACCCGGAAGAGGTTGGAAGAGGTATTCCGTTTCTGAAAATACTCACTTATAGCCAGTGTATTTTTGGGTCCGTAAGTGTGATAAGTGGTAAGCGACATTTTTTTGGTATTTTTAAATTAAGAAAAATCCAGGTGCCTCCTAATGTATACCTGTATTACAAAACTAACTAAAATTACTTGTAGGTAATTATTGGGTGTTCGTTGAAGGGTAAGTATGAACATTTCTATAAACTCGTATATATACTTTCACTTTATTATATACAATCTGTTCCACACACCTAGACCATGTTACTCCCAGAAAAGTAAGCTTTACAATTTGTAAAAGATATTTTTTAATCGGTCTATGTAGTATCGTGTTAAATCGTAGGTAGGTACCTATTTTTTACAAATAATCATAGAAAATAAACAAATGAAATGGATTAAATCTTAATAATATTAGTCCAGTGTAAATAGATTAACTCATATATCCGAATTAATAAATTGTAACAAAAAATTTAGAAGTTGAAGATACCCTCCTAAATGAGTTCAATCTCTGTCATAAATATGAAAAAACGTTAAGCGATTTATCCTGTTTATGTATTCTATTGTCGTCTTTAACATTCGACCTTTTTAAAGTACTTCCTAAGTAGTGGATTGCAAATACATAATAAATTTGAGAATTGTAAAGGCATTATCATAGACTTTTATAGGGCAATTTAGTCAATCTTGTAACGTTTGCTTCTGCTAAAATTTATTAAACTAATTTAGTGATAGTTATAATAGTCCTGTTGGAAGTAAGTCCAGGCTTGGGTTGGATTCCGGATCAAGGCATAGGTACCATAAGTGTGGACAAAAACTTACGGACATATTTACCACTAGCTCGACGGTGAAGGAAAACATCGTGGGAAAACTTGCAAGCTCCTAATTTCGGAGGCATGTAGGGACCTGTAACGTTTAGAGGTCTGGAAAGCATATTGGTGAAAAGTATGGATACTTCCGGAACAGTATTATTATAATACCTGTGTACAAAGAAAATATACATTCATTTACAATATAATTACACACTGAGAAAACTGGTAATCATAAAAGACGTGAAATCAGGATAAGTAAGATGAATTCACCTCAAGGACGGAGAATACTGATATCACCAAAAAGAAAGATGATAACACGTCTGATGATGATAACTGCATTTAATAGACGTGTCACCATGGCTTTAGTCGGACGAGCATACATAATGTGATTATGTTGACTACCATTTATGTTTGCTTTCATCATATCTCGAGTTACGTACTATTATATTTCCTACTATTTATCGATGACTTCCTCGTACCTCCAGTTATTATGTCCTATTATTTTTTTTACTATTTATCGAGGACTTCATCATATTTCCAGTTTTGTAAAATTGTAACACGCTAGGCTCGGTAGGGGAGACTGTCAAGTTAGAAGCCTCACCATGGAATTCAGCTGTTCTGATAATGTCAAACAACTCTTTCTAAATAGTGCCAAATAGTTCCCGAAATTCCCTGATCCAGATATTGCAAAGGTATTCAAAAGAGCTGGGGAACCTCTCTCTCTACTAATGAAACCTTGCACTCAACTCCAGAGTGAATACAATGTCAAATGCATCTTAACTACTTATATCTAAACCCTGAGTCAAACGATAGTGCGTTTTAATTCGACCATGGCGCCATCTATCGAGAACGTATGACAACACTTGTTTGCGTTACGTGTGCGTTAACACTAGTGTGTTCCACTATTATTTTTCTACTATTTGCCGATGATCATATATCCAGTTAGGTCTAGTCCAGGTGTCGAGGGCAGAGGAGTATGGAGGAGTGGAGGTGGAATCCCCATCGTGAAAAAGGGAAGATCTTCCGCCAGGCGAAGTGATCGTGCCTGGGGACCGCGGTCCAACGGTTGATGTTGGACAGTTGTATTTATACAAACTCATTAGAAAACTTCGATAGCGCGGTTTAGAACTCGGCCGTCTATTGGCGCGTTCTATGTAGTGTCACTTAAATTAATATGCTTAGCGCATAAAATAATATGACTGTAATATTAAATAATATGATGCTGGGATTTCATCGTATTTTCGGTGATACTTCTTTATATTCAACTAGAAAATCTATATAAGTACGGTGACGGTGTCATTGTGTTTTATGTTTATAATCTTACCTATAAATATCATACAAATTTATAGTACAGTGAGATATTATTTAAAAAGAGAATATTATATTGTGTGACCAATTTTTACGATGCTAAGTATTATAATATCGCATTACCTATTCCAACTTAGCGTAATATTAACCTATTTTTTCCTTATTGAACGAAAATGCTCCAGTTTTAGACAAACGTCACGTTATTATGATTACGAAGAATAGAAAAATATCATGTCTTTTTTTTAATTATGTGAGCGGAATGGAGCGATTGGAGCTAGCGCCGAAAGTGCTGTCATCATATTATTTTTAAGGAATCACACATAATATGCATACTCATAGATGAGATTTTGTAGTCGTATTTTAGTAATCATCACTATATTAATATGATGCTTACTCTAAACATAAGATTCTGTAATCAATTTTAGTAGGATTCACATTATTCTATAAAATTAAATGTGGTGCTAGGACTTCATCGTATTTTCGGTGATACTTCTTCATATTCAACTAGGAAATCTATCAAAATACGGCGACGGTGTCATTGTGTTTTATAATTATAATCTTACTTTATCAATATCATACAAATTTATAGTACAGTGAGTTATTATTTGAAGAAGAGAATATTATATTGTGTGACAAATTTTTACGATGCTAAGAATCATAATATCGCATTACTTACTCAAACAATTCGATTCCAACTAATATATTTCGATTATATCATAAGATTAACCTATTATTTCCTTATTCTACGATAATGCACCTGTTTTAGACCAACGTCCCGTTATTTTATGATTACGCCGAAATGACATTTTTTTCAGTGCAGATACCCTCCCCTCACACTAAGATTAACTCTTATTTTTCTTAGTTAAAATTACTAAATCAAATTTTTCCCCTGGACAACTTGTAGCAGTTTACATATGTAGGTATATCAAACCTTAAATTAGTAACTTTGTTGGGATGGGACCCTGGTGACCTATACCACAGGTGCTTCTGTACCTATCTTAGGCACCAGTCTCTCACGCTTATAGGTTTTAGTATTCCCTCTCTGGATAGCTAGGCTGATTCTTTGACAGAATCATACCTGTGTGAAGTCAAACAGCACTGTAATAAGGAGTATGGGAATATACCTATTTGTAATTATATACTTTTTGATAATTTTTCATATATTTGTGTAAGCCTATTATTTACTTATTTATTTAACAATCATTCATTACAGTCAGTCAGCCAATATTCTATGTTCTCTATATAGCCTAGCCCAATTCAGTACTCAATTACAATGACGTCGTAAAACGTGACCAAAGTACTCCGTAGTTCGAGTCTAGCAATAACATAGGCAATACAATCAATTGCGGACCAATAAAGTGTAATGATATGCCATCTCATAAAATGTATGGACGTAATAATCGTATCGTTTAGTACCTAGTTATTGATACTACTGTATAGCAGATGGATTTAGTAGTCATCGCGTTATGTTGTTACGAGGCGTAGAAACGTTTGTATGTTTGTCAGTTTCGCCTGTAAACAAAATCAGCGTTGTGGATCTTCTTTTGGGATGTTATGTCTATGATTATAGTGCACTCTATTTTAGGGATCTGTTTAGGACACTGAACAGCGCTGGTGAAAAGTTCGGGTTTTCAGGAATTCAATACTTTTGCCAATCCTCTCGAGGATAATCAATTTGAGGTTTAAAAAATATTATTCTTCTTACAATTTAAAGTGCCAATCATATGTAGTTTGGGGATAACGTAACAAAATACAAGTCTCATAGTACAACGCACCAGTTTCGGTTAACTTATATAGGCTATTATGTGGCCGACACCTATTATGCGATCTTGACCTGAATTTTGAATCGTTCGACAAAGTGTATTATGCGACAATACTCGAGGTCAAATGACACTTCGTGATAATATTTCTAATATTTTTTGGCCCGAATTAAGTAGGTATTAAATTGTCAAGATTGAGTATTGACAACAAGCGATATTAGAATTTTGGGTCTGTTTCAATAGTGACGTCAATGAAAAATAATTTGGAAAAAATGAGACTTAGACAAAATAAAGTACTTATGTACCTACTTTTGTGTTGCAGTATTAACAGTGGGCATGTTTTCTCGTAGATGTCGGCGGATGATAAAGATAAGGTCCGAAATTTTTTACGATACTACCCAAGTATCCTAAAAAAAGGTAGAATGTTATTGACCTCAGAACCTTTGGATCGAGTAGGTACCTAGAAACCTTTAATAGGTTACCTATAACGAATGAACCAAGATAAAGTCAATGATATTATGTAATACTAGCAGCGCCCCGCGGTTTCACCCGCGTAGTTCCCCTTCCCGTGGGAATACGGGGATAAAATATAGGCTGTGTGTTATTCTGATGTATAAGCTATATAACTGTAAAGTTTCATCAAAATCCGTTCCGTAGTTTTTGCGTGAAAGAGGAACAAACATCCATCCAGACATCCATAAATCCAGACATCAGAAACAAACTTTCGCGTTTATAATATTAGTAGGAAGTAGGATCATGTGTAAACAAGTTGTTTTACTTATTGAATATTAGTTGTAAAATAGTGTAAATAATAATTGGAAAGCACTGAACTTGTGAAGTGGCACACAAAAGAGAATGTCAACGCCGTTTACTAAGAGATATAAAGAGATCTACGACACTGCCCAACTACGACTAACATGGGCTGAATAGATTTTTTCTAGTTGAAATTCCATTGACGACTAAAACGAGTCTCTTGATCCTTTTTTATTCAAATTGTAAGGGACAAATGTCCCTGTTCAAATATTTACAAGATCTTGCTCATACAAAACATATTACATGCCAAGGAATCCAATATGCTGCGTAGCAAATAAACAGTAATCTATTTAACGTTTTTCAACAAAATATCGTCTTGAATACCTTTTCTAATCGCTAGATTTATCAGTATTACAGAACGACGTTTCAGTTACACTAGTAGATACAAATATACTAAAATTTTTAGATTCTCATAGAAGATAGATCGGTAATAATTTTATCAAAACAGAATAAATACTTACATCTCTCTATACCTTTCCTTAAAATTAATAATATTATGGCGCAATAACGGTGTCAGTAAAAAATTACAGCATACCACATTATTTTCCTTATTCGAATCGAATAAAATCTCAGATAACAAAAGCTAACAAATTATCACATACAACAGCTGATATAAACATGTCACAAAGGCCCATGTTATATGAGAGTAAAATATGAGCAAAATTATTATAACAGTAATATTATTGTGTTGTTTTTGGTGTACAATAAAGAGTTGTTGTATTGTATTGTAGTAAAAAAAAATTAACGAATCTCATATTGTTTAAGAATCTATAAGTATTGAGACAATGAAACAAAAAACAATCAAATCTAATTTCAAAACAATCATGTGATGTCCAAGTTAGGACCTCAATCAATATAACTTGTACTATAAATTTGACGGCTTTTACAATGAATTTAAAAAGTTTTTATTTAACTAAGAATACAGAAATAATGCTCGGCGGAACTTTTTTTACATTCAATGTAAACAAAAAAGTTATGTAGGATGGAAAATTTTGATGTATCTTGTCCAAAAACTTACAAAGAAAGACTTTTTAACTTGCTAAAAATAATAAAAAAAAATCATCTCCATCATCAATGTAACTTTTTAGTTCAAATACTTTCTGAAAAACATCTCCTGGGGTTTTAAATCAAAGATTTTAAAAAGTCAATAAATAACAGTTGAATCAGGTGTATAGCAATTTAGATTGGGGTACAAGCTATTAAATTGAAAACGGATTTGGTAAAACGTAGGTCCAAAACCAGGAACCGAAGTTAAATTAGAAATATTAAGAGCAACTTTGACCTATAGCTGACAGCGTTGGCAGGTAATAAGGCGGGTGAAGTAGAAACTGACAACTTCATTCATATCTCAATAACTCTCGTGATAAGTAATTTAGATAGGTGGGCATACTAAATTATCTGGGCAAATATTTGCGCGAGTTCTTTTTAAACGAACGTTTGGATATTAGAGCAATGTGATAGTTATTATAGGTACTCGTATTAAATATAATGATTACTTGACTAGATTTATTATTATTATTGACGAGTTATACGTTGCTAAAATAATTGATATTTTTTAAATTAAGTTTTGCTTGCACTAACATATTTTACTTTTAGCAAGAATCTTATCTTTCTTGTATTGAACGTATCAATAACGAAATGTGAGCTTCGTGTTTATTAGATTTTTAAACATACATTTCTGATATTAATTACTAAACTAAAATTATACCTACTCATGAACATATTGGATGATTTTTTTTACCATCTGGAAAAAAATATGACGTATAAGGTATCTAGAGCCGAAGTTATACACAAGATTAATTGTTAAATATAGTCATGTTTAATGCTATTTACAAAATCTAGAAACCTACGCACAGTACTACGCGCAGCTGGCGGTTGTAGGTAGATTGCGCATAAATGGAAGCTACGAGCCTGTTTCTTTTTAAAATACTATTTCAAATATCTCAGTGTGTATTATTGACTACAATTGAGTAATGTATATTAGTTTAAGCAAGAAAAATTTTTTTTATGAAAAACAATTTTTTTTAAGTAACATTGCCAAATGAATCTATTACACTTACCTATCACACCATATTTTTTTCCAGACGGTAAAAAAAGTCATCCTGTATATGTATGTCTGACACCTAGGTATATGACGATATTGTAAATAAAAAAACATACATGCTCACGCCTTTATCCTCGAGGGTATTGGCAGAGGTAGGTACTGTATTAATGTAAATACTCACTTTTCATCAGTGTATTTTTGGACCCTTAAGAGGGGAACGCCCATTAAATGCCTGAAGTAGACAGAAACCATTACTAGCCCTAAAATCTACCTCCGATATTTGTACTTATTAGCATTTTGTTATATGTACCTACTAACGGTTCCTTGTAAACTAGACTCTATAATTACGAAGTAAAGATTTGAATTCGTGTAGCAAGTTACTTATTTAAAAAGAAAACGGGTACAACCCGTGAAAGAGGCAAAAAATTACCTCATTTCCGAGTCGACTTACTCGTAGATCTTCTCTGCCGTTTTTTCGCAGTTGTTGAGTTCATTATCCTCTTATGTAAAGCCGTATAGAATTTGAAATAAAAAAGAAAAGATAGGCCTCCAGTACATGATGGGTATCAGCTCGAGTAAGACAGTCACGAACAAGGAATTTGTACGATGACTCAGACAAACCGAACTTGGAAGTTATAATGACGAGAAAACTTTTGCGGGGAAATAAGTTAGTGTCAGAATGAGAAGCGCTACTATTCGAAGTGAAAATAACTTGAAAATGTACAATGACAGTAATTAGACATTAATACTTTATTTTAAGGAAAAAGTAGTGGGAAAATTGTATTACTGACAACAGCTAATAAAAAATATACTGTAATTTACAAGTAGCCAGCAGGCCTCCAGTGGAATTGCTCTGGAAAACTAGTTTTTTCCTGTTTCCCACGAGAATTTGTAAAAACCCTACTTCTACGACTTTTAAAATATTAAAGAAACTACAAACTTCAAATGAATATTTTCTCTCTTACAGACCAGTCATTTAGGCCTGTGTAACCGGTGACATAGCCAATCCAAACGCCACTTGCTACTTGCTTACATTGCAAATAATTATTAATTTCAAACCATTTCCACAACACCTCTAAGAATGTATTCGATTATCATTTTGCAATTTAATATAATTTATAAATAATAACACCATTAAAAATGTGGAGCAATGGAATGCAAAAATCATGAAGCCATAGCTCAATACTCAGTACATTTTCCATATTAAATTGTCTTTTCGACAGACCAAAAGTAGTAACTCATTTGAATAGGCAGTCAACTATCCTTTTAGGTAATAGAACAACAGAGAGAGAGAGAGTCAGTCAGTCATGGAAAATATGCAACAACAAAAGGATACTGTACCAAACGCTTCCTCCTTGGAGGTAAATAAATGTAAAATAATAATAAATGAGCAGTGATAGCCTTACGGTTAAAGAGCCGGCCGAAAATCAGTGAGGCTCGTGTTCGAATTCTGGCGTACCATATGTTTTTCAAAAACTTACGTACATATATATGCACTAGCTCGACGGTGAAGGAAAACATCGTGAGGAAACCCGCAGGTCTCAGAATTAATTCTGAGACATGTGTAAATAGACCCGGTCCGGCCATGGGCTCACCACCTATCACGTTTAGGGGTCCAATATATCTCGTAAAATGTGGGTATATCCAGTAATGGAATACCTCTGCCTACCCCCTCGGGGATAAAAGGCGTGAGTTTTTTTTTATAATATTAAATTGTGGGACACAATTCACACACGGTTCAGTCTTTTTTTCAGTTCCAAACTAGAAGAAAATATCAAGATATAACCGAAGTATTAGTCGAGTCTGTCTTTTAATTCCACAAAACCAAGTCACAAACAAATAGTCATGTAAAAATAAAACTTTCAGGGCTTAATCTAATCATCAATCTAGAGGGGTTCGAAACTGTTTCTCTTCGTCTTGTGGCTCCTGCCTGATAAATGCCCACCGCGGACTCAGTAGAGTGCTCTAGGCTGTAATCAGGAAAAAGTGGGGTCCCAAAAAACATTTGGGAAATATTTGAATTACAAATACTCCAAACGCCAAATACAGAAGGCTCAGTTTCTATAACAAAGGCTTTTCGTCTCTTCCTTTTCTATCTCTTAAAAAAATCTCACGTCTTGTATTCCAAAGGGGGTAGAAGTATTTCCATTCCTAGAAATACCCACGTTTCACTAGTATAATTTTTGGACAGGTTTTCAGCCTATCGGAACAGAGTGCTTAGTTGCGTCCGCGCTTAGTTCTTTAAAAAAGGATTTTAAACGGTTCTCACTAGGTATCGCTAGAAAATGTCTTATATATATTTTTATATATCAACATATTGGATCCGGCCAAGGTCAGGGTAGGTCACTAGCTCATTATAATTCGGTGTTTGCTCGGTAAGACTTTTCTATTTCTTTTGTATTGTTTTTGATGATGTCTTGTTGATCCTGACTCCGCACCTGCGTGTTCGTGCCGAGCCGCATCGAGCAAGCCTAGTGATTTATTTTTACGGGTAGCAGCTAATTCATCCACATTACCAGAAACTTAAATATTTTTTCTCCGTTCTTTTTGATGTTGCCAAGTTTTAGGAGTTTCCAAAAAACAAAGCAATACATGAAATAAATGTTGTTTTCTGTAACACCACTCCACTCCACTCCACTTTTTTCAGAGTACAATAATTTCTGCAATTAGCTATATCGCACAATCATATAATTAATGATAGGTAGGTAAGTGTTATGGATTTTTAATAGTATATGGCAATGGGTCGCTTATGGACTAACGATCATTACCGCCAATGTCAAGTTAGAAGAAAATACACTATTTTTAAGAGTTTTACCAGTTTAGAGTAAAATTAAATTACACTTTCAAAAATGTGTCAGTGTTTTTTTATTTCTTTCTTAGGAAGGAAAGACAAAGGGATCCCACCACAAACAGCTGCCTATTTTTTGTATTTCTTTGTATTAAATAGAAGATAGAACGGTCAGTCTATCTATCCATATAGAGGAAATGCAACCCACCTTTATAGACACTGCTCTATATGGTGCCATTAAGGACCCGAGACATTTTACAATCCTTTTTTTATAAAATAGAGAGCAAACGAGCAGACAGGTCAACTGAACTTTTACAACTTTTTATCTCTGTGTAGAAAATGAGAAAGAATAAAAAAATAAATAAATAAGAACAGTCAAATAAAATCGTGACAAAGGCGCGTTTTCATTAGAATATTTCCTTTTTATTTCATTTGGCCCCTACATTTCGATCATTATTTTACTTATTACTCAGAAAACCATTCTAAATCGTGAGCCTCAACCCTTACTCCAACCATTTTTATCTAAAAAGATCCCTCTCGTCAGCTGAATCATTAATCATTGTCGTAGATAAATCGTGCGAATAATCCTGCTGCTAATGTAACGTAGTACCTACATTACAACTCAACAATTCTAAGTCCTGCGGTGGATTGTTTAATTGTTTTGTACTATTATTTCTCTTTATTATTAAGTGTTTAGTAACTTTTAATTGGAGAACAGTGTTAGATTTGTCAGGTGTGATAGAAATGCACACCTTCATGCACAAGACCAGGGTTCGATTCCTGCCCCCCTAGCAAAGTGGCATTGTACAATCTAATCGAATGTTCTTTTAGATTGACATGTATGGGATTGACATAAGCACTTGCCAACGAGCGCTATCGCTAATGTCAATCCTATATGCATGCATGTAAATCTAAAAGAACATTCGATTAGATTGTGCAATGCCACTTGGCTATGGGGGCTGGTAAAGTCGTGTATCAACCAATAAGATTTTAAACATTTTACGTTGTATATTTGCACAATTATTTCTATAGCCAGCTATTGACATCACATTGAAAACATAACCTCCAGAGAAAATCTATTCTGGGGCATGTGTAAAAAGATTGGCAAAGGATCGTCCCCAATTTGCAGATATCCAACCATCAGATATCCGTCATTTGCGTCTTTTCATAAAAACTATTACCATATACCTATAATAAACATTCCATAGTGACATGATAAACGCCTACTAAAATATACCGAACGCGGTCATGAAATAATCCGTAAAAGTGTCCGTACTTAATGATAAGGCGTCTTCATAGAACCACGAATCTTTATAACTTTGATACAAAGACCTTATTAGATCTTCATTCTCCTGGCTGAATTATTAATGAACTTAATAAAGATTTCTAGAAACTCAGGCATCTCTTATACAACTTTAACTTCGTAATACATACCTGGGATTAAGCGCGCTGTACTGAAAAGAGTTTGATACGGGACTAACGGGACCTTAGGCGAAATACGATAGTAGTGAAATTATGAGTTTCAAAAATATAATAAATATAATTTAAAGAATAAAATAATCTGTATTGTGAATGTAAAACTGATTTGTTAGTCGTTGTGCGTGCTCAAGTGTCATTAACGGCCTCTAAGAGGTAGGCTGACACTTCAGGGGAATGATTCAGGAAAAAGGTTTACTCATTTCATCAAAAGACGCATAAAAATCTAATAATAATATTAGAATTACCTACATTTTATAATTAAATTACATTTTTAATCTAAATATTGGAAATTATATTTTACTTAATTTAGGTACCTTATTTCCACCAAAAAGAAATCTGGTAGTATCACCATCGTGATACTTTCAGACTTCCTCTGAATGGAAAAAAGGTACCTATTTGTGATGTTATGTGATGGAGAAGTTAAGACGAAACCATTAGCTATAGTATGGACATAATAATACGAAGGGATAAGATTAAAGTTGTAAGAAAGAATAGAGAAAGACCAAAGAAAATATGGATGGATTGCGTGAGAGATGTACCTAGTATGTTCTAGAAGGAAGTGAATGTAGATACGACGGTTGATTTTAATAAATGGATGAAGAAGATATACTTACTGCACCTGTACCACAAATAATGCAAAAAGGTCAAGAAAACAAATGACGATCTCAATTTATTTACAATCGCGAGAAGTCTTTTGCGGGACTGTACCTACAAACGGCAAACTTGCTGGAAAATACCTGTCTTTTGTTTTCGGGACTCTTTTTAAGTTCATCCCGTATGAGCATGATACGGGCGGTTCTCGAGCTGATCCCATCAAACAAACTGACAAAAGTTTGTTAGAAGTTGTGATTGACATTGACATATCTACCTACTCGAGAGGATTTAGTAAATTATTAACATCAAGAAGTTAAAACAGTCCCTTACCGAAGCACTGTTTCTCCCGATAAGTTTTAGAAAAAAAAAAAACTCACGCCTGTCATCTCCGAGGGGGTAGGCAGAAGTATTCCATTACTGGATATACCCACAGTTCACGGATACATTGGACCCCTAAACGTGATAGGTGGTGAGCCCATCGCCGAACCGGGTCTATTTACATATGTCTCACAATTAATTCTGAGACCTGCGGGTTTCTTCACGATGTTTTCCTTTACCGTCGAGCTAGTGATAAATATGTACTTACGTAAGTTTTTGAAACACTCATTGGTACATGCCAGGATTCGAACCCGAGCCTCACTGATTTTCGACCGGCTCTTTACCCGTCCGGGCTATCACTGCTCTTAGAAGTGGGTAATTATATTTTATGTAAATGTAATTGGAAATAGAGGAGTTGTTAGAAGAGTTGTCGATTATACGAGTATATGTGTCTCTTAGATTTAATATAGAAAAACGTGCAAACAGTCTTCTGGGCACTGTGACAAATTTTTAGTGTTCCGTACCCACTCAAGGGGTGCCAACGGGACTCGATTACTTAGCCTCCAACATTTGACATAATGAAAACGTGCTAATTGTGTCATGTGTCAACTGAACCACACGGTTTAAATCCCTTTTGACTATAAAAAAGTTTCTCCAGATAATCTATTTACATTATTCATTATTATGATCGAGTAAAGAGCTTGTGTTACATGGGTTACATATAATGGTTACAAATAACAGTCACAAAAGTTGAAACCCATTAAGTGTATACTAAAAACAACGCCAAGTGTGAGTCGGATTCCCACACAAAGACTTCCTTACCACCGCATAGTAAACAAATACGTTACTGTAAAATTAAACCAGCAGAGTGACAGCACAGTTGTTTATTTCGCTACTTCAGAATACAGAGTGACCGCTTACACAACACTGATAGAGTTTTTATAGACTATACTATAGATGCGCGTGATGGGGGTAGCACACCCAATCACCGCACGTCAACTGATCTACTATCACTTTTTGCATGTCAGTACTTTTATTTGTACTGCATGATTAATAGTATTAATACAAAGTCACTAAATTATTACATTATTGTAACTTATAAGTTAACTTGTAAGTTAAAGTAACTACATATTAGCACTATATATTTTTTCTAGCTCTATGTTCTTAAAATTCCATACGTCTAGTCTCCGCTGTCCGTCCGTCTGTCTAACTGCAGCGGTCTGAATTATCATGAACCGTAATTAGGTATACAGAATTTTTTAAACAGTGTATCTATTGTCACTGTTACAAAAAAAGACGTGTGGCACTCGGGGACTGCCGCGGTATAGCTATCCTATCACATTTACACACTCCATACCCCACACACACACCCTTACACCCTCCCACACCTCACACACACACAGGAATACATCCCCTATCACCCCCACCCCTCACACACACTGAGGCTATTATCATAAGTTACCAAAACTCTTTTTTTCTTTTTTTTTATTTCTTGTTTTTGCCTAACATACAACATTGTTTCTCACTTCATTTTTATTTTTCTATTGTACATTAACTAGTTAAAATAAGATTTTACTTACTAACTATCGACTGTTTTTCAACCTTATGTACAGCGTAAAACCACTGACCATCAAAACACAGGATCACCTAGTTTGAAGGTCAGGGGATTATTATTGGTATCTTGTTTGCAGCCGAAATACTTGTAACCTAGATTAATATTACTTTTTATAGTCAATAAATAAATTATTTATTATTTATATTGCATAGCATTTTGTATCAACAAGACTGCCGAAAAGAAACGACGTTAGACAATGCACGGCCTTCAAGCCACACCTCCGTGCCCGTCGGAGTGGGAAGCGTGAGGTTTTTTGCGTTACGGAATTTCTGGATTCAGTCCCCGCGCTCAAGGCCCTCGATAGAAGCTATGCAATAGCTTAAAAATAAAAACAAAATTAACTTTAAAAATACACCTTATGAAAGAATAGTGCCGAGACAAAATGCGTGCAAAGAGTACATGGCCAATCGATATTAACTAAGTTGCTTCTCGGATATTGCATCCACCCGCACGGCTCGGGCAGACGGAAGTCGGTCCACATTGTTTTATTATAAATTGTAGAGAGGACAGAGACGTACGCTGTCAATATACATCCATACATTCGTTAGTTATGAACATGCAGATACAAAATGGTGACTTTTGGTGATCTGTCGAATAAAAAAATACGATCGAAAATGTACTGTAGGTATACTTACTTATGTAGACAATTTTTAGTGCTCTTCCATTTCTTCCAGACAACCTTAGAATATTTTCCCGAAGGCTATCAATATAATTAATAAGAAATATCTCTTCTAATCTAAACCAAATATTCAAAAATGTATCATGTGGAAAAATACATATAGGTGTTTTTATTAAATATTATTTTCAATTGAAGATCTGGATCGGATAAGATATGATGTAAAATTTAGGACTACAGCAGATAAACGTGACTTAAATTTTATAAATCCTTTAAGTCTTGCAAGAGGATCTAGTAATTACACTGTAATTTAACGCAAAAAAAGCTATCCACTAACGGTGTGATGACATGGCATGACTTTCATTATACGTCAATGAAAATCAGGAGCAACGGTTAATGTAGCGCGTCTACTTCTCCACGTCGGAAGCACATCTCGCTATTCACAGGTCTAACAGCTGACACTATTTTTCACTATGCTTTTTTTTATAAAATAAAAGCGAGCAGACGGGACACCTGATGGTAAGTGACTACCGTCGCCCATGGACACCTGCAACTCAAGAGTCACAACTGCGCTCCTGGCTTTTGAGGTGGGAGTAGGGGGACGGGGCGGGGAACGGGGGGGGGGGAGGTTTAGGCCTCCGGTTACCTCACTCACTCAGCGAAGTGCAATGCAAGCATTGCTTTACGCTGGCTTTCTGTGAGGCCGTGGTATCACTCCGGTCCCGGCCCAAGCGTGCCGAAGCAAGGCTCTCCCACATTTTGTTACGTCAAGGACCAATTTTGCCTTTTGTTTTCATCATGATATTTTCCTTCACCTTCGAGCTACTGATAAATAAGTAAGTTTTTTAAATCTCATCGGTACTATCGACAGTCGTTTCGCCTGATATATTTGGAAGAGTTTTCGGTTTAAGGCTCAAGTACCCCAACTCTACTTAATTAAAGTTATGCAGTCAATCACCAGAAACACCGTATTTTATTTATTTTTTGTCATTAACATGAATGAAACGCTTTTTTGTAATTGCCATTGTTATATAAGTGAGAACTTTGTCGATACGGGATGCCTCAACGCTATTGGTGGCTCTACCGATGTGAAAAAAGATATCTGAATGAACCTTAGATGTATCAGGCGGTACCAGTACTTTCTTCTCGAGTCGTCCTTACTTTCAATAGGTCTATCACTACTTTAACAGCACGGGATCTTTACCTGTGAACGTGACAGCGTTTAGAGGCCCTAAAATAAACTGATTAATTAAACCCTCTTGAGGATCTTTGTCCTTTGCGTCAGCATACAATGTGACTGGTAAATCGAGGGTAGAATAGGAAGCCGTTTCAAGTAAGTAGCATTTGTACTTATATACTTATAGCTCGATAGAAAAATTGAAGAGATAACTTTGTTGTGTGGTCCCAATTCACACGTGGTGATTATTATATATATTTACCTCATACATTAGTAGCATTTGTACTTATATATACATATATATATATAGTATATATATACAGGGTGACTTTTTTTACCGTCGGGAAAAAAATGTGGTGTGATAGGTAAGTGTAATAGATTCATTTGGCAATGTTACTTAAAAAATTTTTTTTTTTCTCAAAAAATTTTTTTCTTGCTTAAACTAATATACATTACCCAATTGTAGCTAATAATACACACTGAAATATTTGAAATAGTATTTTAAAAAGAAACAGGCTCGTAGGTTCCATTTTTGCGCAATTTACCTACAACCGCCACCTGCGCGTAGTACTGTGCGTAGTTTTCTAGATTTTGTAAATTGCATTAAACATGACTATATTTAACTAATAATCTTGTGTATAACTTCGGCTCTAGATACCTTATACGTCATATTTTTTTCCAGACGGTAAAAAAAATCATCCAGTATATATTTAATATATATTTAATAAATATATATCTATATTTTTAATAAGTACAAATGCTACTAATGTATGAGGTAAATATATATAATAATCACCACGTGTGAATCGGGACCACACAACAAAGTTATCTCTTCAATTTTTCTATCGAGCTACAAATTTCATAAAGTGATTATGATGCGATGAATTAACTTAGTCTCATGTTTATTATCTACTGCTTCATGTAATCAACTTGAGGTAGATTATTCTCATGTACCGGATTACAGTAGATGTTGTCTGAGAGTAATCTTGCACAGATTGGGTGTCAATATGCGATCACTTTTATAGATAAGCTTAAGTATTCGGTATGATTTAGCATTTGACTGTATAGCTATTTCCTATTACTGTCTTTTCAAACCAATGATTTAGGAGTATATTTATATACTTAAATATAACTAATAGCAGTCGGACTCGTATACGTAGGGTCCCGTACTATTAAACAATAACAAAAAATATTTTTTGTTGTAATAGGAACTGTAGCAATTCACCAATGTGAAAATTTCAAGAGTTTTTTTATTACGGTTCAAAAGATTTAGTCGTGTGTGACAGACGGATGGACAGACAGCGATTTATTAGTAGGGTCTCGTTGGTGCCTTTTGGGAACGGAAATCCAATAACGACCTGAAGACATTCGAAGTATTCGCACTATCGTCAAATCTTTCATTTACTATAAGATACACATTACTTTGTATCTACATATTCAAAAAATTGCATTTGCATCGGAAATTACTTTTCGCGCTACATTTAGGGGTACGTACTTATAAATAGATTTTTACCATTGAAAATCTGTCAGAAAGGTAAAATAGCATATCTTAAACATATTTGAGATTTGTGTTAGGTAAATGTGGTTTTATAAAATGGTGTGTATGTTATTTTTCGTCATAGAAAATACTTCTTCAAAAGTATTGTAGTCTGAAAAAACTGTCACCTGAGTCTAAGACAATGAAAAATCACAATATTAAATTCACTTAATATGTCACAGATTAGATAATAATCACAAGCAAGATGAAGTAGTTAGCTTTAGGTACATGAATGCGTACAACCCTACAAACTTTTGTCACATTTATCTTCAAGAAGTACTATCGTCCTGCCAAACATCAAGATTGATCCCCGGATTGAGCCGTTCAGAAGGCAACAGACAGACAGACTGAGCCAGTTAAAAGCATTAGAGGCCCCCCGGCTGACAGGAACAATACAATATAATTGTATTGTGTCTCGTTTTTGTTAGTTAACTTGAGAATATAGGAAAGTAGGGACAGTTAGGAATAACCTTATTCCACCGGCAACTGTCGCCTATTGCCATTCAAGCACTCGCGGAACTGAAGCAAACGGTGTTAATGGAAGTACTAAATTGGACTGAAATGCAATTTCGAAACCTTGCTGCTCTATCATTACGCGCCTATGAAAAAAGTTGATGGACGTTGGATAGCATAAGGTTCAATATAAAAAGCAGCCGTTTCAGTTATAGAGTTGGGCTAAAATCGAATTACGTGTACAAAAAAGCTTTTATTTACAGTTTATAGACAAACATACCTTTTAGGGGGTTTATTTTAGTGTAGTAAATTCACTACCTATTTCAATAGTCAAACAATTGGATGATACCTATCTGTCAGGCAACCCAACAGTTTCCATATATACCTACGACTAGTACAAACTTAATTATGTAGGAACTCAATTGTAGACAATAATAAACACTAACATATTTTGAATAACGATCTTAATAAAATATCTTAATACAATCGCCATCTGCTCTGATATTTCAATAGTCAAACAATTGGATGATACTTAACTGTCAGGCAACCCAAGAGTTTCCATATATACCTACGATTAGTACAAACTTAATAAGGTAGGAACTCAATTGTAGACAATAATAAACACTAACATATTTTGAATAACGATCTTAATAAAAAATCTTAATACAATCGCCATCTGCTACATGCACAACGTCTATCCGGTCAGCTAGTATTTATTAATGATTAAATACTAAATAACATAATCTGACTATTGAAACATTTCCCTTTGGTTTATATAGACGAGAAATCTGATGATAAATATTCATCGCTGATAGAAATCTGCACTAGCAGGGAAGTCACTGATGCGTTGCCGACCTTTAAGAGATTCGTTAACACGCCTTTTGATGAATCTCATATTATTAGCGCAACTAAACGGAAAACCTTGAGAGGGAGCAACAATAGGTACCTATAGCAAAAATACAAACTTCACTGAGGGTTGAAGAAATTGCGTGGATATAGTAAATAAAAGAATATTGTAAAAGAAACAATATTTAGAATGCAAATTCGAAATCTTGGGCGATGCTGTGCAAAAGGTAGAGAGAGCGCAACACGCGCATGATAGAGGAACCAAAAATATTTTCGTTGAATTTAAGCTAACATGACTGTCAATTATGAATATTGTAATGTTCTTTATCATGCAATAAATAGGGAAGATCACCAAGTGAGATCGTGCCAAAGAGACTTCGGTCCAAGATGGAAAGGTTGTATTTACACAACTTTGATAGCGCGGCTTCGAACTGGGTGTTTGCCGCCTGTGTCGTGTTGCTTTATTTAGCGGATAGGTGTCGCTATAACTACAAAAATGAAATGCAGTGTTAACATTGCAATCAGCACCTTATCCAGTCTAATCGAGAGATGATAATAATACTGTGCAGGAATATCCTGCATTCAGGTTTGTTTTTTTCAGGGTGCCTACGTACCTACTATTAGATAATTTCCAATGTCCTCATAAATATCCTGTTCTTACATTTATGTTACTGTAAATGCTGAATTTATCTTATCAGTTGTGTTTATATTTGTTTCAATATTGTTTCTGGTTTTTGGTCTTTATGATTTTATGATGTCTAAAAATTGCTATTCACACATTAAGCTTGAAATCGTGTGAAAGTAGCACAGTACCTAAGTAGAATATACACGACTGAATCGACTTACATTGTTGTATAATGTACGTTTTTTATGATTACTTGTATCGTAAATAATATTGCTAGTGTTTCTTTCTCGCAATTGCACAACTCTGATGTTGGCACACTTAGATTAACTACGTTATTACTTTTCGGTCATGTCGCAATTCATCAAACTTTCGAAGTTTCCGTCATCCATCATCACTCACATGCCTCCGATGTATTGCTTCATATTGAACACGCGTTAACTTATAACTTTGGTTATTATATTACACAACGGGGTCTAAAACTTTAGCTTTTTTACTCTGTAGAGTATCTAAAATCTTAAAAAGCGTAAACCCTTAAACTCCGTTTTGTATTAACACCGTGCACCGTTGTGATAAACCAGTTCACTTAAATTAAACATATAATAAAAATATCTTAAATCTTTATATTTAAAGTAAATTAAATTAAATTTTTATAGCTCGTATATGTCACCGAATTATTGTAAAAACCGTTAGTGAATAAACATAATATTCTAGTGAGATTGCCAGAGCGTTGTGGCTTGAAAGAGGATGTAGTGACTAAGACTGAGAAAGGAATGCTCAGGTGGTTTGGACATGTCGAGCGGATGGATGAAAGGCGTCTAACGAGACAAATATATAAGGGGATTGTGAGTGGCCGAGTTGGCAGATAGCGACCTAGGCGTACTTACATCGATCAGATCGGCGATGTATTGAAAAAAAGCCAGATAAAGAGTACCCGAAACCGACGAGCTTGTATAAACCGATTGATGGATGTGGATGAGGCACGTGAGGTATGCCAGGATCGTAGCAGGTGGCGGGCTGTTGTCTCTGCCTACCCCTTCGAAAAAAAGGCGTGAGCATATGTATCTATGTATGAGATTGCCAACTGTAGATAGATTCTGAACGAACTCTAAAATTTGCAACCTAACTCTTTTATTTTCGTAGGTTTATATAGGTTCTAAATAAGATTAGGTATAGTTATTATCACTACATAGTTTAAAACAAAGTCGCTTTCTCTGTCCCTATATCCCTTTGTCCCTATGTATGCTTAAATCTTTAAAACTACGCAACGGATTTTGATGCGGTTTTTTTAATAGATAGAGTGATTCAAGAGAAAGATTTTAGTGTTATAGTTAGGGAGGCGAGGTAGCTAAATGGCGTAATTCAACGGCGCCGCTGAGGACCTATTAAAATCGAAAGATAAAATAATTTCGAAAAGAAAAGCTCGTATGGTAAAAACCATTTTAGCGGTGGGTTTGGCGTGTACGGTTTTTCAAAAATGTTAAAAAAACAGTTACTTGGGCATTCTCGAGCGCGTCAGATATTCAAACTACGTAAGCCCCAAGTGCCTCTGATAACAACGGTATACTAATCTGCCGGTTTGCGTGGTGGGGGTAGGCAAATATAAAGTAGTCAAAAATGCAAAAAAAAAAATTTACTCGAGCGCGTCAGATTTTCGGAAGGGGTGTTAAATAGGCCCCAGGGAAGCTCCCTTTAAAAAAACTGACGATTTCGGCGTGACGATAAGTTACAATGAATTTTTGAAAATGCAAAAAAAAAAAGTTCTTTTGAAATACTCGAGCGCGTCAGATTTTCATAGGGGAGGTTTATCTCGGTATCCTGAAAGCATATTTTCTTAATCTGACAAAAATGTTGGTGGGTTCTCTTAATCTGACCGAAAAGGGTTTTTTGGTTTCTTTCTTATCCTTTCTTTCTCTTTGATAAAACGGGGAATTATATATATATTAGGGTGTACCGAAAATTACCTTCTACCGCTTCTTTCCCCACCATCAATATTGCGAAATAAAGGAAAAATACTGGTAGGACGGCATATTTCCGCGAAGCGCTGTCTGTATTACATGTTTATGGCAAATTCCTCTTTTTTGCTTCAATTCTTCACTTTGTTTTGCTTACGGTACGGTACGTCCAAAAAACAATTTGAGGATCAACAGGCTATTGAATAATATACATACATGGAACTGTACATGTTAATAATACTTTTGTATACAGATACGCGTAACTTTTTCCAATTCCACGAAAATTGTCGAAAAGCTTTAGAAAAAAAAATTGAGATATAATAAAAGTTCAATAATTTAATCATCGTTTTTTCATATCAATTTTTTGAAAACCCTCAGTTTTCGAGATATACTCAAAAAACCGGGAGTTTGAGTTTTTATGATGCTTCAAGTCAAAAAGTTTTAACTTTGGACAAAAATATAAAGAGACATTTTTTGTGCAAAATAAAATTACCTTTTTTGTTTATTTTAACTTTTTTTTGTGTAAAATGTATCATTCGCGACTTATATGCCGCAACGCGTTTTTCGGAAGACGAAATGGCTCTTCCACTCTTCCGGTCATGCGGAAACCGGCAGATTTTGTATTTTTAGTAAGTTTTAGATTATATTCTTCAAAATAAAAAATAAAAAAATCGCGCTCGAGAATGCCGGATTAACGTTTTTTTTTTACAAGTTTGCGACCCTATAACTTGGCGGCGTCAAGGACTCATCCTCAGATTAGTTAAATTTAGTCTTAAAACACTAAAATCAACCCCCAATATCTTAATCTGACGCGCTCGAGTATTTCAGACTATCGATTTGTTTTTACTAATCTGATCGTCTATCCTAGGCGCGCGTCACTACATATAGAGCTATATACTTTACAAGGTTGTTCTATTAGGTCTAAGGTATCTCTCATATCTTAAACTGCCACGCTCGAGTATTACCGAAAATTCCCCTATTCGCCTCCCTAACTATTAGCATTGCATCCGTGCGAAGAAGGGGCGTATCGCTAGTTATAAATTAATTAATAAATTTTAAACTATGTGTAGATTTAAATACAACAAAGTTGCTTTTGCAGTGATTACCTAATACGAGTATCTACAGTATAGCTTGGACTAAATAAAACTCTCAAAATAAACGGTAAGCTCGTATATTTCAGATTAGATTAGATATATAATTAGAGTAATAACATTAGGGACACTAGAACTCTTAATTGCTTCAACTATTTACAAAAAGATAACAGTTAGTACATTGAACTTGAGCGAAAAGCAAACACACGTCGAATACACTACTATAGGCACCTATAGTCAAAATATTCGATAAAATTAGGTAAACAGTTATGTAAGGATAATAAATTCTAATAATTTGTATTCGAGTAGTTTTCTCTATAATAATATTATAAAGAGGAAAGATTTGTATGTTTGTATCTTTGTTACGAATAAACTCAAAAACGACTGCACCGATTTTAAAAATTCCTTTACCAATGGAAAGCTAGAATACCCATGGCTATATTTTATTCCCGTATTTTCATGGGAACGGGAACTATGCGGGTGAAACGCTAGTTCTATATACCTAATCCACCACCAACTATGTAACTAAACTATAACCAAGGTTCACTAGATATTGAAATGGGTAGTCATTGTGGGTATGACCCTAGTCAAGTGAAAAACCAAAGTTTTTATTCGCATAGTTAATACTAACTATTAAGAACGATATGTCAGTGACTATACTTCTTCAGTGTTGTCAATTTTACTTGGTAGGTATAAACATAACAAGGCAAATGTAAATGTCAATCCTATATATTTGTCATTAAATTTGACTAATCTTTACGTTTTACAAAACCACTTGGCTAGGCCCTTTGTATGTGAATATAAAAACAAATCAAGCGATTGATTGATGACCAGTAAATGACTAATTGGAAAACAAAAATATTTGTAAAATTAAAATCTGGAAACTTCATTCGACCGTGCAAACTCTTCCTTCTTCTTGGGGTCAGTGACTGTATCTCTCATCCTTTTCTTGACCAGTTTGTAAACAATTCTGAGGAAATAAAATTGCTTTTATGAACAAAAACCCCAAAAAAGAACAAATTAGCTAAATATACATATCAATAAATGTTCCCCGTTCGTGAGGTCATATGGACTCATAAAATTTACATATTTATACGTTCACTAGCGACCCGCCCCGGCTTCGCACGGGTACAATGCTAACACTAAAACCTTCCTCTTGAATCACACTATCTAATAAAAAAAACCGCATCAAAATCCGTTGCGTAGTTTTAAAGATTTAAGCATACAAAGGGACATAGGGATATAGGGATATGGGGACAGAACAAGGGACTTTGTTTTATACTATGTAGTGATGAGTCTCTTCGGAGCCATTTAGGCTATACTAATCTTTGGCAATATTACGTATGAGTAAGACAGTATTTGGAGTCTAGGACGTCTGAAGTACATTAACAAAAAATAAGTAATTAAATAAAGTGACTAGAGGGCTGGTAATTATCTATATATAAACAAAGAGGAAATGCGGCCAGTCTCTTGGGCACATTTTTATTTATACAAAGTGAGAGCCCTGTATTTAGCAAACCCGCCTATCATGCTTGAGTTCGAATCCTGGTCATATGTACTATCTCGACAGTGAAGAAAAACTACGTGAGGAAATATTATTTTTAAGGCATGTGTAGTAGGTAGGTAGTCTTCCAGTTCGGTGGTGATAGGCTGTCACGTTTAGGGTGAAAAGTTGGTGTCACGGAAGAAACTGTGTCCCGGGACTCGGACTTAGGACGAGAGGAGGGACAGCATGGGGGGGGTTTTCAGTCACTGCAAGCCTGACATAACCTGGTTGTCGTCCCCGCTACCACTAAGTATGCGTAAGTAATTTTCAAGCAAAGAAAAAAAAAGCGAAAACTTTACTTTCAGGAACAGGAATACCTCTGCCGATCACCTTGGGAATAAAGACTAGAGCGTATTTTCTTTTTGATAAATATTGTACATAAATATATAGTAAACAGGACGTGCTCGTAGTCTTGTTGTTCTACGGATAGGGAACATGTTATCCTGTAAGTAATATAGTATTTCTCATATTTCACTATACTCACGTAAATAGTCCCAAAGCGACTATAGTAAGGGCAGCATCAAATAAATAGAAGGCTCCAGGGAAATAGTCTATCGTGGATATGTAGATAAAGCTTGATGTAGGCATGTAAATGGATGGAGCCAGCGCCTCAGTCACGCCTATTAGTGCGCTTAGCTTTGCTGAAAAGACATAATAATTTTATTCAAAAAATATCACATTCACCTTTACATTTTCTGGGATGGCTTACATCGTCTACATAAGAACAGTATATTTGCTTGCAATCATTGATTTTTACTAGAAATCTTTAGTAGGTATCTATTTACTTACAGACCCCTCGTGTTTTTAATATGGATGTTTCCTTTGGTGACATGTTCAAGTTAAATCAAAGGTTTTAATTACAATTGGAAGTTTTATGGGTTTGTACATTCATAACTTTATTAAGGGCTGATTGTTCAATAATCGGATATACCTTATAATATGAAGAATGTATTGATGCTGTCACTGTTTGACAAAATAGAAAGGAAAAGTAACAAGTGATTTTTATTCTTCAGATTACTTTTGACTGACTATTGAACAATTAGCCTTAAATAAATAAATAAAAATAATCTCACACCTTTTATCCCCGAGGGGGTAGGCAGAGGTATTCCATTACTCGATATACCCACATTTCACGAGATATATTGGACCCTTAAACGTGCCCAGGTCAAGGTGGTGAGCCTATCACCGGACCGACACATGTCACAGAATTAATTATGAGACCTGCGGGTTTCCTCACGATGTTTTCCTTCACCATCGAGCTAGTGATAAATATGTACGTAAGTTTTTGAAAAACTCATTGGTAACAATTAGCCTTAAAACTTACAAATAAGCGAAATACTTATACAAGTTTAAAAATGTCTAAATATTAAGTATTTCAAGTGACCTACATAATATGTATATATGTTACCGGCAATCTGTATAATGCAGGTATTCTATATAATCCCTAGGCAATATATGTAATACCTGGGGCGTTCAGGCAATGTATAAAATATTATTAATATTAATGTGCATTACATACTCTGCCTAGGTAATATATACAATGCCCAGGGATTAGGTATATAGAATACCTACTTGGCCACCGGAAATGTATAAAATAAATAGATTTTGGTCTGTATTATTTATCAATGTTATGTAAGTACCTTCCTACGTCTGAAATGACGGACCAATGAAAGGTGTGCCGTTTGCTTAAAATCTACTTAATTAAATTACCGATTGGGCTCCTCCTCAAAAATAATCTTTATAATAGGGTTGGCATTTTTTGCAAAATAATTAAGTCTTTATGATCTTATTTTATTATTTATTACCTTAATGACCTTTTATTTAATCAATAAATTATTCTTTAAAATAATCCTCAAAAAAGTAGAGTAGCTCTCTGTAATTAGATTGTGTAACAAAGAGGGGTTTACAAGCCGAAAGTGGGTTCTAAAGCACAAGGACCAACTTGATAAGAGCAACTTTATTTTTCTCATCTCAGTACATTTCGTTCTCAGCACTCAGCTGATTTGTATGGTAGAGTGAAAAATAAAGTTTCTCTGATCAAGTAGCCAATCTGATTAAGCCATATCTCGCGAAGAACCCACCCTTCGGACGCCCTCCGGCCAGATATGATGACGATCTGTGAAAGGCTGCAGCTCACGTCTTTTATCCCCGAGGGGGTAGGCACAGGTATTCCATCTCTGGGAACACCCACTTTTCACGAGAATATTCGCCCCATAAACGTGATAGGTGGTGAGCCCATCGCCGGACCGGGTATGTTACACATGCCTCAGAACTAATTCTTAGGCATGTGTAACCTGCGGGTTTTCTCACGATGGTTTTCCTTCACCGTCGAGGTAGTGATGAATATGTACTTAAATTTCGAAAAACTTTTTGGTACATGCCAGGATTTGAACCCGAGCCTCACTAATTATCATCATGTGAAGCAGGTTTTTTTAACCGTAAGGCTATCACTGCTCTTCAAGTTGTTCAAAATAATGTCATAAATACGAAATAATGAAAAAAAAATAACAATGTTTATTGCCTACCTACTCAAAATTAAGTACTCAAAAATAATTATTTATTCTTAGCTCACTAGGTCCTGTGCAAGGAAACATTAAACATTGAAAACTCTTTCGATACATTACCGGCTGCGCATTGGGTATTATATATAATACCTAGGCAGAGTATGAAATAAATAATATTTCATACATTACCTGCACGTTTTCGGCATTATATATATTGCCTAGGGATTATATATAATACCGGATTATACAAATTGCCGGTAACATATATATATATTTTTAAATGATTTTGAACTCTTGTCTTTTTTTATTATTCTGAAGCCAATATAAAATCCGGAAAATTCCATTCTAAGACAATTCAGCCATACGAATGTATTACAGTACATAAAATACAGCTCATTACTTACCAACTTCTTCCCCGGGCACACTTTTAGTGGCAATAGATCTAATTGTCGTCAGGCTAGTGTAGCTGAAAATGTTGAAGACCGGAGCAGAATAATACCACGGCCTGCTTGGAGCGAAGGCGAACACGAAACATGCAGCTATCCTGCTCGAACCTGCGACGATCCCGATAATACTGTCTTCCACTTTCAGTCTCTTGCTCAGATATGATATGCAGAAGAATGTGCCTGAAACAATACAAAATTGTGTCGGTGAAGTTGACAGCCGGTTCCATCATAATATTGAACTTGGCTCACTTCTTTTGAACTATTTGATTGGATATAATAAGATAATAACATACTTGGATATGGCATTAGAATAATGGAATATATAAATAAATTATTAGCTAAAATGAAAATAAATTGTGGCAGCCGTACTTTTACAAAGTTTTCTACAATGATAAACTGCTACCTATATACATAGGTACCTTAATATCATCTAAGTAGGTTATAAGATGCACGGCCTGCCATAAACATGTTTATGCTTTTTTTCTTATACACACTTTGTGCAAGTCTTTGTTACTTTCATGTTGTTTGCAAAACATTACATATTTTTTAAACTGTTTTTTTTTTTATAATTTATTCCTTGTTAAAGTCAAAATTCAATTATTTCTGTAAGAGGATTACAATTAATAACGTCAATAGTCTAGTACAAAGAGTAACTTTGGTCTAGTAACAAGGCACACTTCGTCGATGGAGGTTGGCTAAATGCAAACAACAGAATATCTCCACCGACAAGTTGCTAGATCGGGATAGAGTTTAAGGTCACAAATGAAATAATATTCGATATTTATGTGTAATTGCCCAAAAACAAAACTTGGGTTTCCCGTAAACTTTCCAGTCCAAAACTGAGTAAACAAACGTCCGGACCTGCGATGGGTTGGGCTATTCCACTAGTCCCTACCAGCTGTCTCTCCTGGTAGGGACAAGTGGATTTATTTTTCCACTCTTCCCTACCACGCCGTCAGTGGTTGGGATAAGTGGAATTTCATTTCCACTCTTTCCAATCAGACATATTTTGTTACTAAGTACAGTCGATAATATTCACTTTAAGGGGTCCAATATTCCGCCCCCCCCCCCCCCCCAAAAAAGAAAATGCGTGATAAAGTTTATATTATTTTTAAGTAGGCATGGGATCGGACTCAAAACAAGGCATCAATACCTTTTCTATAATGGATGTTTCCTGTAAGTCAGGTAATTTATCTTTATATGGATATAAAGTATATCAAAGGTATAGGTGTATAAAACGCAAGCAACTCGTGTGAATAATATTTTGCTTGAAGAAATAATTTTATTGTACCCCAGCAAATGTTCAAATGACACCAATATTTAATCAGTTTAATCCGGGGAAATCCCAGTTTCAATGTGAATATAGCGCAGTCATTAAAGATAAATAAATATTTTTTAAATGTTTTTGGTAGTATAATATTATAGTGATAGGCGCTGAAATTATAAAAACGATTTAAACAATTATTTCCCCAACGGAACGTTTACTTTTTTGGGAGTAATATGGGCTATAATTTTCGCAGTCGCAAAACAGCTAGTAAATTATAAATGGCTATAAGTCCGCCATGCGTATATTAATACCTACCTAACTACAATGTTCTTGGTACATGAAATTGAAGAAAAAATAAAGAATTATGGTCAAAGATGGTATTTTTGCATAAAAATTAATTCACGTACATGAAAAATTATAATACAAGTTTATGAGAGACCCACAGGCGGAAAATGCTTTCTCAGAGACATTCGAACTCTGCTCTTGTACAGCCAGTCAAACAGCAGTGGCATTTGAGTATTAAACCAACCGGAGACGCCACTGACAGGCGTTCCCCTCTGCCAAAAAAAGTGTCGGTCAACGATCATACCTGTTATATACAACTAGTTTTTTTGAGTTCACGGAGTGTCACGGAGTCGATCCCCGCTATGGGACAACATTTGTGTGCATGAACATGTCTGTTGGTTTTGTGTCTGGGTTTTTAATATTTATTTAAGTTATGATTTAGCAGTTGTTTAGTACCCGTAGTACAGGTTCAGCCTAGTTTTGGACTGAATAAACTTGTCTAAATTGTATCCCACAATTTATTCACTTATTTATCTAGCTGGCTCACCATGAGCTACAAGAAAATTTAGCTTGAATAAGTATATCGGCCATCAGTAGCAGTCCTGCTCCCCTAGCCAAGTGGCACTGCATAATCTAATCGAATGTTCTTTTAGATTGACATGTACGGGATTGACATAGGCACTTGACAAAGAGCGCTAACGCTAATGTCAATCCCCTACATGTCAATCTAAAAGAACATTCGATTAGATTGTATAATGCCATTTGGCTAGGGGGGCTGTGCTGAGCATGAAACTTTACTAAAGATTTGTTCTACAACCAATCCGCCTCCACCCCTATTACGCTCCACCTCATAAATATTATAAAGAATAAATTTATTATACAAAATATTTTTCACACCACGTGCTCGACAAAGCCGGATTATACAGGGTGACTTTTTTTACCGTCTGGAAAAAAATGTGGTGTGATAGGTAAGTGTAATAGATTCATTTGGCAATGTTACTTAAAAACCTTTTTTTTTTTCCAAATTTTTTTTTTCTTGCTTAAACTAATATACATTACTCAATTGTAGTCAATAATACACACTGAGATATTTGAAATAGTATTTTACAAAGAAACAGGCTCGTAGCTTCCATTTATGCGCAATCTACCTACAACCGCCAGCTGCGCGTAGTACTGTGCGTAGTTTTCTAGATTTTGTAAATTGCACTAAACATGACTATATTTAACAATTAATCTCGTGTATAACTTCGGCTCTAGATACCTTATACGTCATATTTTTTTCCAGACGGTAAAAAAAATCATCCAGTATATCATAAAAACTTCACCGAAAGCAAGACATTATATCCCTTGGTCTTAGCCGGGTTATAATGTTGTATGGAATTTCATTATAACCCTAGGTCAATAATGTAATGTTCACTTTTCATAATCCTTATTGCTATGACGATAAAGTCTAATTTCGTTTCAAAATGTGGTGCACCCGCCTGCGGCCACGGTCGTGGCCAACTCGATTTTCGAAAATCGAAGCCGCGGCCAACTAGATTCGCACGATCTTCATTTGTTAAATCAAGTAGGTCACGCCGGCAGAAACAAGTTGCTGTATCCATTTTATAGCTTTAACATTTCAAAAAGAATATCGAAAATGTCAAGTGATGAAAGTACTCCAGAGTCTATTAAATTAGATGCCATAGGCATTGTCAATAATCTACTACCATGCGATTGCATTTTATTGTCTCGCAAAAGGTTAGAAAAGTAGAGTATATAACTCGGGAATAAAACTGTTTTTGTCTTGGGCGCTTAAATCCCTCACTAAACTCAGGACTCAGTCGATCCCTCACTGCGCTCGGGAGTAAAACTGGGAGTCCTTCGTTACGTTCAGGATTCAATGTCGCGCCCGTGATATAAAACAGTGCTTTATTCCCTTGGTGTATAATCTACTATTGCTTCTTAGGAACTTTAAATAAAGTAAATAGAACTCACCAATTAATCCAAGAACAATGTTAATAGTCCCATAAATGCTGTATTCTACTTCGTTGAATCTGAACTTGCGTATCGCGTACAAGTAACCAACCTGTGAGTCACCTGAAAAAGAATACAAAATGTAATTAAAAAATAATAGACCTGTGTGTCGATCCGAGTCATACCACCGTCATACTATAGGAGATGCGAGGGAACATAGATATAGGAAGAGTGACAAAGATAAGTGATAGGTTATGCCGGAAGTTTAAAAACTATTGTAGGTATATTAAAATTCGTTACGAAATTATTTAAATAAATCATGAAATTAAAGAGATTGGTTAAACATGTATTTTAATTTAAAATTTTTTATCTTTATATTAGTAGGTATTTAGGTTAGGAAACTATTAGGTCTATTAGTTGTAAAATATGAGTATATTAAAAATTTAAATTTATTTATATTTTTAATATACTAAAATTTTATTATTATTACTATTAGGTCTATCAGTTATAAAATTTGAGTATATTAAAAATATAAAATTTATATTTAAAAAAACCATTATAGAAATATTAAATTGCCCATTAGATGACAGGGCCTGGGCACAAGCCTCATTGCCAGTGCATTTCAGTGGCCTTGGGGTGCGAAAGGTTTCCGCCGTCTCCCTGCCAGCTTTTTTGTCATCAGAATTTGCTACATCTCCACTTTTCGGAAAATTATTAGCCCATTATTGGGTTCCGAGGAAGTATGTGGTTTGAATGATGCAAAAAATGCTTGGAGTTTGATGAGTCACGGTGATGTACCTTTAGTGCCTTCAGTCCAGAGACAGTGGGATGATCCTTTAAATAAATTACTATTGTTGGAATTGACAAACACTGCTGAAAATGCAATAGATAGGGCACGTCTTCTTGCTGTTTCTGAGAAGGAATCGGGATACTGGCTGCAGGCATATCCATCTGCTAATTTGGGGACACTTATAGACGATTGTGCTCTCACTTTAATTGAACTGTTGTTGTGAGATGGTGAATGAGTTGGGCCATCATGGTCTGAGCTGTCAGCGAAGCGCAGGTCGCATTCCGCGCCATGCTTCACTCAACGACATCATCCGCAGGTCTCTAGTAGCTGTCAATGTCCCAGCAATTTGTGAACCGAACGGTATATTCCGCTCAGTAGGCAAGAGACCTGATGGTATGACTTTGATTTCCTGGAAATTGAGTAGAGGCTTGGTGTGGGATGCCACATGCGTAGACACTTTGGCTCCGTGTCATTTTGAAAAAACTTCTTCTCTCGCAGGAGCGGCTGCTATATCCGCTGAAATAATAAAGAGGCGAAAGTATGCGGGTCTGAGCGGTTGCTATATGTTTGTACCGTTCGCTGTTGAGACGATGGGTCCTTGGGGCCCAGTGGCTAAAGCTTTTGTCTTTCAGCGCGTCTCATCGAGGCAACCCGTGACCCAAGGGCTGGCAGCTATTTTTGCCAAAGAATAAGCTTGGCAATACAAAGAGGAAATGCTGCCAGCTTATTGGGAACCCTGCCTCGGTGTGATGCGCTGGAAGAAATCTTTTATTTATAATTTATTTATAATTATGCAATTATTTTTATGCACTCATATTATATTATAATAAAAAAAGCTACAGTCGAAAAAAAAATTTTTATTTATTTATATTTTTAATATACTCAAATTTTATAACTAATAGACCTAATAGTTTCCTAACCCAAATACTAATATAAAGATAAAAAAATAAAATTAAAATACATGTTTAACCAATCTCTTTAATTTCATACAATTATTGTTTATTACTTGTAAATAGGTTAAGTTTTGTATACTAATAGACTATTTACTAATTACAGAGATTAGTGTAAAGATTTTCATTGAATTCTACTTTATTTCTCAAGTTGCTTCTGATTTCGAGCTCTGATTTTATTACGTGATTCAAATGATTCGAAAGATATGATCGAGTTTTACTGGAGAATGACATCCACCCATTTTCCATTGGTTTTGAATCTTATTTCAATTACAATAAATAAAATAAATAAATAAATATTTTAATACGTTTAAAGAGCTGAACTGCTTTTTTCCATTACATAAAGTTCCATTTACGGTGGTAACAATTGTCCATCTGCCTTATAAAGTGTTATGTAATTATGTAATTAGCTAATCTAACAACATCTTATAGTGACCATATCAATATTAAAAATCATTTTGTGTTTTAAATAAACAGATTGACGTGGCATATAAATATTATGACCAGCTCAGCCAACCTGTTGCACACTGAGGAAATTTTTCTACTTTTAAAGTACTAGGATACGAGAATGTTGTAGAAGGCCAACAAGTGGTCAGAACCACCCACTGCCAAAGTTGGATTAAATATACCTTAATGAAGGACATTCATAGTCCGATTTATCGGCTATATAGCTGGATGAGATTTCTATTTCCAACAGAATTTGACAGATTTTTTTTAATAGGGTTGTGTCCTACCTAGTCAAATCAGTTACTTTTTACGATCTGTCAAAACGGAATTTTACTATGGAAAATGTACTGAAATAGCAAACCGTGACGTCATAGTTTGTAGTACTCAATTGCAGCACTTTTTTGATTGATTTATTATTTTTAAATTTGCTATAATTGTAAATTGAAAATCGAAATACATATTTTGAGGTGTTTTGGGATAATCTTTTTAATGTATGACTACTCGCTATTTAATTTCGATGCTGTCAACTACCCAATTATTACCCGTGATTATTGAATGGTATTTGATATTTATCTAGCCCACTAAAAGTGGTAATGTATTTCCTAAACGAATAGCAAAATAAAAATGCATTATTTAAATTTAGCCGCTAAATTAATATTCTTTGAACAAGGATGGCGCCACAAGCGGGTTTCCGTTTTACCCTTTGCATACGTTATAGATAGCAAAGAAACATTGGGTTCTCGATGATAGAAAAAACTATTACACTTTATTGAGCAGTGATAGCCCGGACGGTTAAAGAGCTGGCCGAAAATCAGTGAGGCTCGGGTTCGAATCCTGGCATGTAAGTACCTATGAGTTTTTCAAAAACTTACGTACATATTTATCACTAGCTTGACGGTGAAGGAAAACATCGTGAGGAAACCCGCAGGTCTCAGAATTAATTCTGAGATATGTGTAAACAGACCCGGTCCGGCGATGGGCTCACCACCTATCAAGCTTAGGGGTCCAATATATTTCGTGAAATGTGGGTATATCCAGTAATGGAATACCTCTGCCTACCCCCTCGGGGATAAAAAAGGCGTGAGATTATAATTATAATAATATTATAATTACACTTTGACGTTACATTTGAATCAATTATCCAGATCAAATTAATAAATTAGGTAAATCAGATACCTAGATGCAAATTTCTTTTAAATACGTTACATCTATGTAGATGCCAATATAATCTGGAAAATACACTTTAGTATTTTTTTAATAAAAAAGCATCTTGTGAATTTATAAACAAACATCTGTTTTCAGCAAGAATACGTGAATGAATGAAAACTTAGAAAAGTCAATAGTCTAATAACAAGGCACACTAAACTCGTCCATGAAGATTGGCTAAATGTAAACAGCAACCCATCTCCACCGAGACGAGTTGCTGGTTCCAAATACAGTACCCCGACTCAAGGGCAGCTCTTTTTAACCTCATGTCTTACTATACTAGTACATACATAAGGTTTACAAGAATAATTATAAATAATAGCCTTACATAGCGTCGAGTCGGTTAGTCGGTGAATTGCTTCTGGTCGGTCAACGGTCTTACGATGTCAACTCAAGATTAAAAAAAGTGAAGTCTACCTACATAAGTAAAATTTTTGGGAATTATCTCCAATTCCGTTTATCATTAAGTTAATATTGAAATGCAAATAAAACTTAATCAGAACATCGTCGGAGCCTTATTTTACAACAAGGTCATTTACTTTTATGTCAATGACGACTCGTGTTGTCACGCGCTGTTGTACTGGTCATGGCTGTTAGGTACTTTTGTTCGGCTTGAAGCCTGCGCAGACGACGGACTTTGTCCCCGGAGGACAAAGTCCCCCGAATCGTAAAAAAATCTTTTTGTCCTGTACCGCCCCTCGGTGTCCGCGATTATTCGGGGGACTTTTTGTATGCTATACTTTTAATCCCTTGTGTGCGTTACTCGATACAGTTGTAAGCGTTCTATTTTGGCGGACAAAGAAATACGGGGCAAAAGTGTGTCGTCTGCGCAGGCTATAGACGTGTGGAAATTGAATAAATATTCTTTGATCATGGTAATTTAATTTTTTTACATGCTATAGGTATTACAAAAAATATTTTTTTCAAAGAACTTCTTCAGCAGGTACCTTAGCATCCCAGCACACATGGTTTGAAGACTGATGCTTGGATCACATTTCCTCGGACAGAGCTCAATATACGACAGCAATACGAGAACAGAAATGTATTATGTCGCAGCGTTAATGTAATAGCCATGGTATGACAATTTCAGTAGTGGTATTATAATTGCACGGATTTTGTCGATCGTCAAAATTATTAAGCGGTCACTTATTGGTCAGCATTGCACGGTGGACAGGGAAACGACCAATCAAATCTGACTTAGGCTTTCCTCCATACCCGTGTTGTTAGGTTATTGATAATGTATTTATTTCGAGTTAAGAACACAACCACTTTGGATATTATATGTGTAAGGTGATGAGTTGAATGTTATATATAAGTATATAAAATATATAGAGCAGTGATAGCCCTTACGGTTAAAGAGCCGGCCGAAAATTAGTGAGGCTCGGGTTCGAATCCTGGCATGTACCAACGAGTTTTTCAAAAACTTACGTACATATTTATGAAGGAAAACATCGTGAGGAAACCCGCAGGTCTCAGAAATAATTCTGAGACATGTGCCGGTCCGGCGATGGGCTCACCACCTATCACGTTTAGGGGTCCAATGTATCTCGTGAAATGTGGGTATATCCAGTAATGGAATACCTCTGCCTACCCCCTCGGGGATGAAAGGCGTGAGATTATATTATTATTATTAAGTATATAAAATTTCACTAAGGTAATTACAATGTCACTGAATCTGCTTAGTGAAATTATAATGTAACTAAGATTGTCCCGTCTCATAGGTACTATATGAAATGGAGGTGATGAAAGCGAGTAGACCGCCCATTGTACGTTATTTGATTTTGGTATTGTTTTGATACAATCAAGAGTTATTGTATTAAAATGTATTACATTTTAGGTATTCTTTTTCTTCATATTCTATCCGCAAAATAAGGTTCGTCGAACTCTAATCGCATGTTCAAGAATATGGGAGCAGGTGTTTCAACAACACGACTTTTCACTGTTACATTATTTTACGTAGCCATTTTATTTAATTAGCTACTAAACAAAATTAGTTAAACGCAATTTAAGGCATAAACATGGTTTACTTAAACAAAATTAGTGACCTCTTGCACAAAGATGTGCACGTTTAGTATCGCTAAATAGCCGATTTTATGTAATCACTTTGACAGTTTCTTAAACATATTTATTACAAAAAATTATCGTTGTGCAAGACACATATTATACAGTGTATGTTGAATTTATGATATAGACAATATGCTAATTTAAACACTAAAATAGGCTAAGAAACTCACCATAAAGAGGTCCAACCATAATAAGGTATAGTAGAAGCACAATTATGATCTGCAGTCTTCCTTTATGTGTTCTTGGACGCAATGCAACCAAAGCAGTGTTGACTACCAACATAAGTACTTCGTGTAATTTTGTCTTAAAACTAATAGAGTTCACTCTATCACAAGGATTATTATCTTCTGGGCACACAATATCTTCAAGTCTAAACAACCCATACACTAAACTAAAAATATGCAACGATAGCAGTAACGAAAACATTCCATAATACCCTAAGTAGCGCAAAAATATGCCACTCAAAGCCGTCCCCGCCGGGGCTCCTAAATTTACAAATATAGACACAATACCCAAGCGAAAAGTTCTGTTTTCTATTGTAGTCCTATCCGACATGAAGCTGTACATTCCCATATATATAATTATGTAACCGCCTGTCAGAGCTGCCGGTAAAGCTTCTATCAATGCTGTTGCTGTCAAAGATAGCTCGTAGAAGTAGTAAGTCGCCAGTAGCAATCCTATATTAACCATGATCTCTCCTGTGATTGGAAACAATATGCATATTTTACGTTTCCTGTTCTTGTCGCTCCAAGCTCCTACAAATAACACCATTACCGCTGGTATCGCTGTCTGCAGGGGAAACTTCCAAGCCACCACTTTTGCAACTAAAGATTGAACTTGCTTCACTTCATAGTCAAGTCCAGTCGTGTTTCGATCCCTGATCCGATCGCATATATCGTCTCCAAAGTGTAAATTGACTCGACAAGACTTTTCCAAGTGCATATTCTGCACTGCAAGTGAAGACAACGCTATGCATAGCTGGTACAGAAACAAGCATGGTTCCACTGTTGTCTCTCGGAAGGAAATTTTGATAAATTTTAAAACACTTTTTGACTTTTCTCTCCATGTGACATCGACATTATCCGTGAGACGTGTGCTCGAGTCGGTGAGATAATTAATATTGATGTTTTCAGAGCTCGATGTCATGTTTACGCACAAAAAGTGAGAGTCGGCAAAACTGGCACTTAGGTAATGTTTTGTATCGCACTCAACTCACGCACGGCAGTGGACTTGTGTCGCCGGATAGTGACTACGGATGATCTGACTTTTCGAATGTCGTTTCCAAAAACCTGAGCTGTTAATATCAGGTAGTTAAATGAGAAGCGATGCGAGTGCAGCGCATACGACGCGCTCGCATCTCGTAACGACGATAACAGAGGTCCCTGTCTCGACGACACCACTTTTAATAAATTATTTATCTTTAGAGAATGGTGTTACGCGTCATTACAATTGTAACTTTTACTCAAGTAACAATTAGTGTAGGTATTCGTTTAGCAGCTACACAAATATGTACGTGACGCTTCGGTACATACTTACGATTCTATTCTTTTATAATTTAAAACATTCCGTTTGTCACAAAATTGTGAATACCTAGTTAATATTACTAAAGAAAATATCGTTTTTGAACATACATCGTAAACTTATTAGTAATGCAGAGTGATGTAATACTAGCAGGTTAATGAACTTGATGATGATTTCTCACACAAATCCAAGTGAACAGTACTCAGTAGACCTGCCATGAATTCTTCGAGCAAGTTTTATTCCATTTTTATTCGACGGGCCTGTAAGCTCAGTTGGTAGTGACCCTGCCTTCTGACTCGGAGGTCGCGGGCTCGATCCCCACTCGGGGCCAACATTTGTGTGCATGAAAATGTCTATTGGCTTCGTGTCTGGGTGTTTAATATTTATTTAAGTATGTTTATCAGTTGTTTAGTACCCATAGTATAGGCTCTGCCTAGTTTGGGACTGAATAACCGTGTGTTGTGTCCCACAATTTATTATTATTATTGAGTATCTGCAAGTGAGGTTCGTGTTCAAAGCCTGGTTGAGCTAATGAATAGTGACGAAAAACTTACTTAGGTGCAATATATTTATCACTAGATCGCTGGTGAATGAAAACCTCGTGAAGAAACCAGCAAATCCCAGAATTTATTCTAAGATAAGTTGATTGTGTAACAGAAACCCACGTCGCGGCACGTTTAGAGGTCCAAAAAAATATTCTGGTAAAAAGTGGGTTAGGTATATCCAGGAATGGAATACCTAGGCCGAGGTGGGATTTGGGACTAAAGGCGTGAGTATACAGCCGTAAAGCTGAACGATAGATAAAAAGCAAAAAAGAATAGTCACCTCGAAAGTGTGAGAAATATTAGAACCTAACTGAGTAGATGCAGGTAAGATGCAGGTACAGTACTGTACCTACACATCCTGCCAAGGTAAAACAAAACTACAAACAAACACTCAGCTGATAGGAGCGAGAGGTAAAGGACCGCGATTTTTTAAATACATAACCAATTTTATTTTTTGTTTAAAAATTTTAAAATTAGTTTATAGATACTTACTTACTTATTATGGTAGTGGAAATACATAGAGGGATGTTACGAGTTGATGATATTAGAATAAGCTGAAGGAATTATTATTATAGTATGTATATAATAGTACCTACTTATACTTAAATAATAGGTAGGTACCTATATTTTTAATATTATTGTTGATAAGCTAATGTTTGGTTTGTGAGTGTAGATAATTGTTACTAATTAATACCCAATGTTATGTGCGTTTGATGATAGGTATTAAATAAATTAAACGAGTTTGTAAATTCATTATAACTTATACGTACCTATGTATGTTGTCAAGTGTATTTTTCTGCGTAAATAAATGTATAAGGCGTTTGACCTAATAAGTCGGTACCTAAATAAAATAGTATTGAACAATATGGTAATCGGGTAAATCAATATGGTGGGTATTGAACAAATTCGCGTTTTGGCCTGTTCTTATTTAGGAAGTAAGTAAGTAAGTTTGTATGTAACAACTCTTTAATGTACGTACACCAATAAAAATATGCAACAAGTGACACAGTGATACAAAAAAGTACAATGAACGAACGAAGATATTATAATGTATTATTAAATTTAATAAATTTAAGCTATTCCGCGCGGTTTCACCTGTGCAAGTCCTATCCTACCTATACAAGGTGACTTTTTTTACCGTCTGGAAAAAAATGTGGTGTGACAGGTAAGTGTAATAGATTCATTTGGCAATTTTTTTTCAAAAAAATTTTTTCTTGCTTAAACTAATATACATTACTCAATTGTAGTCAATAATACACACTGAGATATTAGAGATAGTATTTTAAAAAGAAACAGGCCCGTAGCTTCCATTTATACGCAATCTACCTACAACCGCCAGCTGCGCGGAGTACTGTGCGTAGTTTTCTAGATTTTGTAAAATGCACTAAACATGACTATATTTAACAATTAATCTCGTATATAACTTCGTCTCTAGATACCTTATACGTCATATTTTTTTCCAGACGGTAAAAAAAATCAACCAGTATAAAAGGAGAAGCAAAATCTAAAAATCAAGGCCCAGCCCAAACCGCTGAACATAGAAACATGAAATTTTGTGTGTAGATTACGTTTATGGTGTAGATGCTCACTATGAAATTAAACCCCTAAAGGGGTGAAAGAGGGGGTTGAAGTTTGTATGGGATAGTGTGATTTCTACGTGTATCAACTTTAAACTTGGCTCAAATACTCTTCAAAACAAACTATGAGATATTAGTTTTAGCATTTTTCGAAAATCCTCCTCCAAGGGGGTGAAATTAGGGGTTGAAGTTTGTATGGAAAAACTTCATTTTTGGGTGTATCAATTCTAAACTTTTTAAAACTTTGTAAAAATAGTCCTCAAAATAAATAACAAGATACGTATTTCTGGATTATTTGAAAATCACCCCCTATAAAGGGGTAAAACTGAGGGTTGGAGTTTGTATGGAGAAGTGTGGTTTTTTGCGTCTATCAACTTCAAACTTGGCACAAATACTCTTCTTAACAAACTATGAGATATTACTACTAGGATTTTTAGAAAATTATCTTCCAAGGGGGTGAAAGTGGGGGTTGAATTTTGTATAGAAAATCTTCATTTTTTTGTGTATCAATTCGAAACTTTGTAAAAATACTTCTCAAAACAAACAACAAGACATGTTTTTCTGGCTTTTCCGAAAATCAACCCCTATGGGGGTAAAACAGGGGGTATGAGTTTATATGGAGACATGTGGTTTTTTAAGTCTATCAGCTTTAAGTATACAAAAGTAGGGGTTGAAATTGGTATGCAGAAATGTGGTTTTTTGCGTCTATCAACTTGAAACTTGCACAAATATTCTTTAAAAGTCTCTATACAAAGTCCATTTTTTTTGAGAAATCACTAGGTATTGGTTCCTTGGAAAAATTTGTTTGTCATCATGAGCACATGCATATACATATTGGTATCAGTGCTACTCCGAAACGATAACACCTGGAAACTTGAAATATGTTATGTAGGTGTCTTATATTATGTCTTACGCAACCGCTCGAGCGCTCTATGAAGGGATTTTTAAAAATTCTCACGGGAACGGGAATATACTGGTTCCGCGCGGGCAACGGATATTTGAAAAATAAACAGAACTTACTTATGTCCTGCATAAGGATACATTTACTCTACGTTTATCCCGAAATGTTTAAAAAATTAATGTCCACCCGTGCGAAGCCGGGGCGGGCCGCTAGTGTATATATATATTTTTTAATTAATAACGATAACTGATTAACACACATAACATATTATGGCTACCTATGGAAACCGTACTATTATCAATTATTGCTCTTTATTTAAGAAATTTGGTTCCATAAAAATAAGGTGAAAATGCATAACATGTTTTTATATGTATTAATATATTAATTAACTAAAATAAGTTTAGTCGCTGTAAAGCAGAATCGAATCCAATGTAGACAAAAGAGACCTTTAAAACCATAAACACAGACGTGTTTTAAAATGTACTTATTGACACCATTTATTCCCTTTTGAGGGAAAAAGTTTCAATTAAACTGAGTTTATTGAAGTGTATATACATTTTCATTGACTTACAAAAACTAGTAAAAAACCATAATCAACTGTGAATTCCATCATGTATCTACTTGATTGTTGGGAAAAAATCTCTAGACCTTTGCGCATTCCGTTATAACAAGGCTAAGGCCGATAATAAGGATAATAAGTTATCTACCGGCTTGTATCAACACAAATAATTTAGTTAAATGAGCTAGGTTTTCGGTGTGTTTACGCACAATGAAAGTCGTTAAGCCATATCAGATACCCTTGGGTGGATTTAAACATTCTGACAGATGGCCACTAGACTAAAACGATCTCCCAATCATCTTTCCTCACACTGAGGAAGTATGGGCTATAATCCCCGATTAGGTATAGCCCATACTTCCTCAGTGTGAGCAAAGACCATTAGGTCAGCAGTGGGCTGTTACGGGTTAATGGTAAATAACAATAAAATTGTAACAAAAACAATCGGCAATGTCGAACTCGCGCACATATAACAAGAATTAAGTTTTAGTGTACAAAAATACCTATATGTTAACTATAGGCGAAAATTTATGAATAAAATAGTTTTTAGCGATAGATAATACTGTGCTACTAACGAAACGATGTTTTACATGTCGAAGGCTTACGCTCGTGGCTTAAGGCGGTGGGCTCGCGTGGGAAATTAAAACCCATACTTCCTCATGTGCGAGGAAAGACCCTTAGCTCAGCAGTGGGCTGTTACGGGTTGATGATGATGATGAAGGCTTACGAAAAGACCCAGACCAGACTTTACTTTATATACCGGAGAGGCGCCAAAAATCGAATATTTCTCCGTAAACGAAATTCATTTTCAAATTCCCTCATGTCATATTAGGTGAAGTCGTTTTCGAGTAATTCGCTGTTTCACTCGATATTTTGTAAAGCGCCTGTAATGAACTCTGAGTTGGAACGAAGAAAGTGCTCTTATTTAAGTATCAGGCGTTGAAAAGTTATTTATTATCACTACATAGTTTAAGACAAAGTCGCTTTCTCTGTCCCTATATCCCTATTTCCCTATGTATGCTTAAATTTTTAAAACTACGCAACGGATTTTGATGCGTACTTTAAAATAGATAGAGTGATTCAAGAGGATGGTTTTAGTATTAGTATTGCACCCGTGCGAAGCCGGGGCGGATCGCTAGTCCTATATATATTATCCTTGATTACGCTACCGTTCCGGAATAAAAATTTTCATAATAACTACGTCCTCCTATAGAAAAAAAAAACAATTTTCTAGTATTTTGTGACAGCAATAATTTTATAATAACAGGCCGTGATAACAAAATAGATACTAAGTTCTAGTGGTTTATTATCTCATTTTAAAATTTCTTACTTTCTATGAAGCACCGAGAAATATATTTTTGTTAATAATGAAAAACAAAAAACCGGCCAAGTGCGAGTCGGACTCGCGCACCGAGGGTTCCGTACAACCTTGCAAATTTATGGTTTTCGTAATTTTTCCTTTATCTATGCTATAAGACGTTGCTTCGTACCAAATTTCAAGATTCTGAGTTCACGGGAAGCACCCTGTAGGTTTTGATTCCCTTGCAAGTGTCGAAAATTTGCGGCATAAACGGCTGTATCTTTTGATTGCGTTGGCTTAGAAGTTTGATTTTTTCACAGCTTCAAGGGACAGTAGACCTGAGTAATTGATATAAATTTCAGCTTCATACCTCCACGCGTTCCTGAGAAAAAGGGTCTTGACAGACGGACGGACGGACGGACAGACGGACAACAAAGTGATCCTATAAGGGTTCCGTTTTTTCCTTTTGAGGTACGGAACCCTAAAAAATAGGTAACTACACGGTTTCAAAGAAAATTAATTATGTAAGTATTTTGGCAAATATTGAGGTTTACTTTTAACACTTTGTTTAATAATTTTGATGAATGTTTTCATAAGTAATTATTATATTTTTTAAACCTGTGAATATTCTTAAAATTCTACTTCAGGCGACCGTCCTACAAGGGCTACGGATTAAATGGTAAAGGTTTTTTTTTTATACGCAGTACTATTAAAGCTCTGAGAACATTTTATTCTAGCTCTCCCATTTATTTTCTTTCAGTGTGATGATGATCGATGGTGAATGGTGATGGCGACAAAGCCCTCTCTCATAGTAACAATGACAAAAAAGTGTTTCTTTCATGTCTATGACCATTTAGTGTCGATGAATGGATCGGAATGGAAAAAAATACGGTGTTACTGGCTTCTCATTGTCTCTAGTTAAGGTCGGGGTAGTAAAACTTGAGCTTACATGCGACAATTCTTCCAAATGTATCAGGCTTAGTAGGTATATATGTTATGGGGAACGTGATTAACTGGGCATTATTAATAAGGACCAGCCATTATTAATAATTCAAAAGAGTGATGTGCAAAGTGATTAATTTATCACTTTGATCGGCCATTATTAATAATGCCCCAAGGCCCGTGGTCCATGTAATAAGTCAGTGTTTGAGATAGCTTGAATTTATCACTTGGACCGGGCAGTATGAATAATTCCCTACTTGTAGCCGGGCAATGACCGCGGCCGTTGGCGAGGGGCGCCTACGTGCGGTGGGGGGGTCGACGTGTTAGTTCGCAGTAATATTTCGAAACGAGAACACGGGAGTGCATTGAGTACGTTTACTTCGCAAAATGGCGGCATCCGTGGATATGATGGATATGAAAAGACGTTTTAACGAAGAAGTTCATAAATTAAAATTAACGAAGTTGAAAAACACTCAGTTATTTTCTCGCGATGAGTATTATTCATTTTTAACCAAAGTGCAAGTGACAAAAGACAAGATCGCAGGAAAAACTCCGGAGGAATATCAGCGATTGTCGAGCGAGGTATGACATAGTAAAGATCGGAACAGTTCAAAAATTAATCGTACCAGTGAAAAATGAAAGAGAACCAATTAAATATTACTGTTATTTGGAAGAAACATTTGATATTATTCACGAAACTCACATTTATATCGGGCATGGAGGTAGAAATAGGATGATGAAAGAGCTCAAACTGAAGTACAAAAATATTACTAAAGATTTTGTGTATTTGGCTTTGTGTGAACCATGTCAAAAAAAACTAAGTGTTCCAAAAAAAGGGCTAGTGGTTTTTAAGCCTATAAAAAGTAGTGAATTTAACTCACGATGCCAAGTCAACCTAATCGACATGCAAACACAAGCATACAATGATTTTAAGTTCATCATGGTGTATCAAGACCACCTCACCAAGTTTGTGATTCTTAGGCCATTAAAATCAAAACGAGCCGAAGAAGTCGCATATCATTTGCTAGACATCTTCACAGTTTGTAAGTTTAATTTCATTTAATAAACAAAAATAGTACAAATCACCTATTTTATTACTTTGCCCAAGATATTGTGTTCATTATTCATAATGACCGAGAAAAGTGATTAATCATGCTGTTTTAATCACATTGTCCAATTGAGTCGGGCATTATGAATACAGACCGGCAATTATTCATAGTTCCCGGACTTATCAAATGGCCCATAACATATACATAATAACTAGAGCAGAGTGGCAGATCATGCTCCGGAACCTCTTCATCATTTAGGCCCCTGTCTTACAGAGAGTTAATATGCTGGTAATTTACATATAAAGGTTATGCAAAATTTCTTGGTTATTTATTATATGTATAACTAGCGACCCGCCCCGGCTTTGCACGGGTGCAATGCTAACACTAAAACCTTCCTCTTGAATCACTCTATCTATTAAAAAAAAACGCATCAAATCCGTTGCGTAGTTTTAAAGATTTAAGCATACAAAGGGACATAGGGATACAGGGACAGAGAAAGCGACTTTGTTTTATACTATAAATAATAATAATAATAATATAATCTCACGCCTTTCATCCCCGAGGGGGTAGGCAGAGGTATTCCATTACTGGATATACCCACATTTCACGAGATACATTGGACCCCTAAACGTGATAGGTGGTGAGCCCATCGCCGGACCGGGTCTATTTACACATGCCTCAGAATTAATTCTGAGATCTGCGGGTTTCCTCACGATGTTTTTCCTTCACCGTCGAGCTCGTGATAAATATGTACGTAAGTTTTGAAAAACTCATTGGTACATGCCAGTACTACTACTTACAGTACAGTACTTTTATACTATGTAGTGATGATATAACAATACGTTCAGGGTGTTGTTCGGGCTGAGACGTTTCTTCATGCGTCGTCCATATTTGCTGAGACTGACTGCTTCTATGCAATCATCCGCAAGCGAAGCGCCTCGCTGCTAAGACGTGTGCGGCACCACGAACTGCATTCCGGACGGATTGGCCAATAGGGTGGGAGTCCCCGCTATTCTATTAGCGGGGAGGCGCAAGACTTAATCAAAATTATATAATCGCTCCGCGGTTTCACCCGCGTAGTTCCAGTTCTCGTAGGAATACTGAGATAAAATATATCCTTTTTTTTATAAAAAAACGGAGGCAAACGAGCAGACGGGTCACCTGATGGTAAGTGACTACCGTCGCCCATGGACACCTGCAGCTGAAGAGTCACAAGTGCGTTGCCGGCCATTGAGGTGGGAGTACGCTCTCTTCTTGAAGGTTTGAAGGTCATATCGGTCCGGAAATACCGCGGGCGACAATTTGTTTCACAGATCGGTTGTGCGAGGCAAAAAGTTTCGTGAAAATTTCACAGTGGTGGAGCCTATGTGTTATTCTGATGTTTAAGCTTATATACATCATCTTGTAGCTTCATCAGCTGCAAAAAATTCATCAAAATCCGTTCAGTAGTTTTTGCGTGAAAGAGGAACAAACATCCATACATGTATATCATCCATCCACACAAACTTTCGCGTTTATAATATTAGTAGGATAAAACAATATTTATTAACACTAGGCTAAGCATTGTGTTACTAATGTTTATGGATTCGATATCTGAAATAAATTATTTGAATTTGAATTAGGCAGAATAAATAAATGAAGTCAGGTTCAATGTTTTATTACAGTGCCTACCTAAATACATTTTATATTGTGCTAAAAGATATTATAGGCAAAAATTGGTAAAGAATCAAGTAAAATGCCAGACAAGGAAAATATTGAGAGACATATTATATCACACAGGCAGCATTTTCAGCATAATGGCTCTGTTTCTGTCTAATTAAGCAGAGATAGCCTTACGGTTAAAGAGGCCGATTCTCATGACCATAATCAGTGAAGCTCGGTTTCAAATCCTAGCATGTACCAATGAGTTTTTCAAAAACTTACATAGGTACTAAATATTCATCACTAGCTCAATGGTGAAGGAAAACATCGTGAGGAAACCCGCAGGTCCCAGAATTCATTTTGAAGCATGTGTAACAGACCCGGTCCGGCGATGGGCTCACCACCTATCAAGTTAAGGGGTCGAATATATTGGTGAAAAGTATTTCCAGAAAAGTAATACCTCTGCCTACCCCCTCGGTGATAAAAGGGGTGAGATTATTTATTTCTATTATATTTTTGGACTGTTACATATTAACCATCTCTGATACGTTATTAGGAAGAAAATATTTACCTATATAATATAACTCAATTTTATCTATTTAATACTAGTGGCCCGGGCAGACGTCGTTCTGCCACCGTATAAACCATCCCTGGACCCACTCTAACCCACATAAAAAGTTTTATCAAAATCTGTCCAGCCGTTCTGGAGTTATAATCAGACTAACGAACATCAATTCATTTTTATTTATATAGATAGATATAATATAAATCTCGTTTAACTATATAACCTTACTCATTTGAATGTTACAAATTCTCAATGTTTCAGTTTTCACGATGGAGGCAGCCAATTTCATGGTCAGACCATTTATGTTCAAGCCAAAGTAGCTTTTATCGGATTTATAAAATGTTAGCATTAGCTTTTTCAATGGCTGCGTTCCAACCATTTACAAAGCCGTGATGTCGTTCTCGTGGGCGTGCATTTCCTTCTCTGCAGGGTTTTTAACAACATCTCTCTCTTGTTTTTTGTGCATATAGTAAAGGATTCTGAAAACAGAAAAAGGTCAACTTTAATGAGTCTGTAAAATAAAGGTGAATGAAGTAGAGGGCATCCTTTAGTACTTATAAATGTTACTGCGAAAGTTGTACTGTTAGTTTACCTATAGTATACCTATAGATAGCTAGGATCTGTGTATAAATGGGATGTAAAGTAGTGTGCCTATATCCTTCCTCAAGGTATAAATTATCATACTGCTTTTTTTCATTAAGATCGGTGCACCGGTTAATCCATAAAAAAAAACAAGATAGAATTACTTTCGCATTTATAAAACATTATAAATGCGAAAGTTTATCATTTATCTCTACTTCCCAACTAACAAGTTGGGAAGTAGAGATAAATGATAAACTTTCGTATGTATGGTGTAATTTTAGTATTTTTAAATCCGAGCCCTATTGATTGCATACCTGTATTAATCAACGTTCGTTATGGAAAACGAAATCGCAAAAAAATATATAATTCAAAAGAGCAGCTGACATTTTTATCGCGATTTCGGAGTTGCGGCAATGGTGAAAGTTGGCCTGTTTCATGTACGTACGAGTAGGTACACACAATATTTACGACTTGGATAAATAAAATTTAACCTTTATAATCGTACAGACGTATATATATATATATTTGATTGATTGATGATTACAATATATATATATATATATATATATATATATATATATTGTAATCATCAATCAGTACAAGGACATACGTAATTTATTTTTAATTTTGGAGTCCTCAAAATGAATAGGTATTAATTTATTTTGGGTATGGAGAAAAATAAAGTTATTGAATAAATTTTGACAAGCATTAAATTATCTCTTTAAAATAAGCATAATATTTACCTAGTACAGTAATTATAGGCCGATAAATAGGAATCTTACATTTTTATCAATACTTACATGAATATGAAGAAAGCTGGTATAGTCATTATCCCTCCAAGAAGGTAAAATGCCCCTGGGAAGGTTGTTATCGTGGCCGCGTACAACTTACTGTATATAGGAGTGTAAAGAGCCGGTGCTATTGCCTCCACCAATGCTATCAATGAGCACATTTTAGCTGCAAGAAGATATCATAAGACTAGGATAAAAATTAAATAAATAATCACTTTTCACGAGAATATTCGACCCCTAAACGTGATAGGTGGTGACTTGGTGAGCCTATCGCCACCGGACCGGGTCTTTTACACATGTCTCAGAATTCATTCTGGGACCTGCGGGTTTCCTCAAGATGTTTTAGTTCACCGTCGAGCTAGTGATAAATATGTACGTAAGTTTTGAAAAACAAAAAGGAAGATGTCATAAATAACTAAAAAAAAATAGTTTTTCCACAATGCACACTCGAAAAACTGGGTAGCCAGATAACAATTCTGCCCCCCTAGCCAAGTGGCATTGCACAATCTAATCGAATGTTCTTTTAGATTGACATGTATGGGATTGACACTAGCGTTAACGCTCGTTGGCAAGTGCTTATGTCAATCCCATACATGTCAATCTAAAAGAACATTCTATTAGATTGTGCAATGCCACTTGGCTAGGGGGCTGAGCTAAAATAGCTTAAGTATTAGGTTCTATCATGAACCCGCGGAAACACGCTGTTTGACCGATAGGTAGAGTTTTGTAATTTATAGGTTGTCGCACACATATCAACTCGAAACGGGACCAGCATCGCCTCAACTAAAGCTGTTTTGAATTGTTTATATGTAATTCAATAATGAGCTTGTTGGCTCAGTTGGTAGTGACCCTGCCTTCTGAGTCGGAGGTCGCGGGTTTGATCTCCGCTCGGGGCCATCATTTGTGTGCGTGAACATGTCTATTTATATGTATGTTTATCAGTTGTTTAGTACCTACCCACAGTACAGGCCCTGCCTGGTTTGGGACTAAAAAAGCTAAATAACCGTATGTGAATTGTGTCAAACAATTTATTTTATTTATTTCATTCCCTACAACAACGCACAATAATCATCATCATAACGTCATTGCCTTGCCTCGAAGCTCGAGCAAGATAGACAAGGCGGTGACGATCTGTTTTTGAGTTGATATTTTACTAGATTTAACTTAAATCCAATTTGTTGAATAACATTTTTACTTTTGCTTCAAAATATGGACTTTTAAAAAGCTTTCTAATGATACTCAATCCCACGCGAATCTTTTATGGCTCGTGAAAGTATTTAAAGTACAATTCGAGCACGGAAACTAGGAATACATATTATAGCTACTATCTGTTTGTTGTATCTCTTTGTACCTATACGTACCTACCTAACTTCTTTACTTGAGTATGTAGGTAAATACAATAACAATTTGCGGTTAACTATTTCGTTCTATAATTAGATTCAAAGGCATCAAATAAAGAAGTTTTCTAGGATCCGGTCCGCACTCCTACTTGACCGCTTGAAGCATGATTACATCAGACATAAAAAAATGACGAGGTACCCGGAACGATTGTTTGCCTTATGTGGCTACAAATTATACCACATTTATGTTTATGATATTTTGTGAATATTGAGGTTTTGGTACAGAATTTAGTTGCTTTTCTACCTTACCGATTTAGTCAAATAGAAAAAACACTTCAAACACTTTATCACTCTAAGGATTCACCACTACTTTTATTGTATTCAAATTATTTTATTGTTCTTATTGTTTCGTCTAGCTACGTTATTTTTATTTCAGGCAGTCTATAGCACTACCTGCTTAGTTTTAAATTGTGGAGTCTTGTCATTAGCTAGTGATATTTTTATTGTATCTTTATTATAATGATGTTAAGTGCTGTAAGTCTTCCTAAAAGTAAATAAAAAAATCTAATTATTAATCAAGTATAAATCCGAGAACAATTATTTACCAAATTTACTTATACCTACATCGGTATTGTGATTTGATTATTATATCTTCATATTTCATTTGTGTTCGATCCTGATTGTTCCTAGTAATAAAAGTAGATTTCTTATAACATTGTCTTCAAAGATTTTGATATGAAGGTATAACTAGGCTACTTACCAACTTGATTTGGCTCTACAACCTTAGTGCCAAGCGACCTTATGGCCGTCACTGCGGATCCTCCAAAGAAGTCAAAGGCAGGCCCTGAGTAGAACCACTGCCTCGTCGGTGCCAAACCGTAGAGGAAACTAGACATGACCTTACAAGCAGTTCCTATGATCCCTAGCATAGCATCGTGCATTTTCAGCAGTTTACTGAAAACTGTGACTGCTATCGTTGTCCCTGTAAGAGATAAAGTTATCAGTATTTTAGAATGTTCTAAGATTAATAGAAACGATAAATGTCTCGGAATTCATTGTATACCTTTTTGTTAACCAGGAAGTAAAAATTATTCATAATATTAATATAATAACGTAACAGACAGAAACTTAGTTCTCCAGGTACAGAGGACTTCCGAATAAGTCCGAAATTATACCATTATTGCTCAATCTTACCCCTGCAGGCTGTATTTTTACAACTAGAATTTCTTACCACACAATCCCATCAAAATATTGTACGTTTGGAACAGGCTGAAGTCTATAATATCCATACTGTATTTCGACAATGTGTATAAGAAGAGAACCGCTCCTTCAGCTGGAATGATAATAATAATGTTATTTTCATCACAATTCAATTAACATAACAAGTAAAATATTTATGAATTATAAATGTTAAATGAAACTATGAGTTTATTATGGAATTTATATTGAACATAAAAAAAGAAGCATACCAAAAACTGGTCCGATGATGACAATATGGGCACAAATGACTAGAATTATTTGAATGAATCGCCTTCCACGTGTCGTCACAACCAAAGAGAGCGTATCCCAAACATTTCTTGGATGAAAAAACAGGATAAACTTTTCTTTAAAGGTCCCCACAGTTTCCGTAGACCGGATATCGTGGATTCTGAACAATGTGTAGAAAAATGCAAATAGGTATATGCCTATTCCGATACCAAATATTCCGTAGTAGCCTACAGCTGTCGTCAAGACGCCACTTATGGAAGTTCCCAGTGGAATTCCTAGGGTTACAATAACCCCCGCAATACCCATCCTGAAGGTACGGGTCTCGAGTGTGGTGACATCTGCTATGTAGCTGTAGCAACCCATCAGGACTATAGATATCCCTCCAGAGAACGCTGTCGGCAAGCTCTCGATCAAAGCTGTAGCCCACAGAGGCCATTCTAGGAAGAAATGTGTCGCTAAAATCAGCCCTACAGAAGATATTAATTCACCTACTACAGGTATGAGCATCAAAGCTTTTCTGTTTCCAGTTCTGTCACTCCAAGCGCCCACAAATAGTACCATAATGGCTGGGATGCCAGTTTGTAAGGGCTGCTGCCAAGCCGTCATCTCGGCTACTAAGATTTGGGCATTGTTTGACGCTTCCGTTGTAATATTATCGGCGTCTTCGACACCAGTCACAATATTGAAACAAATTTCTTCAGTAAAATTTAAATCAGAACGGCAAGCTTTTTCCAAATTCAGCTTCTGCACTGCTACACTGGATATTATGGATGGCAAAATGTAGCATAGTAAGAACGGTTCAACAGTGAAAAAATTTATAAGGTTCCGTATCCTCTTGAAGATATTTATTGGGGGTTCAGCTTCTTTTTTTGTTTCCGCACTCCCATTCAGCTCCATTTTATTTTTTATTCGTTACACTTTATAGGGATTCATCTATTTTAATTTTATTTAGGGACACTCCACGAACTAAATTTATTTAGATTGAGTGTGACTTTCTTGTGAGGTCTTTTTATTTGTAAACACGGAATGCGACTGATGATACTTTAGGAGGTATCGGCAAACGAGTTTTCGTAATTATAGTATCTACGGAGATGATCCAAGACAACTCCTTGATTCGACCGCATAATGTCAAGGTGAAATATCTAACCTTACAGTATTAAGGTATAACTATTCAACTTTTTACCGTGACCACTTATAAAAAAAATTGGTAAGGATATTCCAAAATATACGCATGAATAATTAAATTACTTAGTACGAGTATGTGTTAGGCTCAAGTCTTCGTATGAAGGCAACAAAATAAGATATTCAAGATTTGGGATTTACGTAAGCTTGTACAAATGGCTACACCTGTTCTAATAATTTAAATACAACTATGTGGTAATGTTTCTTGTTTAGTTTTTCGGGCACTCCCTAAATAGTAAACTAGAGACATCTTTTAAATTGTATTGATTGACATTCAAGAAGTTGATTGATCGATATTCCTATGTAGTAGAAACGGTGAAGTTTTGAGACTTGAAAATAAAATTAGAGTCGTAAGAGTCAAAGCATATCTAATTATTTACGTGTTGCGTTTGAAAAATCAAATGAAATGACTTTTTATACGTCGCACCTGCTACTCTCCTTCGCCTATCTTGCTATTTGTGATATATGTGAAATCGCTAATAATGTGAATTTATTTCACTTTTCATATTTCATTTCCAGTAGCAATAGTGATTTTTCATCGTAATTAAAAATGTAAAATTTCACATGTGAAATGAATGAAAATGATTAAGTATATTATATAGCAGTCATACTTATTATAACTAAACCATTGTTTTAGAAGAGCGAGTAGCGTCATCTAGCATCGAATAGCGGAACTTAATATATATAAATTTGCGGTGTATTTACATTCATCAAACAAAATTATTTTGATGGAACTCGAAATGGGCAGTTGGTCAAGCATCTGGGTCTGACTATATTGACTATATTCCCGATAGCCACAACCTAAAATTGATTGACTAATAATAACACCTACAAATGTGAATTCACTTACGACCGCAATATTTTTATGTGCCTAATTGCTATGCCAGTTTACTTAGGCATCTCTTGTACCTAGTACCCTCTCTTTATTTTTACATGGTTTATTTATTTATTGACAGACCATCAACAGGAACTCTAAGTAACATTAATTGAGGATAGTACACCGTATTCCTCGTCAAAAAAAATATACCATTAACTTGATGGTGAAGGAAAAAAGTATAAATAAATAAAATAAAATAAAAAATCTCACGCCTTTCATACCCGAGGGGGCAGACAGAGGTTTTCCATTACTGGATATACCCACATTTCACGAGATACATTGGACCCCTAAACGTGATAGGTGGTGAGCCCATCGCCGGACCGGGTCTATTTACACATGTCTCAGAATTAATTCTGAGACCTGCGGGTTTCCTCACGATGGTTTCCTTCACCGTCGAGCTAGTGATAAATATGTACGTAAGTTTTTGAAAAACTCATTGGTACATGCCAGGATTCGAACCCGAGCCTTACTGATTTTCGGGCGGCTCTTTGACCGAAAAGGCTATCACTGCTCTCTGGAAAAAAGTATGTTAGTGGGTACCTATTTTCAGTAATGTAATGTCTCTGCTGGGGATTTAGGTTTTTTTTTATTCCTCCTTATTAAAAATCACACCTCGCTCCCGAAGTTCTCCTCAAATAATACCTACCTACTTAGGTACTTATTGTGTATAGTGAAAATTTCAAATAACAATCGTGGACATAATAAAAAACATGTTTTAATATTATTATCTCGCTTTTCACACAAGTCTCACTTGAGTAGTTTATTGTAGTAGATGAAGAAGTAAGTAGACTTGCCAGGTGCTGGTATTTCAAACTTTCATAGTAACATAAGTGACTAACCAAATACTATAGGCACGGATATTACAATACTGTACTACCTATAGGTAAGGATTGGGTAGTTGACAGCATCGAAATTAAATTGCGAGTAGTCATACATTAAAAAGATTATCCCAAAAAACCTCAAAATATGTATTTCGATTTTCAATTTACAATTATAGAAAATTTAAAAATAATAAAACAATCAAAAAAAGTGCTGCAATTGAGTACTACAAACTATGACGTCACGGTTTGCTATTTCAGTACATTTTCCATAGTAAAATTTCGTTTTGACAGATCGTAAAAAGTGACTGATTTGACTAGGTAGGACACAACCCTATTCATTGTACTGCCACGCTTGCTCGTCTGCTGCCACAGACACAGCAGCACTGTTTTTATTGTAACATGTCATAATAACGCTTTCAAAATGGTGAGCATTAATTATTATGTAAGTCTTCTGCAGATAGGTATGTTTTATTTATGTTAATGACTTACGACTGACAAGGAAAGACATAATTTATTTATTTATTGCACATTGTAACACAACAAGAGTGTTGATGACTGGCCATAGGCCAGCCAAATAGTTAATTTCATTTTTTATCTTTTTCAAATTTGACAAGTGTTTTTTATATGTCGTTTTGTTTGGTCAGTTGTCTTTATTTCTTCACATTAAACAGTTGTCTCGATATTTTTACTTGATTTCATTCTAAACTCCAGCTCAGAGCAGTCCGCTCCTTTACATTGTGGTCCTTCTACCGTGAAAAATATAGGATGGAAACGAGGTTTGGGAAAAGGAAAATCGCACAAAAGGTGCAGACGTCGCCGCCCCCGTCGCACGGAGGTGACACAGACGTGCACGCGTCTAGCACAACCGCGCTGTCGCCAAAGCCCGCTGGTCAGCCCCAGCCCGGGCATAGTAAGGCCACATCACAGACACGGTCAGTCAAGTCTTCCAATTCCCAGTCATCAGCAACTGTGAGGGCGCAAATTCTCGCCGTAGAAGCAGAGCACGCCCGCCGTGTGTCAGAAATCGACAAAAGACAACTCGAATTGGAGCTACAAGCGAAACTCGCACAGATTGAGGCCCAGAATAGCCCGCGAGCCAGCTCACGTGCTAGCTCACATGATAGCCGCAAAAGAGTGGAGAAGTGGTTGCACAGTGTGCACGAAGACGTTGGTGATACGGCGCCACATTACGCGTCAGCACGCGACCACCAAATTCCAAATACTTTTAATAATCCTAAATCATATTTTCAGGTACCAAAGAATGTGCAGGTCTATAATAACGAGTCCAGTTTGGTACAGGCCCTCGAAGCCTTGGTAAATAAACCACGGTCATCAAGCATTAACTTGCCTAAGTTCGATGGAAAGATGCCTACAGACTGGTTAGCCTTTAAACGTTCTTTTGTAGAAACTTTATCATCGCATACAGCCGCGGAAAACATAGCACGCCTAAATATGTCGCTATGTGGCGCCGCACGTGACACTGTATTTCGACTACTGGTCGCTGCCCGCGACCCCATGGAGGTCATCGAAGTGCTGGACATGAAGTACGGTCAGCCCGAGGTAATCGTGCTGCAGGAGATCGACTCCGTGCGTGCCTTGCCTAAAGTTAGTGCAGAAGGTAAGGATCTAGCTAACTTTGCTTGTAAAATAAATAACACTGTAGAGATTATTCGTTTATTGAACCAGTCCGACTATTTACGTTCACCCGAATTATTCAGCTCCATCTTGTCGAAATTGTCCCCGCTTATTAGAACGCGATGGTACGATTACGCAGCTGATCGTGTGGACGGCCGTAGCAGACTGGAGCTTCTTGCTGATTTCCTGGCTAGAGAAGTCGATTTACAAGCAAAGTTTGGGTCACACATTTTAACTTCTTCGGGGCACTCTTCCCAAGATTGGCACACTAGAAAGGATCGTGCTCATTGCAGCGTGGTTGCTGAACGTGCGGAAACCTCGAATAGTAACGATGTAAATAAATCTGTAAATAAATGTTTGTTTTGTAAATATTCTCACGACATAAATAAATGTGACAATTTTTTGGCATTGTCGATACCTGACAGATGGCTCTGGGTCAAGAAGAATAAAGTTTGCCACAGATGTTTAGGAAATAGACCGCATAGATTTAAATTTTGTAAGGTAGTATCTCCATGTAGTATCGATGGTTGTACATATAAACACCATCGATTGTTACACAATAGTTCCATGGAACAGAATGACATCGCTCATGTCAATTTAGGTTCCGACTCGGAGTCTTGCTCGGAGCATTCGGACACGTCACCGCTCGTATCAAAGACCCGAACGAATCACGAGGCCGAGGCGAACCCGAACTCGAACAACGAACACTGCAACATAGAGTCGGCCGCTCATGCCGCCGCCACACTCTCGGCGAGCCGAAATCCAAGCCGTCCGTTGTTGAAAGTAGTCGCGGTTACGGTTTCCGGTCCACGCGGTGATTTTGATACTTACGCGATGTTGGACGACGGATGCACGGCGACCTTCATTGATTCTAAAATTGCGAATGCTATTGGTGCTGTTGGACCTACAAAACAAGTACGCATTGATTGTGTGGGAGGTCTTTCGCGAGAGTGTAGTGTAGACTATGTAAATATGAATATAAAGGGTAAATATTGTTCAAAGCAGTATAATTTACACGGTGTACGCTCTGTAGAAAATTTAGGGGTAAGTCGTCGGCCAGCTGTAAAAAGGGAAGATATAAGTAATCTCGCTTACTTGTCTGATATCTCCGACGTACTTTGTTATGAAGACGCGCAGCCAATGTTGATCATAGGTGTAGATAATTGGGAACTAACAATCCCTACCGCCATTCGCTCCGGTAAATCAGCACAACCTGCAGCAGTACGAACTGCTCTAGGCTGGGTATTGTATGGGTTCGCCTCAAGCAAAACAAGACAGGTTGAAATAGTCAATCACTTGGACTTTGACGAAGATTGCAGAATAGATAGGAGTATAGACGCGGAAATAAAAGAGTACTTCAAGTTAGACTCCATTGGTATATTAAAGCGAGATTATCGCGGTGCCTCTGATACTCACGCGCTCGAAATTTTAGAAAATACTACTCGTCGCTTACCAAGTGGTCAGTTTGAGTCAGGTTTGCTGTGGAGACCGAATATGCCGCGCGTTCCAAATAACTTTAAATTAGCTCTTCAACGTTTTTTATCGCTTGAGAAGAAAATGAAAGCGGACAGAAGTTACGCGGAACTCTATAAACAAAATATACATGCGACTTTAGAAAAGGGTTATGCAAAAAATGTACACAACCTCCGGTAGGCATTACATGGTATTTACCACACTTTGGAGTTACTAATGTTAATAAACCAGGGAAATTGCGTATTGTACATGACGCTGCTGCTAAATTTGAGGGGGTTAGTTTAAATTCACTTCTTGTTCCCGGTCCAGATTTGTACAGCCTCTTCTCGCGATATTAATGCGTTTTAGGGAAGAACATATAGCGCTTACAGCTGACATCAAAGAGATGTTCCCGCAAGTCTCTATAAGGGTGCAAGATCGAGATGCTCAGCGGTTCATCTGGCGTGATAACCCAAGTGAACCATTGAGTCTCTATCGCATGTCTGCCATGATTTTTGGTGCCTGTTCAAGTCCTTGTACAGCATTATATGTAAAGAATCGAAATGCAATGGAATACGAACATCAATTTCCCGATGCAGCTCAGGCTACCATAAATGATGTATATATGGATGACTATATAGCCTCTGTAAATAGTGTAGAAAAGGCTGCCAAATTGGCCTCGGATATAGTTATTTTAAATAAAAAAGCTAATTTTTTGATGCGGGATTGGATCTCGAATGACAAGCGCGCGTTAAGTTCTTTACCATCCGAATTATGTTCTCAAAAACTTGGGGATGTCAATTTAGGTGACGTTCCTGAAAGTGTATCTCGTGTGCTCGGGCTAAAATGGCAGCCAATTCAGGATACAATTAATTTTAGTCATCTTAAAGACTTTTCCGCTCCAAATGGGCTAACAAAGCGTGATGCTTTGTCTTTTCTGATGCGCATCTATGATCCTTTAGGGTTCTTAGGGCCTTTAGTGTCAAGGGGACGCGTTATGTTCCAGTCAATTTGGCGTAAGGGTCTCGGTTGGGATGACAAGCTCTCTCAGGCTGATCAAAAGTTGTGGAAGGAGTTTTTTGAAGATTTGATGGCTACGTCACAACTTCAACTTCATCGGTGTTATAGCCTGAAAGAGGTTGTCTATGAGCGTGAGCTTCACATCTTGTGCGACGCAAGTGAACAAGCTTATGCAGCAGTAGCGTACTGGCGTTTTACTTTAGAAGATGGTAGTGTGAAGCTTTCCCTCATTAGCAGCAAAAGTAGAGTAGCGCCATTAAAACTCACATCCATCCCCCGTCTCGAACTTCAGGGAGCACTGATTGCAGCGCGACTAGCATCATTCATCGAAGCTTCGCATAAATATAAGCCGGTTAGACGATATTTTTGGTGCGATTCTTTGAACGTTCTTGGGTGGTTGCGCAGCGACGCACGGTCATATAAGCCTTTTGTGGCTCACAGAATAGGTGAAATTTTAGAGCTCACTGACGTCAAAGAATGGCACTGGATACCCTCACAGTGTAATACTGCCGACGATGCGACACGTCCTAAACGGCTTATATTGAATGAAAACTCACGTTGGGTAGTCGGTCCTAGTTTTTTGCTCAGTTCTATAGAAGAATGGCCATCATCACCAACTGTAGATATGGCTGATAGAAATACCATTGAGTTGAAACCATCTGCCCGATGCTACGCCATTTCATTAAATTCCACCCCCATGCCATTCGCCGTTGATCCTACACGACTAAGCTGTTATTTAAGATTGTTAAGAGCCACGGCCAGAGCCCATAAATTTTTAAAATTGTTAAAAGATAAGACCAGTCAAAAGAACATCACTGCTGAAGATCTACGACTAGCGGAGATTCACGTTTTGAGACAATGCCAACAAGATTCATTTGTCGAAGAAATTGAATGTCTTAAGAATGAGCGCCCTGTACCACGAAAAAGCAAGCTCTTCCATCTATCACCCGTTTTTGATGACAACGAAGTCCTGAGATTGAGAGGGAGGATTGACAATGCTGTGGATGTCGACGTTGATATGAAACGTCCAATCATTTTAGATGGCATGCATCCAGCGACTAAACTACTAATACATTACTACCACAAGAAAGCAGCACATGGAAGTCATGAAATGGTGGTCAACGAAGTTCGTCAAAGATACTGGGTAATCAATCTTCGCAGCGCAGTTCGATCCATTGCCTTTAATTGCCAATTCTGTCGCATAAGACGTGCCAAACCACTAGATCCACCGACGGGAGATTTACCAGCAGTACGTCTAAGTCACCATAAAAGACCTTTTACATTCGTCGGGTTAGATTACCTTGGCCCGATTACTGTCACAATTGGCCGAAGAACTGAGAAACGGTATATTGCACTTTACACTTGCCTGGTGATACGTGCCGTCCATCTAGAAATAGTCAACAGCCTATCAGCAGATGCCGCTCTAATGAGCTTACGTCGTTTTTGTGCCCGCCGCGGAACGCCGAGCGAAATTTGGTCTGATAATGGCACGGCCTTCGTGGGCGTAAGCAGAATTCTGAGGGAATTGTATGGAGAAGCGGTTACCAATTTTGCTGCGAACGAAAGAATCGCCTGGAAATTCATCCCACCATCAGCACCTTTCATGGGAGGCGTATGGGAAAGGCTTGTTCGTTCTGTCAAAACGGCCTTAAGAGTAACTCTGCAAAGTCGGTCTCCTTCAGAAGAGGTTTTGCAAACACTTTTAGTAGAGGCGGAGTCTCTCATCAATTCACGTCCGTTAACAAACGTTCCTGCAGATGCTTGTGAACAAGAAGCTCTAACGCCTTTCCACTTTTTGTTGGGAAGCTCTTCAGGGCAAGCTATTCCGGCTATAATGTCTGATAGAGATCTGACAAGTAGATCTAGTTGGAAGAAAGCAGTAAGATTATTAGATTTTTTCTGGTCACGGTGGTTACGGGAATATTTGCCCACCCTAAACCCCAGAAGAGGAGGAGGTTCATCTCCAGTACTCAAAGAGGGCGATCTGGTTCTGGTGATCGATGACCAGTTACCTCGTGGAACCTGGCCAAGAGGAAAAGTCATAAAAACTTTCCCAGGGCGTGATGGAATTGTTAGGGTTGCCGAAATTCTCACAAAGGCTGGGATCTTGAGACGCCCGGTAAAAAAGTTAGTGATTTTATAAAATAGCTAGGTCCTTTGTAAGATAGCTAGGGTCTTTTTAAAAAAAAGGGCAGCATGTTGATGACTGGCCATAGGCCAGCCAAATAGTTAATTTCATTTTTTATCTTTTTCAAATTTGACAAGTGTTTTTTATATGTCGTTTTGTTTGGTCAGTTGTCTTTATTTCTTCACATTAAACAGTTGTCTCGATATTTTTACTTGATTTCATTCTAAACTCCAGCTCAGAGCAGTCCGCTCCTTTACAAAGAGTATGTACAGATAATATTATAACTTTATTTTGAAAGTGATATATGCACAGACCCAAGTTCGTTCGACTTGCATTGCATCTCAAAAACTTCTGCATTGCAAGAACTACTTAGTAGGTACTTAACAGTCGTAATAGAGGCTCACACTTTGTCGCCGAGTCGTGCTTGAAAATATTTAAGGTACTGTCTATTTATTCTATTATAAACGGTTGATTTTTGAGACGGGTCAGTAAGGGCAGGTACCATAATCGTTATAGTTACAGGAAAACGTTCCTAGGAGACCATCCCTAACTTTTTAAGATATTATGAACTGCATTCACAGATTTTGGAAAAAATGTATAGTTAGCGAAAAAAATGCTAAAATACAAAAAAATATATTTTTATGCCAATCGATCCTATTTCATATGGGGATCAAAAGACTCTACGGGACCATTTAAGGTATGAATGAGTACTAGAAATGACAGAAATCGCCAAAAACTTTTTTCATATATTTTGTACTGAAAAACGAAAATCAACTCGAAATTATTCCTCAACTAATTGGCCACCTCGCCACAGATATTAGAATACTATCCTCGCAGCCCCGATCTAACGCCTCTCGATGTTTTGTGGGGACACCTAAAAACAAAGTCTACAAAAGGAATTATGGTAGTGTTCAGGAGGTGACAGAGGCATTAACGAGGATTTTAAATAATATCCATTCAAGAAAAGTATCGGCTACTACTAGCTCAGTACAAAAACGAGTAAACTTATGTAATCGCGAAAACGCCGGTAATTTTGGGCAGTTTATTTCGTATAGATCACCTATTTTTAAGTTTGTATTTAAAAATACATGATGCCAGTGTTGTTGTGACTTACCTACCGTAGTTTGTGTATTTAAATTTCAGTTGGACTTAAAGAATCCAACTTAAAGAAATTAAATAAAAAATAATTTTGAGTTCATTTTCGTTTTTCAGTACAAAATGCATGAAAAAGTTTTTGGCACTTTCTGTCATTTCTAATACTCATACAGTTAAATGCCCCCGTAAAGACTTGTGATCTCCACATGAAATAAGATCGATTGTCATAAAAATATATGTTTTGTATAAGTATATATGCATTTTTTTCGCTGACTGTACATTTCTTCAAAATCTGTGAATGCAATTCATAATATCTTAACTTTAAAGGTTAGGGATGGTCTCCTAGGAACGTTTTCCTGTAACTATATATAACTAACGATTAAGGTACCTGCCCTTACTGATCCGTCTCAAAAATCCACCCTGTATATTTGAGTTTATGTGTCTGTGGTATTACAGCGTAGGTATTAATTTAATCTGTTAATTTACTCACAGTATTAAAAATCTTATTCTCGTTTATATACATACACATTACTTAAGTAAGTAAGTAAGTAAGTAAAGGTAAGTTTTATTTCACTGGCTGTACGTAAACATGTACATTTTGTATTTTTCTTGGAGGAAGTTCTACCGAAAACTCGATGAATAGGTACGAAAAGTTAATTCTGTTATTTACAAATATGATTAGTAGGTATTCTTGGAATTTTGTCTGAATAACCAACTTAGTATCTCAAGGTTGGTAATAACGTTAATTGTCAACACCGGAAACTCCGCAATCAAAACGGTTTTCTTAGGCAAACAGGCTTATTTGTATTTTTTTTTAACAAACAGAAAAAGGAAACAATGCACGATGACGATTTTCTACGCTAACTAATACGTCATCTCATTCAAACGAATCGCGTAACAGAGTTATTATCATACAATACAATACAATAACTCTTTATTGTAGGTACACCAAAAAGAACACAATATGGATACCAACATTATTTGTACAATGGGCGGTCTCATTGTGGATGATCAGTATAAAAGTTAAAGGCGATAAAGGAGTGTTGTCAAATTCGTATTTTTTTCCCATAAAGGAGACCACAGCTAATTTATCAATAACACTTAAGTGCACCGTTAGTACAAATAATAATAAAAGAAAATAAAAATTGTTTATTTCGGACAACTTTGATCCATAGAAGGGTTAGAAGACTTAGTTTAGGTTAGTAACATTAAAGCTTAAAAAAAATAAAATAAGATGCAGTGATTGTACCGAGAATGATCACTGAGAAGTGTTTATATGATATACCCCCTTTTCACAAGATATATTGGACCCCTAAACGTGATAGGTGGTGAGCACATCGCGGGACTGGGTCTATTTACACATGTCTCAGAATTAAATAATTCTATGACCTGCGGGTTTCCTCACGATGTTTTCCTTTGTACACATGTAGGTAAGTTTTTGAAAAACTCATTGGTACATGCCAGGATTGGAACCCGAGCCTCACTGATTTTCATCATGTGAAGCAGGCTCTTTAACCGTAAGGCTATCATCACTGCTCCTAGGTACGAGAGTACTTAGATAATACAAATAAATAAATAAATATACTTACAATCACACAAGGGGGTTAAAAATAAACTGCATGATTATTACCAGTTATTACGAAGGTGACATTTCATGCAATATTGGTAACGCTACGTGAGAAAGAACAATTAAATTTTCGAAAAAATATTTGTTCGTCACGCAAATACAATCCAATTGTACCACCACCACGCTGTCTGCGTTCTGATGAACGCATACTAAATATGGATTTAAATAACGTAGATTAAACCGTACCACAGGATGAATCGCAAAAACTGTAGAATTTTTCTATTTAATCTTGGAATAAGCTTTATTCTTTATTAGTGCAATATGGGCTATCGCAGGCGTTCGCTACATGGTCACTGGGCATGGGCGCACTATTCCACATTCGCAAAATGACACATTAACGCAAATTAACAACATTCTCAAAATTCCACACTAGCAAAATGTCACATTAGGTATATTATCTTACTGGCTAATTAATTTGCAGCATTGATTCTACGATTAATTGCTTGTAATTAAGTAGTTCTTAAAGTTTTAGCTAGGTGGCATAATTCATAAAAACATTATGTGACATTATGCGAAAATGGCATTTAGCTAATGCGACGTTTTGCTAATGTGCCATTTTGCGATGTGGCGTTTTATGAATGTGACAATTTGCGAATGTGACATTTTTGCGAAATTCCAATGTGTCATTTTGCGAATGTGGAATTATGCGTGACTGCTCTCATAATAAATTTACTTCCGTAGTGTTCACGATGACTTTGGATGGAAATGAATCACTTCCGAAATATCATCGTCACGATCAAACCGTTGCAGCCCACTTCTTTAAAACGGCTCGTACGCGAACTCACTTTAAGTGATAAGGATAACCTATACTTGTGTAGATTTTCCTATACACCCAAGGATATCAGATATGACTTAACAAATTCCTAAATATGCGACGTTACATTTCTTGATTAGTCATCGCGGTATGCATGACCTCGGAACACAGCGATCTCTGCTGACACACATTTGAGAGAAATATTACTAATACATCTAAGAACTCGCACAATTGGCGAACATCCAACTTTTTAAAGAGAATGTAAACATGTTGTTTCCGATCATTGGCCCGGTGGGAATTTTATTTTCTTGAATGTTGGGATCTTCAGGGAATATACGAGGTACATCGGATAATACGTATGCGGCCGTAATCTGTTTACTATGTGGGGTTTCCTTTGTTAATATATAATAATATGATTAATATAATAGATAGGTCTTTTGATAAATATAAAATAATTCCTAATTTACTTATTCAAGAAAATGAGTCCCAAGGAATCTAGATGTAGGTATCTATAACTTCACATATACCTAATTATAATTAAATATTTTGACAGTCGTATTCGCCAGCTCTCAACATCAAACATAACAACAGCCCCTCTAGCCAAGTGGCATTGTACAATCTAATCGAATGTTCTTTTAGATTGACATGTATGGGATTGACATAAGCACTTGCTAACGCTACAGACTTACTGTCAATCCCATAGATGTCAATCTAAAAGAACATTTGATAAGATTGTGCAATGCCACTTGGCTAGGGGGGCAGTTCTATAAGAAGTGCCTTTTGCGGCAATACCTAATAAAATAATAAAAAACAAAAATTATTTTAAGAACATTAAAGCTTTTCCCATATATTATGTGTTAGGCAGTGGCGGATTTACACATTTTCAAAGTGTAGACTAGTTTTTACAATTTCGTTCAAATTGCATAAGAAAGTTTTTTACCGCCGAAGACTATCGCGCTGTCACTGTTGAAGCAAAAAAAATGCTTTAAATAAAATAATTGTTAAGATGTTTTGCTCTCTGTCTCTGACTTAAGAAAACCGTCATAGGTACAGAAATCTTTCAGATTTCTACGAGTAGCAAAGAAGAAATTCCCGAAATTTGCCGCCACCAAAATCTGCCGCCCTAGGCTCCAGCCTACTCAGCCTGCTGATAAATCCGCCACTGGTTTTAGGTTAGGCTATAAAATTTATTAGGTTATCTTCTACTTATTTTACATGATAATGGGATTGCCTTGCCCTGGAACAAATATTATGTTCCACAGAAGGTAACAGATTAGTAATATTTTCAAATTAAGATCAGCTTTAGCCGATACACATTATAACTCAAACAAGATATAGGTAAGTCCGAAGTACCTAATGATAATTACCCTTTAATTACAACTTAAATGTTTCTTTAAATATATGTAAGGAGTATCATTCATTAAATATTTATTCTGTGTCAACAAACTAAAAGAAGGTCGACGACGTTTAGCCGATTTTGTTGATTTTAGTACAATTCTCAAAATAGTAGTGGTTTTATTTAGTTTTTACATGTAGTGGCGATTTTTAGTATACGATAATATTGGTCGAGTGAGAGGCGAGCTCATTACCAACTTAGATATCCCTGTGTCGCAGACATTGGGACAATGGGCCGCAAAAACGAAGCTGAGATACAGGGTTAGGGGTTAGTAGAATATGATTTTGACATAAAAAATCTTTTTTTTATTTATCCCCCGTATCATGTTGATTGAAGTGTTATTTTATTCAAGTATGAAATAAACAATTTGAGTTGATCGAAATTTTCAAGTGGGAACCAAAATTTCAAACTTGAAAACCCTGTAAAAATTTGTAAAGTAGATACCTACCTACTAAGTATAAATTTTTTGTAAAGCCAAATTAAAGATACACAGTCTCACTACGGAATTTCGATACCTAGACATAATAAATAAATAAAAATAAATAAATAGATATTACCTACTTTTACTTGTAATTATTGTAATATACTTATTTGTTATTTCGGATAAGTATTTTTACGAGAGTTAAGGATTTCTATCACAAAAGAAAGGCTTACTAAAGTTACTGCATAAGTTTTAACCTGTGGTAGGGACATAGTTGAAAAATACATTATGATAATTATTGAAAACAGCTTTTCAACGTAATTTCTCCTTAGTCCGTGTGAAAATTATTGGTCCTGTTGCTAAGCTAGTAAGCTTTCCATTGAATAATAAATTTATCGGTCCAGTAGTTACGGAGCTTCTTTCCTTTTTATAATATTACTATAGACAAAAAGGTTAAATTAGGTACCTACTAATATTGTAACAGCCAAAATAATAAAGTGATATATCACGTAGTCGTCTCCATATTTTTAATATCAATAATAACTTCGCGGGAGCGTCGTAGAAGATTTACAATTTATAAAAAAAATAACATAAATAATTGATTTACTTGTTAAAACCATGTTACACAACACATTATTACACAAGTTTTGGCAATCTATACTAGAAAAAGTTTTTTAACATAGACCGCCCTTTTGTGAAATTCGTACAAGTTGATTTTTTAAATAAGCTCTCACACTAGCCTGTAGAGACCCACAGGAATATCCCCCCCCCCACCCCAGTAATGCATTTTCTTTGGGCATACAAAAAAGGCATGATGCGCCAATATTAACATTTGATAAACAAGAATATACAGATTAGATGAGTTATTTCACAAGCAGGTGCTATCGACTGTATTATATATCACTTGATATAGAAAAAGGCGAACACACCGGGCAAAGAATTAGTCTAGCTAATCAAAGGGGGAACGCTGCCAGTATCTTCGGAACCTTTATATAAGTCCTGTTTCCGTGGGAAATTTATAGCTCATCAAGTTACATGTTAATCTCAAAAAATTTTGTTGCCCACTAGTATGTAAAAGATTTTTTAAAATCGGTCAAGAAGTTTTTGGTAAACGGTCAAATTCGTTACAAACATACCTACTTAAATACAAAATAATATTAGTGTGGATGTATGTAGGTAGGTATATGTATAAAATAAAACTTTGTCTCACAACCGTTTTAAATCGTACGGAAAATCTACATAGTAAATATGTAACATTATTAAGATACCTTTCTAAAGTAGTAAAGTCTATTTGTTTATTATTTTAAGAGTTTAAAGGAGATTTAGTGATAATAATTATGATGATCTCACAACCTTACATAATAATTTTAATATTATTATTATCTTTATTTATTTTTGGTCTTAGGCTAGGCTTTTTACAATATGATACAAAAGTAAAATATTTAAAAGCATTTACAAAACAAAATAAAAATTACACATTATAGAAAACCTAACCTAGGGTGTCGCCGGCAGAGGGGCAGAGGCCAAGCTGCCGGTAGTCAGGGCTGCAGAGAGAAGAACCGACGGACTATCCGCGCCGTGTCCAAGATCACCGCCTTCTGTATCTGACCCTTGATCTAAACACCTAGCGAGAGTCTCTCAAGGTGTATATTATTATTTTATTAATAATAGGCAAACCATTTGTCTGCCTTCTCACCTGATGGAAAGTGATGATGCAGACGACGATGGAGCATGTTTGCCTAGATAATGCCTATTTACTTTGCCTTGAAAAGGTCCAGGTTATAACGTTCCGGAAACAGATCCGCAGGCAGGGAGTTCCACTCCTTAGCCGTTCGCATTAAAAATGGGTAGTTCTTACAGTGAAGGAATTTTGGTGGGCTCAGCTCGTAGCTTCTAAAGTTTTAAATATTCCTGATTTGTTTTTTATCTGAGACAGTTAACTAATGCTCTGCTACATATTTGAGCACTGAAATTCAGAGCGGTAAGAAACTTAGTTCTTGCAAAAGTAAGCCCAAATGTGATCAAATTTGTCACTTTCCTGTGGGGCGATTTTCCAAAACTGAAGCTTTCTACCGGAATAATAAGCAAAATATGTACATAATCAAACAGATTAGCAAAAAATTACAGTAAGAATTAATATAACTTTGCTAATACATAAAAAAAAAAACGTAACTCCCTCTTTTTAATCATTCTTCCATAACAGAATAAAGGCGACAAAAATTTCATATCACATTCCTGTGAGCTAAAAAACACGATAAAACACCAACAATTTAAACGATAAGCGAAGTTGCCAGACTTTCGATGCAAAGTGCCTACCTCAATGTGTTCATTGCCGCTCAATCCGCAGCCAATTAGATAATCAGCCAGTCGGGACGGAGATTTCTTCTAGCGCAAACGTGTTCGGGTCAGACAAGTTCTCACTCGTATGGTAAGTACTTACGCAATCAATATTTAATTTTTTTAAATATTTTTAATAGTTAAAACTACTATACCTAGTGTAAATATAATAAAAAGCCTTGAAATTGCAATCAAAGACAGCATTTTTTGTAGAATTCATGAAAAACCATAAAATTACCACTTTCCTGTACTTATATCACTTGTCTGAATCTACTTAGACAGGAGAATGATAACACTGCAGGAAAATGATAAAAATTCACAGATTTGTTGTTCCTGTATGTAATAACGTACCTGAGAGATGAAAAATAGGTACATTAAAGGATTTAAAGTACATATGCGTGTAGTTGCTATTGTTTTATTTGTATATTACTTAGTTACCGGGACGAAACAAATATATTAGATTCCAATTATCTTCTAGTTTGTGTAGTTAAATATTATTAACTTATTGAGGACTTTTTCACAGAAACCAAAATGCCAACTAAGAAAGAGAAGAGCCGAGAAGAAATAACTAGTAATAGTAGTCAAGAAGCATAAGCTTTAGACACTCGAGAGCAATGAATTAAATTTCGGAAACTAAGAATGCTAGCATAATGAAACAAATTGTGTTAAATATACAATATAATACCCCTTAAATAAAAGTAATAACATTTCTGAGTCACTACATTTTATTTCATGTATTGCATAAAAATAGCATCCTCACCAATTGACCATAAATGGATCAATGTGTTCATTGAGGATTTCTTCCACATATCTTTCGCTAGTTAAAGAGCTATTTTCTTTAAACACCAGTTTTGAGCGACTCTCAGAAGCAATCAAGTACAGACCCATTTTCCTGGATGCATGCTTGCTTGCATCGCTCCCCTTGTCTTCTACATACTCGGTGTCCTCCATCGTGCTTGTAGCACATAAATTTTGATTCATCAGAGAACATAACTTTTGACCAATCTTCAACACTCCAATTTAAGTGGTTATAAGCATATCTTAGTCTTGAAATACGATACCCATGCCCCAGTTTAGGGTAAGTGGTTTCAAGTTACCTTCAGCAAGTGGTCGTCTTACTGTCCTTGGGTTACTTCCTCCAAGGCGTCGACATTATTTGTAAGTTCAGTTTTTCGATTACAAAAAGCATGGAGTTCACAAAGTATCGATCTTCTCGTGCTGTGGGACACCTGGTTCTACCTGTTCCTGGTCTGCGTAGGTTAGAGCCAGTTTCCTTAAAACGTCAGAGAACTCTTTGTACTGTTGATAGTGGCACACCGACAGTCCTGGCTGTATTGCGTTGCCTCCGGCCGGTTTCCAGCATTGTGACAGTTCTGGTGCAGTATTCAGGTGTAAGCGACATGATTACAGCTTGAATAATAAATATTGAACACTATAAGCATGGTTTATATACCCACTTAAATTACAGATTAGAAACAAAAGCAAAAACAAATGCCAGTACCAAATCTTCGAAAGTGTCCCTTTTTCAAATTTGATTTTCTATGACATAACTTCACTATTACTTAGATGTTTTAATACCTTCATTTAAGGAGTATTTAAATGTCTATTAAACAAAAAATTTTTCATTTAGCTGGTACTATTAGTTTCCAAGATTTTCAAGTATGTTTAAGTGACCCGGATTCTTTGCTCTCGAGTGAATTTTTACTAAACAAAGATTTGTTTAAGACGCTGATGATTTCTAGTGCTCCACTTTTTACTCTTTGTGATTATTTGTTTTTGAATAAACAATAAATATGGACATTTGTGTGTGATAATTTCACTTTCCTGGTTCTCCTCATTTTCCTGATAGTAAATTAATGTTGTTATAGTGGTATTTTATATTGGTTTTCAATCCAAGGATAAAACATATATGTTGAGTACTATGCCATTAACTTGTAATGCATTTTTAAACATTTTAAACCATTGATTTCATTTTCCTGCGCCACGTCTCACTTGCCTGTCATGTAAAAATCTTAAAACGGCCATAATTTGAAAATTTGCAAATATTTTGTCTGACCCGCAATACTTTAGCTTATTTAAGTCATATCCTTGTTGTCTGGCTACTTTGTATACTAAATCTAGTAAAAAAAAGTGCGGAACCAAAAAAGTCCAGTTTTATTCCTTCATAATAAGAACTACCCAAATGTTGAATCGAAGCGCTTTGTGCGAATATTAGGTAGGTCTACAACGTAGGTAAGGATGGAATCCCAACCTGCGCAATTGTAGTTATAGGTACACAATATTCAAATAATATATTCAGGGGAATAGGGTGTTTTTATAGCGAACTCGCTGACCCGATAGACGTCATCTTGCCCGAATGCATCGCCACCTACCGGGTCCAATTGTAATAAACCATCCCCTAAAAAAACTCTAAATAGGACTAAAGAGTCTTTGCTGATTTGATTTTCCTATAGATTTCCGATGAAATACCTACTTTTAGTACTGAGGTAGTTGCTAAAATTCTAAAGCTACAATATTAAGCTCTCAAACCCCTGAGAAATGGAAAATACTTTATCCCGTCAAAACACAAGAATGAGACACAACAGGATTATCTATTATTTTGGTATTAGCTCCTTTGGTAGGCCTTCTTGGGCTCAATTTCCGTTCGGCCAACATACCTACTTGTTGCTTTTGGGTGTACTTAAATATATAGTTATCAGTAACTTATCATAATACTGAAATTAACTTCTTTTTCACAGAATAATAATGATTAAAAAAACATTATTATTCTGTGATCCATTAAGAAACGCGTTCTTATGAACCTTGAAACAATAATTACTATTTGATTATACTCATTCATATAATAATGTGTAGCACTGTCAATGACATCCAATTGGTGTTTTTATTTTTAGTGTAAGTACATTACGCAATTTTCATCTTGACCGACTTTACGGAAAAATGGGACGCGTACAACGTACGTGATATATTAAAAATCAATGACGGATATTTTATCAGAAGAAATACAATTTATGATGAATTTCAGGAGTTCAGAGGCGGTTTACTTCAGTTGTATCAATAGTTTGGCGCGTTTACAACGTCAGTTTTAGCTGTAAGTTTTTTAATTTACCAATACTAAAATGATACGTTTTAGGTAAACGTCTACATAGTAGAACTTAAAACAGAGCTGGACTATTGCATTTGTTGCTCATTAATAAAATTTAAAATGATGTCTTCAGTTATTATTAAAAAAAAGTGCATTCCAAGAAAAAATACAGAACTGTTAACTCGGGGATGTCAAATGTGCATTTTCTAATCGGAGATTTAAGTGCACGCGAAGTACTGACCAACTGCCCAGTGCAACCACGTGATAACATGATAAAGTACAAATTAAACAGTACCAAACGACCAGCTGATAGGCAGTAGTCGAGTTATAGTTGTCCGTAGCAGCTGCCGCGCTCTCGCAATCGATTCACTCTCGCGCAGCCGGACGCCCGCATCACGCTGCGCAGAGCCAATGTTAAACCTTACCTAATAAATAAAAACAAAGTACATTTTCATAAAATATTTTTATAAAATTATTAAACCAGCTACATATCGAGCTGTAAACAGTGATGTTTAAAAACAAATGAACCATAAAGTGGACCTTTGTTTTCAAAATGACGTTGCGGGTGGAGGCACCCGGAGAAAAGATCGTTAATGTCGAACCGTGTCCGTGCAAAACCATCGGAACAGAGCTCAAGAAAACCGAAACAAGATTAAGCAAAAGATTAAAACAATACCTGAAAAAATCATGGGCATTCCGATCGTCGATTACAGTGGAACCTTTTGTTATTTGTTATATTCTACCAAGTGTTCTCGCCGGTCTGGCTGTGCAGAATTTGTGTTTTGAAAAAGCATGTCTTGTAAATTTGCAATACGACGACAGAACATGTCAGCATATAATGCGAGGGCGCACACACAACTACACCGAGCAGGAGGAGAATGTACAGACATTAGTCACAAAAATGACTGCGTGGAGCTATCCGCTGCAAACCGCTCTGCCAGGTATCCTGGCGCTCTTCGTCGGGGCGTGGAGCGATCGCACTGGGAACAGAAAAACATTTATGGTGCTTCCTATTCTAGGGAAACTAATTTCAGTAATTGGTATAATATTGAGTACAATATTGTTCCTGCAAGTGGGAATGAACGAGACCGCTCTTCTGGAGGGTCTCCCGCCAGCCTTGGCCGGCGGCCGTGTTGCCATGAGCATGGCTGTGTACAGTTACATCACTGATATAACTAGTGATGCAGACCGAACTTTTCGAATAGGGATCATTACCGCTATATTGACACTCAGTAGGCCTGCTGGTCTCGCTCTTAGTGGATACATGATCGAGCGTTTTGGCTACTATGGAGTGTTCGGGGTTGCGTGCACGTTCTATTTAGTTGGTTTCGTTTACATCGTAGTGAGGCTGAAGGAAAATCCCAGGAAGAAGGTGGAAGGTGAAAAAGTGCAGACGATTTTATCGATGTTCTCTATTAAGGACCTCACGGCAACACTCAAAGTTGCTATCAAATCGCGAAAAGGGACGCGACGCCTCCAGATAATTCTAATTATGTTTGCCTACATGCTGATCGTCGGACCTGTCATAGGTAAATATATTATTAACCTCATTATAGTCATAACACATTTGGTTATCTAACGTTCTTTGTTCGAAATATTATGATACGTTATTGTGTCGCCTCACACATAAGCAGAAACCACATCTGCAGAGGTTGAGATTTTATTAGAATTTTATGTTCAAATGCAAATTTCCTATTACTTTCGGAACGAGTTACAAATATCACGGTAAAGCAATACTGCTGAAACTGGCGCAAGCTATTCTTATACATTTTTATTTCTTGTTTAAAAACAAAACAACTTTTCGTCAGTCACTTCAGTGCGTTGAACTTATTCGGTGCAGCAACGATTCTAACTTTGTTGATAATATTCAGTAGGAACTGAGCGAAAAGTTTTAAATTCTATAAAACAAAATTGAGTTAGTTACATCATTCGAGAATGGTTGGGCCGATTTTGATGATCTTTTATTTGATTCGGTCTCCGGGCCGAGTAGCAGAATAACTATTAAAACAAACAAAATAAAACATCGACAAAAATAAGGATCCGGGCGCCATGAGCACTCGCTGGTATATAATATACAAAGTCAGGTTAGTTACACCATTTATAACTCATTAACGGTTGGACCGATAAGTATTTAAAATTGATTTTTAATTTCTTGGATTCTCTCTCTAGGAGTCTCCGCGCGGAAAACTAAAAAAAAAAGCAGATTAACTTAAACATCGACGTAAATCGGTTTCCGCGCGGGTAACGCCGTTGGACACCCGCTAGTATTATTATATAAATAATCATATACCTACATACGATTATATTAATGTCAAGAAACTTTTAATAATATTATCATAATATTTTACGCTTGGAAGTAATGGTATAATTTTCCAAGACCGTGCTATCTTAATAACTATACCTTCTTATTTATTTATACTTTCATAACAATAAGATTTAAAAGAATACATAAGCCCAAGATCATTGACATTAAACGGCTGTAATCAGGTGTCCTAAACCATACATTATTATAAGTTGACGTCTAAGGTACTCGTAATTAATGGTGTTGTTTTGGTGACCCTTTCATTGTTCTGACTGTCACTGTTGGTCACCAAAATACTTAGAGATAAATTGTTTAAAAATTATACTGACATCCAAAATAATTAATTATGTCAATAAATTATAATTGATTTATTAACGACGCAAATATTTATATTCATTTTACCATGAACCTTAGGACGTTAGATATGTTTTTTGGGTTTACTAATAACTGGGAAGACTTTTTCATTGTAGACCCGTATTGTATACGATATTTTTGTCAATTATAGCCTATATGTTAATCTGTGTAGTAGGATGTTTCCGTTCGTAGTACTACCTAATTACCTATGCGTTTTGGAAAAGAGCTGACGGTTGACGTTTTCTTGGTTATTATTTTTGCTAAGTAGTAAAAAAATAAAAATAAATAATCTCACGCCTTTCATCCCCGAAGGGGCAGGCAGAGGTATTCCATTACTGGATATAGCCAAATTTCACGAGATACATTGGACCCCTAAACGTGATAGGTGGTGAGCCCATCGCCAGACCGGGTCTATTTACACATGTCTCAGAATTAATTTTGAGACCTGCGGGTTTCCTCACGATGTTTTCCTTTACCGTCGAGCTAGTGATAAATATGTACGTAAGTTTTTGAAAAACTCATTGGTACATGCCAGGATTCGAACCCGAGCCTCACTGATTTTCGGCCGGCTCTTTAACCGTAAAGGCTATCACTGCTCTGTGTCTTAGTAGTAGTATCTAGATAGATATTAAATAAGAAAATGTCTGGTTTACTGACTGACTAATCGATCAACACACATGTAACTGTGTCTAGAAGCTTGAAATTTTGCACAAAGGTTCCTTAAAAAAATATGTAAGTGAAGAAGGGATTTTTGGAAATTCCCAAGGGAACGGAAAACGGATTCAACGCGGGTAACCAAGAGCGCAACTCGGGCTGACAAGCGAGGTCAATGTGTAATAAGATGACCCGCGGGTTTTCTACACTAATTGCAAGAATTACCCAGTGTCACTTATCGTTTCCAACCAGTCATATTGTTATAACTTTACAATAAACAAACACCAATATTTATCTATGAAGATAAAACTGCGTCAAGTTAAAAAATAAGAAGTACTTAATTAAATCGGCAGCAATTATAAAATTTGGTTAGCCACAAAAAATTAGCATTGAAATCATTTGGTCGGCATACAAAGATTTTGTTTGCAAATAAAAAAATCACGCAGCAATCCTTGTTCGGCAAATAATTTTGATATTGGTCAAAAATTAAATCAGAAATAGGCAGCTTACAATAACATGGGTTTGCATAATAAACATTCAGTCCGCAAAATAGTTACTTAGTCCGCATAATAACTACGTCAGCAAGATTTCATGATTGAACAGCAGAGAAAACATGTCTTCAAAATATACTTTCAACTCCCACTCTTACTCACACCCCCAACCACACTCCCAATCCCACCGCCATCCCCATCCCCACCCCCACCCCCACTCCAACTCCCACTCCCACTCCCACTCCAACTTTGCAATTCTATTTATTTTGAGATTCTAATTTGAAATCAATTTTTACGTGTCGAATTTTATTAGATAATTACATCAGCTGGATTATTTTTTGACATTGTATTTTGTATAATGAGTAAATTATAGTAGTTGATGTCATATACTCTTGACTGGCTTGAAAAAATCTTACAGATAACCTCTAGTTTAGCACCATTTCCCGATCGTTGGTAGATAAGCTTGCTTGAATTAACTTTAACTGACCAGTGGAATATTCGGGGTTGGTAATGACATAGTCATTTGCATGTTACTTTATTTTGTATGACTAAGCAGACGTTACTCATACAAAATTAACGTTATTACTTCGGGAAAAATCCTGTGTAGGTATATTATCATGTGGATCAACAGGATAATTCGCTTTATTTCTACCTAAACTAAGTAGTTTGGCTATCCGGAAGAGAATTCCTAGTGGTCAAATCAGTTTGACCATTTGGTTTGACCACGAGGTAGGAACGCATTTGCTGACGCTATAATTTTTTATAAACTTATAATTCAGGACTTAAGAACATATTTTTGATTAAGTTTACTTTTGAGATTTGTTTCGGATGAACAGATCCACAAGGAATAGTACAACAGAAATGGTATAATGTCATCTTAATTTATGAAACATGACGCCGTAAAGAACATTTTTTTTTTAATGTTTCTGCGAGTGACCATAGCATTGTAGAAGACACGCGTAGGAATTAACTATTTATTAGACTGTCTTTGTATTAATTAGTTTCAATAATAAAGTTCGTAATACTCTGTAAGTAAGTAAGTAACAACTCTTTATTGTACACCAATAAAAATATGCAACAAGTGACACAATGATAAAAAAGTACAATGGGCGGTCTTATCGCTTTAAGCGATTTCTTCCAGACAACCTTAGTATGGATGTAACTGAGATAAACAGAACTCTGTCTATTTATTTCCTAACACCGTGTATGGGAAAAAATGCACTATGCGGCAAGCCTGCATAATTCGCTAAGTACCTATCTCATATCAATGCACATAACTTAATGCTATGAATAATAATATGACTCATAGGATAAGCACAATAACAATGTTTATTCGCATCATTGAACTCCGACTACTGTTAAAGAATGGTCAAGACAGTGAGAAATATTAACAATAATATTAAGTCTTAAATATTTTTTATTTTATTGAATTAATTCTGAGACATGTATAAACAGACCCGGTCCGGCGATAGGCTCACCACCTATCACGTTTAGGGGTCCAATATATCTCGTGAAATGTGGGTATATCCAGTAATGGAATACCTCTGCCTACCCCCTCGGGGATAAAAAGGCGTGAGATTATATTATTATTATTATATTTATTTAATAATTATAATGTTCTTGTTAAGCATAAGAGTTGTGGTTTCAAGTTCGTTTGTCCATCTGTCACTAGAACTTAATAATAAGTTGTTAATAATTGTTTATTTTGTTTCCTAGTGACATAGGTAATAATTTCTGTTAATTTATGTAGGTAAGTTTATGTGATTCTCTCACACACACGCACCCCATACAGGGTCGCGGGTTTAATTCCCGCCCGGGGCTAACACTTGTGTTGATAAGCGTGACTGCTGGTTTCTTGTTTGCTTGGTTATAATGTTATTGTATGTTTATTAGTTGTTTAAATCCCATAGTCCAGCTTCTAGACTAGGAGTAAAAAAAGCCCGTGAATGAATTTACTTCCCACAATAAAATTATTCCTAATATTGTAGTAAATTAAATACAACACTTTTGGCGTGGAACGCGAACTCAGAAAAGTTGCGATTCCGGTTAGTCTAATGATTTGTCATTCTAATCCCGGCTATATCATTTTACCAATTAATAAGAGGTTTTTAGTAAGTTTTCTCACCGATCATCTTTAATTCATGACTTCTTTTGGCGAGTGACAAGTTTTTTTCTATAATCAATTAGATAATTAAAATAATAACGCTTTTACAGTGCTCATCTTGTTTTATCCTAAATCCGAATATCTTCGCTTTATATTGAAGAAAGTTCTTATGTATTAAGCAAAATATACTACCTAAATAATAATATTATTATTACTATTAAAAAAAAAAATATTGAAAAGTAAAAATAGGAAAGTAGCTGAGAAAATATGAACGCTTGTGAACCTTAATTACTTTTTTTAACATAAATAGGTGGCCAATAGCCTAACATTATCTCCCAATCCGCGGCCCAAACTTCCATTATATTACTTTCTACTCAGACCATTAGGTACCTCAGCAGTGGACTGATACGCCGATTTACTATCAGAGAGATCTACTCTTTTGTCACTTTTTACAAAGAATTTAAAAATAATAAATAAATAATAATCTCAAGCCCTTTATCCTCGAGGGGATAGACAGAGGTATTTAATTTCTGGATATACCCACTTTTAACGAGATATTCTTTCAACCCCTAAACGTGATAGGTTAGCCCATCGCCGCACCGGGTCTGTTACACGTGTCTCAGAATTAATTCTGAGACCTGCGGGTTTCCTCACGATGTTTGCCTTCACCGTCGAGCTAGTGATGAATATCTATGTACTTACGTAAGTGTTGAAAAACTCATTGGTACATGCCTTTATTCGAAGCCGAAGAATTTTTAAAATCGGTCCAGTAGTTTTTGAGTTTATTCGTAACAAACATACAAAAATACAAATCTTTCCTCGTTATAATATTAAAGATATAGAAGTATAGATATTGGTAGATTATATGGATTTTGTGGAGTCGTAAAAACTACTCAATATGTTAAATAGCTTGTTCAAGCAGCTTTAGTCTTCGAATTCCCTTGAGAAATTTCAGTATATAAGGGAGGATACAATTTACGACGTAAAGGGCTACTAGAAAAGGAATTTATTTTGTACATCGGAATACATTTTATTAGTAAACTACACTAAAACAATTTACTAAACAACAACCAACAACTACACTATCTACGGATACGTATTTAGAAATATGTACTATACCTACTTGTGCCTAAAAAAAAAATATATTTTAAACAGGTACAATCGTATAATAAACATCAAAATAAAGTAAACTTTTTAACGACATATTTTTTTAGCGAAAACTTTTTAGCAAATTTTAATTTAGTTTCGCAAATGTTTTTCATTTAGGAATGCGGAACATTTTTATTTTCATTTATTTATGTATTATATAAATGAAAATAAAAATATTATAAAGTATTGCTATGCATCATATTAATTCCCTAGCTTGTTTATAGGAAAATACTGAGTTCGTAATACACAAATCTCCACTTAATACTTTGCAGGTGCCGTAGAAGTTGCCCGCGATTAATATGCAAATAACCTTTAAAGGGACATAAATAAAATAGGCCTTATCTTGAATTCAATCGGCTTAAAAAACCGGACGACAATTTCGCATTGTTAAGTCTACCTCGGTTGATGATAATTAATAATACCTACTATGTATTAAGTTAATATAGCTATAGTATGACTGCAAGTGGAGCAGTGATAGCCTTACGGTTAAAGAGCCGGCCGAAAATCAGTGAGGCTCGGGTTCGAATCCTGGCATGTACCAATGAGTTTTTCAAAAACTTACGTACATATTTATCACTAGCTCGACGGTGAAGGAAAACATCGTGAGGAAACCCGCAGGTCTCAGAATTAATTCTGAGACATGTGTAAATAGACCCGGTCCGGCGATGGGCTCACCACCTTATCACGTTTAGGGGTCCAATGTATCTCGTGAAATGTGGGTATATCCAGTAATGGAATACCTCTGCCTACCCCTTCGGGGATAAAAGGCGTGAGAGTGTTTTTTTTTTTTTTATGACTGCAAGCGTTGTATAGGCACCGCGCCTTAGTGTTCAGTGAGAAGGAATTAAAATCGGAGAAGTCTTTCATCATCATCAACCCGTAACAGTCAACACCGAGCTAAGGGTCTTTTATCACGTCACGAAGTAAAAACGAGATTACCGGTAACCCGATATCGTATAGTTATCCCTTAATCTGTGGGTCGGTATCATTATACTAGTATGTGAGACTAAAAACGCCTATTGTGTTAGGTGGGCGATGAACGACAATGTCGACAATTCGAAATTCGACGAATGCGATGCGCCGTTACCAGACGCTATGTGTGTCCTATCCATGGACGTAGTAGGTATATGTACAGTCAAGACCACATAAAGCTTTACACTTGTAGTGCGAGTATGACCTCTAAGGCGGTTGTATAATACGAACTTTACAAAGTCCAATGTGTCAAGCTCCACGTGCTCTTGACTGTACCTACATAAGTCCTATCTGATCGCAGCGATATAGGGTTGCCCCGGTTCATGGTTTCTGACAGTATATAAAATAATAAGAAAAAAAATCATATTGGACCGAACGTCAGTCAAGTGGCTCTGTAAAACGTAAAGATTAGTAGAATATAATTACAAATATATGGGATTAACATTATCATTCGCGTTTATTGTCATGGGCTAGGGATGTGAAAAATAATAGATTTTTCAAAAAATCGATTATTAATAAAAAGAGAAAAATCTATTTTTAATCAATACATTTTCGATCACTGTCACATCCCTATCATGCGCGTGGCTTAAGGTATAGCGACCAAGTTAAGTTGACAGATAATTATAGTCACTAACACGTAGTTCTTAATAGTCAGTACTACAATAAAGGAAAGGCCTTCCAAGCTAATGCAACGTTCGTTTGCCACTTGGCAAGCGTAATCACGCCGAACTTTTGCCGCGTAATTTATGCACAGTGGGTCTTTACAATAACTCTGTAGTCACTAGTCAAAATTAGGTACCTACGAGTATGTAGGTATTGTGTAAGGAAAAGTATCAGCTATATGCGGTTTACTAGCAGTATAGGTACTCTACTAGTATATATCTACTTGTAATCTTGAAGCTACTTCCAAAAAGGGCGCCTTGATGCAATCATCTCCAACAATATGTTTGTTGTATGTATTTAATACCATTGCAGTTTTTTATAAGTAGCATAAACTTTCTGGTCCCCCATTCATGTTTTTTGTAATTATAGTGAGATCCCAGTATCTATAACAATTGAACTAGCAGCACCCCGCAGTTTTACCCGCGTATTTCCCGTGGATATACGGGAATAAAATATAGCCCATGTTACTCCCAGAAAAGTACGAGATCCGGCCGCAAAAAAGTGTATGCATATTGCCGTGAAGTGGACGGTATTTTATGTAAAAAAAGAATGAAATTTCGTCCAAAAAATCAAGATTTTTTTTATTAAAAATACTTGCGGCCATCTTTCGATAGGCACCCTTATAGATATATATTCTCCTGATCATAAATACGCGTAAAAATTTGGTTTGTAGCTTATACTCGATCCCTCCACTTTTTTGCGGCCGGTTCTCAGGCTATATAAGCTTTCCATTGGTGAAAGAATCATTGAATAATTTTAGTAGTTTTGGAGTTTATTTTCTACAAACATACAAAATCTTTCCTTTATAAAATACTAATTTAGAAAATTAAAAATCTATGCTAATCATGTTTTTAGTGCAAAATATTATTTGATTTTTTCCTACATTAAGGATCTTTATTGTACCGAAATATCATCAAATATCATTCAAGGAGAATTAAGTAATTTTCTTGCGCTTTTTAAAACATTTTTAGTATGCAAAGTTCGTCCACTTTGCATACTAAAAATGTTTTAAAAACGGCATAAAAACGAGTTTCTTATTCCAGATTTTATTATGATCAGATAAGTTTAGCCAATGCTTGAAAATAATTTCTTATGGAATCCAAAAGTAATAAAAAGTTACGGGTATTGACAGGGTAACATAAAATACTTATAATATAACAGGGCTATCTGATACTTATGTTTAACATCTCTGTTCTGTGGGAGAATTTTTCCCGAGTTTTCTACTACTGCTGCTAGGGTATTTGCCTGTGGGACTCGCCCACCATGGGTTCGTACAAATTTGAAGGAACATATTATACCTTGATGATTGATAGCTTTAAAGTGAGACCGTGGGACCGTGGGACCGTGAGGTTCGGAGGCGCGGCAGGTCATCAAAAAGCTCTCAGTGCGTTTGGTCTGGCCAGAGGGCTGGCAGTTATCTATGACAAAGGATCAGCCTATAGTTATTTAGAGAGGAAATGCAGCCAGGCTTCTGGGCACTGTCTCACATATTTCCTCTTAGAACCTAGAATATTTTAAATTTCTATAATTTACTTTTGCCGACACGTAACGAAAACTGACTCCCATAAAAATCAATGATAACCATGTTATTCACTATCAAATGCAATCATACGTAGGTACGTACGTATCGATCAATCGTTTGTACGTGATCTATCAATATATAACAGAGACATTTTGTAATGAAATTTTTTACTCTCACGTAAAGCGTGACTGATTTGCTTAACGACAATAGATATAAAGCTATATTATAATATTATAAATAATATTAAAATGAAAATTTACTATTCTTTCAATTTTGCACGTGCGAGATTTGATACCAATAAAATTACAAATGTAGAAAAAAGTCCAATGAAGTCGTTTGTATTATGAAAGTTAGTTCTATGATTTTTCGAGCAAGTAAAGAAGTCAAAACTCGAGTCCAACCATTCTTAAATTGTTAATGAATCTGTATAGATTGAGAGACGGGCACTTTGTAATTTAATAAATTTAGTATATTCTCCGAATTTTAGTCATACTATCTTTCTGTATGGAGAGGAGAGCAAAGAATATATTGAACTTTTGGTTAATAAAATTTATTTTAACCCTGTGATCCTAAGCTGTCAGAATTTTTCAAGCCATATCGATCATCGTTTTCTTTACATAGTTTTAAATAAAGTCGCTTTCTGTGTCTGTCTGGTCTGTATATCTGTTAACTCCGCCTACACCAACGCAACGGATTTTGATGTGGTTTTCACTAATAGAAAGGGCGACAAACGAAGAAGGTTTTGTATATCATATAAACCGAAGCAAGCGAGGGCGGGTCGCTAGTATGGTATCACTTGGAAAAATGATAATCAGTTGCAGGAAAGAGTGCCCTGGACTGGGCCGTTATACGCTGTTAGGTTAGTAGTACCAAGGATTTGTACCATTGATGGTACTAGTGACACCGATTTATGTCCACACTATTAAAAACAACACTAGTTTTAGCTCATGTGTTTACTTCAAAAAATATTTTTAATTATTAACATTTAACACACTTGCTCAGAATAATAAAACAATTTGTTTCTTTGTTAGGCCGCTATGGCAAATAATACAATATCATTTCGACATTTAATACCACGAAGATAACTTACTTTTATCAAAATATTTAAGAATGAATTATTGCAATTTCACTCCTTTACCGTTACTGATTCGAAAGTTTGGTGACTCATCTGAGTTTTATATTCGCATGCAAATGTGCCAGACATTACACTCGATTCTGCAAACCACCTCAAATTCCTAATTTTAAGTTATATCCTATCCTTCTTTATAGAATACGGAAGAAAAAGGACAGAAACAAACCATAGATTATAGAGTAATGTCAAACATGTAAAAACCGACTAATGAGGAGTTTTCAATGACATTAATAATATTTCTTAAAATTGAACTAGATGGCGCTAATCAACATTGGGAATTAGAAATTGGCAACACTGATGTGTCGCTTTACGTGACACATCCGTCCGTCATGTCATGTGTATTTTCGCAGATGAAGGAGACTGAGTTTTTGTTTATCGTGGATTCGGATCTTTTGTTGTAACACAAACCACTCGTAAACAATGTACCTACAAACAGAACAATAAATAAAATACAAGCCAATGAGTACGTAACCTTATTTTGATAAAAAGTCAGATTGTTTTTTTTTTGTTTGACAAATTGTTGCGACCATAGATTAGGTACAAAAAAAACCCAAAGCTTATCAGCACCATCTATTGAAACCTTTGAATACTCAAGTGACAGCTGTCACCGAAAACGCCTCATTTGATGTCTTATCTGTCACTTTTATCCATGACCTCCTTACATCGTTGCTAAAATTGCTAAAAACGTGTATTTGCATGCGTCCATAAGGTTCAATTTTGTTATTTTGACATTTGTGACGTTGTAAATAAATATGGCGCTTATTTCTGTCCCTTTCCTTTCCAAAGCCATGGAAAAGAATAGAGCTAACTTAAAATTAGGAATTTTAGGTGGTTTGCAGAATCGAGTCCATTGACCAGTTAAATGACTAGGTACAAGATGACCGATTTTAGTAGTAAAAAACCAATTCGCATTTGTTTTTAATTACGTATTATATTCACTAAAGAATTTGATTGTGATATCTAGATTGTCCTGTTATCTAGATTGTCATAGTTTTGTCAATTTAGCTTCTAGCCTTTATAAAATATTACATAATATTTTCCAGCCACATTAATGTAGAACACAATACATGTCGAGAAGAAAAAATACTTCAAAAGACTTGACTAATTATTTAGGTGAAATAAATATTAAGTAGTTCAGTTCACACCCACAGTAGATTATAATTTTTGAAAGTATCGCACAGTCAGTTAAACACATCTTAATTCTAAGAAATGATAACAACATTCATCAGCGGTATCTAACAAAATTACAAATATTTTTACTGAGTTTCTTGCATTCACCACCTATCACGCTTAGGGGTCCAATGTATCTCGTGAAATGTGGGTATATCCAGTAATGGAATACCTCTGCCTACCCCCTCGGGGATGAAAGGCGTGAGATTATATATATATATATATATTCTTGCATTGAAAGAAGTAAGGTAAAATAAATATTAGTTCAGCCCACAACAACAGTAGAGTATTATTTTTTTATAGTATCGTACAGTCAATTAAACAAAACTGAATTCTAAGAAATGAAAACAACATTCATCAGTGGTATGTAACAAAATTACAGATGTTTTTACTGAGTTTCTTGTATAAAGGAAAGAAGTACTTACAAACGAAAACCGAATAAAATGTATTATATTTGTTGGGTCGGGTTTTGTAGCCTAGATGCAATTTCTGATTATAAGTGTTTATTAGGTGTAATAATTTAAGTTACAACGTCAGACCTTAGGGTCTACCGTAGTGTTTAGACACTACGGCAAGATATAAAGTGATCAAAATAGAAGAATTCCTTCTAGCCGTTTTGATATAGCTCCCATGTTGATTTATTAGCTTATCTGTAGCACGCGTTCTCATTACAGTTAATAATGTCAAACAATCAACGAACTACGTAGGTACCAACCGTTTCTTTAATTTACTGCAACTCAACAGGCCATAGCAAAACCGAACGTGGGTGTGATTGTGATATGCGCAGTCTTGTTTAATATTTTCATTTATAGCAAATCTCTAGAAGGTAGTTATTTATATCTGTCTATTCACACTAATATTATAAAGAGGAAGTATTTGTTTTTGTTTTGTTCCTATTGAATAGGCTCCGACACTACTTTTAAAAATGTTTCACCATTGGATTGCTTACTTTTCTTGTAGGTATAACTTTCCAACAGGAACGGGGGAGGGGGGGGGGCTGAAATCGTGCGGAACAGCTAGTATATCTAATATACATATAATAAAACTCTGACGGGACCGTATGCAAATTTTGGTGATAGATATATGACCATAGTCAGGGGTACATTTTGTAGAATTGCATGTATTCTTTTTAACAGTGTGTGACAGATAACTCTTTATATCCAAAGTTAGCGCTGAATCAGAACGGCTAACATTACTGATTACTATCTAACAAGTAACTCCATCTTTGAATACCAGACACATAGACATACTATGACCAGACAGCGTAAAATAGCATTTGGTTACCATTTAGCGTTCCAGCACTTGACGTTTGCAATTTGAATTGGGAGCCAAAATGGCGCCGCCGCGCCCCATCCGAGCTTGGAGTATTGTATTATGATCAAAGAGATTAAAATATAATAAGACATAGAGGGGGTATTGGGAATATTTTCATACAAAACTTTGAAGCATGTTTGAAGCTCAAGCGTCATATCAGTTAGTATGAACGCGAGATGTCAATCGGTCGAAATTGTACTAGACTTTTTCCACTTGGAATTACTTTAATTTTCCTCGCTTTGTCCCCTCTATGCCCTATTATATTTTAATCTCTTTCATTATGATTGTCTATCTTTGGTAAATAAGGCGGCATCAAATATTTGTAATTAAACTTAGGTGGTAGGGCTGTTGAAAAGTTAATAATTTTTGGGATGTTGTTCCCATTCATAATAAGAAAGCTTTATATAATATTATTTGGCCTGAAAAAGGAATAATACCCACATTTTATACTTTATTTAGAAATAAAAAGTTAGACTTCGTCATATCATTTCATTTGATTAGATGGATTCTTCTGTTCGTATCCAATTCAGTGTTCATGTATTATACTATTATTAAAAGGTTTAAAGGTTGTCAAGATAATTTTAATCTAGTGTGAAAATTATGAAGTAGCACGTGTAGATATAATACATTAGAATTTTGAATGCGTTTAGAATTAAAGAAAATTATGTTATGTGCAAAAACTTGGGGTCTTCTTTACAAAACCGCATAACGCATTTCCGTTATGTTATGAATTATAGTTTATGAAGAGGTGTAGACCACTTCATTTTAATTATGTCAGTAGAAATAATGCTAACAATATAAATATGACCTCTATCAGAAATACCTACCTACCATACGATGTATTATGATTATTACCAATTACTAGCCAAAATATAACAAGGAGTATTTTATATACCAACATAAATTTCAATAGTTATGTTTTATTATGCAACTACGTTAAACCAATAGAATGTGTTATGCGTGGTAATATGATTTATATAATATTTTTCACGACGAATTATGTGCGTAAACCGGCGCATACTAAAATTATTATTTTTGTAGAGCGTAATGCTAGAGCATCTGAGTTTTATAGTAGATTATACACTGAGGGGATAAAGCACGGTTTTATGTCACTGGCGTGATATTGAATCCTGAGCAAATAATGGACTCCAGATTTAAATCCCGAGTGTAGCGAGTTCGCTCAGGAATTAAAACGGAGTCCTGAGTGCAGCGATTGATTCAAGCTCGTCCAAGCCGAAAACAGATTTATCCCAAAGCAGAATACTCTACTTTTCTCACCTTTTGCGAGACAATAAAAATGAAGAGCAGTGATAGCTCTAACGGTTAAAGAGCCGGCCGAAAATCAGTGTGGCTCGGGTTCGAATCCTGGCATGTACCAATGAGTTTTTCAAAAACTTACGTACATATTTATCACTAGCTCGACGGTGAAGGAAAACATCGTGAGGAAACCCGCAGGTCACAGAATTAATTCTGAGACATGTGTAAATAGACCCGGTCCGGCGATGGGCTCACCACCTATCACGTTTAGGGGTCCAATGTATCTCGTGAAATGTGGGTATATCCAGTAATGGAATACCTCTGCCCACCCCTTCGGGGATGAAAGGCGTGAGATAATTATTTATTTATTATTTTTTTATAAAAATTAAGGCTACATAATATTATGGCTTGTAGTGGCCAGTTCGATTTTCAAATATTAAGTTCTTTTTGCTGTAGGTCTCTATGGAACATTTTTTCATACGAATCCATTATAACCCGCCGGGTTATAATATTGTACTGAATCTCATTATAGTCCGCTGGTTAATAATGACTTGCTTTAGGTCAAGTTTTTCATCACATATATTGAGCAATGTCGAGCATATAATATGTTGTGAAAAATGTTATATTGATACCTATTGAATATAGCTGTACTCAGCACCTGTAGAAAGTGATATACAGCTGGCGATGCATTTATGTACCTATGCCTCTAAAGATATAAATGGTGTATTTGTGCTATATAATCATTTTTTATTTGTACACAATTCACACACGGTTATTTAGTCCCTAACTAGGTAGAGCCTGTACCATGGGTACCTACTAAACAACTGATAAACATAATTAAATAAATATTAAACAGACACGAAGCCAACAGACGTGTTCATGCACATCGAGCTGGGAATCGAACCCGGGTCCTCCGGCTCAGAAGGCAGCATTACTACTTACCAACTGAACCGACAGGTTACTACGATATTAATATGTATAATATTATGTCGCAGTTGAATTTCAGATTTCGCCGTAATACATTTCAATTAGCTCTTTTAAAAAACCGGACCGTTTTATATTAAGACGGACTCAATAAAAAGCCGGATTGTTATTGCGATACATTCTACAATGTGGCGAACCACGTTTAGCCGCATTGTACTAAATTCGCATTTTAAAGTGATACTTTACTATAGTGAGATAGCTTGTTACCATCATATCCAGTACTTCTCGTATTAAGCAAGCAACATTTGTAGGATATGTTTAATATATCACGTTCTTGAAAACGGCTTCAGTCAAGAACCGTGCGGTTCCAATGCGCAAATAACAATTAAAAATAAATTGTGTCTCAGATTATTGGTTTGAGAGGTTAAATGATTTAGATGAAATAGTGGGGATTTACTTTTTTTTTGTGTTTTTACAAGTAGAGTTCGGCCGTTCAGGTACTGTCAATAAACTAAGATTTTAAGAACTTAAATTTGGTTACTATCCGTTGTTATTTTCTGATTTCCTGTATTACCCTGACTGATAAGCCTACTGGAAGATGAGACAGAGCGTAGGTAAGAAGTCATAAGAAGGAATACTATTCTAAGGACTAGCCGAATCAACTTGTTCGATATCGCTGTACATTCATCAACCCGCAATAGCGCAATCTTGAGGTATGGATCTTTCCTCACACAACATATTAGGGGATGCTGTTAAGCTAGGCGAACTAACTTTGAGGATTTTGCAAGCCACGGTATCTGGTGTATCTTAACGACTTCCATGTGCGTGGACAAAACCAAAACCTACCAATGTAATATCATGCCACTAAGCGGTCACCGATATGCCCCAAATATTGCGATAATGTGATCGTTACAAACACATTGGATATGTTTTATTTATCAAACCAACAGGTTATACTAAAAAGTATCTTGTATTGTAAAACAAATTTATACATATACTAGTGATCATGGCAATCGTCCTGCCGGCCGCAGACGGAACTGTAATTATAATGATACTCGTGAAATTATAATATCACGCTTACAATACGACTGCGAAAAGATTAGATAGATAACCCAAGCAGAAGTTGTCGTGCCACAGACAACAACGCCACCTATCGTGTCTAATTGTAAAATCTAAACCATCCACACAATAACATCAAAACCGGTCAAACCATTTTCGAGTTTTTGCGAGACTCGCACGGCAATTGATTTTTTGACCCAGCAAATGTTGTTGGTATATATAAAAGAGGGGGGGGGGATTAAGTGGGTGAAAAACAAACCAAAAACTCAAACCAAAATTTAAAAACACTATTCAGGATTACAAATAGAAGTAAATACATTTTTTTAAGATGAAAATACTAACCTATAGATAAGTAGTAGATAAGTATATAAGGTGGTTCACTGTTATGTAAAAGAGCGCTTCTCGCCATCAAACGTAAAAGTTTGGTGAGGTTTGAATGTATTTTATAAAGAACATCGGCAGCTTTGGTACCCACTGAAATAGACACCCACGGGGTATCACACTATGCTTGTTATATTGACTCATAACAAGTCGAAATTTTCCATATTTTTAAATTAACCTAGCAGTTGGAAATATTGAGTCAAATAAAACAGAAATATCACAGAAACACGAATCGATCGATTGGGAAATCTATGAATACCAAAGAGATTAAAATATAATATAAGGCATAGAGGGGACAAAGCGAGGATTATTTGAAGCCAAAAGTTATTCCAAGTGGAATATGTGTAGTACAATTTGGACCGAATGACAGCTCGCGTTCATACTAACTGACATGACAAGAACATGACGCTTGAGCTTCAAATTTTTGTATGAAAATATTCCCAATGCCTCCTCTATGCTATTATATTTTAATGTCTTTGATTAATACAAAAACTTTTTTGTTGTTGTGGTAAAATTGAACGTCGTGTCATCACGTCAACCATGTCATTCACTAGGGATGGCCAAGTGAAAAAATAAATTGATATTTATCGTATCGACATTTCTAAATACTATAGATAAAAATCGAGTGAAAAATATCGATATATCGTCAGTTTTTACATTATTATTTATACATATTCTCAAATTCGTAAAAAAGGACGATGAAAATAGTATTTTTTTATAAATGCTTGAGTCTAAACAAGTATCTAGTACCTAACATGAAATGAAACACGAAACCAGAATTGCGTTAAAAATATATTAAAATTGATACGAACTCGATACTGTAAAATAAAAGTCGATATATCGCCATTAAAAATATCGACGATATATATTATAATAATATGCTAATTATGTATTTGGAAAAATATCGATATTTTAATATAGGTATCGATATTTTTTGCCCAAGCCATCATTTACTGCCACTATGTGGCATAGAGTAACTTATATGGCATGTGGTAGGCAGTGCTATTTTCTAACAAAGAGGTTGGAAGAAAATCATTTTCTTTCATAGAGAAACTTTTTCTTTACACGTCTTTGGTACCTAAAATCTCATAATAACCTACAAAATACACTAGGTAACGAATAACTTTTAAACCTCAACTTATAAAAATGTGGTATGATTACATATTATCTTAGTCTGTCCAAGAACTATCGATTTTACACGGTTTCGTCTTCCGTGGGCAGGTGTAAGTGGGGTACCCAAAACACATGGACTTTTGCCATTGTTATTTATTTCAATAAAAAAAACCTACCAAATATAGTTACAAAGTAAAAATTCATTAAAATCGGTAGACCCGTTTTGGAGTAGTGCAACCACAAACACCGTGACACGAGATTTTTATAGGTATATTAGAAATAGATGCGGTGGTATGGTAGCCGCAAGTAGCGCCTTCTACGGCTAATATTTTCCAGATTGCCGAGGCTCAACGGCTTCAGATGCTTGACTAATAGATGTTTCATTTGGAAAGGTGAGGCGCAGATGAGCTACTGGTTCACTCGATACAAGTTCAAATTCACCGAGGTCGACTACAGCTTATTCATCACATACTCCGTCCTTATAGGAAGCATTGGTAAGTTTTTTTTCTAATTCTTTAAAAATCTTATATTATAAAATAGAAACAATTTATTTCACTTTGTTCAAAATTGATCTGCACAATATAAACCCGACTGCAAAAAGACCATTTAAAACTAATTTACTAAAAAGACCCAAACAAGATTAAGAATCGAAAACAAAATTAGAATAAACTGTAATCAAAATAAACTCTGCTTCGGTTTATCAGACTATAGGTATTGAGCTGAAAGTCAAGTAACCGCATTAAGTTTATTTTTTTTAAATTATCTTATTGCTATTTCGGGCTAGTTTTTTTTTTTCAAACACCTGTGTTGGGGTTTTAGGCCAAATGTTCGATACCTTAACTGTCGAAATTTATCCAGCCATTTGGAAGATACGAGATCATAAATAAATTTACAAACAAGATACGAAATTTAAAAACATCACAAACAACTCGTATGTACCTGGCGTCAGGTAAAAAAATCTCAAACAAAATAAAATTCACAGTATCAAATTACTTAATGCATTGTTGGCGCTAGTAAGCGTATTTTTTAAATTCTTTAAAATAAACTATGATAAAATGCACATGCCTACTGTCAGTAATCGATTTTTCACGTAAATATTAATAATAAAATACATTAAAAGCCAAGGACCGTCTAGGAAATGCGTAATAAAACGATTATATGCGTTGTACTTTTGTAATTGAAAAATGAAGACAACATTTTGATTCCGAATTACGTACATAATTAAATAAACAATAGTTTCCTGTTTCTATTATAAGTAAGTACATAGTTAAATATTAATACAATACATGACTAATATATATTTAGTCAATAGAATTTTCCGTGCGGTTGGTTTACGTTATTTGTTTGAATTATGATAAAATGTCTGACTTTCTGAGTGCTGAGTTACAGGTATTTCAGACAGGAAATTGAGATATCTTTCAATACATTATGGCGATTCACACATTATTGCGCGTGTGGCAAGTACTATATAAATTTTGACGCTCTGACGCGACGTCTGTATCTACTCCTCATAAGATATATAATTTTTGTATGATGGTAAAATCGTACTTTCTTGAGTCAAAGTGTGTCAATCGCTTAGCAAAACATTTTTTATTAAGGCATACGGTGACTTTTAGTGAATCCAGATTTTAGAGTATTAGAGAGAAGGAACTGGTCTTTCTATCCGTTAGACGCCTATTTATAGTACTTAGGTGGACTCGTGCTATTAATCCTGTTATGTAAATGTATCAAGTTTTATGCCATCAGTACCTAATTCTAAATATTTACGAGAAGTTATTTATTATTAAATTCGTGGAATATACCTAGGCATACTAAATCTTATTAGAAGGTTAATAAGATACAAGACTATTTTCCAGTAGAAGCATTTTAGCAAACATTTACTGATCTGAAGAATCGAAAAATACTTAAATAGTTATAATGTTGTGATATTCTAATAGCACTACTGTGTGTTCATATATACAGGGTGACTTTTTTACCGTCTGGAAAAAAATGTGGTATGATAGGTAAGTGTACTAGATTCATTTCGTAATGTTACTGAAAAAAAATTTTTTTTTCTCAAAAAATTTTTTTCTTGCTTAAACTAATATACATTACTCAATTGTAGTCAATAATACACACTGAGATATTTGAAACAGTATTTTAAAAAGAAACAGGCTCGTAGCTTCCATTTATGCGCAATCTACCTACAACCGCCAGCTGCGCGTAGTACTGTGCGTAGTTTTCTAGATTTTGTAAATTGCACTAAACATGACTATATTAACAATTAATCTCGTGTATACCTTCAGCTCTAGATACCTTATACGTCATATTTTTTTCCAGACGGTAAAAAAAACATCCAGTATTTTTAATCAACACTTTGTAGTAGGTAATTTAATTTAAAACGCACTACGAGTGTATAATTCCTTGATTGTGTTTTTAAGAGATAAAGATATGGAAAATATTTTAAGTCAATTGCAAACATTTCAAATAATTTGAATCGTACCAAATAAGTACCGTGGAAGAGCTTGAGAAATCTAGTTTTTATGAGAATATATTTGTGCACGACTTAATTTTATTTGCATAAACAAATTATTTTATGGGACACTTCTCAAGGTTTGATAACATTTTGGAGTTTGCTTTCACGATGACTGAAACGGATGTTGACTGTTAAATCATAGTTATAGGTACCTACTTTCTCAGTGAGATAAAGTAATTTTTAAATTAAAATTTACATTCCGTAGAGTTAAAATTCAGTAATGAAGATATCAATATTCGAAGAATAGTGTCTATAGGGTATTCTAATTCTCCTTGGACAACAGCAGTTAGAAAGATATATTCGATTATTAAAATATCAGCTAAGATGTTTTTCGGAATTATATACAAGAAAGTATTCTGTTGCTTGAAGCACCATTTATACTCATAGAATACCTACTTAAAATATGTTTTTGGACAAATTCGTACAACATGAATGTTGAGAGGCTATAGAGCTACACGAGCATAATGCAACTTTTTCGTAAACTCCTTTGCGATACATTAAAATAATGAATATCTGCATTTAGCGTACCTATACTATCCAGGGCTGACATTTTATAAATTCGTTAATTTTTCTTTATTATAGCCGAATAAAATTTTAAATAGGTACCTATAGAGAGCTAAGTAACAATTCCACTAAAGAACATAAAAAACTCTAGGCAAATATACTTAAAAATTGAGTAAAACCGTTTATTGAGCCATAAAAATTCAATTAAATGAGAAACTGTAAATAGCTGTGAATATTTTATGATACACGTAAGCGTAGTTTTTACTATTTAATTACTCTACCTCGCGAAAGAATCTCTTTGCTGTCAAGCGCGCAGCCAGGGAGCCAATTCTACTAAATGACAGCGGTGATAGTTGGATGACAATGACATGGCAATGGTCACTCGATGGTGTTATTTGGCACTTTTCGTATTCTGTTAACTGTCAGTTTTCACAGTCATTCAACTATCATTGTTCACCACTTTTGGTATTCTACTATTCCTATCATGGAATGGCGCTGTCCAGTGATTGCTTTTTTTCCCTTATTTCAAGGCATTGGCAATTTAGCCATCAGCCCTAAACACGACACGAAATTCAGATTTTAGCTCTGCTTCAGAGTCTATGCACAAAAATACACAAGTTTCTTCAAAACTTATCGAAATGTCACATGTAGGTACCATAAATAAAATAAATCATCTAAAAATTTTAGTGCTAACGTAGTCCATAGTCATTCCATTGTAATGCCACTATGATTTTAGTGGAATACAAATTAGATGTCATACCTAGTGCCAGTTGCAGCATAATGGAATGATAGTTCGATGACAATGGCTCGCCAATGGCTGACATTTAGTGGAATTGGCCCCCTGGATTTGCTTTTCGAAACCAGGGAAAGTTAATAAAAAACCGGCCAAGTGTGAGTTGACCTTGCATTCGATGAGTTCTACCGCAAAATAATAATCCTGTCAACTAACGTTTAGCACACACAATAGGATTATCTATTGTGCTTAAGCGCTCGTGGCTGCTAGCGATTGTTTGATGGATAAAAACATAATTTATTATTTTATTGTTTATTTTTTCGTGATCATATTAACCGTCTACCTAAGGTTCATGAGACCACTGATAGACAGACCGACGAACGTTGGCAGCCTTTGGGTATGGAACCGTTCTAACCACTCATCAGACCACGGACACTGATCTGACTATAATCAGAGACCAGTTTAACTATAATTTAATAAAAGCTAACTAAGGACACTAAAAGTGTCCGTGGTCAGATCAATCTAACCATGGACACTAAAAGTGGCCCATGGTTAGATTGATCTGACTAAGCGATCTGACCACGGATACAGAACGAAAAGTAGGTAAATGAACCCTCTAAATAAGAGATAGAACTAGTTGTCCTAATGCTACAATTATGAAAGAATAATACTCGGTTGATCACTAAACCTCAAAGCTAGGGCTCTCTCTCCCTGCTGCAAACCAGAGCTGGGTGATTTCACGAGTAGCATGTCAAAAATCCTAAGAAAATTATTATATAGGTAGGTACTAGGTGTACGTCGCACCTGCTCTCTTTCATCTAACTAAATTTGCTACCTGCTACTTATGAAATCGCAATTCGTGTGAATTTCGTTGCGACTGGCTGGCTACGCCCATAGACACAGAGAATTCTTAATACTTAAATGTTCCACATTTCTTTATTTCCTGTGAATTTTTCGTCGTATTTAAAAATCATTGCCTGTGAAATGTCACAAGCGAAATCACGTGATAAAAAATCATCAAATGGACTCCAAACGTGTCTATGCTCTTCCCTATGGTCAGCAAATTCAAAAAAACCTTTAAAAACATATTTCTAGTACATACCCGGTCTCGTTACAGTTTCAATATAATATGTATACTATAGATTTTGGTAATTTACAATTATTTTAGTAACTGTGATGCCTACTAATTCACACATTTATTGATTTATCTTGTTGACTCTACATCAAGGCCTAAGTAAGGCTACTGAATAAGGTTATTTTTGTCCAGGTTCCTTCATAACAATATATTTGTTCAGCAAAAGATGGAAGATAGAAGACACTGTGATTGGAGTCATCGCGTGTGTGAGCAGGATAGCTGCGAGTTTGGTCTACGCTGTGGCCCCGACGAGAACTGTTTACTTTGTGGGCCCCCTTTTGGACATGTTCAGTTCAGCGGGGGCCACCTCACTGAGGTCCATCGCGACGAAATTAGTTAACGGCGACGAAGTCGGTAAGATTTTTTAAATAATTTAGTTTTTGTGATTTCTAAGAATTAAATTGAACTCCGTTATATTACACAACTATTTTTGTATGTACTGTATTGTATCTCAGAAATTAGCTACTAGGTTAATTGATTTTGACCGTAATTTCAGTTTTACAAAATTTGAACGTATAAGTTGATAATTACATATTAAATGCTGTGTTAAATTTAGTTCCGGTCTAAGATTAATAGCCAATTTGTTATTTATCAAAGACTTTTTGAGATTCATTCGTAAAATTGCTTTGAAATTCTAGGGTTTAAAATTCTGTGAATAATAATAATAATAATAATAATAAAACTGCATATTAGTCTACATGTACACTAATAATAATAATATAAAGAGGAAAGATTTGTATTCTTGTATTTTTGTAACAAATAAACTCAAAAACTACTGGACCGATTTTAAAAATTCTTTCACCAAAGGAAAGCTACATTATTATTGAGTAACATAGGCTATGTGTAATTCCCGTATTCCCACGGGAACAGGAACTACGCTGGTGAAACCGCTCGAAACAGCTAGTAGTACTATAAAATACCGTCTTGAAATTCCCATCCTATTCTAAAACATCATCATACTATCTGCTACGTACATTTTATGTGCTGACATCACATAACACCTTGCTACTAATATTAATTGCGATGATAATTACAACTCTCCATGAAATTGTTAGTAAAAGACACATTTCCTTGAGATAATGGGAGCGCAGTTGCGTCAGTTTACACGGGAGATAACGCTGCTTCATTGACTAGTCTCAATCTATATCATACTTGACTCATGTATTTTTTTAATGTGTAACTTAAATGAAACCCGCCCATAGTGACATCTTGAAGAATTTCTTTATGTTTCTAGTCACATTGACAGTTCTAGTCTAAAGCTTGCATAGTCATCGAAAAGTAAAGTTTACCACAACAAACTAAAAATACACAATACCTACATGTTTACTAAGATAACCCCTTTGAATCTACATTGTAGACTAAGTCACAGATTAGTTAATTATGTAGTTACTACCGTTAAAACAATTCCAAAAGAAGGGAAACAGTAGTAAAGTTCTCAAACAACGTCATTAGTTTGCCGGTTTTTGTTTATGTGATTACAGGAAATAATATTAAATTTTAAATAATACCTAAGTAAATTTAAATTAGAAAACACTTGAATTAATTATTATTAAATTACTTTAAAAAACAGCCTAAAAAGTTATTTTGCAATCGTAGTTTGTAACATGTTCATTAGAATACAAATTACACAGTTACTAGTTTTCGAAATAAAGCCATTTAAAATGGTTACTTCGCTATAGAAAAACTTAGTTTCAAGCATACCTACTAAATATATACGAGAATATGACGTACCTACTACAAAAAATATTATTATTCGACTGAAGTTGATGAATTGTTTAATTCGTTACAAATTAAATAATGTAATTTAAATCTTAAAAGGAAACTATAAGCTTTATTAAATTACAAGACGACATAAGGACGAAAACATTACATAAGTGGTGCATAAGAACGGAAGAATAATAAAATAATCACATACATATTGTATGTCTAATTTGTAACGACTTTTCAATGGCACATTACAAAAACTAAGAATCTTTCGAAATTTCAACGCAAGTTCTTACGAACACTTTTTGCGGTATTCTGTATCTCCCCGCTGCTCTATTATTTAGACGAATAGCTTGTTTTTTTTATGGAAAATAAATTTCAATATTTTACTTAGCTTGCTTAAACTCAAACTCTAAACAGCGCACACCGTGAATAAATGCATTGTACTCGTGTATTAACATTTGCGCACACAAACTACCTAATTGGTTTATATTCTAAATGTTTCCCACAATTTGCTCATTTATTTTATCCTATAAGAAGGATTAGGTATAATAAATTTGTTTTGCTTGAGGTACCACCAGTGTAATAAACATAATTGTTTGCTACTAAATGTCTAAAATAGGTACTGTTTGTTTACAAAAAATGCTGAGTCGTCAGCGGCGGCGCGGCGTTGCCCTCGCAGATCCACAGCATTGTCAGTGTTTTTAATTTTTCGCAGGAATATTGCGTAGACACCAGTTACATGGATGTTTTTTAACGAACCCGTGAAAATTTAAGAATTTTTTATCTACTTATAAATTTCCCGGTCTTGTTCTCAGAAACTCACCAAAGATTAATCGTATAATAATAATAATATTTTTTTATTTCAGACAATTATTATCCATAATTTGTTAGTAAAGATCTTAAAACTACGTTAGTAACAACTTAATCTTATTTAACATTAAATATGATCGGCCTGGACTCCAAATGTATGGAGTTCCAGTGCCGCACAACTGGGCAGTCTGCCCGATCCAATATGGAACTCAGTAGAACGTTGAGACTGTCCCGCACTCGCCGCATCAGGTAGGCTATCCTCTTCCGAACTATTGCCTGGAAACTGTCAATTCTAGCCTCTGCAAACATACCTAATGCACTGCAAAAGCGGGGCAGCCCCAACAACATCCTCAGTTCATTTTTATACTGGACGATCAGGGCACTGAAGGATTTGCGAGTATATCCAACCCACAGGCTGCATGTGTAAAATGTCTGGCAGTAGGCCTTAAAGAGAGTTATTTTGACTGCCTTTGTACATCGTGCGAACCTGCGGGCCAGCATGTTACTCCTCACATAATAATATTCGTATATAAATGACGAAAATACAAAATATTTTTTTTGGTTTTCAGGTAAAACGAGCTCTCTAATTAGCATATCTGAAGCGTTGGTGCCTATTATCTACTCGCCTGTCTACAGCAAAGTGTATCTAAGTACGCTATCCAGCTATGCTGGGGCGTTCTATTTCATCAGTGCTGGCTTAGCTGTTCCTGCCATAGTTATTTTAATGTGAGTAATATTTTTATAGTTTTAAAAACTTATTTAGGTACATATTTATCCAAAGATATTAAAATATAACAAGGCGTAGAGGGGATAAAGCGAGGAAAAATTGATGCCTAAAGTTATTATATTACAAGTGGAATAAATCTACGATATCAGAATAAATCTAGTACGATTTCGACCGAATGACAGCTCGCGTTCAAACGTTAGTGGTTATATTCTCTTTGTAATACTGACATTATTCTTGAGCTTCAAAGTTTTATATGAAAATATTCCCAATGCCTCTATGTCCTATTATATTTTAATCTCTTTGTATTTATCACTATCTTAGCTGTGAATAAAACCCACTGGTCCAGAATTGGTGAATAAGCCATGTACATACAAAGGAAAGAAGAGTAACGAAACAGATTTATGGTGCGAATGTTGAAGGATGCAAGGAAAGAGGACGCCCCAGAAGGACGTTCACGGATCAATTAAGTGACGTCCTTCAAAAAGCTGGGGTTCGGAGTGCGAAGAATAAAAGAGCGTGCATGAAAAGGCTTATGGATGTGAAGGAAGCGAAAGAAGTATGCAGAGATCAAGCAAAGTGGCGATCTATCGTCTCTGCCTACCCCTGTGGGACAATGGCGTGAGCTTTATGTATGTATGTACATACAATCAAGAGCACGTGGATCTTGACACATTGGTCTCTGTATCGTTGTTATTACAATCGCCTTAGAGTTCATTTGATAGTTACGATATAATAACTGTTTAACCAATCTCAATATTATCAACAAGAGTAAGTATATATTTGATACAACTATACCTACCTACCCACTTATTTAATGAATACTTGTCTTTCTTGTTACCGATTCTTAGCCGTTTTCTTTAAAAATACTAGAAAAATAACGTGCCATGCACTTACTCTTGAATCGATCTGACAAAGATTGCAACTTTGTAAATAGACGACTTGGTGACTGACGATTGTAAAAAAAAAATAACGAGATGTTGCTTAACCTTTGTGGTATCATTCTTTAGTAATTTTTTGTTTGTGAATCAAAATCTTTTGACATACCTATTTAAAAACTCTGTGTGTGTTATTTTTATTATTAGATCAACTTTTCTCAAGTGAACAAACTGTCACGTTTGGTATAATTATAATAAGTAACATAACATTAATTAAGATTTATTTATGGTGGAATTGATGGAAAACCGGAAAGACATCATGTTTTTTCAGGATTTGTATAAATTGTAACATGCTAAACAGATATGTAGTAAAAAGAGTAAATATAATTGTTTTTAATCAAAAATAAAAGGAATCACTTATAATATCAATATTAAACGTAGTTGCTATATTTGAAATGGTTGGTAGGTATATCTGAATGTGTTCCAGCTGAGATAAAGCGTAAAACTACTACGTTTTAGTAATTATTTATAATTAGATCCAATCATGTTTATAAACATTACTTACATAACGTTTGCATATCGCTGTGCTAGAGGAAATCTACTCCACTCATTGTCATTCATTCATCTAGTTCAAGGGGTCTCCAAGTCAAGACCTAGCTAGATAAGAATATTTTGCTCTTGTTTCTGTGGGCCACAACTGCAACACAATAAACCACACCATTAATGGTCTGTGAGTCAAACGATTATTTTTAATGAATAAGAAACCAGTTATTTAGGTTTTTATTTAGGTTAATACGATATTAATTAATCAAAGAGAAGTCTGACATTGTTTACTTTTAGTTACGAGTAACTTATTAATATGTGTACTAACAAGTAGTGGTCTTTCTATTCGCTGTTAATAATACGAACATCGGTGATTCTGGTCCTTGTCTTCGATTAACATAACTACTAGAAATATCTACCTACTAATGTAGATAATTATGTGGTGCCTAATAAGTTTAATAGGGTCCAATGTATCTCGTGAAATGTGGGTATATCCAGTAATGGAATACCTCTGCCTACCCCCTCGGGGATGAAAGGCGTGAGGTTTTTTTTTTTATAAAGTTTAATTTTAAAATATATAGTATTTACGATATGAATTAGGCAATGCGAAGTTTGACATTGTTTACTTTTAGCTATTAAGTACATATTAATAAGACTGTAGTCTTATTAATATTTGGTCTAACAAACCTGTAGTGGTCTTTCTATTCTTAACCTCTTAAGCCAAGAAAATGATACAGCGGGCGTATTCACAGACATTCGATACTCGATATCGGAAAATCTGTCGTATCCTTATGTCAAATATGAGCTCAGAACATGTTTTCATGTTTCCTATCATCTTATCAACAAGTCGTTAGGTTAAACTACCCATAGTACTAGTTAAAATCTTATTATTTTAATCGCTTAGTGAGCTTACAGTATCTTCATATAAGCAGTAAAATATTTACATCTTTAGTTTGTATATAGATACAATATCAAAGAAAATTAAATTATCTAACTAGAGGAAATACCCATAGATAAGCAATGAGCTTTGTTCATAATGATTATTATATTATAATTTCAATGTGGTCAGCCCACCACCAGACCTGATGCTGTATCAAATACTGTTTACATACAACGCGTCACTGATTACTTAATCAGTTAAGAACCGCCGGTTCCAATTGGAACCGAGACACAATTAAAAATCTATTGTGTGTGTGATTCATGGTCCGAGAGGTTAAGCACAATTCCTCATACACCCCAATTAGTATATTAATATAAAAAAATATGATGCATTCGTACTTTAGTTTTGTCTTACCCAATTACTTAATAGAGAGCAATATTAATAGTGCGGTTTCCATAGGTGGCTCTAATAACAGTTATGTTAATTCATTTTTCGGAAAAAATTAACACATATTAAAAATACCTGTAGGTAATCGACTAAGTAGTTGATACTGAACAAACTGATTTCAGAAATTGCGCTTATTCTGTTACATGTTGTTGTTGGAAAAGGCATAATACCTCCAAACCAATATAACTACGGCTTACCTACAATGGTGTCAGGCTGTTTCTCTTCGTTTTTATGTAGGTAGTGATGTGTAGTGGAACTTTTCAAGAAAGAAATCGGTAAAAATTCCGATTTTTTTTTTCACTGTTTTCGAAAAAAATCTGAAAATTATCCAAAAAGTCATACATGACTATGCAAACTCGGAATAGAAAGCAGATTCACTACCAAAAACGCTATCACTACCTTACTTGCCATATTTATCCCACTTTTGTTAAATCTTCTAAACATGCTGACACTGTGTTAAAATTCTAACATTAAAATTAAGTCACATTGTTCCACGTTGCCCAAGCTCTGTGCACGGTAATAGTATTTCGACATCGGGGCAAAAAAAGACCTCGTTTCGCCCATACTCTAATTTTGTCATTATAGCCAGTGATGGATTTCTATTAGGAATAATTGGAGCCTTGAACGGATATTTTCTATTTCTAAGTGCATGTACCTTTGAACGACCTTACCTAGTTTTTCATTCCCTTTGGTATGGAAAGTCCATGGTGTTGGCAATGTCTGTGTTAGGAAATTGGGTTTTGATTGGGTAATTTTGCTTGGTAGCACAGTCATCGCCGAATACTCGAACGTCTTTTAATCATGGGCTGATTTTTCAATCGTCAGATAAATATTATCTGGAGAATATATTGATGCTGTCACTGTCTGACACAATAGAAAGGAAAAGTGACAGTGGTGATGTTTATTCTTCAGATAACTTTTAACTGACTATTGAAAAAACTGTCATATCAACTACTTACATTCATATTATTCTAAATTCAAAACATCTAAAGTTTTGCGTGAATCTTATTTTCAATTTAGTTTTTGAGGGCTCTCAAAACATCGACATGTCAAAAACTACTTATTGTCAGCTACAGCTCATTGTCTTCAGTGCAGGAACGAGTTACTGAGTACTACATCAGAATCGTTAGTAGATAGAACAGTTCTACTTTTGCGATACAGGATACAGTGGTGATTTATAGCCTAACAATGTTTTAGGAGGGGTGATCCCGCTATGCCACAGTACCGCTATAATTATAATACCTAAATCAGATTAAATTGATAAATTAATTTTAGTACGTCCATTTTTATTCTACTTTGGAATGAAAAACAATTGATTATAGAAATTGTCATAGAGTTATGGTGTGGGTATATTTCACGTAACACGACGAGTTATATATTATTGTATTGTAAGTATTTTATTTAGCTTCATTTGAATTTATTGTCTCCAAAAAACTGTAAGTACAGGTTTGACCATGCTTTTATTACCTACATGTTAAGTCGTTTGTCATAACATAACATTACAAGTTTTCCTACGTGGACGTTAAACTAACTAGGAGTTTTTAGTCGATATATATACTACAATCCGTACTTCACTCTCATAGAAAATGTTACCTTCTAGGCACCATAATTTTGAAATTTGTCCCCTTACAAGTAGTTTAAAAATTGTTTTATTAATATAATAAGGAATTCTCTCATAAAAAATGTTGCCTATAAGGCACCTTAATTTTTGTATTTTTCCCCTTACAATTTTATTTAATAAATGTTTTCTAAATATAATAAGGAATTAAAATTAAGATTTACTAGTACGAACGTAATTTCATAACATATATGACTCAACTCATTCTGCGTCACGGTGTGAATCATACAAGACTTTTCCATGAAACCGAATGCAGCAGAAATTACACTACTCACTACTCAAAAATTTACGCTCGTGTGGCTTCACCCTAACAAAACCGGTTTTGCAAAAGGTAATGTTACAAATTCAAATAATGACTTTTTAATACCTAAACGAGATCGAACCGTAAATGAATGCTCTTTCTTGATTACCATTTTTTGTCGTATTGACTGTATCTAATATTAGCAGCAAATGTATTAATATCGTTGCTATAATGGAGACATTGTGACCGGTTTCACTGTGGTATTGCGACCAGTCGATCACAAACTGGAATTTCCTGCTTTGAGGTAAAAGGAAACATCTCGAATTGGAAAAAAAAAGTTAGGATTATCATATAAAAAAAAAAAGAAAGTTGCACGATACTTTATAATATTAACCATCCCGGCTTGAGGTTGGCGGTCACCTTAAATTTCGTTATCTCGACACTCGAATGTAGGTACTAAATAAAATTTATTACGTTGCGATGCGATACCACTTAGTATGTAGTTCCTGCAAATAGTAGGTAGGATGATACTTAAAATAAGAAAAAAAACCTTACCGCATTAAACATAATTAACAGAAAGAAAAATTATATTATTTACACATTATTTATAATGCAGATAATCAAATAATACTGGTCAAATTAATACATAACGAAAATATATGTTTCGTCTTTGTATTTTAATTTATTTTAAATTGTACAACAAATTATGTTTTTTGGTTGTCGCCACCTGCAATACATTATATCATTCAAGTTACATTTATTTCATAGTATATATAATTATTTTTATAATACATTACGGAGTTTGTTAATCTGTTAATTCTATTTTTAATGTAGTTTTTTTTAATAATCTATTTTACTTTAAACTTTTAGTTTTTATAATAATAGACATTATTTAGTTATGTTAAGTATTATTTATATGAGATATATAGAAGCCTGCTTATTTTTTTTATAAACGTATTGTTACGAGGTCTTTAATTAATAATTGATTTCAGAGATACCTACTTAATTGTCTAACTAAAATTGATAATTAGTACATACTTAGTTTATAAATCTTTATACTTTATGAGTATAGGAGGCACCCGATGATAAAATTTATCTACCCTTTGGTATCTGTGACCTTTTACAAACAAACATGACTTTAGGTCAAACGCTAAGCCTAGCTGTAGCTATGTTTAATGTTAATAAATAAATACAGTAGGTTGGTATCTTGTAATAATCCCGCACTGATGATTTCTAAGGGTAACCTAGTTGTGGAGTGAGTTCCCGTTTCATGCGTAAGGCTCGGGTTCAAATTTTGGTGAGAGCATGTTCCAAAAAGTTTTTGAAAAACTTAGTATACTTATTTATCAGTATTTATATAACTTAGTATTCTTGTAATTTTTTGATCTATCCTTTAAATATTTGCACTTAATTTAAAATCACCATGTATAGTTTCAAAACTCATTAGTACATGATATTGTCAGGGATAAAACAAAAGGGCCTCATGTATGAGAGGCGGGCTCACTTACAAGGGCTATTCCTACCCTTAGACTTTATTTATAAACATACAGTCTTGTATAGTTAGAAAAATATTGAGATGAACAACAATTATATTGTTTATATCTGACGACTTCAAAAACAAGATCGCTTAGCATGAATAATGGGCTTGTAATATTTACTTACATACAGTGAAGAGCACATGAAGCTTAACACTTTAGTGCGAGTCTGACCTCTAAGGCGATTGTATTAAGAACACTATAAAGTCAAATGTGTCAAACGTGCTCTTGACTGTAGGTACCTACTTAAGTCGTTAGGTCAAAATTTTTAACGTCAATTATAATTACATTAACTTAACCTTAAATAAGTGTGGTCAAACGTAGCTATGATAAGATGAAAATAAATTTTATTACCTACATCAATAAACTATACCCATAGTTCCTTAAACATCAATAACATTGTACTTATCAACTCAATTGTTTATTGCCTGTGGTTTACATTTGATATATTTTTATCTTCATCTTTTACTATATAAAAACCTCGTTTCATGGTATTTGTGGTTGCACTCGTCCGAAACCGCTAGACCGTTTTATTAGATATACCTACCTATAATATGAGAGATCTTTAAAACGCTAATAGGAACCAAAACCATAATTTTTAGATGTGTCTATCCGTGAGTTTGTATGCGCATCACTGAAAAACTGTAGCACAAATTGGATGAGGTTTTGACAGTTATATTGTTGCCAGTGTAACTTAATTGATTTGTCCACTATTCACCTTAAACGCCACCTAGAACACGATTTATATCATAAGTACGTATACTGAGTATTTTTAACGGGGACAAGTCGAAGGCAAAAAGCAAGTTATAATAAGTTTGACGGGCCTGTTGGCTCAGTCGGTAGTGACCCTGCCTAACATTTGTGTGCATGAACATGTCTGCTGGCTTCGTGACTGGGTGTTTAATAATTATTTAAAATGATTTTTTTTAAATGTATTTATTTTCTGTAGGTAAATGAAAATTACACTTAGAAAAGTCAATAGTCTAATAACAAGGCACACTAAACTCGTCCATGAAGATTACCTAAATGTAAACTGCAGCATTTAAGTATGTCTATCAGTTGTTTAGTACCCATAGTACAGGCTCTGCCTAGTTTGGGACTGCACAACCGTGTGTAAATTGTGTCCCACAATTTATTATTATTTATTATAATAAAATACAATGACATTAATAAAATTTTGTATTTTCTTAATGTCGTTCATTTATAAGTAGATCTTTTAAGTATCTTATGCTTTTGTACGTTTTGCGTTGCGTTGCGTTGGTCATCGAACTATGTCTGCGAGTAAAAGAGATAACTAGGTACCTACAGGCGGAAGTGGCGGAACTACCTATAAGGGTTCCTAGTTGGAATACAGTACCCTCAATCTATTAGATAAACGAATTTCTAAACGTATGATTTTGTTATTTTCAGATTACTGTACTTCCTTCGGAAGAAAGAAAATGCTGAAAATGTTCCGTCGACAGAAAACAAGCATAAAGAAAATGAAGTTACGCGTTTTTGACGAAGCATACCTTTGTATTGTTAAGTTTAATGTTAAGTTTTAGTTACCAAGCGCAAAATCTCAATAAATTAATGTTTGTATTGATTTTGTTTTTTATTAACCCAAGTTTCATCAAATAACAATATGTATACCAACATCAGCCCGTATTTTACACAATATGAAGCTCAATAACAGTAGCTAACAATTTTATTTGAATAATTTTATTTATGAATTTCTAAAGTGGTCTAAATCCTTGGACGAATTATATGCCAATTATATGCCAAGCCTATAACGAATAGGTACAACTTGGACTACTATCGGTTAACTAAAGCTACAGAATACGCACGTATAGTTTGTGTATCGTCTTTATTACGTGCAAGGGGTTCACGAGCAAAATGTAACAAACTGAACAGTTTTTTATTTATGAAATCTTAATGTCTTAGACGTGTTCATTTTATTTTTTCTTCCTTCTAGATATTTAATAACATATCATCTCTACCCAGTTGGACTCAAATAGGGCCACCACAGGCAAGCCGGGATCCTATCTTACTATATGTACTTATAGTCCAGTCATTTTAGTAAGTTCACCTCGGAATTCGAGATACCCAGCTGTAACTTTGTAAATACTTGTATATTAACACCCTTAAAGTTGTCTCAAAACCTACATATGGTAGGGTGTACGCAACTATTAAATTTCAAGGTCAAAGGTCAAAAGGTTTTTTGAGCTTTTTTTGTAAATATCTCATTTCCTATGGGTTTTTTGCTATTTGTATTTATTATCAATATTGTAGACTATAAAATTCTCTTAGAAATTTTGTTCAAAATTTTTTACATACGGTAAACCGTTTCCGAGATAGAGGGCAGAGAGCGCGCGGTCACAGGATCACTTCAGGTCAACCGGTGCCCCCGGTCGAAAAGCTTAAATGACTAGACTATTATAAATGAGGAAAGTTTTAAATCGCGTTCTCAAAAACGGTTCAGAATTCGATGAAATTGGTACCATGAGGATTTGCTGGGACGAAAAAACTATCTAATGGCAAATAAATTTTCTGTGAGTTTTTACAAGTAGGTAGGTAGAGTTAGGTTGCCTTAATACTTACTTGTATATCAAACATGATTAAATTAAAATTATAATTAAATTATTGATTGAAATTATAACAATAATGGCGTAAACACTACGCTTTTGTTTGTATTGAATATAGGTAGGCTCTGAAACTACTGAACCAATTTAAAAAAATCTGTATCCAATGAAAAGTTTACTTTACTGGGAGTAAAACGGGCTATAATTTTTCGACGGGAACGGAACATTCGAGGGTGAAATCGCGGGAACAGCTATAGGAGTTATAGGAGTTCTACCCATTAGCCCTTGGTGTTGCGTCTTGGTCCCAGAATGATATCTTTGGCGAATTCTGTTAAAACTTAACTTGTGTATTAAAATGTCTATAAATAATACCGACAAACGCGTCCTTAAAGAAACAGCTTTCTGTACGCGTAGTGTGAACCCTCTCTTTGAAATAGTGAGCAGTCTGTGAGCATAATGTAAACATGCTCTAAGGGAGAGATGGCAAAGGCAGACGACCGGTCCTAACAAAATTTTGCTTGGTTAAACTTTGCAAACCCTTAATTATTATTTAGTCAAGGCTGGAGGATGATGATAATTTTGTAGAATTTACACTAGTGGGTACCTACTAATAGCTAGGTAAGTAGGTATAAATACTTTTCACCCTCCCCTTTTTTTTAATTTTAAATATAGATAACTACCTACCTACCTAAATATTAATAATACGTAAGAATACTATTTATTTTGCAAAAAAGGTAGTTACAATAAAACAGATGGGTGATGATGAGTAGGGAGACCAGATTAGCAGTTGCCTTGTGGCAAGGGATAAGACAATCTGAAAAATCCCTCTTGCTACTACTTAATATTGTTAACGCGAAAGCTTGTGAGAATGAATGGATAAATGTTTGTCCCTCTTTCACGCAATAACTATCTACTTAACGGATTTCGATAATACTTGACAGTGGACTGATCTTGATGAAATTTTGCATCTCTAAAAAACATACCTACCTATAAGTATAAATAGTTCCTAGGAGATATGATTTCCTGAGCTATTAAAGTTTATCTATAAAATAAAATGTGCAAATATGAGAGACGTGACAAACGAGTAGGTACCTACCTAAGCGACATTGTTTAGAATCTCTAAACTGGATGCAAATTAACACAATCAAATCAAATAAAGTTATTTAAATGAGGCTCAGCAGGTAAAGATGTCCGCGTCCATTGATATTATTTTACCGAAGAGCGCCGAAACGCAAAGTAAGGAGATCGACAAGTTAGAATCCTCACCACGGAATTAAGGTGTTCTGATAATGCTAACAGCTCTTCCTAAATAGTCTAAACCTTGACGTCAAGATAGCAGCCTCACTGAACGACCTGAATATCTGCGAAAGTATAATTAGCACTATTTATATGCTTCGGGCACTATTTGGTACTATTTAGGACGAGCTGTTTGGCATTATCAGAACACTTCAATTACATGGTGAGGCTTCTAACTTGTCGATCTCAAAGTAAGTATCCTAGCACAGGGCTAGAATGGTCGTTGATTCTGGCCAGTCAATGGCACGAAGACTATCCAACGGCTTTATAAAACGTAAACGTCAGATATTGACATAAGCTTTCCATTTGACGCAACACTCTGAATAGGTACCTACTCCTACCTATTGTCACTGACATGACACACACTGACGACGCCCCCCTGACTGACATGACACTCACTTGTGCACGCATCACGCAAAAAATACTGGACAGATTTTGATTTTTGGTGCGGTGATAGCTAAGTAGTCGGGTCAACTTATGAACCCAATGTGTTTTTTGGCGTTTTTATTGTACGATGGTACCGAACCCTTTATTTGCGAATCGACCTTGCAATTGGCCGGTTTTATTAGTTAGGCAAGAAGATTTTTGGTAACGTGTTCGTAAGAGATATTAATAATATTAGCTTCACCGTCCTTTTTAATAAGCAACGTGGAGTAGCTTAGTAAAGACTGTTCGCGATGGTTTATTTTTAAATTCCTCAACAAAACCGGTAACTGTTTAAAGGGTCATTGTTTTCTTTATCATTATTTCTGTAATATGCGCAGGTAGAGCGTGATGTGGGGATTTGATTGGGAAAAGGTATATTACATTAAAGACCTGATGAACCCACTAAATAAAATTAGCCTTAGACAAGACTAGGTAAGTGCCTACTCGAGATGGGGAGAGAATTGGTATCTGCGCTTCCTTGTAACGTACCTAAAGCTACCCAATCAAGGATAAATGGCCACCAGTCTGTAAAGAAACAAGAGGTTTTTTTATTATTATCAATGACTAGCGGTTTTGCGCGGTTTCACCGTAGTTCCCGCTCCCCTGGAAATACGGGAATAAAATATAGCCTATGCGTTGGTCAGGGATATTCTAGATTTCCATTAGTTAGATAGTGAAAGAATTTTTAAAATCGTTCCAGTAGGTTTTGAGTTTATTCGGAACAAACATACAAACCTTTCGTCTTTATAAGTAATATATAATATTAGTATGGATATAGATTAGTGTAGATTACCTATACCTAGTGTAGGTAGATCTAGAAGTGTAGATTTATTAGGTGTTTCCTCTAGATTCACTGGCAGTAATGAAAGATGTGCGTCAAAATCTGCGATCAGTCATGGAACTATGCGCAGATTTGTAATTTAATGACAGATGGGGTTTAGAGGTAGGTACCTAGTATGTAGTTCCCGATTGGAAACTTCTCTTCACTGTATTTAGCATTTTCAATGACTGAGAACTGTGACGTTACGTCTTTTTAGTCATCACTATCACAATTGTTAAAATAAATAATATCCCAGCTGATAAAATAATCACATATTACTATGCAAACTTCGCAGACGGAATGAGATTGAGGACATTCAACGCCCATAATATAAATAATTACATTATCTATCACTAAATTAATTGTACTTAACTATCTAATGAATACAACGACTGTTGACCTCCTTCAGTAGGTAGTTCTTGGATGGATATGGAGGTAGGTACCTATATACCTTTATGCTTATCCATTTAGGATGTGAAAGTCGATTTTAGAAGAAACAAAATTATTATTGTTTTCGAGCAATATACAAATTTAATTAAATTATTTTTAGAATAAAAAACCACAAACAAACATAATTTCAAAACACCAAAGCTTTTCATCAACTGTGGTAGTTTTATCTCTACAATAGGTAGCTAGTAAAAAACAATCTAAGTCAAAGTCGCTTCTATAAGTTCTTTATACGTCTACTAGCGACCGGCCCCGGCTTCACACGGGTCATAATCCGTTGCGTAGTTTTAAAGATTTAAGCATACAAAGGGACATAGGGATATAGGGACAGAGAAAGCGACTTTGTTTTATATTAACTAACGGATTGTGACGATGCGTTTTTCAATAATGGAAAGAGCGATAAACGAGTTCTATATAAACCAGAGCGATGCGAGGGTGGGTCGCCAGGTAGTTAGATTACAAATCATAGTAGCATCCATGTTTAAAAACGTGATATTACAAAAACTGATAATGGCGCCACTTTCGCGGGTCCGATTTAAAAAAAAAACTGATAATGGCGCCACTTTCGCGGGTCCGATTTAAAAAAAAAACTGATAATGGCGCCACTTTCGCGGGTCCTATTTAAAAAAAATGTAATACTTACTTTCTACCGCTTCTAACTGCGGAACGTGTGTTTTTAGTCAGCCTGATTTGGTACCTACCGAAAATATTGATCGTGTGATTTTTTTTATAGTTTAAGGGGCAAACGGTGATCTGTCTACCTGATGGTAAGAGACTACTGTCGCTAATGGACACCTGCAACTCGAGAGTCACAAATGCGTTGTAGGTATTTGAGGGATTCAGCTCTCTTCTTAAAGGTTTGAAGGTCGTACCGGTTCGGAAATAGGTACCTACCGCAGGCGACAATTTGTTCCACAGATCGTATGTGAGAGGCAAAAATGTTTCGTGAGAATCGCACAATGGTGGATTGCTAACTATCCAAGTGATGTGGATGATAGTTTTGTGAGAAAGCTGTTTAAGTTTTATAATTGTATTAACTTCTCTAAAAATATTAGAACTGGAAAAATTTCAATCTATAGTTAAGTATTCAATTTAGTAATAAGTCGTTTTAGGATCTTGTATAAATAAAAATCTCGTATCAAGTGTTAAAAAGGGAACCTTGAGGTACATGTGTCACTCTCCTCGACCATCTACCAATCTGTGCCACCTCAAATGTGGAATATTTTTTAATAATTGTCAACATTGACCAACTTTATTAGTACCTACTTAATGAAAGAATTAAAAAACTACATAATTTTTGTTTTAAGGACAACAGGGTCCGAAATGGGGTTAAGTACCTACACTTTATAAAGTATTTTATAATTATAAAAAGCTATAAGACCACCCATTGTACTTTAGTTAATGTTGGTATCCATATTGTGTTGTTATTGTTGTACAATAAAGAGTTGTTGTATTGTATTCTATTGTATGAAGTGTTCATTATTATTTTAGTGTCGCATAGTTTTTGCAACCCAGTCCAGCGATGGGCACACCGCCTGTCATGTCATGTTGAAGGGTCTATAAAACATACTTGTAAGTGGGTAAATCTAGGAATGAAGTACTTCTACCCGCCCCCTTGGGGATAACAAGTGTAACAATTGCAGATATTACATGAACAGGTGTGGCTTTCTATACAACAAACAGGATATTTTATAAAAGTCTGTAATTCTTCACTTCTACATAACTAACTACTTAAATAATGCTATCTACAAAAATATATATTTACAACTAAAACTTCAGTTTAAAGTTGTCCAGAGTTGTTTTTGGAGGTTTGCTTTCTGGCTTCTTGCCTTCAATTAACATTCTAATATACCTCCCTTGCTGATTTGAAGACAAGGATACACCAAGCACTTGACAGTTTCTAATGATCTCTGAACATCCTCGTAAATCTCGATTTTTCACTGAAATTAAAAAACAATACAAAATAAGAGTTTTTTAGTTTGTACAATTATTTTTTCGGGGTAATGGAAAATAATAAACAGCATTATTAATTACTAGCGGCGCCCCGCAGTGTCACCCGCGTAGTTCCCGTGTTCCCGTGATACGGGGTAAAATATAGCCTATGTATTATTCTGCTATTTAAGCTGCGCAACTGTAAAGTTTCATCAAAATCCGTTCAGTAGTTTTTGCGTAAAAGAGCAACAAACATACATCCATACTCACAAAACTTTCGCGTTTATAATATTAGTTGGATATGCGTAATTAGTACAGATACTTTTGTACACTATGCTAACCCTACAGATAATAAAATGTAGTCATACGAAAATTAATCATAAAGTAATAATTGTCATATTTTTTATTTTGAATCTCTGTAATTAGGATGAGGGCCAAAAGTCCCAATTAAAGATTCAAGATAAATCAAAACACGTGAAATAAAGTTCAGTTATAATTAAAACAAAGTTTAGTTATAGTATTCAGTTGGGTCAAATCAAAACATAACTGTTTAGAATAACTAATACTCAAGCAAAATTGGTTGCGAGGGAGATACCAGCTGGTGTAGATTGTGGACTTAATAATCAGTCCACGTAAGTTCATTACTGTCATTATTCTGGGGGCGATTGACCTCATTCATTGGTAGAGTAAAGTGACACCTATTGACTAAATGGGTAATTAAGTTAAACTACACGTAAAAATTGTTCTGCATGTTAATCAAGGATTTAGTTAAAGCTCATCAGTTATCAAACAAGCTCTATTAATGACATGAATGACATAATGAGATTTTGGATTTTTAGTTGACACTTTCTTAATACTTACACTTATAACTGAAAAGCACTTGCAACACCTTAACATATTCTGTCATCATTTCATACTTGAGTAAAATCTGCAATAATCTCACTACTGCATCTTCATTGTACTCTTGTTTTAGTATGGACATACTGAATTCTGGGGCCCTGAAAATGTAAGCGGAAATTTTTGTCAGTTAATATTATTTCATATTTTACTAGCAGTTCTGTGTGGTTTCACCCGCGTAGTTCCCATTCCCATGGGAAGACGGGAATACAATATAGCCTATGTAACTCAGGGATATTCTAGCTTTCCATTGGTGAATGACTTTTTAAAATTGGTCTTGTACATAGTTTTTGAGTTTATTCATAACAACAAATACAAACATACAAAAATACAAATCTTACCTCTTTGTAATATTACATACATACATAATCTTACGCCTTATATCCCTGAGGGGGTAGGCAGAGGTATTCCATTTTACCCACCACCATGGTACCCACTTTTTACCAGATATTCTTTGGACCCCCAAACATGATAGGTGGTGAGCCTATCGCTGAACCGGGTCTGTAACACATGTCTCAGAATTCATTCTGGGACCAACAGGTTTCCTCACGATGTTTTCTTTTACCGTCGAGCTAGTGATAAATATGTACGTAAGTTTTGAAAAACTTATCGGTAAGTACATGCCAGGATTCGAACCCGAACCTCACTGATTCTCATTATGTGAAGCAGGCTCTTTAATCATAAGGCTATCACTGCTCAGTAATATAATAGGTATGTAATATTAGTATAAATACCTATATATTATGCTTCATGTTCATTTTTAATATTATTTTGATGGTTGACTGGTAGATAATGCCTTTAGGCATTAAGTTCGCCATGTGTACATTTTCTTGGTACATGAAGTTAAATAAATAAATAAAAATTATTATCATAAATACATACTACTATTTCATATTTTTCACTCTAAAGTAGATATATGGTACTATAGTTAAGTGCATTACTTACTTGTCTCTCACAATATTCTGAAGATTTATAGATGATTCCAGCAACTCATTAGATAGCATTTGATCAGAGAACCAGGAACTGGACCAGCAGATATGCCAAAAGCACACTAATGGGTAATGCTCACTCCAAACTTCACTAAATTGCAAAACATACTTCTTGAATGTCACCAAAGAAGCTTCTGATCTATGCAAAACAGAATCCTGTATAAGTTCTCGAAATATAATCCGGTAGAAACTCCTTAGACTAATATTTTTTTGGTAACATTCAGTCAATATTGAAAGACCTTTTTCCGAATTGCCTTTCATACACTGGGCTTTAGCCATATAGTGCATAAAATCACCATTGCGTTTGAAGAAAAATGGATCAACTTTTGAACAGTATTTTTGCAATGCTTCTACAATGTCAGGTTTGCCAGCAATGCTGTAGTTTCTAAACAGTTTCTTCAATGTGATATCAGTTATTTTCTTATCTGCTTTACTGCAGTCGTTAATAAATTGCACCATTTGCTTCTCTTTACTCTTAGACAAAAGTTCTACTACTTTATTGTCTAATTCGGCAATGGTCATCTCTGATATGTCCTTATCTTTGGTTTTAGCTTCAGAGTCCATAAAGTATCGTGCACCGAAGTTAGTAGCATCAAAGGCATTAACTTTTATTTTTGCCCTATGGCGCTGCAGTAGCTCCAAAGTGAATGATTCCCAACTATCGGTTGTTGGTGCATAAGATGAATAATTTGTTACATTAGTCTGTGCGATTGTTTGGATATACATTAATCGCAAAAGACTAAGAGGGTTTCTTTTCATTTTCAAAGAGATGTTCATATTATTAATGCTTTTAGACCTTCAGTTATGGTTATGAGAGTGTAAATAAATAGATAGCTACCACTTTTTCATAACAGACATTATAAAATCCGTTAGTTCTGGTACTTACTTTTTTCTCTTTGTGCCATTACGCATGATTATGTGTATAACTCTACAAATATTATATTTAATTTTACAATAAAAACAAAGACATAAACACAAACGTCACGCAACGCAAGTCAACAAGTTTTTTTTCCCGTCCCAACTAGTGTTGTGTTGGAGAGGCTCGAATCATAGATCATACTGCCTTGTCTTCAGTCAATCCGCTTCAGAGTCGATGCACAAAAATACAGTTTCTTCAACACTTTCATTCCTTTTTGGATCATCGACAGTAAAATGGTAGTACTTTTACTGAACACTTCATTGCGACTCCTAGAGGCAATCCAAAAAAGTCCATCCCATTCCATGTATTTTATCCAATTTCCCATGCACTGCACAACATGCTGAAATAAACATGAACCTTTTAGATTAGAAGAATAGATTCATGTAGAATAACATATTTCCAAAAGGAAGGAAGGTTGTCATTTGAGTGATTTAATCCTCTTTGGCAGCCATGCTACATCGTCTAATTTATTTTATTCTATTTTTTTTTCTCAAACATAATAGTATTATTATTTAATAATGCGCCGTACAATTTATCTTTTACAGGTGCTTTTATTTAAATTTCAAGTAACGCCATCTAGTGTTACTCTGGTCATTCACCTAAAATACTATTTACCATGTTGTTAAGCCAGCAGCCATCACTTCCTATTTTAGTTTTGCTACTCCACACTAGAGGTCACTTACTGTCTGAAGTTAATTTATTATTCGTTACGTCATAATTTACAATTACAATTTTAAACTAAACCTAGACTAGACTACAAAACTGTTTGACCCGAAAAACCCTTTTACTGTATATTTTATGCAAATCGTTTCACACAAATGTTACCTATCAAAAACGTAGGATAAAATATACCTACCTACTGTATACTTAATTACCTATGATGGTTATGTTTACAAAAATGCTTAAAAATGATGCTCATTTAATCAATGTCATGCAGGTACCTACATACTATTGAACAAGCAATACTTTGTAGTACAGTAGGTGTTATTATTTTGTTTTTGTAATAAGAATATAAAAACGGCTTAATTATGTCAATACAATTTTTACAGCATGGGGTTTTTCAGGGGCAAAAATTGGTTCTGCAAGTTTTTACGAGTTGACACCGTAGCCCAGGTACATAGAACAGTTCTGGGTAAAAGTTATTGGTATTAGGTAGGTAGGTCCCTACTACGTGAGAAAATAATTCTACAAAAACTGCAATCCTCAGGTAGGTAAAATACAATACAATAACTCTATAATGTACACCAAAAACAACACAATATGGATACCAACAGTAACTAAATTACAATGGGTGGTCTTATCGCTTTTAGCGATCTCTTCCAGACAACCTTAGGATTGATGTACTTACCTAATACCTGGCTTAGATTTATACGAACTTAGTTATACATGTATTTGTACAAAAAGAATACATTTATGGTAGGTTTATAACGATTTAATTGGAATAGGTAATTATTATTCTTTATGGGTCCCATCCAGTCTTTTATATCGACCTAGAGCAATGCATTGTCCAAGCACAAACTGCCTATGCTAAAAAGCTTCAATATGTACTTACGCAAGTTTCTCAACTTTCAACATTCAATACGCGGAACGGATTACGAATTTTATCTCTAGTATATCAAGTATCGCTCTAGTTTTTTTCTTCTTTTCAATGTATACATAAGTGATCGCCGACAATGATATTTGTCGATTAACATGCTGCTATTAGTCGTTAATGCCAACCACACAGCGGGGGGCACGAGCTTTGTGACTTACTCGCACCCATCTGACAGGATAAAACGGAGGTAAAAAAACCCGGCCAAGTGCGAGTCGGACACTTAGAGGACAATAAAAATACATTTCGTGTAGGTACTGTTGACCCCCAATTTTTTAATTAATTTTTATTGTTACAAGGAAACAGAAATACCTACTCAGAGAAATACACATCTTAAGGAAACCTGCAGGCCTCAGAATTGTTTCTGGCATGTGTAGCAGTTACTCCGGTTCGGCAATGGGCTCACCACCAGCTGTCATGTAAGTCAGCATACCTATACATATATTTAGGTATACTGGTGATAATATAGAACTCTGAATAGAAAAAACCGACTTCAACTTATACGGTTTCCTCAAGGACGCCGACCAAATTAAAATGAGACTACACGGGAAGCACCAGCTTTCAAAGAAAAAATCATCAAAATCGTTACCCACCCAGTAAAAAGCAAAATTTCAATTTCAATTCAATTCAGTAATTTCAATTGCCTTCCTAAATGATTATGGTTCATGAGATACCCTGACAGACAGACAGACGGACAAACAGTAGAGGCTTAGTCCATTGGCAACTTTTGTGTAGGGAACCCTAAAAAGTGATATGACTCAGTTACTTTAGTAAGCTAGTCTACAAGTAGATAAAAATCGATTAGTTAGTTATTAATCGATATATATTCGCGCAGTGAAAGCAGTGATAGCCCGGACGGTTATAGAGCCGGCCGAAAATCAGTGAGGCTCGGGTTCAAATCCTGGCATGTACCAATGAGTTTTTCAAAAAACTTACGTACATATTTATCACTAGCTCGACGGTGAAGGAAAACATCGTGAGGAATCCCACAGGTCTCAGAATTAATTCTGAGACATGTGTAAACAGACCCGGTCCGGCGATGGGCTCACCACCTATCACGCTTAGGGGTCCAATGTATCTCGTGAAATGTGGGTATATCCAGTAATGGAATACCTCTGCCTACCCCCTCGGGGATGAAAGGCGTGAGATTATATTATATTATTATTATATTCGCGCGATTGCTTTAGGTACCCTACCTACCTACTACCTGATTGTAATTAGGTAAATAGGAAGAAGTAATATATATCTTAAAATTTTTGTAACGAATAGTATTCATAATCATTTTTCAATTAGTTTTATCAATATAATTTTGTATCTGCAGCGAAAACCGGTGGTGTTTTTGTTGTGAGGAAAGCAGGTAAAAAAATATTGCAACTCATAAACACCAATGGGAACATCGTCCAATTACTGTTGACTGAAAGCGTGTCAACATACAGTTACATACTTAAATTTTAGCCTAAATAAATAAATGCAGTGTAGGACACCTCGCGCAAGTTGGAGCGTCGATCTGCGAAATAAAGCTTGGAAGACCCGAAGACTAGAGGAGAACAAACGACGGCCGGGCTTAATGGCGCATCTTGGGCGAGTCAGCACTGAAATGCTATAGTTAATGATGATGATGAAATGTGTGAGATAGATTTAAATTATAATTAAAATTCTTCAATACTATCTATCTACACTTCTAGACTAATATTATAAAAAGGAAAGATTCGTATGTTTGTTACGTTTATTTTTCACCTTTTTAGAATGCTAAAATATCCCATTTAGTCCAGTCAAAATAGACTAAATTATGATTCCAGTTTGCATTAATTCCCAACAAGCTGGATTTTTGTGCAGGCCTTGGATGCGTCATTACAAATGACATGTCAAAAGTCCCCATCGATCCCGCTTGTGCGTTGTTTTTTATTCAAGGTCAAAGGTCACAAATTTGCGTTTTTTGCGTATATCTCTGAAACAATGAGAGCTACCGAAAAATGGTTCAAACAAAGTTTGTAGATCGTAAAATTGTCTACAAAAAATATCTCAACACTTTTCTTCTACAAAGCATCATTTCATATTAATGACCCGCTATATTTTATTCCCGTAGTATTCCCACGGGAACGGTAAGTATGCGGGTGAGATCGCGCAGAACGGCTATTTTATAGGTTATCGGCTAAGGTTTTATATATGGAGATACAATGTTTATGAGTTACAATCGATACTGAATAAAAATGTTGTTATTAATACAATTTACAACCTTTCTTAAACGTATCTGTAATGCACCATGAAGTTGTAAGCTAATTCATTAAATATAGGCTACAAATCGTTACAATTATAACTGTTTTAAAAAATTGTTCACATGAATTGTAGAGCTGTAATAAATAATCTTAACAACCTCAAATTTACCATCCTAATATTTTGTAGGGGGGCTGTTGTAATTTATTACCGTAATATGGTAATCCCGACAAGGGGATTGTGACAACACTATTTGGTCAATTTATGTTTTTATTATCTTTCGCTTATTGTGACGTTGCTGAGTGCCTTTTACATTTGAGTGCCATTTAATATTGTTTAATGTAAAGCATGCCTTAGAAAAGAAGAACAAAAATATGTTTATTATATGTAATAAAGACGACCTTGTTCGAGGCAACACTAAAATAATGAAAATAACGTAAAACATCATACAAGTCCGCAACACACTTGGTAAATTTCTGTTACATCAATCATATTAATATACCTACTCCATGTTTCGTCAATAACATAGGTACCTACCTACATTCAAAGTATTCACCACAATAGCTTCATTAAATATTAGAACATTATAGTCATTAGCTTCGTAAAGCAGTATGAAAATATATACCTACAAATTACAAAAGAAAAAAATATCTAACTAAAACAGGAAAGTACACTATACTTATATATTGTTTCCTTGATCACACTGTATTAAATTAGCCTTGGAAATAATTTTCCTCCCTTTCTTTGTGTTATCAAATCTCTAAATAACGGTAACAACAAACGTCTCTAAAAGTCACTTACTATGCTAACTAGTCAAGTAAAAAAATCACCTACACTGAGACACCCACACAAACATTCCATACTAAATCACCAGCAATTAATGTGGCAATTAGTCGTATTAAAATGGTATTAATACTTTCCTTAGCGTTACTAAGACGGCATGTCTGCTTAGCAGTAGTGGAAGAACCACTATAATTTTAACCATCTTCGAATGTTACTTGTTTGTTGTTACCGGTCTGTGTACGTTGGCCAAATGCTGCTACCCAAATAGACCCGCAGGCGTTATGTGAACTCTCTTTAATCGGATGAGTTATGCTTCGTTTCTTCGTGCAGTTATCATTGTTAAGAATTTTCGTTGTTCGTTATTAATGGAATCGTTTCTGTCACCACCCTACTATTATGTTGTTTAAAACGTTGAAAACTTAAATTGTGCGTTTCGAATTGTGTTTACGAAATTGTTTGAAACAATGATTCTTGAATTCTTTATAATATTATTCTTCATATAATTTTTCATAATTGTTTTACTCAAAGAGATTTAAATATATTAGGGCATAGAGGGGGCATTGGGAATATTTTCATACAAAACTTTAAGGCCTAAGCGTCATGTCCTTGTCATGTCAGTTAGTATGAACGCGAGCTGTCATTCGGTCGAAATTGTACTAGACTTATTCCACTTGGAATAACTTTTGACTTCAAATTTTCCTCGCTTTGTCCCCTCTGTGCCTTATTATATTTAAATCTCTTTGGTTTTACTTTTGAATATCTACGGTAATTAGACTACGGTCTACCTACGTTATTTCAGTTTATTTTCGGGAATTCCCATAGCCTCTTTTGTGACATGCCATTTAATTTTGTGAAGTGCATTTGCATTTATCGAATATTCAACTGTTGTATTCGTAGTTCGAACACAATAAATTTATACGAGTATTCAGTAGTAACCATTGTCTTGATGTATATCAAGTGAGTTTTAGTACAGAGCTATTATTATCACATTTCACTTTTGCTAAACCTAAGTGCTAAAATTTCGTATTTGCAATTCCATCTCTATTGTTTTCTGTATAAAATAAAGCTGCATTCATACTGAACAATTTAAGAGCTGAGGTCATAGTAAAGCATATCATAAAAGTCACAATATAATGTCGATGTCGATAAAATCTGAATGGCTGAATGCCATATCGATTATCGATCGAATAGTCCTGTGTTACCCTTATTGTGCTGTCCTTACCCCTATCATCGGTAGATGCTAAACTAGGCTTGGATAGTGAACAATGGTCTTTCTTCGACGCCTGTCCCCATGTCATTATGCTCCAGGCAGGATCTTATGTCGATAATTTATTTCTTGAACTTGTAATCCTGTGTTTGGATTTTAAAGTAGTACCTCTGTAAAGTTATTTATGATGTTTAAACAGAAAATTGTAGATAATTTATGTATCTAAGTAGAGTTAACTTAATAAACTGTTCATACGTAACTTAAGCGAAAAATCAAGTTCTGATTGCTATTTGTTCTCCTTAATTACTAACGCTGGTTTTTTAATTTTCCATCTTTACGGGGTTTGAATACCTACATCATTGAATATTGTGAGCCAAAGTCACGTTTTTTAAAATGTGAATTTATTGAGACCCTTTTAAGGACGAGTAGGTAGCTATCGTCAATAATTGTATATAAGATGGATGACTAATGAGTAAAAACAGCTTTATATCGCCGGCAGCAACTTGAATGATATGGCAAACAGGGAAAACTACTTACTAGTTCTACCAACACCAAAAAGATCTGACTTTTATTGAAAACTATCGCCTAAACGTAACACACCTACCCTCAATTCCAAAGTGAATGATGGCATGATGTGTATCATTACTGGGAACGTCGATCGTCGATTGTATCGACTCGGATCGAACTGTCAGCGTTCGATCGCAGCCAGACATTTTGCTATCGGCTCACAGATCGACAGCCGGAACGAGGTGAAAACGAGGACCTTTGGTGCCCCGTAGGTGTTAGCTAACGGAGTTTGAATACTACTTTCTATATCATGATGGTCTTAAAAAATATTAGGATTATACTCAACGTATAAAGGCAAATTAATTCAATATAAATTAATGTTTATGACGCAGTGTTATTGTAAAAGTCGTGATATTATAATTTCAGTAGTGGTATTATAATTGCATGATTTTTTGTCAATCGTCTCGTAATTAGATTAAATTACTGCGATGTGGTGAGTCTAGGTTCGTTTTGATTGGTCGATTCACTGAGAAAAGTCCGTGCAATTATAAAACATACATATGCTCACGCTTTTTTCCCGAGGAGGTAGACAGAGACAACAGCCCGCCACCTGCTACGATCCTGGCATACCTTACGCGCCTCATCTACATCCATCAATCGGTTCATACATGCTCGTCGATTTCTTGTACTCTTTATCTGGCTTTTCTTTATTACGTCGCCGATCTGATCGATGTAATTATAATACTACTAGTGAAATTATAACATCACGGCTTTTAAAATAACACTGCGACATGAGGTAAGCACAATGAAAATTTACAAAGTGGCTTATAAATCAGGGCACGTGTTGACGGTTGACATTATTTAAGAAAACCAATTATAAATATTTCATGCTATCATTGGCCATTATACTTCGCAACAATGGCAAAAGGGAAGACAAAGGTGCATATTCAAATATATTCGTTATTCCATACGGCGTAAAAGCTAAATTGCCTTAGCTCGAATTGGTCAATTGCACTAACAAATGGTCCGAATCGTGCGATGATGCAACGATTAATTTCCGGAAGTGCAGATGCGACTTTTGTGCGATTGTAAATAAATGAATGAATGACAGTGGCATGCGAACAGTCAATTGGTAGTAAAAATAAACCTTTATAGTTTGTTGTGATACAAATGCCTTTGATGCTGCTGTGGAAGAAGGAAAAAACTTCGTTGATGACAATTTATTTAATAAAAGAAGACTGAAAATATTTAACTCCTCTAGATCTCTGGTTAAAAAAGTTATGCGATGCATAAGGAAGAGCAATAGGTACATTTTTAAATCAGCACGGTTGGTTAGATCAACATATTATGTGAATCTTGAGAAAAGTATTCAGTATCTATCTAAAATTTTCCGAAACAGAATATGGCTCAAAACGCTTACTTTGGATAGAAGTATAATAAAGGTAGATATTCTGTTCCAATTTTGCGACCACAACCTACTGAGGTTTGTTCTCTCGAAGTCGACATTGAGATCTACTTTCATTATTGTATTAGAATACAGAGCGTTAATATATGAACAAGATACGAGTACCTACTAAAATTTTATTGGTGGTAATTCGGTTGGTATAAAGTAAAGGCTGATTCACGTTACACCGGGCCGGGTCCGAGCCGGGCCTCGACGGGGCACGGTCAAACATCTTTAGTATACTTTTGGTATGAAGTGCTTGACCGTGGCCCGGCCCGGACCCGGCCCGGTGTAACGTGAATCAGCTTTAACTTTTAGAACATCTGCTTCATTGAGCTGTGTATCCTGCTCTATAAATTTTTAGCATTAATACGCTGCTAAATAATGTCTTGTAATCAATATGAAAATGGGAGAAAACACTATGAGATAATATTTTTGACATGTATCAAGCTCCTGAGACACTTCGAACGTATGTTGCGATTGAAACCGTTCATCTATTTTCCGTAGATCTTTAGTATAGGTAGGTACCTCGATAGAAGGATTCAATTTAGAAACAACGGTTGAAGGCATCACCTATACAAACAGATCGGTAAGTAGGTAAGTAAGTAGATAATGATTAATAACTCTTTATTGTACACCAATAAAAATATGCAAGTGTGTGTTAAAAAAAGTGCAATGGGCGGTCTTATCGCTTATCGGTATGACTTTTGAAACCGTTATGTATCAATACTTTACAATGAGGCGACTGAAATCGAAGTTATTTTTAACAGCGCTCCATAGATGATAATGACCCTGTCACAAGAAGCACTTTGTGCTTCTCGTGCGTCTATCATACATATTCCACCTACTCTAAAGTGATCTAAACAGAAGTCGCCGACTGATTCGTGTATAATGAATCGTTTTTATTCCACTTAGTGCCACATTGCATAGCATCACGTCCGAAATTGCCAATTAACCATTCAGATCATCGTCGCAAATAGCTTTTGGTGCCTAGATAGCGCTAAATTATCATTGGCCATTAGTCACATTATCACTGATTTCGTTAGCTCAACACACCGCACTTTAGTGTGTCGCCATAGAACTATAGTTTCCAGATTCGTCTGAGCAGAATACTAAAATTATCGATTTTCTTTCATCATCATCAATCTATTGCTGGCTACTGCTACAATAAGGAGTATCCTAAGTCATTTCTCATTTTTCAACGTTTGATCATCATCATTTCCCATCCTCATTATTAGGGGTCAGTGTGTACTCCCAACTATTAGTCGAAAACAAAACACTTTGGTCCATACTCTAAAATGGCTTTTGGCAATTTTTTACGACCGGTCACTTGTTGCCTTGCTAACATACGGAGACCGGATCACAAGGTGGTTACGGCCAAGGTCTAATGGAACTCTTTGCTGCGACTAACGACATCCAAGGGTGTATCCAGCATTAACCACACACTGTCTTCAGGTCATCAGTCCATCTTTATCGGTACGTAGACCTTTTGTGTCGATAAATATCTATTTGCCGATATGTATATTTCTTTACTGAGAGCCGTCTTTTATAAAAAAACTCGATTACCTATATCATTGTCAATATCAACCTGTTGGTCTTTCCTCACACATGAGGAAAGACCCCCAGCTCAGCTCAAGTACACGACCCCATCTCTGATTGGGATGGTGTTAGGCTAGAGGCCACCCAACTGACCCAGCTGCGGATGCATAACCGTGGTGCCGTGGCTGTGTCCGGAGCACCGTGGAGGAACACCCCAGGGTTTTTAGTAGGTATGGCAGCACTATGCTGTGGGACTCTACATAACGGGTCGACCCCCCCCCCCCTGGGTCGGCCCAAGTTTATCTGAAATGTCTTAACGACTTCCATTGTGCGTTAACAAATGTAAACCGGGATCAACGGTTTAACGTCCTTTAGGATCTTAAAATACTTTGAAATGTTATAGTAAGTAGGTACCTACTTAGAAAACTTAAACGGGATTTGAAAACAGAGTACTATTTTTTGTAAGACTTGAGATGCAGTCTGCTGTTGTATGAAAAATGCTCAATCTATTCCCAAATAGTTCTGTGACTATAGCATGTCGCAAATGCGCCGATCGCATAAATTGTTTAAGGAAAGACCGCCCGCAGTCTAGCCTTTTCGCAGCTAAAATGGTTCATCAAACATGTTTTTTCAATTTAAGAAAATTGTTTGGGTTATACAGTTTAGGTCAAAATGCATCGTTTTGGTTATCTACTATACAAAAATAAGTCGGGTTTTCCTTCCTGACGATTTAACTCCAGAACGGCCGGACCGATTTTGATGAAACTTTTTGTGTGGGTTCGAGTGGGTCCAGGGATGGTTTATGGCAAAGAAAATTCAGCATTGCACCCGTGCGAAGCCGGGGCGGGTCGCTAGTAATGGATAATAATTAGGACATTGTGACGCCGATGGTAGAATATATATATTTTTTTGCAATGGAATTTGACATGACGTTATACCATAAACCAACGTCATATTAAAGATGATTAGATTCTTCCTTTAGACATTTGGTCTTAGGCTTCTGTACCCAAAGAGTGTCAACGTGACTCTATTATTCCACTGCTAGTCCATCCGTTCCTTTATCAGATGGTTGTATGCACAGATTTAAGAAACTAAAGGGTTGTATGTTTAAACTCGTAATAGGTAAATAAGTACATGAAATTTCCAGAGTGTGTTTGTAACCACAAAATTAAATATATTAAAAAAACGTATTTTTTTATTGGTATTTTTGCTCGGTATTAATAAACCATTTTAAAAAAATATAATGATATTCTTTGCAAAATGGAAAACAGTTTAAAACGTTGCTAAAAATATTTAAATAATAGCAATTATCATCGAGCTGTAGAAAGCGCCGTATTATCGGCCTAGCGCCTAATTTAAAGATGACAGGTCCGGGCTACTGTGTAGAGTTGCAATTAATTTACTATGCTGAGCCGTGATTGGCTGGACGGGGGTTGTTTATGTCGCGGCGCTTTCAAAGACAGCTGATAAGATTTCCGATTGTGCAGAAATGGCCCCAATAAATAACCTTTATGATTCAAATATAGACATAAATTGGCTGTTTTCATATGTTATTGATACATGTTAATGAGTTGTAGCTTTTTGATAAAAATCTGTGAATCATTTGTTATGAAATATGACACGTTGTAGGCATATTTATGAATGAATCTCTACTCGACTGTCAGACATTATGGACATATTTATGGTAAATGTAACTTCGTGTATCAAGTAGTTCAGGAGTTTGTTTTGCGATGGTTTTCAAACCTTCACGAATGCTCGTACCGTAGCATCGATTTAAAATAATATTTCCTAAAATATCTGAGCGTTTCCTTGAGATAGACAATGAACAATGTGCACGACCGCCCCAAGCGGTCGGAGAAACAATAGAATGTGCCCTTAGCATACGATAAGTTACATCTCAGCAACGGGACAATTTATTTTGATCTATAATTTTCGTGTCATCACATCAGTACTTGCTGATCTAGTCCTTAACTAAATCAAAATATTTATATATATACAAATATAAAATAACTGTTAGCGGCCCATGTCTATAGGTACGTAGGTATAAGATATTTAAGAAAACTTTGAGGGGCCTTCATATCAGACATTAAAGCCAAATCAATCATTTTTGGAGTTTGTATGTTTACACGCGCATCACGCAAAAGCCCACTGCACAGACTTAAAATCTGGTACAGTGTTTCATCTTGATTCGACGCCTAGAAGCCGAGTTATCAGTATATAGTATTTTTTAACTGTGTCAATGCGGGGACAACGGGGACGTCTGATTTTTTTTTATTTAAAAACTGGTAGACACAGTTACGTTTTCCAATAATAATTTAGCAATCAATGTAAATAAATATTTTAATGGAGATCTGGTTATTTATAAAAAAATGTACCATAATTATTATGATTAATATTAAAAGTAGGTAGGTATTACATATATATCTACATTGCTACATATAACGTCAAATCATGCAACCACAAAATATTGTGTGACCGAGTCTCACAAAATACACAATTCTGGTAACAGTGGTAACTATTATTTTATTTCATATTTATCTTCCATTTCGACGAGATGTCCATTTCCGAAATCCGTGGTTTTTTGTTACAAAACAACAAACTTTAATGGCACCAAATTCGTCAGTAAATCAAACATTAATCAGGATTGGAACGAAGTTATAATACTGTAATAAAATAGAGGGAAAAGTGGAAAATTCCTAAGTGATGTAAATGAATACCTACTGTGAACGGTTTTATGGTTATCCTTCTTGTGGCACAATTAGCTGTCAGCGCCGCTTCTCACTTCATTTTGCGGAACGAAAAATCAATAGATACCTACATCGTTTTCGGGTAATATAATATAAAAATAATTTATAAACAAGATACTAAACTTAGTAATACCAACATTCAGCATTCCTACAAAATATTATACGTAAATACGAAAGTCGATAGTCTTACACTAAATTATCATAAATGCGAAAGTAACTTTGTTTGTTACCTTTTCGAACCGGCTAGTACATTTAGCAGGGGGTCGATTTTTGAATCTCACCAAGTGACTAATTCTCACCGATGTAAGTGATTTCCGAAAGTTCGTATTTTTGTAACTCATCGGTGACTTACATTTGTCATACCTATGATATCGATTTACGAGTGCCCCTACCCACTCGTAATTGAAATCACCATGCGATTGTTTTTGACAGTTGACGTATGTGACATCTGCCAAAAGTGCCAAAAGTATGTTTTTTGGAAGAATTAGCAGCGGGGCTCGATTGTGATATTTTGTGATTGCGACGATTTATTGAAAACAGCGTGTGACTTCAAAAAATACGGCTTTTGGAAAATGGTGACATAAAAGTCATTCGTGATAATTTTAGTCACCGGTGATTTTGATATCACCAGTGAGATTCAAAAATCGCACTCCTGGACGATATTTTACGTCTTGAGAAAGGTATATACTACTTTTCATCCCGGAAAAACACATAGTTTTTAGGTGACGTCTCATCGAAAGTTGGACCAATTATTAATATTTACCTAATTAAATTATATGTATAATTTTTATTTTAAAACTTCTGCTATCATTATTTCAATCAATATTGGAGATTAAGTTGTGATATTGTTTAAAGTTGCTTAGCTATAATAATTAATTAATAATATACATTATTAATAATAGTTTAGACTCATAAATCGGTAAAAAATCACTTAGTTTTTGATGCAAAAGCCGTAGTATTCGGATTGTCTAGAAGATGTATATTCACGCCCCTTTTCACACGCACCGGTTTCCGCCGGGCCGGCGCCGGCTACCCGGCGGCGAAATGTTGGCCTATTGCCCGTTTGCCCGCCGGTACGTATGAAAGCGAACGTACATGGCCATACACTTCGCCGCCCGCCGGCTACCCGGCAACCGGTACTTGTAAAAAAGTTAGTACTACTATTTGATAGAGCTAAAGAAATCACAAAAAAAAATAAGTAAACAATTGGTATCGTCTCCACACTCTCTCCTGTCCCACTACGCACGTAGGGCCTAGTGGCGACGCCGCGGCGGCTCCTCTGATGGTGTTAGTGTTAGCTTTCGCGACAGATCATCGTGACGTTGTATTCTTCAGTATGTATAACTATGCTGTTCTACTCATCAGCGTGACAGTGAACTATTCCAAGTGTAGTTTTAGTTTGCAACGCTGAATTAAAATGTTACAGAATCTACCGAATATACATATAAACACTCGAACATGAAACAATAGACATGTTGTCCATGTTGATTCACACAACTGTTGGTTTCGAGAGACAACCGAACCTGAGACCGTAGGATCACTGACAACTGAGCCAACAGGCCCGTCAATCTAGTCTAACTAGAACATTTCCAGTTTTCATTAAATCATAGCTAAATAGTCAAAGTATTTTTCTTCTTTGAAAAGGTTACAGTCTCAATTTAGGAAGGTTTTTTTTACCCTTAGTGGTCCAAATATTGACAACACTAATAAGCCGAGATTTGGGCACCGAGTGATAAATGATACTACTCAGTGTCCGGTGTCCCGACTCTCTGTGGGGCGTGAGAACCGCTTCGTCTTTGGACACATTCTCGAGTTTCAACCTACTCGTGTTAGAAATGGCGTGTTCTACTTCGAAACTTATTTTTGCTCAGTTAGATAACGTATTTATAAGTCCCGTACACTTAAATTTAGGGTATCGAATTCGCTTGGTGTGGTTCGGGCTTTGGATTTTGGTGTAAACTATCGTCCTGTAAAATTTTAAATGGTCAAGATCGAAAAGGTCTAGCCGTGAAATGGTAATAAAAAAAGGAACAACCAGACAGAGTTACTTTCGCATTTATAATATTACTTGGGATTATGTTAATTCGTAGTTTTTTTAGAATAAGGTAGTTATTGGGGATGCGTAAATAACGTAAAGGTACTACTAAAGTAAAAAGCATTAAATAAGACAGAACATTTTATCATTTAATATTTTTGAGGTTAAAAAATAAGGTTGGTGTGAAGCTGAATGCAAGTTTTTGATATTAGGTACATATTTATATACCTACTAGTGGCCCGGGCAGACGTCGTTCTGCCACCGTATAAACCATCCCTGGACCCACTCTAACCCACACAAAAAGTTTTATCAAAATCTGTCCAGCCGTTCTGGAGTTTTAATCAGACTAACGAACATCAATTCATTTTTATTTATATAGATTTTCGACTGTGTGTAGAAGTACAATGAATTTATTCTATACTTATCCAGAATTGTTAAAGAAAAGCTAACAGCTACACTAGCTCGTTATTTATTTATGCAGCTGCATTACTAAACTAAACGCTTATCTACTATCAGATAAAGTAAGTAGTATGTAAAAAATATGATATGTAATTTTAAACAAAAAAAGTTGGCTGAAATAAAATAATAATAATAATAATATAATATAATCTCACGCCTTTTTTATCCCCGAGGGGGTAGGCAGAGGTATTTATTCCATTACTGGATATACCCACATTTCACGAGACATATTGGACCCCTAAACGTGATAGGTGGTGAGCCCATCGCCGGACCGGGTCTGTTGACACATGTCTCAGAATTAATTATGAGAGCTGCAGGTTTCCTCACGATGTTTTCCTTCACCGTCGAGCTAGTGATAAATATGTACGTAAGTTTTTTGAAAAACTCATTGGTACATGCCAGGACTCGAACCCGAGCCTCACTGATTTTCGGCCGGCTCTTTAACCGTTCGGGCTATCGCTGCTCTAATAAAATAAGTCTAGTAATATTAATAGATTCATTACTGTTTTGTTAGTTTCTCAGTATTTTTATAACTACTTTTTATAACAGCTTATTTCCCATTAAAATGTAAAGTTAATTCCATAACTTTACTTACTTAGCATGGGAATATCATATCAATTTAAAGTATTATTAAGGTAGATGGAATATTCTATTTTTGTAGCCATCTACGGACCGCAAATGAGTACAGAAATTACAGCAGCAAATTATCATGGAATCTGTTCAATTTGCAATGCCGCGTAATTATAATCGCTTGTATGATTAGTGTTCCTGCTAGCAAATATCTATAAACGATTTTTATTCAGCAAAACAAAACAAATTCTGAGACATGTGTAAACAGACCCGGTCCGGCGATGGGCTGACCACCTATCACGCTTAGGGGTCCAATATATCTCGTGAAATGTGGGTAAGTAGGTATATCCAGTAATGGAATACCTCTGCCTACCCCCTCGGGGATAAAAGGCGTGAGATTATATTTTATATATTATAAAAGGCGCAATTTTTTTTTTTATACATAGTGCCAAAGTGGAATAAAACTAGTTTGTTTTAGAAGACACCCGAGTGTCTTTCACGTGTCAAGTGACAATCAATTATTGTGAGGACAAAACATTACCTTGATCAATCGCTGCACAGATTAATTTACTTTCGGAAGTCGATACCACATTATAATTATTAGTTACCATTGGTCTATTTGGCTTAACTGTTCATAGCTATTTATTGATTTCATGTGTACTATACCTATGTTCGACAGTAGAGGTACACATGAAATCCTGTTATGGCACTGCAATACAGTAGGTAATTTTAAATCAGCTAATTAGCTTTGAAAATCCTCGTGTAGTTAGTAGAAACGTTACTTAATTAATAATAATAGAAAATATTAGTTATTGTATTTTTAGCATATATCTCTTTTATACATACATACATATAATCACGCCTCTTTCCCGCAGGGGTAGGCAGAGACCACTTCTTTCCACTTGCTACGATCCTTACATACTTGTTTCGCTTCGTCCACTTTCATTATTCCTTTCATACATGCTCTTCGGTTTAGGGTACGCTTGACCTGGCCTTTTTTCAAAAGACGTCCGCGCGTCCCCAATTTGGTCTCGAAACGTCCGCCTACCTACCCCTTCCCACACTTTCATTCACACTCGCCTTATACACTTTTTTCGTCAATCGTTCGTCATTCATTCTCTCGACATGGCCAAACCATCTCAGCATACCTTTCTCAATTTTTGTCACTACATCTTCTTTCAGACCACATCGTTTCCTTAACTCACTATTTCTTATCCTGTCACTCAGTTTAACTCCTATCATACTTCTTAACGCTCTCATCTCAACTGCATTCAAAAAATTAGAGTTTTGTCCTCGTTTTTTATTTATGAGTATTTTTGTTATAAACTTTTATCGATGACATAATAAATGGACTTTTGTAAAACATTTATTGCAATCTGTCTAGCTGACTTGCTGTTATTATGAAGAACGTCCTAAATTCCTTTACAAGGACAAAAGTTTAAGTTTACGACGTGTTACATTTCATATCAAGTCAGTGTTAGCTTTAATTGGTCAGTACTGTTTGGTACAATACGTTTATTAGATGTGTGAACTACTTAAAGTTTCCTTCTTTAGAACTATTTATGACTAAAAGTAGTAATTTGTAAAGTGACGTTACAACGTTAACAAGAGACAACATTTTATTTCAGCAAGAAATACTTCATCGACAATAAGTAAACTAAAAGTAAAATTAACAGTAAAACTAAAACTACGAACTAAACTAAACTACAGGAGATGTAAAAAATGAGGGCCCCGTGGCAAGGTGCCCATCACGCAGGCGGCATTCCCGCGCTGGATGGCAATACTTATCCTTTGCGCGAGAAAGTCGCCTGCTCGGGGGTCGCCTGATGCTTCCCTGAGTCGTCTGCTGAGCTCCTTGAAGAGCCCGTGCGCGCCAGGACCCCACGGACCAAGTGTCTCGACGCCGAATGCAATAAAATCGTATTCGGCACCGAGGCACCTGTACTTGCCCACCTTATAGCGTTCGCGAACCTCCGCCGCCGCACCGGCCCGCTTAGTGGTCGCCGGAAGATAGGTCGACGCCAGTGTGTCGGCGCATGTGGCGTCCCACACAAGCGCTCGGCCCATCCTCCAGGGTATCAATGACATACCGTCAGGCCGCTTGCCATCATCCCGCAAAATCTGGGGCTCCAGTACTGCAGTCATGTCATTGAGCGCAGCGTGACGGGAGAGGCGGCCAGCGCCATAGGGACAGACGAGTCCGTGATGACCAAGACGATCCGCACCAGCTCCACAAGAAGCACAGCAGTGATCAACGCACACCTCAGCCCCCAACTGGAGACCAACAGCTATACGAAGACTGCAAGGTTCAATAAAGGTTCCCGTGTTTAGTGATGGATAGGCTGCTAGCCAGTGACCGGATTCTGGTCTGGACACTGCCAACAGCCTAGCACGGTCACTGCCAGTCACGTTAACAATATTTGTGATCATTTAAGAATTACTCAGTTCCATGCTGAAATATTTAGCTTTTTCCGAGTAGATTATTAAAATAGAATAGTGGTTACTTAACTAGACAGAATTAGATTCTCTATTGTCAATGCCGCTAATAAATGACTGAATTGTGTATTAAATATAAAAAAAATGTTTACTTAATTAGGTACTTAAGAAACCGAGCTCTATTCGTGAGAAAGATTTTTCTCAGAAATCAGACATAGCTAGATTGGTTCTTCGTCCCCGTAAACTGCACATTGTAAATTAAATTACTTCGAAATCGTTACAGCTGTTTTCGAGAAAGCCATTACAAACAAATGCGTACAAAATCATGGCTATGTAGTATAATAGTAAAGGATTCATTTGACGACACATACCTAACATACAAGTGTCCATATAGTTATATATGCGATTCATAAGATTAGCTATAATTTATAATAATATCGAGTTGCGATATCTACGAAAGGTAGATATGTACCTACAGGAAAAGCGGCTTGCATACTGCGCTTTTCTTTTCATTGTGTGAATTTTGAAAAGCATTTTAGAGTAGGTATGTCATTACATACCTACTCTATCTATATCTATATGTATATCGAACCACTGAAAGTTGCCATAATCAAGTAATTATATTATGTACTTCCTAAAAATATAAATAAAAATTTAAAAATGAAAACGCTGTTTGTTTTTCAGCGCAACAATTGTAAACGGCTGAAAAAAATTTTTTTTAATTAATGTTTTAGTACCGATTAAATATTTTATCGTTCTCTAAAAGAAAAAAAATGGAAATGGTGCCCGGAAATATAGAAATATATAGAAATATAGAAATAAATATAGAAATATATATGGTTTATAAATTTGAACAGGACAGATCCTGTCTTGTCAGCTAGTTAGAAATAGAAATGCCTCTTCAATAAGGTTAAGCAGCTAAAACGTTTTTGTGGCCAACATCAAATCTAAGGATACTAAGAGTATATTATTATTTCATTACCTACGCTATTAGATGATCAAATGTTGTGTTATCAAAATGCAACTTCTAAGGTAGTTAGATATCCCATAGACATTTGTTTTCTTTAGATAAGTATTTAGGTAAATGTAATCAACCGGTCTATAAAATATTCTGGGGAGTTACATTTATAAGAAAAACTTTTTTTTATGTTATTTACTTACTGTTTCTTTCATACTAAGCAAATTCTACATGATTCAAATTCCTCATGCCTAAATTTGTTATAATAACAAATCAAAGTTTAACATTCCACCACGTAATTCAAATTTAAACTGGTCTTCACTCAAATAGGCTGTTTAAAATTGTTCCTACCTTTTTAATTTAATCTTACAATAACTCGGGTCATGAAAGAGTCTTTGTATCCTAGAGTGTTTGAGCAAATATTTGAGAAAAAATGAATCTTATTAGCAACTCATGAATACATAGAACACAATAGTGAAATGCTAGTTGAAGCCGGCCGGCAAGACTCATAGTCGACTGGAAGGCACGAAGCCGCGAGCACGTGTTAGTTGGCGCCAAAACTTTGTTAGCACGAGGGCAAACACGCACGCAATAAAAAATATCTGGACTTTAAAAAACACGCATGTCATGTAATTTTACTTCAACAAAATAATTCAGAATATGAATATTCTGTAAAAAAGTTTGTGAATGGGATAGTGAATGATTTTGCAGTGACCCCAGTTGCTAAGGTTAGTATGGGTTTTTTATTTGTTTTTATGAGCTATAGTTAGGACTGAATAAGTTTCTAGATAAATTTAATTAATACAGTCTCTCAATTCTATATTTTTATCAGGTTCCTGATAAAACATAAAAGTGATAATGATTGATTTATTTCATCGGGAATGTAAGTTCGTTCTAGTCACGGGTAAAAATAAGATGGCAACATGTCTTTAATCAATATAGTCCATCTGTTTTATTAACTGCTATTAGAATTATCGAGGCACTTAAAAATTTGGATTACGTGTGTACATGTGGCATCTGCTTTTACAGTCAATGAATTAACCCTAAACCCCTTTAGTTAGTGCTATAGAAATATAATTATAATATTGCTATATCGTTGGCCCAAATATTACTGTTTTGTTGTTAGCACAACTGTACTCGTAAAATAATGTCAGTGACCTTACTTCAAATATTTCTGAGTTTTCGTAGTTTTTACAGTGTTTATAAATTATTGCAATATGAATATTTCTTTGTTCATTTATTGCATTGGTCAAGCTTGTTGTATGATGGTTTATTTTTATTCTAGTAGAGATCACCTGGGTAACCCTTCTAATTGAGCGATAATAATGTATGTCTGATAATTTTTTTAAAGTTGTCTTCAGGATTTTAGATGCAATTTTTAAAGTTTGATTCTCTTATTATCAATTTAATCATATTCATAATGGGTCTGGTATTTAATATAGTCAAAATGAAGTTTTATTTATATTTATGTTACTTTAATTACAATACAATCGACACTCATACAGGTAATCTGTTAGAAAATCCATTGTAATCAGATTTTGTTAATGAACGAACTAGTTTAATAGAATTCATTCATTAGAATTAAAATATTCAATCGACTTATCGGCCAGTTGACATTGCGATCAGTTGCGCGTCGTATTTTATCAATGATTTTTTGCTAACAACAAGTTGATTGATCGTTGGAGCTTTTCGAAGCAAAGTTTTTACAAGTGTACCTATAATATTAGGATTCAGTGATCTTAAAAAATATTGCACTTACAAAAAAGTACAGTTGTTTAATTATGTGTAATTTACTGAGACAGAAAAAATGTGACTCGTTCAAATCCATTAAATTTTATTGTAGTGTCATTCGGTCAAAATACGAGTATATTTATTCCACTTATATGACTTTTGGCATCAAATTTTCCTCGCTTTGTCCCCTCTATGCTTTATTATATTTTAATCTCTTTGTTTGAAACATAACATTTTGGTACGCACGAGCTTAAAGTAGCGTAAAGTTTTTTTTTGAGATCTGAGTCAAAGTTTGAAAAACGCTTACATAATCCACTGTGTGTCTGTCAGTTTGAGACTGATTTACACAGACTACACTTGCACATAATATACCTACCTATTTTTGGCGAATATAGGTACATACTAAAATATATTTAGTTTTGCGAGTTATAGAAGAAGGTATGTTAAGCACTATTAGATTGAATTTAAAACTTATAAAAATTACCATCAGAGGAAAAAAATACTAATAAGTACATGCCGTAGTAATTAATTAGAGATAGTATAATATTGACCACTTAGTTCGACTCTTAATATGCTCTTAATTGACCGTTTTAGGGTTCCATAATGAAACGACCAGGAACCTTTTTAAGATCTGACAGTGAAATATTAATTCGTTAACGGACAGGAACTCAATTGAATTCCAATTGTTTTAAAAAACCATATTATTATAGGGAATTTTCAAAATAATAGTATGTCTACTTGCAGAAAATGTTTTCATTCAAGAAAAAGAAATGAAATATGAAATTAAGCAGTAAATACCCTAAAAGGATTAAAAAATATTACTGTCACTAAAACATAATGTTCCCGAAAAATAAAGAAATAAATAAAAATATTCATTCTCACGCCTTACCCAACATAACAAACTCGTTGGGCCTGTGGGTTTCCTTCCGATGTTTTCCCTCATTCTGTAGTGATTAACATATATTTACGTTTAATTAAAGACATGTACTACAGACCAGGGTTAAAACCCAGGCCTCTTATAAAAAGGTATTCTTGAAAATTTCTGCTAATATACAATTAATAAATTACTACGGAGCCCTTATCTACAGTTGCGACACGCACATGGCATGTATTTTAATTTATTTTTTATAAACAAGTAATTATCTCATTTATGATAAAGATGTACAGATGTGATACTGATATTATAATTAGATAAACTAATTTACATTCACGATCGAGTGGTTTATTTTATTTTATAGTAGGTACGTACGTAATGTCTAGCCCTAGGTCAATAACCTGTTTCCTTTCATAAACAAAATGACAGTTAGTAAGAATGTTTTTTATGTTACTTTTTAATATTACTAATGGTGTCTAAAATGGTCTTAAACCAAAAAGTTTAAGATTAAATAATTTTAAAGAATGAACAAAGTTTTAGATTTATGTTTAACAATACCAAAATAAATACGCTTTATATAATAAACGAGTACGATAGTAAACTAGTTTAATTATGATACAATTAAATATATGCTTAATTATTATTCAGCACACAGTTCTAGTACACAGCTGAATAAAGAATATTTTAGCATGGCCAAGTAAACAGCCATGTTGACCACTAAAAATGGTACAAAATAAAAAAAAACGTTTTTAAAAGTTATTGTATTGTATAGAGGTCAAAAAATTAGGACTTTCATTTTGGGCCGATAGATTACCTAGAGTTTTAGAGCAATAGCCATACTCAGTTATCATTTCTCTCAATTATTCCAAAGGAAACTGTTACAAAAAACTTACATTTTTAATTGCATAGATCCTTACGCAATAACCAGTAGGTGCGCAATATCCTGTATCCCAAGAGCCCAGGCTTGTCAGACCTTCGTCATTTTGTAAAACCTCAAAGTTTGTCTGTGTATGTCCCTACTATAGGTATAAACGATCCCCGAATATGAAGTTTGGATAACGGTTCCTTTGGAAGTTATCGAGCAGCAAAGGTCCATAAAATTGCACCTCAAATTCGTTAAAGTGTAAAGCCCAGTTTTTATATATATTTTATTCGGATTAATATTAGAAATCACGTCGTCCATTGTCAGACACTTGGTGCGGTGGAAACCCCCTGTCAGACACCCTTGAAATCATGGTGAATTGATATACTTATTGATATATTTTTTTACATTTCTATACTTTGACGATGTTATTGAAATGATACTTTTTATATTGTGCAATAAAGGAGCTATAAGATAATATTTTTTATTTAGTCTTAATCGTTATAGTGTACTTTTGAGCGACGAAATTCTTAAAAAAATTTTTTCAACAATTTGGTTTTTTGTAAGTTACTCCGTTTTTTTCTATCGACTGATAAAAAGTTTATTCCAGAAATGAATTCCTCATCCTTGAATTATATGAAAATGATATCAAACTTGGCCTAGTAGCTATATATGGGCAGAAATCATGTCATGAAAGTATACCCTCAATTCACCATGATTCAAGGGTCTGACAGGGGGTTTCCACCGCACCAAGTGTCTGACAATGGACGACGTGATTTCTAATATTAATCCGAATAAAATATATAAAAACTGGGCTTTAAACTTTAACGATTTGAGGTGGAACTTTATGGACCTTTGCTGCTTGATAACTTCCAAAGGAACCGTTATCCAAACTTCATATTCGGGGATCGTTTACACCTGTAGTAGGGACATACACAGACAAACTTTGAGGTTTTACAAAATGACGAAGGTCTGACAAGCCTGGGCTCTCACTCTACTGCTTGTAAATCACTTTAGTTATAAAATGCTGTCAATGGTGCTATTTTATGGCATTACAATTCTATACGTGTTATCTACTTCTGGTACACGCAGACAAAAAAACCGTAGTTCCTTTTTTAAGGTCCCACTCTCAATAGCCAAACGACTAAATTGACTTGTCAGTGAGGTTTTTGTTGGATTTCCAATATAACAGCTACAATTCTTTATGTCATGTGTACTTAAAGTCGCCGGCACGAGAAGGTATAAATGATGTAAGCAAACTAAGTATTAAAATTCAATGGTTTGCAACATTTGGATTACTTTTTAATTATTTACATAATTTATTTACTTTATACATATTTTTCTTTTTTATTTACTTTAAAATGTTTGACCGAATGTTTTAATCTCGACACCTTACACCGCTACAGTTGGCTGAATGCACTCTTTATCGCTAAAATATAATCCAACTAGGTACATTAAAAATTTAGTTTTCGTTTATTACCTAACCGTAAACTAGGTATCTTAGTAGAAGATCATGATCATCATTTGTGATGAGAGAAATAAAGATTTGTTATAATTATTAATGTTTACTAAAATACCTCACGCCTTATATCCATGAGGGGGTAGGCAGAGGTATTCCATTTCTGGATATACTCACTTTTCACCAGATATTCTTTGGACCCCTAAACGTGACAGGTGGTGAGCCCATCGCCGGACCGGGTCTGTTTACACATGTCTCAGAATTCATTCTGGGACCTGCAGGTTTCCTCACAATATTTTCCTTCACCGTCGAGTTAGTGATAAATATGTACGTAAGTTTTGAAAAACTCATTGGTACATTCCAGGATTCGAACCCGAGCCTCATTGATTTTCATCATGTGAAGCAGGCTCTTTAACCGTAAGGCTATAACTGCTCTACCTTTACCAATGCTCTACCAATACCTTTTCGTGACGGGGACTTTGTTTGGAAAAAAAGTACATACCTACTTACTTGTACTTTAATATTGTAACTAAAGTAGACTTCAGTTCATGAACGACAGTCATTAGGAAAAGTTCTTAAACAAAGTCCTAACAACAACGCATCAAAATTGCTTTCCTTAAATACTTGCGGGTAGTGGAAGGAGATTCCGTTTAGTAAAATATGTTTATAACTTTTTTATATCTATTTATTAAGCCTTTAAGTTAAAAAAACACAAAAGGACAGCTTTGTCATAAAATAATAAAAATAAAATTAAATGTATTTCTGTCTGTAAACAAGTACTTAAATTGTAAGTGTTTTTTTTACTCGACTACATAATATGACAGGAGCGTATAATATTTTTCGGATGTATGTCGGAGGTATGTGAGTCGATTTCTTTGGCGCCACTTGTAGCTTAAACAAGTATCTAAATGAAGTACCTATCGTTCGAATCGTCTTCGTTGTGGAAGATTTGTCTTCGTCTCCAGAGTGTCGTATAGGCTACATTTTGACCCGAATACACCAGGACAATGTCTTTGGGATCTTTTCACTGCCTTTCACATGTAGTCGGGTTTTTCAAAAATCAGAAGACAATAGATAATTCTATTATGTTCATGTGGGATAAGTGTGCGTATACCCTTATTCTCCAGGGGAGGGGTGAGGAGGTCGTGAAATTCGCACACAATTAAAAGGTCGTCGCGGGGAATCTATTTATGTGTCATGTTATCAACCGTTTTTGAATAAAATAAGAATATCAAAAATCAAGTGTCTTATAGATAACATTAACAAATGTTTTTTTATTCATGTCAGTAATAATAATATAATAATAATATAATCTCACGCCTTTCATCCCCGAGGGGGTAGGCAGAGGTATTCCATTACTGGATATACCCACATTTCACGAGATATATTGGACCCCTAAACGTGATAGGTGGTGAGCCCATCGCCGGACCGGGTCTATTTACACATGTCTCAGAATTAATTCTGAGACCTGCGGGTTTCCTCACGATGTTTTCCTTCACCGTCAAGCTAGTGATAAATATGTACGTAAGTTTTTGAAAAACTCATTGGTACATGCCAGGATTCGAACCCGAGCCTCACTGATTTTCGGCCGGCTATTTAACCGTCAGGGCTATCACTGCTATCATGTCCATGTCAGTAATTAATAAAAAAAATCTTTATTAGTATACCTACTACCTATTAAAGATTAGAGTCATCCAGGGTGGCCGTGGGCAGTTGATTAGTTTAAACATCCCCTTAAATCCATACTTAGCAGCACTTATCCGCACCGTGGGTTAAGTGGGCGGGGTAGGAAATTTTCGAATATACCTATCGGTTTTCTGTAAAGAACCGCGGGTTCAAATTGGAACCGAGACACAATAAAAAATCTATTGTGTCTCGGATGCTTGGTCTTAGAGGTTAATTGTCAAAGTTAAATATTGTTTTCTTTAATTTGATGATTACTGAAATAAATACTTTATCGAATACATGACTTCATTTTCCTTTACCTCTAATTGTTTAATTTTGATACCACTTTACACTTGCCCCACATGACTCTATGTCTGCAAATCGTTGCTTAACCTGTTGTAGTTGTTAAATTCTGCTGGCAGCCTGTGCACTATACGCTGTCCAGACAGTCAATGCAGTGTCCTGCTCATGACACTATTTAGGGCCGATAACACTATCGGTGGATGGTTTAACGGGTTCGATCGTGTGATTTTTCTATTGGGCTCGCTCGGATGTAGGTCGTGTTGAGTTACGATGTGTACGTGCATTACGATAAGAGCCGGTAATATTTTTGTCGCGTTTTTATGGCCGTGCATAAAACATGCTTTCGCTGTAATCAGCTGTGTCGAGAATTTATTGATCATTACTGTGTCTTATGATTTTTATGAAAGGTCCTGTATGTCATCGTATCGTCCTTACTGGTCTAAATTGTCAATTAAATAAATTATTAATTTTCATCGTATTTTATGTTTACAATTACATGATTTATTTTGACACATTTTAATTACATATAACGCATCTACATACGTACCTCACTTATCGTGTGTCATTTCTTGAAAATTTTCGCACCTTTCAGTTTTATGAAATAGGACCCAGTTTTAGTTGGTACTTCAGTAATATTGAACTAACTAATACAAAGCACTATGTTCATGAACTTGCATTTCTTATTTTATTAATTCATACGTTAAGCGCTTGGCTGCCCTCATAAATCAAAATTAAGTGTCATAATTTCTTCCTTGTTTACATAGGTAAACTAACTTTTCTAACTTTACGCTACCCATACATTACAAGCAGTCTCTAGTATGGCTTTTTAAAGATCGTATTCGGTCTAAGTTAAGCACTTAAATAGGGTTTAATCGTAGTTTTTAAACACAGCTTGTCTTGACACTAGGTCAATAAACCATTGTAGCAACGTGACTGTAAATAATACAAAAATCGTGGAGTTGACATTTCAATTAAAGTATCTATACATTTTATAAATCTAAATCAATGAAACATACCTTGATCTGTGTTCTTCACGTCGCGATAAATAAGATAACACGCTTTTAATCTGTGTAACAACCTACAGGTCATACTCGAGTGTTTTCTATAAAATTAAAGTTCTGTTAACATTTATATGAAACCATAAAGCTTTTCGAAATTGATATTATTTTCGACACATTTTTTTATTCGCTGTCATTTAATCGTAAGCAACGTAAAAATGCATTTCATGACAACTTTGTAAAGTTGCTATAGATTTCACAACCCAATACATGATGTGGACAACTGAAATTGAATCCCTAAAGCATTGCGTGATTGCACACAATTAATTTAAAAATAGTGTAAATGCTACCATGCTATGTATTATATTCAGATGTAACTTAATATCTATATATAGAACTAAACTCAACTCGCCAAACCTCGTGGAATATCAGGTAGAATGGGTGATGAGTCTACATTGTCCACCGAACAAAGTACATCTGTCGATTAATTAAATTAAACTTAGAGCAAAAGTCTCTGAGGCCAAAATGTTCACTAACTGCATTACCACTTCTTTCTTTACAGCCATTTTGTTTTAGATTTATAAGAATAAAACACCGGCCGTTTATAAAGAACACCAAGGAGTTTTAAATATTTAGAAGTGAAGTGTTTAAAAGCTGATAGATTATTATAGTATTTTTAATTTTCCTCAGACAGAACTATAATGATGATTAATGATTGGAACTACAGGCATTTCGTCAATTTGCTACCCAGCTTCCGACTTTCGTGAAGTATTTCTTTTTTTAGCTAAACGTTTATTTAATACTTTTTCACTTTCACCCTCGTAGTTTCAGTTCCCGAGGGAATATGGGATTAATATGTAGTTTATGTTAAAATCTGATGTCTTGCCTTAAGTTGGTGAAATAATTTTTAAAATCGTTTCAGTGGTTTAGGCGTGAAAGCGTAACAAACAAACTAACAAACAAAATTACTTAGGCATTTATAATATTTAGGATAGGGTAAACTATTTTTTATAAAATCGGGTCAACTGCTATGAGTGCGCGTTTATTTTTATCATGAAAAACTATTCTTAGATATCTAGTAAGCGAATCGCTTAAAATTAATCCCGTCCAATTGACTGAAATGGGATAGCGGGCCTCACTTGACACGGCTTAAAACCACGACTTAATTCTCGAATCGAGTAACTGTAATCACCTAAATTTAACCTATTTTTTTTCTATTCGTCTGCATACTGTAAGTTGTTTACTATTTCATTTTCATTTTATATTATTCATACCTACCTAAGTTTTAATAAGGATGAGATGTACCTAACTAATAAATCCACCAAACAGAAACTAAACTGGGTTTACTTGAAAAATATATAAATAAAATATGATACTATTTGTGCAAAATACTTAATTGTTTATCTTTAAAACCCCAACGTTAAATAAAATGACGTTGAACAAGTTTTCCTTCAGCCATTTTGACATAACCACACCTATGTTATGAAACTCTGTCTACGAATATTTTTCACAATCTATTTGTTTATAGTCAGATGTGAGTAACTATGATAACCTAATTACTCTGTATCACGCCAAATTGTATTAAATGTTTTCTGATACGCGCCGCGGTCTTACGAAACTATGAATGAAGTCAAATATAGTAGTACAAAAGTTATAAGTATTATTGTATAGGTATATCTACCTACACTACTGATTGGTTAAATTATAGATAGATGTAAAGAACACAGAATGTTTTTGGGTAAGACAAAAGATTTATACGATGTTAAAATAGATCTAATGTAGACTGTTGTACATACAGATGTTTCCCCTACAAATTTAATTATTTTATAAACTTGATACATCAATAAAATTACACACGGGGAACTTAATTTCAAAAGTAATTATCTACCTTTTCTTTTGTTTTAAAATAAAAGAAATATCATTCCTTTTATCCCCGAGGCTGTAGGCAGAGGTATTAAATTGTTGAATATTTGTGGTCCCCTAAACTAGATATGTACCAGAGAAAACATATTGAAAAAAGACCTCAGGAACACGGCCGCCATGTTTCAAATAAAACGGCTATGTAGCATCATAACTAGTGCGAAGTTTACAATTACAATACACAGATTGCGAAAACACGCCGCAGATAACGTAGAACACAACGTAACAAGTAATCAGTGTAATCGGTCAGAGATACCGCCGGATGAATCACGCTGTTTTGGTGCCTCGCAAATATAGGTACAAGGTATATAATTAATCTACACTAATATTATAAAGAGGAAAGATTTGTATTTCTGTATGTTTGTAACGAATAAGCTCAAAAACTACTGTAGAGGCTTTAGAAATTCTTTCTTCAATGGAAAGCTACAATATCCCTGAGTAAGCAAAGGCTATATTTTATCCCCGTATTCCTACGGGACTGGGAAATACGTAAGTGAAATCGGGGAACAGAAATTTTATAATAATAACTAGCTGATGCCCGCGACTTTGTCCGCGTGGAATTTGTCATTCCTTTGCGTTTAGAAAATATATCAAGAAGGATAATCTACACTATCTATCTATCTACATTAATATTATAGAGGAAGGATTTGTATTTTTGTATGTTAATAACGAATAAACTTAAAAACTACTGGACCGATTTTAAAATTTCTTTCACCATTAGAATGTTACATTATCCCTGAGTAACATAGGCCATATTTATGACGAAAAAGAATTAGGGATCCTTAATAAAACTTGACTGTACGTGCCGGGATTGGAACCCGAGCCTCGCGAATGAGAAGCGGGCTCTTTAGCTACTGGGCTATCATTGCTATTTATATTTTTGTTATTAAGAACATCCTATATACAACGCGTCACAGAATAAGCGCAATTCCTCATACGTACCCCGATTAGTATACTAACATAAAAAATGGTGATGCATTCGTACTTTAGTTTTAGCGATAACAGTACGGTTTCCATAGTCAGTCCTAAATTTAGTTATGAATTAATTTTTCGGAAAAACTTTACACATATTAAATATAGCTGAAATCAATTGAGTAGTCGTTACTAATTTCAGGAATTGCGCTTATTTTCTTACGTATTGTAAAGCCTAGGACACTCTCTGGATTATGAGTTTTGAATTAGTTCTTGATATCAATGGCTACGCATGTGCTCATATTAACAAACAAATTTCCTCAAGGAACCCATAGTGAATTCTCAAAAAAAGAAGTGGACTTTGTATGAAGATTGAAGAATATTTGTGCCAAGTTTCAAGTTGAAGATAAGGAAATCTTGTTGTTTGTTTTGAGTAGTATTTCTACAAAGTTTTGAATTGATACACCCAAAAATTAAGGTTTTCCAAACATACCAAACTCAACCTCTACTTTCACCCTTTTAGGGGACGATTTTGAAAAATCCCAAAAATACGTATCTCATTATTTATTTCTAAGAGTAGTTGTGCAAAGTTTCAACTTGATAGACGTAAAAAACAACACGTCTCCATACAAAATCCAACCCCCTGTTTCACCCCCTTAGGGGTTTTTTTTTGGAAAAACCAGAAATACGTATCTTGTTGTTTGTTTTGAGGAGTATTTTTACAAAGTTTGGAATTGATACACCCAAAAATTAAGGTTTTCCATACATACCAAACTCAACCCCTACTTTCACCTCTTTTAAGGGACGATTTTAGAAAAATCCAAAAACACGTATCTCATAATTTATTTCTAAGAGTATTTGTGCCAAGTTTCACTTTGATCGACGAAAAAAACAACACGTCTCCATACAAACTCTATCCCCCTGTTTCAACCCCTTAGCGTTTTTTTTTGAAAAAACCAGAAATACGTGTTGTGTTTTTTGTTTTGAGGAGTATTTTTACAAAGTTTCGACTTGATACACCTAAAAATGAAGGTTCTCCATACATACCAAACTCAACCCCTACTTTTACACCCTTAGGGGACGATTTTAGGAAATTCCAAAAACATGTGTTTCATCATTTATTTTTAAGAGTATTTGTGTCAAGTTTCAACTTGATAGACGTAAAAAACATCACGTCTCCATACAAACTCTATCCCCCTGTTTCAACCCCCTAGGAGGGTTTTTTTGTAAAATCCAAAAACACGTATCTCATCATTAATTTCTAAGAGTATTTGTGAAAAGTTTCACGTTGATAGAATAAAAAAAAACATGTCTCCATACAAACTCCATCCCTGTTTCACCCCCTTCGGGGGGGGGGGGGTTTAGACCATCCGGAAATACGTTTCTTGTTGTTTGTTTTGAGGAGTATTTTTACAAAGTTTGGAATTGATACACCCAAAAATGAAGGTTTTCCATACAAACGTTCAACCCCTTTTTCACCCCCTTAAGGGTTGAATTTCAAAAAATCCTTTCTTATTCCTAGCCTACGTCTTAAAAACAATAGAAGTGAAAAAAATCAGCTTTCTAGGTCTAAGGGCTTAGGCTGGGCGTTGATGAGTCAGTCAGTCAGGACTTCTCTCTTTATATATATAGATATATAATATATAGCATATTATTATTATGAAGTAGAATATTAACTAGTTGACATTTCGACATATGGTTCTGCATCTGAAAAGACTAACCTAGTATTATTGAACTATAGTTGTATTCTGTTTTACATAATAAGTACTAATATTATTACATAATATAACATAATAGAGTTTGGAATGTATGTAATATTCTATGAAGTATTTAATACTCTCTAGTTAAATTACAACTTAATATTTCTATAATGTCAATAACTATGATTAGTAAAATATAAAGCGCTATAAAATACTTATACACTCCCAAATAATCCCCTTGGAAGCTGTATCTTTAGTATCTATGCATCAATTTAAATATGTCCTAAGCACAACGTTGCAAAATATAGGCGTCCACCACAGATTTAAGAAACTAAACTAAAGAAACACTGTTTCCTCATGGTCCTTCCTACTAGTAAGTATAACGACAAATTACTTTTCCTCGTGCAAATTTATATTAATTTCCATACCTACATTACGTCCAAACTATAGTTTGGTTATCAAGTTCAAGTTATGGAAAGGCGCAATAAGAGATAACTCAATTTATTATATCTCAACTACTACGTAATGTATGTACCTACCGCGGAATTTCACTCCCGTAACTTGACCTGCAGGGGAGCTACAAATCAATATTTCTGACATTTCAATTTGTATATTGACACGTTTTTAATCTTGCCCCTTTGTTTATAGTTCGGAAGCTCTCTTTATGTTTGTCTTAATAAATTTCCGAGTACAGATAATGCGTGAACGGAGTGATGGCTATAAATCTTCACCTGTCTTTCACCACTTTTTTGTTTTCTCTTTGATGTGTGTATCGTCGTATCGTATTACGTGTACATATTAATCACGTTTATTTTTGTTGTCAGCGTTGAGCTTATGTTAGATAATTGAATTATTTTTTAACTTTTTTTTCTGATTTAGGCGCTTTGGTCACATAATGAAAAAAGTTTAGTATACTTATTTTCGGTATCGTGTCAATAAAATTGACAGGATATAATAAATCTATTATCAAAAGGAGAGCCGTTATCGCCATCACAGCTTACTCTCACTTTTAATCCCCAAATAGGTAGTACTCCCCAACGCAACTACAATAATACTTTTATCTCGACGAAAACACTTCTAAAATGTATTTTTAATTTTACATAGCAAATTTTAAATTAATAAAGCAATTTAAAAAGTGCATAAATTGAGTACTAAGAGTTATGACGTCACTGGCCTGCAGACGTATTCACAGAGACTCGATACCGTTTCCGTTCGATTCGAGTCGAATCTATCGATATCGGAAACGAATCTATCGAGATGGGCTGCTGTTGGTATCGAAACCTAATGTCATATGTGACACCGATATCGATAGATTCGTTTCCGATGTCGATAGATTCGACTCTAATCGAACGGAAACGGTATCGAGTCTCTGTGAATACGTCTGCTGTACTCGGTACCTTTTTCATAGTAAATTTTCATTGTGACAGATCATAAAAAGCAACTCATTAGACTTGAAACTGAATATATAAATAGGAATTGGGCTAATAAATAACACATTTCATTGATCAAATTATGTGTTTCATCAGTTTTGCTTCATAATGAACATGTTTTCAATTTGCCCTGACCGGAATGAGAAGAAATGGTGTCAAATCATTGTTGTGACTACAATTGTCTAAGCAGTCCTCCGTGTCAGACAACTGAACAAATATGGACTGCCATGAACCAATTTACATGTTAAATATACGACTATTTAAGACATAATGGAAAGCTATTCTGGTCATGTACCATAATGATAAATTATTTCTATAAGTCCAAATTGTTTGTGCAGAATTTTTAGGCTCGTCTCAAGAATCGTTTGGAATATCTGTAAGTTTGTGTAATTTCCTTTTTGCAATAAATATAACCTTGGGGGTAGGAGGTATTCCGTTTCTGGAAATACCTACGTTTCACATATCGTGTATTAAACTCATCATCGTCATCATCAGCTGGAAAACGTTAACTGTTGAGCAAAGGTCTCCCCCATAGAATGCTAAAATGAACGGCAACTTGCTGCTTGCATCCACCGGTAACCCTCTACCTTGACGATGTCGTCGGTCCACCTGGCGGGGCGCCTACCAAAGCTGCGTCTTCCGGTTCGTGGTCGCCACTCGAGAACACCTTCTTCCCCATCAGTTATCGGTTCTTTGAAAGATGTGGCCTGCCTATTGCCACTTCAAGTTTCATATTCCTAGAGCTATGTTCTTAGGCGAATCTCCTCGTTTCGGATTCAATTGCGCAAAGAAAGAAAGAGAAAGAACTTTTAGAGTAGAGTTTGTGTTAAATTTATGATTATTTTTTCTTTTCAAACAATTATGTAAGGTTTTTTCAAAATAACAAGCTACTTTAAGGTGGATTTTCATATATATCTACCTATTTCATTTTATAATGTGTAGGAAGATGAAGTTTATTACCGGAACTTTTATGGCAAACTATCATAGTGTTTAATATCAAAATAAACAATTCTTTACGCAATAAACGTGAATAGCAAATCAGCGGGATGCCATTTCCAGTTGTTTTGTTAAAAATATTATTGGCCATTAGCATAAAAAACAACATTAAACAGAAAAACTCGAAGACATGATAAATCATCAGCGTCATTTCTAAGATTTTAGCTTCTTTCTCGTTTATGAAACTGTTTTTGTATGCTATCATATTTTCTACTTAGTTCAAATTCTTTTGAGGCTTCACATGACTGACTGACATGTTTTACGGCTGCTTTTCGTAGCATTTCTCATTGCATGTCCTGACTGTTCAGATCGGAAGTAATCCATGAGTTTAACAAAATATAAAACAGCTGTTCTACGCAGCTAATGTTTTCATATTTTCGTCAAATCTAAACCGATTTCGATTTTTTAAAATAAAATATACAATAGGTACCTATTGCATGATGTGTCAAAACTATGATCCTCCTACCGCTACAACAGCAACATTCCATCGCCATAAATATCTGACACATACTCGTAGCTACCTTAATACAAACAAATTATCCAATAAATTTAAATACATCGACCAGTAGTTAAATGGACCACCCAGAAACTTAGCCGAGATAATGGTACCAATTTTAGTGGTACTATTAACGGGGGCTAGTCCAGGAATAGATTCTCAGCGCCGTTAGCATCTCACCTGTCAGGCCCAACCGGGTCTGGGCCTTGTCCACCAGACGGGCGGATGTCGCGACTGTCGTAGACAAAATTGACAAAATAATTTCGCTGCCTTACCCGAAGTTTCTACACAAATCCGGGTATTCAAAAGCGAAATCTCTCGAAATCCGAAAAGTTCTGGTCTAGTTGGGTAAAATTGATGGACAACAAAATAATGTAAAAACTAAATATTTATGAACAGTAAAAGAGAATGTCACCAAATACAACTATCCGATAGCCTCAAGTGACTTGAAAATGATGCCAACAGGACGAAAATGTCACAAAATGTACTTAGTCATTCTTTTAACGATATAGAGATGCGAACAGGAAAGGTCAACGATCCCGATAATTATCTTTTTGCTAGTAGCAATAGCAACTAAGTACTTTGGTAAATGGTACGTAGTATTGACAATGATCACGTACTCGTCTGATGAAAGGTGAATCATCAAAGGTGTGTCTATTGATTTTTCTTGTCAATCACAAATTAATTGCTATACCGATATTCTAGGGATGACAGACAGCAGGGGATTATGGCACGCCCTCTTTTTATGTTACCGTTTGAGCTAAACAATCCTTGGATATAGGAATATTAAAGTAATAACTTTAAAAAAAGGAAAAAATACTTGAATATGTGCATAATATTTTTATATATTTTCGGTTTTTAATAAAAGAAAGATATGATATGAGAACATCTGATTACAAAAATTCTTACTGCAAAGATGAAAAGAAGAAAAGATTCATTGCATACATCACAGACCTAAATCTTTCTTGTGACATTAATGAACTAAAACTTCGAGTAATGAAAGTAAGTGAAATATCATCACTGCTCCTGCTCACGTGGGAAGCTGAGCATCAATCTCATAGGTATATAGCCTGTTATTTGTTTTACGTCAGAAATTGATCGATCATTGGTAGTGTCGAGATTTTTTTCTATTTTTATCTCCGGCAGCACGCGCGAGACTGAATGTTTTCAATGTCTGGGACTGAGATTCATGGCCATATTAATCCCTATGTATTATTTTAGTTATGGAACTTCAAGGTTTTCTATTTAAAAATAAAAATATGGTTTTTCGAGCACAACCTCATGGGTATTACAATAAATGTTAATCAAATTTTGCGTGTACCTTAATTTAATACAACGGTTTACTTGCTACATGACAACATACGATTTGCACCAACTTTCATGTGCATATCGACCAACGCCATGTGTCTTTATTTATACGTAGGTATCCCTACTTCACATATTGTTCATGCTTTAATAACAATTTATTTTCTTTTTCCAGATACATGACAAGGGGAAGTGTTGCCAGTAAAATGATCGGAATCACATAAATGCAGAATGCTATTTTTTACATTGCTAATCTAGATTGTGCTAAACAACTTCCTAAATTTCAATATTTTTTGTGAGTGACTTAAAAGTTTTTTGACGATAGTTTATGCAATAAGTGATACTTTACAGTGCATCGTATGTGAAACTATACTGTGACGTCATCATGGCGTTTCAGATGCCCCTCCTGTTTTACACTTCCATAATGTAAGTACACTATTTTAATTAAATAAAGTCCATAAAACTGATTGACCTCATAGAAATCCTACTAAATCTATCGACGTTTATTTGGTGGGTGCTTAAACAGCGAACAAGTCGTAAAACTGATCATAAACTTAATTAATAAATTTAATATCCTTCTTTGACCCGTACTATCACGGATTGATACTCGTCTCATCTTAAAAATCTGGCTCACAGACAGCAGAACCTAACACAAACCATCATCATTATCTTGTTCTTTTCCCATTATTTAGGGTCAGCGTAGTATGTCTTTTTCTTTCATTTATCCCTATCAACCATCACAATATTTTCATTCATTTCTTGTTGCATATACCCGTAATCCTTAACACATCAATCTTTTCTTTGGTCTTCCCCACTCACCTATAATCTTAGAGTAGTTAATTAATTTCAAACTGCAAATGAACGGTAGGTAGCCAGAGAATGGCAATAAAATTGCTTTTGAATTTAATTTAGATGTTGTTTTTATAAGTAAACGTAAAGTCCTAATTATTTATTTAATTTCGCAGTCGATGTTTTGCGGTTTCTATTTTTTGCGGTCAGGAATCAGTTTAAATACAGTCCGTGTATCACAAGCTTAATTATGATTAAATTTTATATTGTTTTGTTATGTTGCATCGTTATAGAATCAGTAAAGCATTATAAATAAATTTGATGCTGTCAACTGATGGCACGGCTATTGTCTTCAAGATTTATTTTATAGCTACACTACTTATAATGAAATTTATGCTGCATCTTGCGGCTCGTAAACTTTATTTATGCCTTGAATTAGTTCGATGTATTAATATTTTTGTGTATTGTAACACACATTAAACAGTCGCTAACGGTTTATTAAGCGTCGAATGATCAGCAGCAAATACAAAAAGCGAGAGAAATTGCATTTTTACTATTTAGAAAGGCATTGTAGATTTTATTGTGAAGAACGATATTATGAGCAAGGAGAAACATGAAGGAAAAGATAAATAGATGAAGAAGATAATACAAAGAAGAAGATAGACGACAAATATTTACCGAAACAAATCACAACGTTAATCTAATTGAATTATCCATGGAGTATCACAACAGTTTTACATAATTGTATCTATTTTCTAACGAGTCTGAAGTTCCGCACTTTAGCGGTTTAATCGCAGTTGTGTAATTGCGTGGTCGATATTTATGAACGGACGGTCTGGTGGGCGATCTTGATCTGAAGCTGGTCCAGATACTGTGTCACCTAGTGCCGCTGTGCCCACTGTTAACACCATTACGACGTGTCCTGTCCATACATGTTCTGAAACCAAGAGTTATTAATATAGTCTAAAAAGCTTTTGCGTAACTCACACCTGCCCCCCTAGCCAAGTGGCATTGCACAATCTAATCGAATATTCTTTTAGATTGCCATGTATGGGATTGACATTAGCGTTAGCGCTCGTTGGCAAGTGCTTATGTCAATCCCATACATGTCAATCTAAATGAACATTCGATTAGATTGTACAATGCTACTTGGCTAGGGGGGCTGATGGATGCAGCACAAAGACGACGCTTGTATACTTCAGAATTGACCCTGAGATTAATCCTATACAATTTCATAAGCTTTGTAGACAACAGTTGTTATAATTCGTAAGAGTTTTGAGTTTGCGTTTTGAGTTTTGTTAGCGCTTTTATCAGTAAATAAATAAAATGTCAATCAATCATCCTAATCAATTAAAATCATGTTTAATAGTTATGAGATATAAATATTGTAGCATATTAAGTGACAATTTAAACCAACCTTTGCTATGCACTGTCTGCAATAAATACTAGTACTGTGTTGATGTAATAGATTTATTGTAGGAGTCTTTCGCCACTTTCGATTTTCATTTATTGGTAACTCTAATTTACATAAATAGTACTAGCCACAATGATATTAAATTTTAGAATTTCTATGTGTAACTTACGCATTCTATTGATCACAGTTTAGAATTCCTGAGAACTCCATTATAATATGTAGTCTTGGAACTTCACCAATAAATAAAACCGATGAATGATTTTATGTTTATGTTTCTAATTGTTTATTTCTATATAATAATAAAGCGATTTAAATTAAGCTAGTGTTTTGATAAATTGCTAAAATCCAGTAAGCAAAATAATTTTCTATCAGTGCTGGATTAACATAATAACCATTCAGTGCCACTCGATCTAAAAACTGGATTATCAAGGCAGAAAAATATAAACCCAAATAAATATATCTAAACCTTTTAAACAGATCTACCTATTTGTCGTGCCTACAGTCCTACTATTCTAATTGCCATTATACACACTTCCTATTTCCATTAGCTTTGAATAGTCTATTGCCAAATCCTACAATAAGCTACTGCTTGACAAATGTTCTATTCTCAGTACTTGTAATTGATTACGTTTCCTGTAGGTACATCTAATTGATTGATTATGTACGTACTGTAATGCTTTGAAGTTACAAATCTATTATTTTTGTTGCCTACCTACTTATTTTAAGGTGGTGTCATGACATCACGTTATCGCTCATGTCCTTTCATAATATTTCTTTTGAAAGGACATTGATATAGCGCAATTTTGATTCTACCTTTTTAAGATTTGTATCCAAATATGTTATTTATTGTTCTGTAATGTTTATGTATGAGTTATAATATTTCCGGGACATATACATATAGGTACTTGTCTATTAGTGGTTGCCAAGTTTTTTTATTCTACTTCACAATATTAGGTCTGCATCATTATGTTCAAATGCTTGATGTGATAATCATTTGGTACCTTTACTTTACGAAACTTTTAAACATTGATCCACTGAATAGTATCTATAAAAGTTGAGTAAGTATACGTGCAAGTGGTTAATTAATTACTTCGAAACTTATCTTAGCTGTCGGTATTCTAATATTATCTAAGTTCATAATTATTCGGTAAAGTGTACTCTATTCTCTGGTAAGAAGGAAGGCGATTTTCGTTCCCTATTTAGCTATTGGAGCTTATCAGTATCGACGTATGCGGTCCGCTATCCGCAATTAACACTAGCTTGATTTGGTATTGTCAAATCTATTTTATCGACTATGCAAAACCAAACACAGGACCAGCAGCTTTGTTTTCTAAAACATTTCCTTTATTAAGTAGAAATTTCCACAAACTTGAGGTAGGATTTTTATTAAATTAATAACCTCATTAATTTTATTAAATTGAGGGGACCATTGAAAATTCGGTATTAGGGATAAATGTGACATCTAATATAAACATGATAATGATACTGATAAATAGGATACTAAATGAAATATGGATAGGTGAAAGAACGCAGGTTGTAAGTACTTCAGAACATAAGTATCGAACATACGTGACATTCACACCATAGTCTAAGGTATTCAAGACGATGCTCCTAAGATTAAAACGGTACAATTATATATCTTGATAAAATTATTAACATCAGGTATCGGCTTAACTACTGCAAGCTTTGCATCTCAACTGGCTACGCCAACCCATTCCATATAGATTTTACATGAGTATGAATTAACAGACGTTTTGTATCGGACACTTGAGCATTTAGAATCTGATTCCACTTTAATAGAGGTGTTCACAAGAAACATGTTTTAGAAGACCGACAAAGTAACACCCCCTTTAATAATCGTTTTGTTTGGTTTCTCAAAGAATACTAAAATGCTGGGATTTCAACCTATTTTTTTAATGTTCGGCCTTTATGTTTTTTTATTTATTAGGGTTGTTTTTTTATCTAGGTAGTTGCAAAAACCCTTGAATTCTTTCCCTAGTCGATTTTGGGAAGTGGTATCTGATCGAGTCAGACTACGGCAGACATAACATAACTCCTTGTCTAATAAATACCATGAACTTAAATGAAAGAAAATGCACAATTACTTTTTATATAAAAAGATTTTATATAAATATAAAAAGATTTCAAAAGTATCCCCGTAATCGCTGTCGCGGATAGAACCAGATATGGGCGCCAGTTGAATAGGTGATAAAATTATTAATTATAATTATTAAAGGCTAAGTGTGAGACTTGATTAATGGCCTCACGATAACACAGCGAGTTAAATCGTCGGGTGGACGGGTTGGTCGGGAGCGTGCGCGATGGAGTCAAACGCCTTAGCGAGATCAAAACAGGCTTACTTGGAATATAAAATAGAGGATCCAACAACGTACTTAGAGCAACCTTACTTCTTAATTTATGTTGTGTACCTTATATGGGCGTGAACAAAGAATGCACATACATAGATCCTAAATACAATCTAGGTACTGTTAGACTGCTATAAAGTCAAATTGTATAAAAAACTATACTTTTCCAGGAATGAACTTATGAAGTCTCACTTTAACGCCGTTTATAAAGTTGTTTAAATTTGATTTAACTGATTGTAGCTTGATCTTTTAACACATCTTATACTTTTCATCCTTTTATTTTTTAATTATTATTAAATTTTTATATATTAAATTTATTTTTTAAATCATACCAAGAAATAAACTTAGAAAAGAATCTCAAATTGCATGCCAAATCAATTCTCTAAACTAGTGGCACAAAGACACAAACTGTTAATAATACGCGCACAACAAGAATCATATTATAACTTACTGTATAATTATATATAAATGGTTCTGTTTGAAACAACTCCATCCATCGAAGTCGGAAGAAGATAATAGTGTTAATTTCGTAAACGGCAGCGTTGTTTAATAGCCACAAAGGATACAGTGTGAATGTACCGCTTTTCTCCTTTCAGTATAATACGCGTACTCGTTCAGTGACGGACTTAGTTGAAAAATGGAAGGTTACTTGAGGTCACGGGCGTTGTATTGTCCAAACTGTGTCGTAGGTATTTCTTATTTTGACCAAACTAATTAATTGTAAATTTTTTTGTAATAATATTATTGGGGAAGAATACATTTTAGTGCCGTTTTGGGTAGTGATATGGTATTATAGGGTTCGGAGATGCAAAGGCAAAGTTATCGTCAAAGAGCTGCAGTCGCGTTCGATGGAGGATCAGCCTAGCAATCCAGAGAGGAAATAATGCTAGCCTTCTGGACTCTATACCACGTCATGGTTCGAGATGTGACGTCTGGATTGCAGTTTTTTTTTATCTGTAAATTATTGTACAAAATAGTGTTATTATGTGCAAAATAAAAGTTTATTAATATCTCGTTACCTTCTTTTTCAAACTTTTATTTAAAGTGTCATTTAATTTGGTATGAAATAAAAATTTACTTGTCGACAAATAATGTATTTAAACGATATTAACGACAATGATTGAGAGCCTAAGCATACACGGTACTTTTAGCATCGCTTATCTGCGAACACCTGTAAATGGCTTTGTTGATTTATTTTTATGTGTTAGTTATTTGTAATCTAGCTTTATCGGCGATTTTATTAGAAATACTTTTCGGAAGCTCAATGCAGCAACTGAACCCTGAACTTCGCATACTTTAAACGCTAATCGCGGCGATCCAATGGCTTTTTGGAAGCTGGATGCAGCGATTAAACATTACACTCAGTACAAATTCGAATGCCAGTCTTAGCAACTCGATCAGGCTTCACCTCTCCAGACGCCGATGCCATAGTAAATATACAAGGTGCCTTTTTTTACCGTCTGGAAAAAAATGTGGTGTGATAGGTAAGTGTAATAGATTCATTTGGCAATGTTTCTCAAAAATTTTTTTTCTTTTTTAAACTAATATACATTACTCAATTGTAGTCAATAATACACCCTGAAATATTTGAAATAGGATTTTAAAAAGAAACAGGCTCGTAGCTTCCATTTATGCGCAATCCACCTACAACCGCCAGCTGCGCGTAGTACTGTGCGTAGTTTTCTAGACTTTGTAAATTGCATTAAACATGACTATATTTAACAATTAATCTCGTGTATAACTTCGGCTCTAGATACCTTATACGTCATATTTTTTTCAGACGGTAAAAAAAACATCCAGTATATGCTTATAATATGTTTATTATTAAACTCAATGCTTGGGAACAAATTGATAATATGTACATTGATTTCGATGTAAATCAGCTAAGTACCCTCTCTCCAGTCAGCCTTTTTATTAGTATTTTTATACTCATAGTGTAGTCCAAGTTGGGAAAGTAACAATTTCCTATTCCATTTAGTCACTGAGTCCACTCCCCGTTTTGCTGTGGCCGGGAATGTTTTCTATGGCCGGATATAATGCTGTTAATCCCGTGCTAAGCTTTTGTAGCCGCTGTACCGATGACAGATAATTAAACATTGATGTCTGTATTGCATTGTTGGTGTAAGAAAACGTTAGTCACTTATTTTAGTGGTGTAACACGAGGGGTTACAAAATATTACATTATTATTCTTAGGTAATTCATTTATTAGACTAGTGGATTTATAAAGATTACCTACGTCTTACACGTTATATTATTCCATCGGATCTATCATTTTTAGTAAATAGATTAAAGAGGACATATTTGAAATAAATTTGAATTAAAATCTTATCAAGAATATCATCAGATTTGTCCTGCACTTTTTATTATTCTAATCATCACTTACAAAAATATCTATTTGAATTTTAATAATATTTTCATAAGGACAACGATTAGACGACGACGTTTGGACTCCCAACAGTGATGTTGAGTTACAATGAAACACATAGTCAAGATTACCACAAAAAATATCGATAAAAAAGTCAAATGTCAAATTAGTATGTAGGTATGTCAATACTATTTTACCGACGTAGCTACTAACGCGTGTCTGTCGTAGTCCAGTTTGTCGGCGATCATTTTGTTTTAACGATGACGTTCGAACTTATCCGTCCTGCTAATTTACCTTTTCCACTTCTGTTTTAAACCTGAACTGTTGTTATTACTCATCCAAGTATTGTAAGAATATCTATCTATACCGCTATACGGTATTGAATTGTACCAGATAGAGCAGAACAAGGGAGGCAGAGTATTGAATGTCAGTAGTAAATTCATGGTTCCAGCGGAAAACATTCAGGTACTTATTAATTTAATAGTACCGTTGTTAAACTAACTAACCTTTGAAATAATAAAATACATTCCTAGATTTGACACGGCATTACTGTACTCTCATTAACTCGGAGCATGCTGTGTTTACGCTCGTAACTCCGGAATAATTTCTTGGTTTGACATTTGGATCGCGGCATGGTGCGAATAAATCCTGTAATAACAATAAAACTTCGTGATATCCACTTATAAGGTCACCACTGCGCTTAAATTTTGCATGGCGCGGTGGGTGGTATTTTAATCTAAGATGTCATCTATTACTCTATGGGTAGTGTATTGATAGATAGGTTTGCAATAGTTAAGAGAGAGTTGGTTAAGAGTTTTCTTGTGTGCATAAATAATAAATTTTAATTTAGGGGTCCAATATATCTCGTGAAATGTGGGTATATCTATAGTAAGGGAATACCTGTGCCTACCCCATACATACATACATATGCTCACGCCTTTTTCCCGAAGGGGTAGGCAGAGACAACAGCCCGCCACCTGCTACGATCCTGGCATACCTCACGTGCCTCATCCACATCCATCAATCGGTTCATACAAGCTGCCTACCCCCTCTGGGATAAAAGGTGTAAGATTATTTATTTTTAATACCTATTTAATTTTAATTGACGGTTCCATTTTCTCAGTTAATAGTGGCCCTGTGGATATACCCACTTTTCACAAGACGTTCTTTGAACTCATAAACGTGATAGGTGGTGAGCCCATAGCCAGACCGAGATCTTTTACACATTAATTCTGGGACCTGCTGGTTTCCTCACGATGTTTTCCTTCACCGTCGAGCTAGAGATAAATATGGACGTAAGTTTTGAAAAACTCATTACTATACTTCAAGGTCCGATTATTGAGGGAGCGACTTTTTACTTTCGCGCACGACTCTACGACACAGTATGAACTCTTACGACTTCTGTAATACTAGTAATTACAATTGAAAATTCGTTTGGACGCAAGTCCATAAACTTGCATTTTAATATGAACATCACCATAAAATAAAATTATGAAAACGTATTTCCTTATCGTAGTTATATGTTATTGTTACTTATTACGTTGTTATGCTACCTACATTGTACTTACATAATTAATTGGCTATGCTTGCCGCTTTGAAAGCGTTATTATGCCATGTGACTGTAATACAATAAAAACAATCATCCTTTTGTGACAGGAGACGAGCGAGCGTGACAAAACAATATCGCTATATCTGTAATAGGTGGTAATAGTCAATATGGAAGTTTGAAAGACCAGCACCTGACAAGTTTTCAATACGGTTTAATTTAGGTCTAAAACTATGTGTCTCCGCCCTTTGGTTTTCTTACCCTTCTCTATTTGAAAAGCGTCTCTATAACTATTCGTTTTATTCAGTCTATATCCAAAATGTTGCGATTGTTGCTGTGGAGCCTGCTGCACACGCACTGCGTTGTGATATGCTAGCCTGAGTGACGTCACGTATCGTGCCATGGGCGTATATAGCTCTATAGCGACCGCAAAGGACGCAACAAGCGATGTTAAACCGACTTCTATAAGGGGATATTCCCTTTTTTGTGACCTTATGTAACTTAACCGGCTTGACTGATTTATAAAGTGTGTGTCAGATTCGTTTTTATTTTCGGAATTTTACAGGCTATATTTCTATAATATGTAATAATTAATGTACTTGTTATGAAGTGTAAACCCAATATAGTTTTTCTTTCTATGGTTTTTCAATTTAACCGGTTCGGTGAGTTAAAACTCTGAAACTAGCTGGACATCAATGATGATGTAGATTTTCATAAAAATACTTAAATATAAAATAAATTATTACGAAACTTCCCTTTAAGTGATGTTTTCATAAGGACAAGGACACGTTTAGATTCCCAACATTTATGTTGAGTCAACAATGAGACGCAGAGTCAAGATTTGCACAAATATTTGACGAAGTTGTAAAGGTTTGGTAACTCGTACCTACTTGGATTTACAATTTGTATTTAACATGGATAATTGGTGTCGTAAAATACAAATAAAGCTGTCTCTACTAACTAATAATGTCTAATCTCTAGCACAGTAAATAAATTTTCTAGAGTGTTTAAGTTATAATTATATGAAATAATTTGAAATATAATGAATTATAATAAAAGGAAATAATTTGTTTTGCACTGGAGTAGTCATTATAACGATTATTTAAAACCACTTTAGCTGCACCGTCCACTATCAGAAAAAACAAAGCAAAAAAACCGTTACGTAATTGTTATTTTTAACAGATTTCAAATACGGAGGAGGTTTCTCAATTCGACCGTATATTGTATATATTTTTTATGTGTTTTCGCTGATAACTTCGTCGCTTATGAACCGAATTTGATGATTCTTTTTTGAGTTACCCCAAGGGTGGTACCACGATAAGGAAACCGGGATCTGTTTTTTACTTCTTTTAGTTTCATTTGTTACGATTTGATTTGTTTAAAATTATTATACCGTTGAAACATTCAACCTATCTGTGGGTTGGTCTAAATAAAGGTAAATCTATCTACCCTTATTATTTACATCCCTGGCGCTTATTCTATGTAGGTACTGACGTTTTAAATAATACTTGTTATGTTAAACATTTTCTTATGAATCACATATTCACTTCTGGTAAATTACGAATCAATAACGGTTAAAGATTAACCAGCCAAACATTAATGTATGTAAACATGTCATTGATGATTTAAACCACATTAAGACTATTAATTTTGTATTATAAAATACTTTACATTTACGGATTTTACCTTTTAACAAGCTACATTTAGGTAATACGATAAAATGAGATATAAATCAATGTCAAAAGACCTAGTGTTAAAGCACTTATATTCAAATTAAGTTTCTCAAAAACTAGATGGTAACGACTTCCTAAAAAAATGTGCCAAATTAATGAAAAACAGTTGCGGACATTAACATGTCAAGTTGACACAGCCTTGCGAAGTTCAATGACATTTTCTTCAATTTCCGATCTACGTAAGTTTACTAAAAGCCTCGTGTGAGCTACTTTTTTCCCACTGGAGTCTTGTATCTGATCGAGATAAAGGTTTCCAATAATGCCAGTTAGGCATCCGATGGCCATGACTGGACAAGGACAATAGGTAATACTATTGTATCTGCATTTTGACTCTTGATTTACTAGAATAACTCTTCGGTAATTAAGTACCACTATGCTGTAGCCAGCCAGCAGTGCCAGCAGTAGACATCTCTCAGCTGATATGATGTTGCTATTTTTAAATAAATATTTCAATAAGGATTTCATCTTTGATTCTTGAAGGATTTCATTCATGACTTTGTATCGTATATAGGTTTCAAACCTATTTTGGCTCTACTAAGTACATAATATGAAATCGATGCTCGTTTCTTAGTTGACTCGTAACGTATGGCATCATTTGTTAATGTAAAGTTTTTAAGCTATTGCATAGCTTCTATTGCGGGCCTTGAGCGCGGGGACCGAATCCAGAAATTCCGTAACGAAAAAAACCTCACGCTCCCCACTCCGACGGGCACGGAGGTGTGGCTTGAAGGCCGTGCATTGTCTTACGTCGTTTGTTTTCGGCAGTCTTGTTGATACAAAATGCTATGCAATAGCTTTACCGCGGCAGTCCCCGAGTGCCACACGTCTTTTTTTTTTATCTTAGTCTGTCATGTCAACATCTAATAGACTATAAGCCCTTTTCATTAAGTAGAACCATATTTGTTGGAAAACATTTAAGCAAATAAAACCTAAGTCCTAAAAAATATAATCTCAGTAGTCTCCAGTGAAGCAAATGTGAGCAGACATTCTTAGATTAAACTCCAATATAATAATCATTTTGGCATTCAAAATAGGATAGACGTCAAACATAGTAGAAAAGACTTTTCGTAGAAGGTCCAAGCGTATGTAAAATTAATATGGTTTTACAATGCGCGGCGCGTCTGACGTGGTGCTTAACTTAACCTCAATTTGTGAACAAACATTCTTTGTGACGAATTCGTTCCTTTTCTCCATTTAATAACTACAGAACGCCTCGGATAGCACCTGCTTGAGGAGCCGTGGGCACAATTTGTTCTTAAGTATTTTTATCATACAAGGTAGGTACATAGTTATCTGTATATATGCATTAGTAAGAGCAAATATAAATGAATGAAATCTAAAACGCTAGCAAATGAGTTATAACCCTTATTTTTTATATACATCCATATTCTTGACTGAGTAATATTTAGGATAAGTAGAGATTTTGTTGTAAGCATTAACATTTTTAATGAGTTTATACCTAGGTACCTAGAATTGAAAACGTGGAAACCAGTACCAAAACCGAGAAAATAAAAATTAAATATGCTCACGCTGTTATACCTGCGGGAGTAGGCAGATGTAGGTACTCTACTTATCTCATTCCTAGAAATACTCGCAAGTATATTCTACGGACCCCTTGACTTGACAGGTGGTGACCCCATCATAAGACCGAAATAAATAAATGCAAGTTGACAAATATATGATTTCCTTTTCCATTTTCAGGACACGTAACCCCGGTCTCCTCCATTGTAATTAATGCATGCAATGGAGTTGCTCCCTACTACCACCGTGACATTCATTATACACGCTGCTACCGTGCCTAGCTAGAGTACTCTTGAAAAATGTTCAGTCATGTCGAGTATGGACAGAAATACTCTTCTTTTTTCCATCTACACACGGTTATTGACCTCCCAATACTATGGTTACTAACGTCCATGTAAAACCTTTTTGTCAAATTTAAGTACTTGTCCCGGGCGGTAATTGAACACTAATAAGCAGTGGAAAACTGAGAACTTCGAAAATTATACTTTTTGCTTACTTACAAAAATTTTGTACACATTTCTATTTTTTCCAAAACTACTTTTGTGTTTAATTTCAAAAATGATGATATCCCAGATAATCTTTTGTCGTAAATGAGCAACGTCTCATCAGCTGTATTGTTTTTTAAAAAAACAATGACCTACGTAGGTATATTATGTGTCTGTCGAAGAGTGCCTAAATATGGAAGTTCTAGCATCAGCAGACTAGACTGGGCGTTGATGAATTAGCCACCAAAATCAGGAACTTTAATTTATATTATTATTATAGGTACAAACCATATAATTTAATCTATTATAATAAGTAGAAAGTACAGGTACGGACGGAGTTCAAATTAAAGTCAATACATAAATTATTAAATAATATTAAATTTAAACAACGGAATCAGTAATTAAAATGCCGTAATTCAAGTTACATCACGCATAAAAAATAGATCAGTTTTTAAATCATTAACATTTTATAACATTCACTAGGCCTTTATTATTGACTTCTCTAGCTTATTTGAATAAGTATAACAAAAAAATATGTTTAATGTGGTCATATTTTATTTCTAGTCCTTCAACCCGGATTTGGCGTCTCTGCCTACGCGATTGTTAAACGTGTTTAATGTTATCAATTTATCACCCCATAATAACGCACTTTTCATTCAAATTAAGATACGGAGGCAATACAGCGTGTCCAAGAAAAAGAATCAGAGCTTTGTAAAACGTGAACGTCCGTCGAATATAATGAAACATTTATGGAATTGACTTCAACGTTTGACTTGTCTTGCGCGCGCATTATATCACGACCATGTAAAATTGACGCAAGAGGTATAGTCACTGACAAGTAGTTATAAATAGTTAGAATAACAATGAAGAGAACGCCAACTAAACAAATGAACTTGGCTAGGGTGGCAGTTCTTTAAGTTAAAACTTACGAACCTGGACCACCGGAACCTAAATCATTAAAACACCAAAAAGCCCGATTGCGTATAGGTACCTGAAGGCATTACTTAAATAGCATTTGACATTCTTGAAATAAATTCAGATTCATTTAATCCTTGCAATTAAAATCCGTCTAACATTTTATCATATTCACATACATACTTCTAAAAAAACATTAGTTTTATAAAAAACATACAGATCCAGTGCGGAACGCCTCCCAGATGACGATTTGAAGGTGTTCACTGGCTTCCTCAGCTTTTACCATTATTGAGGACCCGATAATATACTCGTAAAGTTACTTGGAAGAGAACTATACCCAGCAGCGAACTGCAATTACATGATAATGATAATGAAAAATAAACCCTCAAATTATTACTGTGTTTTAATAGACACGCTGTAGATTTGTTCCTGTCTTTTATATATTGTAAATAGCTAAGATGGTAAAATTAATATAATATGTCGCCTTGGAGTGAACGACAGGTTTAATGAGCGTGAAACACTCGCATACTCTGAAATAAACTTCCGTTAGGTTTTTGGACGTACAAAATGAAACAGTTACTGGAAATTATTTTAGTATTTATTCCGTAACAATTTAAAAATGTAGGTTTAGAACAATTTCATTATTAAATACAAATGAATACATTCATAATAATGTTAATACGTACCTACGACTTCATGTTCGTCCGTTGGTATCTGTAAAGATATGAGTTTAGTTCTGGAAATACATAATTAAATTTCAACTGCGTTAGCAGTAAAAAACAAAAAAACTTTTTCGTAATTGCTTATATTAATGTTCTTACAGTGTTATTTCGTGTCTTTAAGTACCTCGTGAAACTTTAACTGACTATTAATTAATAAGTACATACAATCCTTTTTATGTAAACATATCATAATATGGTAATATCTTTTTTGTTTGGCATTATAGGCATATAAAGTTACAATAAAATTTTAGCTACAAGAGTACAGCACAGTCTCAGAAAACACAGTGGTTTTCCTCTAAAGTACTTTCATTTTGTTGAATATTTACAGTAGATGTACAATACATTGAGTTAATAAACAAAATTATGACAATTCTCAATTTAAAACCCAGCAGACGCAGTGGCACACATTTTGAATACATTAATTAATTATAGTGTCAAAGGTGTTTAATTTAAATTTAAAAGTATTTCCTATGGGTGGTCAGCTCGGTTACAACTTTTGTCAAACGGATTGGTAATTTATTAATTTCGAACACTTGGAATGTCCTGGAAACTACGATACCCTTTATTCCTGGCTTTTATTTCACTATACCATGAATTAATTATCGATTGATCTACTTAATATAGGGCCTAAACTATGAAATAGCATTTTTATAGAGCACTTTAAGCAAATAAAAATATTTTTAGAGAGCAATAGGCACGAATTCTTTTCTAGCTTATTTATCAAACATAGCTATTCCGCGTGATATAGGTACCTAACTTAACCTCTCAGACCATGAATCACAGACACAATAGATTTTTAATTGTGTCTCGGTTCCAATTGGAACCGGCGGTTATACAAATATAAAATTTTGAATACATTCTCTTATAACCATTTTTATTTAAACATAATAACTAAGTTCCATAAGGCTTCGAATCCAACACATTTTCAGAATTTAGAACCAGACATTTGTCCGCTTGGATAATAAGACGAACGTAATTTTCCACGTCGAGAACACACACAAAGAATTCTCTATAAAATTTTCATACTATATGAAAGCCTGAAGTTCATGAACATTATGTGGTACAGTACTGAATCCGTGACAAAGAGACAGTGGTGCTTTGTGGCGCTGTCGCAACGCGAGGCGCGACGATCCGGATCACCGGCCATCGAAATAGGACACCATGACACCGAATCTATCTACATAGATAATAGGTACCAACCTAGATGCTATTCACCGGAGTAGATCTGTTACACATGCGTCAGAATTAATTCTGGGACCTGCTGGTTTCCTCACGATGTTTTCCTTCACCGTCAAGCTAGTCTACACTTAACTAAAATTATAAAGACAAAAGATATGTATTTTTTATTCTTGTATGTTTGTAAGTAATAAACTCAAAAAGTACGAGACCGATTTCAAAAATTCTTTCACCATTGGAGAGCTAGAAGATAACATAGACTAAATTTTATACCCGTATCTCTACGGAAACGGCAACTACGCCGGTGACCGCGCGAAACAGCTAGTGATAAATATTTACGTAAGTTTTGTCTTCGCCAGGATCAAACTATAAAACTAATAACTGTAAATAAAATTAAAATATATACATAGGTAAATTATTATTACAAAGGAAATACACCATAAAGTAAGATTAATTAGGTAGTCATGAAGAGAATACAATCTAATTATTAAAATTAAGGAACAAAACCACATGGCACGTGCTGACTGTTCAAACGTCGACACTTAGTGGTTAATCGGCTTAACGAATGAATTACTGCGTAAAGACGGATTAGAATTCAGCCACGGAATGATTGATCGACTAGGTTCAAACATTGAAGATGGCTAGACTGGCACTAGCAATGTTAAGGCTGGTTTACACTAGATTCATCTACAAGTAAAAAGGACACGCAACTCTTGTAAAATAGAATAGAATGTTGAATTTTGCAGTTTAATATTTAATTGCACTTTAGTTTTACTATGGTTCGATGTAGCCGATAAATTAAATTAGACAATATTGATCTAATTGTGTTTTTGTATGTTATAATGACTGGACTTATAAGCCCTTACATAAAATAAATACTTTCTAATAAATTTTTATTTTTGACTCACACTAATGTATTTTGTGACGACCTTAGTCTGTAAATCGCCTAAATCTCCTTGCGCAATATTCTATCCGCACTTACGGTGACGCAGGCGCACGCCGCCGCTTCGGCTTGTAATCGGCGCGATCATTCATGTTCGTGTCTCATTCTTATTTTAAAAACATTAACAATGCCGATTTATCATAATAATAGATAATAAATGTAAAATTATACCGATTGAATGACATTTCGGTAAATAGAGCCGAAGAGTTCACGTTTTCTGACAAGAAGTTTCGCCTTTGTTCCATATCAGTACTTTCACGGAAAAAAAAATATGGTAACCCTAACGATATTTCGGTTGTTCCTACCATTTTTTCTGGTACTATATGTGACAACTCTACAAATAGTTAACTCTACTATACACTTCTTGTAAAAACATAATAGTATAGACAACTATGTGTGTAGTATTTACAACAATGTGTATAGTACGCATTACGATTCAAATTGTATCCCTTACCAAAAATATTGTTATCTCTACCATACTGTCTTGTAACGTCTACTATATAACTTTGTTCCATCAACATTGCTTTGTAGTATTTACTATATTAGATTGTAGTATTTACTATATTATTTTGTAGTGTCTACAATACTATTTATTGTTGCGTGTACTATAATGTTTTGTGATATTTACTCTTCATTTATTGTAAAATATTTTAAGTCAACTTCATTAATATAATTGTTTATGCTTTTCATATCAAAATATTAATTAGTAGATAATCTTCTACATGAAATAAAAATTATTTTAGCATATGCAATTATATAATATTATAAAGTCAACTTAAAATGTTTTACAATAAATGAAGAGTAAAAATTACAAAACCAGAAAAATATCAGAAAACAGATTGCTCATCATTTTGGGAAACTTAGTTCTAATAAATAAAAACTTGAAAATTATATCTAAAATATTATTAATCAGTTTTACATGTAGCACTTAACAGTATACCGAATTATTATGAAGTACTAGTTTGAATAAAATACCACATACAAAAATAAAAGTTACTATGTTTAATTAACATATGAGATTTTTGAACAAATCTTGGTATCTTGGTATTCGCTTGGTTATCAGCACATCGGGGTCATCTGACAATAGATCTTGCACGATAATATTGCAAATTTTCCTTCTGATAAAGTTAGACAACAGTCCTTCTTCTTTGTGCAACTTCAGCAAATTTTTGCCCTGTGCAGATTTGCTTAATATGTCCAGCAGTGGCTGAAACCAAATGAAATAGATTAAACATTAAGGTACACAACAATTACCGTACCCTGAAGCTCTACACGTGAGCTGGCGTTGCTCAATGAGTGACGACTTGTGGCAGGCTTACGTATGTCCTACACAACTAAACACAGACAGAATGGTATTATATGGGAGCAAAATGGTTTTTACAGTTGTTGACACTTTCACGTAAAATTTTAAATTAGAGGTCAGCATTCAACTAGATTGTATTGTAACGCCTACAACTTTTATTGTATTTTTGTACAAAATTATCGCACAGTTATCATTTTTTTAGTTAAATTTACTAAATAAATCATTAACATTACAATACATTGCCAACTAGATGTATTGCAACGCCTACAAAATTTGTTGTAATGCTTTACAAAAGTATTGTAATGTACACATTATTTTAGTAAAATTTACTAAAAAAAATCATTAACGTTAGAATACTTTTGTACAGCATTGATATAAAATTAAAGAAAATATAAAAATTCAAATTAAAACAAGCGACAAGAACTAAATCCACACATCTTTTAAATAAAACCTTGTGTCTAATCATTGTCTAAAACATTTGAAGTCATTAAGCTTATTTTGATTTTGCTGCAAATGTATATTTTCTGTGATAAAAGTAGGTTTCTGCCTATTTATTTTCGGCGTCATTTGGCAAGGTGCTGGGAATGATTAGTTACTGTCCGGTAGGTAAGGGGCATTTTTTAATAGGTAGATTATATGATGCTCAGTCAGACTTCAGTTCCTATTTGTAAAAAAGATTTAATAAGCCGAGCAAACACAAACTTACCTTTAAAAATTTCAATGTATTCAGATAAGTGCCACTCTGTCAGTATTTTGGCGAGTGTCCTCGTCCATTATATTTTCACAAAATCAAATTATTCACACGTAGAAAGAATATACGAGCATATTATTTGTACAAAACAAAAAAATCAAGCACAAACTGCAAACTCATCGTATCAGCGCCATAATGCCGGTAGACGCGGACTCGACTAGCCGCAGGGATGCGCGGGGGCCGGTATCCCTTCCTCCCGTGCCCCACGCCCAGCTGCCTACCATACACATTGTAGCCGCTATCATCTCATTCGTTGAGAGAACGATGCATATTGTAAACACAACGATATTATTGCAACTATTACTTGCCTAATTGTTAATAAAACATTTATATAGTAACCCTTACAATGTTGCAAGTTACTAGAAATGAATATTGCCCGTTACAAACAAATTGTCACTGTTACACAAAAGATACTTGGTGATACGAAAAAAATCGTAAGGCCAACAGAAAAATTGTTAGGAGAACTAATTTCCATTTACTACACATTCTGGTAGTATTGTAAAAATATTTTTTTCCCGTGTTCATTTAAAATGATAGATACGAATATACGTACCTAAATTTATTGTTTTGTTAGATACTGAGTACCTAACTAGATTTTAACCATCTGGGTTGGGCTGTGTTCGCATGGTGGTCTGTAAGATGATGCAGATTATATATTTCGAGATGAAATAATACACACGTTTCCACTTTCCATCTACTTGGGTACTATATAGCAGTAGCAAACTAAATAGGTCTCAAATTATCTCAAAATGACGTTGATCTGTAAAACTGTTGATCAGTCCGTCAGTAAATATATTTTACTTACATTTAAATTATAAAAAAAAAATTACGTTATCCTCAAGAGGGTCAGAAGAGGTATTCCGATCCTAGAAATACCCACTTTTCACCACTATGTTTTGGAAGCAATTTTGGGGGTGGGTTTCCTTACGATGTTTTTCTTCACCGTCAATCAATTGATAAGTATTTTAAAAATTCTCTGGTGCCTTTTGCAGGGTTCGAACCTGGTTTGAATTCAAGACTCATGCATTTCTTTCTATTTTACATAGTCAGGACTGAAACTAATTAAATTAAAAGATGCGAGTTGTTTATTTTTTCTGTGGTTAGACTTGACTGAAATAGTCGTAAACTATAAGCTCAAGTAACGTGAGACTAAATAGTAGAAAATACATTTGTAAACACGGATTCAATCCGTAAATATCGTGGTATTTACGACGTCTCGACATTCTGACGCCGAAACTTGCCTTCATATCTGGCTACAGGACAAAGAGTCGTTTGAAATCAACGTTGCTATGTATCCATACATACTTGTTTATATTGCGATTCAAATTGCTGAAACAGTATTGTTAGTCTTCAAATAAAAAAAAAAATTGATATCGGTAAAATGATTAATTCGTACATTAAAAACTTTTTATTAATTCGACCGGCTACCGTCTTGTGGCATTACATTCATTGGTCTCGATTTTCATTGTGATTACGCATTATGACAGTTGCGTTGTTGGGTGTGTTGAAAAATTCTAACTGTTAGGTTGTTACCAGTTGAAATTATGGCTCCTTCCTCATCACGGAAGACCCTTAGCACAGTAGTGGGCTGTTAGTATTGATACGATCGTGCAAAACCACCTAGTAGCCAAGTATGAACAGTAAACTAGGTGTAAGGTGTAGTTGGTAAAGTAAACAATGATTACAAGGTTCAATCACGCGACGCATAACACTAATACAGTAGTGTAGTGACCTCTATATGTGTACCGGGTGGGAATATGACACTAGTTGTTAAGTGATTTCAATATTCTACTATTAATATAAACGTGAAAGTTGGTATGTATAGATGTATTGGATGTTTGTTCCTCTTTCACGCAAAAACTACTGAACGGATTTTGATGACACTTTTCAGCTATATAGCTTATACATCAAAATAACACATAGGCTATATTTTATTCCCGTATTCCAACGGAAACGGGAACTGCGCTGGTGAAACCGCGGGGCGCTGCTATCTATGTACTTTTACGGACGCACCGCCTGTCATGTTTTGGGGGTCTAAAACTAAACTTTTAGGTTGAAAGGTAAATATTTCTAGGAATATTATACCTCTCACAACTCCCTCGGGAATAAGACGTACTTAAGTTTATTATGAGACAATTTGTACAAAAGTTTTTGAAAGCTCAAGTACAAAATACTTACGAGTCTAAACAATATTGATACATTGGATCTTCTACACTACGCCCTTGAATCTATATCTAGTCCTATAAATATTTGTTTAATCCCTTCGGCCTATCGTATGATAAAAGTTCGTAAACAAACAATATTCCCTTTGTAATAGCGAGACCTTGCGCATGAAGTGTAAACGTTTGTCCGTCAACTGATTTCTTCATTCACTAGGAAAATAGTGAATTGTTTAGTCTATTTTTTGAAGTGGGACAACAGACAGAGTACTATAATCAGGATAATACAGGAAATATCTATACAAAAATATATCAAAATAAATGAAGATCAATTTCCGCATGTATGGAAGATTACTTAAGAACGGCTCCACCAACTTGCATCACATATATACTTTTTATTGTAATCTTAATTGCCAGAACAAGAATTCTATTAAAAAATCTACCCGTGCGAAGCCGAGGCGGGTTGCTAGTAGAACATAAAAGTGCAGTTATGATAATAATAGAGAGAAGCGTATGTCTCTATTTAATTACTAATAATAACCTATAATATCTATACATATAATAAAACTCCAACGGGACCGTATTTGTATATTTTTTCTGTAAATTTTAGTGGTAGTTTTAGTGTGTGTAAAACTCATATGCGGGTCTTAAAAATTCTTTCACCGATGGAAAGCTTATTTTTGTGGGAGTAACATGGGGTATAATTTTCCCACGGGAACAGTAATGAAACGGGAACCGCGGTGCGCTGTAAGGACTATAATATAACTATGGTTTCCTCAATAAAAATCTTTTACATACGTCTTTGCCTCTACCGTAGTCGAGTAGAAAGCAGACTCTACACTAGGTATGTTCTTCTTGCGAAATGTTTCCAGCGAATTATACTATCGTTTTCCTTGTTTCCCTAGTACACGGCTCGGATCGTGTAGGAAATGTTCCGACTTGGCAAGCACATCCAAACATAGCTGGCATGCCAGTGCTAATATTGATTTTCTTACAATTTAAATTGTGATTCTGTGACAGTAAATGTTAACTTTGCCTTCACAATTCTCTTACAGACAAAAGAGAACATTTATTTACAAAGAAAACATACTTTTGTTATTTTTAATTAATTTTTTTTCAAGTATCACAACTTATATAATGGAAATAATATACATTACGTTACCTTTAGTTTCTGAATAAAATCAACAACTTTGATTTAAGTTTCATAGAGAATTAAATTCTGGCTATAATATAGATACAAAACATAGATATAGGCTAACTTCTGAATTTGCAACATGTAGACTTTGTGTTTAATTTTTATGGCAAATTCCCATTTTCTACGTCATCTTCACTGTTAATTTAATTTCAGATCTTTAGGCAGTACATAGTTTACGCTGAAGCTAGTTTGATATAATAACCAGAGCTAGAACTAGTTAATCTATGAAACCATCATAATATATCACTCCCATTCAAGGCCGACTTATTTGCAAGTAACGGTAAAAACAGTCATGAATCTATTTTCACTTTACCGTTCTGGCAATTTAATTTTCATATAAGGAAGCTTCCTGATGGTATTTGTTATACAACTTTATATCTTCCTGTACTGATCTTTTATATCGTTTTTAATATAAACAACATGTCATGTTTGTCGTCCGGAGTCTAGCAGGCGGTCATTTGATCTTAATAACTCTGCAAACATACAAAGTGCTTGTAACGAGACACATCTCAATTTATGAAATATTGTTGGGACACGGTGTTTATTTTAATTTTTGTTATAGACTACTGTTGGGCTTAGAGGTGGCACTGTAGGATTATTTGTTTGAAAAATCATGCGTTGTTGTCTAAGAAATAAGTTGACACGCCTTATGATCTTTCGCTCGCAATGAAGTAAAAGGACCTTCGTTTGCATTGTATAAAATTCATATGATCTTGGAAAACCTCGGTCATGACTTTCAAGTTTATTATTCTCGCAAAACGAAAGAGTTTTTTTTTTAAGAGAAAAGAGGTTAAACGAGCAGATGGTAAGTGAGTGTATTTCAAATGCACCTCTACCAACACTTTTCTTAAAGTGTTCCAAAATTAACTTGAATGAAGGCGCACAAAACAAATATTAACCTATATTTGTAATCAGATATCTCTAACTGGGTTAAATGCCCCATATCGATCACACATAATATATTTCAAATAATCGTAACGGAAGTAATCATATTGCTGATAAATCGTAAAATTATAAATGATGGACTTTTCTCGGAAATTCATAGTAGGGCGGAATAATACGCAGACATTTACCTTATGGTCCACTTTTCTTAAGTTATCTACGACTTTATCTTTCATATCTATGAAGTACAAAGGGTTTCTTAACTCTGTGTTAATATCTTCCTATCCATTGAGAAATATTTGCAAGTTAAGATAGTGAATTAGGACTGCCCATAGAATTAAAATTGTATACGTATATTACATTTCTTTTATAAAAATACTAGGGGGTGCCCATCAATTAGACATAGCTAAATATTTTTTTCGCACCCGTATAAAAATGTTATCTAAATCGTTATAGTCATTTTCGAGAACACAACTACAAACAAATATTGCTCGTACAGGATATTTTGACGACATTAAATTAAATTTATTCAAGTGAAAATCTCGGACATAACGATGAAACGTCACTAGTTAAAAAGATAAATGGAAGCACTTAACTTGTGATTACTTTACTTAAAATGTATTTACTTAGCATCCAAAATGAATTACTAAGAAAACTTTATAAATACCAAATAATCCAGTTTTTTAATTGGAGGTCTGTTAGTTCGTTGTTCTGTGCGTCATTCCTGAGTAAATGAAACCAAGCCATTAATTTTGCCAAATCACTTTTTCGTCTCCCAACCCGGCGCCTGCGCAAAGCTAAGCAAGTTATAAAACAATTTGTGTGGCCTCATATTTCAACTATTCAAATTTAATGGTTCAAATTCAACTCGCTTCATTGGAATTTAGATAATTTTCTGAGAGCTTCTTATAAATAGTTTTCAGTCGATTCGTTGATTGACGTCCATTGCCAGAAAAGGGACGCTATATGCTTTTAGATAACTATAAAATTAAGTTTTTTTATAGTATAGAGGGCAAACGAGCAGTCTATATATGTCACCTGATGGTAAGTGACTTCCTACCGTCGCCCATGGACACCTGCAACTCAAGAGTCACAAGTGCGTTGCCGGCCTTTGAGGTGGGAGTACGCTCTCTTCTTGAAGGTTTGAAGTTCGTATCGGTCCGGAAATACTAAATTTTTTGTGTTTGTGTTGTTCCACAGATCAGTTGTAAGAGGCAAAAAGCTTCCTGAAAATCGCACAGTGGTAGATTGACCACTATCCACTATATTTTATATGACTAACTCTTGATGAAACCAAATGCTACCTATATTGTATTCGAGATTATCCGTATCCTTTATCCTTACCAAGATATCCTTGGAATAAGGCTTACTCCACTTTTGACGAAATTAGCCGTGAACCACCATGCTCTGTAGGAGTTCGAAAACACTGGTCAGAATAAAACAAATACTAAAGGGTTACTATAGAGTAAAATAAATTTTACCTTTTGAATATTCCAAAATTAAATATTATATGAGAGCGCCGAACCTGCGACATTTTAGCAAACGGCTTTAGTCCACTGTCTAATACTGACTGAGTCTCTTCAACTCAACTTTAACTCTCTTCTATGAAACCTGTAGTCAACCAATTGATGAAAACTGAAATAATATCATACTTACCTCCTATTAGATCTAGATCACGGGCCCCGTCAAATACTTCGTTTTCCAAAAGAGTTTCGTCACCAAAAAGTTTCAGAAACGCAACCCCGCAACCACAACCCCAAAATGGTGTTAGAGAAAACGGATACAATCCAAAGATACCGCATATCGCCACAGCTGTCTTACTGATAAATCACTACATAGTATAAAACAATGTCGCTTTTTCTGTCCCTATGTCCCTATATCCCTATGTCCCTATGTATGCTTAAATCTTTAAAACTATGAAACGGAGGTTTTAGTGTTAGCATTGCGCCCGTGGTAAGCCGGGGCGGGTCGCTAGTAAGTTTATATAAAAAACACTTTGATTACAGAACAACTACTGTGTTAAACATTCAGTTACTCCGTCTAAAACGATGCAGTATGAGATTTTATTTTATGAGTACTAATCGTCGCCTTTCACCGAATGCATGTAAACTAAAGATTTATTTAGCGTTAAAGCATTTCGCATTAAAGAGTGTACTAAAACTACGCTTTCACTTTCATTTTAATTCTAATCGCATACGAAACATCACTTTCTGCATAAAACCGTTGAAAGCATGTCAAAGCAATAGTAGCTATAAAATAATAGGTTAAAAAGCTGGACAATATGCAGCTGACAGCTTGAATAGCTTTAGACCATCTTTAAACATTTCACAAGTGACACGTAGAGACCCTTATAGGTCTACTAGTGGCGCCAGAACGCATGCATTGAATGCACAGGGAGCTAAATCCATTGATTTATGATTGAAATTCTATGCATTTATCGATACAATAATTGCATATAGTTTATATGCACTCCAGATCGTTGTCAGTAGTGTGAATATTTTCTTGTAATTCACCTGCATAGTTCCTGTTCTCGTGAGAATAAGGGAATAAAATATAGCCTATGTTACTCAGGGATATTTTAGCTTTACATTGGTGAAAGAATTTTTAAAATCGGTCTAGCTAGTAGTTTTTAAGTTTATTCTTAACAAACATACAAAAATACAAATCTTTTCTCTTTATAATATTGTATAGATGCCTACAATTTTCAGACTTTTGTATATTTTTTCATGACCGTTTTCGATAAAATTTAAACGAGACCACCTCTGAAGTATGATCTACCAAACAAAAAAAATCATCAAAATAGGTTCAGAACCAATGGTTAATTCTCTAATTGGGCATAATAATGATGTTGCAACGCGTTCAGACACTTCGTGAAGACACTTTTCCAGTTGGATCATCTCCTTAGAAATTACTATCTAACGCTTTATCATTATTTTGTTTTACATTCATTATTATTACCCAAAATTATAGTGCTGATACCGATGTTTTATAAGTAACTTCAATCTCATCCCATTATTTAATATCCTTCTAACATTTATGCTAATTAAATTGTAACTTATGCACCAAAACACACAGTTTAAGCATAGAGTTATAGTTTATCGGGAACCTGCAGGACTGGAGATTAAACCGGAGATGGCTGGCAATGGATTTTAATAATACATTATATATAGGCACTGGTCACTTCCAGATAAGTATTAAAAACAGAACAATGCAATTTAAAAAATATCATAATTTATACAACCTGTGGATGGGACACATGCTCTGATTAAACTTCGATCTTTAATACGTAGTACTCATAGGTATGTAATTTTACTGGACGATATTGTAATATGGATCACAAAAACATTGATTTGATTTAAGTAGTCAAATAAAGGTTTTTGTGATCCATAGTATTAAAGTATTTTATGTATTTTTTCACCAACACAATTTTTAATACAGTATTACAACATGTGTCTTGCAACATGCTAACAGCTATAAAAAAAATCTTTTCCATTTTGAATGCAGAATATCTAAAGCCGATTTTCCAATCGCCGACCTATACTTTGATATGCAACTATGCACAGATATAACATCCCGGCCTATTCTGGACTAGACCTTGTTAATTGCAAGCCTCGGCTGCTGCACACCGTTACTCACTTAGTGCAGTCACGCACTGCAGTAGGAAACGGTGCGGATGAATAATAAGTTTTCAGATAAGGCATTTATTGTATATCATTTTATAACTAAAATAGCTTTTGCGAGATCCTACGGGTGGCATAACAATGCCAGATATGGATATAGTTTAATATAGACCCTCAAAGTGAGATCAAGCTGGGTTTTCAAGTTCTAACAACGCAGTAGGTTGGAAGCGTGAGTGGATAGTGGCTACACCAAATTTAACATAATTGGGCTACACAGATCTGAAAAAATGTTCCTTTTACTGTCATAAAAAGTTCACTCAACTTTTTTCTTCTCGTATGTAATTCATACACAGATAGACGGACAATTAAAAAACAAATATCATTATCTACCCTAACCATACAATTATACATAGGTATACAAAAACACATGTGCATAAACTATTTCATTGCAGTGTTATTATAAGGGTTCCTTAATGTCGGTACATGGAGTGTTACGACAGCGAAAATGACCCCTTCTTACAATTTATTTCAGTGAAAAAACGTCGAAAAACGCCACGACTTTTTGGTCTAGTGCGTACTCTGCGTACACCAACTGCGCAAATCGGTAGGAGCGTTAGTTAGCTATCCCTTGTTACTGAGTAGAAATTAGTTGTTAAAATTACTGGGTCATCCGATTACACGCTCCTGTATAGAATGGAGTTGTAAGATATGGTCGGAAATTAATCTAGATAAGTAACTCGACGGGAATTGGATGTTGAGTCTCCTACACTCGTGATTTGAATAGATGTGTTGTATGAACTCAGCAACACAGACGCAGGAAGGAATTTGATGACAATTGATCAGTGCCATCTGTTGGATTAAAATATTAGTATGATCTTAAAGTAAAGCAATTCTGTTCTGGCTGTGTCATTGCTCATAAGAATATCTATCTGCCTTTGTCTTGTTCCTTATCCAGGTCAGTTTGGTTTTCTTGTAAAATATATATTTTCGTTGATGCCATTTTTATTAAAAGCATCAAGCATTAACAACGATGTACTATTTGATTTAAGAATATATAGGTCAGATTATCTATTATTATTTCAATTTGATTTTAAAAATAATCGATAAGATTTAAAAATCTGATAGTCGTTCGTTACAATCATGTCACCTACTCTACACAATTTTATAAAAATTGTGTTCCAGAAATCAGCGGTAGGTACTGAAATATTTATAATTTTCAAACACCCTGAAATAGTAATTATATTCCTTTGTTTCGTGTGTTATGAGTAAGCTAGAAATATTTACCGGAACGTTGCTAATACATTTTTAACCAAGGCAAATAAAAGATATTTTACTTTAAACATTAAAAATCTAGAATTCAACATCAAAGATTTATGAAGACATTTATGTTTTAGTGTTTTCTGTCTAAACTTTATTACTATGTTATTGTTATGACCTAGGTTCGTGACTGTAGTTAAATTATTTTAGCCTAAATTAATGTAGAAAATTTCAATAGGTATACTAATTAGTGTACATTTTAGTATTAATTTCGTGTTTTATCACGGTAAGTAATTAGCATTGTTGGAAGTGAAGTAAGCCCATCTCTTATACATAAGACCCGGGTTTGATTATCGATCTGGGGGTCGATTTTTGAATCTCACCAAGTGACTAATTCTCACCGATGTGAGTGATTTCTGAAAGTTCGTATTTTTTAAACTCATCGGTGACTTACATTTGTCATACCTATGATATCGATTTCCGAGTGCCCCTACCCACTCGTAATTCAAATCACCATGCGATTGTTTTAGACAGTTAACGTAGTGCCATCTGCCAAAAGTGCCAAAGTATGTTTTTCGGAAGAATTAACAGCGGGGCTTGATTGTGATATTTTGTGATTGCGACGATTTATTGAAAACAGCGTGTGACTTTCAAAAATACGGCTTTTGGAAAATCGGTGATAATTTTAGTCACCGGTGAATTTGATATCACCAGTGAGATTAAAAAATCGCACTCCAGGGCATATATCAGTGAGTTTTTTAGCTCGTCCAGTTGATACACAACGTCAGACATAATAAGACTAGGTTATTGAGCGCCCGTAGGATACCTATACAGACGCCGAATACTTAAAATTTCGTAATGTACAAACTTACTAACTATAACACATACCTACAAAAACATTGTAATGATATCTAAGTTAATTTTATATTTTCAGTACATTTTATATACTTACTTACATTATACATTTAATTTAGCCAGACAAAAAACATTATGTAAACATTTTTTTAGGCTTGCATATAGGTAAGTAAATAACATATTTTTTAATATATTATTTATATACCTAATCAAAATATCCGTTTTCTACTAGTATAATAAGTATAATCTCACGCCTTTTTTATCCCCGAGGGGGTAGGCAGAGGTATTCCATTACTGGAAATACCCACATTTCACGAGATATATTGGACCCCTAAACGTGATAGATGGTGAGCCTATCGCCGGACCGGGTCTATTTACACATGTCTCAGAATTAATTCTGAGACCTGCGGGTTTCCTCACGATGTTTTCCTTCACCGTCGAGCTAGTGATAAATATGTACGTAAGTTTTTGAAAAACTCATTTGTACATGCCAGGATTTGATTTCTACTAGTAAAACCAATAATCCCAAAAAAGTATATAGTTATTTTCTTTTCCAGTTTTCTCTAGTTGAATTTAAAGCCACATTTCACGGTACGAGTCCGAGTCTCTAGTCGGGGCTCCGAGTACACTCGGATCACGTTCTTACATGATACAATCATGTAAGAACGTGATCCGAGTGTACTCGGACGCCGGCAATCAATCAGCAGATTAGACAGTGTTCTATTGTCTGATACAAGTGCACTTGTACCATGAAAACGATGCTCTATGAGCTGGACACATCAAACCGGGTCTAACCATCCCGCACCGCGTCCTATGTTTGGAGCTCCTTATAAACAAGAGACCATCCTACTGTTATTATTACGAGCATAGATTTAGTATACTAACGTTTACGAGTGTTTATTACCGTTCACAATAACGATTGCCAATATGCATCAAGCAGGCGCGTTCCAACGGACCCAATGATAATTGCAGTAATTAGTCACTGCGGAGACAATGGTGGATACGCTCTGACCGATTTCCAGTCGGTCGTTATTTAGGAGTGGTCCCACATTCGCAGCATCGCGTGACGTCACATCCCATTATGTCATGGTTGACACCTTATCCAAGAATACCACTGATGGTCATCTTAAAAACTCGTATAGGACTTAACGAAATCGTATTTCTTCTTTGTTCATGGTAGCGCGAGTCTTAAGAAATGCAAGAGGCAATTATGATACGTGTATCGATACAATATATACGAGTATATACTATTGTTTCTTGTATTTTTTTTTATTATTCAATTATTTAATTTTATTTTGATTGGTTAGATTATGGTTCGAAATGTACTTCCAACACAGATGAACTGTTCAAGGAATAAAGAATATGAATATGAACAATATATACGTATGTCCCCAAGGGAGTTGGCAGAGATATTACATTAATAACTACAGAGACAGGTGGTGAGCCCATATTCTTCACCATCGAGCCAGTGTTAAATACAGTTAATTAATTAGGATCAATAACAAAACATACACAAATCAGATTAATATGAAGATATAAAGAGTCAAGTGCGGTGGTAAGCGTCTTAAGGCACTGTCAAGTGTGAAAGTTTTACTTTAAATACAGTGCCATTATAATATGTAACGAATACAACATTATCATTGCATATTAACACCCCTCAGTTTTTGAGTGTTCGTTTTTGAGAATCAATGATTCAAATTCAAAATATTTTTTGATTATAGGAAAATTGCTTTAGGTATTGTACAAATATATGCGATTTTTTTAAATACAAAATAACAAAACATTTTTTTTAAAGAGAATCCTCCAAGATATCTTCTATACAAGCATTATGTTCAGTTTCACACCTCGTGACTTTCAACAAGTGAATAACTAGCTAAGAATTTTAGAGTCGAGTTCATTAAATAATTGAATAACCACTTCCATGACTAAATATACAAAACCATTGAGTCGGCATGATTCGTATGTTTATTGTAATAATAATAAATAACCTGTTTCAATTACACATGAAGTACATAATAAATGTAACACACGATCAGTATTATAAGCTTTTAAAAGTTGTTTACCCTCAATCATTGATCCAATGTCTACACAACAAAATTCACATGTTCGCGTTTTAAAATAACCTACATACATCGCGCAACATTTCTCTTTGAAGTTCTTAGTGAGTAAAATACGCTTTCTCAACAATTTTCAGAGTAGGATTACGAAAATTATAGTTATCCATTTTTATGATTACTATGATACTTCATTACTATCCATATTTATAATACTTTAAGAATTGTTTTGCAAAATTATCCTTGACATGGGTAATAATTCATTTTCAATTCTCAAAAAGATTTGAAAAATTGTTAAAGTTCAAATGTTTCGATTTTACCATTTACCTAAGAGTACGCGATAATGTTTTCTTTTATTCACCTACTTACAATTAAGTACAACAATTAATTGTTTAGAAAGTGTCCTAATCAAAACCAGGTGTACATTACAAAAAAACCACAACCCTGTAATGAAGGTTAAACCGTGTAATGGCTTAATGCACGCTTTGGTACTTCTGAGCACGTTATAACCCCAATTTTACAACATAAACTATTGAGACGAATCACCGCAATTACTTTTATGGGTGCTTAAACAAAGGGCCGAAGTTATCTACATTGTAAACAAATTAATAATTTTGTTTGGGGCTACCGTCGTTGGTGAGAAAGACCTCGTTAGTATTTCCCTTCCGTTAATTTTGCTGTCAAGATACGGTCAATTATACTAATGTAATGAATTTGTTCAATAAGTAATTTTAAGTACGGCATATTTTGTTTTACTCAACTTGTCAGGTAACTAATGATTGAGATACGAGTATTATACTTAAATTAAAAGTGTTTTAATCTACATCTACACTAACTTTATAAAGAGGAATGATTCGTTTTTTTGTTACGTTACTATGTTTTTACTATCATTATTTTATATATATTTAAGATAGGTTTTCTTTGTTTTTCTGTAAATTACTTTATTCTGTTGATAAAATAAATAGTTTTTTTGTATATTTGTTTGAATTTAATAGGCTCCAAAACTACGCGATCGATTTTTCTTTTATACACTACCTGGACTTACGTATCACTGGTCTACAGTGGTATTGTTGCCATAGATATTTAAATGATTTTGGGTCTATTTATGCCCACAATTCATGAAACTATCAATGATTTTGTAAGATTTTCTCTGTTTTTTTTTTAATCTTGACTGGAAAATTAAATTTTATTTTTAACAAGCCGATAATTGTTCAAAATATAAGATATGCAAAAATCATGTACATATATACGAGCACTTTGAGAACTTTCATGAATATATTCGTAATCTGGGAACTTGAAAACGTAAAAATTCGCGATGATATCCAGGGCAATAAAAAAATGTTGATTTTTGTAGAGCTGTGATATGTCAAGTAGGTATTATTAACCGACTCGATGTTATGTAAGGCTATTTCATAAGTTATTGTAAACCATAATTACTAGTAAGACATGAAATTTAAAAAAACTGCCCATGAGTTTGTTGATGGTTCTTCTCGGGGTACTGCATTTGAAACCAGCAGCTCGTCGGTGGAGATGGGCTGCTGATTATATTTAGCCAATCTTTATAGACGTTATTTTTATAATTGTTATTAGACTATTGAGATTGCTAAGTGTACCTACTGTACCTACAGGAATAAAAGATTATTAATATGTATTATATATCTATTCTTTTTTCAATAATAACTAGTCTCATTTTCATAATTGTCATCACAAACGAACACTGACCACTAATCACCCTTTGAAACGCGTGATGATAAAGCTCGGAAATTTAGGCAAAATACGATTTGTGTTGAAGATGACAGTTCTCAATTATAAGCTATTATAACCCAAAAGAGGTAAATTTGTATGGAAGTTCCCTTGTGTAATAATGACATTAAAATTTGGAACGCCAAAATATCAACAAAAACTTCTACTAAAAAAAGTTTAAAAAGAACAAGACTGCAGTGTTCAAGGCCATTTCAAGGCATAACTTTCTTGTTTGATAAAGGATTTTAGTGACTTTACTCCATAAAATATATTTACCAACAAAACTTGACTGCATATAGGTATTGATTTTCCTTTGGCTACGGAACTGAATGTCTATAGAAAAAATCGCTAATCTTTGAGTTTTACAACGATAATTTTGTTAAATTATAATGAAGCTCAAAGCATTATTGACGAATTTTGTCCGAAAAATAAAAAAATCAATAGAATACCAATGTTTGAGTTTAGGTATAAAATGGAAAAATTTATAAAAAATTTAATCAATTTCTTAAGTTTGCACATCTGGACTAATGTTTTAACCATGTTTTAACATAACATAATATTTTCTAAATTTAAATAAACTTACTTTCAATTTAATTTATAATTTTTTTTTTATTTAACCTCGCAGTAGGTGTTTAAAGTAGAGTATACCCTCCTCGGGGATAAAAGTATTTAGACAGGCTTAACTCCTTCGCTTCATTCAGGCATCTTACCATAATTCCCTGGTTTCAATCGGGAATTAACTACAGAATCCTTCATTTCGCTCAGGATTCAATATGCTGCCCGTGACATAAGAGTGTTTTATCCCTTTGGTGCATAATCTACTATTACCAAGGAAATGCTTTATTTTCTAGGAGTAATATGGGCTAAAATAGAGTGGTACATATGAGTACACTAGTAACCCGCTCCGGCTTCGCACGGGTGCAATGCTAATACTAAAACCTTCCTCTTGAATCACTCTGTCTATTAAAAAAAACCGCATCAAAATCCGTTGCGTAGTTTTAAAGATTTAAGCATACATAGGGACATAGGGATATAAGGACACAGGGATATAGGGACATAGGAACAGAGAAAGCGACTTGGTTTTATACTATGTAGTGATTATGTACCTATTTACCCCTCAAATTTTACTTTAAAAAAACTTAATCAGATTAAAACTTTGGTAGTTTCCAGTTTATGTACTAATTAATAAGTAATGGCTTAACGTAAACATTTTTGGAATAGTCGAAAATTACGTCACTAACGTGCGGCTCACCACAACTACTTCCTAACTAGTAACTACCATCACACACCTCATAGCTCATTAACACTAGTGGCGCTATTAGTCCGTTTACCTTTGAACCAGCTGATGTGAGCTTGAACTTGACCTTTTTAATTTATTTCTTCAATCCTGATTTCAGATACTGTTTGGTCTTTTTTATAACATGATTAGTAATTATTGATAAAATTATGAAAATAAAATGTAATTTTCATAATTTGCTAGGGATGGATTGTGTTCAGATTTTCAATATGAAGTGGATAAATACAAAAATACATATTATAAAATAAAGTCACTTTCTCTGTCCCTATATCCCTATGTCCTTATGTCTCTATGTCCCTATGTCCTTTTATATGCTTAAATCTTTAAAACTACGCAATGGATTTTCATACGGTTTTTTTAATAGATAGAGTGATTCAAGAGGAAGGTTTTAGTATAAGCATTGCACCCGTGCGAAGTCGGGGCGGGTCGCTAGTAAAAAATAAAACTCACGTATGTTATCCCCGCGGGGGTAGAAAAAGAGAAGTAATTAAATGGTCCGCAATTTTAAAATTTGGTTAGCCACAAAAAATCTGCATTTAAATCATTTGGTCGGCATACAAAGATTTTGTTCGCAAATAAAAAAATCAGGCAGCAATCCTTGTTCGGCAAATAATTTTAATAATGGTCAAAAATTAAATCAGAAATAGGCAGCTTACAATAACATGGGTTTGCATAATAAACATTCAGTCCGCAAAATAGTTACTTGGTCCGCAAAATAACTACTTGGTCAGCAAGACTTCATGATTGAACAGCAGAGAAAACATGTCGTGAATAATTATACTATAGCTACTCCCACTCCCACTCTTACTCCCACTCCCACTCCCACCCCCTCTTACGCCCCCTACCCCTCCTACCCTCTCCTACCGCCTACTACCCCCTCCTACCGCCTCCTATACACTCTTACCGCCTCCTACAACATCATACCACCTCCTACACCCTCCTACCGCCTCCTACACCCTCCTACTACCCCCTCCTGCTACCTCCTACCCCCTCCTGCTACCTCCTACCCCCTCCTGCTGCCTCCTACCCCCACCTACTAACTCCTACGCCCGCCTAACCCCGAGTTAGTAGGAGTTAGTGGGAGGAAGTAGGAGGTAGTAGGAGGTAGTAGGAGTTAGTAGGAGGTAGATGGAGTTAGTAGGAGGTAGTAGGAGTTAGTAGGAGTTAGTAGGAGGTAGTAGGAGGTAGTAGGAGTTAGTAGGAGTTAGTAGGAGTTAGTAGGAGATAGTAGGAGTTAGTAGGAGTTAGTAGGAGTTAGTAGGAGTTAGTAGGAGTTAGTAGGAGGAGAGTTAGTGGGAGGAAGTAGGAGGTAGTAGGACGTACTAGGAGGTACTAGGAGTTAGTAGGAGGTAGTAGGAGTTAGTAGGAGGTAGTAGGAGTTAGTAGGAGTTAGAAGTTAGTAGGAGTTAGTAGGAGTTAGTAGGGTTTAGAAGGAGTTAGTAGGGTTTAGTAGGAGTTAGTAGGGTTTAGTAGGAGTTAGTAGGGTTTAGTAGGAGTTAGTAGGAGTTAGTAGGAGTTAGTAGGAGTTAGTAGGAGGTAGTAGGAGGTAGTAGGAGTTAGTAGGAGGTAGTAGGCGGTAGTAGGCGGTAGTAGGCGGTAGTAGGCGGTAGTAGGAGTTAGTAGGAGTTAGTAGGAGGTAGTAGGAGTTAGTAGGAGGTAGTAGGAGTTAGTAGGAGGTAGTAGGAGGTAGTAGAAGGTAGTAGGCGGTAGTAGGAGGTAGTATTCGGTAGTAGGCGGTAGTAGGAGGTAGCAGGAGTTAGTAGGAGTTAGCAGGAGTTAGTAGGAGTTAGTATGAGTTAGTAGGAGGTAGTAGGAGTTAGTACTAGTTAGTAGGAGTTAGTAGGAGTTAGTAGGAGTTAGTAGGAGGTAGTAGGAGAGGGTAGGTACTCCTACTAAATCCTACTTACTCCTACTAGCTCCTATTAACTCCTACTAACTAGTACTAACTCCTACTAACTAGTACTAACTCCTACTAACTCCTACTAACTCCTACTAAATCCTACTAACTCCTACTAACTCCTGCTAACTCCTACTAACTCCTACTAACTCCTACTAACTCCTACTACCTCCTACTAACTCCTACTTACTCATACTAACTCCTACTAACTCCTACTACCTCCTACTAACTTCTACTAACTCCTACTAACTCCTGCTAACTCCTACTAACTCCTACTAACTCCTACTAACTCCTACTAACTCCTACTACCTCCTACTAACTCCTACTACCTCCTAGTAACTCCTACTAACTCCTACTAACTCCTACTAACTCCTACTAACTAGTAATAACTCCTACTAACTAGTACTAACTCCTACTACCTCCTACTTACTCCAACTAACTCCTTTTACCTCCTACTATCTCCTACTAACTCCTACTATCTCCTACTAACTCCTACTGACGCCTACTAACTCCTACTACTACTAACTCCTACTAACTAGTACTAACTCCTACTAACACCTACTATCTCCTACTAACTCCTACTAACTCCTACTAACTTCTACTAACTTCTACTAACTCCTACTAACTCCTACTACCTCCTACTAACTCCTAGTACCTCCTACTACCTCCTACTTCCTCCCACTAACTCTCCTCCTACTAACTCATACTAACTCCTACTAACTCCTACTACTTCCTACTACCTCATACTACCTCCTACTTCCTCCTACTACCTCCTACTCCCTCCTACGCCCCACTCCCACTCCCAACTCCCACGCCAACTCCTACTCCCACTACCACTACCACCAACACCACTACCACAGCCACTGCCACTACCACCATCACCATCACCACAACCACCACCACCACCACTGTCACTGCCACTACCACTAAAACCACCACCACCACTACCACCACCACCACCACTACTTGTAAGCGTAATAATAATCATAATCATAAAAGTTGCATAATCCAAAGTCATTCCTAATCTACGTAAGGAATGCGCCCATTTTGCGCATGACAAGTTTGCTGAGATTGTTTTTGCTACTTTTATAAGAAGCTCAAAAAATATTTTTTGGCCTCCCCTCTGAGTGCTTACCAAAATTTTATTAAACAGTAGCAGCTCATTGCAGCTCAAAAATAATTACAGCCATCCAGAATGACATAAATTGCTGATAGGTTTTGTAATGTTTGCTGGCCATGAGTTGCTGACCAATGAAGAATGTTAACAAATTTTGAATATTAGCTTTCCGTATTCTCTGTCAAAAATAAAAAATACAAGTGAAAGAATTATTTCGATACATCAATTAGTTTCCGATTTATAGAAGTAAACGTGCGACGCGGACTCGCACTCGATGCGTGTGCCGGTGTGATGTCATCTCACAACACTCGCTCAGACCGCTCGCGCTCTCAGCACGGTGCCGCCGTCTTGCGTTTCATTAGAAATTATAAATACTTTCAAAAGTCCAATCCAAATACTAGGAAATCATGTGTTGTGCCGAAATGTACAAATACAACAACCAATGCGCCTTACAAATTGTTTTTATGGTTCCAAAAGGACTTAAAAATACGAAAGAAATGGATAAAAGCTATTAAGAGGTAAGATCAATTTGGAGATAAAAGAGCAGTTTTTAATTGTTGTTGCTGTCTCTTGCCGATCTTGAATAAGTTACAAATAAAAAAAAATAAAAAACTAAAAAATATCTTTATTTTCTCCACTCAGTCCTTAAAGATAACTCAATGAATGTAGATACATTTATTAACACATCAAGAAGAACATTAGTGGAGACAGGAACCCAAACTAGGTAGAACTGTAGAACCTTTGTCATGGGGTCCTGGTATCCCTCCAACGGTTGGTAAGTTTTAATTTTTCAGTAGGAAATGTATAGTAGGAAAAAATTATCTACATAAAAGCTTGAAGGGTGTGAGGGTGTGTTGTGTGTGTATGTAAAAAACTCACGCCTTATATCCCCGAGGGGGTAGGCAGAGGTTTTCCATTTCTGGATATATCCACTCTTCACCAGATATTCTTTGGACCCCTAAACGTGATAGGTGGTGAGCCCATCAGCGGACCGGGTCTGTTTATACATGTCTCTGAATTTATTCTGGGTCCTGCGGGTTTCCTTACGATGTTTTCCTTGACCAACAAGCTAGTGATAAATATGTAGGTATAAGTTTTTGAAAAACTCATTGATACATGAAAGGATTTGAACCTGAGCCTCACTGTGTATCATCATGTGAAGCAGGATCTTTAGCCGTAACGCTATCACTGCTCTTAGTTACAAACTAAAATAAATAAAATGGCCTTACGTATTTTATCAATAGGACAAATATAAATTTAAAAAGATTTAGTGCAGATGTAGTGTAGTGGGTTGAACAGATGTTCAACCCACTACATTTGCAATAAATCAATGTATGGATCTAGTAAAATTTACTAAGAAGAGGTACCTATATACACATATGTACATACGTACCTATAGATATAAAACTTTAATACATATTTGTTGTCTATATCGTAAAACTAAAAAGGTTTGGTACTTCTGCCTAATTGAGTTACAATATGACATTAGTTGGGTATTTTGTTTTTTCTAGAGTAATAAACCAACTTCAACTAATAATACCTACTAAAAAATACAGTCAAATTGCGAACCTCATGTTTTTTTGAAGTCGTTTAAAAAAAGAATCATCGAAAGTGGTTGACTTGATATTGAGTTATTCGTCCATTTGTGGCGCGCGCACATACTTAATGCAAAATGAAGACTTATAGGGTTTTCTCATGGATGTCATTGTCAGAACTAGACGAAATTGAAATGTGACCAATCTGGCCACCAGGCTTTCAAATAAAAAAGAATCATTCAAATCGGTTCACCCTGTTGAATGTTCTGAGGTAACAACATAAAAAAAGTCGAATTGATAACCTCCTCCTTTTTGAAGTCGGTTGAAAACCATTTAGAACAAATATATTATTTGCTAAAGAGCAAGAAAAGTTAACTTTGCATTTTTATTCCTCGCATTTCGGCGGCAACGAAATCACTAATTTTGTTGATAAAATAGGTAACCATTAATGCATCTATTTTAAGCAGATTATCCGATTGCCCTTTCTCGAATGGTTCATCCATTACATTAATCGAATATAAACACTATTAACATAATTCGCGGATGAAAATAAAACAAAATACTGCGCACGCTCCTTAGCCACTGAGCTATTGTCACCGCTGGCGACTTGCTACTACGCGGAGCGTTGTAAAATGACGTCACATGCGGTCACGTGACTGTTAGCGGGACTCGATATTTATCGTAAGTTTAAATGCCTGTAAAATCAAAACTAATGGGTATTTTTGACTACAACAAAAACTAGTGTATTTGTATACATACAAGCTTTACTGTAACAAACTTTCAACCGATTTGGCATACCTAGTAACATTCTTCATTAGCTATTTCTGCTTACAGATTATATTTTTCTGTCAGTTTTTTAGTCATTCAGTCTCAATACTTTGCTAACCATTTAAATAACACCCGTAGAAAAAGGTATTCCATTTCTGGAAATACCCATTTTTCACGAGAATATTCGACCCCTAAACGTGATAGGCGGTGAGCCCAACCTGGACCGGGGCCCATATTCACGAAGATTCAATATTCGACTCGGAATCGGAAAATCTGTCGAATCCGTATGTCAAACATGACATCTGTGAATAGCACATCTCGAAACCTTTCGACAGATTTTCCGATTCCGAGTCGAATATCGAATGTCGAATTTCCGTGAATACGGGCCCTGCAGACGTATTCACAGAGACTCGATACCGTTTCCGTTCGATTTGAGTCGAATCTATCGACATCGGAAACGAATCTATCGAGATGGGCTGAGGTTGGTATCGAAAACTAATGTCATAATATGTGATACCAACCAAGTACTTACACATAAATGAACCCTTTGTTGCATTATTTGGATAACCAATATGGATCCTCACAAGAGATTTAACAATCAAACAAATATTTGCCAAAGTATTCCCGAAACAAACGCACATCAAAGCGACGGTTTAGGAATTTGTAAAGGAATGATTAATTCTGTCATTTTGTTTACTTTAATAATACTTATACTTACTGTTTATTTTTAAATCATGAAAACTTTTGTTTTTTTATGACTCAAATTTATTTCAAAAGAGCCGGCCGAAAATCAGTGAGGCTCGGGTTCGAATCCTGGCATGTACCAATGAGTTTTTCAAAACTTACGTACATATTTATCACTAGCTCTACGGTGAAGGAAAACATCGTGAGGAAACCCGCAGGTCTCAGAATTAATTCTGAGACATGTGTAAACAGACCCGGTCCGGCGATGGGATCACCACCTATCACGTTTAGGAGTCCAATGTATCTCGTGAAATGTGGGTATATCCAGTAATGGAATACCTCTGCCTACCCCCTCGGGGATGAAAGGCGTGAGATTATTATTATTAATTATTATTATTATTACATTTCTTTCGTACTTCTTAAACGCCATAATAAAGTCGAAAAAACATGCAATAGAACAGCTAAAAATATTTAAGTAGGTGTAGGGGACACTTGAAAAGTTCTTTCACATTTCACGCTACTGAAATTCCATCCACTTACATGTTTGTGACTGTTGCATTATTAGTTTAATTAAACACCAAAAATACTTCAACTCCAAACCATGCAGACCACACTTCCGAGTCTAAATTCTGCAGCCATTGGTTAGTCCAATTAGGCCCATCTCTCATTCGGGTTCAATTTGAGCCCGTGATCTCATTCCAAAGTAGAAACCGATTGATTTATCGCCAGATTACACTGTGTCGATGTGGTGACGCAAGTGGCCACCCATCCGTGACTGCTGAACACTCCTCAGCGATGGGTACCATTGGTACCTAGCTTGTCCTATTTTTACAGATGGGCTGTGCGAGAGAAATGTTTGGATTGACGTAGTTCGATTGAGCTATTAATGTCAGTTTGGACAGTTTAAATACAATTGCAAAATGATCTTAATAAGACCCATCGATTGGTAATGATGAGAACAACTGGTGGACGTAGATTGAAATAATGATTGGGAAATAGATTCGACTCAATTGGAATTCTGTTAACTTAAATGTTTACATAATTACGAAAGAGTCCGATGAAACATCATATTATATTATGCTTTATACTATAAAATGATAATGTATACAAATACTGCAAGATATTCAGATAGATAGTCAATAATAGCAAAATATGTAAAGCTAACAAATTTAAATGAAATCCATGCCCCGATGGCCGATTTGAATAACAGTTTGGTCTATACAGGGAGTTGTTGCATGATTCATATTTCACATTGCAAAAAGTAGGTAAGTATATAAAAAACTGTCTTCTGTAGATACAATTACAGCATTAAAAAAAAATTACCTAACTGTTATTTGTACCTTTATATTCTGCACGGCTCATAAAACACCCTGCATTTCCACGTCACCGTATTATCTTATCTTGACTATCTTTTGTTCGATTGTAGATGCAAGCACGCGGAAGTTTCGAGAACCATTCCAAATATTCAAATGCGAACATTACACTCAGTTAAGGACAAATTTAATGATTCTAAAGCAACAAAGGCTCAGGATACAGATCTCACAAAATTTTATTAGTACTGCATTGCATTTGTAAATAGGGGTTTAAAGGTTTTATATCATCAAAAACGACGATAGAATTGCATTTAATAACTTATTATATTTTATTGATGAGGGTTGAAATATAAAGCAAACAGTATCATTATCACACTCATCATCATCATTAACAGGCCGTTTGGTTTGGTAGTGACCCTGACTTCTCAGGTAGTTCTTTTTGTGCCGGTACCTGCTGGGGGCTACCATTTGTGACTATAACATGAACATACTGATTGTTTATTGTCTAGATTTATAATATTTATAAAAAATATACATATCAGCTTACGCATTCTACTTATTATTAGGAAAATAAATAAGTATTTATAATATGTAAGTATCTCAGATATATGTCTTGTTACAAATATAATAAGCTACCTGCTAATTTGTGATATAATAAAACATCTAATAAACAACACGAGCTTTTCGTAGCTCCCGACCGTTTAATATTTCATAATAGCCCTTCGATGTTATCTCACACTTTGTATTCCGTAGGGCTGCTGTCGGCGATATAAAGAACAAGCGTGGCTGTGACGGAAATGCTAATTGGTTTTACATATTTGACACTTCGATTAGACATAGCCCTTTGTTGCGAATTGATTCGTAGGGTACTACTGAATACATTACATTCTTTTTGGGAGATCCTGAAGTATGTTTTTTAAAAAGGTATATGTATTAGTCCTCTGTCCGTTACAACAGCTGCTTTTGGCTACTTTAGCTATTCATTGTTCTAGAGTAACTCAAAAATTAAAGAACGACTTTGGAAAATAACCAAATTTAGACTTAAAGAATAAAAGTATTAACGTGTGCACTTTATGATCCTTTCTCTCAAATGAAACTGAAGATGCAATCGATGTGACGGTAAAAAACTCAATAGAAACGAACTTTATTTATATAATAAGCCGAGCAAGAAGTCTGGAGTTTGACAAATGACTAATTTCATTGCAAAGATATATAAACATTCGACACATGGGATTGTTTCCATCGACACATCTGCCTAATTTGCTCCAGTTTGTGAAGGATCAATGGCTGTTTATTCAAGAACAAGACTGATGTCTTTACACATACCATCGATTCTGTCGTCCTGTTGTTAAAAAAATTTATCAAAGCGTTTGTGTTCCTTTGTTCGCCCAAAGATAAATGATTCAGCGAAAGACTTCGTGCATTGCCACTTGTTTCACTTCCATAATTTCATCAGCATTTAAATCAATCAAGCAAAGCTTTCTTGGGCCGTGTAACTGCAATAAATCATATGCGTTTTACGACACTTTGTGGATTCAAGGGCCTAAGCTGAGCAAATATTTGTTATTGTTTCAGATTTATCGCAGTATTCCTCAGAGATTCACTTATACACGCACAGCTAACGACTTCGGACATTGAACGACCGGTAAGTGTTGGTTTTAATTTTACTTATTAGTTAATACTGTGAAAGGAATTTGGATTAGTTCTTTTAAAAGCTTTGACCCTCAAACAAAGTACGTTGTCTAAGAATAAATCATAGGCATACAAACTGTTGATGTCTTAAATTGATACCTACCTACTATCTACACTACTAATGCAATTTTTACAAAATATTTGAATACACGTTTTCGTTGTATTATACTGTTTAATTATATTTATTTATAGAATTTATTCTTTACTGAATTGCTACATGATAGTGTCGTTGGAAATTCGACGTAGGCTCCACAATTAGCATTTATACAGGCATCTTTATATCATTTCTGAAAGATAATTTTAGATATAAATATATATATATATAAGGTAGGTAACATACTCTTGAAGGCTGTTTGTCTTACAGCGAATTCTCATAATTATTACAGAACGGCCGTTGTAACTTGGCAGCTCTGAAGTTGGGCAAATGGCTGCGCAATAACATTTTTAGTAACCATTTATCGGTATGAGGTGGTTTGCGCAAGCGGAGCCTATGTTCAGAGCAGCCAAGTTAAAACGGCCGGATAGTACCTTATCTTATTTTTTTATAGATTTTTTTATAATATTATTATAGTTGTTTCACATCAAAATAAATGCTGCGCTTATTTAACTAGTATATACCATAGATGTCTTAGCTTTTTTCTCAACTGCTCCGATTACAATACTAATTAAAATATGTTTTGAATTAGAGACATTGTTATTCAATCTCATACGTGAAGGTCTTTGGAGACAGACCGAAACTGATCTAGAGCTTCCGTAAATTGTATCTAGCCAGACATGGATCGTTGCCCGAAGCTGGCTACATTCGAACATGCTTAATGACGTTAATGATCAATCAATCGATATCCATTGTCAATAAAATTTAAGTAGTTACGTGGTCTGGGTACTTTAAAATGGGATAATCATATTTCAAGGTTTATTAGAAGGCTAATTACAATTGACAATAAATATATAAATCTAAAGACTAATTAACAATATGTACATAAAAACAACTTAAATAGATATAAATATTAGATGTAAGTATGTAAATTATATAATAATAAATATAAAATTGAAAAGAAAAAAAAATTTCAAGGTTAGTATTTTTTTTAAGTATGTTTATCAACTGTTTCGTACTTAACCGTGTGTGAATTGTTTCCCACAATTTATTATTATTATTATACGTTGAGTTTTGTCAGTACCTAAGTTACATCAGGCTCCAGCAAAAATAATGAAGTAATATTTTTTTTCGACAAAAGAATCATTAAATGCAAATCCTATAGAAATAAGCGCTTGAAATATTTTTCAGAATTTTCCAACGTTCCAAGCCACTTTCCTAATTTTCCTTTATTTAGAAACCTTATTCTGACTATTACGATAAAAACTGACAAATCGTTACAGTCCTTCTTAAACTTTTCTCAAGTGTTGGGCTTTTACCAACTAACACCATTTATTTTTAAACATTTTTAAGCCTCCTAATTCTTTTTACTAAAATTCATTATAAAATAAAATATGAAACCAATTTTTGTCTTATTTATGAAATTATGAAATAATTAATCTACCTATCTTTGTTTATATAGGTAATTCAAAAAGGAATTCTATTTTCATTTACTTATTGACATTACAGTTGTCACGAACGACGCAAGTGGTACGAACGAACGCGACGATATACGCGTGGAGCACATGGGGATCTTGGAGCGCTTGTTCGAGGAGTTGCGGGGGCGGAGTAGCCGTGCAGGAGCGCCAGTGTCTACCCAGAGACCCCACCAGGTATTACTAAGATTATTATATTTACTATTTACTTCGCAATCACATGACAGTAATGTACCGAACTGACGTTTTAAAAATGTGATAACAAAAAAAGGATTTATTAAATTTTATATAAAATTTAAAAATTATGCAAGGTCTGTGCCGAATCGAATTTATATAGGTTAACACATAACGACATCCTGTATACAGACACGATGGTAGGATAATCATTAATCGCTGAAAAATTTGCAGTCCCTATTATTTGCGCTACAATCATTAACATTATTTGACGCTTACTCATCTGAATATGTTATCTTATTTATAAAATCTATTTATTTCGCACGTTTTGTGTACACAAAAACAATAGCAAAGAGATACAAAATAAAATAAAAACAATAAAAAATAAAAGATAACTCAAACTCTATCAGTACACAATCTACTGTAATGAGCCAAAAAACAATCCATTAATAACCAATAACATTTACCCAAAGGATAAGATCCCGATAAAATTAAAGTACAGTCCCTATTCTAATTCTCTGAGATTTTAAAAACACATCTCGCGTCCGTATTCTAATTTGCCGATGGCTTAAAAACCAAATTCGTGTTTGACATTCGAAAACAAACAACTCTACACGTGAGGAAGATTAATGTGATCTGTTTTTTTCTATTGTCTGCGCGGTATTGTCTTAATTGTTTCGTTATTAGGGGTCGGTACGAGCTATTAAGATAAGAGAGCTTGTCGTTCGGATTCGTTTTTCTTTTGTGGAAGTGGGAATGTCTGATTTAGTTGTAGGGTTCACAAAAATCAATGTAGGTGCTTATAAATCCACTTTTTGAAAGTCATTGCGACTCCACTGCTTTTAAATTTGAATAGGCAAGTAATTCTCAGCAAGAATTGATCTTAAGAACTCATTGATATTATTTTTTGTGTTTTGTACATGCTAAATTAAAATAGATCTTGCAAAGATTTTCTATATAAATTCTCACAGACTTTCAGTGTACGTATGACTGAACTTGTAGGTATGCTTGTAAGTACTAAAGATATCTTCGTAAACACATTATCATAACTAAAGGCAGTTTCAAAACTATAACATTAAATAACAAAAACTGGTCAACCCTAGTCTCAAGCGCACTATTGATCATAGATCACAATGATATCTAATGATACGGCGCGATCGATAAAGGAGCAGAGACTGCCCACCGCGGGAGAGCCTTCCACACCGCGGCAAGGGCTTTGCTGCTATTTATTCCATACCACGGATTCTCGAAATCTCTAGGTTTTTTAGTAGATCTAGAATATAAATATTTACTTATTATAATATTTAGTTCACCTGTGTTCGACACCTTACATCCATACATACAAACTCTCGCGTTTATAATATTAGTAGGATTAGAATCGGAATTTGAAATTTATACGCAGGCCTGACACCCGGTTCTGAGACATGTGTAATAGCATCCCGGTCTGGCACAGTTCTCTACTTAGTTTTTGGTCTGGCGATGGGCTCGTTAACTGTCAGATTAAGATATAAAAAAAGTGGTGAAAAATGGGTAGGAATGGAATACCTATGCCAACCCCCCCGGGCTTAGGAGTGAGCATAGGTATACTTATTAAACTATATCGTAAAAAATTGTGATTAACTTTATGTTATTACATAAATCAAGTCAGTCTAAATTCATTTATTTCTGTGGGCAAAAGAAAATTACTTACACTTAGAAATGTCAATAGTCTAATAACAAGGCACTCTAAACTCGTCCATGGGTTCATACATATATAAGTATTTTATCGAGAAATCGTAGTAGGCTTCAAAAACCGAAACGGTATCTCAGCAGTTCACAGCACGACCGACCGCCTCTTTGCTTTGTGCCGGGAGATATCATAATTTACTTGTTTCCATTTTAACGGTTTTCAGAAAATATACATTGTAGGTTGCACATTCATAGAAACTGCCAAGTAAGTTGGACATAGACTTGTATGCAAAGCTTTTATATGTGCCCCCTTAGCCAGGTTTTAAACGAAAGTTTTACTTGCTTAGCTGGCGTTCGCCTAAATCATAATAAAGTGTCAGTGCCTGTGATTCTTAAGAGTGTTGAGTGCGTCAATTTTACTTGGTCGCGCTATAATGCCGCTAGCATGACAAGTCTCGTTGTCTTTTTTACCCGATTAAGAGTGAATAGGCTTCTTTTAAGTTACTTTATTTCATTGTTCCTGGACTACATTGAAGTCAAGATCAAGCTTGATAAATAATTTGCTTTTTTTTTATCTATATACATATAATTGTAGAACACATTTTAAATATAACTATAACTACTATAAAATAAACTCAATTATTCATATATTTATTTCTTCTCTATATCTTATTTATTGCCATTCGTGACCCAGGGCACATTGTTAAATAAGCAATAAGCATTTGCCTTATATAAAATGGCCTAATTAAAATAAAAATTCACAACCCACGCTTATAATTTTATCTAGAGGACATCAAAAAGCCTACTCAGACCACACAAACACGTAATCGAATCCAAGATTATCTCGGATTAATTCATTTATGCGAAACTAGCATGTTTAATTGTAATCAAATCTTTTGGATGAAGTCGTTATGGAAGGTATGCGTAGAAATTCTCGCATACTTCAATAAAAAGCTAGGGTTTATGTTCCTATTAATTGTCTCAGTTTTTTTCTAGAATCTGATCCGGTGGTTTTACAAAAAAAAACTTAGCAAAACATGTTTTGAATCGTTTTAATGGGAAAATGTTGAGATAATGGTGACAATATTTTATGGAATAATAACGATAAAAAGTAAATTATCTTTTATCGACATACTGGAGCAGTATCAAAAGTATACAAACCTTATTTCTTAACAAATGAATATGGTTATCCGATTCTATAAGTTGCTAGACTCTTTTGAACGCAGCTTTAGACGTCCACAATACTTTGATCGACAAAGCAACTTGTTGACGAATGATCAACAATACTAATGGATCGTCGATCCTTACAATTGAGGGTAATGCAAAAACATTATGAATGGTCTGAAGATGCAGATAAAGTACAAATGGTAATAATGGAATGCAATTAATCTCTGTTGCGAAATCTTTGATGATTCATCGATGGAAATTGTGGTTTCAAAGTATAAGTATACAAAAAATAAGTACACAAAAGGAACGAAAGCGTCTGAGAATAAAATAAGTGTGAATGACTATGGTGGGTTCCTGGAGACCTATAACACAGGCCAGACCTAGCTTAGGCTCCAATCTCCAACAATAAAGACTTTGCCTTGTATCCTATAACTTTAAAATGTAAACTTTTGTAGAGAGAATATAAAAATACATTAATATTATTATTACTATTTGTTGCTCCGTCCGCGTTGTAGGTAAGTACCTTATTTCATTTTTCTTGATGTGTACTGTGTAATAGTGTAATGTGATAGAGTGAGGAATACGGATATAAGAGAGAAGTGTGATTTGAAAGAAGACGTAGCTTAGTGACGAGGATAGAAATTAAAGGGTTAAGCTGGTTTGGTCATTTAGAACGTATGGATGAAAGAAGAGTAACGAAAGAGATTTATGGTGCGAATGTTGAAAGATGCAAGGAAATAAGACGCCTTATAAGGACGTTCAAGGATCAAATAAGTGACGTCCTATAAAAAGCTGGGGTCCGGAGTGCGAAGAATAAAAGATTGTGCATAAAAAGCCTTATGGGTGTGAAGGAAGCGAAAGAAGTATGCAGAGATCTAGCAAAGTGGGGATCCATCGTCTCTGCCTACCTCTGTGGGAAGAAAGCGTGAGCTGTATGTATGTATGAACTGTGGCTCTCCCAAATTTCACAAACAAGGTTGAAAGGTTTAGAATACGTAAGATATATCACTTTTGTATTTATAATATTAGTAGCGTTAGTAGGGATAATGTAAGACAAATCAATTCACTTAATAATAGAGTAAAACAGGAATGAATACTAACTAAAAAATACCAACACTATGAAAAAGCATACAAAGTATGCTCATGGACAGATTTGAGCTGTGACCTGATTTATAAACAAAGTTATTTATAAATCGAATAACAAAAGCAATCTCATGTTCGGCCCACAATGTTCTGTTCTTAAAAGCAACTACTAAATATTTTTGGCGCCAAAATGTTGAAAGCATATAAATCTAAAATTGAGTGAGATGTGACGGTTATGGCCGCTGATTGGACACGAGAATTTCATGCGCTCTTCAAATCACAATGCCTTGTCATACTCATGCCCGGAAAGAGATAACGTCGACTTTCACATTTCCTGCGAGACAAGGCAAAGACAATTATAGCCTTTGTCCTGACTAGATTTAATAAATTTACTTTCATAGAAAGACGCAACTAGGCTTTCCACACCGCCCACCAAATCTAGATGAACTTAACATCTAACCTATGCTATAATAAATTAATCACTAAAATATTGTAGGTATAGTTTTGTTTTTGGTGCCTACAACTTTCATGATGAGTAAGTCGTTTCACTTTGATGTAATTATAGTTATATTGATATAGATCCACAGAATCATCAATATCAATATTTCCCTCCCCTTGAAAGTTGCAAGTATTTTGATTGTTACCTAGAACTTTGATTAAACACAGATTTCGCCACAGGCAAAGTCAAAGGCTAAATACGCTGTGACCCCGACCGCCCTTTTCTTGTCCAACATACCAAATTAAGGTAATATTGAACATTAAAAGACGGAACAAACCCGGTTACAACTCGCAACTCAAGATTTTAAACAACATTCATGGACCAAGAAAGAAATTTAAGTTGAGGATTCAGCAAACAAACAATTGCAGCAATTTGTTACCATATCATTTTCGTAGCCAATTGTAAACAGAAGATTACCTACAAGTTACAAGCTTGTTGAATACTACCGATCGTTTTTACTGTCAAAGTGTATTACTTATGCTATTTAAAAAAATATATTAATGATGGGCTTTGACGAGGCCCACGATGGGACGAGCTTGCCCAGAAGATGTTTGTTCACTTGAGCCTTAAAGGCTGACGGTTATCCTCGAACTCGAAAATACAGACGCCGGCAGATAGTTCCACTTCTAGGCAGTGCACATAATATAGGATCTTGAAAAACGCTTCGTGCGTATAGATGGGATATCTACCAAGTAGGGATGAAGCCCTGCTTTTCGATTTTTGCTAACTCTCTACCGACATACCGTCTCTCAAAACAAAAAGCTTGCTCCTCTATGTTGGATTCACCTCCACGCCTACCTTTTGATTGACGCACAATAATTTGAAGCCCTTTTGCTAATGCCCGATTGTTATCTTTGTTTACACGGTTTTTAAATTCGGTGTTTGCACGGTTCGTTGCGGAATCTGCCGAGTCAGCGTGCATCGTTTTAATGGAAAGGCGAAGCCGTGTTAACAAGGTAGCGATTAGCTGAATAAATGACGTTTACAAAAGATAACCAGCAATCTATAGATCTACCAAAGTACCCGTAGACAGCTCTAAGGGCTATCGGCTTGTAAGAGCTGTTGTCTGGTTTTCGAAAGTTGATACATAATATGTTTGTGCCGTTTGGGGTAGATATAGACCGTGGGATCCGGAGGTGCGTTGGCTTATCAAAGAGGTATCACCTCGTGTGGTTGACCAAGGCTTCATATGACTAGAGCACTGTGTGCTGGCAGTTCTCATGTCTTAGATATAGATTTAATGTTTAGCGGGTAGCAGTAGGTATAACGTGAACGACATTATAATTTGGTGCAGTATTTTTTGCGTGAGGCTCGTACAAACATACGGACAGACACAAACACAAAAAAATTCTAAACAAACCATTCATATTATGGTTTTTAAATATCTTCTATGTACAGAAATTGACTATGAGTTACCAATTTTATTATATTACTAGCGGCCCGCCCCGGCTTCGCACGGGTGGACATTTATTTTTTCAACATTTTGGGATGCACAAACAAATTTCTCCTAGCAACCTATAGTAAATTATCAAAAAAAATTAGACTTTGTATGGAGACTTAAAGAATATTTGTGCCAAGTTTCAAGTTGATGGACGCAAAAAAAACCCTCTTCTCTATACCAACTTCAACCCCTAATTTCACCCTTTTAGGGAATGATTTTAAAATAATACAAAAATACGTTTCTCATCATTTATTTTTAAGAGTATTTGTGATAAGTTTCAAGTTAATAGACGTAAAAAAACCACACGTTTCCTTACAATCTCCAACCCCGTTTCACCCGTGAGTTTTGAAAAATCGAGATATACCTACTTGTCTTGTTGTTTGTTTTGAGGAGTATTTTTACAAAATTTCGAATTGATACATCCAAAAATGAAGGTATTTATGCAAACTTCAACCCCCAAGGGGATGAAACCCCTTGGAGGATGGTTTTCGATAAATCCTAGAACTAATATATCAAATTTATTTTCAAGAATATTTGTAAAAGTTTAAAGTTGATACACGCAGAAATCACACTATCCCATACAAACTTTATCCCTCTATTTCACCCCTTTAAGAGATTATTTTCAAAAAATCCAAAAACACGTGTCTCATCATTTATTTCTAAAAGTATTTGTGCCCAGTCTCAAGTTGATAAGACGTAAAAAGCAACACGTCTCCATACAAACTCCAAACGCTACTTTCACCCCCCTTAGGGGATGATTTTCGAAAATTCCTAAAACACGGGTCTCATGATTTATTTTTAAGAGTATATGTGCCAAGTTAGAAGTTGATAGACGTAAAAATCAAACACATCTCCATACAAACTCCAACCCCCTGTTTCACCCCCTTCAGGGGTGATTTTCGAAAAATCCAGAAATACGTATCTTGTTATTTGTTTTGAGGAGTATTTTTACAAAGTTTCGAATCGATACACTCAAAAATGAAGGTTTTCCATACAAACTTCAACCCCCACTTTCACCCCCTTGGAGGAAGATTTTTGAAAAATTCTAGAACTAATATCTCATAGTTTGTTTTCAGAAGCATTTGTACCAAGTTTCAAGTTGATGGACGCAAAAAATAAACTTCTTCGTATCAACTTCAGCCCCTACTTTCATCCGTTTAGGGGATGATTTTCGAAAAATCCAAAAATATGTATCTCATAATTTATTTTTAAGAGTATTTATGTAAAGTTTGAAGTTGATAGACGTAAAAAACAACACGTCTCCATACAAACTCCACTCCCCTGTTTCACCCCCTTAGGGGATGGTTTTTGAAAAATCCGGAAATACGTGTCTTGTTGTTTGTTTTGAGGAGTATTTTTACAAAGTTTCGAATTGATACACCCAAAAATGAAGGTTTTCCATACAAACTTCATCCCCTACTTTCACCCCCTTGGAGGATGATTTTCAAAAAATTCTAGAACTAATATTTCATAGTATGTTTTGAAGAGTATTTGTGCCAAGTTTAAAGTTGATACACGCAGAAATCACACTATCCCATACAAACTTCAACCCCCTCTTTCACCCCCTTAAGGGTTGAATTTCGTGAAATCCTTTCTTAGCGAGCATCTACACTATAAACGTAACCTACACACAAAATTTCATGTTTCTATGTTTAGCGGTTTGGGCTGGGCCTTGATTTTTAGATTTAGCTTATCCTTTTATATATATAGATTTAGATAGACAGATTTATTTTATAGACGATTATAATATAATATACTTAGTCATAGTCATATCGCTTATTGCGAAATGTGGTTATACAGATGGTAGGTAAAATATATTTAAGAATATATATTATTATGTTTTCACTGGTTTATGTTATTTATTAGACACGCCGATTAAAAACACATTATAGCTATCTAGCCTTACCACATATTTGAAATGCTTCCACTTATCTTATACTAGTAAGAAGCTAGTAACAGGGAACTAGTTACCACGAAATCATTTCCAATTTGTTTTATGACTATTTTATGAGCGGAACCAACTGTTTCCTACATTATTTTACGGTTGCCCAATTGAGGCGCATACGTCAGTTTGGTAATAAAATTCATATTAGTATTCTTGTTTTATGTTATGTTACGTCAATTCCATATCGTAATTTAATGACAAATACACATAATCACATACCACACATCAAAGACAGGCTTTGACATACCTACCTCATCGCAATTTCTTTTCAAGAAAAAATGTCAACTGTTTTTTTTATGATAAAAAAGGGGGCAAACGAGCAGACGGGTCACCTGATGGTAAGTGACGTCCGTCGCCCATGGATACCTGCAACTCAAGAGTCACAACTGCGTTGCCGACCTTTGAGGTGGGAGTAGGGGGAGGGGGGATTGGGGCCTCCGGTTACCTCACTCACTCAACGAAACACAATGCATTGTTATATCATTGAGACTATTTGAGATTAAATAACGAAAATCTGGGGGGCATGCAAAAAGATTTAAATATAATAAGGCATAGAGGGGGCGTTGGTAATATTTTCTTACAAGAACTTTGATCTCGAGCGTCATGTCAGTTAATAGAACGCGAGCTGTCATTAGCTTGAATCACACTAGACTTGCCTATGACCTTAAGTAATAATTTTTGGCTTCAAATTTTCCTTGCTTTGTCCCCTCTATGTCCTATAATATTTTAATCTCTTTGGGGGCACGGAAGTGCCCGAGACTATCCGAAAATGTTTGTGTTTAAGATAAAGATAAGATACATAAGATAAAGATGGTGATGATATTTGCTAAAGGAAGGTATTTTAATAATAATGAGCAGCATTCATGTTTAGTTAAATACAATATTTTCGGCAATCAAATTGTAATAAAATTAAGATTGCAATAATTCAATGCAATTAAGTTATTTTAAAAAATCTCGTATATTTTTTAGATACATGATAGGCGCTTACTGCTTTCTCCAACTTTTTACATTAATTATCTTTATAGGTACTAGTATCTTTATAGATCTTTATAGATTCTAGTACCTATATCGAATCGTAACGTCATTACATGTGTACATCTATAAGTCTGTGCACAACATAAACAGTAAACAAAGCACAGTACACATCGTGTGAACAATCAAATCGTAATAAAGAATGGAGTATCAATTCCCGAAGCAATATAACGTAGGCGGCTCATATGGACCAGTAATAGACTGTGATGGAACACTTTCATCATTTTATAATTACGGGACAACAGGGCTCCCCGCGGTGGTGGCACTTGGACTGAAACAATGCGGTTTCATTACCGGCGCTTGCGCATACCTTTTGCTTGATTGTACAGTCGGTGGAAAAATATTTAAATGTTCAAATGAGCCCGCTTCTCGTGCGTAAGGCAATGAGCTTTTCTAAAACTTACCTAAGTAGGTATATACCTATTTATCACTTGATCGGTGGATAAGGAAAATATCTGGAGGAAACCCGTAGGTCCCAGAATTTATTCCGAGGCATGTGTAGCACACCGGTTCGGCGATAGGCGTACCACCTGTCTTTAGGGGTCCACACCACGTTTAGGGGTTCAAAAATATATATATAATGGTGAATAGTGGGCATTTTATGAAGCAGAATATCTCTGGCTTCGCCATCGAGGATGAAACGCGGGAGCATATTTAATTGTTTTCTTTTGCGCATTGTTCTTACCATAGAAAGGACAATACACAGTCTATAAGTATTAGAAATGTTTTGATAAGTGGGCTTATTTCATCAAATATATTATTCAAATTTAATATGCAAATATAATATTCAAATATATTATTAATATGACGGGTCTGTTGGCTCAGTTGGTAGTGACCCTGCCTTCTGAGTCGGAGGTCGCGGGTTCGATCCCCGCTCGGGGCCAACATTTGTGTGCATGACCATGTCTGCTGGCTTCGTGTCTGGGTGTTTAATATATATATATATATATATATAATCTCACGCCTTTCATCCCCGAGGGGGTAGGCAGAGGTATTCCATTACTGGATATACCCACATTTCACGAGATACATTGGACCCCTAAGCGTGATAGGTGGTGAGCCCATCGCCGGACCGGGTCTGTTTACACATGTCTCAGAATTAATTCTGAGACCTGTGGGTTTCCTCACGATGTTTTCCTTCACCGTCGAGCTAGTGATAAATATGTACGTAAGTTTTGAAAAACTCATTGGTACATGCCAGGATTTGAACCCGAGCCTCACTGATTTTCGGCCGGCTCTTTAACCGTCCGGGCTATCACTGCTCTAATATCTAATATTTAATTATTTGTTTAATATTTATTTAAGTATGTCTATCAGTTGTTTAGTACCCATAGTACAGGCTCTGCCTAGTTTGGGACTGAATAACCGTGTGTAAATGGTGTCCCACAATTTATTATTATTTTTATTATAGAAAGTTATTCAAGTATAAGTTATCCATCCAAATAACGATTGCAAAACAAATCGCCACCATAACAGAATATTGTCCACTTTTGCTGCTTATAAAAAGGCTGAGATAATGAAAAAATATATATTGGTAAACTTAAAACATCAGAACATCTGTTTTTTAGAAAAAAAAGTATAGAACATGGCCTTTATTAATTAAATTAAAATTTAAATATTAAGTTTGTTCTGCGACTGTACCGAACTCATTGGGAGGTAGCTAATTACAAAGCCAGATCGATTGATTCTATCGGAAGAATTGGTATACCTATTGTGATCTAATGTTTCTTACACTCTCCTTAATATCTGGAATGTTCGCGCGCTAATCAGATTTTGGACAAATTTAATTCTTTAAAATATTTTACTGCGTCGTGAAAATCGTTAATTTAAAATTCGCGTTCTTTTTATTACACATTATAGTGCTTTGTGATTTTTTATTTGTGTAACACTATACTACTTACTATCTGACCCGCTAGATGCTGTGTGTGACCAAATCTCAAAGAAAAAATCACTTAAATTTCTGTATTCCTCCTATTTCAGTAAAATTTGCATTTTGTAGATAATACAAAATAGATTAATTTACTTAAATAAAGGATTGCCAACAACATCATAATGTTCATATTATTATAATTTACACACAAGTTACAATCCGTAGAGATGTAGACCCAATAAAGCAAACACCGGCAATACCAGACTTATTCTATTGGACTAGGCATTCAACTACCCAAGATGACGAAGCTCAAGTCTGCTCACAATCACTCTTACAGCAACTTCAGACCGTGTTTTCCGAGATTCTGATCAGACGTAGTGCACAAGTGGGTTTCGATTCTACGAATTCCACGCTCGAGATTACCCAAATATCTCAAGCTAACTGTAAAAATGTACCAGCATTGTTAGTGACCACACCGATACAGCTCACTACTAAAAGATGGGGTCACGGTGCATAGTGTGGTACTGACCCGGAACAACAAGGGCCAATCAGCTCAGTACTACTGTGCTTGTGCCAGTCATGGAATTAAGGGCTTAGGACCAAATTCTTGAGGATGCATGTCACAAATTCCCTACTAAGTATCCTAGCAAATGCAACACCCTACAACGTTAAACTTTAATATTCCAATTATGTAGTACTAGCGACTCGCCCCAGCTTCGCACGGGTGCAATGCTAATACTAAAACCTTCCTCTTGAATCACTCTATCTATTTAAAAAAACCGCATCAAAATTCGTTGCGTACTAGTTTTAAAGATTTAAGCATACATAGAGACATAGGGATATAGGGACAGAGAACGCGACTTTGTTTTATACTATGTAGTGATAGTGATGACTAGTCTTGTACATGGGAAATCAATAAACGAGATCGGATAGTTTGTATTGATAGAATCAATAATTATTTTCAAATAATCCTAAAAATATTGCTGAAAGGATGCTAAGCTCAATATAGGTACCCAATCTATGGGTTCAATTCTACAACACCGTCTAAACCTCTTAATTTTATTTGACAGCTGCTAAAGCATTTTGCTATTCTAGGCAGTACTGTCAAAATCAAATGACAGGACTAAAAATGAATCTGACGTTCCTAATTTATCTGGCCAATTCAATTTAGGTTTAGCGACCTTATGGCTATTCTGTGGACGCCATTTTAAGCATTTTAGAAATGTCATCACGACTAAACCTCCTAAATTTAGCGGCGATTAAAATGGTGTCGCTTAAATTAGAATAAAGGAAAAATCCCGACATATTTGTGTTTGTGTTATTTTTCAAGATATGTTCCATATTTTTAAAAATAGTCAAGAGGGTTTTTGGTAGAAATACGAAAAGGGGGATCATGTTTTTTTGTAAAATTTATATTTTGCTGTATATTTTGGGTTTTGACTAATAATATTTTGTGTGGCAGGTGTCTGTGAAGGTGTGCAGTGAATGGAAAGTTCGATAAAATGCATAGGATCGACGTTGTTAGATTGCATGAAGTCTTCAGTAAAAGTAATATAATTTTACTGTCGATGATCCAAAAAGGGGTGTTGATGACTCAGTATTTTTGTACATGGACTCCAAAGCAGAGCCGTTTAACTAAGAAATTTGAAGATTGCTGGAGATGTTATTGAATTAACAAGAAAACAAAGACTGAGGACGAGGCACATGTCCATTTAAAGATAAACTTAACTGAAGACGAGGCAGTACGGTCTATGACTCTAGCCTGTCCAAAGAAAAAAAATCTATTTGATAATACCTTTTCAGTGTTGCCCGAATAATAGTGACTTTAGTATTTGAAGTAAAACAAGAAAATATAAATTAAACCTATGTTAAAATGATAAAAATGGCATCGAAAGTAATCGTTGAGAACTTTATTTACATATTAATAAATATATACACATTTATTATTGTATTTTTTTTAGATTTCATTCATTCGTTCACTCGGCTCTTTTTTTATTTGTAATTGCAACACTATTCAACTTAGGCATTTTACGCTGTGGTTATAGACTATCTAAATTTAGTAACCATGGCTTTCTAGAATTGCATTTGGCTTAGCGGCTGCGTAAAACTAAATATAATTTAAGAAATTTAGTTTTAAGCTATTTAGGCAGTGGACGCGTAGAATTGAACCCTATATTGTACTACGTCACTTTAATGCAATGGAAATAGTAAATGACTAACTTTTTTGTTTTTATATAATAACTTTTGCTTCCCCTTGCAGTAAATGTAGCGTGACGATATATGTAATTTCAAGTTGGATTATAGCTTTCGTATACTGAATCTAGCAAAATTTCTATTATTTTGACGTCCGCTCCTCATAGTAGTTATTTTTATTATTACTATACAGCCAGGTCTCCTTACTATGATGTACCTATCCTACTTCCTACAGCTCACTTTTGTGTACACTTACATCTATACAATTAGTTACAGGTGCTCATATTTATAAACATACCGTCACGTATCACATTGCTTCAAGATATTATTTGTATCACACCTGTTTGTGTAAGGCCTTTGTCAGAAGCTAGTGCTTCGCCAGTAATGTCTTCTGACAGTTGATAGATACAATGAGGCTTCGTAACTATTTTGGCTTTTCTGTGGTACTTAGGTAGGTACTTTTTAAATAGGTAACACCTATTCAAATTCAAATTCAAAATTCATTTATTTCAGTAGGTATACAAAATACTCTTTGAAAAGTACTTACCTATTAATATAGTACTAAACTAGATTTTAACCGCGGCTTCGCTCGCGCACGTTTATTTCACCCCCTTAGGGGTTGAACTTTGCAAAATTCTTTCTTAGTGGATGACACTGTATAAGCTATCTATGTTCAAAATTTCAAGTCTCTAGACCCAGCGGTTTAGGCTGTGCGTTGATACCTATATCACCAATCATTCAGTCAGTTTATCATTCTGTATATATAGATATTCATGGGTATCTCTTTTTCAGATGGCGCCGTAGTAGAAAGAGAAGAAAACTCATGCGCAGCACAGAACATACAAGGCGGGCAAGAATGGTGCAGAGTCCGGAACCCGATTGCCCTGGACTGGGGCGACGCTACCACGAGTGCAACACTGCTGTAAGTTATTCCTGCTATATAGAGGTATAATAGCAAGCTGTGAGGGTGTACATTATGTATACGAGATAATGTACACCCTCACAGATTGTCCCCGAGGGGATTGGCAGTGGGATTACATTTCTGGAAGTAGGTTGAGTACCTTTCACTAGTGTATTTTTCGAATAGGTACTTAAACGTGATCGTCGAACCACATCAATTATTAATAATATTATACCTATTGGAGTTTTGACATCCATAATCGCAATTAATTCTGAGGCATGGGTAGCAGCCGGTTCACGTTTAGGGACACAAAAATTATACTGGTGGAAATTAGGTAAGTATACATAAACATTCCCTAGACAAAAAAAAATGTTAACTTGTTATTTTATTCATCTTTCCAGCCGTGTCCGGGTCCGCAGCGGGATCCTCGCGCCGAGCAATGTGCAATATATGACCGCCGTCCGTTCCGGGGAAGGTTTTACACCTGGGTGCCTTACGTGGATGGTCAGTGTCACTAGAACTATTTTTTATAGTCGCTAACTCGGTACTTTCATGACAAATTCAGTTTCGTGGCCCCACTTACGATGTGACGTCATTCCTTTGAAACCGCTACTCTTGTGTTGTATTTTGTATAATAAAACGACAAAGCCAAGTTATTTTGAAAAATATAATATAAATATGCACACGCCTTTTTCCCAGAGGGGGTCGGTGGAGATATTAAATTCGTGGAATAATCCACTTTACAACAGTATATTTTTTTGCAATCGAGTTGCAAAAGATGGTGGATATAATGAATGCAGCATTTGAAAAGAAGGGCATGAAAGTGAATGTTGCAAAAACGAAAGTGATGATTTTTGAAAGAGAAGAGTGTATGACAGAGTGTGATATAAAGATTGATGGTGAGAAAGTTGAGCAAGTGAAAGAGTTTGTGTATTTGGGTAGCGTGTTTACAAGGGATGGCAAGTTTGAGAAAGATATTAAAAGAAGAGTATTGAAAGGAAATGCAGTAAATGGGGCCCTGAATATCCTTGTGAGTAGCCAGGTCATGTCTAACAAGGCAAGGATGGCTGTGCATAACGCTGTTCTGGTCCCGACGCTGATGTATGCGAGTGAGTGTTGGGTGTGGCAGAAGAAGCATGAAAGCAAGGTGAACGCAGTGGAAATGAGGTCTTTGAGGAAAATGTGTGGAGTAAAATTGTGTGTTATAGTGAGGAATGCGGATATACGAGAGAAGTGTGGTTTGAAAGAAGATGTAGTGACAAGGATAGAAAAGGGTATGTTAAGCTGGTTTGGTCATTTAGAACGAATGGATGAAAGAAGAGTAACGAAAGAGATTTATGGTGCGAATGTTGAAGGATACAAGGCAAGAGGACGCCCCAGAAGGTCGTTCACGGATCAAATTAGTGACGTCCTTTAAAAAGCTGGGGTCAAGAGTGCGAAGAATAAGAGAGCGTGTATGAAAAGGCTTATGAATGTGAAGGAAGCGAGGGAAGTGTGCGAAGATCGGGCAAAGTGGCGATCCATCGTCTCTGCCTACCCCTGTGGAAAGAAGGCGTGAGCTGTATGTATGTATGTATGTATATTTTTGGACCCCTATATGAGACAGGTGGTGAGCCCATCGTCGGACCGAACGATAACAAAGAAATAGCATTTGGTATTAGATAGGAATAAACCGATGTTCCCATTTAGAAGTAGCCCATTGGGTACTTCCAGAAATGAGAAATCCCAACCACATGCTGAAAAGACGTGATGTGATTTGGAAGAATATCTCCTCAATATCGTTAAATGAATGACATTCAAAATTTTATCTGATTTCTTACATTGGCCACTTTTGTACATCCAACATTTGGTATTGAAATCCCATTTTTACACCCACAGTATTCATAGTCTGACATTTTTTATGATAGTTTATTATCAAGTATCATGATATATGGAATTCCAGGAAACGCCCCCTGCACCCTGAACTGTCGACCTCGCGGGCAGCAGTTCTACGCATCGTTGGCGTTAGTGGCAGACGGCACGCCTTGCACCAAGCCAGGGTTCCGAGCCATCTGTGTACACGGCAGCTGTATGGTAAGTGCATTTTATAATTATATTATTAAAAGTACACGTAGATAAATAAAACTTAAATTACAATTTTATTCTAATGATTGTACGTTGTCTATGTTAGTACGATAGCAGCGCCATCTGTTATTTCGTAGCTATAATGTAGTATGAGCGCCATCTCTTGGCGAGTAGTACAACTATGATAATGTATAAAGCTTAGTAACACAGATAAAATGGGTAACGTTACTACATTCAAAGCACATGATATAAGTGCATTTCGTTTAATGCAATCTGTATTATAAGTTTAAGATAGAGTTTATAACTTTTAGGCAAACACTGCAGACAACGATCACGTATTACCCGGCTGCCGATAAAGTGAGTGTAATATTTTCAAGGGTTTATGTATGGATGTAGCTCTATATGTAAGATTTTTATCCCGCAATAACTTCATAACATCTGAACTGATTTAAATCTACGTAATTTCAGTTGCTACTTATTTTTCTAGTTTATACCTACCGGAAAAAAAAATAACATTTATTTCAGACGTATTTTGTCAATAAAAATGTGTTAGTAGTACGTAGTACCTACATAAAATGATTTAACTTTGAAGAATGAACTCACTTGTGAATAGATAGTTTCCTACCGATTAGCCCCCTAATGTGGAGTGTGAAGGCAAAATGTGAAGTGGCCTTTATCTAAAAAAAAGTTTTAATCGGGCACATCGTGTTTTGTAATCGCGGAATGAAATAATTTAAGTTTTTATTTATTTCCCAGCGCTGCTTATTCGTAGTCAGTCTACGACCTACGTAGTAATTATGATCCAATTGTACAATATCGATAGCATGCTATTCAACAAGACGATCGGAGTCAACATCTCTACCCACATTCGAACGTACTCATATCATATTCACATTACTTTACAATCCAGGCAGCCTAGACTTCCTAGCTCTCAGTGCCGCGAGCACTGATCTATCAGGCTAGCATACACAATAGTATCTAATAGTGGAACTATATTCCCAACTAGGAGATAAAGATTATAGCTTAGAGCACGTTCAATGTAACTTATATGTGTATGTAGCTTTATTTAGTCCTATATTATTTAGTTTTTCTCAAAATTTCCTGATACGTAGTTTAATAAATGTATTCTTAGTTGTTATTAGGTATATAATATGTTATTATGTACATTAATAATTGCCTTGCCTATGTTAGCGTTCCCGCCAAGAATCAAGTTTTTCGGGTGATTCCTCGTAAGGTAAAATCTCTCTTGTATACCTTGCAGAGAAAACAAAATCAACTCTGTTAGTGTAGAGTAGCCGTTTCTTTGATACAAAATAAGTTGAGTGATTTATATAAGAAATAGGGCTGTTAACTTTAGGATAACTCGTCCCCTGTATGTGTTTATATGCAATGAAAATTTTGATAAATTTTTGGATCTCTGCTAACACCCTAAAATGAAAAATCGTGATTTTTCCCTAAAAACTTAAGTATATAAGTAACACTTTCTGTATTATTAACATAGTAGGAGTACGACGGCACGGAAACTAAAGCCCGCGGCTAATAACGGCAAGACATTGTTTTGACAGTAATTGTAATAGAGTGCTCTTGTCCACCGCAAAACTCGAAAAGGTGACCTAACTATGCCGCATTTGACTACGACATCACATAGTTTAATGTAAATAAATATTTGTGGGATATTTTTTTAGCTTATACTATAAATGTACCTACATAATTTTTTAAATATAGAACAAACTCTCGTTACTTTTTTAAAACAAACATTTTCATACTACTAACTAGTAAGGAGTAAGTAGGTTCTACAAATCTTAAAGTTTGAATTAAATTTTTAAATTTATACTTATCCAACATTAAATCTACGTACAATAGGTAAAAATATCTAACTTAAACCACAGCTTAAACGAAGGTTAAAAAAATAGGCGTCGAATTTAGAACCTCCTTCTTGTTTGAAGTTCGTTAGACTTAAATGAACTGTAGAAATTCTCACACTGCAACCTAACATCCTTCATTAAAACAACATTCCCATGCCATGAAAATCAGCCAATCATCCACGCTTAGGTCGTCAAGATAGCGAATGTAACAAAGAGCATGTTTACTGCTACGCTCCAGTAATGGGGCACAGATGGGCAAACTCGCCAGAAGTGCCCGATTGACTCACTCGTCTTGGCCTGGGGGCTGGTGCGTTTATACAGAGTGTCCAAGATAATGTAATTAATTAGTCTAGTCCTAAAATAAAAAATAAATATTAGTAATTTTTTGCATATTTATTTCGTGTTTCAAAAAGTAATCTTGAAAGTTTTGTTAAGTTTCATTGATAGATTTACATTCTATTGTCTTATCTGTTTATATAAACATAATATAAAAATTGGTTCCCCACGTCGTACCAAAAGTCGCTACATCGAGTGTCATGACAGCGAAAACTGAGTATTGATTGGTTGCTTTATCTACGGTGCTCTACATAGAAAGTCGGACTATGGATTAATTGTAATATCAATAGTCACTGTTTCGTTTTTTCCAATAAAATTTTTTTTAAACCTTTAAAACGAAATGTCAATAATAGGGTCAGCTAGTTTGTTATAAAATTGTATGCTTCAACATTTAGCTTTAACTTATCTACAGTATGCTTACCCCGCAGTTTAATTTGTAGTCATAAATCTATGCAAAATAAGACCTGAATTTATCATTTACAGTGTAAATAAATATAAATTTTACACTATACCCACTATATTTTGCTTGCTGATTTTATAATTTATACTTGCCCAGCAGTGTTTCTTTTCCAGATCCTGAATTTTCCCGTTGCCTTTGTTCAAAAACCCTTTTTTGGTTGCCAACATCTTGTAAAATTGTAAAGTTTCCAGCTTTTATAGTTTCATACATTTCGTGATGCTGATGAGTCAGTGAGTGAGTCAGTAGTATTTCGCTTTCATAATATTTAGTAAATATTTTTACCTTATATATAGGAGCGCAAATAGAATCATATACTAATATTCAACTCTTGAAGAAGCCAACAAACAAACGAAATTATCAAGTAGCAGACTATTGCTGTTAGGAATAGGATTACGGCGGAATCTTATAATTTAACATTCACCATAATTATAGCGTGTTGTTAGTTTTCCCTTAAGCATTTCCCAGTCATGCTTGGTATTTGACAGAGACAAGTGGTTCACGCAAAACTGCCGGTGTTTTGCATTCGAAGTACATTTATACTAATTTTATTATTAAGTTATTAAAGAAAATACCTGAAGGTTAACATAGTGTAGAGACATTATTTTCAAAGACTATGTTTAACATAATGATAATAATAATAACACCTGTCGCATTGTGAGTAAAATTTTGGATGAGGAATCCGCCAATCCAACCTTCAAGGTGAAATTCACGCTTCAGGTCATTGAATTTTGTCCATTTTTGTCTAAACCTTTCCGAAATTTACTTTATATTTCGAGAAATAGAAACAAAAACAGATAAAAAAAATTGTGGGACACAAGTCACACACGGTTATTTAGTCCCATACTATAGGCTGGGCCTGTCCCTACTATGGGTATTAACAACTGATAAACAGGCCAACAGACATGTTCATGCACACAAATATTGGCCCCGAGCGGGGATCGAATCCGCGACCTCCGAATCAGAAGGCAGGGTCACTACCAACTGAGCCAACAGGGCCGAACATTTTCTCAAATATTAGGATTGGAGCTTTTTGAACATAGTTCAAAACGGTTTTCTGTAGAGTCCCCCTTTTAGCTCGAATCAGTCAAGCATCAGGGTTCCAGTATTAAAATTAATAGTTTTGAGATAATATAGAAAAGTTCATTTACATTAATTGGTTTTGAGAGGTGTTGTGTCTTCGTTCATACAGCTAATTAATAATTCTTAGTGAATCCGCATCAGTTGGGTGTTAAATCTTGAATGTCACACCCGTCGATGACAAGTAATAAATCGCCCGCAGCTGTGCCGGACGACATACTAATTGTACCATAATGACAGCCGCCATTGCAGTTGCTTGTTACGATTCCTATCGGCGCTTATTACAGCAGCGATGGAATGGTAAATAGTGGGTGAACGATGTTCTATGAGTAAGCAATTGGCTTTAGTATTTTCATTTTCTTTTGTTACTATGTTCCATTTATGGTTTGGTATCCCTGCTCTTTCCAGTCACAATGTATCACTTTCATTAAATTAATTACAAGATATAATGTTACTTTCCGTGTCTTAATTTTTTTCTGTGTAGGTACGTACTATCAGTAGAAGTTTTGCCTGATACACCTAAGTATCTTTTTCCACCCCTTGGAAACAAAGCCCTTTCTTATAGTAACAATGACAATTACAAAAAAGGGTTTCGTTCATGCTCATGACCACTTCGGGTCAATGAATGGATCGGAATGGAAAAAGAAACTGTGTTACTGGCTTCTGATTGTTTTACTGTAATTAGGGTCGGGTGAAAAAAAAACTTGAACTTTCAAGCGACATTTTTCCAATTGCATCAGGCTTAGCGTTTGTCGATAGTACTTTTTGAATTCTGGTGAGCGCGTGTACCAAAGAGTTTTTCAAAAACTTACGTAAATATTTATCACTAACATCATAAGGTAACCCGCAGGTCCCTAAACTTATTCTGAGGCATGTTTAATAGCGTTTCGGTCGGTAGTGCAAAAGTGCGAATATCCAGGACTGGAATACTTATGCCGACCCTCTCGGGGATAAAGGCGTGAGCATAGCTTTATTTTTATATATTAACGAAAATGTCTACTTCAAGTGAAGAAAATAAAGAACGAGAACGAGACGAAAAACGCGTGCGATAGTCTTTTGCCATCAAAATCGAGTGAAATGTATTTAGCGGCCTATGAAAAATTTTTAAAATGGAAAACCGGCAAGAACGCCCATTCTTTCTCAGAAAAACGTCGTTTTAAGCAAGTTTGTTGAAAAACGTCGTATGAAACACGTGTGCCTGTGACCATAATATACGCGGCTTTCTTATGGCGCACTCACTTTCGCTCGTGCGCACACAATATCGCCTTGTATATAATGGTCAACTTAGCACACTTGTATCATAATGTACTATTAGTTCATTACGCAATGAATTTCAAGTGACATAATTCAGAGTTTCATAAACTTATCAGTAGTTACTCAGTAAAGTATTTGTTTATGACATGACTAAGTTACTGTATGTGTAGCATGATGACCTATACTTGGGCTTGAGTAGTGAATCACAATTTCTGGGGTTTGTTTTGCACATTTCCGTCTCTTTGAATACAATAATATTTATAATTACTATAACATTTTTAGTTATATATACAATTATGTACCTACATGTACGTAGTTCTGAAAATAAATCGTTAACCATTGCATCTTTATCAAATTTGGATCATTCCAGTCTGTTCGCCGGAGTCAATCTATATATACTATATAAAATTATAAACTGACTAACTGATTGGTGATGTCAACGCACAGCCTAAACCGCCTGTGTCTACAGACTTAAAATTTTGGACATTGATAGCTTATACAGTGTAGGCATCCACTAAGAAAGGATTTTGCAAAATTCACCCCTAAAGGGATGAAATAAACGTGCGCGAGCGAATCCGCGTGTAAAAGCTAGTAGTTTATAATTCCTTCTGATAATTGTCACGGTAATGTTGGATTCTAACAGGCCTCTTTATTAAAAACGAGATTAATCGCTTTAATGTTTATTTTACTTTAAACACCTTATTTTAGAAAATTATTCACTCGATCACGCACGCGCTCGTCCCTCGTTCAAAATCGTTCTCCCCGTCCCTTTCACACCTCTCATCGTCCTTCTCGCACACTTACGTTCCGTTTCACTCTGTTCCCTTGCGTTCCATTCCTACAATCGGCCATCCTGCGTTATATCTGCCCTCAGATATGCCATTCACACTCTTCCATTATGTTCATTCATTCATCTTAACATCATACTTAAACATTTCTAAGAATCTTAATACTACATTACATCATAGCCATGTTTATTTCAAGTTCAAGACAACAGTTATCTATGCATGCTTTGAGCTACTATTACATAGAACATCATAACAAATTTAAATTACACTTTACATGGCACCTTTAAGAAATTTAAAAAAAAATACACTATTCAACTTTGTACTTTGATAGATTTTGCATTTCTACAACTTATGTTACACAACCAACATGAGATAAGTATAAACTGAAACATTAGGTACAGCTGGTAAGTTTCAAATAAACTTAACTTTCTTTATCTCCACAAAAAACATAATATTACACAATAAAAAATTTCGATACCCATAAAACTATAGCTCTGTGAGATCTGGTTAAGTAGTTACTAAGCTGAGGGTTCCACTTAAAAAATATAATCTTTAATATTAAGTAACCAACTTTTCAGTCTCAAAACTTCCACACAAATTTAAACGAAAAATACACCTGATAAAAAGGAAAAAATGCTACTCTCTCATACCTGTTTCACTCACAGTCATCTTCTTCCGGCCACCTCTTCATGAAATCTGCGGATGAGGCTGTACTGTTCGGGCCTTCTGTGCCACTAAACAGCTTCACCACGTCGTAGCGGTCGTTACGCTTCACTTTTACTACCTTGTAAGGTCCAAAGAATTTCGGTTTCAGCTTCAGCCCTGGCCCGAATTGCGTCCGTTTGATTGCGACCAGGTCCCCCACCTCGTACTGTGAGCTCTGCTTTCTCTTCTTATTGTAGGTATTTCTGTTTTCTTCCTGGACTTTCTGTATTTGATCTCTGGCCTTCTGCCTCAAGCTTTCTCTACTTTCTTTGTATTGCGATATACTTTCTTGTACTAGCAAGTTTAATATTTCTACATCCTCCTTGCAGTTCATCTTAGTTCCAGTAAGCAGTTGGAACGGTGTGGTATCTATGCTTCTTTGGTATGTACTGTTAATCGCTCTTTGCACTCGTCCCACATGCTTATACCACGATGACTGGTCTTCGATGCACAGCTTCGTCAGCATCGGGATCATTATTCTGTGTACTCGTTCGACTTGCCCGTTGCCTCTTGGTATTCCTGTTGTAATGGTGACATGCTGTATGCTTTCATCTTCACAGTACTCCTTAAATGCTCCACTTGTAAAGGCAGTCCCTCTGTCTGTTATGATTCGTACAGGGTTGCCGAATGTCTGTTGGTGTAGCTGCATCTTACTTATAACTTCTGCGCTGGATGTTGATTTGGTTGGGTATAGCCAAACAAATTTGGTGAACCCGTCAACCACCGTGAGTATGTGATTATACATCTTTCTTGTGTGTGTAAGCGGTCCAATGTGGTCCAGATGTAGAGTATGCAATGGAGTCCCTTCTTTTCCTATAGGATTTAAGTATCCCTCTTGCTTGCCCGCTTTCCGGGTTGCTAACAGACATGGTATACAACCAGTGATCACCGCCTCTATTTTTCTGTCCACATTTCTGATATAGTAATCTTTGCTTATTGCTTCTTTCATTTTCTTCATTGCAAAATGACCGTGGTTATGTACTTGCTTGATTACTTCTTTTTCCATTAGTTTAGGTACAACCAGCTGCCGTTGATCACCTTTGAAAAGCACTCCTTGTTCTAAATAATAGTCGTTATAGTGGCCATCTTTCAAAATCAGCTGTTTTATTGCCTCCAGGTCGTCATCTCTTTCTTGAGCCTGGCTAATCTTATCATGGAGGCTCACTACCGTGGCTACCAATGGGATTCTGCTGAGTGCATCTGCGTGTGGCATTCTGCATCCGGGTCGATGTTCTACTATATAGTCGTACTCACTCAGAAGTAACACCCATCTGGCTACCTTTGCCGTTAGCTCCTTCTTCTTCAAAGTAAGTTCAAATGCCTGGCAGTCTGTGATAATCTTAAAGGGCCTACCAAACAAGTAATGGTGAAACTTCTTAACACCTTCTACTATTGCAAGCGCTTCAAGCTCATAGCTTGAATACTGACTTTCTGTCTCGTTCGTCCTTCTACTCCTATAGTATACAGGGTGCAATTCTCCCTCTTGATTCCGCTGCATGAGAATAGCAGCTAGAGCTTGGCTAGATGCATCCGAGTGAAGTTCTGTATGCTGCTTCTGGTCAAAAATCATAAGTACCGGCTCACTCATCAGCTTTTGTTTCAAAATATTGAATGCTTCTCGCTCTTCAGGCCCAAACATAAACTTCACCTCTTTCCTCATCAAATCTGTTAGCGGCCTTGCTATCTGTGCATAGCCTCTTATGTACTTCCTGAAATAGGATGTCAGCCCGACAAAGCTCTGTATCTGCTTGACGTTCACAGCCTCCGGATACTGTGCAACTGCTTCAATCTTCTCTAGACTGGGTTTCACTTGCCCGTCCTTGATCCGATGTCCTAAGTATTCAATCTCATTGTGTATCAATCTTGCCTTCTTCCAGTTAATTTCAAGCCCGTACTCCGCAGCCACTTCTAGTACTCGTCTTAGTCTCTGTACAGCATCTTGCTCACTCTGCGCTGGAATAACAATGTCATCCATGAATATCATCATAATGCCCGCTTGTACCAAATCTTTAAATATGATGGTGATGTACCTCATGAAATACTTCGGCGATACGGATAGTCCGAATGGGGCCCGAAGGTACTCCCATTGACCATGGTGCGTCACAAATGATGTGAATGGTACCGACTCCTTACTAACTCTTAAATGGAAGAATCCATTTTTAAGATCTAGGACACTGAACACCTTACCATCTCTCAACTTGTCAATTAAATCCTCAATCAATGGTAGAGGGAATTCATCTTTCACCATCTTCTTGTTCAACTGTCTATAGTCGACACACACCCGGGTAGAACCATCTTTCTTTTTTACAAGGACTAAAGGACTAGTATATTCGGAGAAACTCACCTGTACTATTCCTTTCCGTATCCACTCATCTACCTGATCCTCCACGATCTTCTGTTCCACCAATGCCAGTCTTCTTGGGCGCTGCGCCACCGGGATGTCATCTTTAAGTATAATTTTCAGCTCGATCGGCGCCTCTTTTGTCTGGACCGGATTGTACTGCGCTACCAGCTGCTGCACCTCTTCTTTAATACCTTCATCTCGGATGTGACCTGCAATGTCAACCTCACTCACACAACAATTCACCCTCGCCAACCATTCCTCACCTTCAGGTAACAACAAAACGGAACCCTCGCGCATAACCATCACAACGTTATTTAAAAATTCCTGACCTAATATTACTTTATAGGGCATACAGTCTTTAGGTACGATATGGAAAACAACCTCGTCGTAACGCCTTCCGTCGATCGAAACACTTTCGTAAAACTTCCCGCACGATTTTATTTTTGACAGTCCAAGTCCCGCTAAAATCGTGTTGTCGGCGCACTTTTCCACGTTAAGTTCAGTATAAACGTCACTGGCCATCAGATTAATTTGGCTGCCCGTATCAATTAACGCTTCCACATCCGTGCCGCACAATTTTATTATCTTAACCGGCGTATTTTGCTCTTTTCCGTCTTTGTTTACATTTTTCCAGCCGTCGTCCACCATATTGCATATTATGTCATTGTCATTGCTGTCCGTCGTCCTATTGGCCGAAAGTCCGAACATGGCCGCTTGCCTCGTTTCCGTCGTGTTCTGCCTTACCGACGCTTGCTGTCTCGCTCTCTCTGCTGGGCCGCTTACGCGATAGTCGCGATACTGCTTTGCCGACGATTCGCCCATGTTGGCAGCACCGTTGTTTTGCTCGTTCGGACACTGCGCACCAATGTGTCCATACATATTACACCGGAAGCACTTTGTTCCGTTTGGACACGCCATAGAAATATGACTCGTATCGCCACACTTGAAGCAAAATCTTTTGCTCGATTGTTGTTGTACTTGTTGCCGACCCGCCGAACCCGCTGATGGCGCTGATGATGTTGATGCATACGATTGATATGATACCGATGGTTTTCTATATTTTTCAGTGTTCTTCGTCTTAAATTTTTCATATTGTGCTAGTTTTTCTTTAAGTACAGAGTAGGATGTGACCCCATATAACATCATTTTATTTACTTCTTGGTCCACGATGCCGTCGACTATGTACTGTATCGCGACGTAGTCTGGAAATCTGGCCCTTTTGCCCAGCTCCTTCATAACTAGCATGTATTGATAACAGGTTTCGTCGCGCTGCTTCTTGCGCACCGCCATAAGCTCGTGCATCTCTTTTACATTGACCGCATCAGGGAATTCTTTCTGTATCGCCGCTTTAAGCTCTTCGTATGACTTGAAAACTTTTTCAGTTCGTAACCACAGCTCGGCCGTTCCTGTCAATGACCTTCTTGCTACGATTAATGTTTGCTGGTCCGTCCATTTAAAGATCTCACTGTTGTCTTCTATGTCCTGGGCCCATTTGGATGTCGAATAGGACTTGTCTTCGCCGCTGAATTTCGCGATGCTGTCCGCCATAAAGTTTCCGTCCGCCGCCATTTTATCTTGTAGGAATTGAAAGTGCCGTCGTTGAAAATTTTGCAATTTCGTCTTAGTTTTTTCGTCGTAGTCGTCTTTATTGTCGTTTTCGTAGTTGGAGAATCGTCTTCTTCTTCTTTATGTTTGTGCAGTAACCGTCGCCGTCTTGCGCCGATACCGCCGCGCCGTGCCCACGTGCCGTCGTAACTTGTAATATCGTTTTTACGAGGCTATCCCACTTCTGACACCAAAATTATGTGGGATTCTAACAGGCCTCTTTATTAAAAACGAGATTAATCGCTTTAATGTTTATTTTACTTTAAACACCTTATTTTAGAAAATTATTCACTCGATCACGCACGCGCTCGTCCCTCGTTCAAAATCGTTCTCCCCGTCCCTTTCACACCTCTCATCGTCCTTCTCGCACACTTACGTTCCGTTTCACTCTGTTCCCTTGCGTTCCATTCCTACAGTAATCCACTTTATTTTTTATTTAGTTAGTTAATCAACTAAATTTAGTTAGTTTAGTTATTGGCGTGAACACTAGGTAACACAAATGCTGACTTAGTCTTAGTAAAATAGCCTAGACCACACAGATCCTATTTGTTGTTGGTTAATATAGAATATTGGTCTCCGATATCAAATGCGTCTTAATTCTCCTTATACAATTTCAACTGTCTGCATCTAATCTCTTTGGTTACTTATCGGTCATCGTTCACAGAATTCCTGACATTCCTCACCGCCTATTCCAATCAAACTTCCTTGTGAAAGTCTAATGCTCCCACCCATTTAGATTGGCAACCAAGCTGGAAGTCGAGTAAACAACCGCCGTATAATTTGTCAGATCGTCAGACGACTAGATTAGAGTGAATTCTTGCATATTATTGAACGAAACGTCTGTTAGTTTGTTTGTTTTTGTTTGTTAGTGTATTTTTCGTCTTTCTTTTGATATTATGTAGCAATAATCTTCAGCTTCTGTAAAGATCAGTAATAATAAGAATAGGGTAATAGAGCCGTGGACTATTGATTCGACTCATTGATCAGATTTATGGAGGAGTTGAAAATGCCGGCAACTGTCATGACTAACAAAATTAATATACAATGTGTAGATCTGGGTAGACACATTGACATATATCTTTGTTAATTTAACGTGTATTTGACAATTACTGGATAAGTTTGGATGAATACTGTTAAGTTAAGTTACAACTCTTTTTGCACACCAATAAAAATATGTGATTAGTGACACAATGACAAAAAAGGACAAAAAATAGTAGCTTTACGAGATTTCTTCCAGACAACCTTAGGACAGATGTAACTGAGTTATTCAGATAAAGGTGGACAGTGTACTAAATTTCACAGTGGATGAAGGTACTTATATAATATATACATTGTTAAAAAAACAGTATACGATGGGTAGCTGAAGTGTCATAAAAATATGTACCAATTCCCTGCAATACATTAAGGAATATCGATATCGTAATAGTAGATGCATTTGATTTTCTGTCGAGCAGAGCTTTTTCTACATCCAAGTCTACCCGCAGTGGTTCGCTAGTCATATAATTGATAGTGGCGGTACAGAGGCTACCACTTATCTGTATCCGGCATCGGTGTTCGATTACGATGTTGGATTAGATACTTCTTGACGGTAATTAAAGAACCCGTAAATACATTACGTGCATGTCATCAGATCGTTAAACTACTGTTTGAATTAGTGTTGAAAAAACTTGGAAACAACCGGGAAATAGGGACTATACTATCAATTATAAAATACGGTAGTTATGAAAATTATTACTTTGAACAGGATTTTGTGCAAGCCATTTTAAGTCCTATATAAGCATAAATGCTTGTACCAGCAGTAAATCCCTATTTATAACATTTTTAGAATTTTTATCTCTGTCTATGTTTGGACGCATAATACAGAAAAACTACTGCACTAAATTGAAAGCGGTTTTCCACAGTTGTAGGTACAACCTAATGGTGCCGGCTTAATTTAAAATCTGATACATATTATCTTCAATACAAATCGTTATGGAAGGATTTATAAAATGGATCCCTGTGGGAGCCATATGTATCGTATAAATCCAATGAAAACTCAAACTGCGGTAATTTATGATCATGTACCGAAAAATTTCTAAACTGTATTTAATAATAATTACCGTTACTTGCAACTAGTACCACCACTACCTACTTCAGATCGTAAATAATATCTCTAACTTGGTATTAGCCTCAAATGTTTTGACATTATCATAACTAACACCTTTTAGCTATTTATTGAGATAGTAGAGGAAAGTACAGGTGATACTGGGGTGTCAGCCCGACAGGCCATTGTAGCTCGATTATGATATTAATATGAAACGAACTTGCAAATTCTGTTTGTGCCTAGTAAAGATTGCTTTGTTGGAATCCCACGCAACAGAGTTATAATTTACCTAAAAGGGTACAGATTTGCACTGTAAATTATTGTTTATCAGTGTTTTTGGCAAATGGTTTGCATAAGGCTTGTTATAGCTTGTTTGGTTGTAAATGGATTATTGCACAAAATAGCCAGTTCAGAGAAAAGATAGCCTATACAGACATGTTTTTAATACTCTTCACTTTTCTTTACTGAATAGTGACTAAGAGTGAGTGATTAAGATAATACGAAAGTTTCATTTATTTCATATTTTCCAGGACATGAACCACTATCATATCACCTAGCCAAGGCCCGAAACAACGGTTAAGTTGGGCAAGTTACGGCTAGTATTTCTTTTCCAAATAACCATTATTTTCATTAATGTTGAGTATAATATATACTGTATTCATTGAACTTTTTATTACCCTACTCTTTACTACAAAATCATGTTCCTTCACGGCTTTTCTAAATGACTCTATCTACATCCTATTACAAATTTCAAGCTTTATCTCGCAATTGCATTCTTTAAAACAATTTAATCGTTTAAAACTAAATCGTCGACACTTAAAGGGCACGAGCGTGAAACGTGAGGGTCCTATCAGAGTGACTAATTGGTAAATTACAGCGGTGCCAATTTTACGTCAGAGCAAACCCTCAGCCTGCGAGCCTGGGGCAGTATACTCGCAAATAACAGAGTATACTGTACTTACTACGTACTTACTGTCACGTATCCAGACACAAATCTCGTCAACTGTCTCTTTTTAGACATTTGATCGTTTTGATATAGCTTGTGCTTTATTTACAGGAAAATTGGATAAGTAGTTCACTTTGTAATTTGTACACTGTATACTACAGAAAAGAAATATTTTCTTTCTTATTAATAGTTTTAAGAGCATTATTCTGTGTGCCGAGTCCCAAACACATGTGTGTTTGAAATTATTGTCAAAACACATACCACGAAAATGCAAAAATATTTTCTGTATGTAACTACATAATATATTTAAAGAAATATTTCTCACTCATCGAAATCTATATTAACATCTAAAACAAACGCCCATCAATAAAACTACTTCAATACCTACTTATATTAGTAACAATAATAATGAAATAACAAATATTTGACTCTACTACACACATTTTTTTTTTAAAAGTCAAAAGTTTCACGAATAATCTGTAAAATTTTCAGGCTCTGTTCAAAAAGTGAAAGAGCGCAGGATATGTGCTTACGAGCTCCTAAAGTGACGGAGACATAGTTTAAGCATTTGTTTCCCCCAACAATCGTTAAAGTAAATATCATATCATTACATACAGTGTAAGAGGTAACTGTTCTTGCGATTATTCTAAAGTGGGTATGAGAATTTCTGAGCGCTTACGGCAGATCGTTTGTTTAGGAAATAGATCTAGTGATAGCTATACGGCAAGTCTTAAAAAATAATGTTTTTTTTTTTCAAATATTAGGTGTTCGAATAAACTAGCACCAAATATACGACTATACGTAAAAGGCATTAAAAATATTAAAAACATTACCCTCCTTCTGTTCCAGTCGGTTAAATCTATAGACGAAAGTAAAGATCAATCGAACGACCGACACCCTAAATTCCAAAATCTTTTAACCCGCTTAGGCGACTTTACATACTTACACCTACAAAAAACATTACCCTCCTCTGATGTAGTTGAGTGAAAATGGGTTTAGTTTATTTTAATTAATTTAATTTATTTATTTATTTAGTGTCTTATATATACCTACTACCAACTCCTGAAATTGCGTGCAATTCATATGAGTCACAGAAGCCTAGTTTTGCCACAAAATTTTACGACCCACAAATCGATGTATAGGTAGTTTATGCGTATTCCGGATGCCATTGTAATTCTTTACAGTACAGTCATCCGGTTTAATAGTAGTTGGCATTATACATTCTTCGAAGTATGCCTTTTATTGAATTACTTGAGAACAAATGAACATGATTTGTATCTGAAAAATATATATTTATATGCATGTTAAACTGTAGACCGATAGGATTCGAAACAAAAAAATCTCATTTACCTTACACCTCAAATGTATTATTTATTACACAGTTAATCGTTTCAGTATATTTTAGTAACAAAATAGTACAATTTTTTAACCCTTAACCACCTACCGGCGGTCATAGTGACCGCAACGATATTTTAAATTGAAATATCTTGGCACAGGGTAATATTTTATTAATGAGCGTCCATATACCTTTTCTATGCACATATTACTCTTGCGCCTGCGCTCGGTTTGCGTCGTAGTGCGCGCGTTTGTCTGTGGTGAGTAAAAATCTTTTCTTAGCGGTCATTCTGACCGTCTGCAGGTAGTTATGTAACTTTTTCTATAATATTTTATGATTAGTTTTAGAGCTAAAATTAATAAAAACGACGATAGTATTGCACGATGGCTGGAGCAGGGGGTGTCAGATCAAGGAGACCAGTTAAATGAGGGCTGTAGCAATGTGGAGCCTAAAATTTACGAGAATCACATTATGGTAGAAGATCCCAATTCGGATTCTGAAGGCGACTGTGAGCTATTGCTCGTCATCTGAAGAAGAAAACAAATTTATTTGATTTGAAAATAGACCTGCTGCACCAGAACCCATCTTTTTTAGTCTAAGTGTCAGAGAACCGGTATATTCGCCGCATACTGAAAATCGATAAAGAAAATATGGAATTGATCTGGCACTGACAATCTTGAAAATCGAAAAACATTCCATACTTTCGATCCCAAAACCCAAAACGTTCATACGTGTTTCAAGTGCAAGATGCCAATATGTCAAGAGTGTACTCATAAATTGTGCCATTATTGCCGCGAAAAATTGTAACTTTGATCATCTGCAGTTTTGGTAAAATATTGTTCTTTTTAAATATTTTTTTGAATCTAGATAGAGATTTATACTTGTTCTTTCTGAAAACCAGCGGAAAAAGGCGGTATAGTATAAAAAAAATTTACTAGATATAATTTTTCTACTTAATCTGTATTTTCACCCAAAAAATTCGTCTTCAATAAAACAAAACAAATGTAAGAGACTGATTGTGATTGAGAAAAATATTTCTTTATAATATAATAGTTTAGTGTATATGTATACATGCATTTTAAGACATTTTTTTTTGTTTCACCTACCCCAAATATTAAGAAATATGTGAAAAAGTATCTGCGGTCACAGTGACCGCCGTCAGGTGGTTGTGTAACGTAAATAAGGGGTAGGTGGTTAAGGGTTAAGCTATTGTATAGCTTCTATCGAGGGCCTTGAGCGCGGGGACCGAATCCAGAAATTCCGTAACGAAAAAAAACCTCACGCTCCCCACTCCGACGGGTACGGAGGTGTGGCTTGAAGGCCGTGCATTGTCTAACGTCGTTTCTTTACGGCAGTCTTGTTGATACAAAATGCTATGCAATAGCTTTACCGCGGTAGTCCCCGAGTGCCACACGTCTTTTTTGGATTTATCTCAAATTTACATGTATACCTTTTACAAAATCTTTAATTCAGTGTTATTAAATTAAATTGCATTAAAATTGAAAGTTCTACGATAAAGGCACCTCCACATTAAACTTAGGGCACACTATTATTAAGGCGATAACCGACTTCAACATTTTATGACTGCTGAAACGTGATAAGTCTATCGTAAAATTATACGAACAAAAAATAATGTAACACGCGTAATTTTCTATAATCTCGATGTAATAGCTGATATTATACTCTGATTTTGAAAAGGTCAGAATATTTTTTTTACAATGTTGTGTTATTGGCACTAACGTAGATTGGAGCAATTGGCCATTAATTTTGGATTCTAAATACAAATTAAAGGCTTCAAATTGCACTACCGATCAATTACTCGTATTCCAAAAAGAAAATATTACAAAATTAAAACATACATTACATAGATAATAATATTATGATAGTGAGTATAATAATGCTGAAGCAAACATAATTTTAGTTGACTAAGTTTTTGAGAAATCTTAACTTTCACTTTTTGATGTTTTTGTTTCAAATAGCCGCTTAGAACTTACTGTTTAACACGTGTCAAGCATCAAGTTACAGGCAACATAATGAATTGCTTCTGTCCGCTCGAAGACCGCTGCTGCTTGGCTACCAATTTTTCAGTGTACAAGTTACTCACATATTTTCCTTGCACTAACTTAATCGACAGCATTATTCGTGCAGCTCATTTAAAAAAAACTCACGCCTTTTATCCCGAGGGGGTAGGCACAGGTACGAAATACCCACGTTTCACCAGTATATTTTTTTGACCAGGGGGCTGTTACATGTCGTAGAATCACCGTCGAGCTAGTGTTAATATATACATAAGTGTTTGAAAAACTTAATGGTCTTGCCTTCGCCAGGATTCGAACCCGAGTCTCAAGAATGAAAAGCTGGCTCCTTAACCACAGGGCTATTACTGCTCAGATCACTTAGCTTCAATTTTGAAGCTACATAATAAAGCTACGTAACTTACATTGTGTAATATTTATTACACAATGTAAGTTACGTTACACATAGATTTACGACTGACAGCTTCGACAGGGCATTTAGCCGTGCATTAACGTGACAATTGCAATCACCTGCTTTGTATTCTCTTCAGGACCTGTGTTATGTCATTGCCATAAATCTTTAGCATTGTTTAGGTAATGTTAGTACTCATTAACCAAAACAATGCTAAAAACTTATTATCCCCCTCCCCTGTGATGAAATGGGATGAATTACAAAGCAATTTTGTACAAGAGCAGTGATAGCCCGGACGGTTAAGGAGCCGGCCGAAAATCAGTGAGGCTCGGGTTCGAATCCTGGCATGTACCAATGAGTTTTTCAAAACTTACGTACATATTTATCACTAGCTCGACGGTGAAGGAAAACATCGTGAGGAAACCCGCAGGTCTCAGAATTAATTCTGAGACATGTGTAAAAAGACCCGGTCCGGCGATTTGCCCTAGTCGGGCGACAGGATCATTACCTGTCATTCAGCGAATACCTTTGCAAACGCGCTCGGGAAAAACCATGTCAGTTTTTACTTAAGAATTTTCTTATTATTTGTTTATCATTCAATAATTTCACCTACACATACACATACATGTTCTATAGAATTATATCGAGTTATTTTCTTGCTGTACGTAATACTGACCAGTAAATTATGTAATTTTGTTACTGATGTACGGGCATCCACGATACGTCAGGCCCAGCCTAGTGTGGATACCATTGATAAATAGTGTTCTGTATGGCTCTTCCTGAATAAAAATATTTTATCTTTATTTATTGTTAAATTCCAATATGAAATAACTTAGGTATACATTTATAAGAGGTTATTGATTACCTAAATGCTAGTCAAACCACCTTGTAAACAAGACGTAGGATAAGGTTCAAAGACTAAAAGTCTACGACAAGCCGAAGCCTGCGGCGAACATCATAAATACTTCTTAAGTTTGATTTAAAACCAGATTATAATTCCCTTTAAGCATTTACTTGTTCAGACTTGTGCTACCGCTTTTCGACAGAGAAAGGTCGTTTATTTGCAATTAAGTGTGTTTGTGTTTTTACGACTTGGGTGGGCTTGGGTTCTGAATTGACCTGCAAATGTATTTAATAACCTAATTGTTGTTCCCAATAGTAATTATTACCCACTAGCAGAAGGGTGAGAGTAGTTATAGCCCGAACGGTTAAAGAGCCGGCCGAAAATCAGTGAGGCTCGGGTTCGAATCCTGGCACGTACCAATGAGTTTTTCAAAAACTTACGTACATATATTTATCACTAGCTCGACGGTAAAGGAAAACATCGTGAGGAAACCCGCAGGTCTCAGAATTATTTCTGAGACATGTGTAAACAGACCCGGTCCGGCGATTTGCTCACCACCTATCACGTTTAGGGGTCCAATGTATCTCGTGAAATGTGGGTATATCCAGTAATGGAATACCTCTGCCTACCCCCTCGGGGATAAAAAAAAGGCGTGAGATTATATTATAATTATATAGCAGAAGGGTTGCCAGTGTTGAATCCGTTTTTACCGTAGGTTGTTACTACATGTTAAAATACCTGCATAGTGCTAAACTTACGTCATTTATGGAAAATTGCATGCTTATAGACCCAGCTGTTTCGGCTGTGCGTTGATAGATAAGTTATTCATCCAATCAGTTTCTTCGTTTGTAATAGAAAATAATAATGTATATCTTACGCATCTTATCCACGAGGGGGTTGGCAGAGGTATTCCATTTCTGGATATACCCACTTTTCACGAGATATTCTTTGACCCCCTCGCCCATCACTGGATCGGGTCTTTTACACATGTCTCAGAATGAATTCTGGGACCTGCTCGTTTCCTCACCATGTTTTCCTTCACCGTCGAGCTAGTGATAAATATGTAACTACGTAAGTTTTAAAAACTCATTGGTACATGCCAAGATTCGAACCCGCGCCTCACTGATTATCATCATGTGAAGCTGGCTCTTTAACCGGTAAGGCTATCACTGCACTCACTGGCTTTCTAGAAGAAACAATTTTGAAACATCAGTTCAAAATTTAATAAATACATCTAATATTTCATTTATGGCAAACAATTAGAAGTACCTAACAGCAAATCGGTTTTGAGTTCGTTAAATTAACGCCGACTTAACTTTAATTTGACAGCTGTCAGTCTCAGTATCCTATAATATTATCAATCTAGCGAAATAGTATTTAGCTGAATTGCTTAAGAATGTTTGCTTATATTTGTGAATGTATTGTTTTGTAAAGAGGAATGCCCATGAAATGCCTGAAATAGACAGAAAACATTACGAGCCCTAAAATTAATTCATAATAAAATATGAATAATCCAAGTATCTTCGAATCTGTTCAACTAGGGCGAAAATATAGCGTTTATTTTAATAACTGTTTTGATTTTTGTTTAATTTCCTGTTAAATTCATTGTTCATTGAAATAACGGACATAAGGTTTTGGGTCTAAAAAGTATGTAGCGTGCGAACATTCAATAAAATCTAATTATTTCAAGAAATACAAAATAGTTTTTATGTCTTGGGCTCTATTAACACAGGATCGTAGTAGTTATATCCTCTTTGCAGGATACATGAAATTATGACATTTCGCTCACTCGTTGATTCCATTCGTTTGCGACTTGTGTTTTTACAGATTTATTATTACGATCTTTTCTTTTCTACTACTTTGACTATTATTTAATGATTTTGATGTTTTCACGTGATACATATTTTCAAACACGGACTTTGATTAGACCCGCCTAACACGAAAACTCAGCTTTTTGTTTACAACGGATTTGAACCCGCTGTACACGACAACTGCTTTTGGTTTCGATTTGTGCCTCCGAACATATAGGTAATATAACAGAAATGTGTTGGAACATGCACTGTGCTAACTGCTATCTCGATCTTAGACCGATGAAACGTAACTCCTTCTCAATGCAAAATGATGAAGTTCTTACTCTGCTGTACAATAATGGATACCACCACAAGCTGTAAGTACTGAGAAAAAGCTTTGAGAATTATTATTTTCTTTAAATTATAGCCCTTTATTACCTAATAGTAACAAAAATTTAATTAATTTGACATAACCTGTCTTTTATGAAAATATTTTAAAATAGCCTCTGGGCCTAGTTTTGGGATTATAAAGTAAATTGTAATGAATTTCTGTTGAATTAAGGTACAATTCGATGTAGAGTTCCTCTTTGTTTATCTCAGGCATTCTTTTGTAGGGCCAATGGGCATTCCTCTTTAGTTACATTAAGAACTTGTGTTTTGTAATAAATTAATAAAGTAGGCACTAACTAATTAATTTATTATATGTGGGTAATGGGAAAACATAATTAATAATAATAATGCATCATTAATATTAAAATATAAATTACGGTGGCATCCTATAGCCTACATATATGGTTAATATTTTTTACGACTATACAAATCGAACATCTGATCAAACAAATAAAAGTCCCATAATTTGTTGCAATGACAGTACATATTCTTTAAGAATAAATAGAATTATTTATTTGTCTGAGATCACCTTTTATTTGCGACATGAATGTACGTCCCTATCTCTAGACTAATGATTAAGTTGCATGTCGAGAAACTAGATCGTTACCTACTAAGGAGAGCGCTACCAAGGAGCACCATTTTGCATCAGTAAATACATACTCCTTGGGATTTATATCTTTGTCTAAAGATCCTGGCTATATAAATAAGGAACTATTCTTTTGTATCCGACTACTATAAGGTATATCAATCAATTCGTTAATATGGTCTGAGTGGTGTGAGGCCATATTTTTCATAAGTCGGTGATTTAGTTTCATTGAAATATACAAAGTGATTTCATGTTGGATGTTCTAAGAGTTGCTTATTATAAATCTTAAGCAAAGTCAAACAAATCTTTGATGTTGCGAAAATAAGCGCTATTAAGGTATACCTACATACCAATTATACTTACAATAGGATTCATTGTTAAATTTTTCTGCAACAATTCCATTACAAATGAGGTAAATTAACGCGGTGACAGATCTGTGACAAATTGTATTTGCATGCGCTTCGTGACAAATGAAGAATCTGATAATGATAAGATAACGATAAGACATAAATTCCTGAAGTTGACAATATTTAGCACAAATATCAGATATTATAACAGATGGAAACATTCAGGTTTCAAGATGGAGAACAAGGAACACTGTCGCTATTTCTTAAGTAATCGGAATTTTATGAATTTATTAAAGGTTACATTTATTTATTACAAAATTATTTATTACAAAAGAAGTAAAACATCGACCTTCTTCAGTAGGTAATATTTATAATCAATTTTGAACTCTGATTGTGCCTAGGATATTCAATTTGTTTATGATACTTCGTAGGTAGATATTCAATACTTCAAAACTATTTTGTTTGTTTCTTAAACGACTAAGTTTTATGTGTTTACATTTTATGTAAACACATAAAATGCAAAAACAAAAGGTTCAGGATTTAAAGAACTTTCTGATCATCAAAATCATTTTAAATTTTCATTTATTTTAAAAACTTTTTTAATAGTAATTTTAAAAACCAGCACAATATTCGAATTAAAATATATACACACACCGGCACAATTAGCGGAACAGAAAAAAAAAGGAGAAAAAAGAGGGAATTTAGAACAATAAATGTAATTTTTAAACAATATATTATTTAAAATGAAACAACAATTAAATTAACATGTTTTGACATTCATTTGTAACACCATACTTAAAATTTTATAAAAATAAAAATTAAATTAAACAAAATGCATTTTTCTTCGATTTTTAATTATAGAGAAACAGCAGAAAATTCAAGATTTTCCAAAGTTTAACAACAATTTCAATGACTGTTCAATATCGAGTGTTTCCTCCTCGTGCTCTGATGAGGGTTTCCATCCGTCTGGGCATGCTGCGGATGATGTTATCAATGGTTTCTTGGGGCAACCTCTGCCATTCTTCAAGTAATGCGTTTCGCAACTCGTTGAGATTATTGGGAGGGGGCATTCTTGACTTTACACTCCTCTTTAGCAAGTCCCAGACGTGTTCTATAGGGTTCATATCGGGGGACCGTGCTGGCCACTCCATCACCGTTATACCAACATGGTTTAGGTATGTCTGTACTGTGCGAGCACTGTGAGCCCGAGCATTATCCTGCATTAGAATGAAGTTGTTACCAATAAAGGGGGCAAATGGCACAACATGTTCTTCTAAAATCTCCCTGATATACCGATCAGCATTCAGATTCCCGCCATCGACCACTACTAACTCCGTACGAGCTCCTAAACATATTCCTCCCCAGACCATAATTGAACCGCCGCCATATGCAACTGTATTTTCAAAATTAGACTGGATATACCGTTCTCCTTTGCGTCTCCATACTCGCTGCCTTCCATCAATTTGATTTAACATAACTCTGCATTCATCAGTAAAAAGAACCTGTCCCCAGTCGTCGAAGTCCCAATCACGATGTTCACGACCAAAGTGTAGACGGTTTGTGCGATGATGTCTCTCAAGTTTTGGGGCTTTGGCGGGCACATACGAGCCTATACCCACTTCTTCGAATCTTCTACGAACTGTCCGCTCACTCATCCTTACTGCTTGTACCTCTTCCAGTAAATTTCGAGCCTGCACCGCCGTTAGTCTCGTGTTCCGTCGGACTTGAAGTTGGAGAAAACGGTCATCCCTCCTTGAAGTACACCTTTTCCGGCCTTGTCCTCTCCTTCTCACTAGAGCATTCGTCAATCTGTATCGTTGGATGCTACGATAAATCGTTGATAACGATCGACGAAGGCTTCTGGCAATCGATCTGTAGGTTTGACCATTTCTCCTCATTTGATCTGCCCTAATGATTTCTGATGGCGTTAAATCAGGCATAATTAGATGCTCGTAAATTATCAATATGCGAAAAAACTCAAAAGCCTCAAAAACTGCAATTCAAAGCTTTTCAAATGGAATTCACGAACCTTCTAAAAACGGACAAGCGGTGGAAAAAATGAATCAATGAAAATTAAAACAAAAGAATGAAAAAAAGGGCAGTCGCTTAGTATTCCATTTTTAAATTTAAACCCAAATTTAAAAAAAGCTTGTTTAGCCGGCCAGTAACACGCAAAAATGCGTAAATACTCCCTTTTTTTTCTGTTCCGCTAATTGTGCCGGTGTGTGTATTTTTACAAAAATAATGGAACTAACGAGAGCCATTTCGCCAAATGCTTTAAAAACAATATGAATATTCTATTTGTTCCATTGTGCGGTGTTTTATAACAAGGAACCTACTGAATTTTAACTACATGATGTTTTTAATTGTATGAAAATTATATATTTTTTTTACGTCTTTGTTACATTTCCTTTGAATCAAAAAGAAAGTCTGCTAAAATGATACGGCTACTGATTTGAAATCTGTTGTACCTGAGGAGAAGAAGCATCCTAAGAAATTCCACAACAACATACATCATTCTTTTGAACAATGAAAACAATACAAATTATGTTTTCAGTACTTTTCAGAAAATCGGAGAAAATTTAGTCAAAATACAGTTGTCTAACTTATAATATTGCGATTTTACATTTATAACTGCATTTTGTAATCATGGTAAAGTGTCTAGCAATTTTATTTTCTCTTAATAATATATTTTTCAATTACATGAAATAAAAAAATGATTGTGAGGTAGCCTAGTTATTATAACGATTCATGAATGATTCACATGTTGAACAGTGTCAGTTACTCAAGCTATATACACTTGAACCACAATCAGAATCTCTTGAAGAATTTGGTTGCAATGAAAAATACTTCTTAACACACTTTATTATACTGACTTCACTGATCAGAACTGGCTTGGAATTCTTTGGCCAGGAGAAAACAATGCTGCATTGATCTGAGAAAAGCTTTAAGTTACTAAAAGGCCAATACAAATTGTGACTTCAGTGCGAAAATTCCGATGATGCCTTTGAACGTGTTCAGACATTGGCGCCAAGTGTTAACGCATTGACCGAATATAATGCTATGAATCACGCACATACGGCCTTACTTAACATTCCTACTGGATGATATTCACGTAATTACTCAAATAAATCATTGATCTTACCAAACGATCTATTAATACTGACCCATAACGACTATAAATGATGAAATGTATAAATAAATCTTCGATGGACGTCTGAAAATATTACTAGTATAATAAATCTTTTAGTTTTTGCTATTACCTAAAAGTATCTCATTTATGTCAGTATAACCTTTATAAATTGATCGTAAAATCATACATTGTTAAATGAATCAACGCTAGCTGACCGCTTGAAATGTTACAGATTTATGTTTTCAGATTCTCTAGGCCGATTTTGGTGTAGTGTTTTGTCCTCTATCTGATGATTGGACGGTAACAATTTCGCGTCCAAAGAAAAATGCGGCATTGTATACATGTGTGCAGGAAACATGAACTGAGATAAGCTCTAAACAAATTTGTGCTCGTCATGTGTAAATTTGGTTAAATTCGTTAGGCTATTTCTAACCAAGGTCTCGAGTTCAATGCGCTGCCGTATAGGGCCGATGGCAAGAAAGATAGAGTAGGTGCTAGATGTGTTCGTATCATGAGGAACATTCAGCCTTAATGCGAATACTTTTGTATATTTTTAATATAATTTCATAAGAAGCAGATGCACGGAACCATGCAGGTTAGAAAACCTTCTTGGGTTGGATGGCTTAATGCAAATATGTTTGATTGAGTTGATCGGAAAAGTTGAAATTTCATTCGTTGTCTTTATTTATTGAAATAAACCGAAGAGTCTTTTAAATTAAGAGACTCTTCGACAGTCGAAGAATCTTTTAATTTTAAATTTAATGCATATGTTGTATTGTTTATTTTTACTTACTACCAAGCCTCGCCAACCATGTGGATATTTCGGTACTGGCAACTGAGTCCTATGTCATTTCTAGTAAACAGCGAATTCTATGTAATAGCCTGTGAAAACGTTCGAATTACGTTACGTACACGGCAGCATGATTTATGAGGCAGTCAACGGACAGTTTGTTGAACCTTTTATGGGAAATCTTTGCTTTGTGACCACCGCGACATCTCATACGCAATACGATACTTCAATAAACATTGATGAAATAACGAGAACAATACCACGCATATGGGATAGCACCATGATGTTTTCAACGCGTACATTGTAGCCCTAATTTGAATAGATTGTGCAACTCTATGGAACAAGATTTCTTTGTATCATATCGATATTTGTTGGTTCTTTTCTTAGCGTAATATTTCATTTTCGGCGTGTCTTATGTAGGTAAGTTACATTTCAGGAACCAAGGTAACATGGACGATAAAATTAAAAAACTTTGATGCAATGTTGGAAATTGCATGAACAACAAAAAATATTACAATTTGCGAGTATTCATTTTCTTTGAAGTGTACGAAAATAAAGATGCAACTGAAAAGCTGTTAACCCTATTTTTTTCAACATTTTTTGTTTTCATAGCTAACATACGTGGATGTTCCAATAACTCAATTTAATAGGTAAGTATTCTTTACAAAGAAATTTTCCAATTCATTACATTCTTGTAACGTTAGCTACTCAGTTGCGGAATGCAGAATGCAAACATCTTTATCACTTTGCAGTTTAAACTTTGCATAATAATGTGATAATGGGATGTGAAAAATAAACAGTTTTTTATGTTCAAAACATATCTGATGAATCTTTTTTTGTGAGGAAAATACCTTTTTGTTAAAAACTTTACATTCTCTTTTATTTTGCGTGCTCTATTGAAGATACTTGAGTTATATTCTACTACCTGACAATTTCACCCGCGTAAGTGTATTTTTTTTTTCATTTACAATGTTGAAAGAGTTTTTTTAATTGGTTCATTAGTTTTGGACCCAAACATAAATCCTTCGTCTTTATAAAAATCGTTCGTCTGTATAACATTAGTGTAGATTTGTAATAAACATAACTACTCTGAAAAACTTGGAGAGTTCTAAAAAGGATCCAATATTTAATTTGGAACTGACAATGGAATATTTCTCTATAAGCATTGTTTGTAATTCCGTAGATAACTCTATGTAATTGATAAAATCGGATTGCTAAACATAATTCCCAATTTGATTTTAGCACAATATATACAACGAATATACAATATATATATATATATATATATATATATATACAACGTCTTTAATTTCTATAAAATAATATGTATTTTAGGGCTTAGAAACCACTGATAATAATACCTATTTACTGTGTTAGAATGCAGTGCTTAATTCTGTGTTCTTGTGTAATTAAAGCCATTTTGATGCAATAAAAAAATATATGTATTATACAGTGTGACTTTACCGTCTGGAAAAAAAGTGGTGTGATAGGTAAGTGTAATAGATTCATTTGGCAATGTTACTTAAAAAATTTTTTTTTCTCAAAAAAATATTTTCTTGCTTAAAGTAATATACATTACTCAATTGTAGTCAATAATACACACTGAAATCTTTGAAGTAGTATTTTAAAAAGAAACAGGCGCGTAGCTTCCATTTATGCGCAATTTACCTACAACCGCCAGCTGCGCGAGTACTGTGCGTAGTTTTCTAGATTTTGTAAATTGCAGTAAACATGACTATATTTAACAATTAATCTCGTGTATAACTTCGGCTCTAGATACCTTATACGTCATATTTTTTTCCAGACGGTAAAAAAAATCATCCAGTATAATATAATTGAGTAGATACTGAAAGCATTTCATCACCATTCCATTTTCCTCAAAATAAAAATAAAATTATATAGGTACCTATAATATAACGTATTATTATTTCTAAAAATCTATTTGTCGTACTTTCATGTATGGCAATATTTGACAACTATATTTTGCAAAATTTAAAGACTAATATAATGTTCTTGTCGCAAATCTTATAAGTGATATCATTAATTGACGTCTTATAAATACGAATCGACATCCTTTTCCGAGCAAGTAATTATCTAGAAGGGCATCGTTGTTTGCTCTGCCGGCTCAATCTGTCCGTTATCATCACGCTTCCATTTACCGGTAGCGAACAGAGTGGCTAATTACACCTGTCCGTCAAATGCTATTTATCTGTGGATTTATCGGGCGTTTACCCATAGATCGGTTTTAAGGCGAACCTAAGGCATTTTATTCGAACGTCTTTTTATCTGATTTGGAAACAATATCGTTGTGGGCGTAGCACGTGGCAACTGTCAAGTTTAATCAACCCAACTTGTAGATTGGTATTAGATAAAATGTAGGTAGGTATAGGTTAACAGGCATTTTCGATGTTGATTGTAGGTACTTGCAAGAAAAAAATAGAGAGTTTACAAGATGGTTAATTTAAATACACACGTTGAGACATTTGCGAAATATTTGTCTGCGAAAATAAGGTCGCAAGTGTTTAATGTATGTTAATTGCCGTTCGTATTATAAACCGGTTGATTTCGTCTTAATTTCGAATAATTTGATTTTTTTTTAATAATATCTGAGTTACATTCGCCTTATAAAGGCGAGTGTTTCACAGAGAATAGCACTCGAATACGCAATAGTCGGGGCAGTATGCGTTGACATGACCAATCTATGTAAATGCAAGCCCTTAAAGCTTTGTTTAGCTATCTTTATAACCTATCTTCTCTTGTAGCTCTTGTTTAGAAATAAAACAAGAACCAATGGAAGGCCTGAAAAGGGTGTTGCGAAAATCTATCAGTGATGGACAATTAAAATTAATAAAACAATATACATACGTCAAGTAAACAACTAAGACAAGAGTAAAAGCATTGACAGATAATTTTCTAGGCAGTATACTTTTTGTTCTGATTTAACTATTAAGTGGGTAGGTATATCTCGTTATCTCAGTATCATAAGTTTCCAAGGCTGTTCGGCCAGATACCAGCCCGCTTGTGGGTTGGTTCTGTGTCATAACTTTTTCCGTCAACCAAGTTTTCCCAACAACTTTTCCTTTCATTATACGTTGGCTCAGTAGCTATCTCTCATTATTGCGCATGAAGTACTATGGAACTGGGAATAAACTTTCTGTCGTACCTACTTACCTTTTGTTTCTCCGAAATTAAGCCGTATACAGAAAGAAAGCTGAAAACTTATCAGCGCTTATCGGCGCCGATCGGTGCCGATCGGCGCTGGTCCATTCTACATAAAGCAAGCAGATTGAAGCAGAGCGAGCAAAATGTCGTACTCATCGGACGATGATTTGGTTTTGTTAGAAAATGTGTATTTTAAAATGCGAAAACAAGCTATACAGCCTATTAATAGAGAAAGGAAACGTTTCGGAGAATACCATCATTTATTTGTAAAACAATTGAAATTTGATGATCAAAAACTTTATAGATATACAAGAATGACTCAAGAAACATTTTATTACATCTTGGACTTAGTGGAAAACCATTTGATGAAAAATTGGTGTAATTGGCATAAACAACCAATCCTTCCAGAAGAAAGACTTGTTGTCACAATTCGGTAAGTACGAAAAAATAAATTTATTGCTTACTTTTTAATAGATAGTTATTAGATTTATGAAAAGTTTATAGGTACTTAATAAAAAAAATTAAAGAAAAAAATGTTTATTTGTCCAATAATCAACTTTTACAAATATTCACCTTAGAACTAAATAAAGTAGTAGTAAAGCTTGTTATTAAATCATTTAATGAAATTGTAGATATCTATTAATTAGTGCACCGCCTGCCTTCTTAAAAGCACTTCCTCACGTATGGAATAAGGTAGAAACTTCTTGGTCTTGGCATAACAGAAAAAAAAAACGTACTGAAAGTTTCTATTTTTGATAATTAATATCTATTATTTAAACTATATTATAATATAAACTACTTATTTCCTGAAGTTGATACTTCGCACATATGTTGACGAAATATAGGTCTATCTGTAAAAAAAATATGAACGCCTAACTCGATGTCAGTCAATCTAAAGTATAGCCGTTCGCAACTTTAAACTTGAGAACACTTCCTTTTTTTAAATCGGTAGGTTCTATACCACTGGACGCCAGCGCCGATCGGCGCTTATCGGCGCCGATAAGTTTTGAGCTTTTTTTCCGTATACGGCTTTAGGTCTCATCAGGATCCCATTTTCTACTACTACTCCTTATAGCTAGGGTTAGAATTAACTTCATTTGTGAATAGTACCTACCTACTGCAAAAATAGTGTATAGGTAAAGTAAATTCTTCATTTATTTATTTAAAACTAGATTAATCAACAACGAATACATTAATTATAGAACAAAAAAGTACCTATGGGATGTAAAAATAAATGCTCTGCAAATATTGTTTATGGGTAATTCATACAATATTTTCAGTAGGTAAATGGATAAACGGACCATGCCACTCAAAATAAAGACTAATTTAACGACACCGGGATTTGTGAAACCAAATCTAGACTACAGGGGGTCACACGAAATATGCTCACAGATATACATGTTACCCTATATACATATTACCCATATACATATTACATATTACATATTAAATACATTATTATTATGGACCTGTGATAGCCTTACCTTAACCTGAGACGTGGGTATTTCCGGAAATTAAATACCTCTGCCTACCCCCTGGGGTATAAAAGGCGTACTACTTATTTTATTTTTATTTTATTTTACATTACCTTTTTCTGGTGCAGTTAGGTTAAAAGAAAAAATTAACCATTACCCAATACGACAACTTTAATTTCGCATAAAATAAAATTAGATCCTAAAATATCGATAATATTTGGCGATCGATCAGGATTGCATAATGAAGTGGTGTAATCCAAATGAAACGCGATCACAAGTCACATTCCACAAGCTTAAACATACTAACGAGTTGCGCGAGTCTTCCCGTAAACAGGAATGCGCTATGGTATTTGCTAACACGTGATAGATCCCGTTGAGAGCAACGCCGTACATGTTGTCCATTTTCTGCGTCACGCTAATAAATCGTAAGGTAGTAGATGGGGCGCAGCGACGGCCCCGCACAGTCCTAAGCCAGAGCGCGCGGAAGCGCCACCGGTTGCCACAGCCGAAGTTTTCCCGCGCGATCTGGAAAATTGGCGCGAAAATGCGGAACTGTCAAACCGCTCGATTGACGTTTTAATTTTTTACTATTGAGAACCGTGATCGTGCGACGAACTATGTGAAGTGCTAAATTGGATGCTAATATTTTTGTAAATATCATGTTACTTCTGTGATTTACGTTTTTTTACCGTTTTTAAATCGTGTTTGAATGATTCATCTATATTTAAAAATCTGAATTAATTTTGCATTTAAGAAACAATCTTCTTTTTTTAAGATCAGAAGTTTGTTGGGGCATTCATTTAATATTATATTCATATCAATAAAATTTAAATATTATATTAGTTTCCTAGACGGTGAAATTTATCAAAGCATTCTATTAAGCAATTAGGAACTTCAAACATCATCTATCGAGAAGAAATATGACGACAAATGTTAATTTAACGTATCTTCTTGTTGTGACATGCCAAACGAGTCGTACATGTTTTAAAATTATTTTTCTATTCTGTCAGCAGCGATATTATTATATTTCAGAGCCACATGATATATACCACTGTCACAGCCGTGACTAATCGTATCCAAGAGATGAAAATGTTACGAAAAACTAATTTATTTATTTACGGCTGGGTAACAGCTATACATTTTGTAAACTATTTTGATACCGTCTTTAGCAAAGAGATCAAAATATAATAGGGCATAGAGGGGACAAAGCGAGGAAAATTTGAAGCCAAAAGTTATTCCAAGTGGAATAAGTCTAGTACAATTTCGACCAGATGACAGCTCGCGTTCTTACTAACTGACACGACGCTTGAGCTTCAAACATGCTTCAAAGTTTTGTATGAAAATATTCCCAATGCCTCCCTATGTCCTATTATGTTTTAATCTCTTTGGTCTTTAGGGTGTTTTAAATCATAGGTTGTTTTCTTCTGGTCTTACCTTGTCGTAAAGTTATGATCTAATATCACGTATTATTAAAAAATCGCGTTTCTAATAACGAGAGGTGTCAAAAAAAATTACAATAGTATTTTCAACCTGTGCTCATGAATATTTTATAACTAATCTGTTTTTATTCTAAAAGCTAAAAGGCTTAGCCCATCTTACACATGCAAACAAGTTAATCTTTCTTGGTCATTTTGATTGACATTTTACAAATATTACTTCAGATGCTGTAATATAAACTCTTATAACAAACATTATGAAGAGTAGGAATTATTTTAAACAAGTAACTCGTTACCGAAAAAAAATATGTTCACGTTAGAAAACAAACTTTTGCAACTTATAAAAAAACAATAGCAACGTTTACTACCTCTATACCTCTGCCAAAAGCGCGATACCATTTTGTATCACATTCAAATTAAAGACATTTAAGTACAAAAGCGTTGAGATCCTGTAGGCTTGTACCCATGAGGAGGTATTTCCAGGAATTAAAAACCCTTTTAAGTTGTAAGCATTTTATTTTTATTCTAAAACATACCTTTATTTACAATATATACAGATATTATACCAAAGAGGAACCAATTGGTACAGGGCCCTGTTATGTAGGTATTCTTTCTCTTAAGCCAAATCTAATTAAAGAAATATCCAGCAAGGTCGGTCTAGCCTCCAATGTCATAGTAGGTAGAGTCCTTATCATATTTATCTACCTAATTTTTGTTATCAGCACGCTAAATGTAGGTCATACGAGCTACATAGGCATTTGATTTTGAAAGGGCCTCTGTTCAAACTAGATAGAATATTTTATGTCAAAGTTTCAGACTATTGGCATGTAAGGCTGAACCGAGTCAGATCTTTACTCGGCTTGCTATTCGTTTTATGAAACACTAAATCCGAGTGTACTCCGACGCTGTTAACCAATCAGTAGATCGGGCGGTGTTCTATTGACTCAAATGAGCGTACTCTGACCAAGAGCGCTCGCTCGTACCATGAAAATGCCCTTAAATTTCGGCAGGTCGCATTCACATTATCGCCGTTTAATGGCTTAGAGGGAGGAATGGCTTGGAGGGTAGAGTAAAAAGAGAACGATCTCTGTTGAGTGTCCGCTAAACTGCGTTAAATTATGCCACAGTAGCAACAGTGTAAATTTTAAAGAAAGCGCTAAAAGTCATTAGAGTAGGTAGAGTTTATTTACTAAATTATTTCGGACTACATTGAATAATAATTACACCTAGACATTTTAAATCCATGGTATTTAGGTGTCTTATACTCGTATATCGTAGGCAACCGCTATGAAGCGATTTTTGGAAATTCTCTCGCGAGCGGAAACAAACTGGATAGCGCTGGCAACGCCGCTGGGCACCCGCAATCTTAAATACCAGTATAGTTAGTTTTTGATATAATATTTTAAGAAACAAAAATGAAAACTTCTGGAAAAACATCTTTACTGTGATAGTAAAGAATAAAGTAATCAAAACCGTTTTATCGGTTAATTACCCAAAACAATCCATTAGATTTCAGTACTGCCTGTCACTTTTCTTTTTAATCAGCTTTTAACAGCCGGTTTTCGTACGCTATATTGCTCGGAGCAAATTGGATTATCGTAAGTTGTGCATACCTACCCACGTAAATCAATTAACAATTAAAAAAAACGTTTCTAATGTTTGTATACTAAACCAACGTACCGAATGTAAAAGAAGTATATTAGTAACTAGGAAGTGCCCAGTGGTGTTGACCGCACGGATTTAGTTTTTCCAGTTCCCGGGGGAATTTCGCAAAGCATTCTTATCTTTCGCCTTAGTCATGAAAGGGAGCTACTGTCTAAATTTAGAGTCTCTAGCTTCTAATGTATGGGTAAGGCTGCATTTGTTTCTTTATATACTCGTACTTAGTCATTAAGTTAGGTACTTTTTCTAATTGTTTTTTTTCTAATATTTTTTTTAAACACGCTAAAACTTATATTCTAAGAGTAGTACTTACATAATTATATGTATGTAAGTATATTCATTTTAGTAATTTGCATATAACCGTTGAGTGGACGAGTTATCTTCAGATCAATGTCGCAACCCACAACTACCGAAGATTCAAGAGATACCGCTTCAAAAATGGGACAATTACAAAATATAATAAATATTGCAAAAGTGTAATCTGGCGCCCTAACCATAAAGTTTACTTGCCCTAAATTGGCAAAAGGGACCGAATTTTATCTCCCTATGTCAATTTTGGCGCTTTACTGATACCATAAACGTTTATCAAATTTTCCTCGCTTATTTTGGTGCTGGATATCAAAATACAATTACAGACTTTTGCTTGTCGCATAATAATACAGCAGCACAAATTTCCTTAGAACTATGAATATGGTTTATAAATTACTAGGTGTTGCCCGCGACTCCGTTCTGGACTTTAGGTAATCACTTTCCCTATGAAACCTAAGTGTTTTTCTGGGAAATAAAATAGCCTATACCTATCCTTTCTAAAAATTAAAACTATCATCCTATCAAATTTAATAAAGATCGGTACACCGGTTAAGCCATGAAAAAGTAGCAGACCAACATACAAATTTACTTTCTCATTAATAAATTTAGAAGTGATAATCTATCAAACAAAATAAAAAAAAACGTTCTACTAAATCTATTAATGTTAGCCTGTACCTTTAAAAAAAGAATTATTTTATTTGATAGTTAAAGTTATCCTTTACGTAGAGACTGATGAGACGATAAGCGAAAAAAGAATTTAATTGAATTGATGATCAACCCGACCTGTGATAGCTAGAAATGTTCTAAAATAAATCTTATAGAGGAATAAATTGCTTTATAAATGTATTGCACGTTCAAACACCACTTGTGTAAAGGCTATAAAAAAGTTCCCTTCGCAATGAAAATGTCCACGTGACTACTCTTTGCGCCACATGGCTACTAGCAGTTAATAGCTATGGATGTTAGGGCCAACTTACATTCAAACCACACTATTTTTCTCCCTTTGTGTGATTGATAGTCTAAAAAATCAAAAACGACATTCGGATTTTAAATATCTAGCCTCGAAATAATTAATGGGCATTTAATAAGTATTTTAATGCTAATTTAATTTGTTTAAAAGTAAAAAACTTACTCCTCTGTTTTCTTTTACACCAGTTAAAGTTTATTGATCGGCAAATAGGTACATATCAACTTGTCTTGCATTTTAAATATGGAAAAGAGTGAAATATCACTAAATGTTTCGAATAGAAAAGTAAACGAAAGAACGTAAATCGAACGGCAAGAGTGAGATCCTATTCAGTCATTATATTATAATTTCCGGTATTTATAGTATGCACGCCAAAAGCCTAATCATTTCGTACAAGAGACATTTTAAACAATAAGAAAGTAGTTAGTTATAAGTGAATAAGTAATTTATTCAATAAAGGAATTCGAACTTTTCTCAATCAAACATTGTAGCCGGTGAGGTAACATTTTTTCAAGATAATAGTATTTTTATCTTGCGCCCGCGGGAATCCTTTGCGTGGCTCTAACAGTTTATTATATCAACAAAATTTAAATCTGTAAATGGGATGCAACTCTAATGTCGATAGCGAATTAATTACTCTAGTTCTTAGTCGGCTACGAAAACAGTGGTATTGTAACAGTTTAAATTAGGTCAAGGATTGGAAAAACAGCTGACGCTTTATAAAATATTTAGGCTCTGTCGCAATTTACACGGAACACATGTTAATTGTTAGTGTTATATAAAGTTTTGGAAAACATCAAAGACATGTGAGTTATGATTATAAATGACAGGCAATCGTGAGTGAGGTGTTACTGAATTAATAAAATATCTCATTATCTGATTTTGAGTGTCTACATTTCAATATACCAGCACTCTGTTGAAGCTAAATTATTTAATAAATATGCTAATTCTAATTTTATGTCATCTCGAATTTCAACGCTTTTTTCCAAGTGTGAAAAAGATTGTTTTTTTTAAACGACCAAGAATAGCATACCACAGTCATATTAACAAAAGTTTGTTTTAATTATTCCGCGTTTAAACATTGTCGGTACAAATGTAAGACCTTGGAACATTACCTTGTTATATTAATATCTACATTAAACACAACACATTAATATTATACTTAAATACGTGTCACTGTTACAGCGGGCCACAATGTATCTTTCGCCAAATTAGACTTTGTGTATTCTAAAGGTGTCGCCACACTTTTGAAGTAGTGTCGCTAAAAGAATAAACTGACTGTCTGACTGACTAACCGATCAACGCACAGCCAAAAGCGCTGGGTTTAGAAGCATGAAGAAACACTAATAAGAAGGGACTTTCGGAATTTCCCACTGGATTGGAAATAAACAGGATCAGGTAACGACGCTAGGCACCCGTTAGTTACCTTATAATTTCCTTTTAATATACGAATATTAGCACGTTACACATAAACAAACCATATCTATTAATAATAACAACGGTGTGCACAATTTTAATACTGCCGTCAATCTTTTCGTAGGAAAACACATGAAAACGGTGATACACAATAAATTCTGATAGGTATGCTAAATGTTACTTGCGTAATAAATGTTTCGAATTCGTAGCTGAAATCGTTCGCCGTTCCTAACAATGTGGCACTGTCTTAAAATGAGTCGTAATTCCACAAGATATAAATCTGAGCGTTATTACTCGTAGACCACACCTATGCCCGGAATATTATAATATCATTACCATCATCAGATACGTATCGACATCAACACGGCAGTTAGCACGCCTCTACCTGTCTGTTGAGGACGTTATTTAAGGTAACTTGTCATTTTCCATATAAATTTATTATTTTTTGTACTGTTAAAATTATATCTTTTAACATTCCAACCAAAATCTTTTAATCAGATTGTTAGTGACAAATTAAGCTAAGATACCGATAAATTACTGACGATATTGAAGAGATTGTATCAACCATAACAAACAACTCTAAGGGCCAACGCACGCCGCTGGAAGCGCAGCGGAGCGTTTTTTAAAACAACAATTCAATATAAGCCTCAACGACTTAGACATACTGTCAATAATTGTATGAAAAGAACAATTAGAGGGGCGCTTGGATAGCCGCGCGCGTATTTATTTGAAAATATTAAAATGGGGTCACTTCTGAAGTATGATCAACCTAACAAAAATTATCATTAAAATCAGTTCAAACATACAAAAAAAAACATATAGTTGAATTGAGAACCTCCTCCTTTTTTGAGGTCGGTTGAAAGTAGACTTTAATATTATAGACATAGTAAAAATATTTAACTAGAATAAAACCATTATTGAAGTAATCAAATATTTCAGCTTTAAACTATTTCCCGGTTACAGAACATTATTTATTACACTCAATTATCCGCAAGCAAAACAAGAATCCGCAACATTCAGAAAATATCTCAAAAAAATAAAAATCACAAAAATTTAAGAGCGAATAAAAAATCGAAGTCGCTAACAACCACATCTAAACAATTCAATGGTCACATTAACACGAGAAAAACCTCGAACATTTTAATGCGCCCAACTAAATTTATTGGCTTCCAAAAGAATTCGGTTTGATACTAAGAGATTTGTAATAGCGTAGTAAAGTATTAGAACAAAGTAATCAGAGATGTTGGCAGCAGGCCAGAGACTACGCGAATCCGCCCGAGGCATTCATTCAGTGCCGTCATTCATGTGAACAAGTAAACGATTACAATCGTAATACACTAAAAATTAATAAAACGCTGATAGATTTTTTGTAACAGATCTATGGTAGATAATTATAGAGGCAACACCTTGCGTAAAGTTTTGTACAAATTAATTTAGTATTGTTTAGCGAAGATTATTCCGTCAGTTCCTATTATTTATTGATACATAAATATTTTTGATAATAGCTCTAAATAGTAAAAAAAGTATTACATAATTATTTTTACTACTAAGATTCAGATTTAAAAATAATAACGGGTATACGTATTATAAGGTAGAGGCAAACTGGTAGAAAATTTAGAATAACGTGAGCGTTGCATGGAATTATTGAAATGATTGAAGGTTAATAATACAATGTATCGAAATAAAAAATAAAATAAAGAATCTCACTCCCTTAATTCCCCAGGGGGTTGGCATTGGTACCCATTTTGGTATTCCATTTCTTTAAATACTCACGTTTGATCAGTACTATACCACCATATTCTTTGGACCCCTAAACGGGATAGGTGGTGAGCCCATCGCCGGATAGGGTCTGTTGTAACACATGTCTCAGAATCAATTCTGGGATCTGCGGTTTTCCTCACGATATTTTCCTTTACCGTCGAGTTATTTATAAATATTTACGTAAGTTTTTGAAAAAACTCATTGGTACGTGCCTTCGCCAGGATTCGAACTCGCGCCTTACAAATGAGAATCGGTCTCTTCAACGGCAGGGCTATCACTGCTCGCTAGTACAAATATCTAGTTATAGATATTAGTTTGCCGAAAATATATCAACTGACGCATGTAGAACCTGATGGACGTCCTATTCATGCGTTAAAAACGTCACCTCTAAATCCAGAGTCACCTAAAATAAATTCTGTGACGCAAAATAAACTCAGTGGAGTTAATCATAAAACTTCAAATCAATATAGTTCTATTTGCAGAGGATATAAAATTTGTTTGCTTTTAACAGCTGCCCTTGAGAAGGTTTAGCAAGCTGACCCACAGAATTTTTCTCGTCGTAAACTGTTTACGAGTTTATGTAAAACGTGCACGACAACCGGAAAATTTGATTTGTGGTTGATTAAAGTCAGGACTTGATTGATGTAAGATTTTATTAGTGTTACGTGTGATGTTTCAAATACCTGTGATATTTTGTAGACGATGATTATAGGAACTCGTATTTGTCTTTTGATATGTTGTTAATTTGTATGACATGTACTAAATGCTAGGAATAAGTTTTTACTACATGGCTTGTTTCTTGACTAAAAATTATAAAGTTTTATTTGAAATCATAAGTCAATACTAACACGCCACCTTAGTGTATTTATACATTTCCCTTAATTACATATTGACGAATCAGTCTGTGTCATGTCCTGGCCTCTATTCCTACTCAACACCGTGATTCAATTTATCTTCATCAAACGCAATTTTGACAACTAAAATGTGAAATATGCGCAATGCCGGTCTATCAGTCGTACCTGTTATCTTTTGTTTACCTTAGCGCTGTTTTCCTAACAGTGTACGAAAGATCTGTATAAGAATAACTGAGGAATACGTTTTTACGACTTGGTATTTGGTCCAATGCCATTCCTCGTCCTTAACGAATGACGTATGAGTTTTAAATTTTCCTCCAAATAATTTAAAGGAATTAGTAATCGAAAAGTAAATATAGTGACTAATGAAAATAATAAAAATCTTACGCCTATTATCCCCAAGAGGGTAGCCAGAGGTATTCCATTACTGGTTATCCCCACTTTTCACGAGAATTTTCGACCCCTAAGCCTGATAGGTGGTGAGCCCATCGCCGGACCGGGTCTGTTTACACATGTCTCAGAATTTATTCTGGGTCCTGCGGGTTTCCTCACGATGTTTTCCTTCACCGTCGAGCTAGTGATAAATATGTACGTATGTTTTTGAAAAACTCATTGGTACATGCCAGGATTCAAACCCGAGCCTCACTGATTTTCATCATGTGAAGCACGTTCTTTAACAGATACAGCCGTACGGTGCTCTATAATGTTTTTCTAATTATAGAATAGAAATAAGAATACTGATAGTGTTGATGAGTAGTATTCTCAAATGAGCCGGCATTGAATAACAGTGCATACACCTCCTTATCTGCCAATGTCGTTGCATGCATAGGTCGCTGTTGCATGTTTTGTGATTCGACGATTACCGATAATATTCGCAATGAGGCCATTGCTGGCAGACTGTATTTGGTCAAATGTTTTCTAGAAAGTTCTTGTAACTTGCAATAAAACCTCTTTCGAAATACTAGACAAAATAGCATACTTTTTTTATCATGATCATGGATAATCTTCATCAATATAAACATCTACTAGTCTATTTTTGAAAGAATTTTCTCTTATTTAATTATACTATTCTCTCACAATCGTCTACTTAAGTATTGTTATAGGTGTAAATAATTGAAAAGTGATTTTATTACTTTGCATAAACAGACAGAAGAAATATAGGTTATCACAAACTATTAACAAATCATAAACACACGTTATCACTTATTCATGGAAATGTATTTTCCTAAACATATTATATGTGGAGGATCCTATTACAAACTCTTACTATTCTCTTATAAAGTAGAATTATGTAACTTTTTAGGGTTCCGTACCTCAAAAGGAAAAAACGGAACCCTTATAGGATCACTTTGTTGTCCGTCTGTCCGTCCGTCCGTCCGTCTGTCAAGACCCTTTTTCTCAGGAACGCGTGGAGGTATGAAGCTGAAATTTATATCAATTACTCAGGTCTACTGTCCCTTGAAGCTGTGAAAAAATCAAACTTCTAAGCCAACGCAATCAAAAGATACAGCCGTTTATGCCGCAAATTTTCGACACTTGCAAGGGAATCAAAACCTACAGGGTGCTTCCCGTGAACTCAGAATCTTGAAATTTGGTACGAAGCAACGTCTTATAGCATAAATAAAGGAAAAATTACGAAAACCATAAATTTGCAAGGTTGTACGGAACCCTCGGTGCGCGAGTCCGACTCGCACTTGGCCGGTTTTTTTATGTAAGTACCTACTTACCTATGAGATATGTAGGACATCCATCTCAAACAAGATACATATCAGCACAGTTAAATAATACAAGTATTTAGATCATCTACACAGTATTAAATATGTACCTTTATCTAACTCAATTTAATGGCTAACGATATGCTCATAAAACAACCAAACCAAACCATTGTACCAAAATATAGATGTAATCATTCAGATCGATACAATCTTACGTTTTTTAACAGGTCATTAACACTCTTTATCAAACACAGTATTGATAGAGATAGTGTTTCAGTTATTACGAACAATTCTTTGCTGACAAAAGACATTTGTCTAGTTTAAGAAGTGAATATTTTCTTTGTGAACTATGAAAGCTGTGATCATGGCGTACCTTCCAATGGTGATACTGGTTACCGTATTGATGGTGAGTATTTTTAAAAATATATAATAAATAACGGCTTTTATCCCCGAGAGGGTAGGCAGAGGTTTTCCATTTCAGAAAATACCCACATTTTTCAGTAAAATTTTCGGACTCCTTAACGTTAAAGGTAGTGAGCCCAAAGCCGGAACGGGTCTGTTACACAGGCCCGATAAATACTAAAAACAAAATAAAATAAATAATGAAGGGGACTCCCATACAACAAACGAGTTTTTTTTGCCGTTTGTATAAATAATGGTACGGAACGCTTCTTGAGCGAGTCCGACTCGCACTTGGCCGTTTTTTTAAAGTTAATTTGAATTTAGATATACTTAAATTCATGCAATATAAACTAAAATGGCAGCAATAACTAAAGAGTTATTGCTGCCAAAATATTATTACTCTCTCTGTTAATAATTTGGAACGATAGTAAATTATTCATTGAGTTCAAATACAAATGGTTTATTGCAGTCACTACATACAAGTTGGTAACAATAATATATAAATATGAAATATTATGTGACACCCTGTTGGGGCTATTATAATTTCGAGAAAGTACATTTACATTACATTATTTATATTTATTTATAATTATGTGTCACTATAATATAATATCTATCATTTATATTCATTATATGGATCTAGATAAGAGGAATTGAAGTAGGTATCTAATTAAAATTATCTTCAAAAAATTCTTCAATATTGTAGTAACACTTACTCATTAGAAAATTCTTTAAAGGCTTAGTGAAAAGTGTTATTTTATCAATATGTTTTTATTAAATTTGGTTAGATATATTATTTTTTATATAGTATAGAGTTATATAGTATAGAGTGAGGACCTGAAAATACTAAGTTTAGTTTGGTGAAGGGTATTTTGAGTTTATTTAAATTGCGATTGTTTATTTTTATACTATGTATCATCATCCTGATAATCAGTGAGGCTCGGGTTCGAGTCCCTAGCATGTACCAATGGGTTTTTTAAAACTTACTTACATATTTATCAATAGCTCATCGGTGAAGGAAAACATCGTGAGGAAACCCGCAGGTCCCTAGAATTAATTCTGGGACATGTGTAAAAGACCCGGTCCGGCAATGGACTCACAAAGAATATCTCGCAAAATGTGGGTATATCCAGAAATGGAATACCTCTGCCTATCCCTTCGGGGATCAGGCGTGAGATTATTTATTTTATTTTTATGTATGATTTTGGTGGCGCTGTTGTGGCATAGCAACAACTCAATGTTTATGAAGTAGGCAGTTATCCATTTGTCTAGAATATTTAGTTTGCTTCATATCTTGAAATTTTGGGTGGATCGGGAAGTCTTAGCACTCTAGCTCTTCATTTCTGGTTCAGCATAATTTCTCTTTGATCTGGAGTCAAGTGGAACTAAGTAATATTGGATGCGTGTAATGGCTGCAAATTGCAACACTGTCTAGACGCTCAATTTTAAGTGATTGTGGTCACCTAGAATTGATTAGAAAATTTGCGAACGTAACACTTGCACGTTTCACCAATTTGGGTCACTCGTCTCGTTATTTGTTCTCGCACTCGTCTTGATCTTGTTGGGGTCTTCATTTCAACTACGAGAAGATTTTGTACCTAGATCTTCCTATTGAAACCAATGTCAGGTATACAAAGTCACATAATCCGTTTTATGGATTATAAAATTCTAATTATAACAATCTTGTTTTGCAAATTTACTGTCTTCCAAAGGCATGAATAATAAATTTTGCAACTAATAAAACCGAATGAAATACGACGCCAAGATTAGCTTTTCAAATGTTCCTAGGAAAATCAAGACCAAGGGTAAACACGCGTTACTTCATTTGCCGGTCGTGAAGTGTGACATTGAGATTGTTAGCTCATTTGATTGCTAGGAAATCACAAAGACCAATGCTTGGGAGTATACAGCCCTTATTGGTTATTTTTTGATTTTATGTGCCAGTACTTCTAGTCTAGTCTATTTATTACCTATTGTTTTATTAAGCATTTGAACACAAAACAATTTATGAAGCGTTTGCATTGAAGTTTATTTATAAAAGGAAATTCGAGTATTTCTGTGTTCAGCTACAACTATTATCTAAAAATCTTGGCGCCGTTTACTCAGAATCTGTTTGGTTTTAGCAAACGGATAAACACGTACTAAACTTCCAAATTAAATAGTCACGTATTACTCGGTTGGTAATGACCAATATTTATTTTGTATAATGAATCTATCTATTGAAAGTTAGTGTCTTGAATTCAAAATTAGGTATTGTAACATATGTAAGATAAGATTGCAATGGATCGAAAAGAGGGGAATAATAACATAGTAATATTTCACCGTTAATTAATATTCCAAAACTCTGAAGTTCTCAAATAGTATCCCGAAAAAAAATCATTACATTATCTGAAATAAATGTTTAAAAAGTTGTATTTAATATTCACCTTGCGAATTGTAAAGCGAGCATTTCATACTTTGATATCGATTTTCTAGTTTACCTCGTCCGTTTACTAACACATTTGCATAAGAATAACAATATTGTGCTGCACGATAAACGCGATGCGATGCGACCCAGTTGCCTGTGTGCAGTGCACATGGGTGTTTACATAGTCGCTTCGTCGCACTCCCTAGCCACCTTTGTCTCACTCAGGGCTACGGCTGAATGGCTAATTTAGAATACTTATCTGATTCAGTTGTTCAACCGACCTGAATATTCAGCTTCATAAATTCCACGTCATAACTGATTGGAATTCCATTGTCTAGAGACACTAGCAACGTCTGCGGATGAACTCAAATAAATTGGCTCCAAATTGAATTTGCGTCTCTGTTCTCATCAAAAGCGAAATCAACCAGAGAATCCGCTTTTAGACAGACAAGAACCAGGCACAGTTGACTCACTTCATGACATTAATGTTTCATGTATTAATGAAACATTGTAAATTCCTCCAAAACGGGAGCTGTGGAATTAGATGTTGGAATAATACTGGCGCTCGGGGAGTCGACTCGACTGTGGTAATAAATTTGTAATGCCGACCGAGCGAGCCTCATAGCGTATGATAATGGAAATTCTACTGTAGTTAGAATAAATGAAAATGGTCATTCGGAATTACCCGTGGGGGCAAATCATTAATTTTCACCTGAAGAGTAATTGCACTAGAGACTTCTAAAATTGTATGCTTATACTCGTATGTTGCAACGTTGTTGTTACATGCGACCTCGCTACTGTTTTTCCTCGGTCAATATTTAATGATAATGGAAGCAACTTCATTAAATACGCCCTGTTAGTTCATGTGCGTAATATAAACCTTAAATTAACTATTTTACTAGTGAATCAATTTTATCATCTTGATACTTATCTAGATTTTCCGACTCCTCAAACCGCACTTAGCACTTGCTAAGTGCGGTTTGAGGAGTCGGAAAATAAAGATAAGTGGAGAGAGGGAGAGATCAGTGAGTTACAATATACATACTACTTAGTTTTTCGTTCCGGAATCAAAAGGAACCTATGTAATTTTCCGGTCCTCCAATTATTTCTTTGCAAATTATTTTTGAAAGATCGTTGGTCAAAGTTCATTCTGTAATAATCGGACTACTTGCGATATTATAGGAAAAGTTTTGATACATCTGAAATGTACAGTTAAAATTTTGAGGAAAGTTTTGTATTTTCTATATATAACTAAATGTTACCATAAAACAATAATGTTTATAATAGTATAGATTTTTATCAATGAGGTATAATACACATCAAGGTGACGTGTGGACAAACACGGCAATGACAATTAAAATTAATTGTATTTTTAGAAATTTCATATATTATAACGACGGTGAAGGAAAACATCGTGAGCAAACTAGCAGGTCCCAGAATTAATTCTGAGACATGTGTAAAAGACCCGGGGATAAACGGCGTGAGATTTTTTTTTCCATATATAAGAAGTGTTCCTTTAATAATTGAACTTTAATTATTGATTGGATAGTAACTGTACGCGGACATCATATACCATCAATGACTTTACTTTTATAACCTTATTAGAATACATGTTACTTATGCCAAATTCTCCTTCAACACGTCTGACCAAGGAACTTTTGCCTTATAATTTTAATGTCCTTGTTCTATTTCTTACCTTTTTCGGCGCGATCTTATGACAGATTGTCCTCATTTCTATGTATGCAACGAAGCCAGTGAATTGCGCACCCTAAATGTTTTGGCCTTGCTCGAGCATGCTGGTCCGAGCCATATGCGACGAACAATTGAAAGTAATAAAGCCACGTATATGTCGATAGTTTACTTGTTATACGCAAATATGTGTAAGAGTAGTACGTAGACATAAAAACAGGTAATACTATTTTAAGAAACACGTTACCACTTCGTTTGCGTCAATAGGGTAAAATAATAATACGAATTAAAGGTTTATCAACACCCATAGATATTTTTTTTTAAATCGAACCTAATCTGTAGTTTTTTTCATGAGTTCTACTTCACCAAACGATATACCTATTCTGAATGAAAATGCTTTAAATGTTGCTGAAAATATCGAAATCACTAAAATTTCACGAGTTTCAATTCCTCATAGATCCCAGCATCAGAACTGAATTTTGATAAAAACGGGACCAATCTCTAAAACTATATCCTTTTAAACAAAAAAAATTTTTTTAAATCGGTTTTTAAATCTGAGGTAAATAATCTGAAGTAACACAAGAAGAAGAATTAAGCGGAAGTAAGAACCTCATCTTATTTTTTGAACTCAGTTAAAAATTGCTCACAACAACTTACGGAAGAGATTATTATTTGACTAAATTCAAGAATAAAATGGAGAATTTTTTTATGATGAAACAGGAATGGAACATTTTATGACTACCTATTTGAATACCATTATTAAAGTAGGTGGTTTGAAAATGGAATGGTTTATTAATACCGAATTAAATTTCATTACCTACACAGAAACTGATTTCGCTTACCCGCTTTGTGTTAAATAAATATAATTTGATACGTATGAAAAGCGTGTCACTCTTTCGAGCTCTTATGATTCATTTAACAACAGACAGCTGTTTTAAAATGAAATGTGTCATTTTTCACTTAAATCCATTAAATTGGATTCACCATTGTGAATTAAAACGCTTTTTATCTAAATACCGACTCACCTACTCATCACCAATTTAATTATACAAAACTATAGGTGCCACCTACAAATGTCAAATTTGGCGAGAAAAAAAATAAGATGCATGAGCACTTACTGAAAAAAGATTTTTCGAAATTCCTACGGAAATGGGAAACACTCGTGTCTGCTTGATTAACACTCTTAGCAACTCCTAGTGGCTTATAAATTTTCAAAATTTTAACTGCTAAGGTTCATACACATATTTACGATATTTTTGACAACAAAAAAATATATAACATAATATATTTATACATACAAAATCGCCTTCAAAGACACACGATGTGAGACAGTGACCAGAACACTGGAGTGGGTGCATTAACTCCCGTTCTGTGTTTTCTTTCCTTTATTCTAATATTTCCCCATGTTTGTAGCTCTAGATAACATAGTATATATACATGGCAATTTTAAATTAGGTGCAAATACTGAAAGGCGAGTGAAAAAAAAATAACAAGAAACTATTTTCGGCTTTGATTTTTATTTTTCATACCCTACTTTACTAGATAATATCGATTATTACAAAAACTTCAAAAGTAACTAGCATACTGTAAAATAACAAAATAAATAAATACATTAAAAAAGCCGACAAAAGTGGCGTTTTAGTAGCAGTAGTAGGGTTTATGCAAAGCGTGTATACAAAATATTTTATTTTTGTTAGAAAATAACTTTTTTTATCTACAATTAAAATATTTGCACTTGATTTAAAATGACCTTATATATTACCATCTTTGATACTATAGGAGCATAGCTCAGTGAAGAATCTTTGGTGTCCGTATAGCAAATTCTAGCCAATCAGGAAGTACTTAAAACAAAATGGTGGTTCAATTAGCCAATTCGAAACAGATATCAAGGATTTACGGTTCTGGCGCCGGCTATAATAAGCTTTGTATGAAACCGACAGCTAGCCAGGTGAATATGGTATAACATCGTGTATAGAATACTCGACGTATTCGTACTAGGACTATTATAGATCCTACCCCTAAAATAGATTGACTAGTTCTTAGTTTAATAGGTCATAAATAAAAACCAAAGTAAATATTCGGACTGGGTGTCAGTAAGTAGTTTAACTTAAATTGGATGTAAGGAATTTTTATTGGTCACAAAGCGGTCGATCCAAACCTCTTTATAAACTGAATGACAACACTCATATTTTAAACATTTAACTACCAGACTGAATTCGACTAACTAAACAATAATGAGTGGGCTTTTATGAGGGCGTATAATGCTTCTGGTTCTTAAACGTTTTCAATTCATTAAAAACTGGTTATGCCGCGCTGTTGGCCTTTGATTCACGGTTGTCACAGATAATAATCATTGTTTTCATAATGATTAGCAGAGTATAGGTGTGCAATATGTCATTGACTAAGGCAATTTAAAAAATTCGGACATTTGCGAGTCGGACTCGCCCTACGCGGTTTCCGTACTTTGTAGGTAGGTATGTATTAGGTATATCTCGACTATTGATTACCTACGTACTTTAAATAGACACTATATTTTTTATTATTTAACTAGTGATTTAATTACAAATGTATGTTTTCAGATTTTTCCCTGCACTTGTAATGTAAGACGATATTACTTGCCAAATTTCATAGTTCTAGGTCAACGGAAAGTACCCTATAAATGATTCCCTTGAATGTGTCGAAATATACGTTTTTTACGGAATAAACGGCGGTATCACTTGGACTTCGTATGTTTTTTTTACGTTAACTCAAAAATAATTTTTTTTACAGCTCAAGTGAAATTAGGAAATGAAATGATGAAATATGAAACTAGGTCTACAGACCTAAATTGATGGTTTTAAGTTCAACTCGATACTTCCATGCGTTCTCGAGATAAAGGTTCTTGACAGACCGACATATAGACGGACAAATATCCTTATAAGGGTTCCATTAAAAAATGCCTATTGATTGCATCATTTATAATGATGTTATTTTTGTGGCTTTTTTTCCAATATCATATATCATCGCATTAGGTCTTTTCCTTCTATTCATCCTCTATCTTCTATGTGTCCTCCTATTAAAAAAAAAGACGTGTGGCACTCGGGGACTGCCGCGGTAAAGCTATTGCATAGCATTTTGTATCGACAAGACTGTCGAAAAGAAACGACGTTAGACAATGCACGGCCTTCAAGCCACACGGGTGTTATTTAAATGGTTAGCAGAGTATTCGTAGTGGTGGTAGTGGTAGTGGGAGTGGTGGTGGTTGTAGTGAGGGTGGGAGTGGGAGGGTGTGTGAGTGGGAGTGGGGGTGGGTGTAGGGTGGGAGTGGGAGTTGGAGTGGGCGTGGGAGTGGGAGTGGGAGTGGGAGTGGGAGTGGGAGTGGGAGTGGGAGTGGGAGTGGGAGTGGGAGTGGGAGTGGGAGTGGGAGTGGGAGTGGGAGTGGGAGTGGGAGTGGGAGTGGGAGTGGGAGTGGGAGTGGGAGTGGGAGTGGGAGTGGGAGTGGGAGTGGGAGTGGGAGTGGGAGTGGGAGTGGGAGTGGGAGTGGGAGTGGGAGTGGGAGTGGGAGTGGGAGTGGGAGTGGGAGTGGGGGTGGGCGTGGGGTTGGGGGTGGGGTGGGAGTGGGAGTGGGAGTGGGACTCGGACTCGGACTGCGACTGGGACTGGGACTCGGACTCGGACTCGGACTGGGACTCGGACTCGGACTCGGACTCGGACTCGGACTCGGACTCGGACTCGGACTCGGACTCGGACTCGGACTCGGACTCGGACTCGGACTCGGACTCGGACTTCCGTGCCCGTCGGAGTGGGGAGCGTGAGGTTTTTTTCGTTACGGAATTTCTGGATTCGGTCCCCGCGCTCAAGGCCCACGATAGAAGCTATGCAATAGCTTAAAAAAACATAAAAATTAATCTATATTTTCTTTGGTCTTCCTTTCCTTCCATACCCTTTCATAATATTAAGTTTCATAATTAGGTATTAATTGCATTAATAATTGTATAAATTTGGTGTATATAGTTATGCACTAAGCAATATCGTAACGTATCTACTATTTGATGATAACTAAATGATATCGCTTGGAAAACCCAAGATTGTATGTCACTATAATTTAAACAATAAAACATTTGTTTACAATATGGTTTTTCCTTTAATTGTAAAATTATTCGAAGTCGATCATATCATTTTTATCTTGCAGTTTTTACAAATCCTACGAATACAAAAACTCGAAAGTTAGTAGTCGAGTAGCTCTAAACCAAAAGGTAACGAAATGTAAAAAACTACTAAATGGATTTTGATGTCACTTCACAGTGACATTGCGGGAACAAACTAGTCTGCCACATATTGTGTATATTTTATATCTGTATCTTAAATTAAACTATGATAACCTCAAAGAGGGAAGCTATCACCCTGATATGGAATGATGGAAGGAAACAATCAAATAGAGGGGTTCCTTTCACTGGAACCTTAAAAATGATTCATAGAGCACTTTGACTTTCGCATTCATGCTCGATACAATCCCAGCTCCGCCCAACGTGAGATTTAGACATCGTTATCTCATACAGTGGCATCGTAAAACCACATTACTATCCACTAATGTTTTACTTGCATTAGTGTCACATTAACATTACGTAACTACGGGTATGGAACTTTGAGTGAAGCGCGTTTCAGTTGGACCAAAAAGATTTTAAGCGTTTTTGTCGTAGTGCTTTGACTAAGGAGATGTTATGAAATTAATAAAAACTTCTTTCTATTAAAATCATAAAGATTTTTTTATATGAATTTTAGTTATGGCGGGAATCTAGTAATAGGTACCTACCTACGTACTTGTTTGAGTGTTGACGATAATCAAAATAAAGAAGAAGTCATCATTGTTAAAAGGATAATGATTCATAGAATATATTAAAGTAGTGGACTTTAGGTGTATAATAAAGACGTGGTAATAAAAAAAATGTCGTTAATTCTTTTTATAATCAAACATTGAAAATGACTTAACCTACATCACTAGTTATTTTCGAATCGTGACAATAAAATTTAAAAAGGTATGAATAACTGTTTAGCTCTAACAGTAAAAAATTACATTAAAACAATCTTAATAGTCATAAAAAATAAAGTATGGAATATATTTTAGGAGAAATTTCACGCTGGTCGTGACATGTTAAATTTTAATTAATTAAGACATCTCCATCATGTTATCTGTTAGATATGCTGGCATCACGTAATTTATCAATTAGTTGTGCTTATAAACATGTTGTTTCTTTTCTGTCAAGTTCCTAATTTAAAAACGCAAACGTTAAACAACTAACCGTGTATTTAAACAGGTACCTACCTGCTTAGATAACTTTTTCAGTTACAAAAAATAAAAGTATTTGTTCTTGTTTTGCACTAATCTGAAACAAAAGCGAATCATTAGGGTCACTATAATGAAATGTATGTGGACACAGCGTCCTTCGATTTTTATTGATACCAACAATTACTTTATTCAACAATATACCAAAGATATGTACACATCATTTTGTTGGTTATATTCAGCTTTTTGTCGTATAAAAGCATTAAATTCTGTGTAAGTCTAAGAAATTGTCAGATATATATTCGATTTCTAGATTATCCTCCAGTGTCCTCCACATTTCCCAAAGAAAGTCACTTTAAAGTACGTACTAAAAATCATTTTACTTGTATTCAATATCATCCAGAGTAATCTTCTAAAACCAATAAATAAGGATGCAGCTTAATATGCTTCTGTATTGAATTGTAAAATTTGTACGTTTATTACACTAAATTCACAATTTAATGTATTTTAAATCTGGCATCAGATTAAGAGGCTTTCAACGTTATCACATTAAGTAATAAAATTCAGATTGGAATCAGTAATTGATCTCAATCTCATCAATTCAACACTTCCTCTTCTTGTGAGTCCAGGTTGATTGCCCATTAACGGGTGCAATAAAATTGTTAGATATAATCAGCAATCGTAAAGTACACTAACAGAAGCAGTTTTAACAAAGACCGGTTTGAGAATCATCTCAAATATTTGTTTAGAAGCATCTCAATTGCATATTGCAACAATCCGCTCAGAAATTTATAAGCTGAACAAATAGTGTTCCTCGGAAGGCACTACTGATCGTTTGTCTAGCTTGGCTTCTTTAAGAACAACAAGAGATATTCCATCAGACTTACAACACAACTTAAAATTGCTTTGAACATGTAATCTCGGAATTTAAAAATATTACAGACTTATTTCGCTTGCACTTCTGCTCCAATATACGACGTCCGTGAAATGCACTGACAACTTAATCTGGGATGAGGTTCAAAACGAGAAATTATCCCAGTCTATGAGAATTTGTGTGACTAATTCACCATCAGTTCGGAGTTCTACCTGGGATGCCCATATGACGAGTAAAAGGCGTTGCAAATCGATTTTGTTTAACGTTTTAATGATAGGGGTGGCAAAGAGATAGTCATCTTAATGTTGAAGTATATTAAGTAGGTGCCTATTACCTACTCGTGTGTAACTATGGCCGTGACGACCGAATTCAATTTAATATGAACTACTGTCCTACTCTTTATTATGAAAACGAAAAGTGTAGTTATAAACACTTTATAAAACCTATTATAATATATGAAATTATTATAATGTGACATAAAACTTTTCCAAAACTACTCTAGTTTTATAAGCTATGTACTGACTAGTATAGGAAATATGATAATTTTTGTAAAGTCTACCTATTTTTGCTCATCAGCGTATTATGATTATGACTCGTTTCATGTACGTGTAAAATCCATGTTATGTTAACTTTTTAGTATTCCATATTAAAATATCATCAAATTAGAATAAAATAACTATCAAATTCGTAGGTAGTGGGACGAGAAGGCGTGCTAGCATCTTCAGCGTCGCGTGAGATCCGCTGCGGCCGGCGGCTGGTGTCGGGGCTGTTCTCGCGGCCGCGGCTGCCGCTCGGCTACTCGTACGTGACGACGGTGCCGCGCGGCGCCTGCCGGCTCAACGTCTCCGAGATCATCTCCAGCGAGAACTACATCGGTGAGCATTTTGCAAAATAGTATACATGGTGGTGTAAAAACTACTTAAAGTGGGACGTTCACCCACAAAGTTACGAGACGACCTGGTAATCGGTTTTTGAAGACAGTGGGGAAAAGGATAGGTTGAGCAGTTGTCCTGTGGCTGATGTAATGATTACGGAAAGTTGAATCGAAGGATAGGAAAAAATAATTGAAGGAAGTAGCTGACATCCGCGCAATCCGCTTCCGTTATAAAATATGTCCCGAAGTTTTAAAAATTAATCTTAAAAGTCACGAAATTATTTTGTTCGTTTAAATTACTAGTACCTTGGTAACAAAGAAAACTTGGGAAAACTCTCAAATCTGCGAAAAATAATTATTTCAGTCCTACCTAGATAGAATTTTCGCCCCGTACCTACTTCGAACTCGATTATTGTAAATTTTATAAAAATCGTTAGAGTCAAATGTAGCTATGAGTATATTTGTTTACTAGTAGGATAAATTATTTTCTGTCTTACTTTTTATTTAAATAAATACATATTAATTTCAAGGCATCTCGGCTAGACTAGAATAGAAATAAGTCAACCACCAATCACTATCAAGGTCCCATACTACATCTTAACAATGGTGTCAATATCGATTTCCTATTATATATGATTTGATATAGTTCACGAATAAGTAGGTCACAAGACGAGATCTTAATCATGAGATGAAGTGTGTGAGTGCAAAGAGCGATGTCGAATCGATTAATCGAAATTGCATACGCGCATTGCCGGCGCAGCTTCAATAGGAACGCCTACGCCTCAAATTGTGAGATAAATGGCGTTATTCGCGTTCACAATTGGTGGTTAATTATTTGCATGACGCAGCTTACTGCGAATCCTGCTGAAGCGACGAGCTTATTTATAGTTCCTTTGTCAGTAGCAGCATCTTTAAGACATTGAATATTTCATACTTTTGTTTCAGCGTTGAAAGTGACTAATGGCTCATACATCATGAATGGAGAGTTCGCTGTGAGCGCTCCCGGTACTTATGAAGCAGCAGGCGCTCGATTTGTTTACTCTCGTGCTGCTGGTCTTGATACAGTATTTGCTTTAGGGCCCATACATCATCCCATTGACATCATGGTAAGCTAACTACTTTAAAATAAAATAAAAATAAATAAATTATCTTACGCCTTAAATCCTCGAGGGGTTTGGCAGACGTATACTATTTCTGGAAATACCCACGTTTCAGCAGTATATTCTTTAGACCCCTAAACTTGATAAACATGGGTGCTGTCACATATATCTCAGAATTAATTCTGGGACAAGCTGGTTTCCTCGTGGTGTTTTCCGTCACCTTAAAATTATTAAATATATGAGAAAATTTCAAACACCTAACGGAAACCTATTTTTAATTTTTAGGTGCTCTACACCCAACCAAATCCAAGCATCAAGTACGAATACCTAACAGACTTTGAAACTGACGAAACTAGTAATGATATACCAACATCAAACAGCATTCCTCAACATCACCCTCCGCAAAGGCATCACCATCGCCACCACAACTCGGAACATACCCGAGCCCTCGAAAACAAAAACGAACCATCTTTATCGAAGCAACACGACTCAAACACTCTAGACAGCTCTTCGCAAATTAAAAGCAACGTGATCGGCGACAGAAAATTTGTTTGGAAGATACTATCGTTCACACAGTGCTCTAGGACTTGTGGTGGAGGTTTGCAAGTGGGCAAATTCAAATGTGTCGAACTAGTTGGGAGTACGGATAGAGAAGTGTCACCGGCTAACTGTGAGGGGTCACCGCCCCCGTCTCGTCGGCGTCGATGTGGAGGTGTCCCATGCCCTCCTCGCTGGCGAGCAGCTGCTTGGGGTCCTTGTCCGGCATGTGGACCTGCTCACAGAACTCGAATCGTTGGCTGTGTTCAGGATCATGCTCGAGGAATCATTAAGGTACTAATTGTATTCCAAATTGTTCGAATACTTCCTTCTTAAGTACAAGATACTGATTTACTATCATATGTTTCAGATTAGTGATCAAAAATGTCCCCTCCCTATGCCTCCGAGTAGCGAAGTCTGCGATGTCCCTAACTGTGATGGTACCTCAGCTACCACAGTATCACCTCGATTGGATGCTAGACGTCAAGTACGACCTAAAGACCGAACTGATACATTCCGTGAAGGTCCCATATTTTCACTCGCAACAAATACTTCTAAAAACGATATCCACCCTACGCTTGGTCCATCTTACAGCTTCACTGCAGCCGGCGGATGGTTGTATACGGAATGGTCACAGGTAATTTAATTATGATATAAATATATCTAAATTGTATTAACATATTGTCCTTCTTCAAGTTTTTAATAAAAATGTAAAAATTAAATTCTTGATACCTTGGTACTTCTAACTTCCTATTTAGTACTCCCTCCTACATAAGGAAAGACCCAAAGCTGAGCCAAGAGCTGTTACTGGTTTATATTGAACCGTGAATAATTTAAAATAAATGGATTTTACTGTTCTGTAGCTCACTACATTTGTGTACTTTGCAGTGCGTAGGTTCTTGCGTTGGAGGTGGAATACAAAGTCGAGCAGTGCGATGTGCAGATCCAGCAGGATGCTCTCCTCATCGAGCACCCTCAGCTTCCCAGGCATGCTCACCGAGAAAGCAATGTGATGCACAGTGGTTTACAGGTAATACTTTTAAGTATTTTCCGTTTACTTTAAGATATTATTTTACTAGCTACAATAGGTATAGTTCTAGAGATTCATATGCGGGATTGCTAAAACTATTAAAGTGTTACTCGACAATACCGAGTTTGTTTACAAAATCAGAGTAAATTTATTGCACGGCTGTAGATAACATTCAATGTTTTAGAACAAATATCAGGATACCCTAGCATATTGTGATCGAATACGACATACTAGCTATGTAATCCACAACGGGCTTAATAATGTGTATGGTCGTCTATAATGACTTATTCGTATTCTTCTTATTCTGTTTCTTCTCCTCAACTATACATACTGAAGTGGTGGAGTAGCAATGACTTTCAATAAGTGAACTTATTGAAACTTTGACTTTTGACTTTGACTTTATTAGAAAAATCATTTCTTCAGGTGATTGGTCTCCATGCTCAGCGGCTTGCGGAGGACGTCAAATTCGCGGGGTTATCTGCATCGGTGGTAACGGACGAAGATTGAGAGATTCCTCATGCAGGACACCAAGGCCTGAGATGGAAAGGGCCTGCGGAGGAGCATGCTTGCCTTCGTGGTATCTTAGCGATTGGGGAGAGGTGAGCAATTAATTAACTGACACAGAAAAGGGAATTTGACTGTATCGAAATTAAATTGCGAGTGATCGATTACTAATACATTATCATGTGAGACCTCTAAAATACATTTCGATTTTCATTTTACAATTATAGCAATTTATAGTATGATAAAACAACTAAAAAGTGTTGCAATTGAGTACTAAAAATGATAACGTCACAACTCAATACTATCAGTAAATTTTTCATAGTAAATTTTCGTTTTGACAGATCATAAAAAGTACCTCATTTGACTAGGCAGTCAAATAACCTACTGGGTACAAAATTTGAGTTATTATAAGATTTTACAGTGCGTTTATTATTTTAATGACATTGTACATCTCATTGGTGAATGGAATTGTCATATTACTTAAGTTTTTGGTTTCACACCAGGACAACTAGAGTAGGTATATATTCATGGAAATACACCTGTTGGTACATATTTTGCTATCAAACACTAATTTCGATGAATCATTATTTATTTCGCAATCGCTAATGGTGTTTCCTTGTTGTTATGTTAATCTATGATTAAGTTTGTATTTTTTTTTCCATTTACGATTATTAACTATCTATAAATCATTCCACAAAGGATTAGTTTGGGCTTACAGGTTAAATATTTCCTTGTTAAAGGTTTAGTTCTATTTTCGTATATACTAGCCAATATTATATTTTTACAGTGTCAAGGACCGTGTGAAGCTGGTGTTCAAACTAGGACAGTGTGGTGTACGAAAGGAGGATTGGAGGGTGCTGAGGGAGTGGCTAGGGACACCGAGTGCCCTGGCATGAGACCGGCAGCGAGGAAATCATGTGTCCCTTCAAGGTGTTCCAAAAGACCAGCCGTGAAGCCTGCCATCATCAATTCAGGTTTGTGTTAGATATTATTACTACAATATCTTTATCAGCAAGATAAACTTTATCAACATTATAGCCCAAGGTCTGTAAGTACACTAAACACCTAATCCCCAAGGGGTTTGGTAAACATTTTAGTAGTGTAGTGTACTTCTAAGAATCTTTGGACAGGTTTATTTCACTTAATTGTAATACCTCAGTTCTCAAATACCCAAAGCATCAAAGTAGGTAAATGTTTTTGGTTGTAATTAATTTTTTTTTTGTTTAGTTTCAGACCCCCAACAGAGAGTGACTAGACACCAAAGCCCTAACACACAAAATGTCAAGGAAAGACCCGTTTCTGATGGCAAGTATTATTTACACTAGTTCACCCTACACAGGTTGCCCTGTTCAAATGGCATAGACTTTACCAATTTTTCTTTCTCTGAAAACCTTATTTGGACTATTACGAAGATTTTAAAAAACCCAAATCGAATTAGTCGTTCTAAAATGATGCGTTTAGGTACTAACGAATAGTATTTTATTTTTATAAATATCTATCTATAAAAATATAAAAGAAGAAGATAGCACAGCCAAAACCGCTGGGTCTAGAAAAATTGTATATTGCCCAAAGGTTCCTTAAATGACGTAAGTAAGCAAGAAGGGATCTTTGAAAATTCCCACGGTAACGGCAATAAATAGGATCCGCGTGGGCAACTAGTATAAGATAAAATTTCTTTATTTTATTGTATTATAGGTGCATGTGCAGACAAACTCAGCAATTGTGCCCTAGCCGTACAAGCGCGACTGTGTCACTACCCGTACTACGCCAACTACTGCTGCCGCTCCTGCCACGGACGATAGATTCAGAAAAGTGCGATGGTAAATTTCCCGCTTCGTTTATATTGCTTTCTAATACCTACATGTGAACCTCAATTAATATTTGCAATAATTTAAAAGGACCATGTATAAAAATGAGTCAATCATTAATTTAAATTACTATGCAGAAATAAAAACACAGATCTAGGAATTTTTCACTACGTATATAAAATGGTATTGGAAAACCGAATACAAACATTTTTTTTTTCAAACTTTTTAATTTAAGTTACAATAGTCATTGTAAATGTGGATATGTACGTGGTTGTTTTAGTGTAACACTTCCATTTTTTTGTTTTCAGAGGTATCACCTAACGAAAATTAGCACCACGGTGTAACAAGTAGGTATTGTGATACGGAAAGGACGCATAGTGAGAAAATGTAATCTATAAAGGAGAGGACCTCGGCGATTAATTGGCGCGCTCACATTAGATCATAGTCAATCTTAGAACATCACCGTTAAATCCCATGATATGTCATAAATATATGGCTTACCCAAATACTTAGTAAGAAGATTTGCATAGCATTTATTACATGCATTGAAATTTATGATCAACAAATTCTGTAGATTCAACGTTTCAAGACTTGTTAACATATTTATTACAAATAATGTCACATTTTATATTTAATTAATTTTGAAACAAGTTAGCTAGTTCAGAATATATTCTAGTATTTTTCATAATACTTGTATATGGATGATGTTTTGATGATTGGACGAAAATTGCGCCTCAGACCAAATCGTTAAATTTGAACTGTAGATTCGTGATTCTGTAAGTATTAGAATAGTTTCGTGATCTCCAGTGTTTAGTCGAGTGCGGAGTCGATCTGTGGACATTTCATAAATAAAATGATAAAAAACATTGTTTGTTTTACGTAATCTTGATGCACAACATGTTGTAGAGAGCACCATTATGTACGTTTACTTCAATATTGTATCTTCCTTTTGTAACCGGAAAAAATATTATGTCAATTTAATAAACCATGTTTTAAAATAATATTCATTGTAAATTTCATACCAATTACCGTATTGATGCTAAAATTCATTATTCAAACTTTTACATGTAAATCTTAGGCTATGCGTTTAGGTTTAAGAAATTATAAGTATTCCTTCATTAATTGTAATTAAAGAACAATCTGAATTGTCTACTTGATTTAAACTTATAGAAACTATAACAAAGTGTTCATTATAATTTATTTTGAAAACTATCGTTATCAAAGACTCTAATCTAGTATTTGTAGTCAATTTTGTAAATAACTACTTTTATATGTATAGTGCATTTACTGGCTGTTAAGTATTTATGTAATTATTTAGTAAACTTCTTACCATCACAAGAATTGTATGTATTAATTTGTTTTTTGCTAAAAGTAACTACATATTAGCTACTGGTTATGAATTCTGTCTGTACTAATGATGCAATATAACAATGTACAAAAATAATAAGCTTTAAAACACTCATTGGCTGTTAATTTATCACTTCCTTTTTGTTTTTGTAATTGGTTAAATACGTAGTTAAGTAACTCTTTATTTGTACAGTGTACACCAATCCTACTGATATTATAAACGCAAAAGATTGTAAGGATGGATGGATGTTTATTGATCTTTCACCCAAAAACTACTGAACGGATTTTTATGAAACTTTACAGTGATATAGCTTATACATCAGAATAACAAATAAGCTACTTTTAATCACGTGGGTGAGGTCGCTGGTAAAAGCATACATATAAAACACCAACTTCCAATCCGTGGTCTGCATTCTTTAAACAAATTATCTATTTATAACTATTAATTATCTATCTATTCGAAGGCTTTGAACAATTACTGAGTAGATGCAGCTACTTGTTGCACTTGTGCTGTTGCATATCGCATTAGAGGAGAATTTATCTCTAATGATATTCTTCACAGCTACACAAATACGGGATGCATTTCTATTGATATTGAATTCGTTGTAAATAAACCAGAAGCAGAACTAATAAAAAGGCTCAATACACGAGGGAAAATCCACAAATATAAACAATGAAATCCTTGGGGAAGATGATTACCTATTGCTCTTTATCAAATTTAATACTTTAACAAAATGAGTGTATCAAACAAAATCAAAAGTCTAGAAATTCTCACGTACCTACAGATTATACAAGTGCTTTATCAATAACTTTCAAGTGTTTTACTAATAAGTTGCTTTATAATTATACCTATATAAATTGTAACGCTTATCCAAAACCGATTTATGGAGTCGTTGAAAACAAAAGCCTAAGTGACAATACTAACAATGGCCATCGAAATCGGTGCTGAACCGAACTAGTTTCCATAAATTCAAATTCAAAATCGTTTATTTTCTATTGGTATTAAAATATACACTTAGAAACGTCAATATTTTATAATAACAAGGCACTCTAAACTCGTCCATGAAGATTGGCTAAATGCAAACAGCAGCCCATCTCCACCGACGAGCTGCTGGTTCCGAATGCAGTACCCCGAGAAGAGCCAGCAAGAAACTCAAGGGCCGCTCTTTTTAATCTCATGTCTTACTAATAAATATCGTTTACAATAATAATTATAATTAATAGCCTTACATAGCGTCGAGTCGGTTAATCCCATGCATGTTGGTCTACTAAGTAGTCTGTAATTTTATAGTAGCCTTTTTTATGTAATTTTTGCTTAACTATTATTTTAAATTTGTCAAGAGGCAAATTTTGTAATTCAATGGGAATCTTATTGTAAAAACGTATACATTGACCCTTAAAGGATTTGGTAACTTTAGATAATCGACTAACACAAGCAGCCAGTTCATTCTTATTTCTAGTGTTTATACAATGTCTGTCACTATTTTTTTTGTAAAGTGATATATTCTTTTTAACATACAATACGTTTTCGTAAATATACTGTGACGCCAGTGTCAGTATATTAATTTCTTTGAATTTTTCCTTTAGAGACATCCTAGACCCCATTTTATAAATTGCACGAATGGCTCGTTTCTGCAAAATAAATATTCTCTGGACATCAGCAGCATTCCCCCACAGTAGAATGCCATATGACATCAAGCTGTGGAAGTAGCTGAAATAGACAAGTCTAGCTGTTTCTACCCTTGACATATTACGTATTTTTTTACGGCATATGCAGCAGAACTGAGCCTTTTCGCCAACGTATCAATGTGCGGTCCCCACTGTAACTTAGAGTCTAGAGTTATTCCTAGAAATACTGTAGTGTTTACACGTTCTAATTTTTCGTTTTTAACTGTAACTGAGTTTAAAGTTCGTTTAACATTTGATAAAGAAAAATGTACACATTTAGTTTTTTTCTCATTGAGAAGTAAATTATTAACGTTAAACCAACTGACAACATCATTAATTGCACTGTTCACTTCGTCATAAGACTTAATAGGTCGTTTAATTTTAAAAAGTAGAGATGTATCATCTGCGAACAGTACAATATCATGTTGCACTCGGTTGGGTAGGTCATTTATATAGACCAGAAATAGAAAGGGGCCTAAAATGGAGCCCTGCGGTACACCAATACAAACCGCCGATCCAGACGATCTTGAACCGTTTACATCAACACATTGTATCCGGCTTCTCATGTAGGACTTTATTAAATCAAGAGCGCGGCCTTGTACTCCGTAATGACGTAGTTTTCTGATGAGAATTTCATGATGGACACAATCGAATGCCTTAGATAAATCACAGAAAACCCCAACAGCATCCTGCGACTCCTCCCAGGCATCAAAAACATGATTTACTAGCTCAACACCGGCATCGGTTGTCGAGCGACCCCTAGTAAATCCAAATTGCTTTACAGACATTATACTGTTGATAGAAAAATGTGCACTCAACTGATATAGAATAATTTTCTCAAAAATTTTACTAAGAGTCGGTAGAATTGATATTGGTCTGAAGTTAGAAGGGTCTAATCTACTACCGGCTTTGAATAATGGAATAATTTTACTATGTTTCATCAGATCAGGAAACACGCCATCATCAACGCATTTATTAAATAAACAAGCTAGAGGTGAGGCAATTAAGTCTATTATGGATGATATGATTTTTACAGATAAGCCGTCGAGATCGGCAGTATTTTTCATTTGTATTGATTTGAATGCTTTTAGGATGTCCCAAGGATTTACATGATCGAATACGAAATTGCGTGTATTACATGCAGCGGTATGTTCTTGTAGTAGCGATTCAGCGAGTGCGGGTGACGAGTTTAGTGACTTGGTCGTCGAGACTGGAATATCAGAGAAAAAATTTACAAACACTTCAGATATATCTTTATCATTTCTTAAAATTCTATTGTTAACTTTCAACTGAAAGTCAAAATGTTGGGATTTAAATTTTCCAGTCTCGCTATTTATAATTTTCCATGTAGTTTTTACAATGTCTGTGCTATTTTTACAACTGTTTAACTCGCTTATTAATTCGCGACGTTCCTTTCTTAAATCCATATTCTTGCAAAATTTACTATTTTTTTTAATTAGTTTTTGAGTACTTGTAATGTACTTTTTAATGTTTACATATTTTTTTAATTTCTTATTACTGTTAGTACTACTACTTGGCTCCATTGACTTCACTGGTGTAGTGGTCGGGGTTTCACTGGTGAGGTCAATGGTTACACAGGGGTTTCGTGAGTGTGAGACAGCAGAAACAGCTGATGGCGTGCCAGGTTGGCTGCCGACCAGCTCCTCAAATAGGGAGTGCGTTCGTGATGACTGGAACTCTTGTCTTGTGCGGTCCAACTCAGATATTTGTTTGTGCGCGTCACGGAGTTCAAACTCCAGTGAACGAATGCGCGAGAAGGCCTCTTCGAGCGCAGAGCTGCTTCGGTCGAACGCATCCAACACACCTTGGAGCTGATCTCGCTGGTTAGTCATCTCAATGTTCTTAGCGTGCAGTTCTGCCATCTCAGACTTTAACAATTTATCTGTATCTAATATAGCCATGACCTCTTACTCACTGTCATTTCTTTCGGCTAACAGTTGGTCACACAAAGTTTTAGACAGTTTTAATTCATCTAATGCTAACTGTAGTTTTCTTTCCATCTCGAGAGTAGCAGCAATTCTGCGAGTAGTCATTATGTAATTTAATTGAGAATAAACAATTAGTGTACACTTTGTGCCAGCAACAATAATCTATGCAAAATTTTAGGTTATACCTAGGTTCTAAACCAGTATAAAAGAGCAGTGATAGCCCGGACGGTTAAAGAGCCGGCTGAAAATCAGTGAGGCTAGGGTTCAAATCCTGGCATGTACCAATGAGTTTTTCAAAAACTTACGTACATATTTATCACTAGCTCGACGGTGAAGGAAAACATCGTGAGGAAACCCGCAGGTCTCAGAATTAATTCTGAGACATGTGTAAACAGACCCGGTCCGGCGATGGGCTCACCACCTATCACGTTTAGGGGTCCAATATATCTCGTGAAATGTGGGTATATCCAGTAATGGAATACCTCTGCCTACCCCCTCGGGGATAAAAAGGCGTGAGATTATATTACTAAACCAGTATACTAAACAATTATATTTATAATAGTAGGTACATATGCTTAACAATATATTTATAACGATTGTGATGTTTCGTATTGATTTGGCAATAGATTTTATTAGGTATTAGACAAAACCTAGTGGTTTTTTGTAGATGTGATTAATTAGCTAAAACAGTCAGATAATGAGAGGTGTCTGGGCTTAGGGACCTACGTTACTGATTTCTTTATGTAGTATATAAATATCAATGAATAAAAGAAAGCAATACCGTTTACAATCCGTTGAATTCGAATCCGAGTTGACAGCCGGCCTTTGTTCGCAGTCCGTTGTAATCACAATATCGAATAATTACACTTAGAATCACGACACAATTTATGTTTAAGAGACAAATAATTACTACACGTAATGTATTCACGATAAATATTGATAAATTAAAGCAAAAAAACTATTTTTTTTATATATTTAGGAACAGCTGACAAAATAACGTCTAGCTCGGTCGGTGTTGCCAACTCGGTTGCCATTCTATATTGAAAGCGAAAGATATCATAAAATATTGAAAGCGAAAGCTATGCTTACATCTTTTAACAAAAAAATATATTACTGGTATTGACTATGGTCGCGTGGTCATCATCTAAGATCTCTGTCTTCCAACTGCATTTCATCCGTTGTGTCTTGGGGGTAAGTAAAACCATACATGCATATGAACACGCCTTTTTCACGACGGGGTAGGTAGAGACAAAGACCGCCTCCTGTTACGATCCTGACTCTAGCGCTTCATCTACACCTCAATCAATCGATTCAAACATGCTCGTCGGTTTCGGGTAGATATGGATCTTTATATGGATTTTCTTCAATACATCGAACACATTAAGTAAAACCAATATGGAAAATTAAAACACCTTATAACAACAACAAAATTAACAAAGTAAGCAAAATTCCTGAAATTCGTTTTTTCAGTATCGACTTTTTTTATATAAGTAGATATATAATTATGTTAAACTTTCTGAATAATAAATTTAGCGGTACCTTTGAAAACCGTACTACTTATTATTACTCTTTAATTAAGAAATTTGGTTACACAAAACTCAAGTACGAAAGCATATATTTTTTTATATTAATATACTAATTGGGGTGTATGTATGTGGGAGTAATATCGCTTATTCTGTGACGCGTTGTATATCTCGGTTGTTAGAATGGCATCCAAATTATTGATAATATTTGATACTTTTGTAATTGTACACGGCTCAAGTACCTACTGGTAGATTGTGAGAGTGATACACAATGTGATTGTAATCATGGTAACAGTGCCAAAACAAACACCCAATGATTCACTGATATAGTGGTCCGTAAGTAGGTAAGTACCTACTTTACAAAAATCCACAAATATAAAAGGTAATAAGAAAACAAACTGACTCTATTGAAATGACAACTTTCGAACGTTATTATTTAATATTTTAAGAAAAAAATATTTTTATACGTACAGGAAATTTATTAACATAATTTGTAACAAAATAACAGGTTATCTTGTTACATATATAGAAGAAGATAATACGAATCACGTTTAGTCACTGGTGAGAAAAACCAGTTGCAAGATTTTTAATAGCTTACTTTGGAATCAGTATCCCGAAATAAGATTTAATTTAGGCATTAGGCATGTACGGTTCATAAACAATACATTTCCCGATGACATGTCCGTGTGCGACTTACACTTATTGACTCTAGATTAATTCATGGCATACTGGGTATTATGCACTTGTATTGCATTTAACTCGTTCAAATAGAATATCATTGCATTTATGAGTATTTTTAAACAAAAGTTAAATCAGTAAAGAACCACCGGTTCCAATTGGAACCGAGGCACAATTAAATATCTATTGTGTCTGTGATTCATGGTCTGAGAGGTTAAAACGCGAATCCTACCTGCCATACCTGCCTCTGTCTTAGTTTAGGCAAACCAGCATTGAGAGTATGGGCTGGCAATGAAGATACAGTTCTACGAATTATATTAACTTAGGTACCTATTGACTGTGTGTGTGGCTTTAGACCTTTAGGGTCAAAACACACTTGCGGAAATTACGCCGCGGAACTTTCCGTCAACAACATACATTGACGTTTCACTTTAAAGATAAATGGATCTGCCTCCCGCGTCAACCGTAATGTATGTTGCTTACCGAAAGTTCCTCGCGTAAGTTCCGCCAAGTGTGTTTGCTCACTTAGATAGCTACAGGGAATAGAATACGAAATGTCATGTGACGTTTGTGTTTAATACAATACAATACAACAACTCTTTATTGTACACCAAAAACAACACAATATGGATACCAACATTAAATAATGTACTCATTAGTAAAGATCTCTTCCAGACAACCTTAGGATGGATGAAACTGGTATATTAGAACTAAGGGTAGACGTATTTTATTTAATACCTCGCCTAACGTTGTTATTATAGCAAAGATAATTGCAAGTATTCAGCACTTGTATATTTACAAGAATTTGTTTCACATTTTCACATGTTTAGAATCCTGAATAAAAGTTTTCTTAATTGAAGAACACAATAAGGTGCTGTGCAAACGTAGACACTTTTGTTATCTGTGTTTAGGCAATACACCTACATACAATCAAACACAACCTGCCATTTGGTTCCACTTGACACACACGGATTGCCAACAAGTGTTCAGTATAAGCAACTATAAACGAAATGTTGTCAGTTGAAGACATACACAACATTAATAAATTATCATATAACTGTGAGAGTTGTACACAAAATAAGCTCCGGTGCCAATGTCCGACTGTTACCAGCAGTGTCCAGAAGTAGCAATCTTGTCCGGTTGCCGATACTGGACACAGAAAGCTCAATTTTCCTGGTTAGTAACACGTTTGCTCAGAGCCTTTGAGTATTACATTGTAAACATAGGTATTCATCATCAGCCTACATTTGTCTACTGCTGGACATAAGCCTCCCCTAATGATTGCCATAGCGCCCTGTCTTCAGCTCGACGCACCCAGAAGCCTGCAGCCTTTCGCAGATCGTCATCCCATCTGGCCGGAGGGCATTTTATAGTTACAATATACTTTATTGGAAAAATTGTCTTAAAACTGAGCCCGGTAAGTATTTCTACTATCGTTTACCATATGTACTGACCAAAATGAGTAACACCCGGTTCCGCGTTCGACATTATCACTAAATCACTGATAAGATACTATGATATTTGGAAGGATTTGGAGTATTTTGGAGCCATTGGATCGCCACTTGACTCCAATCTAACCGTGTATTTTGTGAATTAGACTTTGCTGGAATTTTGGTAATTATGTCCGTTCAAAGTGGCACAGGTACTCCAAATGATACCAATCGAGGGCAAGGAGTTCCAAGAATAGTCGAAAATGGCGACTGGGGAGCATCAGTGAAAAGTGCTTCATCAATATTCGTAACATTCATGAATATAACCAATACTATAACGCAATTAGTTCTCGGTGCCGTCGCCTTCAGTGCTTTCTTTATTGCGAACCTAAATCCGCAAACAACTTCTTTCAAGCAACACATTTATTTGTGCGTAAGCGGGGTAAGTGCTATTTTTTTATTCGATTTCATTCTTTTTAAGTGCTTTTTTTAATCAATCTCTCTCATCGTCCTCTTTACATAAAAACTAACTATGTTTAGTAACTACCTACTCAATTTGTTATGTAAATGTTGCATAACTTTGTTAAGTTGTGCAATTTTATTTTAAGCAATTGTTTAATATTTGTGTTAGATGAAGATTGGTTTGCAAAGGTTTATGAATTCCAACATCAGTTTTTTAGTAAATAACATTTAAAATTTTATTCCAGTACATCATATTAATGAGCCAAGCTATCCTCTCACTAAACCCTCACGCTGGTTGGACAAATACTTTCAAACTCCAGCAGAAGAGAGCAATTCACTGGATCATGCAGATAGCTGGATCCATCCTTGCCATCACAGGCAGCGCTATACGAATTACTGATATCCAGAATCATTTGGAGACTACGCATGGGATTCTTGGCAAGTATTTATGAGTCTCCTCTAATTTTTTTAAAATGTTCTTGCTGATAGTAACTCTTTACCAGACAAAACTATGTCACGCATTTTGTATCACACGAAAAAAAGAGAGACAAAACTACCGACTAAATTATGTCGAGGCGCGCTTCGTTAACCGCATCAAGCATGGTTTCAGCTAATGATAATTTAACACCATGAATTAATGTATTTTGTGATTGTAATGTTTGTCTACAATTTAAGGAAGTGATTATTAACATAATATCACGACCAGATGTTATCGATTACCGATTTAAGTTATCACCGGACTATACAATATACGAGTATGTCTACTTAATAGTTACAGCTATTTAAATAAATCTTATTTGGTTATTCTATACTAAAGTATTTATAACTATATTTGTTACAGGTGTTTGCGCATTCCTGTTTACAATACTGAGTCTCATTGGAGGAGTAATCAATTTATTCTCAGCAAGAATGAGGATAAAACCAGTCCTCGTAAAAATTATTCACTCTTGCTTCGGCACTCTAACTCTAGTGTTAGCTTTCCTGAGTTTAATTTTTGCATTAGATAAAGTTTTCGTTAGACAACTTATCGGCGACATTAATTCAAATTTAGCAATTGCATTTGCTGTTGTTGCAGTTGCAGGTACGATTTTGTCTCCAACTTTCACTATGAGTAGAAGAATGTTTTGTTAAAAACTCTTAAAGAGAGCTAATTCGGCTATTTGATTAATAGCTGGATGGATAGTTCTTGATAATGAAAATGCATTCTAGACAACTTTTTATATTGAGGAATATAAAAAATGTTGTAAATAATTTTATTTAGGCATAAGTTACCTTTATTGTTAAAAGGAGACGTTTTATGAATGTATGGAGACTGGGCCTGTGCACCATGTACACCAGTTTTTTAGATAGTTAAATATAAATAAAATAACTTTAGTTTTATTCATGATTTTGCTCATATTCGTCTAGTTTCATTGTACAATAAACTTTAATTTTCATTAAACTAGCATAGCGGCGACCGAAAAAAAAATTGCGACCTGACCGGTAAAATGATAATTGACATTATTTTGCTGTATTTTAGTAGGTATTTGAATAGATAGAAATGATTTTTTTTTATATTTTTCTGATAAGCACTACATTTTTCTATATCTTTTACGCTGGTGTACAATGTGCAGGACCAAGATGGAACGTCTCCTTTCAGAAACAGTATGTAGTGGTTGGAGTTATCTACTACGATTTTTATACGAGTAAGGAGGCGTTTTCTTTTGTATCTAACAAGGTCTCAGAAAATAAATGCTGCCATACATTTTATCGTCTTTATAATTTGTTTTATTTCTATCTATTTACATTACTTATCGATACAATATAACTTAATCAGTTAAATGAAGTACATTCATCACTTTAAATACATTGATAATACATACAGTCATGATTGAAAATTACGTAATATAAGGTATAATATCACACCGAAACAAACATGCATTAGTTATTAAAATTAATTGAAAGTTTGATCTACAAAAATATTGAGGTACCAGAGCATATTGGCAAACAATTTAGAAAACTAACATAGGCTCATCGTCCTCTGCAAGAGAAGCAGCAATTCTGTACATAATAGTTGTAGTGGCATAATCTAGCCTGGACAGCCAAAACGCAGTTCTGCAGTTTGTCTTCACAACCTAAGAGAAAAAAAAATGACATCTATATTAGTATAAAAGTAATAAAGGTCTTCGAAACATTGACTACCAACCAGATTGACTAGACTTGAAAATATTGACCTTAAAAGTATTAGGAATGAGAAAATAATTACCTATTCAGAAAAACTACTACAAATATAAGCATACAAAAGTTGGTTCCGTTAGACAGTGGAAGCATATATGATTACTATTATAGGGGTACCTATTCAATTAGCAACCACACATCAGAAGATATAATATCAACCTAGGTACCTACGACTTAGGGACGTTAAGGACTTGATCTAAGAAATGTTGATATCTACATCTATACAATAATATTATAAAGAAGAAAGATTTGTATTTTTGTATGTTTGTAACGAATAAACTCAAAAACTACTGGCCCGATTTCAAAAATTGTTTCACCAATGAAAAGCTACAATATCCCATAGTAACATAGGCTATATTTTATTCCCGTATTCTCACAGAAACGGCAACTACGTTGGTGAAACCGCGCAGAACTGCTAGTATCATATATACCAATGTACATCTCTTTTTTTAAACTGATCTTTCAGCTGGTAATGATAAGGATGATGGTTTACATACCTTCAGCAATAACGCTAGATGGAGACGTACTCGTAGATGGGCTACTTCGAATAGTTGTGGTGTCATAATCTGGAGATTTTTGGGACTCTGTAATATATAAAAAAATATTTTGTGAATCAATGCGTTATGTATACTCCAGACCAGACCATGTGATGGTGCTCAATAAGTCTAACAATATCAGCTAGAAATTATTGATTGACGTCATATCAAGACAAAATATAAACAAAGAAACGAGAATAATTATTATCCGAATTCTACTCAGTTATGTTAGTCCAATTAAGGTCTTTGTCCGATATAGCAAACGCTTTAATAAATTTTCATAGGTATTATTATTTTCAAGCATTTTTCAGTTTCCACTATAGGTATGTTCAATGCAAGTAGGATATCAGTAGGTATACATTTACAAATTGTGTAAGTAAAAAGTATAAAATAATTTAGCGTTCTTTTCCAGAACTAGTCTGTCAACTTACCCACACTCAAGTCCGGGGGAAGAGTAGCGATAGACGTAGAAGACACGCATTTCAATGCGCATGGCCGAAGCGCTTGCGGCTTCCGAGTACCACATTCAGATTCCTCGCTGGCGCCATCTTCTTTAGCACACCAAACCGTGCGCCTTTGCACTCCAATTCCTGATGTACAATTTCCTGTGCACTGGTACAGAAGAAAAGATTGATTTTGTAAAAAGAACGAAACGTTTGTCTAGTGATCTTTTCTTGTTTTATCTGGTATTTCAGCTACAACTCACAAAATATATTTTAATAGTAGTTTATTACCAGGTTTCACGTCCTGTTAAAAGTACTCACCTGACCCCATTCGCTGTAGTACCACGTAGGAGGGCACTTTTCACCACAGTTCCTCTCATGTTCTGGCTTAGGACCCTTGCAACCGGAGTCTTTCAAGTGTCTGCCAGTACCACCGATACAGAGAACACCACGGATTTGCTTGCCCCCGCAGGAAGATGAACAAGGCGACCAGTCTCCTAACAACGCGAAGAAGAATATTGGTTTGAAGAAAAAAAGTCATATGCTAAAGTCATAAGTCTTCAGGTAAATTAAAAAACTAAAATGAAAACAAACAATATTCAACAACAATACTAACATGGATGACAAAGACACCCAAGAAACTTCTAAGTAGATACTAGGTAATGCGAATTCAACTACGGCTATCGAAATAAAAAAATACCAGTGAACCATGATCCATCATGTGAATCGCAAGTGAGTCTCGGAATACACGTGCGTGATGATTGCGGTGATTTCCTTGGACCGCAACCAGAGGGGTCGGTACATCGGACTCCTCGAGTTTGTAAGCCACCTCCTACACACCAGCCTACACACTGGAAGTTATGGAATTGATCAGTAAAATTCTATTACTTCAGACAGTTCTCAGACACAAATAAGAAACCATGCAAAATATCTACGGAGTACCTTAGATAAGGGTATATTACTGTAAAAGACATAAAGGTAATGTATAAAGTACAACTTCAAAACGAAATCTTAATTTTCACACTGTTAAGATATCAATAATGATACACTAACTACTTTGATCTATTGAAGACAATGTGAAACGTTGGAGATACTTTATAAAAGGAAAAAAAACATTTTTAATTGCCTTTACAATTGCATAACCAATGTTACCTCCGACCATTCCGTATAAAGCCATCCAGCAGCGGCACTGAAGCTGTATTCCGGTCCAACATCAAGGTCTGTACTATTGACAGTGACAGTGTAGACAGGCCCTTCATGGAAAGCGTCTGTGTGTTCTCGAGGGCGCACTCGTCTTGATTCAATATATTTCACTTCACCAGAATCCAGTTGGTTACAAGTCGGAATGTTGCAAATATCTACTGTGATTGGTTTCGGTGCAGGGCACTTTTGGTCACTAACCTAGGAAATCAGTTGAAAAATGCATAAACATGGCTTCAAAATCAGAATCATTGGTTTTAGTTTCAAATTATTCACTTACTTTAGTGATACCTTTCGAGTGGTCTTGCACACATCCCACAATCCTGTTCCTAGTTGCAGGTCCACATTTGGGGCAAGCGGACCAAGCAGCTGCCCTCCACCTTGGCGGGCAAGGCACATTACCACATCGCCGTCTGCGACCAACCGGTGGAGACCCTGAGCAATGCACTGAAGATACCTCTCTTTCCGAGAATTTAGGATTTGCTTCTACACAGCGAAATTTGCCTATCTGAAATGATTAGATATCAATAAATTATAATATTATTGTATACAAAACATTTCATCAGGTAGGTGTACAGAAAATTTTACCTGAATACCACCACCACAGCTCCTAGTACATTGCGTATAAGACAATATCTTCCAAATAAATTTCCTTCCCCCTATAACGTTTTCTTCTACATCATCTTCAACACTAGCTTCTCTCGACATGCTCTCAAAGCCTGAATGCCATGCTACTCCTGGCCTGAAGTCGAAGCTTTGATGCCTTCGTGTGTGTTTCGTTTGAACCGTAGAGAATGTGTTCGGGATATTGGGTTTTGTGGCTGATTCTATTTCAACTTCACCTGATAACGATTCAGTGAAGTATTCATATTTTATACTAGGATTTGGCTGTGTATACAGTATCTGTAAATTTATAAATTAATTTAATCTCAGTTCTATTTAATCCGTCAATTAGCCGTCTTTATAAAATTTTGCGCTTACCATAATATCGATCGGAAACAGAATAGGTCCTAGTGCAAATACTGAGTCAAGTCCACCAATGCGTGAATACATAAATCTTGAGCCGGCTGCGTCGTACGCACCAGGGACACTGATAGCAAACTCTCCGTTCATAATATATGACCCATTTGATATCTTCAATGCTGTAAATAGATAAAAATATCAAACATACCGACATGTCTGACAGAAATAGGTCTTTGGCAACATTATACGACCCAACAAGAATTTCCAACAAACCGTGACTAATGGCTTAATTATTTGCCACGACGCATTGTGAATATATTAGCAGACACCGAAATTGATTCCAGATAATAGACATTCAAAGGCAAGGTGAACTATTCTTTGCGGTAGGTATACATGGTGGGCGTTGGTATTGTTGACGACCGCATGATTTACAGTCGACTACCTCGACAATGCAAATTGATAAGTGACCAACTTCATGTTCACGCCGGCCCATTTGGTATCATCAATGAAGTATAGGGACCATTCAATGTATTTTGAATGACAATTTCAAAAATTATTTATTTATTTTTCTCTTTATTCGAGTAACCAACTAGGCACAAGTAAGTATACAAGTTAAGTATTAAAGTTACAAAGGTACCTATCAGGTAAGTCGAACACAATATTATGCTGACAGCGGTCTTACTTTAAGGTACAACACACATACTGTAATTAAATGAAAATGATCTTTCAGTTACTGTTTTAGTTAACAGACATCGTCGCCTCACTACAACAAATTCACTCTACATTATAAACTTATAGAAGTCATATTCTAAACGAAAAAATAAATTACTAATTCCAAATTCCCTTGAGAGGTGAAAAACCGTGACACCCTAAGTTCAATATCGATCGAGAATAATGATACAATTTTGAAAGTTTAAAACGGGAGTTTAACTTGAAAAAACTAACTTCCCTTTGCATCATGGACCTATCAGTAAATTTTGTGGAGTGCTCACCGATGTAGTTCTCACTGGAGATGATCTCAGATACGTTGAGCCGGCAGGCGCCGCGCGGCACCGTCGTCACGTACGAGTAGCCGAGCGGCAGCCGCGGCCGCGAGAACAGCCCCGACACCAGCCGCCGACCGCAGCGGACCTCACGGTTGCCAGCCACTGCTAACACTGACTCTCGTCCCACTACCTGTAAAATTGCCTTCCATATCACTTACCAGCATTGAAATAGCTGTTACTGATAATAAGTTTCATTTTTACGGGGGGTTTTCGTTGTTTTTTTGCACAATGAAAGTCGTTAAGCCATGTCAGATATCTTTGGGTGACTTCAAACATTTCGGCAGGTGGCCACTAGACTAAAACTATCTCCTAAACCGTGGTCGGCTCGCCTGAAAGATTATAGCCCAAACTTCCTCATGTGTGAAGAAAACCTCTTAGCTGAACTGTAGGCTTTTACTGGTTAATGATGATGATGATTAGGCTAGTTAAAAAAAGGATGATTGAGATCAATGGCTATATGTTCAACATAAATGCGCACTACTTAAAAAGTAGAAAACACAAAATATAAAAAGCCAATAGATAATAATAATATGATACGGATCATCAACATAAAAACTGGAGTACTCAAGTATTATATTCCCTTGGTAGGTTTATTTAAACTCTATACCAAGCCAGGTGACAAATACGTAAGTACTAGGGAATCCAATCCCGCAAACGCGGGATCCCGCATTGCGGGATCCCGCACCTTTTTTGCGGGATCAAAAATGCAGGATTACTCGTGCGGGATCCCGCACGTTTGCGGGATTGAGAAAAAGAGTGTATTGTTTCTTAAAAGTAGCTGATTATTTTTACCTTTAAAGCATAATTGATTTCAATTGTTGATTAGTAATTAATAATAACTCTACTTATTTATAATAATGATAATAAAAATAAAAGGTGTGATCATATGTATGTTATATAGGGAATCCAATCCCGCATCAAAATCGCGATCGCGAGCGATTAAGGTCATCGATCCGGGATTTTCGGGATTGAGACTTTGTTAATATTCTTTTGTTTTGAGTAATTACAAAAAATATTTGAAATAAAGATAAGTAAATTTAATTTTTTATATAATTATCATTAGGTGATAGGTAGAGTTTAATTACTAATTACTAAACAACAATTGAATTTAATGCTTCAAAGGTAAAAATATCAGTTTATTTTAAGAAACGATATACTTAATACAATTTCCAACATTTTGTCTTTTAGATTTGTATTGACAATAGAAAATATTTTTTAGCTGTGAGCATGAAAAAAAATTTTTTTTTAATAATAATTTCTTCGAAATTATTTAATGATAAAGTATTCCTGTGCCATGGGGGAATCCCTAGTCATAGTTCTAGTATTTCAACTTACAATTCGTCAAGAATCGCGCGGTTACATAACAATAACAACAATTAAAAATCAATGGTATCTATTCTTGGTTTGAGGGGTTTCATTCCGTTCTGAAACAGGATTCACACAACTTAAAATAAAAAAAATTTTTTTTTGTAAATTAAATACATTTTTTTTCATTCAAATGCGAGCTCATTAGGAAAGTTTCTAAAACACTTATTAATGAGGCTGTACTGGGTCTTAAAACTAATCAGAACGTCGTCTGAGCTCATTTATGTTATTTTCAATCCCGCACGAGTAATCCCGAATTTTAGATAATGCAAAAGAGGTGCGGGATCCCGCAAATTCGAGATTCCCTATACGTATAAATGTAAAAATTAAAATTTTATTGTCTTTATTTCAATTATTTTTAAAAAACTACTCAAAACAAAATAATATTTAGAAAAATCACAATCCCGCAAATCACGCGGGATCCGCGGGATTGATGACCTCAATCCCGCAGGCCTGCGGGATCGCGATTTTGATGCGGGATTGGATTCCCTAGTAAGTACGGTACAACCGATGCTAGATGGGAGCAAAGTCATAACACCAATTACCGAAGAAGAGTTTACGAGGCGTCAGCGCGACGCCCGCCGCCGCCTATACGTAAGCGACAAACGACACAATACCCCATGATGATAATGCGTCGGCCTACGATGTATTGTTCGCAGAGTAGACGGCACCCAATCACTCCTTGAACATTGGAAGAGAGCTCGATTTATGACACTGATTAAGATTAGAAATGGGAATGGAAAGTAGAGACAGTGAATCTCAAAACTGTAATGTGGTTTGTTATCTTCCAAAAGGCGCAATGAAACACCGAGTAACAAAGTATCACATAATTGAACTACATGAAACTGATTTAGAACGTATGGATAAAAGAAGAGTAACGAAAGAGATTTATGGTGCGAATGTTGAGGGTTTAAGGAAAGAGGATGACCCAGAAGGATGTTCACGGATCAAATTAGCGACGTCCTTCAAAAAGTAGGGGTCCGGAGTGCGAAAAATAAAAAAGTGTAGGTACATGAAAAGGCTTATGGATGTGAAGGAAGCGAAAAAAGTATGCAGCTATCGAGCAAAGTAGTGATCCACCGTCTCTCCCTACCCCTGTGGGACAATGACGTGAGCTTTATGTATGTATGTATGAAACTGAATAATCTGTAGATTACTTTTATATAAGGTAACCTCTTACCAACACTTTCGCGCCTTAGATGTAGATGACGCAGTAAGCAAAATATGTATGAACGCAGTGATCACTGATTAAAGAAGTAATTCTATAAAATGTATACTATTTTTTATTTAATATACTTTTATAATCTTTATGGTTCAAAGATATTACAACGTGGTAAGTAAACAAAATACAAAATGTCAGCGGTACTATTGTAGGTAGGGTACCTACAGTAATCAAACCACTTACCTTTTAACGTCTATATATACGTAGTAGGTATCTACTGGATCATAACATGAAGAACTTTACAACTTAGTATTAGCCTAAAGCACTTCAAGTGTTTTTAACTATCCCAAAGTTAAGTGACCGCGCTCATTACCATTTTATCTTGTGTTAAAATCTTTTGCCCTTGCACTTCAAGCTATTTGTACGGAAAATACATGTAAATGAAGAATCAATAAGTTTCTTAAAGGCAGAATTTACATCCGATAGAACTTAAACTAGTTCTTATTATAGCATGTTTATACACACATTTGTATAACGACTTCTTTTACGGTTCGGAGAATCAAGAAATAGACTTAAATATACACAAGCAATTCTAATTTAAAGAAAAATGCAATTAATATCTACAGAGCACTTTACACGAATCCCGTCTCTTCGTAATATAATAGCTGGTATTTTTTCCTTTTGTGGCAAAGAAATTATTTCAAAATCATTTATTTCAGTAGGTAAAAAAAATACACTTAGAAATGTCAATACATACATGTTATAACAAGGCACTCTTGAAGATACGCTAAATGTAAACAGCAGCATATCTCCACCGACTTGCTGGTTCCAAATGCAGTACCCCGAGAAAAACCAGCAAGAAGATCAGAGAACAGTCTGTTTTTCCTTGATAAAACATGCAAACTACAATCGAAAGTGTAACTACCGCATCCAAATGTGTTAAAAACATAGGTTGCTAATTGAATCACGTGTTTTATAAATTTCACAAATACTTCGCATACCAAAGGAACGGTTTTAGAAATCATGTTACATTTTATCGGGTAGGTACTAACTGTTCCGTTTCACTCGCTTAGTTCCTGTTCCCGTGGGAATACCGGAATAAAATAGAGCCAATGTTACTAATTGATAATGTAGCTTTCCTTTAGGGAAAGTATTTTTAAAATCGGTCCCGTAGTTTTTGAGTTTATTCGTTACAAACATGCAAAAATACAAATATTCTCTTTATAATATTGGTATAGTATAAGTATTGATATAAATAGATAAGTCTACACTAACTTAAAGAGAAAAGATTCTTTGTTTGTTTATATTGAATAGGCTCCGAAACTACTGGACCGATTTGAATAATTCTTTCACCAATGGAAAGATTGCATTATTGGAAGTAACATACTGATAATATCATTTTCAAACGAGAATGGGACTTACCCGGGTGAAAGAGCGGGGAATTCAATATACTTACTTAGAGGTTTTGTATATTGTATTGTCAAGACGTAGGTAGGTATATATAAAATTTATATATTATACAATACAATACAATACAATAACTCTTTATTGTACACCAAAAACAACACAATATGAATACCAACATTATTATAGATATTATTGACAAAATTTAAAACCTTTTTAATGATAAGCAGGATAACTCAATCTAATCTAGTTTCCACTAGGAAATAATATTCCAAGGCATGCAGTTTATCTGCTTAATCAAGCAGTAACAATTTCGGTATTCACATTTTCTTTTTAATGGGTATCACTAATGTCTATCTTACATTAACAGGCGATAAAAGTGACTTTTATAGCTCCTCAGTCTTTGTTTCCGATAACCCGATACAAAACACCGATTGCTGTAATGTCATACTCAAGGACCTCCTTAAAAGCTTCGCTGGTCTTTTTATTTGACTTTAACGTCCTCATCAGAATATAAATTGGCTTGAAATGTACGTATTTATAGCAAAAGCGGCGCCAATTCGCATTTTTGTAACTACTATAAGACATGAATAATTTATTTATTGACTATTTTATTGAAACAACGCCAAATATGATAGTCACAAATAAAAACCGTCATCAGAATAAGGACAGAAAAATGTGAGCAACTTATTTGAGAAGGAGGTTTATGACGTTATTACGAGTAGAAACATTATTTACTTATATTTTATAAAAAAAAAAAATTACATCGATACATGCCATTTTTCCAAAGGGGTAGGCAGAGACATACCTAACTGTTTATAAATAAAAATAATAAAACTTTATAAAACAGAAACAAACAATCTCTATCAAGATTAAAAATACATAAACGACTTTGTACAATTATTATCTCAACCGTGACTATCATACATCTACAACCTTAATATACTTTAAAACCATTAATTTTCCTAATCTGATTACAATGATCTCGACTAGATCATTAATCAGTAAATACTTAGTAAAGTATAGACTTATAAATCAGGTAGAGTGGTAATTGAAAACGTCGACTAATAGCCAATTAATTAGGATTAAGCGTGAGTTAACGAATTGCCTGTCACTGCCCGGTTGGCTTTGATATCTATTATAATAATTAAACAGTAAAGGTAGAAAGCATGTGTCTCCTTAGTCAGTCAAAACACAATTAATATTTACAAAAAAAATACCCCGGTCCACCGATGGGTTCCTCGCCTGGCACGCTTATCAGTCCAAAGAATATTTGTTGAAACATGAGTATATCCAGAAATCAATCACTTCTCCCTACCCCCTCATTTATTTTGATTTGTATTAATTTCACAATTAAAAAACGTTTTTCTAAGGGTCTGAAACCATACGTTTTCCTGATTCTTAGGTGCCATATACACAACACCATGTTTCTCTAGACATACGATAACCAAGTCGTTGATCATCTGCCTCTCTTTTGTGAAAAATGAAAATGTATTTTATTTTGTAGGTAATAAGAATTACACTTAGAAAAGTCAATAGTCTAAAACAAGGCACACTAAACTCGTCCATGAAGATTGGCTAAATGTAAACAGCAGTCCATCTCCACCGACGAGTTGCTGGTTCCAAATGCAATACCTCGAAAGAACCAGCAAGAAACTCAAGAGCAGCTCTTTTTAATCTCATGTCTGTCATGTGTTGCAATGGAAAGGCACTTCTTACTTACTTCTTAGTTTCTTAATTAATTGTATAATAGAGTGGGTACTCTAGTAGTCATTATAAAAACTAAAGTTAATAAACCATCACGAGTCATGCAAGTCCACTTATTAGTTTTTCTTGATCTGGTAAACAAGTGCCAACTAAAACAGGAGTAGTACCAAAACTGACAGGACCATAAACTGTCCGTGTAATTGGTCAAAATGTTAATTGGACGTAATGGTCCATATAAATCAATTAATACAACTACCACATTTACGGACCACACTGATTAAGTACATATCTCGACTTGGACGTTCAGGCCTTAAAAATGGAAGGTACCTATATATAAGAGAGGGCAAGTAGGTAGGAAACTAAATGTTGAGTTTTCTCGTCTACCTAATAGTGTTTTTTTTGTATGGTACAAAGATTCAATTAAAAATAAACATCGAGTTACAATATTTTTTGATATAAATAAAATTTATTTACAATAATTACAGATAAAAAATGACCTCCAAAGAGGAACCATGTGGGACAGTGCCGTAGAAGACTGGCTACATTCCCTATCTGGATTGCTAAGCTGATCCTTTGACAGAGATAGCTGCCAGCCCTCTGGTCACCTGAAGCTATAATATTATATGAAACCTACTCTCTATGCGAATATTATAAAGATGTAAAATTGAGTTTGTATGTTGTTCGAAATATCTGGAAGTACTGAACTGATTTACAAAAATATTTTAATTCTGCTAAGTACTTAATTCTATTCATTAGAATAGAATAGTTCTTTATTTGCGTCAAACATGGTTTTACAGATGGAAAAATACAGTGTTGGCAGTGCATACATGTTCGCCGTAAAACTTAGACATATACGAGTAGACATACTTATTTCATTTTTAAATTCATAAATTCATTAATATTGTAAAAATTACATTCATTGAGCCATTTATACAATTTTGTTTTAAACATTTTAATGGGTAAGTCCTTAATGTCTTTCGGAATTTTATTATATATTCTAATACTCATGCAGAGACAACTTTTATCATATTTCATTTTGATAAAAAAAAACACGTGAACGAGTCAAACCTGGATTTCGCGACCAAATACCGATTTTACATATCCAGGCATGGAATACGAGTACCGCACCGACCCGGGGATAAAGGCATAAATTAGCAATTGCTTTCTTTATAATCTCGAGTCATCAAAGTTCTAACACCAATTGACAAAGATAAACCAGTTTGATTAAACTTTTAATTAAGGTTACCACTGTGTACTTACCAGCACCAGCAGCGCAGTAAGTAGACCGGAAGGCACCATGATGACACCTTGTGTTAGATAAAGTTCTAAGTAACACTCTTGTTTACACTATACTAACACTTTTCAACGTCACACTTTTTACACTTGGCATTTTATATTGATTAGGTTTTTAGCTACATCATCATTTTAAATTAGACACCTTTTGATTCTAGATGATTGGAAAAATCTATGAAGAATTTAATACAACAATTTTTGGTGTTCGTTTTGCTAACCTTACCTATAAGATTACCTAAACACGTTTATATGTATTTTTGCAAACCTAACATGTGTTCTGTGTAAGTTTTGTTATTTTTCAAAAATACATTTCTCAACCCGAGAACTTTTCTTAATTCATCCGTCATTCAGAATCATCATCTAATTTCCTCTTTTAATAAAGAGAAAGAAATTAAATTTCTACAGTATTAATAAAAAAGGGTATCTCAAAATACCCTAAAATGTATTTTTGTATTTTCATTTCAAGGGCCATAGAAAATTTCTAAACAATTTACTATTTCGTAGATTTTGAATGCGTTTTGACAAATTACTGATTTGACCCCTATAAATTCGCCTATGAAACTCGCGCACGTTACCAAGCAGTCAACTTCTCAATTACAATATAATGTTAAAAATGACCAAAATAAATGATAAATTCGATTCATTAGGTATGACCCAATATGCTCATATATATATAACATCTTTGTACGCAGGGACGGTCAGGTTTGTCAGCGTCGTTGACTCAAGAAAACCACTTCAAATAATTCGCCACACCGTAAACATATAATTTATCTTTTCTTTATGTTAACTTATTACAATAGCCATATAAATCATACCATAATAGCGCTTGTTGCCTAATCTCCATTGCAAGTAGTCAAATAAATGGGACGCAACAATGAAACGGTAAATCAAAACCCAATCTTCCAAGGTCAGATCAAGAAATATGACCGAAAATCTGGTTTAACTGATCCCTTTTAAAGATACCACTAAACTAATACTAAGAGTTATGTTCCCTTTGATCTCATAACATAAAATTGAGTTGTAATGCCCAAATCCTCATTGATAGCTTTATACGACTGTTGTGGCTTTGAGGGAATCTTGCTCTAGCAAATTTACCTCACATTACGCAAATGTATTTGCATTTAGCGCAGTACGCGATTATAATGACCGTTTTATGACTTTAAATATGAATTTGAGCTGTTTATTATCAAATCTAGGAATCCTTGAATGTTTATTTGTATATTTGTACCCGACTGCACCAGAAGGAGGCTAATGTTATTGGGGTCTATGTAAGTATGTGAGCATATTTTGTGGTGATCTCATGTAGGTAAATCGGTTTTACGAATTATGAAGTATGACGGGTCCATTCGTCTCCATCGCTGGAGTATCATAGGTTGCGTTTTTAACTAACTGCACAATATTTTAAATTATGTACAGTGCCATTTACAGGCATTTTGGTTTCAACTTTTATGTTTTTTTATTATTCTTAGAGAAGTAGCAGTTTTGCAATTTAAAAGTAAAAATTTGCTCTAGCGAGTAACCTCACGATACAGTGCCCAGAAGTTAGGCTGCACCGAGGTCTGCTAATCACAGGTTTCTAATCGCCTGAATCCTCAGCCAACTGCAAGAACATCTGTTTAATGAGTTATCCTCTGTACAGGAATTAACATATCCCTTATCAGCACGAACTAAGCCCTACCATAAACGCCACCAACGTGTAGCCCCCATTGAGGTTGACATATTTACGCCGCAGATCTTCTGCATAATCAGTCAACCGCAGGAACAGCTGTTTGATGAGCAGACTGTTTAAGACTTCGGAGTGGCATATATAAAATGCCCTTACCAGCACAAAAAAGAACCTACCATAAATGGCAGTAACATGTAGTCCTCATTGAGATCGATAGATTTACGCTGTTATAGGGGCGAGGAAATAGTCAGCACTCATTAAGGTAGCGTGGCGTCTCATTCCAGAGATCTATCCTATTCCGGCCTAAGGGCCTAGCCAAGTGGCTTTGTAAAACGTAAACGACTGACGTTTACGTTTATAGTATCGTCGTATAGAATAGCAAATGTATGGGATTGACATAAGCGTTCGACTTGTCAAGCCCGCGGCCAAGCAAAATTGACGCAACACAACACTCAGTGAAACGTAGTTCGGCTCGGCTAGAGGAGCTTTTCAGACTAAACGCAAGAATGGCTTTACACGATAGCTAATAACGCGGTACTAATTATTACGTGTTCATGAAATACTGGAAATACAGAGCTATAAATCTCCCAAAAAAAACTAAGAGAATGCCGATATTATGTGAATTGTGAAATGTACATAATGTAGTGTAGAGCATAGCCATCCATCTAGAAAGTATTTTTCGAACTCGGGGAAACCGCGGTTATTTGGGCACCGACTAGTATCTGATAAGATTACTTAAAATTTATTGTATTTTGCAACAACATACCTACTTAGAGAAACGCAGGTGGTCACTTATTGAATTCAATCACGGTATAAAATTACGAGGTTGTGACAGCACCGGCAATATATTGGTACCTGACGAGGCACATAAACAGGTGTAGGTACTAGATTTGTACTTACATTATAGCGACACTTAAGTTTAAAACCGCGTAAAGGCCCAGTTAGATTCAATGAAATGTGACGGCAAATTTGGCGATCAGCCAGGCATCTGACTCTCGATCATGTTCTGAATGTTACTATTTTGTCAAACAGGACATATTACGGTTTTTTGTATTGTATTGCATAGTAATTTTACCTTTTAATTTAACAAACATTTAGGGGTTTGCAACATTTGGATTTAATATAATAAACACTATTTTCGTTCTAATTTCGATTTGAGCATGACACGTCTACTTCAAAATGACACCGAATAGACATCAGAATCTCTTGACGGTAACCCGCAATAATACAGAATGTTATTGTAAGCAAATTTGAAGCGAAAATTTAGAGTACGACTGCTTTCCCAAAGTTTTGGAACTTTTTGATCGAGGTAACTCATAAACATCATGAATATTCATTATTCTCATCAACAAAATTAAGTACCTACATATTTGCCTCGAAGCAAGAATTTTCAATATCTAAAATCAATATTTTTGGCTACAAGGAAGATAACGGATTTACAACAAATGGACTAAGTTAACTAAGTCTTCGAATAATAAACATCAATAAAATGTACCTAAACTGAATAAAAACTCCATGCTGTTTGACAGCTCAAAGAATTTAAAATAGATTCTAATTTCGAAATTATAGAACGTAACACTTTGATTTAGAACGCCCATTAGTCATTTTAAAATAGTGTCCCTTTTTAACCCCGATTTGGTCGAGTCGGTCGCGTGTCGCCACTAAATATTTCAATTAATTGTTATTATGATATTTCACGTCTACTGACGCTCTTTCAGATAATTTAGAGTCGTTTTGTAACACAACAAAATTTATGACAATTAAAGCGGCTGAATTTATTTTCAACTTTCTTTTATACCTACTACGAATTCTCAATTACCTAAATGATATTATATTCGGTGACTTTTTTTAGGGAATTATTTCTTTTCTTTTACCTTCTACCTTAATGGCTACCTTAGTGGGTTTCAATCGTTCAAACAAAAAAGAAAGATTTCAGAATAATTTAAAAACCAAATGCCAAATTAAAAGTATTAATTAAAGTACTACACTATTAATAGTTAGTGTCGAAATGTCCACATAACACAAATTGTGAGTTTAATAGTTCGTCAACAGTAGTACCGTGGCGAATTTCGAAGAATATGAATGATGATGAATGGCAAAACGACGGAATAGAGTTATCGTCTGCTACATATACTGGTATTAGGGTTGACAAGAGTACCTACAGAATTTATTTTTCATATGGTGATGGATGACATAATAAATACAATTTATTTAAGATTTGTATATGAATTTGTGCTAATAAACACTTGCAAGTAGCAGCACAAAAAATTTATTTAAAATTGGTATATTATCTAAAATTTTATGTAAGTTTAGTAGAATCTCAAACAATTACTTTGTGAATGTTTATATGTTAGGACTAGATAGAGACACAGGTAGGTAAGTAGGTACCTATCTCAAATAAGAATATTATATTCTTAAGTACTTTTGCTCGTTTTAACACCATCATCCGGTGAGTGGCCGTATTATTTGTAACGCCGCCTTCCAGTGAGAGGGCGCATTTAAAAAAAACAATTGTGTAAAATTGCGTTTATAAAGGATACACAACTACATGAAGTTGATCTTAAAATGCAAAACTGTATGTGTATACATATTTCGTCACAATATAAACACCTACATACATAAATATATACACACATATAAGAATTGCTCGTTTAAAGTAATAGGACCAATAATCCGTCAACGTGGTGGTGATGTCTATAGCTTAGAATTTACCTAGGTATTTTACATCTCAGCTGTTCGTACCTTCTGCAAACAGCCTAAATTAAAAAGGCCTTAATAGAATACATAAGTCAAAAATATCATATCGCAAATGTATGTAAATTGAGGCTTTCGAAAATAAAGAATAATTTGAATTTTGTTCGAAGTTGCTTCTGCATTCTTTCTTTTCTTGTACGTATAGAAACTGTTTACTACGAGGATATTTCTAATTATTTTTTACTATTGTGGCAACCCTGCGTAAGTTTGCTAATCGACCTTGTACTAACCCCAATTTGTTGATCACTGTTTGAGAAGCTTTTATTGCGGTCTTTGAGTCTTAACAAAAAATTAACGCAGCCAGTGTTGCGGGTGACGCCGCTAAAAATACAAAATAGCTTCGTCCAGACTGTGGCTATGCATGCCTACATTATAGTTTTAAGGATTTCGGTCACATTAAATAAATATATAAATTTTACACACGATTATTCAGTCCCAAACTAGGCAGAGCCTGTACTCTGGGTACTAAATAACTGATAGACATACCTACTTAACTAAATTAATATTAAACACCCACATTCCTCAGAAATGTCAAAAATTAGTTTTCCATGCATTTATATCACGTTAGGAAAAGCATAATATGCATGTTATATCACGTTTGATGATTAGAACTGAAAATCATGAGTTTCAGTCATACACGAGAAATCCCACCTTTGTTACGTAAGTATTAGTATGACTGGTATTGACATTAGTCCTATTTTATTATTATTATTTGATATTAGAAATAAAATATTAATAAACAGTAATTAACTCTAGTAAGTATAGGTACCCACTAGTATAAATATTCAGTATTCTTTATTATTCATAAACTGTTATGTGACAAAGCGTAGATATTACAATCACAAACAGATACCTACGTAGAGAGAAATTGAGTTTTCTCTTGAACGAGAAAATAATTATCTAATTTAAAAAAAAAGCGTGAATCTAAAATATACATACCCAAAAAAGTTTTGTATAGACCGACAAACATTTTCGTCTATTAAAAAATTTGAGATTTCATTGTGGCGACAACGACGACGCGGCGAAATAAACAGACTGGAGCGAATTTAATTGATGGCGTGTTACATATCATATCCGTCGGGATTTGTTAAACACATATTTTTGTTACGAATTACGAAATATTGTCACTCAAAATATAAACAGGGTTTTGTTTTGACAGGCATGTTGTCTCAGTTGGTAGTGCCTTCTGAGTCGGAGGTCGCGGGCTCGATCCCCGCTCGGATCCAACATTTGTGTGCATGAACATGTCTGTTGGCTTCGTGTCTGGGTGTTTAATATTTATTTAAGAAAATTTATCAGTTGTTGAGTACCCATTGTACAAGCTTTGCCTAGTTTAGGACTAAATAACCGTGTGTGAATGGTGTCCAACAATTATTATTATTATTATTTCTAACGTAGCTGTTGCCCACGACTCCGTCCGCTTGAACTTTAGGTTATGGCGTCACATAGTGAACTAGTTTTTCCAGTAGTAAAACTAGCCTGTGTCCTTCCTCAAAATATAAACTATCCTCCTGCCAAACTTTATTAAGAGTAAACACCAACCTAAAAATTGTTTTAGAAATGAACGGAATACGAGTGGTTAACCTGTAGGCAGGCTGGTTCGAAACAAATGTTCACATAAGAACATGCTATTTGTATGGTATCGTATATCCTGGTATATCCGCACTCCTCAACCTCTGCATCTTTTCCACCTGCGAATGACAACCATAGATTCTACTGACATGATTTATTCTCTGTAGTCTTATTGGTAAGAGTATTGACTGTACTTAATACGGTAGAATAAACATATATAATAAGAACTTCAATTCACGCCTTATGATAAAGGGATGACATTCCATCATGAAGAATGCACTTTACTCCAATGCATTTTTCAGAACCCAAAACGTCACAACACAAGAGAAAACATTAATAACAATAAAAAAATACTACTACCTACATCGAAGAAAGGGTGTGTACAAACGAATTTTCTAGAACTTTAGGATGGATAATACATATAACTGATTACAATAAAGAATACAAGGATAAAGGGCTGGCAGCTATCTCTGTCAAAGGATAAGCCTAGCTATCTAGAGAGGGAATGCGGCCTGTTTTCTGGGCACTGTCCCGCATGGTTCCTCTTTAGAGGAAATTTTTATCTGTAAATATTTAAGATGTTTTTTTTTGTAAATACGAGTAAATGTAGGTACTTTTCGGAGGGTAGCGGGATTATATGGCTTAATAAATAAAATTTCGGTAAATGATATAAGTAAATCCAAATCGTGTAATGTTTCAAATACTCGTACGCCGATGAAAGTACCAGGAAGTCATAAGAAAATAGGAACTAAAAGAGGCACCCATTTAACTCAGTTTCGGGTTTCGGTCACCCAAATACCGTTTGAAGCGAAGAAAATATGCTCCGCGTAAGTCGTAGTTTATTTACGGTTTCCAAGAAAACTATTAGGTGCCAAGTGCGGTCGAGTGTTTCAATACTAGTTTGTATTTGTCCATATTGGATGACTTTACTTGGTTTAGTGAACAAGAGGTCGATTATTTATTAAAAACCCCTATATTTGCATCACAAGTAAAGATCCCAAATGGATGATTTTGCGTCTGGTTGTGTGTTTAGTACGTTAAAACCGAAAAAAATACATAAATAATAATATTATAAACTCGAAAGTTTGTATGTATGGATGGATGTTTGTTACTCTTTCACGCAAAAACTAATGAATGGATTTTAATGCAAGTTTACAGTTATATAGCTTATTCACGTATTCCCATGGGAACGGGAACTGATTGAAACCACGGGGTGCCGCTAGTAATAGTACATTATGATATAAGTGCAGTAAGTTGAAAATTACAGCCGAGGCGATATTGCTTGTCCGAGCCGTAAGCGAGGGTTACAAGTAAGCAGAGGCTGTAATTATCAAAGCGCACGTATGTCATACGACGTTTTATAACATATTATTTGGGAGAAAATAAATAAAACTCGGACTTTCATAAACGAATAAAAACAATACAGCGAAAAGAAAAAACGCGCAGAATAATTTTTACTTTTTCACAAATTAGCGATAAAACAGCCAGTATTAGGTACTAATAAAGTAAATTTATATTTTTGTGTTTTTGTTACAAACAGATAAATGTTTTAAATTACATGTTAATATATTATATTTTATCTCCCAAAGTTAATGTTGACCACTTTTCTGACATGAAAACTCTTTGCTAATATTTAAAAAGTACCGTTCGTTTTTAGACGGAGCATCTTGATAAACCATGCGTTTTACATTACATTACTGCACTTGTGCGTAATAAGATACAATACGAAATTAAAATTGGTGAACCTTTTATGAGCAAATGTGTTATAAAAAATAATATAAAACCGACTTAAAGAAAGAAATGGCTTTCGTCTTACTCAACAAATTTTATCTATTAAGAATCTGTTATAATATAAAGAATCTGTAATAATCACTGTTAATTTTAGTAAGACGTAAGATGATTATTATTAATACTTCTTTCACGTTGCGCTAAAATGTCTAACCCAACGTAAAATCATTAAACATATTAGCTCCTTTAACTTGTTTTAAGGATTAATATAGATATATTAATATAAAAGTGCTATTTATACTATAAAAGTGCTCTGTCAAATCTTATATTAATCCTTAAAACGGATTAATATAAGATTTGACAGAGCACTTTTAATATTTATTAGGTTGCTGTAAGGTTCAAAAACTTTCGCCTACTTCTTAGTCGACCTTACTCAAAATAAACGAACGTTCTGACAAATAGAGAGATTGTATATGTTTAACGTCGTAATTATTATAGCTACAAGTCCGGTTTTTTAAACGAATAACTTTGACAGCTATCAAATTAACATCGAATTGTCATTGACCGTCAGTTACATCACTTAACACGCTTGAGTATTGTAATTGCTGGAGATAAGAGATTCTTAACGGAAATTCAATTATTTGCTTGTATTCAAACGCAAACGCACCTCTACCGGTGATTAATCGTGCTTCATGCTATCCACATCTCTACGTACTCATATAATGCTTAGTTTTGAAGGTTTTTTATGTGTGGAAACTGTTTTTATGCTGTTTTAGTCAACATATTTTTTATTTAATTACGTCAAAATATACCTTTGTTGTAAAGAAATAGTAATATTGGGAATTACTACACCTCCAAAAAATAAACATACAACTAGGTACAAGAATTTAAATACACTCCTAATACCAAATAGAGGTTTTTTTTTACAAACTGGAACACCTCAAACTTTTAGAACAACTCCGTCAAAACACTGGCTGGACTAGGTATTATTTAAAAAACTCGGATTAAAATTTGGAAGGCGAATTTTCCGATGCGCTGCGCTAGACCGCGCGCAAGTCATGCACTACTGTGAGACCACTGCTCCGCCACAATATGTGGAAAAGCGGACGGAGTGGACAATCGGTCCACGACGCACTGAGAGCATGAATCTAAACCTTTGTGACCTACGCAGCATTCACGGTTTTCTTGCCAAAGTTTGGAGATTTATGCCTAATATTTCATGCGAATAATCATGGGTATTTTCGTTAAGGCAGGCAGCCAGCTTTATAAATGCATGTCACAAATCACAATGTGTATTCATACATATTTTCAAAAGATTACAAAGTAGTATACAAGTCTTGAGCATTAGTACTTGTATGTAAGAAAAAGCCGGCTTTCCAGTCGACCCATAAATGTCAAAACTTTGTCATGAATGCTTTTCTTGCACATTACTTACATTGTATATATTACTAGCGGATGCCCAGCGGCGTTGCCCGCGCGGATTCCGTTTATTCCCGTTCCCGTTGGAATTTCCGAAAATCCCTTCATAGTGGTTGCCTACGACATATTTAAGACACCTACATACCATATTTCAAATAGCGGGTGTCCAGCGGCGTTTTCCCGCTTGGATTTAGTTTATTCCCGTTCCCGTGGGAAATTCCGAAAATCCCTTCATAGTGGTTGCCTACGACATACTTAAGACACCTACATACCATATTTCAAATAGCGGGTGCCCAGCGGCGTTTTCCCGTTTGGATTTAGTTTATTCCCGTTCCCGTGGGAATTTCTAAAAATCCCTTCATACCAATTTCCTATCACATATCAGTAACCTTCATATCATTTTTCAAGTTTCTAGGTGTTATCGTTTCGGAGTAGTACGTATTTCTCTTTTTAACCAGTTTTTTTTATTTTCCCGTGGGAATGAGATATTGTTCTGGAATAAAAAGTACCCTAGATGTTGACCCGGGTACTCAGTTATCTCAATACCAAATTTCATCAAAATCCGTTCAGTAGTTTTTGAGTGATGCGTGCACAACCAGACAGACAGACAGACAGACAGACAGACAGACAGACAGACAAAAATTCTAAAAATTGGTGTTTCGGTATCTATATCGATAACTATATACACTACCGTTAAAATTTTCAAAAAATATTTAATGTACAGACACGGCCCCGTTAGAGTTTTATTATATGTATAGATATGTCGTGCCCAGATCATAGAATTGAACATTTCATGAAAGAGTCGAACATTTCATGAAATAGTCGAACATTTCATCAAATGACTGTATACAATTTCATGAAATAGTCTAACCTAACCAAATCATGAAGTGATCAATTCTATCATATGGCCACGACATTTATGTAAGGTTATCCATACGACTGTGAGATTTTACAGGAAAATCACGTATTTTGATAATGACGAATTTTCCCTAAGAATTGTCCCTATATCTACGTATGATTTATGTGTCAAATTATGTTAAGTTCTATGATTAAAGTATATTTTTTAACGAAATGTACTCAATGTGTCTCCAGCCTGTCGCTAATGCATCGGACGTCATAGCGGGCCCAGAGATTCAGTTTCGTGAAGCTCCCGCAGAATCTAATGATTTATTCAATTGCTCTACTCCATCCCCATCCTCGTAAATTGATTCAATTTGGAATTAGTTCAGTAAATCAGTAAAACAATATCGTTGTGAGTCAACATTGTATTCCTTCATTGCCAATATAATAACCATATTCTAGCAGTTAAATTTATTATCTTTTTTTTGACTTGGAGCTTGTTGCTAAATGACTTTCGAAGACTATGAAGCCTCAATAAGTGCCTCTTAGGTACTGTTTGTAAAGAATACAATAGGTGTAAAGTTTGCAAGCTATACGAGTCTAAAAAAACTATTTTGCTCTAAATATGTCTAAACGAGCCACAGAACTAACAAAGAACTTTTCTCATAAAACTGTTTCTTCAGAAAATCTTCGGAATGGACATTGTCAATATTACCGGCAGGGAAAAAAAGGCCAGTAGTAAAAAAAGGTTTTTAAACAAGTTAGAGTTACCAAATTTTGCCATCCAAAAAAATCACATTCGTGGGTGACGCTGGGGGCTATTTATCTCACGTGTAAGAACGCCTATTTACTACTAGTGGGTGCCCGCGTGGATCCAGTTTATTCCCATTCCCGGAGAATTTCTGAAAATCCCTTCATAACGGTTGCCTACGACAGACGCCTACATACCATATTTCAAGTTTATGAAGTTTATTTTATTAGTAGTATGTATTTATCTTTTTAACCATATTATTTATGGAATGAGATATTTTTCTGTAGCTGAACCAGTTAAACAGTTTTCAAAATACCAACTTTCATAAAAATCCATTATTAATCTGGAAGTAACATGGGCTATTATTTTCCCACGGGGTCGGGACTTACGCAGGTGAAATCGCAATGAACAGATTCTCTTTCTATATAATCTCACGCCTTTCATCCCCGAGGGGGTAGGCAGAGGTATTCCATTACTGGATATAACCGCATTTCACGAGATACATTGGACCCCTAAACGTGATAGGTGGTGAGGGTTTCCTCACGATGTTTTCCTTCACCGACGAGCTAGTGATAAATATGTACGTAAGTTTTGAAAAACTCATTGGTAAATGCCAGGATTCGAACCCGAGCCTCACTGATTTTCGGCCGGCTCTTTAACCGTCAGGGCTATCACTGCTCTCATAATGTTTAATGTTATGTGAAAGGCCCTAATAATGTTTTTTCTATATAGTTTCTTAAGCACAAAATTAAAATGAAATTTTATAAAAGTGCTATTTCAAGATATTAATGGCACACCTAATTCTATGTCGTATTAGTCGTGAGTAATTTCTAAGATTATTTATTAAATGCGCTATTAGTTCGTGAATATTAAACTATTATTTATTACTTACGTCAAACATATTACCGCATTTTATCCCCTAACGTCTAATAAAATAGTCGTAAAGAGTAGATTGACCATATCTCAATCGTTACCCTTAGGTAATGCAAAATGACAAATTGGAATGAAACGAGTATGATAATAATTGCTCAGCAAATATCAAAATGCTAATTCAACTCAAATGATAATTTAAATACAGTTCGCACAGTTGGTAAAATATGCAGTCAGATGTAGGATTAACATTGTAAACGTAGACGCTACCATATTTGTTTTTTGTTACCAAAAATTCATCATCGCTATTCGTGGTAAGGAACAGCTACTCTACTTGGTTACTATTCTAAAATAGTCAAAATTTTACTGTAGGGTAAAGGGATCATTGTCGTGTTCCGAGGACATGCTGTTTTTCTTATTACTCACTACACTTTTATAAAATTTTAAATCCTCACTTCATTACTATATTATATGCGAAAGTCACTCTGTCTGTCTGTGTGTTACGCAATCATGCCTAAAGTACTGAACAAAATTTAAAAAAATCACCAATGGAAAGTTACTTTATCAGGAACTAGCTTTTACCCGCGGCTTTGATCGCGCACGTTTATTTCACCCAAGGGGTTGAATTTTGCAAAATCCTTTCTTAGTGGATGCCTACACTGTATAAGCTATCTATGTGCAAGCAAAATTTCAAGTCTCTAGACCCAGCGGTTGATATATCACCAATCAGTCAGTCAGTTTATCACTTTATATATTTAGATGAACAATAACTACTCGAATAAAACCGCGCGGAACAGCTAGTAATACAAATAAATTCCGTTTCGTCACCACAAAGCTTCACCATTTCTAAGTGAAACTAGAATTATTCCGATTTAGTGAAGCATCCCACAGGGCCCATACTTGGTTTTGAAATTTTGTGTAACAGCACACAAAAACCACCATTTCACCACCAAAAATAGTGAGTGAGAGTCTCTCAGAATCACTAGTGAGTGACAAGTTTGCATCTCCTGGAATGGAATACCTCTGCTGACTTCGGGGACAAGGCATTAGCTTTATATCCGGTAACCGTTTTAAAACAAAAATTATGATGATTATGTACTTACTTATTGTCGATATTTCTATATATTTTTTTCTTTATCCAGAACTGGTAGTGTCGACAACTTGACTTTGCTTGCTAGCTTGTACACAACGATAATTCTGTCTACAGATATATTTGCAGAACAAATTTCTATGTCAAGATAATAGCGTATCGAGAACAAACGCCATACCATTGCTTTATTTATAGTTAGTCGTAAAATGAGTGATCTGGAGCCATTGACATAGATACGCGGCAGTGAAAACAAATTTATCTATGTTATTAGATCTATAAACATTTCGATTCATAATAATTATTAAAGGTAGGTACCTAGTTCATGCAAATTTGTTTATTTCATCTTTTGCGGTAAAATATTTTTTAATAAAGTAATTATACAAATTTCTACTATATAAAAATAAGTCGGGTTTTCCTTCCTGACGATATATCTCCAGAACGCACGAACCGATTTCCACGGTTTTGCATTCGTTGGAAAGGTCTCGGGCTCCGTGAGGTTTATAGCAAAGAAAATTCATAAGCATTGCACCCGTGCGAAGCCGGGGCGGGTCGCTAGTAACTGTATAGTAAAGAAAATAATTCAAATGACATAGTCATAACTATAACTAAAAATATTAAATAAAAGGTAGGACACAACAAACAAATATGTAGTTGATACCTACCGCAAGATACAAACTGAATTAAATTACCATTTATTTACTAGTCTCCTCGTAATTTTATATGTTTACTATAGCATAATCTGGTTAGTGCAGAAACCAGGAGACATAAATCCAATGCAGAATAGTAGTCATTAGTAAAGTGTCGTATGACGGCTACTGGGACTAATTATATACTTTAATTACTTCAAGATCTCGCTAAAGTATTATTCTGTCCTATCTTAGACTCATATTGTCGACATCGTCTTCTTGAAGCACGAAAGTTTGATCTCGAGGAAATTCTATACAGTAATCACAAAGAAGCGTGAGATAACACGCAACTGAGGTAGTGAAACGGGAAATAGCTCTATTTATCCTAACATGAATAATTGTTCCGACTACTACGAAAGCTACGTTTTTTGCATTAAATCGAGAATGAGCAACGAATAAAATCTTGTACAAACAGGATTTGTTCAAAAACCACCACTTCGAATAAGGAAATCTTTTTGTTATTTGTATAGTATTTACCACATTTATCGAGTTATTTGAAATTAAGAGGAACTGTCTATAAATGTGATAACCCCCGACGAAAAACACAGGGGTGTATAAGTTTGACGTGTGTTTCTGTGTATCTTATTAAGTTTTATTATTGACCTTGAACGGCTCACCCGCACCTTTGAGTATTAAACCAACAGGAGACGTCACGCGCACTAGTTTCTTTGCAAAAAAGTCTGCCAATTTCTGCGGGGGGGACAAGGAAACAAACACAAATAATGTTAAAACTAACTCATTTTTTGACAAAACAATTAAACACTAGCTTGAACTAGATGCACACAAATACATTCACCAATCCAAGCACTCCGTGAACTCAAAAAAACTAGTTGTATATATCAGGTATGCGTGTAGACCGACACTTTTTTTTGGCAGAGGGGAACGCCTGTCAGTGGCGTCTCCGGTTGGTTTAATACTCAAAGACCCGCACAGATAAGCCCTGTGAGATTCTCAGCTGTGGTCACTTACCTTAATCAGTTAAGAACCGCCGGTTCCAATTGGAACCGAGACACAATTAAAAATCAATTGTGTCTGTGATTCATGGTCTGAGAACCAATCTGTAATTATGTTGCAATAAAAGATATAAAAAATCTGTGTATTCTGAAGATACCACTAGAAATTGTTCATAATCAAGACGCTACCTATGCCAATTGTACGGTACCTTGTACCTACGAGTATAGTAGGGTAAATCATTCTCAAATCCAGTACCAACTCAAATGTTTTTATCATTGCAGCTACTACCGATACGAAATATGTTACAAAATCTGATGAGAAGAAACTCCATATATATACCAGAATACGGATGCAATGTTCAGGGTGGTAATAATATAATCTGTGATCAAGCATACTGGCGCGGCGCCGCGCTCCCGATCCGGTACATACCTATACACTAGTTTCACACCAGCCTGTCTACATACTAAATGAGCCTAAGCTCTCTCTGCCGCTTCTTAGCCTAGTAAAAACGGGCCAGATCAGGTGATTGAGTGCAGGCATGTGAAAGCATGTACATTTGACGTCAAAAATTAATTCAGGTGCAGAGAAAATGTGGTTGAATAAGTTTTATTCATCAGTTCAGGTTGGAATAAAGAATTTTTTTTTAATTCATTGTGTCGTTCAGCATTTTTACCTGACTTTTACTTGATCAACGCACATTCTAAGCTACAGGACCTTAGGAAGCTGAAATTTGGAATAACACTAACTTCAGAAATTAGTTCTTAAGAAAGTTTTTTTCTAAATTCCCATAAGAACCGGGAAAAATGGGATCGTCTCGGGCAGTCTTATAATGTGCCTTTCATGTTCGAGATAAATTCTTTCCATAGTCTAAGATAAATTGACAGGCAATTGAGTTTGCGTCTAAACTGCCTTACCTAACCCTTAACATCGGTAGATAAATTACATGCTGACAGCTTTACGAAAGTAAATAACTGTGTGCCTACATACCTTCAATAGATCATCTCAAAATTTCACATACAGATCGGACTCGAAAAGTAAATTCGAAAGACATAAGTATTTGATTGTAAAGTCAAATCATATAAGTTTCTGTTGCCATGCTTATTGTTTGATATTCCTAAATGCTGAATGAAACTGTAGATTACGTATTTTGAAGTGAAATAAATATTATTGTATGCAAAATTGTAGAGATTCCAAGTCCGAAGATTAATACATCAACGTGAATTCGTAGAAAAGGCTAGCTTCTTTTATTTGTTAAGCCTTATTTGCAATCCAAACATATCCCGAGTTCATAGGTGGCGCCAGAAAGTCGAATTTAGTACCGATTACGAGCAATTATTTGAACTGTGGACTGGTACACGTAAGGTTACCACAAGAGGTGCTAATAGAATTTATATTAATGCTAAATATGGCTACCTTTTATACACGCTGCGGTGAAGAGCATAATTTTGTTTGTGCTGCGGTATTTACATCAGAACGTATTTACCATGAATCATTGTAAAGGTCAGGTTTGTTTTCCAATAATTTTGGTGAATGCTATAAAATTTTGTTAATAGAATGATGATTGTTATGAAAAATTACGGTACAAGTCAAAGTTTAAATTAAATACTAAAATTTAATGTAGCTCCAGTGTCCAGTGTGGTAATTGAAAAACCTCTTTGTGCAACTGCCACTGACTAAGATTAAAAATGGGTGAATTACTATCAAAAGTGAATAAAAAAATTCTCCAGGGTGTTATTTTTTCGTTTCTCATCCAAGTGTGTTGTGTTGACTATACATACGAAATTGATCAACATGGTAGTACATAGAAAAGTACACCACCTATACCTACTGATACCACTCATATTTAATTTCTTGATCGCGATTTTGAACTTTCTTCCATAATGAAGTTGTTCAGCTTCATGTATAATGTCAATACGACTCGATTATAAAACAAATTAAAAAAAAAGTTTATAGACGAAAAAAAAGGCCAAGTTATTAGAATAGGTGAACAGATTGCAATAACTTATATGACTCACGATTATGGTCCATGTCAAAAATATATTGATGGAAGAGGCCACATGGAAGATGCATACAGTGGCGTCATTAATTAGCAGACGTCGTCGGTTGCCGTCGGTGTCGAAAGCCTAATCCAAATGACATTTGACGAGTAGTCAAGACAACTAGCTACAAGGACTACTGAGGCTAGCTATAGAGACAATAATAAATCAGTTGTAGTAAGAACTACAATAGAGTATCGGAACTTTGACGATTACAGATCCTAAAATTTTATAGCATCGTAACCGTGTTAGGTCAAAGTCACAGTCATAAAGTCTACGACACTTAACTTCAAACACTCAAATGGTTTTTACATAATAATATGTTAGAACAATTTGTTATTACGACGCACTTGTCCTTGAGGGTACAATGTGTCTATGATTGAAGTGTCTGTGGGCAGACGATTCGCATTTGTTCAATATAGTTTTATTGCAGTCGCAAATAATAGTTGTCGAACTGAATTAATTCGAATTCGCAATGTTGCGATGGCGGTATTAATCGAACTGACTTTTAGTGGTTGAGTCTATAAAGATAAACAAATATTATTTGTTCTGAATTCTTTTATTATAGAAAGAGTCACCATCTTATACTTATATGGAATACTACTTGTTACAACAGAATTGATGAATAGTATTGTCTATGTCTCTACCTAAATCCTACTAATATTATAAACACGAAAATTTGTATATGGATGGATGTTTGTTCCGCAAAACTTTCAAGCAAACAGTAAACAGAACGGAAAAACTGAACGGTTGAAACTGTACAGTTATATAACTTATAAATCTGAATAACACATTATATAACGTATTAAAAATTGAACGGGAACTACGCTGATAAAACCGCGGGGCGCTTTTAGTATGAAATAGGGGTGAGTTTATGTATGTACTAACGTCTTCCTCATTATTCAGTTAAAAGAGAAATAAATGCGTGGATTAGTGGTAGTTGGATTGTATTTAAAGACTATTTAATGTGAAATTTTCGGAATATTATCAAATTAATCTAACGTGACGGAATTAAATTGGAAATTTAATGTACAATTAGTTAGTATACGCATATACCTAAGTAGATGGTTTCAAAGGATAAGATGATAAATTAGTTAGTTTGTGCGCTAAATGGTAATGAGAACGCCCATCGCCGGTCAATCAAGCCGTCGCTAATTGCATGGCGCCACGATCCTGCTAAGATATTGTAAGATGGCTGATAGCTATAGATGTTTTAGGAATACTTAGGATTAAACGCGCTTCTAGGTTAAGATGGTGCTCAGAGGAGATAAGAAGAAAATGAGTAAGACTGTAGGTATTTGAACAATGTGAACAAAAGGTACAATTGAAAACGAATCAGTAAGATATGCAAAAAAGTAATCAACCAAATTGTATTGAATACACATGAATAGTCAAAACTTAATAGAAATATGTCAAAATAGGTTTTAATTGAATTCAAACAATCCCGAAAATCTATGGAATAGTCTAATAGTAGTAATACGAGCAGTTCAACTTCTCTTCGCAATCCTACGAAAACATAATACCTAATTCATAGACAAATATTCTACGTAAACTATTTTGGTCAAAAGTGTTTTTAACTGACTGCTCCGGAAAGAGAGTTATATGTAGACTATAATGCATATTTCAATGTAAGTATATTATTAAAATCTCAGATTGTTGTGAATAATCTTGACGGGTTTTAAGTGCGAGTGAAATTTATTTCTCAACAGCTATATTTTTTCCGAAGGAGGGTAGGGTTTTTAATTTTGACAGTGCACTCATTCATGTATTGTAGTAGCGTGGAGGGTGACTGGGGTGGAGCGACGTCGACACCGATGAATTCAAAAACGTCGATACGGTTGTAACGACATATTGATTTAAAAAAGTATATTGATTTAAAAAAAAACAGTGTTAGCATGCAACGGACCCAGCGACACATTTCACCAGCGTAAAACCCTACCGCTTAGTGCCGTTGCTGCAGAGCGATTACTTCAAGGGTAGACCAAGAAAGTTCCAATAGCTTGAAAGCAACCTCAGTGCGACTCTGAATTGAAACTTGATTAACAAAAGTTTGAACATGACTTAAACTACACGCCGGGGCACCAAACGACGACGCGCGGCGCGTTCTAAAATGACCGTAACGCCATCTAGCGGTACGTAAACGTAACAAGTCGGTTGCAGTAATTATTATAGAACTTGTTTCATTATAATTTCAAGCTTACCTTACAGGCTCCCTGTACGCAAATGGCCCGGAAACCGGGCTTAGTGCACGGGGTTCCGTCGGCCACTAGCGCCAAAGATGCATAGAACTGCTGCCCCATCGGCCTACAGTTCAGTGTACAAGGTGAATCTCCTAGAACAATATTACTATTTCAGCGCTTCAGTAGCAAAATACATAGAAAAAGATAGATAAATATTATTAGCTTGCACAAATAGTTACGCTTGTAAATAGCTAAGTCAGTAGACCTAAGTAGTAAGATTACTTATGATGACAAAAACATTCACCTCGTAAGCATTTATCTTTGAAATATTAATTAAATACATCCTAGTATATAGATATTGATTAGCCAATTAAAGCGCTATGCATAACACTCTACTTTTAACGAGAACCAATAACTGTCCTTTTTAATAAAACTGTTAGCGAAATCTGTTGGATAAATAGGTACAATTCTGTGAGACCGATTTATCAGTAGGTATTCTATAGTCTATTTTATTCAACGAGATCCACTGCCTAAATAACAAAAATAAAAAAGATGCTTCTAAACGAGGAAATAGGATGAAGTTATGTCAGATATGTGAGTTTTCAGAATAATATAGTTTTGACTCACCGTCAATATAAGGCACCCATGTGTAGAATCTGCCGCGGAACGGCCGGCGATCGTACGACGTACACTGCTCCTCACGCATGTCTTTCATTCCTCCTGGGCATGGCTGTTAATATAAAAATAGTAATTATAATTTAAAATAAAAACTTTATAACACGCTTCTTTACGAGTTCCTTTATCCAGTAGTCCTGGATTCTTCAATAGGACATTTATGCCTGTAGCCAAGGAGTGCATGCCTAAGTGGCACTGGCTAGTAAATTCGCATTAACTATAATGTTTGCAATTCAAATTTGATAAAAAAAAAACGTTTTCCGTACAAGTGGTTGGGTGACTGGAAGTGGACGAAAAGAATAAACGTCATAAAATTAAAATAAAATGTTTCTAATTAGGTATTTAATACACGTCCTTTTGTACATGGCCATATTATAGTACTAGCAGTACCCTGCGGTTTCACCCGCGTAGATCCCGTTCCCGTGGGAATATGGGGATAAAATATAGCCTATGCATTATTCTAATATATGACCGATATCACTGTCAAGTCTCAAAAAAATCCGTTTAGTAGATTTTGCGTGAAAGAGCAACAAACTTCCGCATTTATAATATAATATTAGTAGGATTTTCATCCAATCGTAAAATAATACTAATATACTTACGGGCATATTTCAAGTCTATATACGATAGTTAGAAGTAGGTTAAATTCTACGTCCCAGATTGTTTACACACTTAGCACAAGTGAAGCTAAAAAATTAAAAACATTTTAAAAACCAATCCCTAAAATACCAGCTTTCATACCAAAACTCATTGCGATATCTAGCCAGTGAAGACTCTTCTAAAAGTCCCAGACTACATAGATATTTTACTTGTTTGTTTATTACTGGCCAAGATTGACTACTACACAATTTACAGACGGTAGTTACTTACAAATACTTTAATAAATCTAATTATTAAATGCCACATCATATAGTAAAAGTATTAGAAGTAAAAACATACAGCAGTATTGCACTCGTGGTATCTCCTGGCGACGCCTGGACAATCTCCGTTCACCTGTCTGGTCACTCTGACTGTTATTATCGGTGGCGGTAGAGTTCCTTCAGGAATTTTTCGGGTTCTGTAACAAAGATAATTCATTGTTTTTCGAGAATTTGCGGATTTTGGTAGTGTTATCCGCAACTTACATAATAATATAGGTATTAAAATAGTCATTATATAATAATAATAATCATTATATAATTAAATTCTTTCGCAAATGATAGTTTAAAAAATACGACAAGTTTTTAAATACATGTGATTACAGTCTAAATGTAAAGATCTTGAAAATATGAAACAATAAGTAGATAATTAGTTAAACCAAAACTGGCGACTATAAAATTACAGACTACTAAATATACCTAGACGCATATAACTATTATTACTTGACGCCATATCAGGCTGTCAATTACATTTTTACTTACATTTATAAATTGTGATTTTATCGTAAGACATGACATTAAAAAGAGTAACTCTTGAGTTTCTTGCTCTTGTTAACATTCAGCCAACCTCCATGGACTACATATGGAGTTTAGAGTTCCTTGTTATTAAAGTGTTGACGTATCTAAGCGTAATTGTAGTCCTAACATTTTTTTTTGCAGTTAAACAGAGTTTCTAAGTATAATCTACTATATAAAAATAAGTCGGGTTTTCCATCCTGACGATTTAACTCCAGAACTGACGAACCGATTTCCATGGTTTTGCATTCGTTGTAAAGGTCTCGGGCTCCGCAAGGTTTATAGCAAAGAAAATTCAGCATTGCACCCGTGCGAAGCCGGGGCGGGTCGCTAGTCTACTATATAAAAATAAGTCGGGTTTTCCTTCCTGACGATTTAACTCGAGAACGGCCGGACCGATTTTGATGAAACTTTTTGTGTGGGTTCGAGTGGGTCCAGGGATGGTTTATAGCAAAGAAAATTCAGCATTGCACCCGTGCGAAGCCGGGGCGGGTCGCTAGTTCAGTATAAAAAAATATTCAAAACTCCGTATCAAAAAGTAAAACAATCCCGCGGCAACATAAAGTAATGAAATCAACAACTCGTTCAAGATTAATATGTACGACCGAGTTAATCTACTTAATTTACGGTAAAAAAAATAAAAACCTTCCAAGTTCAAGTCGCGCTCATGCATTAAGGTTCTGTCTGTACAAAAAATCTAATTATAAAGACAATAAGTACATATAATTATTAAATAAAAATGATATTAATAACATGGAGAAGTAAGTAGATATGTACATAGAATATGTGTATATGTATTTAACATTAGTGTGAGGTTCACCACCTCTCAGGTTTTGCGAGGGACCGAAAAAATTTACCTACTCGTGCAAAGTGGATATCTGCAGTACTAGAATACCTCGGGAATAAGGCGTCAGAATATTAATTTACTAGCAGCGCCCCGCGGTTTTACACGCGTAGTTCCCGTTCCCGTGAGCATACGGGGATAAAATATAGCCTATGTGTTATCCTGATAAGCTATATAATTATAAAGCTGAACTGAAACTGAAAGAGGAACAAACATCCAAACATCCGTCCATACAAACTTTCGCGTTTATATAATATTAGTAGTATTTTTATACTAAGATATATTTTACTTTTTGTATTAAATCAAGTGGATCACTTTTAGAATACAAACCCCAATATTTACTTTGAATCAACAGTCATTCTAAAACTTTTTTATTGCTTACACAATAACGTTTTTTTTTATTAGTTACTTATTATTTTTCTAAAGTGGCGCTAAGCGTAAGCGCTAGTCCTCTCAAATCCAAAATATATTTACATATAGCTTATATTTTTTTCTTACTATTCGTGCACGTGGAGTGACAGTGAGTGAAAGTGCTCTCTACCTATTTCAAATTCATACAAATTAATGAAGTACATAAAATCGTTGAGAACCGTATTACTCCGGAATCATTACGTAAATCAGCCAAAGGGTCTGACCTGTAGCTTACGGTATCCTAAAAGCCGATTCCAGACTCAACCTCTAAATAGAGCGTTCCACATACCTACTATTTGGAACCTTTACAAATGGCCGTCTCTCGTAACAGGACTTGGAGATTAATTTAATGTGAGCTGTATTTTGAATATTCATGTTCACGAAGAAGATTAGTTCCACTAGGCGCCTTGCTATCCAAATCAGTTTGTACAAGATAAGCAGTACTACGTTTTTGTAGGTAGGTGTTCGTTGTTACAATAAAACTTACGACAGATAAGTAATTACAGTTCATGAAAACTAAAAAACTAGATTTTGTATGTATGGCACGCTTCAGAAAAATCAAATGATCCCAAACTCGGGGGGTTTACGTTTCAGCTTAATCGGTTGAAGATAGGTTTAAAATTGTTGCAAGATTCCATCCGAACAATTATACTTCTATTGTAGGTTAGATAAAAGCTTGTATATTGCATTGTCACCAAACTTACATAAGTATGCCAAATTTCAGCTAAATTGGTAGTAGATATCTGCTTCAAAATTGTGTTGCAAGATTCCACCCGAAGAAACGCAAGTGGGTTTATTGCAAGTTAAATAAAAGCTTGTAAAAATGTGTAGCAGTTTATCAAACAGAAGTCTTTATCTCTATATCTATGTATAAAAATATAATCAATCGCAGACGATTATAAATATTGATAGATAATGAGATGATAAACATTTATAGTTTTACAGCGAGTAATTGTAGTATACTTACTTGGGATAACCCCAAAAATGTTGTGAGTAATGCTTTCAATTTAATATGATAATCTATAAGTAATTTAATCCCTACTTCTGTACTAATATTATAAATACGGAAGTAACTCTGTATGTCGGCCTTTGTTTGTTTGTTTGTAGCACATGAGTAAAGTTTCTTTAGTCATGTGATTAAACTCGGGATGATTTTTTTGCAATATAATATGTAGGTACCTACATGTTTCAATAGATTTTTTTTTAAAAAGAATTTTTTTTTTAAGTTTGAAATTCACACAAAAACTCATTAAAGAAAATTTATACGTATAAATTATTGCTTGTAGCTATCACCCGATCCTTGAATCAAATGTTTTTAGAATCCGTATAATATTTCATGCCCACATTATTACCCATCCAGATGAAATGTGTGGTTTCTTTATACGAAAGCCACGTGATAAATGGCTCTCCTAATTTGTCAAGTTTGTTAAATGATGCGATGTCGGCAGGATACTTTTATGACGATATACTCGTACATGGTATTTTAATTCAGAATGGTTTTATACATTATTTTTGTGTAGTCGCAATTGAGTTTCCCTAGCTTTTTATGGTCATTTTACAAGTTTTTTGTTCGACTGTTCCCCTTTAATCCTTGTAGTTGTAGGCAGATACAAGAAATATAATTCAGTGATATAGCTTAGACATCAGAATCACATTATAGGCTAGGCGTAGTCATAGCCATAAGCTAGTGATAATTAAAAAAGTAGGTAAAAAGATATCTCGTATCGAACGACGCATATTTGATATCTTGTTACGGGTATGTGGATGATGAGGATGTAAATTTATAGTCATCCGTAGATACCTAGCTAGACTATAGATTTGACCTTATGGTGATTTGCACCGTGACGAGTGAGTGTTTCTCGTAGAACTTTCATAGATTCGTCCTCGATATAAATGAATCCACCTATCGGTGTTTTGTGGTCTACTGCTTAACTGAGATTTCAATTTCAATTTCAATTTCAATTTATTTATTCATTATTCAATAGTAACATAACAGTTTTCTTAAAAAAACCAAGGCGTTACAATGATTAAATTTAAATACTTACAAATTGCATGTCAAAAAACAAATTACATAATGTAAATTAATATGTCAACTTAAAAATACTTTTAATTAAATAACAATGTCAATTACATAGCAACAGTACTTCCTCTAGCATTCTCTTGCATTCCGTCATCAAGCATGCTATCCCAGACACAAACAGATCACACTGTGGCGCTGCGGCGAGCACGGAGTTGAGGAGGGTTCTGGCGCGGCCCGCGGGGGCTTGCGTACGGCTTACCGTGTGGCACTCCGGCTGGGCCAGCAGGGCTCGCCCGCGGATCCGGAGGTACCTTAAACTGTGCATATTGGGTACAGACAACATAGTGAATTGTTCCACTAATTGCGAACAGTCAATTTTATGTCTTAGGAGACCAATTGCGAATTTCCCTAGTGCTAACGATCTCCTAATTTCTAACGATTGGTACCCTAAGCAACCCTGGATGTAGAGAGTGGGATATAGGTACGGATAATAGAAAAGCCGTTTTTTATACAGGGCTCTTAGGAACCTTTTCTGAATCTGCTCCAGCATAAGGATATATTTATCCTCATGTGGGCTCCAGACCACTGCGTTAGTCTCTAGCACACTCCTAACTAACCCGCCGTAGAGCGCCTCAGTGGCCGCGGCAGATAGAGTCGCCGCATTCCGCAGCACGAAGCCCAGTCGGCGGTGGGCGGCGATGGCGACGTGCTGCGCGTGCTCGCGAAACCTGAGCTCGGGGTCGAACAGGACGCCGAGATCGCGCACCTGCTGCACGCGCGCGACCGCCGCTTTGCCCACATTGTACTGGTGTACGATAGGGACGCGGCAGCGGGTAAATGTCATCGTCTCACACTTACTGGGATTGAAGTAAAGTTGATTTTCGAGGCTCCATGCATACGCTGCATCGACGTCTCTCTGCAGCGCATCACAGTCCGCCTGTGTCTTACATGGCCTCATCAACTTCACATCATCGGCAAATATGGAAATCGACGATTCTCGCACCACATCTGGGAGGTCATTTATGAAGAGTACGAACAGCAGAGGCCCCAGGTTCGATCCCTGACTTATTCCTGACCGGGTGTGGTAGCAGTCGGAGATATATGGCCCGTACTTCACAAACTGTTGGCGGTCCTGCAAGTATGACGCGAACAATTTTAGAAGCTGCGGAGTAAAACCCATTTTACCTAATTTTAGGAGTAGTACATCATTATGTACTCGATCAAATGCCTTCTGAAAATCTAGGTATACTATATCTACTTGGTTGCCAGCTTCCATATGGTGAGATACCTGGTCTATAGCTATGGGCCGATAATTTTGTACCTCATCTTTGGATCCAGACTTGGGAATAGGGGTGACTCGAGATTTTTTCCACACGGTTGGGTATAGGCCAGTTTTTAAAATAAGATTATTGATTAAATAAACATTATTGATTTTATCAGCTCGTCCACGCAACCTTTGAGGACATACGCAGGCAATGCATCAGGGCCGGGGGAGGTACTCCCCTTCAGCTTCGAGATGGCCTGGCGCACGTCCCCCTCGGTAAAGGAGCGAACGTGTACGCGGCGGCTATCGGCAGGCGGTGCGGCGCTGGCGGGCGCGGGGTCGAGCGCGGGCACGTCCGCCGCGAACACGGAGCTGAAGTGCTCCGCGAACGCGTCGGCGGCGCCAGCGCCCGTGTACTCCACGTCCCCCCGCCTCACCACAGGCTCTATACCACCCTTATTACGTAAACTTTTAATGTACTCCCAGAATTTCATAGGGTCACGACAGAGATTCAGAGAAATGTTTTTATTGTAGTCGCGTTCGGCTACGTTATAGTCAATTTTTATTTTCTTTCTTAGGTTTACGAAATCCACCCGTGCCGTCTCTTCACCTGTTTGTTTCCACTTACGATGGGCTGCGGCTTTTCGTTTAATGTCCCGAATTATGCTACTCGTGTAAAAGACTGGATAGGTACGGTTACACGAGGGCTTCCGGATTTTCTTGGGAATACAGTGATCAAATACATTATAAATACGTTGATAAAAAAAAGCTAATGCCTCATTCACATCCGTCAGTAAGTACAACCCATCCCATCTTATTTCACTAATCAATTCATAGAGCATCAGAAAGTCTCCCTTGGGAAAGTTCCAGTCGCATTCTGAGGGTAAGTTAGAGGGTTCCTGCTGCTTTGTTACCTCCGGATTGTGTCTGTACCCAATGTCCACTATTAGAGGCGGATGGTGGGGGTCAATTTTAACGAGTAGCTCGTCAGATGTGGCGGAGCGTACCGACACGACGTCGCGCAACTCCGTGCTCGTCAGCACCACATCTAACATTCTCCCATTCACATTTGGCTCTCGGTTGTACTGTTCAAAATCACACATGGCTCTGAAACATTCAAAATAATTATTGATATTAATGCTAGCACTGTACAAGTTCAGGTCACCGAATATTACTATTTTTGAAGATGAGTATGTAGCACATAGATGTTCGACATTTTGAAACCATTTCATATAGGCGTCATCGCTTGTTTTAGGTGACATATATACCACACAAATGTAGATACATCGTCCGTTGAGTATGAACTTGGGCCAGAGGTCCTCACCCCCCGGGGTTTCAAGTCGCTGCATCCGCTCCAGGCGCAGCGGCGCGCGCGCAGCCAGCAGCACACCGCCGCCATCGCGCAAGGGCCTGTCGCGCCGGAGTAGCGTCCACTCGCTCCCGGCACCACACACCTCGGCATCGGTCACAGACTCGTCTAAATTGGTCTCGGTCGCTGCGACTAAGTTTAAGTTATCCGACAGTATAATGTTACTCCGCCACTCAAGCAACTTACTTTTTAGCCACCTTACATTTTGATAGTAAGTGTATAGGTTAAGCATTTTTAGTGGTTTGTTTGTCACTGGTTTTGGTTCGCTCGAGACGAAAAAGCCAACGTTCTACTGACACTCCTTTCGGCCAAAACTGTGGTGAAATGCAGTCAGCGTACATCTCTTCAGGTACGCCTACTTTAAAGGAGGCGTAGTCGGTATTTCTTTTGGTAATGATTTTAGTTACAGTGTAGGTAGGTACCTGTTTCTTTGAGTTCAGGTAGCTGATAACGTTTTCCTCAGTTATCTCGGGTCGTGCACCCCACACGTGTAGGTACTTCGTTTTTTCAGCCGCAGATAATATAGTACTCGACTCACCGCTACCGCGTACTATTTGCTTATTTCGGCGATCATGAAAACGGGCTTGGCTGCGGCGTTTCCGATTCACAACCTGCCAGTCATTTCCTGTATCAGGATTTTCAGAATTACTGATAGCGCTTTTGGTATTTTTCTGCTTTTGGTTGGTTTGGTGGAGATGGTTTCTGATTAAATTTCTGGATGAAAAACCCTAACTATAAAGGTGTTAATCTGTAAATCATTCAGGGCAAATTTGATCGAATGAACGAGTAGGGAGATATCAATTCGAGCCATTTAGTATTGTTTGTATGGAATTCCCGACTAGGCTGGAGCAAGATAGTCCAGGCGGTAACGTTCCATTTTTTAGTTATAGTTAAGTGTGCTATGGTTAAGAATAAACATCACTTCCAAGTTTTTGAGTTTCAAAATGTTGTCTTTAAAAATGTAAGTATCTGAAGATCAAGTTCCACAATCAAGGTACCTCCCGATGAGGTATGGGGTACGTCTAAGAGCCGCCGCCGCCGGCACCCTGACTAATTAAGAGTGACGGTATTTTGATTACCTACTTATCTACCTAACAGCACTTCATATCTGGTCGTATTAATCCTGGATCCTTAGACGTTACAATTATCTTGTGCGCATTCATTGGTACGTAAATAGCTATGAGAGGTTGTTTAGAATAACGGGCTGGAAATTCTGTAAGGATCATTAACTATGATGTATTAGAGAATATTTACTTACAGGTTAATTAGGTACGTGATATGACTATATGATAAATGACAGAACAGAGAGAGTAATACATGTAAGTAGATGAGTTTGCTAATAATATGTCCCATGTAAATACATATATAAGGTCAAACATAACATGTATTCTGAGGCATGAAATATTTCTGGTCAGTTTTTGCTTTACATGGTTACGTGGTACCTATGTACCTATCTATGTTTTCGTTACAAAAGTTTGTTAGTGCCTTTTTATTATTGTAATATTATTTTATTAAAAACAACTTTTATAATATTTTGTTTTGTATTTGTAAGCACGTATTAGCACTAGGCACTACAACAAACAGGATCTAGCGACACTTTTGCAATTAAAATCCATCAAGCTTTTTAACGTAGATAGGCAAATTGATAAACTTGCATAACATAACATCTTCCCCAACCCGAAACACATTGCAGTCCTTCTAGTACACTCGTCTAAAGTGATAGTTGGACATGTAATTACTGTAAGCATAATAATATAAAGCAGCTTAGCTACTTCCTTGATTGGTATTGCGAAGCAATAGAAAAAAAAAAGCCAAGCAAAATTTATTAAAACTTTGTAATGACCTATTAGAAGTAGGACATTTTCACAGACTACCGTTGCATAGGCAAATATTTTCTCTATCAGTTTCGTGACAATAAACCATGCACTAAAAGATTCTTGATGCATACTGTGACCGTCAAACTGACCCATGATCTAGACCCCTGGCCACGCCATGACTGACCTGCATAACACTGGGGAAGATAATATAACTATATACGTACAACTATAATATATTAATATGCTTAAGGTATTAACGGTAAAGTCTGCGGCTAGAGGAATATATGCTTAACGCGCATGTCCAAAATGCCATCACGGTAAAGTTGCATCTCCTATGAAAGAAACTATAATATAATATATAATAATAATAATATAATCTCTATAAATATAAAGAAACTACTTCGAAAGATAAGTAACCCTGCCTAAAGTTTACTTCATTTAAGATTTTTCTACATAATATAATATTAGCAACGAAGTGCCGGATCAAATAGGTACCTACCTACAGAAATGTTTTTTATATAACATACGTAAGATCAAATGTGGCGATAAGTTTTAATTTGAATAACTTGGATTCACTGCAATTTTTTTAAAGGTTCTATCGATATCATAATCAATAGACATTGTAATGACGTCATTAATACCTATCATTCAGATCTTACCACAATCCAATGTTACCATTGAACACAAAAATTAAATCCGGCCGGATAAGAGATACTGATGCATAAGAATGATGTAGGTAAAAACAGCGACATATAGTTTTAGATAGAGCTTGGTGAAATTTTAAAAGAAAAACTCTAATCGTTTGACGCAAATCACAAAACGTGGGACTTCGTGTGTGAATCGGCTTTACGGTGTTACTAATCGATCATAAACATAGTTATAAAAGTTTCACACAATAAATAATTACAATGCTTCCTCATTAGTACGCTCTCTTAGACGTTTGTCTTCACTATAAAATTGACGGTAATCGCAAGCTCATTACCGTGGATCGACACTGATTCACGTCAATCAAGGGTCGGGCGAGCAATCAATGGCTCTCACCAGGGCCGATTGTAGGTCCAAAAATGAATAACCGCTTTATAACCTCACAATCATAGGATTCTTCTGTCATGGGTATTAAAAATTAAAGCCCCCCATTGCGTTTTTCTGTTGTCCTGTCTATCTATAGGCTACTCTCAGAAACTAGTGAAGAGTTTTTCAAGAATACATAGTCCGATTCAATTTATTCAATTCACTGACACAATTTTGATTTTTTACGGGCAAATTGGGTTAATTATGATTAGGTATGTTTGTCGAAAACTATAATTTTATTAAAAAGGGGTTTAAAAGTGTCTTGAGAGCCTGCTTGTTGTTACATGGGCGAATCTCCTCTCAATGAGTGTTCAAAGCTTTATCTAATAAAAAAAAATTATATGGTTTTTAAATCTCTCTGAATATTTTTAATCTCTACATTTCAGAACTATTTGAACAAAACATACGTCTAAAATAAGTTTATTAAAACATCCATCACAATACGCTCTAATCATTATTGAAAATTATAAATTGCACATCAGTAAATGTTGCAATACAACTTACTATCTTGTCAGACGGTAAAACATACTTTCGCCCCACACAGCTGCCTAAATGTGGCCCTGGCAACGACAATAACAGCTTGTTACTACGTTAACGCCACGGGGTTTCCATTACCTTCATTTAGCCGATAAAAAGGTACGAGCGGTCGCAGAGGCGTGTTAACCTTTGACCGACTCAAAGGAGGCTCTACACTGGCGATTTTTTAAGTATTTCACTCGTTTCTGAGACATTCCTCTGACTAAAGTAAGATAGACGCGCCGATAAAGTCTCACAACAAAATGCTAGTACTTAATCATTTCCTCCTTAGAATTATTACAAAACAAATGTTAAAAACAAATTGAGATTTCATATGTAGGTAACTAGCGTTTTCCCGCAACTTCTCCCGCGTTCCGGGATAAAAACTAGCCTATGGGTTCTTATAATGTATAACCTATATTTACTGTGAAGATTTATCAAGATCCGTTCAGTAGTTTTTGTGTGAAAGAATCATCTATTCTTCCTTACACACTTTTGCGTTCGTAATAGTAGTAGGATAGCATTTGAGTGATGTATTTACTGCTTACATTTCGATTAACCTTTCGAAAGATAATTTCCTAGCTTCAAGTTCATGTTCATACGGTAAGCTATTCAAATCATAAATCTACTCAAAGAGCCCGGTGTAAAGCCGGCTTAACGTGAATTACAGTGTAATAAGCGTGTAAACGTTCGATGTTTACAATTTTTGCTTTCATACAAAGCAAGTACATTATAACTATTATAAGATATTAACGGCGTGTGCCTTGAAACTTTCTGTCGGCGCCGCCTCGGAAAATTACTTGTTCCGAGATAATTTTGATTTAACAGTAAACCCAGGTTAGAATTCCTGTGTATATGAGTTTACTTCCTTTGTTTAGGTTGAGAAATACTTTTCTTAAAAAGTCAGGTTAATTACACATCTATATATATAAAAAGGAATCCCTTTTTCCCTTGGTCACGGCATCACACGTGAATGGCTGAACCGATTTGGCTGAGGACATAGGATACTTTTTATTCCGATATTCCCACGGGAACGGGAACTACGCGGGGACGGGAATGGGAACTACGCGGGTGAAACCGTGGGGCGCTGCTAGTAGCTATTTATAACTCCAATTGACGGACCGTTGCTTCCCGAATAGCAGAATAACTTTAAAACTTTGACAATAATCGGGTTCCGCGCTGGTAACGACGCTGGGCATGTAAGTTACTAATATGTGTGTTGTATTTATCAAAAAATAAAATCATTTCTTCAGCTTGGACGTTTTTCTAACTTGACCGGTTTTTAATTATTTGTTGTTATATTTTGAGTTTTGCACTATAGTCTCAGTAAGTTTATCGCTTAAGTGTTACCGATAGAGCAAAAACTAAATTAAGCTGAAAAAAACGTTATCCACGTCTTTTTCATAATTTATTAGGATACTAGTTAGGATATTAATATTAAGTTTGTCCTTTTGTTTCTTCTTCTTAGTCGTACAGTCAAGAGCACGCTAAGCTTGACACTTTGGAATTTGACCCGGCCCTGTATTCTATGCAGCGCAGTATAAATCAGAGCTCAACTTAAACTGGTAGTTTAAAGCTTGACTTGCTCTTGACTGTACAATCCTGGCGGAGTAGTCGTAGTCATGGATGGTGTGATGGGTTAGATATGGCTTTTGAGAGACATTTCTATCTCACTGTCAAGTCAAGTCAATTCAAAACGTTTTATTACAAAGTAGGGACTTAAAAGCCCACTTATTGAAAGTCATTTCAACTCCACTCAGTAAGAAAACGCTTCGTAAATGATTCAATGATGTCTGTCTGTCTGATTTAATTTTGTGCCGAACCCTAAATCTGTCTTCTAATAATAAACTAAATGTGCGGAAGAGAGCGATCCAAATAAATCACCACAAATTTCCTGATTGAGTTATTGCACGTATGTGGTTTCTATGATCACCTAGGCAAGCACTGCCGCTCCTGTACTGCCACTCCTCCGCCACAGGTCTTCGAGCAAGGTCTCCAGGAGCCCCAGGCGCTCCAGGCGTACCCAGCAGTTTCGTCTGAGACCTGTAATTTTAGTGAAGGTGTTGATTATATACGATGGTCACTGATCAGCACTCTACCTTAATTCTCGGTCAATTAAATATTCAAGTATACCTGTGGTGGAACTGTTGTAACGTTGGTTGCCGTTGTGAACATTGCAAGTTGGATAGTAACAGCGACCCTGGAAAGAGAAAACTAAGCGTGAATAACTATGACCAAGTATATGTAATGCGCGAGATTTAATGCATTCTATCTAATATCCCTGATAACCTACCGCCTAGAGCTCAATTTAAAATAGTCTTCAGTAAAAGATAATCAAATCATGTATTAAATAATCGACTTTATAGTCAATAGCATAATAGTTACGATTTTTTGTTTCTGCAAGTTTAAGTTGTCTTTTTCAAATTGATAAAAACTAATTAAATGAATAGGAACATACATAACATAATAAAAAACTTTTTAATAAATATAAAAAACTTACGAAAGAAAGTCAATAAAAATTATCAAAGACAAATCCTCAGAATAAATTTTATCTAAATTTAAAAACATTTTGTTGTAGCATGACACAAACAGAAAAATAAAAGCATCAACGTCCCACGGGCGATCAAGGGCAATAGATACCAGACCTTTTGTGTCTGATTTTCATTACGGGATGGGCTAATGTTATCCCATGCTAGTTACAGAAGTTCACAATAAGAGTTTATAGCTGAAACTTTATTCAGCAATATTCTTGATTGTGTGGGAAAGGAATTTCACCAAACAAATATAGAGTAGCTTCTTTTTAGTTTCTTTACCCGATAAACAACAAAGATTTTTCAACAACCAACTCTTAACGCTAACCAATGGATATACTTCTACAAGGCACACGCTAACCCCATATTGTTGACACTAATAGCTCTTGTAAACTATACAAGAATTACCTCAAGCTATTATCAAGCTCGTAGACAATTTGTCAGTCCGTAGAGCTCACACCGCTCTCACGGGTAGACATGGGTAATGAGCACTAACAAGATGTTAGGATGTTAGGAGATGCACTTTTATCAGGGGTCAGCAACTTGTATGGCCAGAGTTGATTGCTTTTTAGTCAGTTTGGTTAGTCTGTACTTCTATACTAATATTATAAAGAAGAAAGTTTCTATTTTTGTATGTTTGTATCTTTGTTACGAATAAACTCAAAACGACTGGACCGATTTAAAAAAATATTTCACCAATAGAAAGCTACAATATTCCTGAGTAAGATAGGCTATATTTTATTCCCGTATTCCCACGGGAATTACGCGGGTGAACTACTAAAACTACTTAAGCGATTTTAAAAATTATTGTACCAATGGAAAGCTTACTTTTCTATACACAATATAACATGGGCTATAATTTTTTGAACAGGACTTACGGTGAAATCACGTGGAACAACTAGTTTTCTATATTTATGCGGAAAGGTATAATTTATAGACGACTTAACTGGACTTCAAGAGTTGAAATATGCAATGTCGTTAGGTTTTAGGACGTTTGCCGTCTACTAAGAACAAAGAGATTAAAATAAAATAGAGAATAGAGGGGACAAAGCGAGGAAAATCTGAAGCCAAAAATTATTACTAGTGGGCAAAAGTCTAGTGTGATTCGACCGAAAGACAGATCCCGTTCATACTACCTGACCTGACGCTTTAGATTAAAAGTTTTTGTATGAAAATATTCCCAATGCCTCCTCTATGCCCTATTATATTATAATCTCTTTGACTAAGAAAGAGTTGTTCATAATACCTACTTTCGGGAAATAACTGGTTCCTTATGAGGTTGAGCGCCTCCTAGTTTATGACATAGGTAAAATACAATGAGACCAGTATGAATTTAAATTCACTTTTAAACCACCAAATGTTCCAAACTCCTGCCTTATGTCATTGTTTAACCCCAAACAAGGCAGTTTATACGTAAACTTAACGGATGAGTCGGCGGTGACGGTTATGACACGGATTCATTTTGTCTTTACTTTCCCAAATCGGAACATTTCATAGGGTTGACACGTGTTATAATATTAATGTTTATTTTTGTTCGCTTAAGAAAATTTGTAGGACTATGTCACAACTAATTTTGCCAAGGCTGTTGCAATTTCTTAGATTTCTTGCTAACTACAACCACTAACAGTGTGTTTCATGTGTAAAAATCTTATTTTTTTATTCTAAAATTAACAAGTATAAAATGATTTTTTTAGAGTAGCAATTACTTTAAATATAAAATTCAATAAACAGTAAACACAGCTTTCATAAAAACTCTGGTAGGTGCCTACCCGGAATGAACTGATCAATTGCCTACTTATTACATACTTACCTTTTACCAGCAATATATACGAACTTAGAATCAAACAAAAAAGCGATCGCTCTACTGATAGCTCGAATATCACTACTCAATGCTCGTTAGCAAATCGACAGCCCTGCAATATAAGCGCCCACGCACTTCTCACCGGATTGCGCAATCTGACAACTCCATTAGACGTCGGAACGCTACATTTTCGACAAGCGCCGAATGCACCCGCGACTCACTACAAGTGGACACAGAGATGGATTAAGAAAAAAGTGATAACAAAAAAAATTTGCTAAATTTACCATTCACGTAACTATCATATACAAAATAGATAACAAATTTCCGAAGGTTGTCAGTAATGGATGCTATAAACGGAACTTTTGTCACTCCTAAATCCGCTCCTGGCGTCGCATCACACCGCACGCATTAAAACGATCAAACGACTCTGTAGAACGCTCTAATGAATCTTTAAGTGGTTTATAAAGTGCCGATTGCCGTTATTTTTATGGTAAAATCGCTTCGCTCTTCACTGCGTTTATGATAAATTTCTTGGTGGAACAAAGAAGTATCACTTTTCAGACGCCAACATATTTTTACAACTTTTCTTTTAAGTATTAAAACGTTTCAGATTACATCGCGTGGAAGATTATGGCTCATACTTCCTCATGTGTGCTAAGAGACCCTTAGCTCAACAGAGGTTACGGGTTAATGATGGTGCTAGGTCATAGCAGTAGAATATCAGGACACTATAACCAAATACCCCAAATTTACAACAAATAACTATTTTTATAATTAAAGTACAAGCAAAAAGTTGTCATATGCAGAGAGGTGGACGTAAATTGATGAGAATATTGATCAAAGTTCACAAATGACTGATAAAAACTTGACAAAAAGCACAGTAAATATACTTATACGTTTACTGTGTAACAAGTTGTTACAAACTGACTGATAAAAACTTGACAAAATATGTTTACTGTGTAACAAGTTGTTACAAACTGACTGATAAAAACTTGACAAAAAGCACAGTATATATACCTATAAGCTAAAGCTGTAGCTTATAATATATTTACTGTGTAACAAGGCTTTAGCTTATTAGGTATATTTACTGTGCTTTTTGTCAAGTTTTTATCAGTCATTTGTGACCTTTGAAGGTATAACTTGTTACTAACAAGCTTACAGACAAGAATACATATATTCCTGTCTGTGAGCTTGTTAGTAACAAGCTATATATGAAAGGGGAAAGAATATATAAAATCTGCAATTTGTTGGAAGTATAATACCGCAGAAGTGTGTTCTCACAGTAAGTTATCAATAAATACAAATAGACGAGGAAGGCATAAATAAATTACATCGCGTGCCCGAATTAAGATTCCATGCCATATTACGCAATCTCGTAAATCGAGGTGTTACAACAATTAAACGGGCTCGAACTGCAATGTAATTAAAATAAACAAAGTTAATCAACGGTTTAAGATAGCTTTCCTCTACAAAAGTAAAGATAAACATGTCAAAAACGAAATTGGATTTACTCCGGGCGCTTGCGGCGACTGAGATATTGAGAGCAGAAGCCAACGAAGATTTATAGAAGATGCATTGATTTAATACATTTTCATCAAATTTATTATGCATAAGGAAACTTATTTTGAGATAAACCACCAAAGAGATTAAAATATAATAGGACATGGAGGGGGCATTGGGAATACTTACATACAAAACTTTGAAGCATGTTTGAAGCTCAAGCGTCATGTCAGTTAGTATTAACGCGAGCTGTCATTCGGTCGAAATTGTACTAGACTTTTTCCAATTGGAATAACTTTTGGCTTCAAATTTTCCTCGCTTTGTCCCGTCTATGCCCTATTATATTTTATTCTCTTTGTAAACCACAAAAAAAGTTCAAATGTGCGAGATCAAAGATGATTGAAAGAAAGAAAGAAAGAAAGAAAATATTTTATGAGGACGCCTTGAGTTCTTAAGACTAAAATACAATAGAATATAATTCAGTGTCCTAATCTTTTGAATTGTTTGATTTAATCTGTAGGTATACAATATTTACAGATACCCTAAATACTTATACAGTAGAAACAAAAAAAAACAAAGTACTACACTAACTATCACTCAAAATTTATGATGAGCATATGAAATTGACCTCATAAAAGGAGACTGGTATAGTTTTTAAAGCCTACGCATATTTGACAAAGATGTTCTCATGAATATAAATGTGTTCATGAGAATAATACTAAGTGGTTATTGTACCGCTTATGGAATTTACTGTAACTTAATTTGAGACTGAATTTGGTATACTTTTATGAAGGGGTAATTCTGCTCTAGAAATAATTGATCATCATCAGCTGGAAGACGTCCACTGATGAAAAAAGGCCTCCCCCATAGAACACCACGATCAACGGCCACTTACTGCTTGCATCCACCGGTATTAATTTAAAATTAGAAATAATTGATAAATACATTTAATATGAAGTAGGTATCATACTTTCAACTCGCAGTCCGAGTATAGCGTGAATCTTTTGTTTTGCATTGTGTTGCTATTTGTCCTTTCTTTAAATTACGCCGTTGAGTGTTACATTTAATTTTTAGATCCACACGCGAAAACTTTATAAATGGCTTATGGATAAACATATCTTTTGTATTACATTAATATAATATAGCTGTAAGTTTTCCAAAGATGTTAAAAAAAACTCATGTGGTTGTAAGGTAGAACCTGATTGTTAACTACGAATAAGATAGCTCTGATTTTTTATCCAAAATACCGATGGCTACTGCATCGTGATCTGAGCTATCCTGAACATCAAACTATAAAAATATAAGTTATTTTTGTTTACAATAAACACAAAAGACCTTGCAAAGTTTAAGTACTATCTATAAACAGCATTTAAGTGCTATTCAACGACCCCAGATAAAGTATTCGGTTAGAATTCATCAAGGCATTGACATTTATTAGAATAACAATTAAAACATTTATTCCTTAAAATAGCCGTTAAGCGAATGACAACAATTTAGATCCGCCATAAAAGTTTTTACGAGGCTAAGAAGAGTGGTGCTACTAAGACTACTAAGACATACAAGCAGCTGTTAAAAGCCTTTTGCATACATAGGCTATAATATCAACCTGCGTTAGGTCCCTGTTTAGATATAGCTGAATTAATGATTATACCTCAATCATAAGCAGGCAAAAAGGAAAAAAAAAACAAATCAGATGAAAAGACAAACAAGGCATCTTCACTCATTCAACGTACAGTCAAGAGCACGCTAAGCTTGACACTTTGGACTTTGATCCGGCCCTGCATTCTATGGCGCGCAGTACAAATCAGAGCTCAGCTTAAACTGGTAGTGTCAAGCTTGACTTGCTCTTGACTGTACTAAGTGTTGTTGAGACATGGGATCTTATTACATAAAACCTAATTTCCCCAAAGCAATGTTTATCTACCAGTACAGGCCAACTGACATAAGTAGTTTTATATTTCTATGTCATCTACCTCATAGATGTGTTGGATTTATACCTACTTTTCTTATTTATAGGCCACTCCAGTTTGTGCCGCCTTCTAAGAGATTTAAACTACTTATTATGAGTAGAAAACTATCTTTCCGCAAGTGACTTGTTTGAGCATTACGTTTATAATCACGAAAAAAATTAACGGTTTCAAATAAATCTACAGCTACAAGGATGTTGCTGCCTCTAGACCTCGGCCTAGTGACAATCCAGCGTTGTCATAGAATTTATCGTCACTGCACCAACAGCTCAATATTTGTGTACACCATACAGTTTTGATCATGACATCAAAGATAGACAAAGCTCAGCTCGTGGTAGTTAAATTTGTTTTTGAGCTGTACAACATTTTTAACATCCGTATCTGAGTTTTTAGTTTGATTGGAGAGCTAACGGCCAAAATAATAATTTAAATACTTATATCATTCTACTAGTGCAATTTGTCTGGGTTCGGTCTAAGTTCAATAGCAACGATTCGATCAACAAACACAGTAAATTATAGATATTGTTGTTGATATTGTAGTTCTATTACGAATATTATAAGATATCAAAAATATCAATATAAATCAATCAGATTGCTTTACTAAATATATGATAAAATATATAAATCCTGACCAAACTGGCGATATCCAAGGAACCTTAAAAGAACAATACGATTTCGACACCACTAAAAATCTACCATGTATTCAACATTCAAAACCCGTTAGGTTCCCATGAAGGACAAGTCAGGATGACTCCTGCTATTGACCTTGTTTTTTTATCCTGACAGCGCGTGCCACTCCAATGAATGGACCGAATAATTTCTGTTTACTTTTACTCTCGTAGGACTCTCAAGTAGCAGAAAAAGTTACAGCTTGAGCTCTTATAACAATATTTGTTAAAGTAAAAGTACATTGTAAATCTAATTAGGGAATGTTTGACAAAGTAATGAGTGAAAGCGGAGGTCGACATGAATTTTTAACTAAATTAGTTGTAACTACTGGCGTGCATCAAAGAAGCAACGTGGAATATTTAACTTGATGGCTAGTTGAATTCGTATTTTAGCTAAATATTTGCTTTTGTACAACATGATTTGCATAAGTCTAGTTCAGTTAATTTCTATATTAACAAATTTCATTCGGAATCGAGAAATTTTGACAATTTGACCACAAAAATTCAACATGATTTGTACCTGAAAATGCAAACACATTCATAAAAATTAATACGTATACGTTGAAAAAATAAAAATTTAAAAAAACACTATAAAGCGAATCACACCAATTTAATTTCATCCTCAATAGGATGATATTGATAGAGATAATAAAAACAGTGACTAAGGGCGAGTAAGTGATGATCAAGTACACTATGCACCAGTCTGGGTGTACTTAATACCAGAATATAGAAAATATATTATGGTGAATATTATACAAATATAGTGATAGTGATCCTAATATTTAAATAACCATCAGTAAGACTTTTATTACGCAACTTAGGTAGGTAAGTAGGTATACATCGCGCAACAGAATAAGCGCAATTCCTCATTCACCCAAATTAGTATATTAATATAAAAAAAGTATGATGCGTTCGTACTTTAGTTGTGTCCAACCAATTTTCTTAAATAAAGAGTAATAATAGTACGATTTCCAGACTAAGCACTAAATTCAGCTATGATAACTCGTTTTTCGGAAAAAACTAACACATATTAAAAATAGCTGAAATCGATTCAGTAGTCGATATTGAACAAACTAATTTCAGGAATTGCGCTTATTCTGTTACACATTGTATAAACCCCATCAACGTTATAAAATACCTATAACTGCAGCTCATTGTCCAAATCAGTTACAACTTCATCGAGCTAACGTTATCTGGAGTTGCAAGGAAACAGTTAACGGACTCTTTATGTGGATGCGAACAGACATGTCTGCACTCTGCTAGCCGTCAGAATGAGATATAACCACGGAACCTCGTAAAGTTACCGTATGCGTATGCGCACGCTCAACTCACCGGATTTATTAAGTATTGAGTTATTGTAAGGCTGCAGGTTGCCGTAAGAGCTTTCACTAAACAGTGTCTGAAGTTATGTCTTGTTACTTCATAGTAACCTAACCATAGCCTCCATAGGCTATTGAATTTTAGACAGTCTGGGTGCATGCAAAACTTTACGTACATGTTTGTATAAACATCGCGGCATGATGTCGCTAGATTAACAGAACATTATTTGTAGCAGTTGTTGATTTCTGCGGGCCTACTATCTAAGACAATCTTTGGATCTGACAGCATCAAATCAGCAGCATCAAGTAGATACAGGTGTTGTACCTTGGTGAATAAGCTTAGAATTCTGTGAATTCAGTTTACGAAGCTCGCTGTGGTCAAATGGCATTTAGTTATAATTTAACATTCAATTTGACGTTCGCGATTTGAATTTGACCCAAAATGGTGCCTTCCGCGCATCGAGAATAGAGATCCACATTTTATGATTGTCGATCATAGCTAATTAAAGCGGTATCAATTTAGATAATTATCTCATTATTAAAATTACGTGATATTTGGCTGCAGAAAGGACCACTGTTTTACATATAATAATTAGGAAATGAAAACTCAACTTGCCGTTGGGATATAAGAAAAACAATAATATTGATAGCCTAGAGTCAAAACTATACATATTTGAATTTGCAACCTTTTTCCTGCCAATGTGACTCACCAAAAGAACTCTGTCCACATATATCTTCTCAGCTCCATATTTTCGAGGTCAATATAAACTTTTCCTACCTAATACCTGAGAGTACTTCTCTTTGTCCATTTTACTTAAAGTTATTTTTTAAATTAAAAACACAATATAAAGGATCATTTTAGGAGAACACATCACTGCACATAAAGTTTTGCTGAAGTTATTTGTATTAACTGAAGTTCTTGAATGGTGTAGCCCTTCATACTCCTGATGACCTGAAACAAAATAAGACTTAGTTAACTAATATAAACTCAATAATTTCGCCTTATCTGCGAGGGTGGCAGACGTATTTGTTCTATTCGTGGAAGTGTCCAATTTTCATTATACTATTTCTTTGACAACCCTAAACATGACTGTGGCTGTGAGGAGTGCTGACACCATTCCTCAGAACGGTTAAAACGAATTCTGGGGCCAGGGAATTTTGGTATTATTTCAAGACATCGCCATGAAGTTATGATAAGACCAAAGGGATTAAAATATAATAGGGCATAGAGGGGACAAAGCGAGAAAAATTTGAAGTCAAAAGTTATTCCAAGTGGAATAAGTCTAGTACAATTTCGACCGAATGACAGCTCGCGTTCATACTAACTGACATGACAAGGACATGACGCTTAGGCTTCAAAGTTTTTTATGAAAATATTCCCAATGCCCCCTCTATGCTCTATTATATTTAAATCTCTTTGGATAAGACAAACAATCCGGTAATACGATCTATATAGCAACTTTAATTCGACTATTCGAGGAAGTGGAAGTACTAAGATAAGAAACAAACAGCGCGGTATCACGGTATCGTGAGAAACACTGACTCACTCATTCAAGAAAGAATGTAGCACACTTTGCAGTAGACAGTTTAATGCATATTGTCACGCCGACAAATCCAGGTGTACACAAAAAAACAAAAAAAAAAGGTCTTCAATCCGAACCACAGCATAATGGTGCGAAATTTTACTAGGTATACCTTTTGCCGACATTTATTAAAAAAAAGTTAAGTATTTTTTTAAAACCCCTAAACATGACAGGTGGTGAGTCCATAGTCGGACTGGGACGATGTTACACAATATGCCTAAAAACAATTGTGAAGCCTGTTGGTATCCTCACAATGTTTTCCTTTATCGGGCCAATGATTGGCATATAAATATGTGGTAAAAAAACCAGAACCCTAATCGTGACGAAACCCGTAGACGAGCCTCCGTGAATACGCCTGCTGGTCCGGCGATGGACTCACCACCTATCACGTTAAGGGGTCAAATATAGGTACTCGTGAAATGTGGGTATTTCCAGAAATGAAATGCCTATGCCTGCCACCTCGGGGATGAAAGGCGTAAGTTTTTTTTTGTTAAAAAAACAGAGCATAGTCTAGTTTTCTTAAGCGCTAACGATTAACGTTACACGTCTTACATCTCCTTCCCGACTGTATCGTGTAAAATGGGTAGCAAAAAAGGGGATTATTTTATCTAAGTTACATGAAATCCATTGCACTTATTTTTCAGAGTTCACGTCATAAACTATTGCAACACAATGCACTGTGTCAGTATGCTAGCGGATAACCTGTTATCATGCGCAAGCGCATAGCAAACATAACGTTACACCTCGTAAAAAGGTGCTCTCTTTTTGTAACTTCGGTTTTACTTAATATGTAGATAATAGTTAGAAAATTCAGACCGATCGCTACTATAATTCTACATTCTGCTCAGAAAATATAATAATATACCTAATTTATCACCTTTGAGTATAATGAAAATGACAGAAAAGCAGGTAAATTTAAGTTCAATGAAATAGAATGCAAACAGGAAAACTAGGAGCTAGGTATATAGTATAAAGTTTGAATAGACGATGCTGACTTGGGGAATTACGAAACTTATGAAACAATTTATATTTTTATTTTAATATCGGCGTTAGATCGGCATTAAACAAAAATTATGTTTTAAAAAGCTTTTAAAAGTGATGGAGTAATTATGTTACGTTAAATCAGTGTTATAACCAAGTAAGTTTATTTAACAAACATTTATATAACATCTTCATTTAAAATAAAATAAATGTGATTATAAAAGAAGAAGTTTAATCCTATGTAATTTATCACTAGATATTTACTAGTGTACTAACCAAAATAACGTCTTACCTTTTCTATCAAATAAAACGAAAACTTAACTTAAAAAAAATCACAGGCTATTTTCGTGGTAATACAATTATTTAAAAAAGAAAAGGTTTAATATTTAAATCCATTCTAATTTAAAAATTCCCGCGCACCTTAATCGTTGGCACTCGCGCTCAAGGCACACACTTGGCCCTGTTCGTCCGGGTTTGGTGCCTTCAGCAGACTGGACGGTAGACGCGACCATACCTTCCGATGTGGAATACAGTACCTACTCGTACCTATTTACATCAAGTCGGGACGCTCTGGATACAGCCGAAAGCTTAGTAACTTATAGAGTTCTTTTGAAATATAGTGCGTTAGTTGTAACCGTTTTATGAAGTAGCTTTAATTAGGACTGGAAAATACCAGCTACATTTTTAGTCCAATCATTTACAACTCACGACAACATCTACATTTTACGACTTCTACATCATAGAATAAAAATTAAATTGGCAATAAAGTCGATGTCCGCTGATCGTAAATGAGAATCATCAAACATCGATCTTCGATAGAATTGAAAAATGCCATTTATCATTCAATTGGAGGGATATAAAAGAAATCAATAAGCTTGTGTAGTCTGGCCAAACGTTTGCAGGTCGTCAGGCACGCACAGAGATATATCATCGCTTTTCAGAAACAGCTGTTCAAATTTGGAGCAAGGTAATGAAATTGTATAAAGGTTAATGACATCTTCTGAATTTTGAATGTATTTCAATTACTCTATTAACTATTTGTTGCATTGTAAGCTTAAATATCACTAGCATTCTTAGGATAATATTTAGCTTGTCTCTTCACTTAGAAAAGTGGGTATTGCTATGAATGGAATATGTCTACCAACCCCCTCTGGACTAAGCTGTGAGCGTTATATTTATTTTTAATTAAAATGGTAAGATTTCGAAGTTTTACGTACCTAAGTATTTCTAACCGTTAAATTAAATACTAACTTGTTACCTATGTCATAATTCATAGTATGTATATCATCATCAATAATAATAAATATAATTTTGTGTCAGTGCTCTACAACATTTACTCTTCAAATATTCTCCCAATAGTATATCGCTTTTTGAATGCGTACTTACAATTCCTACCAAAACACCATAATATGCCATAAAATTCCTAGAGTTAGGGCACCGGTCCTTAACGATACCTCCTTTCACCGCTATAGGTGGTCGATTCTACTTTTCATTACCATCCAACAAAGTTCGGTTTAACACCATTGATAAGTTTTATTGTTCAAAAGACTTATTTGACAATTTCCATTAAAGAAATAAATAGTGTCCAACTGATGGGTTGTATTGTAAGTACTGTAAGGTCTATGAGATAAGCCACAAGCTCTTACTAAAGCTGTGAATGAACTTTTTATTTTTTCTAGAAAATAAGACAAGTTACTTACATAAAAATTGTGCAATATTTCTAATTGGGCTTAAAATTTCAGTAGATTTAGATATCCTACTAATATCATAAACGCGAAAGTTTGTTTGGATGGATGTCTGGATGTATGGATGTCTGAATGGATGTTTGTTCCTCTTTCACGCAAAAACTACCGAACGGATTTTGATGAAACTTTACAATTATATAGCTTATACATCAGAATAACACATAGGCTATATTTCATCCCCGTATTCCCACGGGAACGGGAACTACGCGGGTGAAACCGCGGGGCGCTGCTAGTCTATACATATATTAGTAGCCCGGGCAGACGTTGTTCTGCCACCATGTAAACCATCCATGGACCCACTTGAACCAGCCATTTTCGAGAACATCAATTGATTTTCATGTATATTATGATATACTTAGTCTGGCCATAAATACTGTTACAATTAGAAATAAACAAAATATTACATTTGAATTTGGAATCTGTTATTTTTATATGATTGTTCATTGTGTTTTCTCATTTTGGCGCCAATACATTGTACACTATTTTGCGATATTTAAATGGAGTGGGGTGATAAAGAGAACCGAATCGCTGTGATTGCATTACACAAAGTAGGTATGGAGCCAAATGCAATTTTTAAAACTCTCCATACGCTTGGTATTAGTAAAATGTTTGTGTACCGGGCTATTAACAGGTACAATGAGACGTCCTCTGTTTGTGACAGAAAAAGATCTGGCCGGCCACGTAGTGTTCGTACGAAAAAGGTGGTCAAAGCAGTAAAGGAAAGAATTCGAAGAAATCCTGTCCGAAAGCAAAAGATTTTATCTCGGGAGATGAAGATTGCACCTAGAACCATGTCGCGTATTTTAAAAGATGACTTAGGACTTGCAGCCTATAAGAGACGTACTGGTCATTTTTTAACTGATAATTTAAAAAAGAATAGGGTGGTAAAATCAAAACAACTACTGAAGCGGTACGCAAAGGGAGGTCACAGAAAAATTTTGTTTACGGATGAGAAAATTTTTACAATTGAGCAACATTTTAACAAACAAAATGACCGTATTTATGCTCAAAGCTCTAAGGAAGCTTCCCAATTAGTCGACAGAGTGCAACGAGGGCACTATCCGACTTCCGTGATGGTTTGGTGGGGTATTAGCTATGAAGGAGTGACTGAGCCATACTTTTGTGAAAAAGGTATCAAAACATCGGCACAAGTGTATCAAGATACCATTCTTGAGAAGGTAGTGAAGCCCCTTAACAACACCATGTTCAATAACCAAGAATGGTCCTTCCAGCAAGACTCGGCGCCGGGTCATAAAGCTCGGTCTACGCAGTCTTGGTTGGAAACGAACGTTTCGGACTTCATCAGAGCTGAAGACTGGCCTTCGTCTAGTCCCGATCTTAATCCGCTGGATTATGATTTATGGTCAGTTTTAGAGAGTATGGCTTGCTCTAAACGCCATGATAATTTGGAGTCCCTAAAACAATCCGTAAGATTGGCAGTGAAGAATTTTCCCATGGAAAGAGTGCGTGCTTCTATTGATAACTGGCCTCAACGTTTAAAGGACTGTATTGCAGCCAATGGAGACCACTTCGAATAAGCTTTTCATATTTTAAATTGTTTTATATTTATGTATTAAACTAACACACTGTAAAAGTAATAAATGCTATTTGCAATAGAAAAAAATGATTTTCTTTGTTTCAGTATTTATGGCAAGACTAGGTATACACACACCGGCACAATTAGCGGAACAGAAAAAAAAGGGAGTATTTACGCATTTTTGCGTGTTACTGGCCGGCTAAACAAGCTTTTTTTAAATTTGGGTTTTAATTTTAAAATGGAATACTAAGCGACTGCCCTTTTTTTCATTCTTTTGTTTTAATTTTCATTGATTCATTTTTTCCACCGCTTGTCCGTTTTTAGAAGGTTCGTGAATTCCATTTGAAAAGCTTTGAATTGCAGTTTTTGAGGCTTTTGAGTTTTTTCGCATATTGATAATTTACGAGCATCTAATTATGCCTGATTTAACGCCATCAGAAATCATTAGGGCAGATCAAATGAGGAGAAATGGTCAAACCTACAGATCGATTGCCAGAAGCCTTCGTCGATCGTTATCAACGATTTATCGTAGCATCCAACGATACAGATTGACGAATGCTCTAGTGAGAAGGAGAGGACAAGGCCGGAAAAGGTGTACTTCAAGGAGGGATGACCGTTTTCTCCAACTTCAAGTCCGACGGAACACGAGACTAACGGCGGTGCAGGCTCGAAATTTACTGGAAGAGGTACGAGCAGTAAGGATGAGTGAGCGGACAGTTCGTAGAAGATTCGAAGAAGTGGGTATAGGCTCGTATGTGCCCGCCAAAGCCCCAAAACTTGAGAGACATCATCGCACAAACCGTCTACACTTTGGTCGTGAACATCGTGATTGGGACTTCGACGACTGGGGACAGGTTCTTTTTACTGATGAATGCAGAGTTATGTTAAATCAAATTGATGGAAGGCAGCGAGTATGGAGACGCAAAGGAGAACGGTATATCCAGTCTAATTTTGAAAATACAGTTGCATATGGCGGCGGTTCAATTATGGTCTGGGGAGGAATATGTTTAGGAGCTCGTACGGAGTTAGTAGTGGTCGATGGCGGGAATCTGAATGCTGATCGGTATATCAGGGAGATTTTAGAAGAACATGTTGTGCCATTTGCCCCCTTTATTGGTAACAACTTCATTCTAATGCAGGATAATGCTCGGGCTCACAGTGCTCGCACAGTACAGACATACCTAAACCATGTTGGTATAACGGTGATGGAGTGGCCAGCACGGTCCCCCGATATGAACCCTATAGAACACGTCTGGGACTTGCTAAAGAGGAGTGTAAAGTCAAGAATGCCCCCTCCCAATAATCATCAGAGCACGAGGAGGAAACACTCGATATTGAACAGTCATTGAAATTGTTGTTAAACTTTGGAAAATCTTGAATTTTCTGCTGTTTCTCTATAATTAAAAATCGAAGAAAAATGCATTTTGTTTAATTTAATTTTTATTTTTATAAAATTTTAAGTATGGTGTTACAAATGAATGTCAAAACATGTTAATTTAATTGTTGTTTCATTTTAAATAATATATTGTTTAAAAATTACATTCATTGTTCTAAATTCCCTCTTTTTTCTCCTTTTTTTTTCTGTTCCGCTAATTGTGCCGGTGTGTGTATATTAAATATTATAAATATTGTAGCGCCAAGTAAAGTATTCTATACTAGCAGTGCCCCGCGGTTTCACCTGCGTAGTTCCCGTTCCCATGGGAATACGGGGATAAAATATAGCCTATGTGTTATTCTGATGTATAAGCTATATAACTGTAAAGTTTCATTAAAATCCGTTCGGTAGTTTTTTCGTGAAAGAGGAACAAACATCCATCCATACATCCAGACATCCATCCAAATAAACTTTCGCTTTTATAATATTAGTAGAATTATATATGAAACAAAGTCGAGTTATACCATTTATAACTCGAGCACGGCTGGACCGATTTTTATGATCTTTGGTGTTCGATTTGTGTCTGCCCCGAATAGTAGAATAACGATGTTTTAAACATCTACAAAAATCGGAATCCACGCGAGCAACGCCACTGGGTACCCGCTAGTCTAATATAATTTATAATTTATACAATGACAGTAATACCCGAGTGGATAAATAAGGAATGCATGATTTTTACAATACAATACAACCACTCTTTATTGTACATCAAAAACAACATAATATGCATACTGACATTAAGCAAAATACAATGGGTTGTCTCATCACTTTTAGCGATATCTTCCAGACAACCTTAGGATGAATAAAAATGAGATATTAGATCTAGGGTAGATGGTATAGATAGGTAGATTAGATTTTTTACACCTATAACACAAAAAATACCTTAAATTTTAAAAAAGAAGACACTAACAGGTTTTTAAAACATTATAATCCTTGTGAACCAATGGGAAAAAAATGTTGCCTATGATACTTTCTAGATGAAGACACATTATATCGCTCCCACTTCAAAATTTATCCCACAATTTAGACTAAAAGGTAGACTACGCTAAAGAAATAGACTCACATTCTACACATACATAATATATAGAATTCGATCTAAAATACTCTTGGAAAATCTTTGTGCTTCCGCAGTACCAGCGACATATGCGATGATAGCCTATAACTGTTTACTCAAACATGGGTGGAATTAGAAGCATGAGTGGTACACTTAGGGCTCAATTATCACATTTTCGGACCAAAGGGCACTGATCTCTGACCTCCTAAGGGTCTCGATATAGTGACCCACTTCAAAGTAAATCCAAATAGTAGACGTTTTCATTTCCTTACTGTATTCCATCAATCTAACACTGAAATATCTTGTAATCACGAAAAAATCTATGGAATCGGATTTACCAAGACCAACTCATTTTATAAAACTGGTAACATTTGTATGTTCAATAATATTATAGTACACCGTCTATACCCTAGTTCTAATCTCTCAGTTTCATCCATCCTAAGGTTGTCTGGAAGAGATCGCTAAAACCAATAAAACCGCCCATTGTGCTTTATTTAATGTTGGTATCCATATTGTATTTGTTGTTCTTGGTGTACAATAAAGAGTTGTTGTATTGTATTGCATCTGTACCAATATATCTAAACCTGATAGAAAATGTAAATTTTATTCTTATTCTGGTAAAAAATCCGAGACAATAGCATCATCTATTGTCCGTCTTCTTTCGCCCGTATTAGAAACATTTTGCCTGACTTTCATAACAGTCGAAATTGCGTTTCCATGTTTGCAGAATTTCAATTTAACCAAAGTAAAATGTCTAACAAGAAAACTAAACCTGGAACCGATTGACGTGGAAGTACTATGAATGATCTACGCGAGTCGGCGCAGAGAAACCGCATATCAAGTGCACGTGGGTAAAGCTACTGACACACCGACACTTTTACTTAGTCGCCATATATCTTGGATCCGACAGGACAGTTTGTAAAACATACGTTATACGTATTAATCTAAGATAAAAAATATTGATTATTTATAAATGGTCTAAGTTTTCTTTAAAGAAATTTTCTCTCAACAAAGAGACAAAACAAAACTTTGGCAGTTTTAAACTTACTAAGACATGACTTAAGTATTCTTAAAGGAAACTTTGTTTCTATGAGTGTTCCGCTATTGGCGCTTTACTTTTCCGCGGTTTCGTGTAAAAGTGATACCGCAAGTACGGTCGTAAAGTCGCCGAGCAATTTCGTTTAGCTAAGCCTATAGTGGTATTGGGTTTCATATCTTATGTTAACTTTCCAAAGGCGTTTAAAACTTTGTTCCTTTGTTTATGGTTAGCGAATTCTAAAGTTATTGCACAATATGTAATTCTTATTACGACGTTGCAAGGTCGAATGTCACAGATTTGTGAGTCAAAGTAGAAAAAAACCTATTTGATTTGTAATAAAATACAAAATATAGATATCAGTAGCCAAAACTAAAACAAAAGTATAAGTAAGGAGGCTAGAGCAACTGCTGATTCGCAGTCCGTGCCCTGATTCTAAATAATTCAATAATTTATATAAAGAAATAGCAAAAATGTTTGTTCGTTTCAGAGGTACCTATGAACAAACTCTATGCCACTAGAAACCACACCATCGAAGAATTTTTTTTGAAAAACTCTTTGTAAGGTTGTGCCCACATCTCCCAAACATACCTCCCAAATTGTTATTTTCTTGGTGTAATAGTTTCGGATACTCCGTGATGAGTGAGTCAGACGGTGGTTGGTTAACGGTAGGTATATCTTTTTTCTATACATATTTAGATTAAATTTTCATTTTAGCTCATGTACATACACCTTTACAAAGTACATGTGAGCACAAAAAGCCGCAAGTCCCTGGGCAGTGCACCCAATCTATCGCCATTAATCAGGAATGCGCCCGCGCCGCTTGTTTACTTTAGAACAACCTCTAGCGACATGGGAGAAATAGAGACGTTTTTCTATTCTATCCTGCTCTTGATTGGAACAAATCTTTGCTCCGAGGCATATTGAAGAAGTACGCGGAAAATGTGTTCTAATTTTTATAGATTATGTGAGTTACATTTAATATTAGGTATAATTGTATTTTAAAAGATTAAAATAAAAAAGTAAATTTTCCTTTTATTGGAAATGAGCTTTGCCTTTCATGCATGAGACCCGAGGTCAGCCATGGGTCAGGGCATGTAGGTAATACGTTTTCCAAAACTTACGTAATTTTTGACCACCAGCTTGACGGTGAAGGAAAGATATTCGTTAGGAAACCTGTAGGCACTAGAATTGGTATTGAGGCATATGAAATAACTCCACGGTCTGGAGTGGGGCTCGCCGAGTCACCCTATCACGTATACAGGGGGTCCGAAAAATAAACTAGTGAAAAGTGGCTTTTGTAATAAGTTACAAATTTCGTATTAGATTGCCTATAATTTTGCTTATTACCATTGTAATAAATAATAATTAAACATACTTATTTTTTTTGTTGGTGAACCAAGACAGAAAATTTTATGTGTTCCTTCCTCGTTTTATATCGGTGTACACGTACAGACGTTAGCAACAAATATCTCCAGAATTATAGATACTCATTTAGTTCCGACCGCCTATAATGAATTCCTACGAAATTAAAAAATAATTTGAGCACTTTATTTTAGTGCTGGCGAATCGTTGCACAAGGACAGAAGGAACTAATTGATTGGTCGATAAACAGATAGAGGCGAGCTACTTGGAGGAGTCGAGGGTCAACAGGCAACGATCGGCAACTATTGTGGCACTTACAACTATTACACCCGTGATTTCAGCGGGTCAATGACTTGCAGCAACATACGAGATATGTATAAAAAGGTCTTAGAAATTGCCGGTTTGTTCAAAAAATTTCAAGTAAACAGAACTCTTTTTAAATTTCGGGATTGAAGCAACCACTTCCAGCAAATCTGGGTCATACCGACTGACTGACTGTAATTAGTCCGACTCCATGCAAAACACGCTTCAGTCAAACTGTTCAGGAGTGTATTAAATTAATCCACCATATTGTTTATATTGTGACGGCGCCACCGCTTTGTTATTGCCATAATTAAAACCGAACTAACGCACCTCATTTAAAAAATCTATGATTTCCTTTAAAAGCTAAAGTTTTAAAAAACTAGACCCGAAAAACATTGATTTTTTGTTACATTTGGCTCGTGACGACTTATAGCGTCGTCATAAGTGTTACATTACACGTTCTTTTTCTGCTCAAACAAATTGAGACGCATGCTTAGCATAGCAACATCATAATCCCATCCTCACGACCCATCCGAAGACAATTCTATTGTAGCAGGTGAAACTTAATTACTCTCAACCTGTCCTGCACTTGAAACTGGACATAAGTATCTTTTTGATTTTATTGAAAACCAGTTATAAATATAAAAATATTAAAATTATTTTCTATGAAAGCGTTGATCGAAGATTAAAGTAGTCAGTTATCAAATAAAAAAACTGTTCACGCCTTTATCTCTGAAAGGATCAGCAGAGGTATTTAATTCCTGGCAATACCCACTTATCACCACCATAATAATATATTTTTTTTGGATTGGATTTGGATACGGTCTGGGGGTCCAAAATACGAGTATATACTCTCAGCTAAACCGAACCGGTATATAGATATATAGACATTTTCAGACGAACCCGTAGATCCTCATTTCAACTAAGAATAGTATGGGAGATCAAGGCAACTTACCTATATCTACCAACCATATTATGATGTGGAAAGAAAACAACTGACGTCATCTGTGTTATTGTAGAAAAGAGGAAGTTTATAGTCACAAGATCCCAAGCTTACTTTGTAGTTTATAAAATGCTAATAAATAATAACAAATGTACAACAAAGTTTGTGAACATTCGCTATACTAGCAGTGACGTCATATCCTTCCCTGTGCGCTACACTGCAATGCGTGAGGAATTTTTATTGTAGAAACTATAAACCCGATTCGATAGCTAAGGTGGAATGAAATCGTAATATGGTACGCGTTTTCTACAATTTCATATAAATAAAGTAGTATTGATAAACCAACAATATGAATGTCAAGAAAAAAATCAGGAAAATGCAAGTCGAACTCCTTACACGTAGATACATGTTATTTGTTGTTATAGCAACAATAGTAATAACTACTTTGATATTCTGTGAATATTTCAACTGTCTGTATATTACGGTTCATGAGAAACAGGGTCTCGTTGGCACCCTTTACGGAGTAAAACATCAAGATCGTTTGTAGAAAAAGTTTTTTCTTCCAACCTCTTTGATTGAGATATTAAAAGTATAGAGGACGCCATAAACTATAAGGAAAATTTTAAAAGTTCTAGTACCGGTGACGTCACGCACTTCATAGGTACTTTTATAATATGAAAACTGAGAGCCGCAATTCGAAAATTCCGTCGTTTTTGCAGTATCACTTCCTGCGTACGTTACGATCAATTAACTTTTATTTTAAATTGCTTCATTCAAAAATGTTGACAATACATTTTGGGTTACACAAAGCTCTTTAGTAATACCGAAGTGTCGACGATAAAAGCGCTATAACTCCAATGCAAATCAACTTAACGGTTCATAATAGTTTATTTGGTGGATCGATTACTAATATGGCTCATTGAACAATCTAATCAGGAATTTGAAAGCCAGTAAATAAGATGTAACAATGTTTTAACATAGTAACACTTTTTTTATTTCATTGTGGACGGCACTGAATACAAAAGACTATATTTGCTTTATAAATTGATGCATTAGAATGTTTGGGAAAATAAGTAATTTCCATTCCTATACACAATGATGTCTGCTGACCCATTTAACTTAGACCTATTTTATAGTATTCTTTAGTCAATTTAGTATGAAAAATATTTATATCCCAAAATTTAGTAACTTTACTTGTAATTGCTTTTAGAATTGCCAAAGGATCAGCCTAGCTATCCAGCGATCCTTCTCTGGATAGCTAGTATGCAGCCAGTATTCTGGAGTTAACATCAAACAACAACTCTTTAATGTACACCAAAAACAATATACTATGAATATAAACATAGTTCCTCTTTGGAGATTTTTTATACTTAACTACTTATGTAAATGCTGTAAAAAAGTTTTCTTTCTGAACAAATGTAATCGATCGTTGAAGTAAAAGATCGCTATAAGACAGCCCATTGTACTTTATTTATATTTTATATCTCTTTTATATAATTTTTGGTGTACAATAAAGACTTCTAGTATTGTATTGAAATCCATTAAAAAATATAATGTTGTATATACTTAGGTAGGTACTTACTTATTTATTACTAGCAGCGCCCCGCGGTTTCACCCGCGTAGTTCCCGTTCCCGTGGGAATACGGGAATAAAATATAGCCTATGTGTTATTCTGATGTATAAGCTATATAACTGTAAAGTTTCATCAAAATCCGTTCGGTAGTTTTTGCGTGAAAGAGGAACAAACATCCAGACATCCAGACATCCAGACATCCAGACATCCATACAAACTTTCGCGTTTATAATATTAATTAGTAGGATTAAGTAGGATAGTAGGATATGTCTACATTTTAATAGTAATGATATTTTACGATCCTTTATTGCGTTATAAATTTAAAGTAATAATAATAGGTACCATTAAATTCGTGTTGACATAATTTCATGTTTGTTCACGGATTAGAGTCACTCGGGATATTATGAGTCACTTTTAAGGGATTTAATTCAATGAATGAAAGAGGCGCTAAGCCCTTGTGTAAAGAAATTCAACATTCGTATTTTCGAGTTTCACTTTCGTAACAACGCCTACATCATTATGTTTGAAATTATACTTGCCCAAATAATAATACTTAAAACCTAATTCCCACTTGTTTAAATTGAATTTGGATTGTGGTACAAAACCAGTAGGTACTAAATTAACAAGCAATAGAGCCAGTAGTCACTTCATTAATTACGATATTTTCTAAACTAGTCAAGATGGTTCGTTGAAGTAAAAAGTAGATTGAAAAGAAGATAAATTCACTAAAACTAATATGCTAATATTAGTTTAATAAATAAACAATACAAAAAACGGCCAAGTGCAAGACGGACTCGCGCACCGATATTTTCTGTGTACCTATTTATTTTATAAATTTAAAAAAGTTTTTAACAATTTTACTTTAAAAAACAACAGGAATCATCAAATTAATGATTATTTTTAAAGGTTGTAGTGACCTTCCTTAATCTTACTTTTTAACATTTTCTCGCTTTTAAACATCTCTTTTGAATTGCTAATGCCGAGACATAGAAACATTTGTAAAAAGTCAGATAAAAATTATTTAGATACCTCCTAAATACCCACATTTATATCTATATCTATCATATAGAAAATAAATATGTAGGTGCCTATCAATGATTCCATTTCCAAGGAGCCTCGTACTAAGCTTGTTAGATTATCATCAATGCTTGAAACATTAGCCTCTGCATTACGCGCTCCGATGTTATCGTGGTATACTGTGACATCGCGGCGTGGTGGCCCTTGGATGCCATTGTAACCTGTTCAGTTTATCTAACCTGACGTGGTCTTCCGATTAAGTATTCCTGACCGGCGCCAGTCACTTTTTGTAATAGTGATAACTTTGAGACTGAATATATGCTTATGTACAAAAAATGCACCTTTATTGTACTTTTTTTATGTCTCCTTAATGTTACGTAGTACTTTGAGGAACATGGTAGAACATATTTATATAACTGAAAATAGTTGGCACTATGGTCAAGCTTTCATAAAAGAGCTGACTATAAATTTTTGAATTCACAAAAATTTTCTTTAACCAATTTTGATTTTCCCATCTCCTTCATTATATTCAGTTTTTATGTACTTATAGGATTTTTCTGGAGTACCTAATTATAAATTTTATTACTCCAATCTTTGGGCAGAAGCTACTTACAAAGATTTTTTTTTTCAAATTCTAAACTTTCTTTCGGTCGTAAAACCCCAAGTTCATTATTTTTATATTTTTTTAATCGAACTTCGATGGTTGTAAATGTTATTAATGTTATTATCGAACGATATAATTAAATTATCGACGGGTTGGAATGTACTCACACATCTGAGGTTAGCCGGGTTGTAGCGCCCAAAATCACTCAACTATCCTATCAGTATGTAAATAAATTTAATTTTACAGCGTGTCTAACATTAATCGGTTGACAGGCGAGGGCAATCAAATTGACGGGCATGATATAGAGTCAATAATTCGATTGCATTTTTCTTTATAAGTAAATATATTTTTTTACCCACTAACGTAATTCTCAAAGAAATTACGATTATTCTGCCTATTCCTTGATTCTATGATGTGTCCATTCAATTGTTTTGTTAATGTAAGTTATTTTATTATACTCACTAAAAGTTTAGTTAACTTTTAAGAGTTTTATCAATTTTTTTTGGCTCTTCAAATTTATGTACGTTATTTGTTTTTCCTTACCTAAAAGCTAACTAAACTTTTTAGTATAACAATATAACGTACATGAGTGTCAGCAGTCTAAAATACATGTAAAAATACGATTGCACAACAATTAAAAAAAAAACTGTAAGTATGTCGAAGTAACTGCAAATAAATGTTGTGAAGAGGTATAGTTAACTCTATATATATATGACATTAACAGGCTGATAGAAAATATACCGCGATAGCTTAGCTTGTAGGGTCGCTGTGACTTCAACCCGGTTCTCAATCCTCTCTCGATCGAGTTAACACATGATTACCTGAGGGATGAGACCTTTTTAATAATGGTAGCGAGGTTAATATAAAATGATTATACACAAAAAAAATCATTCCACCAAAAATATTTTCATGAAAAATGTTGCTAAGACGAGATCATAGGCACGCACTGTCAAAAAGTTATCAGGATCTCATAAAGGTGAAGGTAGAGCCAAGATTTTAACTCTACAAGCCTTCACAAACTCTACACCTTAGTCAAAATATGTGGCTTGGCTATTTCGTTACTACAAAAACCATTGTATAACAGAAAAGTAATGAACAGTAAATATTTTTTTCACTTTACGCCCATGTGACAGAAACCTACGTAAGTTTTTGGAAAACTCGTTAGTACATCACTCTTACTGGGCTTCGAACCTGAGGCGGGCTCACTCACCATAAGGATATTAATGATCTATGATAGTTGTATTGTATCGTACATAATATACCTACTTATTTCACACTCATATAAAACCAACGGCTCAAGAAACTACTAAGAGCCCCGATGCTTCTTAGAACAATAAATTTTATTGTAAATCTCGACAATGTATCCAAGTGTGCGAAGTTGCGAACGGAGACTGTAATTCTAGCCGAACTCGTGAAGTCGACGTCACAAGTTAATATTATAGCCATTAGGAGCGGTGTCGGGTTCTCTTCCTGCGACAGAGTGGAATTGAGGTGAGAACAAAAATATTTAACACCACTCTATTGTGGGTACATCATCCCTACTCCTTAATATTGTACTCTGTCTGCTACTTTTTCAGTAAACCGGTGACCAAATAGAAAAGACGAATCTCGATGAAAAGATTGTCTCTTGAGGACATAACCTTTTTTTATTTCGGAAAAACACCGAGTTTCTAAGGGCCGCCTAACACCCGTACGTTTTTAAGTTAGTTAAGCCTAAATTATAATATAACAGTTGTTATAATGGGGGTGCTGATTGGACCTTGCCTTGTTATCTGAAGTTCAATCACTACATAGTATAAAACAAAGTCGCTTGCCGTCTGTCTGTCCCTATGTATGCTTAGATCTTTAAAACTACCCAACGGATTTTAATGTTTTTTTTATATAGATAGAGTGATTCAAGAGGAAGGTTTTTATATACATTATAAACCGTGGCGAAGCGAGGGCGGGTCACTAGTTAAATATATACCTACTTAAAATATCCAAATGCTGTATATATTATTATTTTATGCGAAAACTTAATAATTGTTCATGAATCCGGTCCACGTTCAATGCGTGTGCGCCTCATCCGCCGTCCACATTAGTGACGCTCTTGTTGCGATCTAGTACCACGCTAGTCGGATTAGAATCATCTGTCAGGGTAAGGAAATTAGCAAGAAAATTGAGACAAATCAATAAGTATCAAGTTTTCTATCCACATTTAGGCGATTGCTTTTTAATTTGGGTATTAAATTTTTCCCTTCTCCAATCCGCGGTGGGCTCTCGTGGGGGATTATTGGCAATACTTCTTCATGTTTAAAAAAATACCCTTAGCTCAGAAGTAGACTGTTAAGTTTTGATGGTGATGATGATTCCATTTTCAGCAAGTCGTAAATCAAACTGTACCTATACACCTCCTCTGTTTAGACTCTGCGAAATTGTAATAAGGGTGAACATACTTTTATAGTTTAGTAAGGGTTTAGTCGATATTATTATTCCTGTTTCAAAAATATCTAGATAATAAATGACATTAAAAAATATTCTATTCTCAGGTGGCCTGTCTTCTCGGCACTGTCCCACATGATTCCTCTTTGAAGGGCATCTGTGAATATTGTAAGAACCTAGTATTTTTTCTTTGTAAAAATAAGAGACAGTAGTTTTATTTGCACGCAATAATGAAATTGTAATACTGCCTTAGTCATAACCATGCTTTCTTTGAAGTTCATTTACACTGTGGTATTACCCTAAGAAGTTATCACCAGAAGTATCTCTTGAACGAGTAGTTCACAAGTCCACAATCTGCGATACCGGCAATGCAAATACTGCTTGTTGGAATAAACTCGTAGGTTCCGATTATTATCTTTATTGCCGTATAATATTCCTAAGCTCTGGTTAGTAACAGTTGCAACTTTACATGATAGATTTTGAAATACGAGTACAACCTGGGATTAAGCATAATAATAGATGATTAAAGAAAAAAGTTCCATTTTATAAAAATATAGACAGCTAATAGATAGGTACAATAAATAGAAACACACATGTTTAAAAAATAATACGCTTCGTTCAAATAAGAGTAGAGGAATACCAAAAACAACTTGGGTGTATAGTATTAAGGATATAACCTACAATAGGGCAATAAAATGATAATTATGCTTCAAGCAATCACTAAGTAGGTAGCTAATTAAATTTACGGTAGGTACCTATATATTTTCAGAATTTTTTTATTAGTGGATATAGGAACTATACAAATAGAGACTCCTAAAATACAGTCATCGCGATTGGTCGTGATTTCTGTTCAGTACCAAAAGCTGCCAGTTTTACATTTCTATGCACTCCGCACTATATACGCTTCAGAATATATTCTTTGTACAACATTAAATCTAAAAATTATACATAACATATCATCTTGGTGCTTGAAATATTGTTTTAATATAGAAGCGCTATTTCTCCTAGGTAGTTATTACTTGTTTCCGCGTTTTAATCGCTGTATATCCTCACCCTAAGGCTGAATAACCTGTTATCGTACACGTGGCGACTATGCTCATCTTAACTAGGGTTGCCGCTCAGTTGTTGGGTATTTCTTATATAAAAACTTAAAAAGACAGGTATCCATTACTTTTCTTCGCTAATAGTAATATATAACGTAACCTACTGCACTCACATATAATATAATTTAATAGTATCTAATAGACAAGCTTATCTAGCTACCACGCAAAATGTTATGTTATGGTCTTATTACAAAACATTCCAAAACAGTGTTTAAAGTTAGACACTGTTTAATAAAATACTGTCACTTTTTGACATTATTGTCAAGAAAGTGACAGTGTCTTAGTTTAGACTGTTTTTTTAATATTTTTTAGTGTCAGACCATTACGATAAACCTGAAATCATATTTATTTACCTACTCTCTTTGACACTCACCGTACACGGTACTTAAAATTGTAGGTAAGTAGGTATACCTACTTTGAAACTATATAAGCAAATAATTAGGTACTTAGAATCGTACCGACTCAGTATAAAATACTATTACATTTTCCGTGCCAAGGACTAACCAACCAACATACCAAACTATGGAGACTGACCTACAATTAAACATAGCACTAACGTTTGTTCAGATAATATTAAAGCGGCTGAATGCTCACTTTTCTATAAATTAAACCATTCAAATATATGGGAGCAAGAGAATATAACTATAGCTTTTTACATTTCAGAATTTATATAAAAACATCAAAAAGAATATAGAGGCAAGTCGGCAAGTACTGGCTACAATATTAATGTAACAACCCTAGTGAAAAGCAAACGGACGGCCGACTGTTGCGATCTGCCGGTAAACGATAATAAACAATGCGAGCACGATCTGGACGCGGCTGTCAAATTCCAGAAGCTCATTTGAATTTATAACTTATTTAAGTTAAAGTAGTAGCTTTATCAGTAACAAAAATTATGTTAGTATGTACTTAGTAACATTACTCTGTAGTCTGTGCCCAGAATAGTGCGTTTTGATATTATATTTTTTGGTTCGGTTGTTAGTTGTAATATCATAAACGCATCAAAAAGGTTTTAGGTAGATACCTACTTATTCATTTAAAAATCAAATATACTTATGAGCTAGATATACTTACTTATAGATAAATTTAAAAGTTAGTCTTTTTCATAAATTGTATTTTGCAATAAACTTTTAAGAGACATTTTCTGAAATACATAGTTAAGTTTTTCAAATACATTAGTATCTAAATTATAAGAGAATTAAAACCAACCTCATTAGTTCCAGCATAATAGGTAAATCTGAAATGATTATGTTTCACAGCACAAACTTCCTAAATCATTATTGAAATAAAAAAAAAACTTTACAAATGCCCCGATTTTCCCGACAAATTTTCTAATAACACGAAGACCGCAACGCAGCAGTTGCGTCGGCGCAACCGACTCGCTCACCGGCTTTCGACTGTTTGGAAAAGGGCTTGGCACATCCAGAAGTTGGTTATTATATATATACCAGTGGAAAGTAAAAATGTTACGAGTAAAAGCTATGTAATTATGTTATAGTTCGCCGCCATCTTGAGAAAATCTCGTTTGTCAATTTAGGGCATGGCATCGGGGAATTATGTTTTTTCTGCTACGAGTACCTAGGTATGTGCAATCGAACTGTGCTCGCAACCTATTGAGGGGTTAATCCAGAAATGAATACTTCTATACTAATATTATAAAGAGGAAAGGTTTGTATTTTTGTATGTTTGTGACGAATAAACTCAAAATCTACTGGACCGATTTTAAAAATTTGTATGTTTGTGACGAATAAACTCAAAATCTACTGGACCGATTTTTAAAATTCTTTCACAAATGGAAAGCTAAATATCTCTTAGAAAGATAGGCTATGTTTTATTCCCGTATTGCTACGGGTGCGGGAACTACGCGGGTGAAACAAAAATAAAACACAATTGATTTTTAATTCTTACAGTGCGACGAATTAAAAAGGTAACAACAAAACAACCTGTATAACAATCTTATAAGATTTATTGCTTACAAATGAAAAACAAGTAGCAGTACACAACAGTAGCCATTCCTAGATTTCTACAGGACTCTTCCAATTACACATTCGCCACACGACATCCTGTAGTGTTTCATTAGTTACAAAATAACCACTCTTCGTAGGTGTCCTTAGATAGGAAGACATTAGGATCCTAGAACAGAATTATAGAAAATAACCTATCACGTTTAGGGGTCCAATATATCTCGTGAAATGTGGGTATATCCAGTAATGGAATACCCCTGCCTACCCCCTCGGGGACAAAAAGGCGTGAGATGAGAAAATAGCTATTAATAAATTTATTTTTATTTACTTTTACTCATTAATATAACTAAATCATTATCATTAAATTAAATTAAATTACACTGTAATGAAATAAAACACGAACAGGGTATCTACATAAACAACTATGGATTACACTTACCTCTCAGTAGATATGTGCCTATATATTCAAAGCTAGCAATACATCTCCAGGGTGGGAATGTAAGTAGTAAAACTTACATCTTTTTTTCTAAGCATGTATGCAATTTTGTTGTCTCCAATCCTAATCATTAAAATAATAGCTAGTTTCACTTACAGAATGCAATTACTCCATAAACATATAGGTCACGAAAAACAATTACACAGACCCAACCTTCAGTACTAGCTTTATAAATTAACCACTTACATCGCCAATAAGCGATGGCCTAAGTATTTTTCATGTTACAGACAGTGATGTGCCTGGGTTTAGACCATCGACTTTTGAATTGTTTGAGTAGGTATCCAATCATTGTCAGATTTGACTGACCTGTGTTTGGTTTTCTGATATGGCAAATAATTACTAGATTTTCGGCAAAAATTTAAACAAAAAATACTAACCGACTTCAAGGAATAGCACTAAAACACATACATAATAAACATAATTTTTATCGTGATATTTTCTGGAGATTAGGAAAAAAACAACAGAGACGAACTATAAACATCCTCCTTTTTTGAAATAGGTTAAAAGTAATTAAGGCTAAGACCCAATAAGTAACTAACCCAATAGATAAGGATGTTTGATCGAATAAAGTAATTAGGTATTATGGAAACTCCCAGGTCCTAGAATTTATTTTGAGGGAACCTGGTCCGACGATGGGCTCTCTATCTGCCACGTTCATGCGTCCAAAAAGTATAGATAGGTACTTACTGGTGAAACGTGGGTATATCCAGGAATGGAATAACTCTACTAAAGAAGGCGTTAGCATACTTTTTTAAATTAGTATATAAATTCTGTATTTATCAATACAACCTACCATGTTGTGAAGCAGTTCAGAACCGATACTAATGAATATTTTACAACAGGCTTTTGTTATAATCCTTTAAATTTACAACGCCAACCCCGATGCCGACCGTGTAAGCATAGTTTGCTTCACGCTACTCAGGCTAGGTTTAAATAATTGTTGGCATGTATTGTACATTATAGTGTAATGTACTGTACCGTTGTTTATTATACTTACATATTATGTTCTACATCATGGTACCGTTTCCTTATTTCATATGTGAGTTGTATCTCACCAAGCTACTTCCTAGGCCTTTTCCCGTTAATGTTAATATATCTCTTATATGTACTATAAATATCTTAACTACCGTCGCTACATAAATTGCACTTTTACAACCACATACGATTAAACTGAGCAATCTCGCTATCCCCATTATTTGTGACAATTGTACCCATATTTTACAACAAACAACTCGCCTTCCGTGACTTGCCTTCCATTGAACAACAGCACTTGAATCTCGCTATTGCAAATCACTTAGTATAGCCGCTGTATATCGAGTAGAGTTTTATCGACGCTGCCCATCACTAGACGATCGGCAAGCTGACTGGACCACACAAAGTGGAAGTCGCTATTATTCCAGCCCACCCCCGTACTGCTCTGTAATCTCTATAGCTTTCTTATTAAGATATTAACTACTGGTCGCAAACGCCATATTAATGGTAGTCGGTCGCTTGTACCAGCATTATGATTGTGATTTGAGTTTGAAAACCTCGGGACTGTTCGTGGTCTACTTTGTAATTGCGATTATATTAGTTGGTACATTGGAAATGGTTAAGCCCGTAAATTGCGGTTTAATATTGTTTGTTGTTCATTTATTTACAGTCAAAATTTGTTTCACGGAATAATAGGTACTTTATACTCGTAGTACTGAGAGGCCACATAAGAGTAGGTACCTATCACATAAGTATAGGTAAGAACTTTTTTTGGTAAAACTGTATTTTGAAAGGTTAGTTTAAAAAATAAAGATATGCTCACTGCTTTTATACCCGAAGGGGCAGGCAGAGGTATTCCATACCTGGTGTTACCAAACGATGTGGACTCTGTATGTGGAAATTAAGAAAAGTCGCTTAATGAAAAGCTGTACATATATTTCGTGGCAAGAATAACTGACAACTGTCGTAAAAAAGGAATGTGAATATAAAAATAAAATATTTTATAGTAAACCTTGCCACGGCTACCATCCAGTCGCCAAAACCTGGAAATACCCACTTTTGACCAGTATAACTTTTTAGACCCCTAAACGTGACAGGTGGTAAGCCTATCGTCGGGAGAAGGTGCTACTTCATATTCCTCAGAATCAATTCTGTGACCTATGGGTTTTCTCACGATGTTTTCCTTCACCGTCGAGCTAGTGCTAAATATATACATAACTTATTCGAAAACTCTACATGCCAGTATTTGAACCGAAGACTCACAGATTAGAAGTGGGCCCTCAAGTATACTAAATCTATGGCCCTTAACCATTATCACTGCTCAAGTTTTTATGTATAAAAAATATTTTTTCCGGATGATTCCCGTATGCGCCTGTGCCTGCGCTGACGATAAATCTAATCATAATCGAATGCAGTCGGCGCACCGCAGCTCGGTGGAGCGACCGATTTATAATAATTACCGGCCATGGGAATGACGTGGAGCGTGTGCTCTCGCCTTAACTAAATATTTCGACGAGTTAGTGCAACGGCGTCGGCAACATATCTCTTAAAGACTTGCAATCTGATTCTCTTACAAATGAAAACCTTGTTAGAACTTTTATGGAATGCCACTGAGTATTTATCTACTAGCAACCTAAGCGCAGGTGTCATTATTATAATCAAGCAAAAAAACTTACAATGTGTAACAGAATACGCGCAATTCCAGACATTATTTACCTAATCGATTTCAGATACTTATTTTTAATGTGTTAAACTTTTCAGAAAAAATATACTAGCATAACTTAATTTCGGGCTAATGGAAACGGTAGGTAGGAACTATTATTGCTCTTTATTTAAGGAATTTGGTTGGTTCTTGGTACATGAAGTTAAATAAATAAATATACCTACACATTTGGCTGTATGAGGAATTGCGCTCTGTGACGCGTTGTAGAGGCATTAATATTTATTGAATTTTAATTTTTTGTTACAGCGGCAATAGAAATATACGTTCTGTGAAAACAGTTTATAGGATACGGTCAGCTAGCAAACAGATGAACGGACGGAGGGACAGCGGAGGCTTAGTTATAGGATTCCGTTGACACGGGCACATTTACGTACGGAACCCTAATAATAACTCTCAAATCTCTTAATATTTTGTTATGAAATACTCTATTCTTCTCCTACTTCTATAAAAAAATGTAAACCACCTGGCTATTTGTTGGTTGGTTTCATCAAAATCCATTCAGTAGTTTTAGCGTAAAAGAAAAACAATCATCCAGATTCTCACAAAGTTAGTAGGATAGGATAAATATTCACGAAGGTATCTATTTACCCAAGAAACACGTATAGGTAGATACCGCAGATAATAGAAAACAAAATAACAAAGTCACCTATCCGAGACACAATAAATCAGAATCGATAATCAGCCATAATCGATACACGAACCCGATGCCGACGATCGATTTATAATCGTCCCCGGGAAGTGTTGTACCCTGCAGAGGTAATGACGGGCGTTAGTTTACAGTGGTTTTACCTTATTTGCTACAAAGTGGATGTGCATGGCAGACGTAGCTCTATACCCTCCATACTAATAGTAGGTATACTTATGCCAGATTCGTTCAAAGATGAAAGTACTTAGAGCATAATACTACGTTTTAAAAAAAACATAGGAATGTTAAAATAAATATGAAATAGTCCGTAAAAGCAGTTGAAAAAAACCGGCCAAGTGCGAGTCGGACTCGCGCACCGAGGGTTCCGTATAACCTTGCAAATTTATGGTTTTCGTAATTTTTCTTTTATCTATGCTATAAGACGTTGCTTCGTACTAAATTTCAAGATTCTGAGTTCACGGGAAGCACCCTGTAGGTTTTGATTCCCTTGCAAGTGTCGAAAATTTGCGGCATAAACGGCTGTATCTTTTGATTGCGTTGGCTTAGAAGTTTGATTTTTTCACAGCTTCAAGGGACAGTAGACCTGAGTAATTGATATAAATTTCAGCTTCATACCTCCACGCGTTCCTGAGAAAAAGGGTCTTGACAGACGGACGGACGGACGGACAACAAAGTGATCCTATAAGGGTTCCGTTTTTTCCTTTTGAGGTACGGAACCCTAAAAACACTGATCACTAAAATACTAATGCCTCACTTATCGTAGTAAAACAGAACAGACACATCTCCATTTAATGTAACATCTTTCATAGGTAGGTATTTTCATGAGTATTTCCAACGCGACATATCCCAAAACTGGTGAAAAAAAAAGTAAGTAGTAAAATCTTTTTTCAAGATATATCTTAAATATTAAAAACGTAGTGATCAAATAAATACTTACTGATATCCAATTCGTCTGCCTTCAAAATTGTGGCGTAGGCAGTTATCTCCTACAATAAAATTAACTCTCTAAACATTGTAGAGGCCTCAATGAAATAGACAGAGATGCCGATGACCTTTCCGAAGAACTCTCGTTATCTAGTGTTTGGGTGACAAATGGGTCCCGCCTGCCGCTACAGCCCTCAGGTAGGAATTCATTAGCGCCCTTATTAATTGGGAGGCGGTCATTCGTCCCTCCCTAATAGCACGCGGCAGGTTGAAAGGATTTTTTACCCCATTGTGAGCTATGGTTAGTTAATATTTACGACTTCCACTTCCATTCCAGATGATCATCAGTTGTTTTCATTTGTTGCGTTAGGACCAAACCATTATTAAGGTCCGAAGTTCATCAACACTAAACGACTGGTAAAACAATAATCAGGTGCCCAGAACCATACCACTGCTCATCAATATGTACCTACCTATAAATGTAGGTAATTTTATACAACAATTTCACAATTTTTGGTGGCGTGCTATGGTTTTAGGCATTTGATTATTGTTTTCATAAGCGTTCATAAGCATACCTTTAGGTATAATACCTATAGGTATGTTACGAGATTAACCACGTTGGAAGAGGTAGATAGCTACTACTCTACTTTTCTCTGTAAATTGTCTTTAAAGACGAGGTGTAGAAGTGTAGGTACTTTCTGATCATCTTATCTAATGAAGGTATAAATTTACTAACCTTTTTCATTTTGATTCATCGTAATATAATACCGGTAGTGCCATCTAGTATCGAGCGGAAATATCAAGATGTATGGCGCCATCTACTGTGTATCGTAAAGACGTAAAAGTTATATTAATAAACTTACCAGCTGTGCTTACCAGCGCGGGCGTGAATCGCACATAACCCGTTGTTTTCCTTTTTTGGAAAAAATATTCAAAAATCCTTTCTTAGCCTTATCGGCCTAGTTTCAAGATCTAGGTGTTTTAGTCTTAAAAAGTTCGTCGGGATCGACTCAAGTGGTAGGGGAAATCCGGGAGACTTGACCAGGTAGGAGACATGCTCCACAACGTATAAATCTGTTTAAATTTCGCGCTCTCGGGTTCGCTGTTAGGTCGTTGCATGCTCGGTTATTGTTTAACATTTATGCGTCGCCATTTTGGCCGCCATTACTCAGGTTCGTCAGTGAGCGAGGTAAACACGTTTTTGGTAGTGGCAGGTGAAAAAAAAGATTTTTTTGTGTTTTTAGATTACATCGACAAATACTAAGGTACGTAATGTTTTAAATATTAGTTAGATTATTGAATTCATATAATTTTATGAATGTAGTGTGCTTTTTCTTCTGATTTATACAATTTCTACAATACGTCATGAAGTGATAAAAGTTAGGTTAGGGAGATTTGATCCACAATGCTTAAGGGAGACATGATCAGTGGTTCAACTGTCCCATACGTGTTCCTCACAGTGAGATATTTAAATATGTTTTGTTTTATTTGCAGGTGTTAATGTCATGCTGTTCCAATATAAAGCCTTAGCTTTTTCTACCCGCAAAAAAGTCACTAAGCAGGTATTACAAAACGCTATTGAAGAAGTAAAATCGAGTGTCTCCCTTCGTAAAACAGCTATTAAATATGGGTGTAGACCACATCTTAATTCATTAATTATTAGTGTAATGACTTATCGTTACACCAATAATGAACTCAAACTGCGGAAGTAAGTAAAGTAAGATAAAAGTTTTATATTTCTTTTTTTATATCTCTATAATGTTTACTCTTTGTTATTCTATTTAAAAGTGTTTCTTTGATACCTAAATTTAATGATAATTAATAAGATATAGGTATTCTTGACGTTTGACGTTACTTTTATTAAACAAATTTGATAATTACAACGTGTTTTTCACTACTTCTGCTTTAAAATTAGATATGGTTAAGTCTCCCTAAGACGATGGTCAACTCTCCCTTGCGTTGGGGAGATTTGAACCACAAACTGATTTTTAAAAAAACATTAATATATCTGAAATTAATTGATCAGCGGAAAATTGTACATTACAAAATGGTACCTATTTGGCAATGCTTTATATACGTTTTTGAGCTGTTAAGGTACAGGTTATAATTACAATGTTATGCGGGTTAAAGTAAAAGGGGGTTCAACTCTCCCGGACTCCCCCTACCTAATTTCACTTTATAGGTACACCAATATTAATATCATTCAACGGTATGTACCTTATACTACGTTCACGTTTCGGGTAAATATACCTACAAGAATAGCTTAAATAGGTGACCAAGAATATACAGCGTGGCACAGATGTGGGATGGAACCAATAGATGTACTAACCTACGTGCGTCCGTGGTGTCCGTTGGTCAACAGACTCCGATCCAACCCCACAAAGGCATCTAAGAGGTTTGCCCTGAAGCCCAAACGGAGAAAAGCAGTGAAATTAACTATAAATGCGAAAACCTATATTTTTAACAAATGTTTTATTTTCAAAAACATCGCCGCTCTACTTTCATGGACCAAAGTACCACCAAGTTCATTCCGAATAGGGTTTGCGATTTCTCGAGGTTTTCCAGCTCTCGGGTCTCGAGAACTCTCGAGTCCGATTTCTCGGGTCTTCTCGGGATATCGAGAAATTTAAATTTACGTATATATTTTTTGTTTAAATACAAACGTGAAAGGTTGTTGATAATGTGTTTACTAGAATAAATAAAAATTTTCAATTTTTAACACAAAACAGTATATTAATTCTGTTCAATTAACAATCAACTCAAACATTCTAACTAAAAACAAAAATAATTTCTCTTATCACAACTAATCTAACAAGCAGGTGAAGACATAGTACGTATTTAGTAAAAAACGTTAATTTAAAAAACCAAAAACCCGACTGCCTAAAAAGGTGGAAACAAGACCTATTAGTGAAGTAGGAAGTTAAGACCATGTGCTGCACAATCTTACAACAATCTCATGCAGTCGGCGGCAATAAGTCTTTAATTTTTAATTGAGAAGATACCGCCGACTGCATGAGATTGTTGTAAGATTGTGCAGAACATGGTCTTAACTTCCTACTTCACTAATAGGTCTTGTTTCCAGCTTTTTAGGCAGTCGAGTTTTTGGTTTTTTAAATTAACTTTTTGATTTCATACTTTTTAGTTAGTAACCAACTTTAAACCGTTATAAGTACTAAATGGTTATTCGAAATGGAAAATGGTAAAAGAAACCTAAACATGATTTTCAAATACCTATCCAATGATACCCCACTTAACATATTTCTTTGATTTTCTTATATTTATTTTTAAAGTAGATAGTCATTTGTTTGGCATGGAAATAAAAATGTACAAAACAAACAAACACTTACCTAATCAATCACTCATACATTAAACTTACACAGTCAATATTTTTTAAAGAAGAACTAACTCTGTAAATACTCTGCCAACTATAAGCGTTTACCACTAGTTATTGCCCTGTTTTTAAGACGCAAATCTATAAAGAAAGCATCAACAAATTCTAACATAACGTAATAAATTGCTAATAATCCTCCAAATGTCATAAAATAAGACGATTTTAGCTTACGAAGTAAAATTCGAATTCTCGATGTCTCGACTTTTCTCGACCTGAATTTCCCGGGAACGGAACCAACCAATTTCCCGGGAATTCCCGGGACGAGAATTCCCGGGAACAAACCCTAATTCCGAATCTGTAATTGCCGTTGCAGTATGATAAAGTAACTAACATACAATTTTAACTATTATTTACCTTATAGGTACCTAATGGTATGGTAATTAGGCATAACTAATACATAGGTAGGTACCTATTAGCAACTAACGAACATTTTATTATGAATTCCGTAGGTAGGTATTCATTAAAACAAAATCTAATACCTAGGTACTTTATGTACCTAGTTAAGTACAGTTTATTCAAGTTTGTATCTCTAGTTTATCTGATAATATAACAGATCCTATTCATTATGATTTAGTTGTAATTTTATCTCAAATATTTAGGTCAACGCTGCAATGTGGACCACTCCTAAGTCCACCATCCTACTAAGTATTTCGACATTCCAAAAGAATGGTTAAGATTACACTTATCTACTGCCTATCTCGTATCGGCATTACGCAAGGATGTATCTCAAGCTGTCAAATGACTACGATAGGTGCAAAACCTATCGAATCTCTTTTATCTCAGCACTTTAAGATAAACTCTGCTTAAGAATTTAGTCCGAAACTCGATAGGTTTCCATGTGACCGCGTGTCGTGCTTAACTGGGTCTATTCTGGGCATAAGAAGATGGATAGACCAAGCACAAGTCAGCAGAGTATTGAGAAGATAGACAAAGTGGAGATGTTTGAAGTGCGGGAACACGTTCCTTACCACGCAGAGGTGACAAGAGCACCAGGGACTTATGACGAAGAAAGTGGTGACGCGTACAGCAGCTCTTGGGACTCCGCTTGGCTTGCGATCTGCCAACTGGTTAACCTTCTCCATCACATGCAGATTGCTATCGTAGTGTTTGTCATCTGGCATTTCGCTCTGACGTCAGCCCCTAATGGGACAATCAGCAATTTGCAACTGCACATCATCTTTGCTGGCACTGGAGTACGTAACTTCACTTACGCTTAAAATTTTTACCTGTTAACTGCCGGTGAAAAGTTGGTGATGGTGGTTGAAGTTGTTCTTGTGCCAAGATAAAAGGATTAGAGGGCCTTAAAAAATTTCAAGTGTTTATGAGTGTGAAATTCTAAAAGTCCCTGCCTACCTTAGTTATAACCTATTCTATTGATTTTAAAATTTTATGAAGATTACACACACACATGTACGTAATATTAACCATCTATTTAAACAGAGTGAATAAGAAAAAAATAAAAATCATACAAAGTTCGTTAAGAAAACTGTTAGGACAATTTTCTGCGGACCCGCGTTGCTCTTGTTCAGACCTCTCAGAAGTTAACGTGCTTTACCTACTTGGGCCTACAGAAATATTTTTTTTAGTATGAAATGACTTTATAGGTAAAACAATCGTCTATGAGGTAGTGGATACTTCTTTACTGAAAGTTTGTATGAAAATAGCAACCGTATTTTTCCAACTACCTACTTAGGCACGATTCGGTTTCACACCTCAACATGAAGGGTATTCCTACATGTTAGTCACTTACACTTTATAATTATGTTACCTATGTGAAATATGCAAAAGACAAATTTTACGAAGACAGACGATGGAATAGAGATCAGCTAGTGTTTTATATGATACATAATTAGTTCAGAGTTTCAACGTTTTCATTAAAAGCATCGAATCGAATGCCGATACCAGCTAGAAGGGATCAAATTGTACCTGGGTATAATTTGTTAGTGTTTATATGCTATCTACGAGTAGAGTAGTACAATGACACATATTAAGAATAACAATTCACATAAATCCTATTTTCAAGTAACAGGGTTCACCATCTGTACATATCAATGGACTTATCTACATCCATTTTCCAATTTTTAGACATACTTAGGTGTCAAAATCGGTGTCGAAAAGTGATACCGCTCCAATTAGTGTCTTTAGTTACGTACCTAAAAATAAGATGCAGGTCATTCTCATTAGGGACGGACCAGTGGGCTAAAGCGTTCTACGATTTAAGATTTTCGGAACTAAAAACCCTACGGCGGTATAACTCACTGTGGGGCGTGTTATTTTTGATATGCTTTTGATGCATTAGTACTTAGGTAGGTATCAAAATAGTTATAGTTACTGATCGAAGGTAAGGCATTACGTACATTTATCACTAGCTCGATGGTGAAGGAAAACATCGTGAGGAAACCTGCAAGGAATAATTCTGAGGCATGTGTAAGAGACCCGGTCCGGCGATGGGCTCACCACCTATCACGTTTAGGGTTCGAAGAATATACTGGTGAAGATGTGGGTATTTTCAGAAATGGAATACCTACCTGTGCCTATCCCTTCGGAGAGAAAAGGCGTGAGATTTTTTTATTTTATTATTTATATTTTTAAGCTCTGGACGGAATCCGGCCAAGACGCTGCTCGGTCTTAAATTGCAATACTATATTTTCCAGTACCAACTGTTCATGGTAGAAGCAGTCCTCACCCTCCACCGCCACAACTCATGGTCCTCCCAGCTATCTCAAGATGGAAAGCGCATCGTGCACGGATGTCTTCAGCTGATTGGCTCCATTTTCGTCATTGCAGGCACTTTCCTCGGCCTAGCTCAAGTCAATATGTCAGTTTCATCAGCTCACGGAATTTGCGGTAAGAAAGGCAAAAGGCGCTGCAATGGTTGGCTGCATTAGCTTAGGTATTACAAGAGAATTCCTGTTGTCGTCAGGCTGCATAACGAACGCATTGCCACAATATTTTGCTGTACCTATAATTAGATAACTTAGCTACATATAAATTTATCACTAGCTCTACGGTGATGGAAAACATAGTCACCAAAGAATAAAATTGGAGTGACCCACCACCTATCTCGGCATAGACTGGTGAAACAATGGTAATAAGGCGTAAGTAGGTATTTTCTTTAATAAATGACCGTTCATTTCAATATTGATGTCCTAAATGGTGAGTGGGCTCCACTTCCACTTATATAGTTGAACTAAATGTCATTTAAAAATGCGCCGTGCTGTTGTCATTTTACTACTGCTCCCTCTTTTTTAGTCAAACCAAAACTTGACTTTTGTGCAAGTAAACTCAAATAGACGTAATCAACTACATTACATAACCTGATCGGTTTTTTTTCAGGTGTCATCGCCCTAGGCTTTACGCTCATGAGCTTCATCTCTGGCATCGTTGCCCTCTTCTCGTCAAAAGTCCGTTTGATGATCAAGAGTGGTCCAGTCAAGATCCTACACATATCTGTAGGTCTGTTCGCAGTCTCCATGGGCCTTATTACGATGACAATAGGGTTCAATATGGATTACTTCAGCGGCAGTCAAGGAGCTCTGGGCACAGCTATGATGGTGTTTGTCCTACTGATTCTAATATACATACTTGTTCAGCCAATTGTCGACTTAGTGTCGACTACTAGGAAGGCTATGTGACTATTAGATGTGGAAGGCTCCACTGGCGGTGACAGCATTGCGTGAGTGTGTGATTGGGAAAGTGGAGAGCGAATGGTGAGAAAGTAAATTTTTAATATTATTAAAGGTAATTCTTCATTTCTGTTTCAAAACCAAAGCGTGCATGGTTCGGCAAGCGAAGCTGGTCGAGTATTAAAAAGCTACGCCAGTGTAGGTACATATAAAGCAAGTTCCGTATCAGAATACTGCGGGGTTTAGTGTGTTAAATAAAACGGCGGGATTAACTACATCGTCGCGAGGACGCGTCAGTATCCACACTCCACAAATAATGTATAGTAGGACTGGCAGCAAATACTTTTTTTCAAAAAAATCGCTATTCGCTCTGAGTGAGATGAAGGATGAGAGTGTTAACTTATAATTTTATGTAAGTATACTATTTTATAATATCAATTAGGCTTAATTTATTAATTATATTTTTATTAATTCAAAAAGGTAAAAATCAAGTAAATTACAACAGGTGTGCACGGAATTGTATGAGTTTAACAGAGTTTTTATGCGTATTTAATTTTACGTATAAAAATCCCATCGGTACGAACGTATCAGGTACACTTTTATTTTCTGATAAATTTAATTTAAAATTGATGTAAGTATGTACAATGTATGTTTACAGTTGTTTGTTTGTTACTTGTATTGTTATTTTAGTCTAATAATAATATTAAGTAGAATTAAGTGACCTAATACATGTATGAGTTTTACTTAATAAAGTTGTGATTTTTATGAAATCTTTCAATGGTTGATATAAAAAGAAAAAAGTCCATACCACATAAAATATTTAATGGACCAATAAAATACGACTTAATTAAAAAATTACGACTTGGGGGTTTGTTTCTTGGCGGCCTCAGCTGCAGCTTCACTCTTCTCGAACTCTTGTATCAATGCCTCAACTTCATTGCTTGCTAGCACCCGGATGATAGTCTTGTTATCTTTGCGAGTGAGTGTTGCCATTTCCACTATAATAAAGAAATTTTATGCTATCACCACTATTAAGAAGGTATTGATTTAGTTTTAATATAAGTTACTGTAACTAGACTTTTAATAATCATATTCTATGATGTACCTTTCTCTGGAGTCAGCTTTGTCATGTCTAGGGTCTTGCTGAGGACTTTGATGGCCAAAGCTTGAGCCTCAGCTAGAGTTGTTTCATTTTCCTTATACTCTTGCTTCAAACTTGATACAGCTGCCTGACAAGTTGACCAATATTAAGTGGTGACAATAAAACTCAATATTTAACTTGTAGTAATGCTTAAGTGAAACAAATATTTCAAGAGATTCATGTAAACGAGATCCTTTAAGTTTAATTTCAGAAACTTACTGCACTGTTATTCCCAATACAAGTAGCTTTCCAACCGCCATAATTACCACTCGGATCAGACTGATACAGCTGGTAACCGTAGTGCTTGTCCCAGCCCATGTACAGGATTGACACACCAAACGGTCTTTTACCTAGAAAAATAGAATGTCTTATAGTTTTAGGCGAAATATTATTATAACATATTGCAAATTCTGAAGATACTTATTTATTTGACTCTTTATGCTGGCTTCTGAAATACTAGACTCATAATATAAACTATGACTAGACTATGGAAAAAAATTAAGTAACATATTATAGTAAGCTCTGCAAATACTGACCTCCATACTGGGTGTAGGCTTGCTTGACATCACACAACCAGGACACAAGTTGTTCGCAAGGAATTGATTCACCATATTGCAGCAGATATCTCTGGGCAATCAGCCTCAGCTCATTAGTCAGCACATTCGCATCCGACGTGATGCCGGCAACGGAGCACACCATATCCTCATTCAGCTTATAAATCTTCTCAGAAAAGAATACTTCATCAAGGAGTTTGTTAGTGTTTCTGCGCTCAGCAGCTAGGAGAATGCCGTCTGTGGCCAAAATGCCAAGGGAAGTGCCGGCATGGCTGATCGCTTCCATCGCATATTCGACTTGATAGAGTCGCCCTACAAATGCCAAAGGGATTGTGCAAAATTATTTGTATACAAAGTAAAATTAAAGCAAAGTAAAGATAAAGTAAATAATACTTACCTTCTGGGGAAAATATTGTTGTACGAGTGTCATAACGTCGAGCCTGTGGAGAAGAAAAATTGTTGTTATGAACTACAATGACCAAGCAAGAAGACTAACCTAACCTAAACCTGATAAAGTAATAAAAAAACTAAGTTAGATACTTACCATGGTGATGGGAAATTTACAACTTTACTTAATTTACACTATTATTTGTGTAAAAACGGTATTCGTAATATAATAGTTTATTGAAATTTTAGAAAAGCTTTGCCGGAATCTGATGAATGATGACAAGCAAAGCAAATTGACAATGTTTTTTTTAAACATACTTCGACACCATGAATACGAATCCGAATCCTTCAGACGAAAACATAAGTTTTTTTCGGCCCTGCTACATAGACCATTCACGAAAAATATTGTGTCTTCAACACTATTCTCTAGTCTAGTAAAAATATGATGATTAAAGTGTACGACTTTAATTGAAGATTCAAGCAACTTCTTGAAGTAATACGAAAATTTCCATCCTCCGTATTTTATAAAATTTGCCATTGACTGCACACTTTCACGGACACTTGCGCCCATACACTAATAAAAGCCAAAAATCCACCACAACTCAAACAATTTTTCTTGGAGACGTATGTATTGTTGTGCATAATAATAAATGAATACGTGGCTGTATGGGCTGAGACTCTTTTGCATTAAAAAAATATGATTGACTTTGACGTTTGGTTTGTTGACGTGACGTGCCGTGGTTTGATTGTGGTTTGATTTTTTGATTTGATTTGATATGGTCGAACGAAGCTTTTGGTTTTCTTTAGTATTTACGTAAAACATTAAAAACAATCTGAAGCTATTTAATTACTGAAGCACAAGACATAATGGCCGTAGAGAAAGTAAAACTAAGTACGCCAACGGTGCCGAAAAAAACAAGATTAGAAATGAATGTTAGACTATTGTTGAACAAATGCGAATTTATCGCTAAACATGAACCCGTGGATCACAACTGGAGGCTGAAGAAGTATGTGGAGTCATTGAGCGATATGATCACCGAGATGAAGACTGGTCCAGAGTAAGTACATACTTATCCTTGACAAAATAAAATTAGTCCAATCAAGCATATGGTACAATCTTAGCCTGTGGTTTTACTGTGGCTTGTATTCTCTAGGATCATTATATTATATAAAATTACTTCTATAATAAGTAGTAATAAATAACAAATATTTAGTACGGCAATAAGGAAAGTATTTATTTTCACAGCAAGCCTCCAAAGGATGTGGTTGCTGAATATACCAAACGGGCTGCGTTTTTAAATGGTATTCTACAGACTGCTACACTAAACACTCCAACTGAAAAGGTGAAATATTCAATTTAGCTTATTCTCAGGCTTTTATCATTTACAGACTAAATGTCTGGTATATTCCAAATCAAATATACAAGGTTGTACATAATTCAATATACTTTCAGTTAGAAGCAGTGCAGCTGCTATCCCATGGGTCAGCTACAATGAGTACCGATGCAGCTGCCCAAGAAATACACCAGAAAACTGTTGTTAAGTACGGAGATGAACTGCGAACTGAGTTATTTGGATTAGGTTAGTTCCTAATTTGAACAGGTTTAAAAAGAAAAAGAAGAAAACAGAAACTAAAAAGGCAGATTATCTTTTTTTGTTATTTGTTATGGAACATTTACAGTTGCAGAGTTAAAGAGATGGCAGTGATAAATTGTCACAAATAATATTTTTAAGAAGACAAATCCACTGAAAATTTTTATGAATGAACATTTTATTCTTATCTTGAAAACATTTCAGTGCTGAACATTAATGATGAATTCATCATAAATTATTTCCAGAAGACAGTGATGATGCTCTAAGAAAACGGAATATCATTAAGGCGCCAAACTTCACTAGCAATACCACAAGTCAGGAAGACATCGACTCCATCCTCAAGTACCACCAGAATATGCAGGAGAAAGTAGCTGAGAACATGGTTATGATGACAAAGAGCTTGAAAGAGCAGTCCCAACTTGCCAGTAATATTATAAGGGGAGACACACAGGTATGGCAATTAATTATATTACTTAGTTGTTACAAATTTATATTCAAATAAAGATTGTAATATTCACAACCGATTACACGCTAGGGTGCCAATGTGCAGAATTTCTGAACCACCTCTGGCTATGTTGTATGTTTAGTGTTTTTCATAATTTCACTGGTCTAGTAACATCATACTGACAATGGCAAACTTGTGGGACAGGTACACTATTATTTTTTATGATATAGTTAAGTTTTATGATTTTTTCACCAACAATGTGCTTTTTAGTACATATAAAAATTGTTTCTGCACAAATTATGTATTAAGTAGATGTAATCAAAACAGCAATAAAGGCTTTATTATTATATTATTAATATTATCTGGCAATTTGTAAAGTAGGATTCAATGCAATAAAAATTTGTATAAAAAGGTTGGGTATGTGTGCTATTCTGATTACGTTTTTATACCCAAGTTACTTAAGTATAAATCTAAATACATACATACATATGCTCAAGTCTTCTTCCCGAAGGGGTTGGCAGGGGCAATATACCACCAGGCACCAACTGCTACAATCCTGGCACACCTCTCGCACTTCATCTACATCCATCAATCTGTCAAGTCTGGGTATTGATTTCAAGAGAAAATGTTATTTAATTGTTACCAGGCTTTGAAGAAATCATCAGATCTGACAGAACATAACCTGATGTCACTCAAAGTGGAGTCAGAACGTTTGGGGGAACACAGCCGAAGTGCATGGAAGTGCTGGCTCTGGATCATGCTTGCGATTGTCATGGTAATCTTCATAAGTAAGTTTTTCAATTTATAGAGTTTTCTATATTACCAACCAATTTTATTCTCCTGCTACCTTAGTTGCCATAGAGTGGACTTTTGCTAACTTTTATTTCTTAATCTATACTTCTATACTAGTATTATAAAGAGGAAAGATTTGTAATTTTGTTATGAATATACTCAAAAACTACTGGACCGATTTAAAAAAATTCTTTCACCAATGGAAATCTAGAAGATCCCTGAGTAACGTAGGCTATATTTTATTCCCGTATTCCGACGGGAACGGGAACTATGCGGGTGAAACCGCGTAGAACTGCTAGTTTTTTATATTTTCATCATCATATTTTTGTGATACTTGTTGCAGACATGGTACTCTTCATGAAGGTGATGAAGAAGCGGAAATATGATACTTATTAGGTAGGTGTAAAATGTTTTAAATAGAACTACTTATATAAATAGCTTATATACTTACATAATAATTATTTATACAGTTTTCCAAGGGCCTATCTACTTTGTATTATAAAAATGAATAAGGTTAACATCACATTGTTATCTCCAAACAATGAGATATATGTTATACATAATTATGTAATGTTACTGTTAATTTCCTTGTAAATAATACGTTTTTTTAATAATAATAATTGTAAAGTAATTGTTATTAAAAATTTAAATTTAAATTAAATTAAAATAATACACTATCCGTGAATTGTTTGATTAAGCATTAATATCTGGATAAAACGATAAATGATACAACCATTTTTTAATAATACAATATTTTATTTATTCCTTTTTTTTCTACTGAATTTTAGTTTCAAATCTAGTAAATATTTAGCAATGAATTATACCAATACCTTTGGTCCATTTTGTTGAAGAACTAATCTGATATTCGCTGTTCATATAAATCAATGGTCTTCTACCGATCTAAAAGATGTTTATTTACGCTCTAAGTAAGAAAATATCTAATAATTTGATTCGGCTACGTAATACTTTATTAGCAAAGTGTAATTTCCAATTATCAAGTTATGTGCGTGATTATATTGGACCGTAGTATTTACAACATCTATTCGCAGTGATGAAGCCGTCTATTGATTATGATTGACTTTAATTATGCCTTATTTCATTACATTATTACTTATTTCCGTTTCTATACAAGCTTGTACGGCAGGGAATTCACTATTTCCATAAAGTCAGTAAGTGGTAATCGAGCTTTATAGGCATATATATATTTATTTACCGAACGCTTAATATGTTTGAAAGGTTATATAAATATTTCTATTTAATTCCAGCAATCACTTTGTAATCTCACACCAATTTATGTATCCACCCTTTTATGGAGCGAATTTAATTCGCAAAGAATATACTCTAATTACAGTTTTAGGAAGCTGCATATAGTTTATTTACTCATTGACTTCTACTTTTTGTCGTATACGTCGGTTAACTCGAATTTCCAAATTTTGTTCGGTCCTATCTCGGTGACGTAGAGGTGCGAGCCGTTTCTTGTTACTGCCAGAGAATGTGGATTTGTAAATCCCTGGAACATAGATATTAATGTATCTAATAACTCTAATGACAAAAAAACAAAACGTTTCTAAGATCAATTCTTGATATTTTATCATTATTCGCTCGCACACATGGCAGTCATGGCACACATGTATATGATGCCTGAATGAGATTTAACATGTAGGTATTTTGCATTTAATTTTACAATAATACAGTGAAAGGAGGATTGTGGATTTAAAATCAGGTAGATCGCGATCGTGCGGAAGACACTTCCTAGCTGCATTTGTTGTAAGTGGCAGCTTGTGAACGGAAGAAGAAAGGATTTCATAAAAGCAAAAAAATTATACTTACAGTAGTTGGTTCCCAGGTGTCTAAAATGTTTCCATAAACGGCGTTCACAGTAAAACCTCTCACAGCTATATTTTGCGACGTGGGTCCATTTACAGCATAAATCGTATCTCCATGTGAAGCAACCGCGAACATTCGTCCTAAAGTCGGATCTTCAATAATCGTTGCCGGCTCCAACATCTTAATATAACTCTTCAGACCAGCTTTAGGGCATACAATCCTCATGTTTTCTCTATCGGCAACGCAAACTATATCCAAATGTTCTAGTAACGTCACACTGTGCGGTAGATTTAACGTCAAAGTGTCCGAGTAGGATGGAATTGCTAGGAGTAGGATGCCAGCAGCGTTGAACTTCAGGATTTGGTTGTTGCAGTAGCCGTCGGCGACAAAGATTTCGCCGGTAGTAGCGATTGCTACTGATGTTGGCATGCAGAGCAGGACACGGCGCTTGTAAGGGTACCCAGCTGTGAACGCTTCTCCAATTGTCAGGGTTGGATATTTGTGGTTTGTTGGGGTGTACTGCAATAGAGAAGTGAATGGTCTAATGTTTTCTTATTCGGATATTCATTGTTTCACAAAACAAGAATAAGTTTATTTCTCGAAATTATGATTCTTAACATTTCAGAGTTTACTTTTCGATATAATAATACAAAATGATTAAAATATTGTTTATTATGAACAGTGATAGCTCTGTAGTTAATGAGCCCGTCTCTCATGCACGAGGCTAGAGTTCTAATCCCGATGTACCAATGGGGTTTTCAAAGACTTACGCATATATTTATCATTAGTTCGACGGTGAAGAAAAATATCATGAGGAAACCGGGCAAGAGGCATGTTTACAGCAATCCAGTCCGGCGACGGGCTCACCACCTGTCACGGGTCTAGGTGTCCAATATATCTATTTATTAATTTTATATTGTTTGTCACCTTGAACACTTGGTGTTTCGCCACGTCAGTGACCCAAACATTGTCGTGATGGTCGACAGTTAAGCCATGTGGCATGTAGAACGCGTACGCCCCCCAGCTATGAAGCACGGAGCCAGTATGGGGATCGAGGACTAAAATTGTGTCTTCGATAATTGGACCCTTGTCTAGATTCTGGTAGACGTTCGATTCGTTGAAGGTGCTATAAAATTTAATTAGTTACATATTCAAATTGTTATCATCATAAATGGTTGAGTTAAAGAATTACCTTTCATCCCATACTCGTTCAGCTCTATGGAATATGACCGGTTGTCCCAAAGAATTAATAGAAACGGCAGTTATTTGCCCCACGTTCAAAGATTGCTGTGGCCAGTCTTTTACTTCCTGTGGTCTTAGTACTATTTCATCCTTTGGCTAAAATAAATCTCTGTTAGTCTAGCTCCTGAATATTAAAACTCCAAGGTTTCATTTTTCTTACCATATGTAGATCCAAATTCTTTAATACATCTTCACTGTTTCCATAACTGAAGTAGTCGAAATTATCTCGCACTGTTTCGGGTTCGCAATTAATTCCTGATAATGCTACGAGAAACAATAAAACCGGCAGCATTTTGGAGGATTTGTTGTGATCTGGCGGTGCGAATACGGTTGATGTATCCTGCCTGAGTATTGATTGTTACTTCTGGAAGCAGAGCACGCATGCGCGTTTCAGCTTAAGGCTTCTCAACAAGGTTCATCCATTTTCCCAAGGTCAACATTCGGCGGGCAAAAATTTTAACACAAATATATTTTTGAATAAAATTTATTCGCGCTTTCAACAAGATTAAAATCAACAAAATTGGTCAAGACAAATACATGATTTACAGGTAAAGTAAACTAGGCATTCTCTTAGGTTAAATAATTGTATGAAAATAGAAGACGAAATTTGATTTCATATTTCTACTGAATCAGTCTCAATCGAAATCGTTGTTAGAATTGGCACAGTCGGAAATATCGACGGACTTTTTTTCAATGTTCAATTAAATAATAAATAATTGGAATATATTTTAGCATCTTCGAATTTTTCGCCGTTTGGTGTTATGGTGCACGGAATTCCGAGTTTGGCTGGTCCCAGATGTATCCCGTCTCCGTCATGGAACAAACTGCATTATAATATCTTCCTGGGCTACGGCAGTATGACCACGACGGGCATTTACATCTAAATAGTGTTTGAAATTCTTCCTTACACACTTCGTTCCACCAGCATGTTCTCTGAAATATTTGTTGATCTCTAAACTCCCTTCGATATTCAACGTAAAACTTTTATTTTGGAAATCTTAAGGAATCATTGAAATACCTCAGTGATGTATCCCCTTACAGATCTGTCCGAATAGCTCCTTTTCGTTATCGAGGCCGTCTGCAGCATTGCGCCCAACATAAGTATACATGCGAACGTTACATGGTGCCCCTGTAAATGTGTAAATATTATCACGTACCTACACAAACACTCGAGTATGAACTCACACACAGCAAACACTTTGATATGCTCGCTCTTACCTTAATCATAGCAAAGTTTTGGTACGAAAATAGAAAATTGATGGGCCTCGGCGAAACCTTTTCATCGTACGCCCCCTGCCGGGACTTGGAGGTTGCTAGGCGGGGTTGCGAGCTTTTAGGAACATCTCTAGTATTAAAGTTGTATATAAATAAATTTATATATTATAAATGAACGATTGTGTGGGTAAAATCAAATGAAATACTCGAAACTTTATTTCTTAGCTATTAAAAATTACAAACATCACTAGCTATGTAGGACTTTCTTGTTATTAAATCTAAAATACAACGATAACAATAAAAATTTGCAAAGTAAACCAAAATATATGATAAAAGTAACATTTACAGAAATATTTACTTACAGTAGGTAATATAGTAGATTAAAATCTATTTAATCGCATGATACAGTTACAAATGGCACTTAAGATTAAAAATAAATAATTTTAGTAAGGTTAGGACTAAACACATCAACTTTGGTCGGAAACTACCACTACATTTGGGATATTACTGGCTCGCACGCTATGCGTACGATATCACTATTAGTCTACATCGCGCGTACGTCACCTATATTGTTTTCATCGATACTGTCTTGTTCTTGTCGTTTGTGCAATTCTTCAGCGTCTTTTCTGTAAATAAAATATTATTATCTTGTTACCTTCTTGAACCATTCGAATTGTTTGTACACGGTTTTTTAACCAAAACTGTTTTGTGATTTATGTAACGTTCTGAGTCAACATCATTCTGGTCTTGATGTTTGTTTAATGAAAACGTTCTAAGAAAATAATGACCTTACCGCAGATAGGTTTTCAGAGTTATATAGACTGTCTAATACAGATGATGTCACATTATAACATATGTTCACTTCACCGTAGTCTTGTATTTTTACAATATCATTATATATTACAGCCTATATTAACTATATATGATATGAAACTCTGATGTATAAGCTATATTACTCTAAAGTTTCGTCGAAATCCGTTTAATAGGGTCTGTGTTGAAGAGTAACTTCCATCCATAAATACTCACGAACTTTCGAGTTTCGGTATAATATGAGTAGGAGTTCAAATGTGCTAATGTATGTACTAATGACTTTTTCAAAAGCTTACGTATCACTAATAGTAGACGGTGAATGAAAACATCGTGAGGAAACCCGAAGGTCCCTAAATTGATTCAGCGATAGGCTCATTATCACGTTAAGGGGTCCCAAAAAAAGGTGGTATTTTAAAAAAAATAAAAAATTCATCTGCCTACCTCCTCGCGGATACAACGCATGATCATGTTTATTTTATTTAGAATCAAATGTATACTTACGAATACTTATTTGAAGAAGGCATAAAGATGCTCTTAGGACACAGTCGGTAGTAAGGCCAGCACTCGCCACCAGACTCGCCCGCTTTCTGAGCTTCTACGTACTCTTGCAGAAGAGTCGCGTATGGTGACTTACTTGGCCTGATTACAAAACAGCGAAGCTCCATTAGTTCATATAGGTATTTACTGAATAAAAACATTATTATTGCCCCGTCCAACATAATTGCATTTTAATAACACTTTTTTTGTCATGTATTAGCTTGCTCTATTAGCTTTACACGGCACACAAAACCTGAAAAATAAAGTTTCAGTCACCGTAAATGATAAACTTACGTAAAGAACAGTTTCATTACTTCGCCTAGAAAACCGAAATTTGTGAGAGGGTGTGCATGGATTTCACAAATTGCTCGAAGGAGGCACTCTTTGCCTGACATCCCAAAGTTGGCCAGCATGTCTTCTGCGATGCCGTAAAGTAGAGCTCTGGAAATAAGTAAGATTAGTGAGTAGGTATCTAACTGTGTTAAGACACTTATCGTTATAGACGTGTGTACAAAATTAAATCTGTAATTAATAAGATAATTTTACCGGTTTTATGGTAGACTAATATCAATAATACTAAGTATAGCTTAATGATCGATATAAAAAAAACAAGTTTTCTTTTTATGCTATTATATATTTCAAGTTGTGCAACTCGTGTGTTGCTATCGTATTTTGTCGACTATCAATAGTCAAGTAGCTCCGTAATAGTTGCATAGAACGTAACAGGCGCTAAATTTCGAATCACAAATTGAATTTCAAACAACCCATATGTACTTCCTGTCAGCTTCTTCCGTGAACTGAATCCCTGATGCATTAATGAAGGTGAAAGTTATGTCTCTCACTGTCCACTGTCATGCGACTGTCGTATGCTCGTCCAAAGGGATAGTTTAACATACACTTAGCACTGAAATACGTGACAATAGGGATTGTGTGTGGTCTCTCTAGTAATAGTTTATGGTTGTCCCCATTTTGTAGAAGTCGATCACGGTCGGAAATATTGGGTATTGTTTGTCTTTAGTAGGTAAATGAATACTTCCTCGCATACTTTCGTATAATTTTGCCAGAGTTTAAAGAGTTTGAATGTGGGTCAACAGTGATAAGATGAAGGTTTTAGTTTCCTGCAACACGCTTAAATTTATTACCGACATCGTTTCGTTGAACAGCTATTTGCCAGTCATTCAACTGTGCTTTTAACCAGTGCAATGGACCAACACTATCATAGAGATATTATACTCGTACTATCATGTCAATCATCTGTTTACCATTCTTGTAATCTGATGACGAATAGTAAGGGCATTTATATGTCACTTTATGTTATATTTCTATGTTATCCTTAATTTGACTTACCTATTTTATTATTGCTTTTCATAATGACAATATTTCTGTCACGTTCGTGCAATTTCAGCTTTCGCTGTTTCATTCTAGGGTTGATCGACTTTGTCGCACTTACCTCTCGCCTCCATGTAGTTTGTCCAGCACAACTTTCTCCACCTCTGGAGGCACGGGTTCTCTTTCCGACCTCTTCCCTCTCCTCCTGTCCAGGAACTGTCCTACGTAGTCTGCCATCACAGACGCAGCTGCTCTTCCTATTGACCGGCTGAAGATTGGCGGCAGATCCCCATACGGGTTTTCATTGTCAGTCAGACCGAGTTTATCGAAATCGACTGCAAATATAAAATCTATTAACAGAGCAATATTTATAAGGCGTACCTTACTGTTGCCGTCACGACTATTATATCAGAAAGATTACTTATGAATTTGCAACGTTGTTTGTATCGTGAAGCTGTTATATTTGGGGCGTACATTGGAGTTGCAATCTGCAGGTAGTTCATGTAGTTTCGTAGATTCGAAACAAGTTGTAAGTACAAACTTATGCTGAAACTGGAGTCATCCGTCATGTTCTTACTTAGTACCTAGTAGTTCGGAGGCGGATGTGGTGACAGATTAAAATGAACGATTACTTAATACTTACTTGTAGGTACTGAAGAGGTGATGATAACTGACAACTTTTAAAATTACTTTTTAATACTTAGTATTTATTGTTAGTACAACTATTCTTAATTCTACTACCCACAAAAGATGTTCTGTTTTACACAATTTTTTGTGTTAATTTAATTACTAAACTAAAACATAACTACGAAAGTAAAAATGAAACACCTGTTTCCGATTTTTTTGTCTTCCTTTTCATATTTATGCTACAAAAAAAAAGCATAATATACTTAACATTATGATAAACTCGTCAAATAGGTATTTCACTGCTACCTTATTATTTTATATTTATTACACTATACTACTGACAATAATTACCTGTACTTTTATTTGTACGTCTACGACTAAGTCAACAATCTGTTAAGTATCTAAATGACTAATCTACGTTTTGTTGCTAATGTTACGGAAGCCTCTATTTAACCTGAAAATACTGACTTTTGAATTCCACTTCGTACTTCAGTGTACCTGTAATCCATTATCAATATCAGAATCATATGAAATTCATCGTTCGGGACTTGTAAACTTTACTTGTATTTGTTAACAAGTTTGCTAATACATAGCAAAATATTAATCGTCGAAAGGATAATTCCCGAGGACAAATTTTAAAAACATATCAGTTTTTTGAAGAAAGCTACCTACATACCTACTTATGATCAGTAGATAAATCTAACTTTCATAGATGTCTTCAATAACTTTATTTCTTTTCCTCGTTTCATCACACTACTGTAATCTTTGGGCTACATAAAAAACTGATCAATAAAAATCACTTACTCGTGAAAGGAAAACTGACAGTCATATTAGACAAAAATCCTTTAGGTGGATGCCTGACAAAGGGCATCGACATCGAAGGTGTTATCTGCATCGTAGTTCCTGGTGGCAATGCTAACCGACCATCGTTTGTGATCCACAAAATCCTCTTCTGGCGGGAATGTGGTACGTTCTCTTTCGCCAGGCGATCCTGGCTGTTTGGCGATGCCATTGGCAGGAGAGCTGCTAATACTATGCTAAGTATCACTCTTGGCACCGTCGCGTCCATCGCCAACCTGCAAATCCTGCAATCCAAGAATAAGAGGTCAGGTGTTTACTACGCCTTAGTTTATCTTCTACCGACTCTTCTTAGGTCATCTGTAATGGTAGTAAGTTAACCTGAAAAGTAAGCTTTCCATTGATAATAGAATTTTAAAATCGGTCCGGTAGTATCGGAGCCTATTCAAAACAAACAAACAAAAAATCAAATCTTTCCTCCTTCCAGTTTACTCTCGTTTCCGTGGGACTTTCCAAAAATCCCTTCATAGCGTTTGCCTACGACATATTATTATGAGACACCTCCACATTTAGTTTCGGAGTAGTACGTATTTCTCTCTTTAAACAGTTTTTTTAATTTTCTCGTAAAAGTGAGACATTTTCCCGTTGTGAAAATTACCCTGGATGTTGATGTTAAAGACCCGGCTACTCAGGTATCCCCACACAAATTTTATCGAAATCCGTTGAATAGTTTTTGATTATAATAGGTGTACCCTTAACCTCTCAGACCATGAATCACAGACACAATAGATTTTGAATTGTGTCTCGGCGGTTCATAACTGATTAATTAAGGACAGATCTTTTTTCGCACAGTCTACATATTATGTCTTTTTAATATGAAGTTGGTATATATAGCTATTGGTGTAGATTCCAAAAAGGTTAGAAAAAACCCGGAAACTTTTTCTTCAAACGTCTTTATTGTTATTATAGTGGTGACAGTAGTGTAACAAAGTAAAAGCCTATGAAAAAACACTTCAACTGTGGTTGCTGCTTTGTATAATTAAATCTGAAGATTTAACCAGTATTGTATTGCATTCAACATAACAAAACAATGAAAATATCGCAGTGTTACCATATACGCATCAGGGATGACAACAGATATGATCTGAATGTAGAGGAGTATATCAAAGAAATAGAAGAGAAATTCGGAATTGACTTTAGGGCATTACCAGGATGGAAACAAGTTATTAAACGCTTGCACGTCATGACTACAGACTGCAAACTCAAAATCCAGAATGCAAAACTTCGTAAGGCTTTTATAGCTCAAAAGCTGTACATACAATATTCCAGACCTTCTCCTTTTGAATTATCTGCAAAATTTGCTAGGACTGCAATGAGATGGCGTAAAATAGAAATGGAATGCAGAAAAAAACAAAGAGCTTCTTCAAAGTCTTTTATTGGTGGGTCTCCGGAATGGGAATCAATGCATCCTAACACAGAACAAGGCGAAGATTCATCATTAGATCTCCAAATATATAGTAAAGTATCATCAGATGTAATAAAAACTACTAACAAAGTAACTACGAAAGAAATAGGTTTAACTTGTTCATTGTTGTCACCATTGCCCCCAAATATTTGTAGGAACATGCATAAACTGATATCTCCAATTCAATCTCAATATAATGGTTTAACACCTAGAACTCAAGAAGATCAGCTCAGCATTGAAACTTTTACTGAAAAAAGAAGTTGGATGCTGCTTGATCCTAACTTGTCGATTAATTGCATACCAAAAGAAATAGTTATTAGTGAGAAATCCCTACATAAACAGACTTTAAAATTTCAACTTAAAAATTGTAGCACAGAGCACATACTTATTAGATTTAAGAAGTTGACTGACTTAACTCCATTTAAAAGTGCTCAAGTACTCCCTGTTACCACGATGAAAGTATATTCTGGTTTAAAAGTAACATATAGATTTATTTTTGAATTATCTCAAAATAAAGAAGAGTTTACTACACAGTTATACTTCAAAGTAGGTCGTAAGGTTTCGTCTACAGCCCCTAATGAAGCTTTATGCGTTCCGGTGGTAAGTAAATTAATGGAACCAATATTAAGATCTGTACACATTTCAGAAGAGGTATCAATACCGCCAATATTTGCATGGCATATGAAACCGTTGTCATATCCAAGAGAATACATCAAAATAATTGCTGATGGCGACTACTTTTACCATTTGCATATCGTCAAACGAGAACCAACTTTACCTAAATTATCTGACTTAACGTGTTCCACGGCTGTTGAAGGTCCAGACACAGACAGCCTCATTCAACGAGAGATAGATTTTGAAAATGAAGAAAGCAAAATGGTATTGGCAGAGACATCAACTCACGCAAAGGGCGTTGAAAGTCAAATTAAAGCTAAAAGCCGACTAGCAAACATGTTTAGCATTGCTGATGCTCAAGTTAACGCTCAAAAAAAGATAATCCAGGAAGAGATAGGTTCGATTGTTGAAGACCTAGTAAATTTAGCATTAGATACCTTTATTCTTTCACACACTTATATGTACATCAAACCAAACGATAGAAAACAGATTTCTGTATACTTAACAAAGATTGAGAATATTGGTAGCCATAATTACTATTACGATTTCAACTTTTATAGCCCAGAAACTGAAGAACTCGTAATGACGAAAACTACAAGAATATATGCCGATATCTTGAGTCATCCTTTAAAGATACAACCAGAATTACTGGACATGACTCAGTCGCCTGTAGTTCATGGATTTTGTCAAGACTTGTTCATTGTTACAAACACACACAAGATATATCCTATGAATATTAAAATTAAACTAACCACTAAAATGAAGAAACTCTTTACAGTCATACCGATGGAAACAGTAGTTCCTACAACATCTGATGTTATTTTTGAGGTAAAATTCTGGACAACTGATAAAGTATATTTTTCTGAAAATTTTGCACACTTCAACATTAAAATAATTATAGTTGGTCATAAATCTGTTTATAAAAATGTACCGCCATTTTTTTATAAAATTATAGCTCCCTGTTCATCAGAGTTTCAAAATGTGTACGGCAATAAATATTATAGAGATGAAAATATTAATGAAAACGTAGATGAAAACACTAAGACAGTTGAATATGCTAAATCCAGTAAACTGTTACGTATTCGCACAGCCAAATCTAGCAATACGAATGATAACACAACAAAAGTGTTTACATCAACTGTGGTGATTCCTAAATATTCTAAGTCTGGTGATGTCAGTACTAAATATACTAAATCGTTAAGCGCTATGCCCAAAGATTCCTATAAGGCTAAAGCAAAAAAGGTTAAATCAATGAGCGCTCTTCCTCATAACTAAAACAAGGTAAATAGTATACTAAAAGGGGCAAAGCGTTTATAGTTTGTAAAACGTTTGTATGTGTTATGTAAATAATTGTAAGTACATAATATAAATTATTATAACAATTTACACTACGTATTATCATTATAATTCAACACAGAAAGAAGGTTTTTCATGTGGGATTCTCAGAAATCTTTCTTCATTCTACTTATCCTATAAATAGGCTAATTACTTAATTAGGGTCCCGTACTGAAAGTATGCCAACGGGACCCTATGTATAACTAAGTCTTCAGTGTCTGTCCGACCGTCTGCCACAAGGCTGTATCTTTTAAACCGTAATATGAAGACACTTGTTTTCACAGAGTGTGAATTATGATATAAAATGAGGATATAAAAACAAATAAGTAAGTATATAAAAAAAATTAAAAATTGAAGCGGGTCAAGAAACGTTTTTTTATGTATGTCAGTACGGAACCCTTCGTGTGCTGGTCCGGCATGTTTGAATCTTAGCTACAAGCCTGGTGGTATAATATTTACTCTAGAGAAAAAAAGAGTAGTAATCATAGACAAAAAAAAACATTATTGTCAATAATAGTGTTTTAAACGGTGTACATCAACATTATCATCAACATACTTTACATACGAAGAGATTAAAATATAATAGGACATTATATTTTAATATAATGCCCTACTATATTTTTATCTCTTTGTTTACAAGTGAGGAACAACAAGTGTTTCTCACATCCTACTAATATTATAAACGCAAAAGTTTGTATGTATGGATGTATAGATGTATGGATGTTTGTTCCTCTTTCACGCAAAAACTACTGAACGGATTTTGATGAACCTTTACATCCCCGTATTCCTACGGGAACGGGAACTACGCGGGTGAAACCGCGTGGCGCTGTTAGTATAAAATATGAACCACAATCTCCCACGCGTGCCCTTCTAGGGAAAAAAAGGTTGAATTCGTTTTCGATAAATTGTGTCAATGTCATATCATCACATTTGTAAGATTATTGCTTTGAAATAAAATAAACATAACATATTCATTGTTTATGTAATAAATGTATAATATCACCACAATGAATTTAACTCCATGTAATCACATTAAAATTAAAGGTGATTACAATTACAGTGTAGAAGAATATATAAAATATATTGAATCCAAATTTAATATAGATTTTAGAAGTTTACCTAACTGGCAAAAATTGATTCAACGCTTATATGTTTTGCCTACCGATTGTAATCAGAGAATACAGGATGCTGAACTACGAAAGAACCTAATAGTAAAAAAGCTACTTTGTGAGTACACCAGACCAACGCCTTTTGAACTATCTGATCATCTGGCAAGAACTGCTGCGAAATGGCATTTAATGGAGACAAAATGTAAACAAAAACAATCTCGTATTCATTCAAGGTATAAACTAAGATCTGAATCGATATCTAGAACTAATGTCGATGTCAGTGACTTAAATTATAAAGATGAGTTGGAAGAAATAGACCAAGAAACAATGCATCAAAACACAGAAGACAAAAGCGGAGAGCAATCCAAAGTCATGTCCAAAATAAACGAAGAAACTGCAAATATGTCTACATTTACTGTGCCTATGCGCATTGTTACAAATAGTCGTAATATCATATCTTCCCTAGGATCTGAGGTATCTAGATTAGAACATTTTTCTGAGTATATAGAAACAAGACCATCAAAGCCTGATTTAGACGAGTGGGCAGTATTAAAACATACTAAGTTCGTTATCAGTTCACCGAAAGAATTAAGTATACCATATGTTGAACATGAACTAGAACAAACTATAAAATTCTTTATAATTAATGTTAACCCTTCAGATTTTGTGCACATTAGATTTATGGCTTTAACGGATATGTCTCCTTTCAAACAAGCTAGACTGTCACCTGATACTCCCCTAAAACTGTACCCTGGCGCAGAAACCGAATTGAAATTTATTTTCAAAGTAGCACATGGTATGAAAGAATTTTCCTCTCAGTTATATTTCAAAATTGGACGTAATGTTTACAATGGCACACCTACTGAGGCGTTTTGCATACCTATTGTAAGTAAAATAAATGCTAGATCTGTGTTTATACCAGAAACACTAACAATTCCGCCAATTTTTGTATGGCAAATGAAAAAGAATATTCGAGCCGGATTTTTTTCTCCTAAAGGAGTTGTTAAAATATCAGTTAAAGATAGTTTCTGCTATCATTTACATATACATAAACGAGAAGTAGATCTAGCTAGAGAATACGAGAAAAGTATGTCTTCTTTAGAAATGGAGATAGAAGAACCCGAGCTTCTTAAAATTGGTTCTTCATCTGAAATACGTAATTACATGAGTAATATTGTTGAATATATTGTAGAAACAGCTTTAAATGTCTTTCTTTTTGGAAGAACATATTTTTATCTTGAGCCTGGGGTAAAGACACATATTTCGGTCTATTTCACTAAAGCAGAACATATAGGAGATCACAATTGTTACTATGATTTTGAGTTATACGACGCAAAGACTGATATGCTTATTTGGACAAAAACAATGAAAATATTTGCGCATATTTTAGCACACCCAGTAGAAATAAAACCCGCAATATTAGACATGACGAAGTCATTACCGCTACCAATACAAGTTTATTGGAAAGATGAGTTTGTAATTACAAATAAACATAAAGCTATACCTGTCACAGTAAAAATTGAATTAACTCATAAGATGAAGAAGATTTTCAAAATCGTACCAATGAAAACACAAATACCGACTACGACGAGTGTGTCATTTCGAGTAACGTTTTGTAGTACCAATAAAGTATATCCATCTGAGGATATGGTGCATTTCACGATTAAAATAATCATTATTGGATGTAAAGGAATTTATAGGCACGTACCGCCATTCTATTATGAGATAATGGCTCCATGTTCAAATGAGTTTAAGAAAACGTATAAAGTGACTGAGTATTTTAATGAGAATATTACACCGCAAGTTACACCTCAGTCAGTGAACGATACTTAATAATTTGTACTAGGTATCTAAACGTTTTAATTGACCGAATATACACTGTTACATTAAATTGAAGGACACGCCAGGGACATAATTAAACAGCCCACATTTCTTCAGGAAGCCCATACCAAAGACCTAAATCTTTCCAATATAATATATCTGTGGCCCATACTTATTAGTTTTTCTGTTGATAATGTGAGGGAAACCCCTAACTCAGCTGCCGACTGTTGCGGATTGAAATATAAGATGTTTTTGTAATTTACGGCCGAATACGTCAAATTTCAGTACGACTCTGTAAGACTTATACTAAAATAGATATACACTCCCGGACACATCTATCGGGCCACCTAGTGTTTTAAGTTTTGACGGTTCCTAGCTAAAAATAAATGTTAGGTGGAGCAATAAGTTGGTATGCAGTTTTGAAGCTGATTTATTGGTCAACCTTTTGGTATGTTTTTTTTTATTTCGAATTCAGAATTGTGAAAAAAAATAAGAAAATTCGAGTCTGTTCATTGTTTTCAACGGTGAAAGGGAGGAGAAAACTTTTTTAATTTGTGAAAGTTGGATTTTTTTATTTATGTTTCTGATTATTGGTTCAATAATATGGCTAAGTGCAAACTTTGAGCCAGTTTTGACCAAAAAATATTGATACTCGGCCTGAAATTGCCGCCAAAGCTGTAGCACTTCTGCAGGCCGGGCATAGCAAAAGAAATGTGAGTGCACAACTGAATTTAAGCCGTACTACAGTCCGAAGAGTTTATTAAAGGTTCTTAGAGACTGGCGGCTTCGTTCGTTGTCAAGGAAGACCGCGATCTCGTGTGACAACGTTTTTAGCTAGGACCGTCAAAACTTAAAACACTAGGTGGCCCGATAGATGTGTCCGGGAGTGTAATTGTATGAGCTTTTATAATTATATATAATGAACGATACGTAACATTTATATCTACATTATCGGTTGAAGTAGCACTTAATCTAATTGACTATTGTTGAGGCAGAGTATATACTTATGTATTATTTTATTAGTTTTAATTTAATTGTATTTTTTTCTTTTTAATATTGGTCTATTGGATACCTTTGTGAAAATATATGTTTATTATACCTACTTAGATACGTTCCAATTATTTATTTAAATATAATATGTCGTTACATGTCATAATCTTTGTCGTAATAGAACTATTAAATTTAAAAGGTTCTTTGGATATACAACTAGAAACTAAATCTAAACACCTAAGAGCTGAGGCCGTGGCCATAAACTTAGTATACTTATTTTTTCTACGTAAAACCACAGAATAAGTAATGTAAAACGTAGTGATTATATTATCTTTGACATAATTCTTGACGTTATGAGTGTCTATAGGTTATAATTTTTAATTTCAAATATTTTATTTTACCGAGTTAAACCCCGCAAATGATGTTATGCTCTTTTTTGCCTAAATAATTACCATGGAAGGATCAAATTGCAAATCCCTGCGTATCAGAAATGAAACTACGTAATTTAGACGTTGAACAGTTCATAAAATGTATAGAGAGGGGTTATAAGATTGATTTTACATCTTTTCCACAGTGGAAAGAATTAGTAAAACGTTTACATGGTCTAGTACTGATAACAAACGTAAAATGCAAGATACGAAACTTCGAAAAAATTTAATAATGAAAAAATATACACAGAACTTTTTAGACCCACACCTTTCGAGTTAACTAACCATTTTGCAAGGAAAATTGGCAAATGGGAAATAAAGTCACTGAAATCAAAGCGCACTAAACCAAACGTTTTTTTTAAAACCAAATGATAAAGGTGGTGATAGCTTTACCGAAAGCCATAGTGCTATTAACAGTATAGAAGAAAATATGTATATAGCAGCAGCAGTGCCCCCCAATACAGAAATAGACCATATGGAACGATTTAAAAACAATATGGCTACACCATCTGCCGATCTACTCTTTAAAACTTTGCCGGGGTATTTTTGTAGAAATAAACACAAAATAATATCGCCACTTGAGTCTAACGATAGCAATTTAATAAGTATACCAGCTCCTGGTGAATCTAAAACAAAAGCTGCGGTGACAAAATATCAGATTCAACTACAAGAAACTTCATCTATTGTAAGTACACCAAAAGAAATAAACACTATCTCCAATCAATCAAATGAACAGACCATCAAATTCTCACTAACTAATATTAATCCCATGAAACACATATTACACATTAAATTTGTATGCATAACAGAGATAGGCGCATTTAGAAAGGCTACGATATTGCCTGTTACTCCATTAAAATTATACCCAGGTATTGCACTGGGCCTTAAATTTGTCTTTGAGTTGGTGCAATGCAAAGAGGAGTTTGAATCACAGATATATTTTAAAGTCGGAAATAATATCCATAATGGGGAGCCCGCAAAAGCTTTTTATGTTCCAATTGTGAGAAAAGAAAACGTCAGATCATTATTAGTTACTGAAACAGTAACTATTCCACCTGTTTATTTGTGGCACTTTAAAACAAAAGCCGAATATCCAAAAGGAATCGCAAAAGTAGCTGTGACCGATAATCGATATTATCATATGCATATTCTTATACGACTCGTTGATTTAGCTAAGGGTACAACAAAAATTATTGATGCATTCACTGATTGTGTGTTACAAGAGGCCCTAGAGCGGATCGAGACCAAAAAGCGACTAATGCAGAAAAGCTCAATAAGACGTCTACCATCCTCCAAAAGTGAACAGTTTTCAGGAAAACCTAAATCTGTGCCAAAACCCTCTCGTAGTGATATCACTACAAAAAATGATATATTTAAATTTAATGATCCGCCATATGAAAACATTGATGTAATAATCTTAGTCATAGAAGATGTTACTCGTATCCGACTTTGTATGGACACTTTTAAATTCGATCGAGTATATGAATTCCTTGGACCCGATTCTAAGATCAAAATTCCTGTGTATTTAACCAAAATCGAGCATATAGGCTACCACAATTACTGTTACGATTTCGAATTTTATGACCCGGAAACTAATAATTGTGTCATGATAAAAACAGTCAGTGTTTGCTGAAATTTTGCCTCATCCCATAAAAATAAAACCAGAACGTTTGTTAGACATGTCGAATTCAAAAACTTCTTTTGGTTTTTGCAATGACACTTTTACAATATTAAATACCCATAAATGTTTTCCTGTTTCTGTTAAAATTGTGGTATCAAAAAAAACTAAGAACCTCTTAAATATTACACCAATGGAAACTGATATTCCAAATCTATCAAATGTTACTTTTCATGTAAATTTTTGCGGCAGGGATCAATTTATGGAAGCCGAGGATTTAGTGCATTTTTATTTAAAAATTATCGTGACTGGGAATCAATCGGTTTACCGTAGAATTCCATCAATCGACTACGAAATTATTGCTCCTTGTGTAAATGTGTTTAAGTCATTTTGAGTCACTAAAACTGTATTTTAAGTGTTTTTTTTATTTTTGGATTTACTACACTTTTAATATTTTTATTATATAACTTGTGTATATTTCAGCTTTATATTTTGAATAAAGTTTTTTCCTTAAATTTTTAGTATAACTTTCACAACATAAAGATCTGCGTGGGGAAGTGCAATGTAACTTTTCCAAGGAATGTTGTTCGACAGATGGCAAGGATCAAACCTGTTGGGCTGGCTTACTTACCGTATGTATTACGGGTCAGCGAGTTGATTGCCTGAACCCGCATAATATTCCAGTTTAGGCCATATCAGACCCAGGTCACAAGAACCGGTTCGATGCGACAATCGAATGTAAATCATATTTTTGATGTGATCGATATATTGCGACTTACGGCGGCGACCTTTGTTATGGTGGCAGTAAAGCATGAGTTGATTCAGTGTCAACCATGGACGTAGTATATGTATATATACATTCAACGGAATGTCCATAAATAACACTTTTCTTAAGTTTGGTATCGTCGAGAGCAATATTTCTTACTTATCAAGGCCACCAGGATATCGAAGATGAAGACTTGTAAACACTAATCTTAGTAGTTGTTTTAATAATTACTTTAGTTACGAGTATATTATAAAAAAATGTAAGTATATTATAGATAACGTACCTGACTTCATAGTAACACGAGACTTCTGAATTGGAGGTCACGGGTTCGATTCCCGCCCCGGGTCAACATTTATGTCCTTAATTGTCTGCTGCTTTCGTGTTTATACATGAATTTAAGTGCGTTCATCAGCATTGTGTGAATTGTGTCGTAAAATTTATAAGGTAAAGATGGTAAATGATTTACCTATAATACCTACCTAACGAAACCGTCTTATATTAGATAATTAGGATTTATGAAACTGAGATTGTAACGGAATAAGTTAAACGAAATGTAAAGACAGTCTGCGCGTGCGACTAAGTCAATGTTATTTCGTTGCATGTTCCACATTAGCATAACTATGGATTTTTAAATTCTACTTTACGGTGAAATAATGTCATCCTGAATGTTAAATCGTATTTCGAGAAATGTGTCTAAAAGTAAATTCGCTATGTACCAAATAATTTTAATAAGAAGAAGTAAAACTCGTAAACTACGTGTAGGCTTTCGTAATATAACAGTTAATAGCCAGAACCCCTGTTGTTTCTCTCGCGACAAACGTGAATATACTTAGTTAAATCACTATTTGTCTATGATTCCGAAGTTTCATTTGTTTCTTATAGATTTGCCTACTATAATAATAATAATTTTGGGACACAAGTCACACACGGTTATTTAGTCCCAAACTAGGCAGGGCCTCTACTATGGGTACTAAACAACTGATAAACATACTTAAATAAATATTAAACGACCAGACATGAAGCCAACATACATGTTCATGCACACAAATGTTGGCCCCGAGCGGGGATCGAACCCGCGACCTCCGACTCATAAGGCAGGGTCACTACCAACTGAGCCAACAGGCCCGTCGGTATATCGGTCACATAATATCTACTAGTTTATAGTCTACTAGCGGTTCTGCGCGGTTTCACCCGCGTCGTTCCCGTTCCCGTAGGAATACGGAAATAAAACATCGCCTGTGTTACTCATATCAGGGATCTTCTAGCTTTCAATTGGAGAAAGAATTTTAATATCGGTCCAGTCGTTTTGAGTTTATTCGTAACAAACATACAAAAATACAAATCTTTCCTCTTTATAATATCTATTAGTATAGATGTACCTATTTATTACAAGTTTTTATTTAACTTGCAATATAGGTAGTACAGTTTGTTCGAGTGGCATCTTGCATGCAACTCAATTTTGATGCAGATATATTTAACCGATTGATCTGAAATTTGGCATAAGTAGATAGGTAAGTACTTATGTAAGTACGGTGACAATGCAATATTATGATACCACTGAGCTGATCTGACGATGGAGCCAGGAGGTGGATATCACAACTCCTCAATGGCTACTCGTAAACCCCTCGTTTGGGCTCATTTGATTTTGTGTGACTTGTTCCATACATACAAAAGCTTGTATTTTTAATTTTCATGAACTATAAATATGTGCTTATTTATATTCTTATTATAAAGAGGTAAAATTTCATGTGTAAATATGATCTGATTCCGAAACTAGTGCGAGATATTATATTTCTAAACCTTATTTTTATATTTACAAAATACGTAGGTGAAAAGCTTTATAATCCGAATTGTTTTAAGTATGTTTGCAGGAGGTAATCTCTCGAATTAATGATTATATTTAAAAACAAAATTGACTTAGGGTGCTTTTTTTATATTGATAGGTACCTACGGGTAAAATTACTTGGACAAGATAGTAGGCAAAGACTTTTAAAGAAAAAAAGAGAATGATTTTCTTCCAACCTCTTTGATAGTAGGATTATACAAAGCGCATTGTTAAAATAGGTATCTACCTACGATAGGCGCCCATACACCACATACTCGTACACCAGAAATTCATTGATGTCTGATTCATTGGTACCTAGGTGTTTTACCTTCTATTTAAGTGTCTATAAACTTTTCTAATCGATTCCTTTAACCGTAGTCATCGTAAACCCACTTGTTATTTACAGACATTCTCAGACTTAACCTACTCGTCACTTGAGAATCGATACTATTGATTCCATTCGAATTGTTATCACGAATCGATTAAAATTCGTCGCACGATATAGGTACCTACTTTCACAGCTTAACAATTAGGTCCATAAATGAAAATTAGGTGATTGACTTTGGTTTTTGGTACAGGTACCTACTTTAACAACTTTCAATGATAGAATGTTATTTGAAACTAGGTTTTCCCTGCGACTTTGTCAGTGTTTTTATGATGTATAACATATATTAGTCTAAATTTTTATCAAAATCCCTTCAGTATTTTTGCGTGAAAGAGTAACATACATCCATTCATCCTCACAAACTCAGGTTCTGTAAGAGAATTGAAAAACCCCACAGAGAGTTCCTACAGCAACGGAGTTTCCTAAATAGTTCCATCTGCAAAGCGTTTTCACAATTAATAATGATTTGTCTAAGTATAGTTTGTTTCATAAAGTCTTAAATAGGCAACCTTTGAAATCTTCATACCGAGGTCTTCTCTTTGTTTTTTTTTATTATGGTAAGTATACTAAGATTAACACTCGGGTCACTGACTCAGTAATAGCTTGTCATGGAGGTTGTTGGTTGATACTTGTACTTGTGGTCCCGTGGTCTTTTTGGAGATGTCTTTCTTCACACATGTATGTATATAAATAAATTACAGCCGGTTTTAGGTTCCACCAATATTGTACCAAAAGTTTGTATTGAAAACTCTATCTCACAGTTTCTTGTTCACAGTATCTTATAAATTGTATGACTGTTATTGGTTAAGTATTTTCTATTAATAATTCTTCGTGGGTTCTTCAATTGGGCATTAGTTGTAAAGTATCTAATTTTCAGAGTATTATAAGTATAAATTCCCGCTTTGTGTGCTGCAACCGTGAGCTTACCCTAGGCTCCTTCAAAATCAACTTTGAACCCTACAATAATTTCGTAATTATAATTTGTTTAAATTGGTTCAAAATTCTAAGAATAATGGTATTTTATATTGTACAAAAAATAAATAAAGGATTGAGTTTTAGAAGGTTTAAATCTATCATGGTCAGACTAAACACTATTTAGAATCCCTACAACACTTGCGGTTTATATTAGTTATAAAACTTAATAAGACTTATTAGGATTCAAACAGTTACCGGAGTTGCGGTTAAATCTCAACATTTCATCTCCGCCAAATGTGTTATTGTTTCTTGCAGGTCATTCTATACCGGGGCTCTTTTGTTTGGCCTTATTTAAAGGCCTGTGGTTTGGCTGTAACGCACGACGTATGTTCCACTTGCATAGAACAATGTGGATACGGATGTAATTGTTTGTGTTAAACATAATTGATGTAGCAATACATAAATGACAGTAATGAGTCGTAGAATAAATTATGTAATGCCGCAGCGTAATATACAAACACATTAAAATAAACCTAAACAGTTATAAAAGTTACAAGTGTGTGATAATGATGCGTGGCAGAGGGAACTTACAGCATTCACACTTAATAGATGTGCGAAAAGCTAGAGTTATTAACAGTAAGCTAACCAACACTAAATCAGCTTATTACTCGTAAAACAGATGCTTTAACAGCTACTTGAATCGTTTATTTATTCGCTACACTATTACTTATCATAACGTAAACATTATTAATATGTAAATGTGAATCGTTTAATGTTACAATATATAGAACAACTTAAATGTAAAGTCTAGTCTAGCTTATAATTTTATTACACGAAGAGATTTATCGTGGCACATCGAAGAGAACGTATTGAGGTCGTATTGGAATCCTTATAGAATTACACATTCAAAACCTAGAATAATCTCATAACGGGTAATATAAAAACAAATTAAACATATCACTCACCTCGGTATCCCAACTAGGAATAAATTATTCATTCAAATGCAACACACAAGGCAAATAAATGTCCTCGTTAAGCTATCACACCATTAATCACTAGTAAGTCCTTCGCGGGCGACCATCGCAAGATGCACCGACTGATTGCACCTCTGCGGCGCACGCGTCGCTCTCGTGGTATCGTTGCCAAAATTTCGCCAACCCAAGCACTCCCGCGCATAACAAACACTTGACTCAACAAAACATTGAACTGTCCCGTTTATTTTCCCTTTTTCCATCGACAGTTTTGACGACCTCGTCCTGCTGGTATATCTTCAGTATTGATGACGATTTGGTATTCACTGGCCGGCTTAACTCTCTTCGCTGATTGCGATGCGCGGCGTGTCCTGCGCTTTCCGCATTGTAAAACAATGGAGCGACGCACCCTGGGACACGAGTGTTTCACTGCTCATGGTTCATAAGGTCTTTAAGCGCCTGGTTAATGTAATAAGAGTGGTGTTTTGCGGGCGGTGGCGCGGCGGGACAGGCGCGGAATGGAGGCTCGGCCCCCGTAATCGTTAGACGGCATCTCCCCAGTTGGCCACTGGGTTAGCGGTGTATCTTTTCCTACCACTTTAATGGATAGCATGTCTAGATGCACGTGGTTCTCAAAGCTCGTCTGGACATAGACGCGAACGGTAAACTTATGGTCGACAACTGAAAATATTTGTTTGCTATAAGGTCTTGGGCGTATGAAATTTTCCGTGATTACACGGCAGCGTCTGCAGTCAAAATATCAGTAGGCTCTTGTGATTCCTCTTAGAGTTACTTTCAATGGAACTGGGTTGGAACATGTCGTGATGAAGGTTGAATAAATATTATCACGATTGCGAATAGAAACATTTAAGAATATTATAGCGACAATGGATTGCCTAGTTATTTAAAAAAAAGTTTTTAAAAGCGTAACTCGTATCCTCTGTTTTATTAACAGCTTTTTTTAACTATCGTGTGATTCTTAGATTAATAATACCTACTACCACTCGAAGTCTTCTGGAAATAGTTATTATCTTCTCAAGAGGGTTAAGGTATATTAATATAGTAGGTAAGTGTTCCCTGTGACCATTTTGAGATTTTTTATAACTACTCATACCCGTCTCCTAACCACACGCAACTCCTTCTATCCTCCCAACACAACACGCATCCACGCTCCCGCTCTCCTCACACACACGCTCTCATCCCCACACTCACCCTATCTCTCACACACTATTAAAATACCTATTTAATACAAACCATAAAATTACATACCATAATAATTTGATTGAAAGATAAGGTTACCTGATTGCATTGTATACATTGTGATCGTTGCCTCCTAAGTCACAGGATATATTCTATCTTAGTTTAGGAGTCACGGTTTATTTTTTGAAAACATTTCTTGTTTACTTTATGTTTCTGTAAATAACTATTAAGGTTCTTTTGGAAATAAATTATTATTATTATTATTATTATTTTGAGAACATATGTATGCTGCCCTTTTGAGAAAATAAACCGAAGAACTTATTGTACTTATTAACAAAATGTAATGACTCGTTATAAATAAACTGGTTTTAAAAATTTATTAATAAGAAATCACAAAACCTCATAGATGCTATCCTAACCTAAGTGGTTCACGCAAGTTGAAACTATCCTGACCACACACACACACAACATACAAGTTAAACTACACTAGCATATGCATTGCTGTTACGAGAAAGCGACGTGTCTGAACAAAATAACAAATTTGACAAATTTTGAGAATCGAACCCGTGACTTCCGACTCTGAAGTCAGGGTCACTACCAAATTAGCCAACAGGCCCGCCAATACGTATTTAGCATTCCGATTTCAGAATTTATTGTAATACTTCGCGTTTTTGTAATTACTTAAATAAACATTGAGGTTCTCCAAAGCGAAACCACGTTCGCCATTGACAACACCAGTATCGCACAACGTCAACCCTTACATTATAAATAATGCATTTAACTACAGAATTGTTATGTTAATTAATTTGACCCACACACTTCGTTGGGGAGAAACTTCAACATTTGTATACCATGGACTGAGTAAGCACCTATTTGTTCTTAGTGACATAGATTTTCCAGGAAGTATAATCTTTCAAGAAATACGTGCATTTTAATAACAAGGTGTTCTTAAACATAAATGGCTATTGTCTTGAAACCGTTTAAAGTTAAACAATTTAAAATATATTTAGTAGTTTGAATAATTTCTGCTGCTTTCTAGAGAAATTTCGTTAGTAACACTGAATGAGGAAAAAACACATACATAATTGTGTTTATTTAACATACATAAAAAACCCAATAAATGTTTAAGGAAAATGAAGAATAAAATTATGGTACAGCTACAATAATCAGTAAATGTTTTTTTTATCATTATCACAGATATTTATTGAACGAGATGAAGCTCTGTGATCATCATCATTATTTCAGGCACAGGACGTCCATTGGTTTTATAGAGTCAGTTAATATTTATCGAGTATCTCTATGAAAATGAAATTCAACCATGCGTTTTAGTTGTTTTACTAGTCTGCATGTTCAATAATTCAGAGAAAATGTGTAGGTACATCAAAAACATAATAGCAACTTCGTGGAAACGTGGGCAAACAATATTGACACTTAACTTATAAAACCTTTAAAAAAAGTATGTTTTAAAAAATGGGAAACATATTTTGTTTTATTTCTAAAAAGTTCATGTAAGCCGACTTTGTCTTGGTTGGTCAGACCCTAACTGAGTATTCGTTTACTCAATTCATACTAACAAGTACGTAGAGGTATAGAGGAACATGGTGGACAAAAAATAAAACATTTTGTAAAAATTAGAGACTAAGGTAAGCACCAAATACGTGATCAGCCTCAGTACATCTGTTTATCCTGAAACACTCGTACATAATAAGTCTAGTCACGTATAATGTCATAGAACAGATGAAATCATTGGATAAGTCTGCCAATTTAAAAATGAAACAATAGGACAAGTTTGCGAAATTCTCTTTTACTTTGCTGGCAAATTATTTATTTAATTTATTTGTGACATAAATATCCATTCTTTTGTTTATCTACATGTACTTACCTAATCAAGATTATAAGTTTTCATTGTTTGCTCAGGCAATTAAAGCCTTCATAAATTGTCGGATTCGTAAAGAGATGTTATGAATATGAAATTTAGGATCTGGATATGTTATAGCGGTTTCAGTTACGGTTACCGATATTAAATTATTTCAGTCAATCAATCAATTAATAAATCAATTAGCATCCCACGAGTGCTCGACTACAATTTATAATCCTATTGTGTTTATTAACCATGAGTTGATGGGCTAACTAACAATCACATAGTTTCGGATACCTAGTTTTAGTTATCTACAGTTATGAGATTTTTAGGAATTGTAAAAAGAAAATACAAATATTTATGTTTAGTACTAGCAGCGCCCTGCGGTTTCACCCGCGTAGTTTCCGTAGGAATACTGGGATAAAATATAGCATTTGTTACCCGTTGATAATGTAGCTTTCCATTGATAAAAGAAATTTTAAAATCGGTTTGGTACCTATAGTTTATGCGGTGAGGCGTAACAAGCAAACAAACAAAATCAGTTTCGCATTTATCTGGGGTCACGGCAGTGAACCGCCAAAAAGAGCCAAGGGGAGGGCACAACCTACCTTTTCTCGAAGCGCTTCGTCGTTTTTTTGAACCTAATATTTAGCAGGATGTTACTACCTGATAAATGTAGCTATCCATTGACGAAATAATTTTTAAAATCGGTTGAGTTTATGGTTTAGGCTTGAAAGCGTAACAAACCAACAAATAAGATCACTTTCGCGTTTATAATATTTAGGAGGATGTTACTCTCTGATAATGTAGCTATCCATTGACGAAAGAATTTTTGAATTCCGTTTAGTGGTTTAGGCGTGATAGCGTAACAAACAAACAAAGTCACTTTCGCATTACTAATATTTAGGAGGATTACACACTTATCGAATTAAGAAAGAACTTTGCTCTATAATTAATAATAAATATCTTTAATTAAGCGTTTGTGTATCTCGATACGTATTAATTGCTTGAGAAGTTGTTCACCTCGATCTACCGGATGGACTTTGCGTAACACGGTTATCTTACCATCCCATATACCCGCGGTGCATTGCACTTCAATAAGGGTCCATGCAGAAATGTGGTATGGGCAGTTTTTATTGGGCTTGATATCATTTTTAAAAGGGCGTTCTGTAATACTACAGTCGGTTGTAAGGTTGATGACTTCACACATACCTACTTATTCCGAGATTATTGTAAGACATGAGAAAAAGACCTGCCCTTGAGTTTCTTGCTGAATCTTGTCAGTACGGTACTACATTTGGAACCAGCAACTCGTCGATGAACATGGGCTCCTGTTCACATTTAGCCAATCTTCATGGACGAGTTTTAGAGTGCCTTGTTATTAAACTATGGACTTTTCTAAGTGTAATTTTCAATTACCTACGGAAATAAATAAGGTAGGTATGGCAATTAACGCCCTGTGTTAAATAACGCCCAAACTACAGAAAAACTACTTTTAATTAAATGAGCAGCGCCATGGCTTGCGCACACATAGAATACACCAATAGGGACACGCCTAGCGTAAACGCAAGTCTCTTGAGCCACCATCTTGCCAGTGACACGCTGTGCTTCAACAACTTCGGTCACCGACGTCGCTGTTATAAAAACTACTCCAACAAAATTTAATGTTTTTGCTTATTTTGTTATATTTTTTGTATAATTTTCATTTGTGTTGTAGTGTACGTAACTATCAATCATTGTTAGTTAATATTTTGAATTAAATCGGAGTATTTTCTAGAAAAAATATACAAATTGACAATAACGCCCACTGGGGTAATAACGCCCGGTCAACTGATCTTTGGGCGTTATTGACCTACATATGGGAGTAATAATACCATGGCAAAACATTACGTTGTAAATAAAATAATTCGTAACTAACTAATAATTATCTTAAAATAAAATGTATTTCCTGAATATTTAATTACTTCAACTTATTCTATTTGATATATACCTACCTACTTGAATCTGTTTTTTTAGGATAATTGCGGGCGCCATTGCCCTTCATCGTTCATTAACGCCCAATATAGGTTAAAACGAATCTTTCTTTTTTTAAAAAAAACGGCTGTTATACTGTTTTTTCATGTCAATGTTTATTAATGAACTAAAAAAAATTTTTAAAAATTATTATAACCAGAAGATTGAAGTTACCCTACACTTAATAAGAAGTATGCTAGTTTTTATGTTAAATGTTGATTTGTTACATTACATTATTTCTGATAAAGAAACTGATATAATAACGGTTATGTTTTATTAGTTTTATAACCTCTAATAATGCATTTTTCGCATCCAGGATTTTATTTAGTAAACGGGCGGTAATAAACATAGTATTGTTAATAACGCCCAAGACAAGGTTTTTAAAAAGGTGTCATTAGCATGGAAATAATAATTAATTTAAGCACACAACTAACATCTTTCGGTTCAGAAAACTATGTTTTACCTTTCTACCTCATTATTTGTTCCAATTAAGAAGTCTCTATAAAGAATAAAATGATTTTAAGTTAAGTGGGCGTTAATTGCCTCGAGTACCATTTTCATTTTCATTTGTAAAAATATATTTACTTATCTATAAATAAATACTTATAACAAAAATATAGGTTCATAATCTACCCTCAGGCTAGGTAATAATAACTGAAAGGGTTGTTTGGTAGAGGTTTCCCACAACTCTCTAGAATATTTTTAGGCCTCACAATGTAACTATTTGTATACATTTTTGAAATTAATTTAAATATTCTATTATTCAATCATCGTATACAACGCGTAACAAAAAAAGCGCAATTTCTCATACACCCCAATTAGTATATTAATATAAAAAAAATGATGCAATCGAACTTTAGTTATGTCTAACCAAATTTCTTAAATATCGATTAACAATAGCACGATTTCCATACAAAGCACTAAATTTAGTTACGATTTTTTTTTTTAATTTAACACATATTAAAATTAGCTGAAATCGAATAAGTAGTCGATACTGAACAAACTAATTTCAGGAATTCAGCTTGTTCTGTTACATGTTGTAGATCTGTCGCAGTCGGATTGTATAATCCGCCGTATTACATTACGGCTAGCCGTTATCAAAAACAGGGCCGTTTTTAAATGCGATACGTTCTTCAATAAGGCGGGCCACTTTTAGCCGCATCGTACTACTACTTAGATTGTGGGGTGCCCATACTTACAAAATAAAACACTGTTTAAAATGGGACAGCCATCTAAAAATACTTATTCCAATTAAACTTTTCCTAACATTTTTTACATAAGTTTATATTTTTTATTTGTTTATTATGGATATTTTTATGGTGTAATTTTTCAGTTTTTGATTGAAGTTTATATTTTACTAGCACCGCCAAGCGGTTTCAATCGCGTAGTTCCCGTTACAGTGGGAATTCGGGGATAAAAAATAGCCTATGTGTTATTCTGATGTTATTAATAACCTTCTGGCGTCACTGAAACGGCAGCGCCACGAATCGGAACTAAAACCTGTCAAAGAGGTGGCTAATGTTTCGCTGTATTACATTATGGCTAGCCGTGTTGAATAGCGTAAGAAGACGGCAAATACATTCCGGCGGTTTCTTATTTAGCTGCATTCAATACGGCTAATAGTTGAACCGCCGCATTTCAAAACGGCCCTGTTTTTGATAACGGCTAGCCGTAATGTAATAAGGCGGATTATACAATCCGACTGCGACATATCCATTTCGAAGCTTGAACTATTTCAATATTATCATCAGCACAATAGATTACTTATCTAATTATTTTTTTTACTAAGTACGAATGAGGTTTAAAAATACTAACTTACCTACTATACTTACCAATCCATTTAAGCTCGACGGAAGAGGAAAACATCTTAAGGAAACTCGTAGGTCGCAGAATTGGGTTGGGTGTTCCCAGCGATATCATCAGGTCAGATCATACATTGCTCATTAATTTATGCTTCTATAGAAATGGAATACCTCTGCCAATCCCCGGGGTAAGGTGTGAGTGTATATTTCTATAACTTGGTAGGTACATTTTTGTTTACTACTTTTCGATCGGTTCTTTCGTAAAAATATCAATAATTTCGCTATAGCAATTTACTATTCACAGTTAGATGCTATAAATTATATCTAATAATTAATTTGAATTCTAGCTATCAATATATTAAGCTTTAATAAGATACAATCGTTAATAATATTAACTGCGTCGATTTTTCTGTTTGGCACGAGTAAAATTCGGCTTTATAGGTCAACCTGCCAAATAAGTAAAACAAATGTTTATAAGTCGAGAGAAAGCTACACATTTTAATATTCCACGTGAGAAACCCACAAGAATTCTGTGTACTTAATCTGATAGATTGTGTGCCAATAAACCGCAAATCAGAAACTACATTAAACATGGTATAAGTACAAACTTATAACTTGGCAAATTTTGGAAGAAAATGCATAGGTTGCATCTCACTGCACCTGTTTTTACCGTTGGCGCGATGCATCGCTAATATATGACCGTTCATGTCCTTATACAGAGTGTAACCATATCTGGGATAAATCTTTTAATTTGCAAGAAGTTAGAATTTACTAACATTATTTTAATAACAATAATAAAATATGTCAAATTCACAGATAGGTATGTATGGTTCAATTATTACCTAATAAGTTGGCCCCGGAATCGATTCTTCGCCCTGCATCTCAGTAAGCAGGGTCAATACCAACTAAGCCAATATATACCCTTCAAAAATACTTACGTTTGGGTTAAGTACCTAGGGGAGACCTAGGGGAGTTGAAACAAATTTTACATTATGCTTCATAAAAAAAATCTAACAGCACAAACCGCTTGAATTTAGGCTCAATCGATAGTTTGTTTCTTATATTTTCAGATAATAGCCACAAAGAATGGGTATCAGTAAAATCTGTGACAAAAAATCGTTTTGAACGTAATAAGTCATTCTGTTTCAACTCTCCTTATACCGAGGTAAGTTGAAACAGGGGTCTAGGTGAATTGAAACAGCTGTTTTTTTAATGGATTTGAGGGCCTTACATTAGAGATGATAGTATAATTTATAGGGCCGTTGGCTCAGCTGTTAGTGACCATACCTTCCGAGTCAAAGGTGAGCGCGTAAGATTCCCACCCGGGGCCAATATTTGTCACACGTCATGTCTGTTGACTTTGTGTCTGGGTGTTTACGCAAGAATTTATGAAAGTGCTTATATTTAAAAAAAAAACTCATAGTACCAGACACTACTTTTTTTAAGCTAGTCAAAGACTAAATATCTACGTGGTCTGTAAATGATGTCTGACAATGTAGTATTATTATTTATACAACAATATTTTAAACAGTATCGAGCAAGTTTTATTTATTTTTGTTTTCAATCTGAAATAAATAATAATTTCTTGTAAATAGTTTATAAATTAGCATGTTTTCAAATGTCAATTTTTTTTTTAAATTAACATGTTTGAATGTCCATACAGCTTAATTTCAAATGTTTTGGCGTTATATTGAGTCTTCATTTTGATGAAAAAAAATATAATGTTTTAGTTTTGTTTATGTTTTAGTTTATGCTTATCGAAAAATTACGTACGTACGTACATTACACAAGTGAAGGTAATTCTAGAAACTGCGTCACAGACTTTTATGATGCAATGTAAGTTTTCATGATACTAGTTCGTATATTTAGAGACTAGTAATCCTTTTTATTATAATCTGTAGGGATACTGGAATAAAATAAACATAAAAATATATATGTATACCACACCATTATAAGGCAAAACTGTCTAATAAAACCTAAGCGAGGTGAATTGAAACAGTCTGTTTCAAATGCCCTCAGGCCTAAAAATAACCCCAAAGTTGACAAAATTAAATATAATAAAAAAAATACGAAGAAATTATTAGTACGAGGCCCGTAAATTTAATCTTGAGTAAATTAATTTTCCATGTATATATAATTAAAATCAAAATATAATTGGGTTCTGAAAATATAGGTTCCGAAAAAAACCGTTTAAAACTTACTTTCGGTGATTTTTGCGATGGGTAAGCTACAACGACGCAACCGTGCGCATTGAGTCTCGGACGTGTACTTAAGGATGATGTGTACGTAAAAGTTAGTTTATTTTGGAAGTTGCCACCTCTCTAACAGTTACAGGCTCCTCGTAATCAGCGCTGTTTCAACTAACCTCTGTTTCAAAACCCCTCGGTCTCCCCTACTTAATATCGAAAGATAGATTAAAAGGTAAAATGTTAACGCCATCACTATATTATGAACTTACCCATATAATTTCCTTTAAAAAATACGACATCGTCCCGTATATTTCGGACACTTTCATTTCATCGTAAAAATAATTTGCTGTATTGTATCTCAAAATACTTACCTACTTCGAACATGCGAATCTCCAATAAAAATGTCTGACATTTATTATGAGGACTGTTTCAGTTTCACTTGTGTACCTACTTATGTAAAAAAAATGCCCCTACCCACTCGTAATTGAAATCACCATGCGATTGTTTTTGACAGTTGACGTCGTAGTGCCATCTGCCAAAAGGGCCAAAGCATGTTTTTTGGAAGAATTAGCAGCGGGGCTCGATGGTGATATTTTGTGATTGCGACGATTTATTGAAAACAGCGTGTGACTTTCAAAAATACGGCTTTTGGAAAATGGTGACATAAAAGTCATCGGTGATAATTTTAGTCACCGGTGATTTTGATATCACCGGTGAGATTCAAAAATCGCACTCCTGTTCCTAGATGCAGATATAAAATATTATTATATTTGATTAATTGTGGCAAGGTTCTGTTTACAAGTATTTAAGTACTCAGGAGGTCCCACGGTGCCATCACAAGGAAAGAAATCGCTTAAAACGCATAAATTTGTGTCTGATTTTGATAAAGTTTTAAACAACAAATCTTGTTATGTACTTAGATGTTTCAGACATATCTCTACTTGCCTAGGATCCTAGTTTTATTAGATAATAGATAGATACAGTCGTTCCTTACCTACTTGGAGTTGAAATACTAATTTCTAGATGATTAAAGTATATCTTATCCATAATTGGATCTATAATCTAATCAAGACTTAAAAATTCACTGCGAACATTAGATAATGCTCATTAAAGATATGAATATTATTCATCAACTCAATACAAGTGTCGATTTTGAAGTGTTAACATCATAATGGCGGATAACGTTGAAAATAAACCTCCTTTATTACGATTTAGTTTGAAACGTTTTAGTAGCAAAAAATCTAAAGAAAGAAGTGGACCTAATCTTAGCTTGCCAAGTACCCCGACATCGAAAGAAAGTCCTATATTGTTTAGATCAAACATGGGATCTCTAACTTCTGTAAGGACTATTATCTCACCGGAACATAAGCCTAGAAAGTGAGTGCCTATCATTAAAGTATATTATGATCATAATATTATTTATTATTGTGTCAATAAATAATGAGCTTCTTAAGTTTACTTTATCATTCATTTCTTTATGAACAAAACTTTGTGTAACAAAACTTATGCACGTAGTGTACCTATTTACCTACTACCACAGACCAGTTAAAAGTGGTCTATGCTACTACGTAGTTTACACTATGTTCATTGAGTCCTCTAGTAATAAAATCCCAGGCTATTATGAAATAGTTTATTATAACGTTATGAACAGGTACATAAATTTTACTTTGACAGTCTAATAAGTGATATAATAAACAATTTTACTTGTATTAATATTGTAGCCAAAGAGATTAAAATATAATAGGGCATAGAGGGGACAAAGCGAGGAAAATTTGAAGCCAAACGTTATTCCAAGTGGAATAAGTCTAGTACAATTTCGACCGAATGACATCTCGCGTTCATACTAACTGACATGACGCTTGAGCTTCAAACATTCTTCATTTTGTAATATAAAAATAAGTCGGGTTTTCCTTCCTGACGATTTAACTCCAGAACTGACGAACCGATTTCCATGGTTTTGCATTCGTTGGAAAGGTCTCGGGCTCCGCAAGGTTTATAGCAAAGAAAATTCAGCATTGCACCCGTGCGAAGCCGGGGCGGGTCGCTAGTTTTGTATGAAAATATTCCCAATGCCCCCTCGATGTTTAAATCTCTTTGATTGTAGCCCATGTTTCGTTTGTTTGTTATAGGCTGTCAGCGGGCGGTATCAAAGAGTTGGTGCAATGTGCTTTATGTCTGGAAGTTCTGCACAATCCTAAGATGCTGCCATGTCAACACACTTTCTGCATGGCTTGCATAACCGTTTACATTGCAGGTTTGTGTAACTTGACTTTTAGGTTTATAAACTGTAGAAAAGCTTCTTTCTGCTGTGGTTTGTAATTTGCAATTTCAATGCTCATTATTGTCCTCCACACTGTTTTCCAGCATCTATAGCTAACTCCTTCTTTCTTGCCAGATCCTTCTTCTGAAATTTCAATAAGTTGTTTTAATTTCCAGACCTACCAATAATAGATTGCCCAATCTGCAATACCAGAATTCAAATAACAGGTTCACATTTCTTGAAAAATCTGCCTTCTAACCTCTATATAGACTCTTTGCTACAAATAGTGGGCATAAATGGGGAAGAGAATAAGCTTGATATACCACCACCACCACCTAATCTACCAGCTAATGCTCCTGCAACGGCAAGTGTGGAATTGTTTGCCGGTGGTGTGAGATGTACACATTGCCAGACAATGTGTGATTTTGATGATATTGCGGCTTGCGAACATTGTAAATTGGTAAGTTGATATTTTTTATTGTCATGTGAGAAAGAAGCAGAACTGGGTTGTTGAGATTTCTTACGTCTTCATATATTGGTCAATATCGATGTTACAGAGATTCCTTCATTTCAATCTACTTTTTCTTTACATAGAATTTTTGCCAACTTTGCTGGTCTCAACATCTAGATGATATGAGAACTCAAATCGGATCCATTTTGAGGCAGCTTGATTCAGCAGCTGGACGCCTTCAATACAAAATGGAATATTGTAAGGTATGTTAACGATGATTTATGATCAGTATCATTTTGTTAACGAGGAGTATGAAATTTTAGTATTTAGAAATGATGAGGATTTGCAAAGGAGGAAATGCAACATAGTATGCTGATTTTCCAGGATCGCAGCGAGCGCATAACAGAACAAATAAACCTTGCATCTGAAGAAAAAATAAACGCAATTCTCGAAACTAAACAGAATCTATTAAAAGAAGCTACAGACTTACAAAAATCTGGAGACATGACTGCTTTGGCTTTGAAATCTTCTTTGGAGGAAGCTAGAGAAGTTGCCATGAAAGCCATAGGTGATAAGACTTCAAATAATGATAAAGATCAGGTTAGTATGAAGATTCAACTCTGAAGAATATTCTAATCTAACCCTTCTCAAAACAATAAAGGAACGTGACTTACCTAAGTAGGTACTGACTAGAAGTTGGTCACGTGACGGATGATCACGGTGATTATAAGATAAGATAAGCATCAACTTTCGGAAATAGTAACGTAGTAAAAGGTTTCACCAAATAGGTATACACTACCAAGCGCATTTAGTTATCACAATGGGATATACCTAATTGGCTAATACAGGTCTATCAGATTATAATATGTACTCCTAACATTAATATGTGAAGAGTCGATCCATACACACCCTGTTACAGGTTATTTAGGTATATTTATCAGTGTGCATCTGGATTGAGGGCCCACTTTTTAAATTATTGCGAAACGAAATGATACTTACAGGGCATTTACTTAAAATTTTGTAAAACCTAAAGCAAAGATTCTTAAATTTCTTAAACGTGAATCAAAAGAGTTATGGTCAAATAGCTTGGGCCCTCAATCCTGACGCCTGCATAAAACGGCATAGTCGAATCTCAGAAAGTACTATCCCTGGGATAATAATTTTTATTCGAGTATTTAGTTAGGAATTTGTTAAATACATTAAGAAATTGTCAAGTCTTAAGAATGCGACAATACAGATTTATGGCGGTTTAGCTTGGGCCCTCAATTCATCAATTTTGATATTGTAGAATCAGCAAAAAATATGAGTTTTTCTAAGGAAAGATATTAATACGACTTTAATATATTTGAGTTCCATATCTCGGAAAATTTGTTAAAAAGAAATAACGACACAAAAGTTAATTGTTAAAAAGTTATTGAAATTCGTATTTTTTCAAAACGTCTGAACTGAGGGCCCAAGGTTTTTGTCAGTATTGACTAGACTAAGCCTTCTACAATACCGCACATTAGGCTAAGTATTTTAACAAATTCTTAACTAAAAGGCTACAAAGCGTCCATTCTTCTAAATGCCGTACTTTAGGAGAAAATTGATTTTCGATGTTTTATATGAGAAAATTCAGTAGGGTGTATATGATTTTGTTACTTTTTTGAGACAAATCAGCATGTACCCTCTTAGAAGATATTTCATAAGTTGTTGTCGGAAGCGATTACGTTTTGTGTGATCCAAAATTAATAAAAGGTGTTATTTAAATGGTTATCATAGTATTCGTATTTTTGACGCCTGACGTACGCGCGTCCCCGTCATGTTTTTTGTTTAATTTTCATTTTGCTGTGTATTTCAGGTTTTGACTCATATTAGTGATAGTATATTATACCTATGTGGCAAGCACAGATCATTAATCTAGCTCTGTGGTAGCAAGGGTCCGTGACAGTGTGCAGTGAATGGGAAATTCGATAAAATGCCAGGGATAAACATTTTTGGATTGCCTCAAGAAGTCTTAATGAAGTCATCAGTAAAAGTGCTATTATTTTACTGTTGAAAAAAGTTTGTTAAAAAAAAGACCCACAATCGCTCCATACTTGTATGGTTTTTTTTTATTGTTTAGCGGCCTTTGGATTCTAGTCCTAATAGCCTTATTACTTTCCTATTATTATTAATCTTAGTAAAATGGCTCTGCTTTGAATTTTTTGATTTTTTGTATTGAAAAGGCTCCAATACTACCGGTTTTACCGATTTAAAAAAAATGTTTTGCCAGTGGAAAGCGTACTTTTCTGGGAGTAACATGTGCTATAATTTTCCCACGGGAACAGGCCTAAACCACGTTACCGATTTAAAAAGTTCTTTTAAAAATGGAAAGATACATTACCAGGGAGTAACAAAGGCTATATTTTATTCCCGTATTTTCACGGGAACGGGAACTACGCGGATGAAACCGCAAGGCAATGCTAGTTGTTAATATACAGGGTTATAATTTTAATACGTCCAATAGGTACATAATTTCATTGATTATTGGCACTTTCTTATTTTATTTTTCCACGCATACGTAGGTGAAGGCACAGCACAGCTAATCGTATATAATTATATCAAGCTTTATATATTATATACAATATGTAACAGAATAAGTGCAATTCCTGAAATTAGTTTGTTCAGTATCGACTACATATTCGATTTCATCTATTTTTAATATGTGTTAAATTTTTCCGAAAAATGAATTAGCATAGCTGAATTTAATGCTATCTATTGAAATCGTACTATTATAGAACGATATTTAAGAAAATTGGACACAACTAAAGTTCGATTGCATCTTTTTTTATATTAATTTACTAACCGGGGTGTATGAGGAATTGCGCTTTTTCTGTTACGCGTTGTATAATTATATATATTGTATCTGCGCTTTACAAAATACTACTTACATGATCACAACGAATATTTGTTTATACTTACGATAAACATTATGGTCACCCTACTGAATTTTCTCATATAAAACATCGAAAATCAATTTTCTCCTAAAGTACGGCATTTAGAAGAATGGACGCTTTGTAGCCTTTTAGTTAAGAATTTGTTAAAATACTTAGCCTAAAGTGCGGTATTGTAGAAGGCTTAGTCTAGTCAATACTGACAAAAACCTTGGGCCCTCAGTTCAGACGTTTTGAAAAAATACGAATTTCAATAACTTTTTAACAATTAACTTTTGTGTCGTTATTTCTTTTTAACAAATTTTCCGAGATATGGAACTCAAATATATTAAAGTCGTATTAATATCTTTCCTTAGAAAAACTCATATTTTTTGCTGATTCTACAATATCAAAATTGATGAATTGAGGGCCCAAGCTAAACCGCCATAAATCTGCATTGTCGCATTCTTAAGACTTGACAATTTCTTAATGTATTTAACAAATTCCTAACTAAATACTCGAATAAAAATTATTATCCCAGGGATAGTACTTTCTGAGATTCGACTATGCCGTTTTATGCAAGCGTCAGGATTGAGGGCCCAAGCTATTTGACCATAACTCTTTTGATTCACGTTTAAGAAATTTAAGAATCTTTGCTTTAGGTTTTACAAAATTTTAAGTAAATGCCCTGTAAGTATCATTTCGTTTCGCAATAATTTAAAAAGTGGGCCCTCAATCCAGATGCACACTATTTATCAATCCCTTGAATAGCTTATCATAATAATCGCTGCGCCTATATTCTTAGTACTGTTATTAAAGATAAATAAAGTACTAATACCTAATTGCCAATCTGATTCGATCGGTAAATTTTTCTTACGTCGTGTGATATAAATTTCGGTAGGCTAAAATGTGTAGGTACGTGTGTGCTTTACAAATACAGCTGATTTTAACTTTCTCATATAATTTGTGTAGGTACCTATCTATTATTTCAATGTAATGTTAAGTTGTAGTCAGAAGTGAGATCTTGCTTGTGTTTAGTTGTACTTACCTAGAGAATACTTAAAAACAGTAGAGGCCCCAACACCGAAAGCATGTCCGGAGCAGCGTAGATTGAACGCGGGTACCAGCGGATTGCATTGCGGGATGATATGACCCACGACATAGTAAATAATATTAGGTCCTCACCTATGAAACTGCTTTTTTGTGTGGAGAAATTACCCAATAACAAAAATTTTCATATTCCCTTTTTTTCGGGTATAAAACCATGGGCGCCGTCAGAAATAATTTCCAGGTGGTGCAGATTTTAGTTTTCTTACAATCTTCGCCGTATTATGATTGTTAAAAAGAAATTTTAATTTTAGTCGGAAACATCTGAAGCCCGGTTTTTTTTATGTTCGAGACATTTACCTACAAATTTCTGACTATTATTAGACTACAATTATTTTTGAATATTTCAAATTCATAAATTTATTTCAATAATTCCTGTTGATCCCGAGATTCCCAAGGGGTGTAAGTGCACCTCCTGGCACCCCCCTGCCGGCGCCCATGTATGAAAAATTTAAATCTAGCAACATTTTAAAATCGGTTAAAATTTAAAAGATAGATAAGTATTAGGGGTCCAATATATCTCGTGAAATGTGGGTATATCCAGTAATGGAATACCTCTGCCTACCCCCTCGGGGATAAAAAGGCGTGAGATTATATTATTATATTATTTATTATTATGTACCTACCAAAAAAACACGGGTTGCACTCCGGGAGTGCCGGCAGAAGTGAACACTTGATTATCGATTTCGGTGTTACAACACTACCTACTCTCCAACCGTCTTACGGTTTTTCGATCAGCACACGTGACCTGACGCGAGTTTCACAGTTTTTACCCATCCCACAAAAGTGCTCAACGCCGCTAAAGAAGTTTTCACTTCAAAAACAGGCGTCGAATTGAGATTTTTTAAAATCTGCTAAAACAGTAGGTTGTATGTATAGGCAATTTCATAAGTAAGGAAGGACCAAATATAGGTATGAGGACCCGCGCGCAAACTGCTCCGCTCCTGTTATTATGGATCTTCCTCTTTACATAGGTATCAATCTTCATGAACCTTCACCACAATACGCTGCAGCTGCTATCAGACGTGTCCAAGTGGGACGCGGACAGTTTCGTATTTGACAAGGAGAATTTCCGTATTGAGAAAGACAACGCTACGCCGTTAGATGGTGAATCGGACGATCCGGTCCCTGATGGAGCAAGGCAGAATGATCCCCTGGAGAGTGGAGATAGTCTTATGTCACACTATAGGTATGTTAAAAAACTATGCGACATAAAAAACTATGTCTCATACACCCTTACCGAAATGTGACCGCCCAAAATGTTCCAAGATGAAAACCTGCGTCTCCCTTTTGAGATCACTCGTTTAGAATCAATGCTCATCTGAATTACTCTGGAGAAAAAGATATGACAATAATGGCTGTAAGTAGGTACATGTGACAATTTTCACTGACATACTTTCATATCAGGGCAGGTATCTAACGATCTAAATCTTGGTATGTCAGCAATCAGCATTTAAAAGCTTTTTGCTTTTGCCGAACCGCACTGGTGGCGGTTCAGTGCTTGGAGAGAATTGGTGTGAAAAATCTACATAGCTCCTGAAAATATCTACGTAGCTGAACTCATATTTTTATTCTAATCTTAATTACCCTGATAAGTAGGTACCTACCTAAACGCGCTGATTTATGATTATTATTAGGTGTTATCGTGGATAATTCGTCCAAGGTTTTATCATGATGTTAATTTGATGTGTTTACAAAGTTGTTTCTTTAATTTTCACTATCTCTCTAGATCCCGAAACTTCGTCCCCCATTACGTTTGGCGAAAGACATCGCGCCCGTGTGGCGTTGGCATTGGGCCGTGGGACCACCATCTCTACGTCTGCGGTATGGATTCCCATTGCGTTCTCGTGGTGGAGCGTTCTCAGGCTAAAATTGTTGCAAGAATGACCTGCGAAGAAATGTTATGCCCCGTCCATATTGCCTTCATGAAAAGTACTGGAGAGATATACGTAACAGGTACCTAACTACTGCTTGTACATTCATGTGTTTGTAATCGACTTTACTAGGGTACCTACCTACTTATTACAAGTTCATTTATTTTGGTTGCGGTCATTAACTTATGACTGATCGCCCTTGTGATAGAAGTGGAAACTTAATTGTTTGCAAGATACGCTAATCCTATTTCATTGTGTTTGCGAGATACCTATTAAAAAAATTTTGAGCATACAAATAGTGTAAAATTATAGATATCTAACCGTCTACTATTTAGAGTTGTGATATAAAAACCACATTTGAAAGTAAAAGTTGTCAGACTGATTGCCATTTGCTTTATTAGGATTAGGCTCAGATTGTTATGCACCTAGGTACCTTCCTAAGAATTTTTTTATAAACATAATTTACTTAGGTACCTAAGTATGTAGGTAACTACATATATTTGTTGACCTGATTATATCATTGAAAATAACGAAAACGCCATACTGCGACAAACGAAGCGAAGCACCATCTCGAATATGTTATTAACTTATTACTTTCTGCATTACGTTTCTACACCTCGCGGGAATATCCGGTAGCCAATATCAAAAGTTAATAGAACCAGTCGGTTCATTTCGTCTCTTGGGACTTGGCCGGATTTCTTGTCCTTTATTTATTAATAGCTCTTTCTCGCGATTTTAACCACGTTCCGTTCCACGTAAAAATATAAGCCCATGCTGCTCTTAGAAAGGTACAGCTTTCCACTGACGAAAGACTTTTACAAATCGGTCCGGTATTTTCTGAGCATATATAACTAGGTATAATACATATATAAATACAAAAAACTCCTCTTTATAATTAGGGTAGACTTTAGCGGAGTTATCTATACCTAGGAGCAGTGATAGCCCGGACGGTTAAAGAGCCGGCCGAAAATCAGTGAGGCTCGGGTTCGAATCCTGGCATGTACCAATGAGTTTTTCAAAAACTTACGTACATATTTATCACTAGCTCGACGGTGAAGGAAAACATCGTGAGGAAACCCGCAGGTCTCAGAATTAATTCTGAGATATGTGTAAACAGACCAGGTCCGGCGATGGGCTCACCACCTATCACGTTTAGGGGTCCAATATATCTCGTGAAATGTGGGTATATCCAGTAAAGGAATACCTCTGCCTACCCCCTCGGGGATAAAAAAGGCGTGAGATTATATTTATTATATATTTATTATCTAGGTATACCTAATACAGAGTTTTTTTTTTTTATGAATCAGGGCGGGAATTAATGCGGTCGCTGGCAAAAGCGAGTTTGAAATAAAGTTGCTCCACTTTACTAGTAGATAGTTGTTCCAAGAATGAGACCATAAGAATTTTTTAAGACATCTGTAGAAAACCCTAAAAATGATATAAAAATAAAAATGATTGAGCCGGATTAATCGTATTTTTTTTGCAGATAAATGGAAGCACTGCGTCCATGTATTCTCCAAAGATTATGTATATATGAGGTCTTTTGGGCAGAAGGGCAGTCGATTGGGCATGTTTAGATCTCCAGAGGGCATTGCAACCGATAATGCTCAGCACCTGATTTACGTCGTTGATACTGGCAACGATAGAGTACAAGTGAGAAAACTTTTTTTTTATTGTGTAGTTTTTAAATCGTGGTTGTGAAGCTTTTTTACGGTGACACCGGTGATAGCTCTTTTGATGATGGTGATGCCTATTCCATTACTGGTAAGGGCATGCATGTACCTACCAATAATAATAATAAATTGTGGGGAACAATTCACACACGGTTATTTAGCCCCAAACTAGGCAGCGCCTGTACTATGGGTACTAAACAAGTTAAAAAACTGATAAACATACTTAAATAAATATTAAACGACCCGAACGACGACGAGACACAAAGCCAACATACATGTTCTTGCACACAAATGTTGGCCCCCAGCGGGGATCGAACCCTGCACATCCGACTTGGAAGGCAGGGTCACTACCAACTGAGCCAACAGGCCCGTCAATTAGTTATTAAATTTTTATTTTACGAACATATTTATCACTAGCTGGACGGTGAAGGAAAACATAAACCTGCGATTGTCTACAAACTTAATGGCAATATTTTTATTTTAACGTACTTTGCTTCTTCCGTAAATCTATCATTACCGCCAGTGTAAGTAGAGCAAGCTCTGACAGCGTAACAAATAAAGTACAAACGAAAAATACAACTCTATGAAACAGCACGCGAGTCCTGCGGCAATGGACTCACCACCACTCCAGTCACGTTTAGGGATTCGAAAAATTTACTGGTAAATAGTGGGTCGGTAACTACTAGGTACCAGAAATGGAATGCATCTGCCATCCCCGTGGGGCATATATTTATCGGTAGGTATATATGTTAACTGTGGTGAGCCATTATTTATTCTATAACACCAACAAATATTATAGGTTCTGCAACCAGACGGAAAATTTGTGGACCAAATCGGTGTAGCAGTGAAACAACAGTCGTTCAATACCGCTTCTGTATGGGAAACTAAAGAAATAACATGCACGGAACTAAACGCACCAACCAGCGTTGCAGTGACGAACGACCGTGTTATTATATTAGACAGCGGGAACAGACGAGTAAAAGTTTACAATAAAAACGACAAGAATAAAATAGTGGAGTTTGGAGCGTTGGGGCAAAGGAAGGGGCAATTCAGACAGCCAGAGGTACTCGCTGTTGATCCAATGGGATTCATACTTGTCGGTGATTCAGGAAATTGCAGAGTGCAAGTTTTTAAACCAACCGGTCAGCTGGTAAGAGTCTTCGGAGGCCTAGGCACAGAGCCGGGTAAGTTTGGTTGGATATCAGGCATACACGTCACAAAGGAGTTAGACATAATTGTAAGTGACACCAAGAATCGGAGCGTAAATTTCTTTTAAGTAACAGAAAGATTGTATAACAATATTTTATTATGTAAACAAATTCCGAAAAATATACATACGTAAGTTATTGCAAATTAAAAACTAAAATATCTTACAGATTGTAATATAGCACAAATTATGTCAAATACTTAATAAATGATTATAAAGAAAAATAATTATTTGATTGCATATCTCATAAAAATTGCTTATCAATAAGAATATCACAAGAAAATAAGATTCACGATATACAAAGATAAATGTGAATGATTCCGACAGAGATTCCTTAATCATAGTTAGTAATCAAACAAAATTATATTATGGCTTAGAACAAGGGCACATGAGATAACTACAATAAAATTGTGACAATTATTTATATCAACATTATTTAGTTATATTTTAATACGCAAGTATTGGACGTCACAGCTACACTTCATTACGAAATTTATTCAATTCTCTACATCTAAAACTGTGTCACAAATAATTAATACGTTAGGTGTAACATCATTGTAACATAGACAAACCCTTGTAAATGACATGTGGAAAAGCTTGTAGATGGATACAAATGTTTATTCCATTTGGTCAATATTATTAATTCCGTTGGGTTAGTTTAATCTTTCAAAATAAGAACAGACAAAAAACAACATGGGCTCTTTTCCATTACACCGTCACGATTTCTCATACATAATCTCACGCCTCTTTTCTATTGGGGTAGGCAGAGACAATAGACTGCTACGACTTGGCTCTCTCTCATTCTCAGATTTTTTATGGGAAGAAATGTTAAAAACATTTTTTTAATACAGATTGTCGTTTTGTATTAGTTTAAAACCGTGTAATGTAAAAGAGCGTATTGAATACTAATATATGGCTGATATCAGTCTCGAATAGGTGGTACAATTATTTATAAACTACAAATTATTTACATTACAATTTCGAAACTGATAGCTTATTGGTCTATTTATAACACAATCATTGCATAGACAGAGCACACGATTCTAATATAATATTTGATGTAACTCACTCAGACAACATTCCATATCCGTTTCAATCCTGTCTTACTTGCAAAATAGACATTTAGTATTTTGATCATCTAATATTCTAATTTAAGCCATTACGGCATGGCTTATTAGAGCAAAAAGTTACTTGTAATTAAATATTAAAACTTAAGTATAATTAAAACCAATGATATGCCTTACAAATAGCTTCACAGACAAAATGACATTCGTCACTTTTTTTGTTAAATTTCAAGGGGGTAGTTCTAAAAATAAAAATCTCATAGTAACAACAAAATATGTATGACCAACCCATTTCTTGTATAAAAATAACATATTTAATCCAAGTAATTTATGCATGATTGGTATTTGTATGCCTTAGAGACAAATAAAGATTTACTATTTAATTCGTCGAACACCCGCTTGTTTCCAAACAGCACCCGTAACAATTAAAAATCAATTGTGTTCTATTTTATTGACTTGAGAGGTTAACGTTAAGGATACGAAATTTCAATGAGTTACCTGCATTTTGTTTAGATTAAACAAAACTAAGCAGTAATTTTAAATTTTCTATAACAATGACATGACAAGTGATGCGACAAGAGGCACCTGACATACTAAAAACTGAGTTCTATTACAAGATATCAATATAATTGTACCCTAAAAACAACAATTAAATTTAACAATAGCAATAAATTCCATATTCCGCTCTATCGAGTTTCAATAATGAATTGTTTCTGCATGACTTCACAAGTGCCCCAATGAATAAACAATACTCTTATGACTTTCTAAATACTAAAGGCACACAATGGTTGCGATACTAAGATCAGTTTCATGAAAATTACTGCAAAATATTTTTTAACACTTCAAAGCATAATTGTTATTTAAAAGGACAATGGATGCTTGATATTGTCAAAATTAAGTGAGGCCTTTAATTAATTCTTTTCACAAATCTTATAAAACATTACATCTGAGCAGAGCACCTAGGTATCCTCTTCCTAACATCGAGAGAAACTAATGAGTATCCTTGACAATATGCAAACTCAAGACTGCAAAAAAAACTAAAACAAGTCTACTATAGCCAAGGATCAGGTATTAACCTATATTTACCTAGGATGAGCGACATGGTTGACATCTGGTTACTGAATGACTTTCACCGAGTACTACGGAGTCATTTTCTGTTGGCGGTCCTTCACTGCAGTCATGCTGTCTCTGCAATTTAATGCAAGATTATTAAATATATTGGGTTAACCTGGCAACATTGAATGTAGCAGTCATTAGAAAAATGCTTTTACATATTTGACTTATTCCTTAGTTTAAGAACACATGTACCCTAATCTGTAATGTAAGTTCATCGTAACAAATATGTACAATTTTATTAAAATTTTGCACAATTAAACATTGTTGTAAATTGTATGTAAACACAACATAATGTTTTTGTTTAATAAATTTAAACTTTTTGTAGTTGAATTACAAACATCACTTGGGAAAGCATTTAATCTACTGTACAATAGTTCCAAGTCCAGACCAGATTATGCATTGAAATATTTGGTTACCTTTAATTCTGTCGCCAAACTGCGAAATGTGTCTTCTACATTTGTGTTATCTTTAGCAGAAGTTTCCATAACAAACATAATTTCAGGAACATAGCGACAAAATGATTTTGGTTCGTCAGGCTCAACCTCTCTCTGTTCTGTTAAGTCACATTTGTTGCCAATCAGGGAAACTATGACGTTTGACGAAGTATACCGCCTGACTTCCTCAATCCACTTTTGTAAGGATAAAAATGTTGATCTTTTTGTTATATCATACACTGAAAAAAGTTAAATTAAATAAATACATAACTGCACATTACTATTTTGTATTCAGTGTTCTTGGTTTTTTCTAAAGAATAAAGTTTTTGTAGCAAAGTTATTAATATTTTTAATACTATAGTCCTGTCTGCTTATACATGCATCATATGATGGTATGCTAATGTTAAGCCATCATACTAATACAAAAACAATCATTATTATTAACAATCTTGCAATGTTAATTAACAGCGTAAAATAACTTGGAAGCTACATTATAGCGAGTGATTGAAAAAACAGGAATTAATTTAGTACAAGAGTTCACAACAAATATGCTTCATGACTGTGTTATCTGCTGTAGGATTATTAATATGATTAATCATGTATGAGTCACAAGTGAACGGACAAACTGCAACAACAAATATTAAGTCTGAGAGGGCGTACCTATTATAACTCCGTTTGCAGAACGATAGTAGCTCTGTGTGATGGTTCTGAAGCGTTCCTGCCCTGCGGTATCCCATATCTGAAGCTGGAATCATAGTCTCATCTAACGACATTGCATCAAAACTGCATCGCCACAGCGGAAATTGAATTAAATGTGCAACTCACCTTGACCTTCTTCCCATCCACAATTAACGTTTTCATTGAAAAGTCTACGCCTATCGTATTGCCGTGCCTTTCTATGAAATTTCCCGATTTCAGCCGCTGTACTATACATGTTTTTCCTGTCCCACAGTCACCAATAAGCACAATTTTAAATAAATAGTCGAATTGTTCGTCTGGCACACTCATTAACGTATGAGGATTGCGGGTGCTCATGTTTAAATTAAATTAAAATTGCGAATATTTTTTTATGTTTACGTTTTGCACATGACAGCCATTTTCATTTTTTTTTTGTTGTTTCACCCCTTACAGGGTAGGCAAAGGCGTTACGCCATGCAGCCTCGTCATTAGTTAATGATATCCTTATGTAAATGGCTCTGCTTCAGAGTCCATGCACAAAAATACAGTGTCTTTAACACTTTCTACATCCCTAACGTGCCCTAACTTGGTTATCAGTAGAATGATAGCACTTTTACTGACGACTTTATTGTGACTTTTTGAGGCAATCCAAAAATGTCCATATCTCGCATTTTATCGAATTTCCCATTCACTGCACACTTTCACAGACACTATCACTATTATGAGTCAAAACCCGAAATACACAGCAAAATGAAAATAAAACATGACGTCCCTCTTCGGATTCCCGCCAAAAAGCCGCCATTTTCATTTTGTCAGTTGTTGACTGTTGTCTTTCTTGTTTTAAGGCATTGGCAATATAGCTATCAGCACTAAACACGACACGAAATTAAAGATCTTTAGCTCTGCCTTAGAGTCTATGTACAAAAATCTTTTACACGGTAAGTTGGTAATCGACAGTACAACGAAAGTACACTTTTACCGAAGATTGAAGCGGCTTCTGGAGGCAATCCAAAAATATCCATCCATCCTAAGTATTTTATTAAACCCATTCACTGCACACCTTCACGGACACTTGCCACATATTATTCTATCACTATTATGTATTATTCTATCACTATTATAAGTCCAAACCCGAAATACTTAAACAGTACGATGAAAATTTTACAAAAAACATTACGTCCCTTTTCAAATACCTGCCAAAAAAAGCCATTGAAGGCAAGGTGTAAAGAAAGTGGGCAAGTTGACCTATTTTATAAATTGATGGAGCCGCGGCGGCATTCCCGAAAAAGTGTGACGTAGGTATGCGTCGTTCCAGTGCAAGCGAGAGCGCGCAACGAGCGACAAAGAGGCACAATCCATTCCATCAGTATTTTCTTATGACGTTGTCACGTTCAACTATCGTCAGTAAAGCGACTTTACAGACAACCGATTTTTTTAACTGCGTCTAAGTTAATTGAGTTATCGACATAGCTCAAAGTATTATCAAGCTGAAGTGGCAGTTTGCCACCCATATCTCGCCATCCACCTATATGTGGTAAGAACGCGATCTTTGAGTATTAAACCAACACTCAAAGGACGCGCTACACTGACTGACTCATGTAATAGTGTTCTGTGGACTGACTGATTGTACTTGATTGACAGTTGACATGCATGACATTGACGTAACAAATATGACATGTGGGGTGGTTCTTTCTGTGCAAAATGGTAAATTCTATCTATCACTTTGTAAAGACCGTACCTATATCTTAGTGTATATCATACTCCATGGTCTTATTATTGTCGTTGATTATGTTTTTGACAGACTTTGTCACACAATAACAAAAAATACATTTTTGTGCTTTCACACCAAACCTTTATTTTAATTCTAAATCGATCCTAAAAACTTAATATGGTAGCAGAGCGTTAATATCGATCGAAATAAAGATAGTCAGCAAACATGTCGAAGATACGGATTGATCCTTTAACTAAGGACAACTACGACACTTGGGCAATACAAGCTGAAGCTGTGCTACTGAAAGACAAGCTATGGAAATACGTGCAAACTATCCCAAGCTCTGTGGAGTCAAGTCCTGAGGACATTGAAGGAGACAGGCAAGCAAAATCAACATTGATTCTTATAATCGCTCCTTCGGAACTCAAACAAATCAAGTCATGCAAAACAGCAAAAGATATTTGGGATAAACTGAGAGAAATATATGCAAGGAAAGGTCCAGCTCGTAAGGCGACTCTTCTAAAACAGCTGATACTTACTAAACTAGAAGGGAACAACACGCGAGAACACCTGAACAGGTTTATGGACACTGGATAAACTAGCTGATATGGGAGTTACCATAAATGAAGACCTGTTAACCATCATGATGCTCTACAGTCTTTCTCCAGAGTATGAAAACTTCAGAGTAGCCATTGAAAGCAGGGACACACTACCTAAACCAGCTGAGTTGAAAACAAAAATACTAGAAGAAAGCGAGGCTCGACATCAAACTCAAACTGAACCAACGAGTTCTCAAGCTCTTCAAGTTACGCATAATGCTAAAACATGCAAAATATGTAAGAAGAAAAACGTTTACTTCAAAAACAGCTCTCATAAAATCTGCACAAACTGTTGGTCTAACCAAAATAAGAAGAAGAAGAAGGTGACTTCACGAAATGAAACGTCAAACCATGTTGAAGAAGACTGTCTACTAAACGTTCAACCTACACTTACTAACAGTAACTGGCCTACTGGACAGTGGCTGCACTTCTCACATGACCTACGCAACAGAACACTTTACAACGATAAAGGCAGACTCTAGCAAACTTAACTTCGCTTCGAAAGACCAATCAACCCAGATTAAAGGACGAGGTACAGTCAAAGTTGTAACCAACGAATATGGCACAGTAAACCTTTTAGAAACGCTGTACGTACCTACCCTTACAAGTAATCTACTATCGGTTGCAAAAATAACTCATAATGGTGGCACCGTAACTTTTACTGCAAACAAAGCTACACAACAAAATAATGATGACCGCTGTAAAGGAAAATAATCTTTACTATGTCAAAACGCAAATTAAACATGGTTGCACAGTGACACCCGAAACAAACATGGTGACAACTCAAGAAAACTCCATCGAAGACTGGCATCGCAAATTGGGACACATGAATGGCAAAGACCTTCACCTAGCATTGAAAAACGAGATCGGCTTAAACTTCGAGAAAGATGAGGTATTGTCAGACTGTGAGGCCTGCATTCAAGCCAAAATGACTCAAGTGCCAAGTCCTAACCCAAGAACTACGCCTAGAACTACGCAACGTCTAGAAATTGTACACAGCGACGTCTGTGGTCCTATCAAAACGCCTAGCACCGTGGGTAACAAATACTTTGTTACATTCATCGATGACTACAGCAGATATGGCCGCGTATACTTTCTGAAACACAAATCTGACGTACTACAAAAGTTCAAAGACTATAAAACTGAGATGGAAAACTTTACTGGCAATAAGATAAAATTTTTGCAAACTGACAACGGTACTGAATATATAAACAAAGAATTTCTAAATTACTTGAAGGCAAACGGGATAGCACAACGACTATCGGCACCCTACACGCCACACCAAAACGGTCTTGCAGAACGGAAGAATCGGACACTAGTGGAGAAAGATAGAGCTATGATTATCGGTTCCAAAGCCCCGATGCATCTATGGGCTGAAGCAGTTAATACAGCTAACTATTTGGCAAACAGAAGCATCAATAGCGCTATTGGAAATCAAACTCCATTCGAACGATGGGTACTAAGAAAGCCCTGTGTTAACCACATGATACAAACTCTCTAGAGCAAACACAAACGCCTAGAACAAAATTAATTGAATTGGATTTTGAGAATAACGAAGAAGACACAACCGAAAGCCATCTGAATGACAGTGTTTATGAAGAATCCCTTGAGCAAGTAGATGAAATCGAAAGCACATCTCCTGAAATTGAAAACGTTGACAATATACAGCAAGACGAACCAAACATTGATGAACCTGAAAATGTAGAACCTATACCAAACCAATGGTGTCTACGAGACAGATCATTGATACGTATGCCACAACGGTACGATGATTTCGTACTGGCAGCTGCTGATGAAGTTAATAAACTCGGAGAACCTACTTCATACAAAGAAGCACTAAATTCATCTGACAAGGACAAATGGCTCGAAGCAATGCTGAGCGAGATCTGAAAACGAAACGTGGGAACTTGTCAAATTACCAAAAGGTAGAAAAGCTCTACCAAGCAAATGGGTTTACAAAATTAAAATGAATCCAGACGGCACCATCGAATGCTACAAAGCAAGATTGGTTATCAAAGGTTTTTCACAAACACCTGGGGTAGACTACGACAAGACATTTAGCCCGGTGGCTCGACTGAGCACCATCAGAGCTGTACTTGCTACAGCAGTCAAACAAAACTTGAGACTTCTGCAATTCGACGACACAACTGCATTCCTGAAAGGGAAAGTCGAAGAACAGATCTTTATGAAACAACCTGCAGGCAATGACGGCACCGACCGTGTATGCCTTTTAAAACGAAGCCTGTATGGATTAAAGCAAGCTCCACGCTGCTGGAACATCTGCATTAACGACTTCTTGTTACAATCAGGGTTTATCCAGTCAGAAGCTGATCCATGCCTATACACATGAGTAAGAGGGACAAAGAAAGTCCACATCGCTTTGTATGTCGACGACGGACTCGTAGCCAGCAATAATATTGAGGCTGAAACCGAATTTATTAACGAGCTACATAAGAGACTAAAGATCAGAACGTCACCTGCTACATATTTCCTAGGAATGGAAATCAGCAAAGTGGATAACACGATCACACTGCGTCAGACATCGTATACAAAGAAGCTTTTACGAAAATTTAATATGAGCAACTGCAAGTCTGCACCGACACCTATTATTAAAGAAAACATGGGAGGAGGAGAAGAACAAGGAACACAAGCTGAACCAAGCTTTCCTTACAGACAGGCTGTAGACGCACTGACATACTTGGCAGTAGCCACAAGGCCTGATATATCTTACGCTGTCGGAATGGCATCAAGACATCTTGAAGCGCCAACTGCAAAGGACATTGCACTCGTCAAAAGAATTATACACTATCTCAAAGGAACCTCTGAAATCGGTCTAACATACAAGAAGGACACACTAGAGAAAATGCTTTGTTATAGTGATTCTGACTTTGCTGGAGATCAATCTACTGGCAGGTCCACATCTGGCACTGTATGCTTACTCGCCGGAGCTGCAATCAGCTGGAGATCGCAACGTCAAAGTGTTGTATCGATTTCGTCAACTGAAGCAGAAACAATCGCAGCTAGTGAGGCTTCACAAGAACTGATATGGCTAAACTGTCTATTGAAGGATCTGATGAAGCTGAACAAGCCCACACTGTATCTTGACAACGAGTCGGCAGTAAAGCTCTCTCAAAACCCAAAATATGAGTACCACAAGCGTACAAAACATATTAAACTGAAACATTTCTTTGTCAGAGAATGTGTAGCCAACGGAGAACTTGAAGTGAAACAAGTGGCTTCAGAGCTACAACTAGCAGACATGCTGACCAAACCACTCTACGGGCCCAGACTGCAAGATTTGAGTAAAAGAGTTGGTCTCAACAGTATCTCTCGATCCTGAAAAAGGTTGGGAGGGTGTAAAGACCGTATATCTTAGTGTATATCATACCTACTCCATGGTCTTATTATTGTCGTTGATTATGTTTTTGACAGACTTTGTCACACAAAAACAAAATAGTACATTATGATACAGGTGTGCTAAGTTGACCATTATATACAAGGCGATATTGTGTGCGCACGAGCGAAAGCGAGTGCGCCATAAGAAAGCCGCGTATATTATGGTCACAGGCACACGTGTTTCATACGACGTTTTTCAACACACTTGCTCAAGACGACGTTTTTCTGAGAAAGAATGAGCGTTCTTGCCGGTTTTCCATTTTAAAAATTTTTATCGGCTGGCCGCTAAATACTTACATTTCACTCGATTTTGATGGCAAAAGACTATCGCACGCGTTTTTCGCCTCGTTACGTATGTCCGGCGGAGTTAATAAAAGGTTTTCTTCATGTTCTTCACTTGAAGTAGACATTTTCGTTAATAATAAACTTCACAATTAATCCAAACTTCGTCAAAGTGGGTAGTTGACAGCATCGAAATTAAATTGCGAGTAGTCATACATTAAAAAGATTATCCCAAAAAACCTCAAAATATGTATTTCGATTTTCAATTTACAATTATAGAAAATTTAAAAATAATAAAACAATCACAAAAAGTGCTGCAATTGAGTACTACAAACTATGACGTCACGGTTTGCTATTTCAGTACATTTTCCATAGTAAAATTTCGTTTTGACAGATCGTAAAAAGTGACTGATTTGACTAGGTAGGACACAACCCTATTATTTACGAAAAATGGCGCGTTGTTTTTTATTCTTGCCGCGATACAGATGCGCCCGCAAGGCTAAGGTGCGAACTAGATCGGCCAACAGCCAAGATTAAAAATATAATTAAGTTTAAATGTAATGTTTAAAACAGAAATTACATATAATTTTAAATGAATTTAAGTTATTTTTTAATAATAAAGCTGGATTTACCATTTACTGTTATTTTTCGCATAAGTACTGTTTGTTGCTAAAATAAAACGTTATAACCCGACTAAATCATATCGCTTCTTCTTCTTCTTACTTACGACTTGGACTAGGGTACAAATGTAAATTGGTCGGGTTAATAAACTAAAGGCACTCGTTCAATAATATACTGAAAAAGCACGCGTTTAATATCTAGGATTATGAGCCAAAAATCGGTGGAATAAAAACGTCGTTTTGAGCAAGTGTGTTGAAAAATACATTTTTGTGCTTTCACACCAAATCTTTATTTTAATTCTAAATCGATCCTAGAAACTTAATACACTTTCTGCGGGCCAATTCTACTAAGTGTCAACGGTCATAGTTGGATGAAAATGAGATGTCAATGGTCACTCAATGGTGTTATATTGTCACTTTTCAGAGCAAAATTAAATAACACTATCGACTGACCATGTAATTGTCATTGTCATCCAACTGTAACAGTTGACATTTAGTAGAATTGGGCCCTGGTTTCTTTTTTTTGCCACAGGCCCCCTGGTTACTGGGGGCCAATTCCACTAAATGTCAGCCATTCTCATCGAACTATCATTCCATTATGCTGCAACTGGCAACTATGACATCTAATTTGTATTCCACTAAAATCATAGTGGCATTACAATGCAATGACTATGGACTACGTTAGGTGTTGCCTACCATATATAACTATTACTACCATGCGTGTCATTAGTTTTATTTCGGGTTTTCGGCACTAAAATCTTTAGATGATTGATTTTATTTATGGTACATGTGACATTTCGATAAGTTTTGAAGAAACTTGTGTATTTTTGTGCATAGACTCTGAATCAGAGCTAAAATCTGAATTTCGTGTCGTGTTTAGGGCTGATGGCTAAATTGCCAATGCCTTAAAATAAGGGAATAAAAGCAATCACTGGACAGCGCCATTCCATGGTAGGAATCAAAGATATTGTATTGTCTTTGGTAGTAGGAATAGTAGAATACCAAAAGTGGTCAACAATGATAGTTGAATGATTGTGAAAACTGACAGTTAACAGAATACGAAAAGTTTCAAAATTTGACATAATATCACCATTGAGTGACCACAATCATGTAATTGTCATACAACTATCACCGCTGTCATTTAGTAGAATTGGCCCCGTCTGTGACAATACTGACAATCTATCTGTGACAAGTGACAGACAACGGCTTTTTGGCGGGAATCCGAAGAGGGACGTCATGTTTTTTGTTTAATTTTCATTTTGCTGTGTATTTCGGGTTTTGACTCATAATAGTGATAGTTTATTATGTGGCAAGTGTCCGTGAAAGTGTGCAGTGAATGGCAAATGCGATAAAATGCGAGATATGGACATTTTTGGATTGCCTCAAAAAGTCACAATAAAGTCGTCAGTAAAAGTGCTATCATTTTACTGATAACCAAGTTAGGGCACGTTAGGGTTGTAGAAAGTGTTAAAGACACTGTATTTTTGTGCATGGACTCTGAAGCAGAGCCATTTACATAAGGATATCATTAGTTAATTAGTTAATACTAATGAATTATTATTAGTTAATACTAATGACGAGGCTGCATGGCGTAATGCCTTTGCCTACCCTGTAAGGGTCACCCCTTACAGCAAAACAAAAAAAAAAGCAACAACAAAAAAAAAAAGTGATAGACAACTGACAACAACTGGACTTTTTGGCGGGAATCCGAAGAGGGACGTCATGTTTTTTTGTGTTTGTTTTCATTTTGCTGTGTGTTTCGGGTTTTGACTCATAATAGTGATAGTTTATTATGTGGCAAGTGTCCGTGAAAGTGTGCAGTGAATGGGAAATTCGATAAAATGCGAGATATGGACATTTTTGGATTGCCTCAAAAAGTCACAATAAAGTCGTCAGTAAAAGTGCTATCATTTTACTGATAACCAAGTTAGGGCACGTTAGGGTTGTAGAAAGTGTTAAAGACACTGTATTTTTGTGCATGGACTCTGAAGCAGAGCCATTTACATAAGGATATCATTAACTAATGACGAGGCTGCATGGCGTAATGCCTTTGCCTACCCTGTAAGGGTAGAAACAACAAAAAAAAAAAACTGACAATCACAAATCATCACAATCAGAAAAAAGCGCGGGAAGCTTGAAGAAGATAGGCGCCAATTTAAATTTTCAATAATTTAAAATAAAATTACGCTGCGTACAGAGTTTATTATTGGAATAAAAGCTTTTTGAACATCGTTATGGCCGGTCGGGGACGGAAGCGACGTAAGAAGAAGGACGAAGATGATGGAGATCCGGAGACTGCTGCGGTGCATGATTCGGGCTCGGATTCGGAATCTGTAAAATCAATGGAAGACACAGATAAGTACCTGCCCTTTAAAGTTGCGAACTATGTTCGGTTTTACCCTGAAGACGGGGGAAACTTTGAATATATAGTATTTTTGGAAAGCACGGACTTGGAAAAACCTATAGGTACAAGAGACATGATGGCGTTGGCTAATTATGTCAAAAGATACAACAAAGGCGTTAAACAACTACAACGTATAAATAAATCTAAAGTGGGCGTTATATTTGAAAGGCCGGCGCTAGCCAATGCCGCTTTAAATAATGCAAATTTCTTAACGACACACAAGCTCAAAGCTTTAATACCGGCTGCCGCCACAGAAGTCACTGGTGTTATTACTCATGTGCCGACTGATCTTTCTAACAAGCAAATTTACTCTGCATTAACTAGTACCAAGAACATTGTATCTATTCGACGTTTCATGCGCAAAACAGTTGTTAATGGAATCCCTGAATTTCAACCAACAAAAACAGTTTCAATTACTTTTTCTTGTCCTGTGTTACCAGAAAGTGTGGACCGGAACAGTTGGCGGTTTGAGGTGAGGCCATACATTCCTCCCGTCAAGCAGTGCCTGCGATGTTTGAGGTATGGGCATATAGCTAAATATTGTAAAAACTCTGAAAGATGTTCAATCTGTGGTGAAGGACATAATTTCCGTAACTGCACAGTTCAGTCCAAAGATGCTGTCTGCTGCCATTGCAAAGGGAACCATATAGCCATCTCTTCAGCATGTGCTGTAAAACAAGAAAAAATACAACTTAATAAGGAGAATTTTCAAAAGAAAAGTTTTGCTGATGTTTTGAACAAAAATAACACACACTTCCCTCCTCTAAGTAAAAAAGATCAATTTTTATCACTTTTAAACTCGGATATTATTCTTAAAGTTATTACAGAATCTTTAGTAAAATTAATAACTTCTAATAAAAATAATGACAAATCAATTAGTACCCAAAATATTAAGGTTGTCCTTCAAGAGACTTTGAAACACCTAACTGCCTAAAATTTCTTTTAATATTTCTTTTCCTTTTTGTTCCATTATGGATAGTATTAATATCGTACAATGGAATGCTCAAAGTTTGTTACACAATCGCCATATTTTTAATTACTTTCTTGTGGACAATAATATACATATAGCCATAGTATCTGAGACCTGGCTCAAGCCGCGTCATAGATTTAATATTCGTAGTTATGATACAGTTCGTTTAGATTCAGGTAACGCTCATAATGGTGTTGCCATCCTTGTTCATCACAGCATATCTTATAGTAAAATAGATACATTTTATGATGATTCATTACAAAATATTGCTATACGCATCAAATATGCTAATAACAAAGAACTTTCTATTGTAAGCTTCTATAGTCCAACTAATTGCAACCCTGCTTTTTCTAAGTCAAAATTAGACAGACTGATTTCTTAGCAGGGGACTTTAATGCCCTTCACACATCTTGGGGATGTTCTTCTTCTAACTGTAGAGGTAAGGATGTACTTGAGTGTGTGGATGACAATAACCTAGTTTTACTTAACGATGGCCAAATGACTACAGTAGGTTCTCACATCTGGAGGCAAAATGCTCTTGACTTGACCATAGTTTCTCCCAGCTTGGCTTTGGAGTCTGATTGGTTGGTTCATGATGACCCCTTAGGCAGCTATCACCTTCCTGTAATCACAAAAATTACCATTAATAACAGCAATACTAATTATTTTGATATTCCTGACAGTATACCTTTTCCATTTTCTATAAATTATAAAAATGTTGATTGGGACATTTACACCTCAAATGTTGATTTATTACTTCATAGTTTCTTACCAAATACTCAAAACCCTAGTCAGTGTTACAATGATTTAATTGATATTTTACGTTTGGCACTTAGAAAATCTATCCCAAATTTTAATGATTCTACAGCCCAATGTTTACAATCCCAGAGTGGTTCTAACACCAAAAAAAAGAAAAAGATCCCACTCCCTTGGTGGAATTCTAATTGTGTAACAGCTGTTATAAATTGTAAAAATGCATACTTAAAGTTCAAGCAAGATCCATCACAAGAAAATTATATTAATTTTAAGAAGCTTCAGGCTAAGAAAAAATATACACTCCGGTTTGAGAGAAGGGCTAGTTGGGTTAGGCTATGTGAGCATTTTAACAGAACTACACCTATGTCAGTCATTTGGTCATACATGCGCAAATTTAATAGAAGTTACTCACCTTCAACACATACAAATTCGGATTTGTCTTGGATTTTTGATTTTCTTAAAAAATATACACCAGATACCGTCGAGCCAGCTTTCCAGGTGAATTCTCTAACTTCATCTTCTGATGACGCCTTCTTTCTGAAACATTTCACATTTCTAGAATTAAATACAGCAATTTTATCCAGAAAGGACACAGCTGCTGGCCTCGATGGTATTCCATACAAAATGCTCAAATGTTTATCTAATAATGCCAAAACTGTTGTGCTTAACATGTATAATCTTCTTTGGGATAACTGTATAATACCTGATGACTGGAAGACTGATTGCTTGGTACCTATCTTAAAACCTAATAAAGATAAATCCCATTTTGACTCTTACAGGCCTATTGCTTTATCTTCATGCATGGGAAAGATTTTTGAACAACTTCTTAAACATAGACTTGAATACTACATAGAAAAGAATAGAATATTACCTTCCAATCAATTTGGATTTAGAAAAGGTCGCTCTTCAAGGGAGAGCATATCTCATTTACAATTAGATATTTTTAATGCATTCCGGAGTAATAATGCTGTAGTTAGTGTATTTTTTGATGTGGTGGGGGCTTTCAATAATGTAAATCACCATATACTGTCCACTGAATTGGCTGCAATTGGTATACCTGTAAAATTTATACAATGGATTTTTTACTTTTTGCATGGTAGAAAGGTATATGTTAAGTGCAATGGTAGGCTTATAGGTCCTAGATTATCCTATAAAGGCACCTGTCAAGGTAGCATACTTAGTCCCTTATTTTTTATACTTTATATTCATAAACTTAATATAATTTTAGGTACACAGGTCTCCAACCTTCAATATGCTGATGATTTAGTAGTATATTTTGCAGGCAATAATACAAGTATTGTAGCTTCTGTGATAAATGATGCATTACTCAAATTACAGTCTTATTTTGAATATCTGAACTTGGACATAAGTACTGACAAATCTAAAGTATTAGTATTCAGCAAGATAGGTTCTTTTAAAGTTAAAATTGAGTATGATAACCTGGTGTTGCCTTCAGTAACACAGGCCAAATTTTTAGGGATATTGTTTATGAATAACCTTACTTGGAATAAATATGTTGATTGTGTGATGGACAGAGCCAGAAAGGCTCTTAATGTTTTGAGGTCTCTTGCAGGAACATCTTGGGGCTCAGACCCTAAAATCCTTCTTACTCTTTATAAATCCCTGGTTCGCAGCCATTTTGAGTATGGATTTCTCTGTTTCTCATCAAACTCTAGGTTGGTTGAAAAGTTGGATGTGCTACAAAATCATAATCTTAGATTAATTACAGGAGCCATGAAAACTACTCCCATAAACTCCCTACAAGTTGAATGTAATACACCTCCACTGTCTCTGCGTTTTCAGTTTTTGAAATTCCGGTTCCTACTTAAGCTATTTTCCATTAATAATCACCCTTTAGTCAGAAAAATAATTTCTTTGTACAATAGCTTTCCCACTAACTCCCAATTATCATCCAATTACCCCTTTATTTTTAATGAGTTCTCCTATATTCTAAACTTGTTTAAGAATCACAAAATTCATACATCAAATAACTGGATGTGTTATGAGAAAGAATATGACAGTATTTTCCATGAGATGAGCATAATTATCAATAGCAAGCTGAAACTTCGCCAAGAGGTTTATGATCTCATATCAGAATATCCTAACCATAAACAAATTTACACAGATGGTTCTAAAAATGATGTCAAGGTGTCAATGGCCTTTTATGTACCTCACCAGAAGATTAGTCAAGGGTTTATGCTCAAGAAAGAATCTAGTATTTTCACTGCTGAATCTGTTGCCATTCTAACTGCATTGAAATTTGTGGAAAAACATACTGATAGAAGTTGGCTTATTATTACTGATTGCATGAGCGTATTAAAGGCCTTACAGAATTACAACCTTAGAGCCTACACAAGCTACCTGATCATGGAAATTAAAGACTTACTTCATCGCCTTTCTCTTAGAAACTTTGATATAAAACTCCTTTGGACACCGTCGCATATTGGCGTAACTGGTAACGAACATGTAGATTTTCTGGCACGATCAGTAGTTGACAGTGACAGCGGCAGCCCTGTCGACGATGTTGCCATTCCGTTTTCAGATATTGAACCATTCATTAAATCAAAAATCAAAGAAGATTGGCAAGTTTTATGGCAAGAAACCTTACTTAAAAAAGGAACTTGGTACGCCCAAATTAATTCTGAAATTGGAAGAGGTCCTTGGTTTACTAGATCTTTAAAGTATAGAAATAGAAAATATTACACAATGTTATGTCGGTTAAGATTTGGACACTGTCGCTTTAATGCCCATCTGCACCGCATGCGTATTATTCCGTCGCCCATATGTACACATTGTACCAACAACTCCATACAGACACTGGATCATATTTTCTTTGAATGTTCTGCTTTCAACATCCAACGCCTTTCACTATCAGCCAACTTGGTAGAAAACTTAAGACCTGAGAACATCCCGCGCTGCATTCAAGACATGCTAAAGAATCAGGCACTTTATTCATGCATATTTGAATATATAAACAGCACCATCAATGTTATTTGACTTAAACGAACATGACAAATTTTGAATTGGACACTTAAACGGATATGACAAATTCTGGATTGGACTAAGTCGGAAAGACTTTTACCCTGAACATAAAAATTAAAGACTTGGCCTTTCGGCCTTATCAATATAGGAAGAGATAAAAATATATAATAAAAAAAGAAAGACTTGGCCTTTCGGCCTTTTTATGTTTTGAACCAGAGAAATTATTTAAATTGGACTTGGCTTTTTAGCCTTACAACACTCCGGATCAGAGAAAACTTACAACAGACTAGGCTGTATGGGCTAGATCCCTTTGCCTTTCCCTAATGGGATAAATTAAAAAAAAAAAAAAATCATCACAATCACAATGGTGTTTGTCTTGTGTTGAGAATTTATTTTATCAATTTTCAATTAATTTCTGAAAGCGCATTCCTTTTTTCGAAGCGAACATCATGTTTTCATCATTTATACTACGTTCTGCGCTATTTTCCATTGCATTCCTCGTTCCTTTTATAATAGCCATAGAGGTAACGGCAAGTGGCTACTAAAGTTAGATAAGTTAAGTTTTAACATGTTACAGCATTTTAATACCCGATTTTAGATCCCCGAACAGTTTCAAAAGTCGAACCACACTAACAACTGGGCTGTATTGGTGGATACATCACGCTTTTGGTTCAACTATCGTCATGTAGCTAATGTTCTGTCTATATACCGAAGTGTGAAGAGACTGGGTATACCAGACAGTCAAATTATCCTGATGATAGCCGACGACATGGCGTGCAACCCGCGGAACCCACGTCCGGCGACGATATTCAATAATGCTCATGAGCATATCAATGTGTATGGTGATGATGTTGAGGTGGACTATAGAGGTTATGAAGTAAGTATTCGATTTTTGTATTTTCTTCATTAACTTATACAATGCACATCATTTTTTACGAGACTCAATGTCATCACAATGATAAATGATAGTTCAAACTAAATAAGTACAGCTAAAGTTTGTCAATAACTTCAAGAGATGATAGTATACTTGTTAGACTTCATCTCAAATTAATATCTATACTAATATTATAAAGCTGAAGAGTTTGTTTGTTTGTTTGTTCGTTTGTTTGTTTGTTTGTTTGAACGCGCTAATCTCCGAAACTACTGGTTCGAATTGAATAATTCTTTTTGTGTTGGATAGTCCAGTTATCGAGGAAGGCTATAGGCTATATAACATCACGCTACGACCAATAGGAGCAAAGATATAGTGGTAAATGTGTAAAAAACGGGAGAAATTATTTCATCTTACGGGAACTACGCGGGTGAAACCGCGCAGAACCGCTAGTAATAATATATAACATACTAGTGGTTCTACGCGGTTTCCCCGCGTAGTTCCCGTTCCCATGGGAATATGGGAATAAAATATAGCCTGTTACTCAGGGATCTTCTATGATTCGACTAGAAAATTTATTCATAACAAACATACAAAAATATAAAAATACAAATCTTTCCTCTTTATAATAGGTATTAATATAGATAGTCTTGAAAAAAATTTACCAGACTTGTTAAGATATTAGTGCACATAAAAGGATTTTGCTTATCAATGATAATACAATATCAGGTAATTTACTTATATTATTAGTATGAAATGTGACTGTGCTTAGTAGCATCCCCTTGGTCAAAATGTCTATGGTTGGAAAAACAGTGCCATGAGACTATGTCAGTGCTAAGTTGAGGCCCCTTTGAAAATATAAAGTTTTTTCTTGTTTCATTGAATACTTATTTAAATATTCGATTTCAGGTATCAGTTGAGAATTTTGTTCGTCTCCTAACAGGTCGAGTTCCGCCTGGTACACCTGGCTCTAAACAATTGCTAACCGATGAGGGTAGCAACATTCTCATTTACCTCACAGGCCATGGAGGGGACGGTTTCCTCAAGTTCCAAGATTCTGAGGAAGTAACTAGCCAAGAGCTAGCGGATGCTCTTGAACAGATGTGGCAGAAGAGAAGGTAAAATTTCTATGACCAATAAAGAATAACACTCTTTTGGTGTTAAATCATTGATTTACCTTATTCTATGTTATTCAATTTCACCATAGACTAGTTTGATATAAATCAATCCACATAAAAAATCTGTAGTGTATGTTGACTATAAAAAATAATGAGTTTGTAAACTTTCAGATATAATGAAATATTCTTCATAATAGACACATGTCAAGCATCTTCAATGTATGAAAAATTCTACTCTCCCAATATACTAGCCACTGCCAGCAGTTTGGTCGGTGAAGATTCACTTTCGGTAAGCATGTAATGTAATAGGACTCATTTATTGTTTGTATCAATATGGACTCACAGAAACAGTAATAAGTGCCCCATCAGTGAATTGTTTTAAAAATAGACTTGACAAAGATTTTAAACAATAAACACAAGTGCAGTGATATACACGCATCAGCTCAAGAGCTGCTAGTGTATTAAATAAATAATAATATAGCAGTGATAGCCCCAACGGTTAAAGAGCCAGCCGAAAATCAGTGAGGCTCGGATTCGAATCCTGGCATGTACCAATGACTTTTTCAAAAGCTTACACGTTCATATTTATCACTAGCTCGATGGTGAAGGAAAACATCGTGAGGAAACCCGCAGGTCTCAGAATTAATTCTGAGACATGTGTAAACAGACCCGGTCCGGCGATTGGCTCACCACCTATCACGTTTAGTCCAATATATTTCGTGAAATGTGGGTATATCCAGTAATGGAATACCTCTGCCTACCCCCTCGGGGATAAAAGGCGTGAGATTATATTATTATTATTATTATTGTTATTTTATAATAATAGTATGGTTAAATATTATTCTATTAGATGGCTCTAATATGTGTAACAGCACTACGGTCCCTTGATGGGTTAATTACCCATCATATTTAGGGGTCCAAATAAATAATATATATACTGGTGAAACACGAGTATTTACAGAAATGGAATACCTCTGCCTACCCCCTCGGGGATGAAAGGCATTCCTGAGCAATTTATTTTTGATGTGGCTCTATTAAAATCACATGGTATAAAAAATTTAAAAAAAAAAATTGTCACGCCTCTCATCCCCGAAGGGGTGGGTAGGCAGAGGTATTCCATTACTGGATATACCCACATTTCACGAGATACATTGGACCCCTAAACGTGATAAGTGGTGAGCCCATCGCCGGGTCTATTTACACATGTCTCAGAATTTATTCTGAGACCTGCGGGTTTCCACTCGATGTTTTCCTTCACCGTCGAGCTAGTGATAAATATGTACGTAAGTTTTTGAAAAACTCATTGGTACATGCCAGGATTTGAACCCGAGCTTCACTGATTTTCGGCCGACTCTTTAACAGTAAAGGCTATCACTGCTCAAAATATATTAAGCTTGGATATTTTACAGAGAATATTTTTTTTGTGGTAAGTAAATAAATTACTGACCTCTTATAGTGTGAGAAGGCAACATAACTAAGGTTTATTTGTATGTTCTGTAAGCCAAAATACTTTTTAGAGAAAGAAATAAAATGAACATACAATCTACTACAGGCTCTGTAAATAAAATTTATTATTCTTTTTTCATTCCTTATTTCAGCATCATGTGGACTCAGCAATAGGTGTCTACATCATAGATAGATATACTTACTATGTCCTAGAATTTTTGGAGAATGTCCATCCTAATAGCAAGAAGACTATGTCCGAATTTGTAAGTAATTTTTTCCATAGTTTTTGCTCAAATAACTAATGCTGTTACTTTGGTTTTGATGCTAAGTTGATATTTTGATCATTTAATTACAAATTTCAGCTAGCAGTCTGTCCAAAAAGTGCGTGTCTATCAACTGTGGGGGTCCGCAAAGATTTGTTCAAACGGGACCCAAGCAAAGTCCCGATAACAGACTTCTTTGGGTCCGTCCGACAAGTGGTGGTCACTACAGAGCCTATCGACATACTAGACATTCCAAAGAGGAAGAGAAAGACTGAAACTCAGTAAGTATTGTTATTATATATTTAGTTTTAAAACATGGCAATTTAGTAGAGAATGTTGTAAAACAATCTTTGAATTTTTTTTCATCCTTAAATGAAAGAATTCCTTTAGCTTCGGAGCCTATTCATTACAAAGAAACATAATATCATTCTTTCTCTTTATAATATTTGTGTAGATAAATATGTTGTTAATTTTCCTCATAAAAAGCCTTTGTAACTCAGACAGCCCTAAAATATTTTTACTATTGTTATCATGCTAAGTGAGTTATCATTTTGTTTACAGGAACAAAACCAAAATTGCAGAGAAGAAGAGTTATCTACCTCAATTCCCAATGCATCTAGTCAATACTTCTTGAAATGTGTAGAACAAATTGTTATACTAGGTACCTATAAATAATAGTACTAACTTATTAAAATTCGGTTATTAAACAGTATAAGACTTTAGTGAGTTACTTATTTTGATAACATGTTTTAATGAAGTTTGAAATTGAATCAAGACTTGATTTATCAAAGAATTTGAGGAATTAGGCTAAAAAATTTGCGATTTAAAGCTGTGCTGGAAATAATAAATCAAACAACTCAGATAATATTAAATATTTTATTTTTCTATAAGTACTAAGAATTCTTTAACATTATGTAAACACAACCGACTTTACTTTTGGAATCTATAAACAATACGTAATTAGCAACAAGTACGCGCAGCATTCATCTCACAATCTGATATGAGATCAAATCTAAAGGACTATAGCACCATTTCAGTTACGATCATAGGCCATATCTTTTTGGTCTAATATTCATTCCATTACAACTACTATAATTTCATTTCTACAGTAACTTTTACAAAAAAACCAGCGTATTCGCGGCAAAATTTACGGAGCATGATGACTATTTCTATTTATACATGATTCTGAAAAAGTCTCGCTAGACAACATATTTATTGATTTTTATTATCGGTACATAATTTTATTGGTTTATAGAATTCTAAGCCAAATCACAAATAGCCTAACGGCCGTTCCCAATATTCAATCTACGGTTCAAGATAGATAGCTATCCTCGATCCTTAGTAATCAGCTATCTATCTTTAGAAGTGGTCCCAATAGGTGCAGATAGGTGTTTGCTATCTCCAGTTGACAGTAGATAAGCCGCATATCTGAGCCCTCTCTTGCGTTCCAAAACACGCAGTGGCACTAGCACTCTCAGTGAATTTACAATGAAGTATAAATGGAATTTTGATTCATAATAAATAAAATGATATTTGTTATATTATATTACATAATATGTCGAGATTATTTAATTACTAAGATTAATTTTAAAGTGGAAATTAATACTTGAAAACGTTTGAATTTATAATAAGCACAATAATGAAATGGAACGTTCTATACTGACCAAAGAGATTTAAATTTAATAGGGCCTTATTATATTTTAATCTCTTTGATACTGACAGACCTTTTGTTTGTTACATTATTTTATTGACATGCTATGCTCATCTGTGATGCTCATGCTCTCTCAGACGACGCTCGCTCTATGTTCATTGTATTGCTTTGTGTTTTATTAATACGGTTATTTACCATTACAAAAATGTCGGCAGTAAGTATCTCAGTTATATTCTACCACGTTTATGTGACAGAATTGATTCGATATTGTGTAGGAAAGCAATTACATTGTTGTTCTTATATTTCAGCAAAAAAGCACTCCACTGACAAAAGAAGAAGTGATGCAACTGGTCAACTTAGTTGAGGCAAATCCTGTGCTTTTTAGTAAAGCCACAAATGCCAGCAACAACCAGCTCAAGGAAGCTGCTTGGTCAAAAATAACTAACACATTTAACTCAGTAGTGGCAAGTAACCCCAGAAAACCGGAGCAGCTCAGGCTTAAATGGGAGAATTTAAAAAAAACTGCCCGTAAAAGGAGTACCAAAATAAGAATGAATAATCTTAAGACTGGTGGTGGAAAACCAGAGTATATTCCACCAGATGATGCACTGGAAAAAGTTGCTGCAATTTTAGGCCCAACTTGTGACGGCTACAGCGTTTCTTTTGGAGGTGATGCAGAGGTGGAGGTCACAGAAAATGTGGAGGTGGAAGATCCTTTGATAATTGCTGTACCGTTCGTGGAAAACCCTTCATCTTCGTCCTAGGCAGAGGTATTCCATTACTGGATTTACCTACCCACTTTACACGAGATGTTCTTGGGACCCCTAAACGTGATAGGTGGTGAGCCCATCGCCGGACCGGGTCTATTTACACATGTCTCAGAATTAATACTGGGACCTGCGGATTTCCTCACGATGTTTTCCTTCACCGTCGAGCTAGTGATAAATGTGTACGTAAGTTTTTAAAAAACTCATTGGTACATGTTATATTTCGAATTTGTGTAAAAAAATCACAAACTTGACCAATTTTTTCGCTCAAAATCTTCATACAAATTACTATGAAGCGGCGCGCAAATTCAAATACGAATGCGAACGCTCGCGGAATTCAGTCGGCCACGCGCCTCCAAAGTGAGAGAACGTCGCTTTGCGCGGCATTGACAGATCGAAAAAACAGACAAAATCAGTGCACAGTGGTCTCGTTACAAACTTTTGTGATAATTAATATTGATAATAAATAAATGCAAAAAATTTGTGTACTTATACTTTTAGTTTTATTAACTATTTACATAAAATAATTGTTGATTAATGCTTGACGCTCTTCAATTTGATTAATGGCATTATTTTCTGAAATATTCTCAGATGTTATATTAATGTTATGATTTGGAATTTCTATTTCGGGCTCCTGCTCCTCCAAATTCATTTTCCTGCAAATATTGTGCAACACGGATGTTGCAACGACTACAGCCTGGATAGTTTCCAAACAAAGCCTAATTTTTAGTGAAAGAACCGGGAATCGCCTTTTCCAGACACCAAAACACCTGAAAAGAAATTTATTCGTAAAAAAAAATATCTTTTTCCACTTATAACAATACTAGCTACACTAGTAGAATTAGAAGTTTTGATGATTTACCTTTCTATAGTATTTCTAGTTTTGATGTGTGCTCTGTTGTAGTTTATTTCGTTTCCCGATTCTGGATTGAGTAATGGTGTCAACAGGTAGGCTTTGCAAGGGTATGCACTATCACCAATTAACCATCTATTGCCATAAACACCGTTTTCACACTGAGCTAGAAAATTAAATAACTGTTTAATAACTTTTTTACCATGGTAAGTTACAGACAGTGATTCCATTGAATAAAACCCTACAATCATCCTCATAACTGTTAGACCAAAATAGTGTAGTTTTGTATAGTGAGAGCCTACCATAATGTAATATAACATACCTCGTAACTCACTATTACTAAAAATTGTAGCATCATGAGTTGATCCAGGCCATCGGGACACAATATTCATAAAGAACAAATTTGCATCACAGACACCTTGCACATTCATCGAAAAAACAGATTTTCTATTTCTAAATTCTTCTCCAATATTTGAATCTGTTCAAAATAATTTTTTGTTAGCAATGACAGGAAATTCATGAAGACTTCTAGAGGTAATTAATTACATCAAATAAGTACTTACTTGGTGATTGCATCAGAATATGTGTGCCATCAACTGCACCTAATACACGAGGAAACCCTGCAATATTATAAGTCTTCCGTTGTATTGTTATGCACATATATATATTTCGGATACAATCTGGCAATAGCCCGAGATATGTCTCTCACTATACGCGAGGTATAGTATAGGTATCAGCTGATTTTGAGACTCCTATGTAGTCACCTACTGCCACTAACATTGTACCCAATGCATAAAACCGCAATGTCAACAGCAGTTGATGTAGAGGTGAAATTCCGTGGTTCCTGAAGAAAGTAAACGAAGTAGAACATAGATACATCTGTAGCATATCACAGACTGTATGATCTGTAGCATATCAGTAACTCTTGTACACAATAGTAACATGAAAAAAAATACCTACTAAAATTCTAGTTAAGTACTTACCTTTTTGAAGTTACTTTTAGAAATGGGTATATTTCTTTGAGTAAATCATTTACCGCAGTTTTACTTAATCTAAATCGGTAATCAAACTCATAATCGTTATATTTATATAAGTAATTTATGCGTTCTTCATACGATCGGGATGCAACATTTTCTTCGGTTTCCGACTCCCAATCACTTAATTGTTCCAAAAGAGCAAGATCATCGCTTGAACTTGAGTCCGACATTCTTTGCAACGGGAAACTAACTTATTTTATGAAAATTCAACGTATTCTACCTATTATATCTTCCTTCTGTCTGCTTATCTTCGAAAAACCAAGGATCGGATTTTAGGTTACTAGAGATAGCCAACTTTAATGACACTGACAGATAATAATGTTATAGGGACGCGCCAACTGTCAGTTGCATACAAATATCTATCCCTAGTAAGCTGTATGCCCTCCCATCGATAGATAGAAACGTTAGATAGGATTGCCTATCAACGATAGATTTATTGGGACAGAAAAATTAAAGATAGATAGGTTTTTCTATCCCCAGTATGGCAAAACAAGAGATAGATTGAATATTGGGAACGGCCGTAAGCCTCTCTCTCTTAGGATAAGGTTAGGAATATTGTCATATCTATAAATTTAAAATAATAATAAATTTGAAACTCAATTCAATGAGTCTATAGTAGATCTATTTGAGAATTGGTTTAGAATTATATATATTCACATATTATTATATTACCAAGTTGATAAATATATACTTATTGTATTTTTTATGAAGTGGTGCAGATTTGTTTGCCAATAACCCAGAGAAATATTTAATTTAGTAGGATCTTTTTCATGTTTTTTATCTCGGGCAGGTTTAATTTCATACTACATTGGAGTAGCAACCTTTACCTACGGTCTATGGTACAATTTTTTTCTATTACAAATGTCTATGTTTTCTTATTGAAATAGTAAAACTTGGTACTATTTAAAACAATATATACCCAAATTAATGTGTAGATGACCTATACCATACATAGACATAGAACAGGCAGGTCTGTTTAGTATTTTAGGGTATACCCATACTATGTAATATAATAATATGTCATTTATGATGTGCCTCCACTACTTAACTTATACGTTATTGAGTTTGAGTCATTTTAATTTGATTGTTATTATCTTGTCGCATTGTTATATGAAACAATACATTACAAAGCATAGTTCCACCTATAATCACTTATAAACTTCTAAGAATAGTATGTAATACAAGTACATAATACATCGAATTCTTAAGAGTTATCCACATTCTCTTTATAAGATAAAAGTTACATGTCAATTATTATTATGCTGTGGGGTAGGTCGAAATGCGTCTCTTGATTTTCTGGGAGTCTATAACATTTTTGTCCGCTTCAATCGTACCTAAGACAGCCATAATATTTTAACATGTGACAAGAAAGCTACTTAAAATGAGAAACACTACAAAGCTACGACTAGATAAATTTATATTCAGAATGACTATTATGAAAATTAAAGTGAGAGCTGAAGAAGTAATATTATGTACGGCAAAATATTTCTTAAATGTAATGCTTATAGTCTAAGATACGAAAATAAGACGACCTTCACCGAGCTGCTTATTGGATGAAAAGTATTTTATATGAAATTTAATATGTTAAAAAAGATATCGCGATTGGGTTGGCTGAAAAAATTCAGTCCAGGATATGATTAATTAAATATTTAAAATATGAGTGTATCGCTATCCTTTTCTATTTCACGGCAAATAGCATGCGCACTCTCTTTCATTCAATGATGGTTCGCTGAGACTTTTCAGTCGTACGTTATATTCATTCGCAGCAATATTTTGATATTTAACAACCGAAATTCATTAATTTCAAGACTGTTTTCATATTTTATAGACTTCATACTTTCGATTGGTATGTAATTTGTCTATTGACCAAACCAGTGCAATGTTAAAAAAAAGTGTGTGTTAAAAAAAAGATATAATTAGATCCTGGACTGAATTTTTTCAGCCAACCCACTCGCGATATCTTTTTTAACATATTTTTGATATAAAATACTTTTCATCCAATAAGCAGCTCGGTGAAGGTCGTCTTATATTGGGATCCTCTACTATTAGTACAGTGAATAGAGACCAAATAAGGGGGGTTACCTTACAAACGGTCCGGTAGTTCTAAATTTTTTACATGTTGTCTAGGATGGTTGTTAAGTGTTTAAAATGCAAAATGCACAATTCCCTCCCCTCCGCGCCCGCCGCCATCTTGAAAAAACCGAAAAAAATCGGCACTTTTTTTTTATTTTCACTTATATCTTTGTTTCGGTGCATTTTAGCTACAAAACAGTTCTATTCAATGTTGTATAGAATGAAATTCCTTATAATATACGTGTTAAGTTTCGTTTGTAGGGCCGATAGTTCACGAGATATGATATTTTAAAAAATATAAAAAAATACGCATTTTCCGGAAATTTTTCAAACTTATCAAATAAACAATATGCCGTTGTTTTCATTTTAATGCTTACTGCCCCCTCCGTAAGGTTGGTTAAAAAAAGTATACATCCATTTTGTAGGTAGTAATTAAATTCCCTACAATTTTTATTCTTATACTTGTTTTTCTCAAATAGGCCAAAATTGAATTACAGCGTTCTAAAGTTAGAAGTTTGAAAAATTTCCGGAAAATGCGTATTTTTTTATCTTTTTTAAAATATCATATCTCGTGAACTATCTGCCCTACAAACAAAATTTAACACGTATATTATAGGGAATTTTATTCTCTACAACATTCAATAGAACTGTTTTGTAGCTAAAATGCACCGAAACAAAGATATAAGTGAAAATCTAAAAAAAGTGCCGATTTTTTTCGGTTTTTTCAAAATGGCGGCGGGCGCGGAGGGGGGGGAATTGTGCATTTTGCATTTGAAACACTTAACAACCATCCTAGACAATATGTAAAAAATTTAGAACTACCGGACCGTTTGTAAGGTATCAGCTCTCTATTCACTGGGTTATATTAGGCCAAAAGCTGTGAAGAATTTCATCATTAGTCTATAGATTTCTTCAGAGACTTACTTGTATCTTATTTCAGCTTTTTATTTAAACTTAAATTATCTACATTTGAATAAAAGCGATGTCACTGATTTTTAAATTTACTTTGTATAAAACTTTAATGTTTCACAATTTTTCATATATCATTTTATATTCGTATTTTTATAATACAATAATGAATGAAACAGTAGGTACCTACCATATTATGTGGTGAAAATGATCAAAATTTTGTTTTAGTCAATGTGTCCTACATATTGTATGTTTCATACAATACAACTGTTTGTGGTATTTAGATAACAGTATCACACGATTTTAAAATTTATTATGACAAAAAAGGAATACAATTTTAAAATTATAGTTCTATTCAGATTGTTTAACGTAGGTACATATATTATATAAATTTCAAAGATTTCTCTACTTTAAAAATTATTCGTGAAAATTACGAAACTTAAAATTACGAGTACCTACTACTCGTAAATAATTTAATCATTTCTTTATACTGACCCCAAGTATTTTATTTTAAATTTGATAAAATAGTACCTACTTATACTAATTCTCAAAAAATAAAATTAGGTAGCTACTTAAATAACATTCAAAGATCTCGGTAACTATAAAAATAATAAATTGTACTTTAAACATAATATCTGATTCAAAAGATTGTAATAATATATAAAATGCAATAGGTAGGTAGGTATAACAAATTGTACCATTATGGTACCTATCTAAATTTACAATATTTAATAAATGTAGGATTACAATTTGTACTTACATATTATAAGATCGCGTTTACTTTTACAAACGGATGGCATCACGCTAATTATAAAAAACTAACATAACACAACATAAGTTTACACAACATTATAATTAGTAACAGTATATACTTACAACATTTCGTAATCAGTTAAGAACCGCTGGTTCCAATTCGAAACGAGACACAATTAAAAATCTATTGTTTCTGTGATTCATGGTCTGAGAGGTTAAACAGAATTTTTTAATACATTTTAAAGAGGTACAAATATTTATACAACGTTATATAATTGTGAATACCTAGTAAATCTACTAATAGTAAATCTGTAACAACAATCTATGGTTGAGTGATTGTGGTATGTGTCTATATTTTGTAGAAGCTCAGGCAACTATGCAGTGTTCAAGTAACATTTAATAGTACTTAGTTACCTACATTTAGTTTCGGAATAAACTAAGTGAACTTATACTTGTATTCCTTTAATTAGATATTTTTTTAGTGTTGAACCTCTTGTACCTACTCGTAAAGCAATTTATCAATTCATCTTCACCTATCTTATCACCGGTAACAAATATTTTGTATCATATTTTCTATATTACATTACAATTAAGTCTAATTCCATAACCTATACCTTATGGAAGCACTAAGGAATTTGTATTAGCAGTACAAAACTAAAAACGTCTATTTACATTTTTATCTATGCCAGCTACTTTCAGCTACTAACTATCAATTTCTCAATCATTATAACTTCCTCCCTAGCCAAGTGGGCATGGGCTATGGGCATTGCACAATCTAATCGAATGTTCTTTTAGATTGACACGTATGGGATTGACATAAGCACTTGCCAACGAGCGCTAACGCTAATGTCAATCCCGTAGGTACATGTCGAACTAAAAGAACATTCGATTAGATTGTGCAATGTCACTTGGCTAGGGGGGCTGGTCTATGATCGTGTTCAACAAATTATACTCTTCATTTCATAACAACTATAAGCCTTTGTGCTAAGGAACTGTGAAGAAGTAAAAAAAACCAGTCTGAATGTATTTGTTACGAACATATGTTGCTCTTTGCATGTCATACATATTGTACATAGACATATGTCTATGATATTGTATTATGTCAATGAATCGGTGCAAATAATTAATGCTACTATGCAGATACGTAATAAATAGAAACAAAAATATGTTTTTGTCAATCAGAAGTGTTTTAAATAGATTTTATGTAAGCCCAGCAAAAATAAATTTGATGTGCCCTTGATAATATCACAAAATATACCTATCTACTGATGTAGACATAACACGTGTTACGTTTTGCCGTCGCCGAGTCAAACAGACATTACCATTTTACAAATTTTATAGCGCTATCAAGTTTTATAAATTCTTATTCTAAAACGAAGTATTTTTCAAGCATGAATACTGAAATGCATATACTTAATACTTTTGTTCGGTTTAGTATTATCGCTGAATTTTTATTTATGATATTCTGACCCTACGACGCCTTATTATAAATTGACATAAAGGGTAGTCACACACTTAACTCACTCTAGATCGATAGGTTTCCCATCAATCATATCGCACCATCAGTCTTTCGGCTATTGATGAATCACATACTTTTTATTCACCAAAATTCGTTGCTTGTACATGTGATCCTAAACTCGAATGAAAACAAAGTCTGCAAGTTTGAAAGCTAACATCCGATACAAAAAGTCGGATACCAAATTATTACCTATAACCTTAAAATCCGAGTAAAGGACCGATATAAGATTTATTCTGGTAATTTAAGATAAGGAGCTCATCCATTATTTGCGTCTTCCTTTCCCAATATGTCGTAGTAACTGCCGATAGTGTAATTGAAGAGCTGGAAGTCGTATCTGAAACAAAAGAAAGAGGTTATCTACTTAATTGAATTTGGCGATTGGACACTTGATTCTGAGCGATGTTCAAATGGACAATCCATTGTTAGAATCCAATCCTATTTTCCTTTAATTAATTGGATTGATTTTATTGAACCTAAACATTACTTAAGTACCTACTTAACAATAGGTACCTACCTACTCAGTAGATTTATGTTAATACGTAACCTAATAATATAATAATAATATAATGTCACGCCTTTTATCCCCGAGGGGGTAGGCAGAGGTATTCCATTACTGGATATACCCACATTTCACAAGATATATTGGACCCCTAAACGTGACAGGTGGTGAGCCCATCGCCGGACCGGGTCTGTTTACACATGTCTCAGAATTAATTCTGAGACCTGCGTAACCGTACGTAACCTAATTGACTGAAATCTGGTAAATAGGTATTTAAATATATCTTATAGGTACCTGGTACCCGTAGGTAATTGCAGTCCATCAGTCCATAAATTAACCTAAGTAAGTACACAGTGACATTATCAGCCATGCTATTTTTTCTATCGTTGAAACATAAGTTTTTTTCCTGACATTTTATCAATCACAAATCGTAAGCCCGATGGGATTTGGTTAGTGACGAACAAACTTTCATTTCCCTTGGGGGGATAAATTTTCGAAATTCCGAAATTTAAATTTGACTGGTCTAATTAATTCCGATAAGACTTTCAATAGTGTGGTCCGATGGTCCATTAATAATAATAATAATAATCTCACGCCTTTCATCCCCGAGGGGGTAGGCAGAGGTATTCCATTACTGGATATACCCACATTTCACGAGATACATTGGACCCCTAAACGTGATAGGTGGTGAGCCCATCGCCATGGTCCATTCTGGTGCCGAATATGCGCAGTTGAAGTGTTCTTGGAATTTAAGTATAATTTTTTAATGTTACCTTTTCCCGCATTTAATCAACAACGCGGCCACGTAGTAATAATTGATAACAATTTTTTCCTTATAAATAGGTATGCGATAGTCATTTTGTTCGATGAGTTTGAGCGGTCCCAATTTACCCCCTAGTGATAAATTATTGGATCCACTTAGTTGTTTGTGTATCTATCTGACGCTATCGCGTAAATGGCCAATTTGGATTACTTATAGGCAATATGAAGTGGTTGGTAGTTGACTGCAAAAGTTAAATGTATTTATTACGTAAGAAAATTTTAGAGTTAGTCGTAAACTGTGGTCGTAAAACAGTCTTGAGTCCTACTATAATAATAAATCATAAGTCAAAACTGATAGCTATCTGCATTCCCCAAATAAACGGTTCATAAATTCGGTTTCGAGGCCTTAGAAATATCTCTAGTTGTAGATGTCGACAGAATAACCACATCGACATGGTTTAGGTAGGTATCTACATAACTATTTTTGAACTATGTTCGTATATCAACCTGAATTATAACAATAAAACATTTTTTTTCCTCATCTATTATTTTTAATCTTTAGCTATGGCCGTTTAAAACAGTGACATGGAACTACATGACCTTAAACGGTATTTAAATTTAGATAGGTACCGTTTAAAACAGATGCTGTGACTCTGAATAATTGTCAAAAAGTAAAGTGACCGTTCTTGATAGGGCCGACAGTGTCTTTAATTTAAATACTTACTTGTACAGTTTGTAAAGGCCGTCCAGTTGCGGCCTCCTCAATCGCGAATATAGGTGGTTGATGTTGTGGAGTGTGTTTGGCCCTTTACCGCTATTGCGCCATTCCGGCTTGACGACGTCATGTAGACGCGCTAGTTGGATCAGGTATCGCTGGTCTTCCTGAGAAGAAGATGCACGAGAGTTTGGGTTAAAAAGTTTTAAAGAATAATATCTGAGGGCGCTTCCAAAGTTCCAACTCGGAAGGTAAGCCACTGCCTTCTATGGGTATACTTACCTATTCTGTTTCTACACAGAATATGCAACACACATAAGGTAAATTTTTTTCATGAGTGTGTAGGTATTAGATGGTACAGTCAAGAGCACGCTAAGCTTGACACTTTGGACTTTGACCCGGCCCTGTATTCTATGGCGCGCAGTACAAATCAGAGCTCAGCTTAAACTGGTAGTGTCAAAATTGACTTGCTCTTGACTGTACCTATCGAAATTATATTGCTAGTAATTATTCCTTAATAATTAAAATGATTATCTCAAAACTCTTAAAATGTAAGTAGGTAGTACCTAACTACTTCAATTTTGATTTTACAATTAATATATTAATTTTCAAAATAATCAAACAGTTAAAAGGTTGCGACAATTCAATACCTAACGACAAATACCTACGCCATCGTAGCTTTAGTACATTTTCTAGCCTCTTAAGCCAATAAAAAACACAATTGAATTTTAATTCTTATGGTGCCGATTGGAACCGAGCGGTGCTCGACGAATTAATAGCATTGTGACTATTTGTGACGGATCAGTCAGCTACAAGTGTTGCGACTCTATTACTCTCTCCTACTTTCATTGCCTTGTCGCATAGCAGGTACCTATGGAAAAGATATCTTTGGACAAATATTGTGATCCGGAAACTATAAAAAAATAAATATAGGCAGGTAAACCAATGATTTCGTATTCACTAACATTGAATATAAAACTAAAAACTACAGGTTATATCCAAGGATACAGAATATAGAGCAGAATAAATGTGACATTGCATGGATCAAACTTAGATTAATTTATTGTCATAAAACTGGATGTGTTAACACAGTTCGGCAAAATAGCAACGGGTATGTAATGTCAGCGGATGTAAATAGCGCATTCTTAGTTTTACAACCATTGCTATCTGTTAAGTCTCAAGGGAGACAAGGTTGTTTAAACAACCGTCATCGCCACATCACTCGTTTTAAAGTTCTGTGAGTATTTTGTGATGTTTTAAGGGATTTTAATGTCCAATGTGAGATTCTGAGTGATTTTGTTTTCACTTTACAAAAAACGCTCATTAATCTATGAACATTCTTTTCTATTCCTGTTAAAAAACTAGGTATATTCTTGATAAAAACTCAGATGTCTCAGTTTAGTCCATTTCAAAGCTGTCTAAAAGAGATCACTAAACGTACCTACCCTATATGACCGTCCATTGTACTTTATTTTATCCTGTGATTAGGCAAAAGCTCATAAGCATTAGATTAGTTGTTAGTGCAAACAAAAATCTTAACCAGTCTAATTTTGTTACAAATGAAAAAAAAACAAGTAGGTTGGTACCTACCTTTAAGTACCTATTTAACATAACCCATAATATCACCTCATGCACACATTATACTTAATCTTTGACTGAGGTTTACAAAGAAATAAACTGGCCTCAAAGTCCACTACGGACAACCAAATTCTAAAAATAGTCCTTCGAGCCGGATGTTTACTAAGTGGCTTATCCTTTGACAAGGTTGTTAATCTTATGTATACTATTCCAGTGACATAGTTCTCACTATAGGGCATAAATATAGGTCTTACCATAAATATAGTAGGTATTTTATTATCTGAGTACTTAATTATTATAATCATTTTAGTAGGGATAAGAAAGTAATATAAAAAAACAGACAACGCTACACCTACTTAAGTGAAGGGAAAATCTGTAAGGTCATATTCATTAGGAAATAAGAATGAATGTGTGAAACAATTCAATGAGCATTACTTTATTAATTATCTTAATTAATTTATCCTGCATTGCATATTCGCGAGGAACGTTTGAAAAGTAGAGTAGGTAGGTTATATAAAATAATATATCTATTATATTATACCCAAAAACGTAAATTAAAAACCCCCGCCACGAAAAATATGTCTATTCCTTATCATCATGCAACAGCATCAGGTCAAGGTTACAACTCAACCTTACAATATTATTAAAGTAACTGTATTGATGGTACGAAATTTATAATCAATTATACCTGTGGAAGTTGATCATATCCCTTCATCACCTATAAAAGAGCTGATGATCTTCAAACTGCTTAACAGATTCTCTTCAAGCATAGCTAAGAACACTCTAAATCAAATCACTTTTAAAATAAAAATATAGGTACTTAATCAAAATTGGTTCAGCCAGATACACACTTTAAATCTATAAAACTCCTCTGTTTTGCGTCGGGGTTTAAAATACTCACGTCTAAGGTCTCGAATTTGAGAATGACGTCAAAGTTGAACTTGCAAGGAGTGCAGAACTGGGTGTACGGCGTCCAGTGCATGTCGAGAGGCCGCTTCGCTTTCGCTTCGTCTAGAACGTAGGAAACGAATTCTTCGAATACCGGGTATCTCTCTGTCGGTGTTGGGATGCCCTCAATTGTCTGAAATTAATTAATTTATATGAAACTACCAAAAAGATTACATATATTTTGGACAACATCGATCCACATGGGTTAATAGAGGCATAAATAACTGTAATAGTAGGTAATATCCGTTTTAATTACGTTAAAGCCGATTAGTGGACAACACGCTGTGGTGATGTTGCAGAAGTGACGAGGATTTGTGTCCAAGACTTCTTCCCCGTTACGGGATAAAAAGTAGCCTATGTCACTTCCTGGTCCTCCAACTGTTTGGTGTTTTAGTGATTAAAGAAGGAAAAACCAACCAACTTTGAATTTATAAGTACTTATTTAATTTACGGTTTTGCAAGGAATCTATCAAAAACCGCAATGGTAATTGATTTTGTGTGTAACCACAAAACAACGAGGGAAACTTGGTAGAGTCACTGTATTATAAAAATACTTCCGGTTATTAGTCGTATTGCGGATTTCATAATTAAAAGACAAGGAGCAGTGAGCCGGCCGAAAATCAGTGAGGCTCGGGTTCGAATCCTGGCATGTACCAATGAGTTTTTCAAAAACTTACGTACATATTTATCACCAGCTCGACGGTGAAGGAAAACATCGTGAGGAAACCCGCAGGTCAATTAATTCTGAGACATGTGTAAACAGACCCGATCCGGCGATGGGCTCACCACCTATCACGTTTAGAGGTCCAATATATATCTCGTGAAATGTGGGTATATCCAGTAATGGAATACCTCTGCCTTCCCCCTCGGGGATAAAAGGCGTGAGATTATTTTATTATTAAATACAAGAGTACTGACTCCAGCTCTTTAGTCCAGGCTTGGCATCACACTGAGCTAAAGCAGTATCGATCATAAATAATAACAGTAACATGATTATTGTTAAAACCTATGTTTGATGAATCTTCCCATATTGTTGGAGAAATGGGTTTGACAGATTTCAATAAAACGCTCGCTTGAATTTTCTTATTTGTGTTTTCCGGGTTTGGCGACTTTAAATAAAAATATAGCCGACTTGTTCTATCGTAACCAGTGTCTCTTTGTAAAAAAAATCTAAATCTATTGGAATTGGAAGGGCGAGGTCTCAATTAGTTCGTCTTCTCAAATCTCGGCTCAAATCCATGAACTATGTAAGAAACTCAGTACCTGCGCCTACGCACTTTATAAATTAGCACCAATTCTAAGTACTGACGCACTTCTAACGGCCTATCACGGTATGGCTGCATCGTACTTTTTGCGATATGGTATCATCTTTTGGGGCAACTCCACTGACCGGGAATTGGTATTTAAGTCTCAAAAAAGATTCTTGAGATCTATGTTCGGTTTGGCACATACAGATAGTTGCAAACCATATTTTCTGAAATATGGAATACTTACTTGCCCTTCTTTGTATATCTTAGAATGCGCCCTATTTGTAAAAAGCAATCCTAATTTATTTAAAAGGCGATCAGAAGTCCTGAATCGTAACAGACGGGACAATGATTTTGTTAATTTGCCGAAAGCTATACAGCTCTTCTGCAAAAGAGTGTTGTCTACATGGCGCCAACTATTTACAATAAAATTCCAAAAAGTATTAGAGAGCTCAGATACACAATGTTTAAAAGGAAATTAATGAATTTATTATTAGAAAAATGTTATTATAATTTAAGCGACTTTTTGACTGAATAATATTATGTAATGATTTTGACTTATTAATAATTGTATAAATAATGTTTCTACGATTTATGAATGATTTGTACACCACATTTAAGGTGGTTGTTAATAGATGATCCGACAAATATTATAAGACCTACAATATGTACTACCTGTTAACACAAATAAATTATGATTGATTGATTGATTCAACGTTTTCTTCGTAAATACTGAAATACCACATACCTTCCTATACTTTTTGATGATCCTCTGGCCCATTTTGTCGTGAAAAGATTTCGGCCACGCGTGCACTATCTTGTCATTATATGCCGAAGCCAATCTTTCTAACGGGTGTCGCACTATGAGAAACGAAATGGAGTCCGATTGCGCCTTCTTGATCATTTCTACCGTGGGTCTGGCGTATTTCTTCCTAGCTAGTTCCAAAGGCACTTCTTTTGTCTTGTCCAAGAATGCTGCGGTGTAGTTCGCCATCAGATTAAAGTTGTACATCCATGATGTCGACGCAGCTTTGAAGATGTTGCACCTGTAAATTAGTCTTAATTTCAACTTTGCTTTATCGAGTGCCTTTTCTGGCTGCGTGTTGGTATATCATGAAGCAGTTTAAGATTGACTGAGTACCTACTAGATAAATCCGTAATAAAACTATAATTGTGAGTAACACTTGTATGCGACTCTTCTCTAATACGATAAAAACAGGGTCTTCGGGAAGGGGAAAAATGTAAGTACTTAGGTACCTAAGTAGTTAGGTCACATCTGTGTTGAATTTATTTTACTACTACTTATCACGAGCGGAGTTCGGTTACCCAGGCACCTACTGTAAAGTTATATAGCTATAAATGCATTATGTATTTTAAAAACTCGTGGAAATTTCATTGTAAAACCGAGACGAATTTAAACGTACACCTAGGTAGGTATTACCATTATTTTGCTTGGGTAAACATAAATCCCTAATTATAGTCCTCATTTAACACGTCTACGAAACATATTACGGCAGCACATAAACAAACAAATTGCACAGAGAACCTCATTTTTGATGTCAACTTATGTGTGCCATGGGGTAATTGAATGTTTCCGGCGACGCGTCACGTTTCATGGTAAATAATAATAATAATAATAATAATTTCATGGTAAAATGTGTGTAAAAATGTTGTATCCACTTGACACAAGTTATTATTGCCTGGAACGCCTGGTGAGTGAAATTTTAACTATGTTCTCTATTTCGAATTTAATTTTCTCTTTACCGGAAATTCACATGTATTATTTCATTCTATTCGAAATTATAAGCAGTCGTACCTATAATTAGAAAGGAAGGAAAGGAAAACTCCATATAGATGCCTATACTTTTATACCCTAGGTAGTCTACCCAATTTATGAAGAGTTTTCATAAATCACAATTTTTTTTCATGTTTCGTAGATCACATTTCGTATTTCTAGACCCACTAAGTACTTTAGGCCGTGAGTTGACTGTCAGTCAGTACCTAGAGTTCCAATAGTTTTAATTTGAAAACAGACATAAGTACCCACGCAAACACAACACAATAAAGTTCCTTCCTATTTTTTATTCTGCACCATTTTGCGTGACACATTTGCTATTTAGGAACAAGTATCACGCGATGTAATATGACAGCAATATTTATCTAACCTTCTATTATGTTGCCTTTATTACAGTAGAAGTGTAATCCATCAATCATTTAGCTGGACACAGCCGCCTCGTTTTGGCGTTACCTAAGTTGTTACTGTTTGGCGTTGGGGGGGACTACCCACCCACTTAGGGATTGCTTTTTATAAAGGTCGTTATTTATCCCTTTTACATCAGGGCACTAACCTTGGCTGCTTAGGGATGGGTATGAAATGATTGCTTTTTTGAAAAAAAAATTATTTGATGAAATTACTTAGGTAGGTACTTTCACCAAATAAAATTAAGAAAATAAAAGAAAATTTCACCTGTGAAATTTCACAGTAGGTGTATGATTTTACGATACTTTTTTTTTGGTTTTATGAAACTCACCTACATCGCATTTGCTACTGGATATGAAAAAATTAAAGTAGAAATAAAAGTCTAATGATAACCGATTTTATAAGTAGCAGGCTAGGTGAACACGAGTAGCAGCTGGTGTGATTTATGAAAATGTATTCCATATGATTTTTCAGATGCTACTCATCAAATAATCCATCTCTAAAGCTCATATGATATGTAGCATATTTACTTCGTTTGGCTGGATCCATCGAAAAAAGAGTGCCTATTACCTAACACTTGGAAATTAACAAAATGCTATGATTTTTGCTAGTTATCCTTCGGCTTACTTCACGTTGGATAGCATGCCAATAGCTTAGCTTAGACTATATGTGTAAGTACTTACAAGGCGTAATTTATTTATATTATTTATTAAATTGTAGACTTTTTCCGGTTTTATGCAATAATTCACAAATGAGGAACCATAAAAGCTTTTGTTACCCTTAGGGTCTTTGACTCCCATTTCAGAAAAGCAATGATTATTTTATTTTAATTTAAAAAAGAAAACATTAAAGTTTTCAATAATCTTGAGTCTTTTAACATGCTGCCATTAGAGCAGGAGGGCTCTTCATTAATGAATGACCTAGCTTGAAGCATACTTAAGTTCCCACCTTCAGTAAAATAATTAATGGAGGATGCTTCAAAAACGATTAAGAAGTCTTGTGACGTGCCAAGATAAATGTAGGCTAATTTGTGTTTGTTAGATTATTTTATCTACTCGCCCTACAAGGCGCTAGTAGCCCTGCGATACGAGTGGGTCTGCAACGATCGTACGGGTTAAGCAATGCTGGGTGTGGCCACTCAATGAATGGGTGACCCAATGGCATTATATCGCGAGCGCTTCCATATTTCGGAAGGCAGTTAAATCGTTAGTCCCGGTTTTCATTTGGTTTACGAACAATAGAAGTTGTTGAGCCATGTCAGATAGACGCGCTTGGTTTTTGTAGCTTAAAAAATTAACACACCTACCTAGCCTAACACCATCTCCAAATCCTTAGTGGGCTCTGCTTGGGACATGTGAATGAGATGAGAATAGGTGTGTGTGACGTATTCAATTCATCATTCAATGAGCAGCATTTAAAAAATCATAATTTTTTAAATGCTGCTCATTAAATGATGGGTCATTTAATGAGTGTGCGTTCATGCGTATATGTTAGGTGTAAGTACACCAGTTATCTACAGAACGGCCGTTTTAATTTGGCCGCTCTGAAGTTGCGCAAATTGCTGTACAATAAAAAAAATGCATTATGTAGATAGCGATTAGCAAGTGAACTGTTATTTTATTAAGTAGTTTTCTTCCCGAGTGTACATGCTCGAGATTTCCGAGAGCCATGTTCAGAGCGGCCAAGACTATGTTTCTACTATACAAAAGCCCATTGATCAAATATCTCGCATGACTAAGCCAATTATAATACAGCTAGACTGTCAGAATTCTTACCAAATCACGTGGTATTGCCGGTTGATGAGGTATTCCCACGCGTATGCCTTGTGAGATGAGTCATCCAAACTCAGCTGAGAGCATTGGTTCCTGAGAAACTCCCTCCGAGTATCCATCCTAGTGTTCACTTCTAGGAATTTGTCTCTCGAAAGAAGACCCTCCTCATGAGAACCATTCTCAAACACGTACTGAAACAAACATGTTATTAAATACATTTTCGATATGTTTCGATAAGGCTTAAGGTATTTTTGAAAGTAGGTACATAATTTAAGAAGGTATTGGTAACGTCTAGGACAGTCACAAAAAGACAATCATTCGATATAACTGATTGTATAGGCGTTACCAAAACAATTGGTAGGACCTGCAATAAGCCTTCAATCAAAAGTTTTGTATTGTTAATACTGTAACCAAACGTTCGTTTGAGACTGTATTTTTGTAAATATTTCTACATTTCTACGACAACAAACATTATTTTTGTACACTGTTACTAAGTTTCATTATATTTCTAATAAATTTATTGAAGTTTCAAGTAAAATTTCTGGTACTTAAACAAAACAATATTAAATAAACGTTTCGGTTCAAGAAATATTTGTAAGTCAGGAAAGTTTTTGTTTTCCGCAAATTAAAAGTATTTTTAAGCGATCGGTCCTAAAAATAAATTTTAACAACAATAATTATAATCGTGATAGGTGTTTGTTTCCCTTTGTCTTATATAGGGTGTAACAATTTCAGACAAAACACAGATTTCTAGAAAAGCTCACATAAAACACAGCATCATACACTTGAGGGACAATATAAGTTAGTTGGTCCTCAATATAAAGATGGCGTAAGTGCCTTGCTTAAGTAAGTAAGTACATATATTATGTATATGTACAACGTGTATCTCCGTTTACGGAGACTAGTACATTATAAGTTAGGAATGCGTATTAGTTGTATTATTAAACAGTGTGAATAGAAGGCATTAGTATTTGGAATTTAGTAACCTCGTGTCATAAATATTGGCTTCTGGTCACACTACACATTTGCAAGGCATTGTTGTAGGCTATGCAGAAATTTATTTTGCTCTAAAAGACCTAATAAATCTATATATATAAAAATGAATCCCTTTTTCCCTTGGTCACGGCATCACGCGTTAATGGCTGAACCGATTTGGCTGAAAGTTGGTGGGGAGGTAGCTTAGAACCAGGAGACGGACATAGGATACTTTTTATTCCGATATTCCCACGGGAACGGGAACTACGCGGGTGAAACCGCGGGGCGCTGCTAGTAAAGTAATAAATTAGGATATTGCTTCTGAAGCTTCTTACTGAACAATGAAAGAAAACCTATGGTTTTTGTCATCGTAAAGAGTTGGAATTAAATTTTTGATGACCACAAGGAATTTATAAATGTAATCGTATTAACAAACTGGACATCAAATTGTTGTGATGCATATAAAATACTACCTACCTACTTAGTCATATGGCAAAAGACCTGGTCAATGGCTTCGTGTCTACAGAGACGTAACTCACTTGACATTTCCATTCTTTTTTATTATCTTCACCTATTTCCGAGCGAAATATCACAGTTACTTTTAGTGGCAATTTGACTCCGTCAACACACTTCGTGACGGATGGCTAATTATGGGAAATGTCGGAACGGTCTGCACTGCACATTGGTTTTAGTGCTTTCCTTTTTAGCACCCTGTATATAAATGTGTCGGCAAACAGCGGCTTTTTCCTTAGAATAAACCTAGAAACTGAAGGTTATCTTATATGTTTTAATTCGTATATTTTTATCATTTAAGATACTTGATGGTAGGATAGTAGGTTAGGTACCTATACCTAGTAGACTTTGATTCATGATGTTACGCTGATGAGTAGTAAGTAGGTATATATTTTATAAGATTTAGGCCACGACTTCGCCCACTTTCTGGGATTTAGAGTATAACCTATGTGTATAATGTATAAACTATGTAGGTACATGATTGTAAAGTTTCATCGAAATTCCGTTTAGTAGTTTTTGCGTGACAGAGCAACAAACATCCATTCATCCCAAAGAGATTAAAATATAATATTATATTTTAATCTCCCAAACTTTTTCTTTCATAAGATTTGTAGGATGTCCATGGTGACTATGCAGAAGGAATCAGAATTTTGGAATGTTCTGATATTCTGAGAGAGTAATTGTCTTCCAACCGAAAATCCTGTTGTTTCATAGTCGCAGCGATTCGAAGTAGGGCGCATGAACGAAATTATTCGGGCTATATAATTTTATGTCTCTATTCCCCTCCAATTTATATATATGGCAGGATAATACTGCCGAAAGAAGTTGATGTTGAGAACACGACTTCGAGTTAACCAAGGAAATAACAAATTGACAAGAAAACCGGACTAATACGAGTCGGATTCGCACACGAAGGGTTCCACATCATCATCAAACAATAAAAAACAAGTAAAAACAATTTGTAGCGGCAGCGGAGGTTCAGTAATAGTCCCTTTGGCACCCTTAGTTCATGAAAACTGAAAAAACAAGCATTTGTATGTATGGCACGCATCAAATAAGTAAAATCAAATGATCCCAAACTCAAGGGGTTAGACATTGAATCAGATCAGCTCGGTTGTACAGTCAAGAGCACGAGAAGCTTGACACATTGGACTTTGTAACGTTCTGATTACAATCGACTTAGAGGTCAGAATCGCATTACAAGTGTAAAGCTTCATGTGCTCTTGACTGTACCATAATATTGCCAAATTTCAGCACAATCGGTTGAAGATATCTATCTGCTTCAAAATTGAGTTGCAAGATTCCACCAAACAACAAACAAACACACACACACAACAAACATACAGTGGAAATTAAATAAAAGCTTGTAAAAAGTAATTTGTACGAGTATATGCCTTCATAACAAAACGGGCTTGAAATTTAATCAACATCAAGGGGACAGTGCAACGATGTTTTACGAAAACAGTCGAAAAGCACGCCCCTACATTAATTTTAATGGGGCCGTAAACGAGTGGGTCCTTTCATCATTTTATATGCCCTTATGACCTTAATATACACTGGTACAAATGTAGTTAATATTCATTTTACGTTAATGGTAATTATTTACATTTTTGTACCTGTCCTTGGAAATATGTATGAGAAAAAAAAACTGGTCTATAATGTTTTTGAATAAGTAATGTGAAGTAGGTTCCTTTTGTTTATTTTAAAATTCCAGGCCAATATTTTAAATATTTTTTTAACTTCTATGTATAAGAACTCACTCCCCATAAAAAGTATGCTGTTACAACTTACAACCTATACCTTTTATATATAACGAAATATAACCTTTTATATATACCTAAATATAAATACTTTACTTGGGTATATTTAAAGCGTGAATTCTGGAAACCCTTAAATTTCTTTAGAATTGTTCGTTCAAATAGGGGTCCTTAAAATACACTGGGTGTATTACTAGAGTGAGTATAACTACTCAGATATGGAATACCCCTATCGAGGATACCTAAGGCATGAGAGAAGATGATCTTCTACACTAATATTATAAAGAGGAAAGACGAATAAACTCAAAAACTACTGGACCGATTTTAAAAATTCTTTTACCAAGTGAAATATCACTTTTCTAAAAGTAACATAGGCCATATTTTATCCCCGTATTCCCACGGGAACGGGAACTACGTGGGTGAAACCGCGCAGAACCCCTAGTATTATATAAATTTGTTTGTGTCCTGAGACTGTCTTTTAACAAATAAAGGAAGGTTTTCTCTCTGTAATTAGTAAAGGTACCAGACCCGGCAACGTTTTCAGCAATAAGGCCTGGTAGATTTATTGCAAGCCCGAATATAAGCGTAAAATCCATTATAACTTTCACTAATTAGCCAGTATCCTTGTCAAAATATGGGTGTGGCTGTTACGTAACGCCGAAAATTACGATCATTGAGGCGAAAGTATAAATTAGATAGAGCAAGCTAATTGTTGGTATGCGGTCATATATTAGTATCTATTGAGTTATTAGACCCATGATGATCATACTTGTTTGATGGTTTGGTTTTATACGTTGTTTTTAGATACATTATGAGAAGAAGCCTGTCCTTAAACTGTTGTTTGTTTGTTGGTCTCGTATTTTTTTAGAATTAAATAATTTTTGAAATTATAAAGTAAGCATTTATTTTGCTTAAATTTCGTGCCTAATTGTGTAAATAATTTGGATTACGTCATTGTGTTTGAAAGTGACCTTTAAACAATGGTTTTCCTATTCAGATGTCAAACACACCAACAAACTATTAAAACGCCTACTAATATGTATTATAGTTACCTAAAAGCGACAAGAAATCTATGGAGGCGCAACCAAATTTCATTTAGGTATACCTACTCTCTTAGAAACACAAATAGGTATGGTTTTTTACAAATATGGTTATTATATAGCTCTGACAGACTACTCACTTGCCTAGAATGAATTAATTTATACCTAAAAGTTAATAAGAATCCTCTATCCTACTAATATTATAAAAGCGAAAGTTTGTATGGATGGATGTATGGATGTTTGTTCCTCTTTCACGCAAAAAGTACTGAACGGATTTTGATGAAAATTGACAATTATATAGCTCATAAATCAGAATAACACATAAGCTATATTTTATCCCCGTATTCCTACGGGAACTTATTTCCTGTTGAAATACCGGGATAAAATATAGCCTATGTTACTCCCTGATAATGTAGCTTTTCACTGTTAAAAGATTTTTTTTAAATCGGTCCAGTAGTTTCTGAGAAGACTAAGAAACTACTGGACCGATTTTAAATGAACATGACTGTTGGCTTCGTGTCTGGTCGTTTCATTTTTTTTTCAGTATGCCTATCAGTTGTTTATTATACCCATAGTACAGGCCCTGCCTAGTTTGGGACTAAATAACTGTGTGTGAATTGTGTTCCACAATTTATTTACTTATTTATTTATCTATCATAAAATTCTCTATGCGGCAATTTTATATAGGTCCCTAATCTGTACCTACATATTATTAATGTCAATCTCATAGTGTTGAAAATAACATTAGTGCCTAACTCTAGGTCTAGTAATAGACTTTCACTAGTACTCTCTACTCTCCCTAGCGACCTTATTATAGCGACAGGTGCAGGCAATTTCTATCTTGTGAAACTACTTGGAGCAAAAACACGTAGATATAAGAAGCACGTGCCAAGTATTATGTAAAATAAAAGTCAAGAGAATTCAATTATTCTAGGCTGAGGCAGTTTATCCTACTAATATAATAAACGCGAAAGTTTTTTAGTATGAATGGTCTTGTTACCGTTTAACGGAAGTAATATAGCTTATAAATCAAATTAACACTATGAAATTTTAGTCATTTTCTTCTCTTCGGCCTTTTCGCCTTTGTCTATGTAAGTATCACTTTGGCTCTTGTAAACATATCCGTATTCCGTATGACTATAGAGTACCTCGCATATTGTAGAGGAAAAACGACAAAATTATTATTTACACCGCAAAATCATTTATAAACTGCAAAAAAATTGATAACAAGCCATCGAACTCAGGAAGAGTGAAAGCTGATAACAAATATCCAACGTTTTTGCATGTATACATTTTATGCGACATCTTTTGCGACAGTCGCGTGACGCAACTGCATTCTTGCGTTGACCATCGCAACGCAATAGTCATAAACTCAAACACTATATTCAAGAATATCTCAGCGACCAATGAGAGATTAGGTCATTGACTCAGGAATTTTTGGAAGATGAACAAATGACGAGCATGATGGAGTCGTTTGATTGATGTGGATTATTGTGGATGAAGCACGAGAGATCTGCCAGGTTCCCAACCGAAAATATGCATGAGATTATGTATGTATGTAAGTATATATGGACATACGATGTTCGACTTATTTATTTCTTTTCGGTCTTCGAGCCCAGAGGTCGTCGTCTTATGGTGTAGAGTTAAACAGTGCTTTTGAAACACGAAAACTAAAGCCGACAAGGGTCAAAGTTTAAAATATTCTATAAAATAAAACAAACAAATGAAATGTACAATAATGCAAATAAATAAATAAATGTTGTTTGTTGCTGATCGCATCTGAAAACGGTTAAACGGTTCCCAAAAAATATATTTGAATGTCACATATTGATAGGTTTAATAGAAAATACGTGCACGATCGCTAGTACTTTGAATTTACAACTGAATAAGAATCATTAAAAAAATATTTTCCGATTAGGCACAGTTTCTTGCACCATTAAAAGAATTTCCGGCAATTACCTAATTTTTATATTGCCATATTTTGAACATATACTTACAACGAATAAGCGCAATTCCTCATACACCCCAATTAGTATATTAATCTAATAAAAATATGATGCATTCGTACTTTAGTTTTGTCTAACTAAATTTCTTAAATACAAAGCAATAATATTGCGGTTTCCATAGGTAGCCCTAAATTCTGTTATGCTAATTAATTTTTCCAAATATTAAAAATAGCTGAAATCGATTAAGTAGTCGATACTGAACAAACTAATTTCAGGAATTGCGCTTATTCTGTTACATATCTACCTCAGTTTATATAGAATATCGTAGTTACCATCCATCAAAAGTAACCGTACCAGATATCTAGCGTGCATCTTCACTACCTATTAAATACTTCAAACTGCAATAACTTTTGCGATAAACCGAACTCGCTCGCTTATGGAAAGCTATTTCATAAAATGCATTGGCACGAATAAACATCACGAAGAGGACTCATCGCGTTTCAACTGTTGCCAGTAAAATTTGTTTATGCTTTTTACGTTTAGAATAGTCTAGTTAGGACGGAAAAATAAAAAAAATAAGATTCTGCGTAACTACAACTCTAAGAGGATAGAAAGGTATGGTTAAAGTTGGAAAACTATAATTTAGGACTAATATTCCATATTAAACCTAAGGAGACAAAAATTACAAAGATTGATTATCGAAATTTCGTTGGATGTTGTAACCGAAAAATATCATCCAGACTTCTAGAGTAGCATATTATCAAGATTAAACTGTAACTCTGCACCTTTGAAGCTACTCCTTTTTTGTTCGTTGGTGTACATTGTTTATACTAAGTTTGATTATCTCTTATAAATCTTTTAAGTTGGAGTGGAATTATGAAATAAAATCTTTGAGTTTCTTATACTCAGATCTGGCTAATATTTCTGTAATAGGTATGTAAGTAGTCCAATTTAACCAAAGAAATAGGTAGGTATACCAAACTATTTTGCTTCATATTGTTTTTTACCTTCTACTTTTACCATAAAAAGAGTTTGTCGTGATATAGTCCAGAGAAGCGGTGCAAGAAAGGGGCCGCTACATAAAGAGCGTCTCAAATGAAAACCCTGGAAAAGAAAAGTTGAAATGAAAAGCTTCTTTGTTTCAAAGAAAACGGCTTCAAGAAACACAACTCAAAAGCACGCTTTCCTTCAGACGGAATAAAAGATACACCTACCTATATATCATTTGTATTAAAGTGAACTGTATAAAAGAAAAGATACAAAATCACATAATACCGCAACATTTTTGTAGAGATTTATTTTAGTTATAGCTCCTATAGTTAATTGTTTCTGCTTAATGTTATGCTATTTGTTTTGTCACAAACGTATGTATATATACTTATTTTGTAAATGTACAGTACATCTACACTTCTACGCTATACTACTATAAAGAGAAAAGACTTGTATTTTTGTATGTTTGTAACGAATAAACTCAAAAACTACTGAACCGATTCTAAAAATTATTTAGTCAATGGTTAGCTACTTGTACATTATCGGGAAATAACATAGGATTTATTATATTCCCGTATTCCCACGGGAACTACGTTGGTGAAACCGCGCAAAGTTGTAAAATGTCAGGATCAAGGTACCTTCGACTCTTGGTATCCTACTTGCTTATCTCATCGTCATCATCAACCCGTAACAGCCCACGGCTGAGCTAAGGGTCTTTCCTCACACATGAAAACGTATGGGCTTTAATCTCCCACGCGAGCCCACCGCGGATTGGGAGACGGTGTTAGTGGCCACTTAACAGTCTGAATTTTTCAAGCTACCCAAGGGTATCTGACTTAATTGCTTACCTATGACTCTAAAATAATATTTTTTTTAGAATTGAAAGTTATCTGATTTTACTATTACTAGTGGAATATTTAAGAAAGAATTGCAAAGCCGTACCTTAACTATTTTTTGTAGGGACAGTCAACAAAGTTGTTAGTGTTACATGACCAAAAACTAAGATTCAGTTTTCTCTTAAAGCTGTAATAGTACATTATGATATAAGTGCGGTAGGTTGAAAATTACAGCCGAGGCGATATTGCTAGCCCGAGCCGTAGGCGAGGGCTACAAGTAAGCAGAGGCTGTAATTATCAAAGCGCACGTATGTCATACGACGATTTATAACACATTTGCGAGGAAATAAAATAAAACTCCGACTATGGTAAACGAATAAAAACAATACAGCGTTAAGAAAAAGCGCGCGGCGCGCATCATCATTTTTTTTAGGAAAAGGCACAAAAAAACAGCCAGTACTTATTACTAATAAAGTAAAATAATATTTTTGTGTTTTTGTTACAGATTGGTTGTAATTTACTGTCAAAATTAATTAAATTAAATAATTATGTACATAAATATTTCTTTAATATATTTTATCTCCCAAAGTAAATTTTAATCATAAAATGTTGACAACTTTTTTGACATAAAAACTCTTTGCTGAGATTTTAAAAAGTATCGTTCGTTTTAAGACGGAGCATCTTGATAAACCGTGCGTTTTACTTTACACTTACCGCACTTGGGCGTAATGAGATAGGTAACGATATTAAAATTGGTGAAATAAGACACCTTTTACGAGCAAATGTGTTATAAATGTATTTATAGTTTTTTTTTTTTGGAAATTGTAGGGATCAAATATACCTTTCGAAATAAACATTAATCAATAAGATTTATTTATGACTACCCCAGAAAAATGAGTTCTTAGTTACTGGCCATGTAACCCTAACAACTTTGTTTACTGTACATAATAAATAAAAAGGTTCGATTACGTAATTTAAATAAATACCTGTTATTATAACTCGGCATGATGCGATGTCGTGTGATAGTTTCTCACGATAGTACACCAGTAATTATATGAAATGTATGGCAATAAGAAAACAGAAAATGGTATTATACTCTGTGACAGTTACAACTGTATTATTTTCTTGGCTTATCTTTGAAATTATGAATACTGGGGCAGAATTTACATTTTCCGAAGATCCTCAACACGCACAATTTATGTGGAGAGTGCGTGCTGTACGATATTAAAATTATTACTTTCTTGTTTATTATACTTATATGAAAATTATGGATACAAATTGCCGTGCTTCGGTAATTTGTCAATTTGTATCTATGGTGGACTTCCTTATCTCGTTGATGTCTTTTGAAATTCATGCCTTCTTAAAACATTAAAGACATCAACGAGTAAGCAATCGGTTTGTATAATATTATTACAGAAACTAGATGTCGCGCGGTGCGCGAGGCCGCAAGCGGCCACGCGTGTCTCTGTGGGGTCGTATTTTGACAGAAAAATAAAGTCTAATTTTGGGCGGCCATCTTGTTTTAGCCATTTTAAGTCAAAAAATAATACCATTTTCTTAAATATTTCTTTTCATGGCAACACTGTTTACTGAGACCCACAATCGCTCCATACAAGCCAACTTTCCTAAGTGTTGCCAACTGTGTAAAAAATGCCGATTAAGATTAAGAAAATTGATTTTTTTCAGTAAAACAAAAATAACGGGGCGGCCATCTTGTTTTTTCAGATTTTCGGTATTTTCTGGTAAACTACAGGATATGACCTATGTGATGACATCAAACACATCCCTGTAGGATATTGGCATCTGGGAGATCAATTCTTGTCTTTTGAGGTCTACCCTAAAAATTAAATCAACCATAACTTTCAGTGTTGCCAGGCAAAAATAAAAAATCCTACATAAGGTCATAAGGAAAGATAAAATGTTTCACTGACTGTCACTTGTTTTTGCAAAATGGTAAAATTTAGAGTTTTGACATTTTGCATTAAAAGTAAAAAAATACGCCAAATTCCGGGAATATTCTTAAACATGGCAACACCACGTAGTGAGACCTCTAACCCCGCTTTACAAGCCAACTCGCTCAGGTGTCGCCATCTTGCCGAAAATCGACATTCAAAATCTGGTAAAATTCATCTTTTTCTTTGGGAGCCAATTACAGGGCGGCCATCTTGGTTTTTCAGATTTTCGGGATTTTCTGGTAAACTACAGGATATGTCCTGTGCGATGACACCAAACACATCCCTTTAGCATATTAGCATCGGGGAGATCAATTCGGGTCAAGTGGGGTCTAAAACCACTTCAACTTTGAAACATTACTACGCGGCCGCCATTTTGTTTTTTCAACTTTTTAAATAATTTTCATCAATCATCTAAGCAGTACTACAGATTCTCAAAATTTGAACCGAATCGGCCGGAAAACAAAAGAGATACGATAGGCAAACTTGGCCGCCATTTTGTTTTTTTGAAAAGTCGGAATTTTCCCTAGGTTACTTCGCCATCTTAAACACTTTTCCCCTACAAGACTTTTCTCCAAAACGACTCCTTCTGGGAGAACAATTATGTCAATGAGTCAGTGAGTCAGTGAGTCAGTGAGTGGTAGTCGAGCTTTATATATTATAGAATAGACTAGATGTCGCGCGGTGCGCGAGGCCGCAAGCGGCCACGCGTGTCTCTGTGGGGTCGTATTTTGACAGAAACATAAAGTCTAATTTTGAGCGGCCATCTTGTTTTAGCCATTTTAAGTCAAAAAATAATACCATTTTCTTAAATATTTCTTTTCATGGCAACACTGTTTACTGAGACCCACAATCGCTCCATACAAGCCAACTTTCCTAAGTGTTGCCAACTGTGTAAAAAATGTCGATTAAGATTAAGAAAATTTATTTTTTTCAGTAAAACAAAAATAACGGGCGGCCATCTTGTTTTTTCAGATTTTCGGGATTTTCTGGTAAACTACAGGATATGACCTATGTGATGACATCAAACACATCCCTGTAGGATATCGGCATCTGGGAGATCAATTCGGGTCTTTTGAGGTCTACCCTAAAAATTAAATCAACCATAACTTTCAGTGTTGCCAGGCAAAAATAAAAAATCCTACATAAGGTCATAAGGAGAGATAAAATGTTTCACTGACTGTCATTTGTTTTTGCAAAATGGTAAAATTTAGAGTTTTGACATTTTGCATTAAAAGTAAAAAAATACGCCAAATTCCGGGAATATTCTTAAACATGGCAACACCACGTAGTGAGACCTCTAACCCCGCTTTACAAGCCAACTCGCTCAGGTGTCGCCATCTTGCCGAAAATCGACATTCAAAATCTGGTAAAATTCATCTTTTTCTTTGGGAGCCAATTACAGGGCGGCCATCTTGGTTTTTTAGATTTTCGGGATTTTTCTGGTAAACTACAGGATATGCCCTATGCAATGACACCAATCACGTCTCTATAGCATATTGGCATCTGGGAGATCAATTCGGGTCTTTTGAGGTCTACCCTAAAAATTCAATCGGCAATAACTTTCAGTGTTGCCAGGTGAAATTCAAAAAACCCACAAAAAGTCATAGGGAGAGATAAAATGTACCGTTGACTGTTACTCGTTTTCGCAAAATGGTAAAATTTCGAGTTTTGACTTTTTGCATTAAAAGTAAAAATATACCCCAAATTTTGGGAAAATTGTTAAACATGGTGACACTCTGTAATGAGACCTCTAACCCCGCCATACAAGCAAACTCGCTCAGGTGTCGCCATCTTGCCGAAAATCGACATTCAAAATCTGGTAAAATTCATCTTTTTCTTTGGGAGCCAATCACAGGGCGGCCATCTTGGATTTTCAGTTTTTCGGATTTTTCTGGTAAACTACGGGATGTGCCTAAAAAGATGACGTGCCATTTGTAACTGTACGATGTCGGCAACCATGCGTCTAATTCGGGTCAAGTGGGGTCTACAATAGCCTAAACTTTGAAACATTACTACGCGGCCGCCATTTTGTTTTTTTAATTTTTTTAAATTATTTTCGTAAATTATACAAGCGATCCTACAGATGCCAAAAATTTGAATGGGATCGGCCGGAAAACAAAAGAGATACGATAGGCAAGCCCGGCCGCCATTTTGTTTTTTTGAAAAGTCGGAATTTTCCCTAAGTTACCCCGCCATCTTGTACACTTTTCTCATATATGACTTGACTCCAAAACGACTCCTTCTGGGAGAACAATTATGTCAATCAGTGAGTCAGTGAGTCAGTGGTAGTCGAGCTTTATATATTATAAATAAATGTCGCGTGGTGCGCGAGGCCGCAAGCGGCCACGCGTGTCTCTGTGGGGTCGTATTTTGACAGAAAAAAAAGTTTGATAATTTTCTATGTGAATTATGTCTTTTTTTAGCATAAGTCGAAAAATAATAAAATTTTGTAAAATATTTCTTAGCATGGCAACACTGCTTACTGAGACCCACAATCGCTCCATACAACCCAACTTTCCAAAGTGTTGCCAACTTGCCTAAAAATACCGATAAAAGTTATAAAAACCCCTTTTTTTTCAGTAAAGAGATAATACCGGAGCGGCCATCTTGTTTTTCCAGTTTTTCGGATTTTTTTGGTAAACAACAGGATATGCCCAATGCAATGACACCAATCACGGCTCAATAGCATATTGGCATCTGGGAGATCAATTCGGGTCTTTTGAGGTCTACCCTCAAAATTAAAATGCTCATAATTTTCAGTGCTGCCAGACGAAAATCAAAAAAACTACAAAAGGTCATAGGGAAAGGTAAAATGTTCCGTTGACTGTCACTTGTTTTTGCAAAATGGTAAAATTTCGAGTTTTGACATTTTGCGTTAAAAGTTAAAAAATACGCCAAATTTCGGGAAAATTCTTAAACATGGCAATACTATGTAATGAGACCTCCAACCCCGCTATACAAGCCAAGTCGCTCAGGTGTCGCCATCTTGCCGAAAATCGACATTCAAAATATGGTAAAATTCATCTTTTTCTTTGGGAGCCACTCACAGGGCGGCCATCTTGTTTTTCCAGTTTTTTATATTTTTCTGGAAAACTACAGGACGTGACCTACGTGATGACACTAAAAACATCCCTGAAGCATATTAGCATCTGGGAGATCAATTAGGGTCAACTGGGGTCTAAAACCACTCAAATTTTAAAACACTATTACGCGGCCGCCATTTTGTTTTTTCAACTTTTTAAATAATTTTCGTAAAACATCTCAAAAGTTTTACAGATTCCAAAAATTTGAACTGAATCGGCCAGAAAACAAAAGAGATACGATAGGCAAGCCTGGCCGCCATTTTGTTTTTTTGAAAAGTCGGAATTTTCCCGGGGTCACTCCGCCATCTTGCACACTTTTCTCATATATGACTTGACTCCAAAACGACTCCTTCTGGGAGAACAATTATGTCAATCAGTCAGTGAGTGTGTCAGTCAGTGGTAGTCGAGCTTTATATAATATAAACTAGATGTCGCGCGGTGCGCGAGGCCGCAAGCGGCCACGCGTGTCTCTGTGGGGTCGTATTTTGACAGAAAAATAAAGTCTAATTTTGGGCGCCCATCTTGTTTTAGCCATTTTAAGTCGAAAAATAATAAAATTTTGTAAAATATTTTTTTTCATGGCAACACTGTTTACTGAGACCCACAATCGCTCCATACAAGCCAACTTTCCAAAGTGTTGCCAACTGGCTAAAAAATGCCGATTAAGATTAAGAAAATTGAAATTTTTCAGTAAAACAAAAATAACGGGGCGGCCATCTTGTTTTTTCTATTTTTCGGGATTTTCTAGTAAACTACAGGATATACTCTATGCGATGACATCAAACACATCCCTGTAGCATATCGGCATCTGGGAGATCAATTCGGGTCTTTTGAGGTCTACCCTAAAAATTAAATCAACCATAACTTTCAGTGTTGTCAGGCGAAAATCAAAAAACCTACAAAAGGTCATAAGGAGAGATAAAATGTTTCACTGACTGTCACTTGTTTTTGCAAAATGGTAACATTTAGAGTTTTGACATTTTGCATTAAAAGTAAAAAAATACGCCAAATTCCCGGAATATTCTTAAACATGGCAACACTACGTAATGAGACCTCTAACCCCGCCATACAAGCCAACTCGCTCAAGTGTCGCCATCTTGCCGAAAATCGACATTCAAAATCTGGTAAAATTCATCTTTTTCTTTGGGAGCCAATTACAGGGCGGCCATCTTGGTTTTTCAAATTTTCGGGATTTTCTGGTAAACTACAGGACATGCCCTGTAAGATGACACCAAACAAATCCCTTTAGCATATTGGCATCTGGGAGATCAATTCGGGTCAAGTGGGGTCTACAACCACTGAAATTTTGATACACTATTACGCGGCCGCCATTTTGTTTTTTCAACTTTTTAAAATATTTTCGTTGATTATCTAAAAAGTTTAACCGATTCTAAAAATTTAAAACAAATCGGCTGAAAAACAAAAGAGATACGATAAGCAACCTTGGCCGCCATTTTGTTTTTTTGAAAAGTCGGAATTTTCCCTAGGTCACCTCGCTATCTTGCACACTTTTTCCCTACATGACTTGACTCCAAAACGACTCCTTCTGGGAGAACAATTATGTCAATCAGTGAGTGAGTCAGTCAGTGGTAGTCGAGCTTTATATATTATAAACTAGATGTCGCGCGGTGCGCGAGGCCGCAAGCGGCCACGCGTGTCTCTGTGGAGTCTTATTTTGATAGAAAAATAGAGTCTAATTTTGGGCGCCCATCTTGTTTTAGCCATTTTAAGTCGAAAAATAATAAAATTTTGTTAAATATTTTTTTCATGGCAACACTGTTTACTGAGACCTACAATCGCACCATACAAGCCAACTTTCCAAAGTGTTGCCAACTGGCTAAAAAATGCCGATTAAGATTAAGAAAATTGAAATTTTTCAGTAAAACAAAAATAACGGGGCGGCCATCTTATTTTTTCTATTTTTCGGGATTTTCTAGTAAACTACAGGATATACCCTATGCGATGACACCAAACACATCCCTGTAGCATATCGACATCTGGGAGATCAATTCGGGTCTTTTGAGGTCTACCCTAAAAATTTAATCAACCATAACTTTCTGTGTTGCCAGGCAAAAATCAAAAAACCTACAAAAGGTCATAGGGAGAGATGAAATGTTCCATTGACTGTCACTCGTTTTCGCAAAACTGTAAAATTTAGAGTTTTGACATTTTGCATTAAAAGTAAAAAAATACGTTAAATTCCGTGAAAATTCTTAAACACGGCAACACTACATAGCAAGACCTCTAACCCCGCTATACAGACCAACTCGCTCAGGTGTTGCCATCTTGCTGAAAATCGACAATCAAAATGTGGTAAAATTAATACTTTTCTTTGGGAGCAAATCACCGGTCGGCCATCTTGGTTTTTCAGATTTTCGGGATTTTCTGGTAAACTACAGGATATGACCTATGTGATGACACCAAACACATCCCTGTAGCATATTGGCATCTGGGAGATCAATTCGGGTCAAGTGGGGTCTAAAACCACTCCAACTTTGAAACACTACTACGCGGCCGCCATTTTGTTTTTTCAACTTTTTAAATAATATTTGCAAATCGTCTAAACAATTCTACAGATGCCGAAAATTTGAACCGAATCGGCCGGAAAACAAAAGAGATACGATAGGCAAGCCTGGCCACCATTTTGTTTTTTTGAAAAGTCGGAATTTTCCCGGGGTCACCCCGCCATCTTGAATACTGTTCTCATATATGACTTGTCTCCAAAACGACTCCTTCTGGGAGAACAATTATGTCAATCAGTCAGTGAGTCAGTGAGTGAGTGGTAGTCGAGCTTTATATATTATAGACTAGATGTCGCGCGGTGCGCGAGGCCGCAAGCGGCCACGCGTGTCTCTGTGGGGTCGTATTTTGACAGAAAAATAAAGTCTAATTTTGGGCGCCCATCTTGTTTTAGCCATTTTAAATCGAAAAACAAAAAAAATTGTAAAATATTTTTTTTCATGGCAACACTGTTTACTGAGACCCACAATCGCTCCATACAAGTCAACTTTCCAAAGTGTTGCCAACCTGCTAAAAAAGCCGATTATTATTATGAAAATTTAAATTTTTCAGTAAAACAAAAATAACGGGGCGGCCATCTTGTTTTTTCAGATTTTCGGGATTTTCTGGTAAACTACAGGATATACCCTATGCGGTGACACCAAACACATCCCTGTAGCATATCGGCATCTGGGAGATCAATTCGGGTCTTTTGAGGTCTACCCTAAAAATTCAATCGGCCATAACTTTTAGTGTTGCCAGGTGAAATTCAAAAAACTTACAAAAGGTCATAGGGAGGAATAAAATGTTTCACTGACTGTCACTTGTTTCTGCAAAATGGTAAAATTTAGACTTTTGACATTTTGCGTTAAAAGTAAAAAAATACGAAAAATTCCGGGAAAATTCTTCAACACGGCCACACTACGTAGCAAGACCTCCAACCCCGCTATACAGACCAACTCGCTCAGGTGTTGCCATCTTGCCGAAAATCGACAATCAAAATGTGGTAAAATTAATACTTTTCTTTGGGAGCAAATCACCGGTCGGCCATCTTGGTTTTTCAAATTTTCGGGATTTTCTGGTAAACTACAGGATATGCCCTGTGCGATGACACCAAACACATCCCTTTAGCATATTGGCATCTGGGAGATCAATTCGGGTCAAGTGGGGTCTAAAACCACTCCAACTTTGAAACACTACTACGCGGCCGCCATTTTGTTTTTTCAACTTTTTTAACTATTTTCGTAAATCATTTAAACATTTCTACAGATTCCAAAAATTTCAACCGGATCGGCCGGAAAACAAAAGAGATACGATAGGCAAGCCTGGCCGCCATTTTGTTTTTTTGAAAAGTCGGAATTTTCCCGGGGTCACCCCGCCATCTTGAACACTTTTTTCATATATGACTTGACTCCAAAACGACTCCTTCTGGGAGAACAATTATGTCAATCAGTCAGTCAGTGAGTGAGTGAGTGAGTGAGTGGTAGTCCAGCTTTATATATTATAAATAGATAAATGACATGGAAATTTTCCGTAAATCCCTTTCAATAAAAACTAACGATTAAAACAAATGAAATGGGTCACTTATATGTACTTCATTTATAGAATATACGTAGGTACGTACCTACATACATTCTAACTAATAAGTATTATGAATGCGTTAGTAGCGTTTGTTACGTTCTCATCCCGAAACTGGTAAAAAAAATCTTAATGATTTTTGGTATAGAGATAAGTCGGACCTTGGAAAATACATACCTAAATGATACTTTTCATCCCGGAAAAAGCTAGTCTTGGACATAGTCGGTCGTCATTGGGAATTTAATTTAGTTTGCAGTCCTAAAGCGATCTAATTCGCTCATTTAGTTCATTAGTTCTTTTTTTACCACAGACTATAAAATATATAGGTACTTGAATAAGAGCAGTGATAGCCCGGACGGTTGAAGAGCCGGTCGAAAATCAGTGAGGCTCGGGTTAGAATCCTGGTATGTACCAATGAGTTTTTCAAAAACTTACGTAAGTACATATATTTATAACTAGCTCGACGGTGAAGGAAAACATCGTGAGGAAACCCGCAGGTCTCAGAATTAATTCTGAAACATTTGTAAACAGACCCGGTCCGGCGATGGGCTCACCACCTATCACGTTTAGGGGTCCAATGTATTTCTTGAAATGTGGGTATATCCAGTAATGGAATACCTCTGCCTACCCCCTCGGGGATGAAAGGCGTGAGATTATTATTTTATTTATTATTATTTGAATAAGAAACTCTGGTAGAGGTGGTAAGAGTAAAAATAAATCAGTTAGTTACCCATGCAGCGCCACTACATAACAGAACGGAAGCCAGAAAAATAAATATTTAAGGAACTAGTTCGCATAGTTCACCTAAAGGAGCGCTCTTACGAACCATAGAAAGAGCGCATTTCCTAGGGGACGCTATAACCACGTTCACGCGGACGGAGTGCATGGAGCCTGGGTGCGAATGTGGGTCAGGGTAATGTACCAATGATTTTTTTTCAAAACTTACGTACATATTTATAACTAGGTCGACGGTGAAGGAAAACATCGTGAGAAAACCCTCAGGTCCCAGAATTAATTCTGAGACATGTGTAAACAGATCCGGCCCGGCGATGGGCTCACCACCGATCACGTTTAGGGGTCAATACAATACATTTGGAAGAAGTATCACTTAAATTCCGTTGCTCTGATGTGCACGAAATGGTCAACTTGAAAGAAAATCTTTTTTCTAAATGTCACTATAACTGAGGGCTTTGCCAGAGGGTGTCTCAACGCAATTGGGCACTATACCTGTGTAGGAAAACAGTGCTTGCAAAAATGACCCTTAGGTGTATCAGGCGGAATTTTTGTCGATAGTAGGTACATACTTCCAGAAATGAAATATCTTTGCCAATCTCAGGCACGATGTTATCTAATATACACACAAAATTTGGGTGGCTTTGAGCGCTTCAATCCCAAAAAAAAAAAAATTTAAAGTGAAATCTTCTGTTCTATTGAAATTGTTTATACTAAACCTCAATTTTATAGGTTAGGACTTATTATTATACACTAGCAGCTTTTAACTAGAGTTTCCGTTCCCGTGGGAATACGGGGATAAAATATAGCTTATGTGTAATTCTGATGTGTAAGCTATATAACCGTAAAGTTTCATCGAAATCCCTTCAGAGTTTTTGCGTGAAAGAGGAACAAACGTCCTTACTTCCATCCATACAAACTATCGCGTTTATAATATTAGTAGGAAGTAGGATATAGCCGAACCTATGTCGCGTCCTTAACCTGTAATTAGACGTGAAATTCCACGAGTCAGTGAACCAAACTGCGAAAGTATCTACAATGACCACGAATTATAACGGACATCGAATTAACGAGCGAGTCATTGGCCATACAGTGTTGCTAGGTTTATACCGCGGACTTTACTTCCTTTATCTATACTAATATTATAAAGCTGAAGAGTTTGTTTGTTTGTTTGAACGCGCTAATCTCCGAAACTACTGGTTCGAATTGAATAATTCTTTTTGTGTTGGATAGTCCAGTTATCGAGGAAGGCTATAGGCTATATAACATCACGCTACGACCAATAGGAGCAAAGATATAGTGGTAAATGTGTAAAAAACGGGAGAAATTATTTCATCTTACGGGAACTACGCAGGTGAAACCGCGCAGAACCGCTAGTTTTGTATATATTGGAGATAGAATCCGTGAATGATGTTCAGGTTTTTGTCAAAAGTTTTGTCGGTCAGGTCGCATCTACTTTAAAGAAGGTCATAAAAGTGAGAAACTGAATGAATTCACTGAATTGTGAATAAACAATTAGGGGTCCTATACTAAAGTGTAATAGGTACTTACTTATGCTGCCAAAATGCAAAACAAATAACCTCTTTTTTTTCGCAATTACGCATTTGCTCCACAGTGTAAGTTGTTAAGGTTCATGGGCACATTTACCCCTTTAATAAGTACACTTTATATTATTATTGTTTTAGAGCTTAAGTAGGTATGTTATGTGAAGTCTTGAAATCGAATTTAAAATTTTAGTTAAATTCCACTATCGTCATCAACCTCGTTGATAAAATATTAGACATACATTTTATTTTATATATTCCCACCGAAAATTTTGCAAAACCAAATAAAACATACACACCCGTCCATTAATCTTAATAAATCATAAACATAGGTAGTTCTATTAAAAATAGTTTTTGCACAGACATATTTCACCTCTTTATTCAAAAGCTATTTGTTTACAGATTCCATAAAAACTGGTTTTTCGTTCCGCCTCTGATTTGCGAGGGACCGAAATTTAAAAATTATGACGACCTTACATCACTAGCTGATTAAACACTGGTTGAATTATATGATAACAAAATTGAAGGTGTTAGCTACTGTATTCCTCTGATGAGAAAATATACTGTACAATGTATGCGACAAAATGACTGTACCTACTTATTTGATTACCACTTACACAGTAACGTTGAAATCTCTGCATTTTAATATGAATCATATAATTTATCATATTACATGTAAGTACCTATCGATCGAAAAGTGTATTTAAAAATAAAAATACTAGATTTGGCCGTAACTTCGTTGCCGTTCTTAGATTATAAAAAGAATTCTTTCTCAAGAATCTTCGGCTCAACCTAAGAATTTGAAAATTAATAGGTACTTAAAGGTAATTCCTAATTAGGTATTATTTTCGTACACTAACTCGTATCCCTCCCATTTAACGAAGTAATGTCGGCTGACAGTGTTTATTCCTAATTTTAAAAGGCTTAAACATATTAAACATTAACTTTGTTATTGAGATCTCGGTTAGTTAACGAAAATAATATTCATTTTCAAATTCACTTTCAAGTTCAATCCTATACCAAATTACAAAACATACGTAAGATAGCAATCAGACCGACAGTGTCACTTTCTCATTTATAATAAATATTGGAATAGTATGGATTATTGTGGTTTGTGGATATATTAAGTACATTTATTTTAAAAACAAAAAATACAATACATATTTACAATATTGACCAACCAGATAAGCAATGCCATCTAGATTATCGAAAGCATGAATGTAGACATTCACGCGATGCAAGTATAAGTTGAAATGCATTTCAATTGAAATTGAAATGCTGGAACTCATCCCAATCGGGAAATGCAGTTGCCACGGGCGGAGCTTCACTGCATCGTATATCCGTTGTTTTGTCACTTCGCTTATTCAAACGACAACCTCAGAGGATGGAAAATGTAACCGACAATTCATCGGGCAGAGAAATTGTAAACTTACTGAAAAAATACTGCTATTCGTTTCCATTGTAGACTAGCCTTGTGCTCTATGTTATTTCGAATAATGACTAACTTCTATACAAACGTTTTATTCTATTTCTATTTTACCTCCTTCGGGGACGATTCTACTTTTGACGGTGTATTTAGTCTCCTTAACGTTACAAGTGGTGAAATAATAAAGCTAGAACACATGAGCTGATTGTGTACACTAAGTGCAAATTTGCTGTATTCTATTCTAAGTGGTCTTATGTACCGACTACTTTTAACCGGCCTTTAACCATACAATAGTACATTATGGTACAAGTGAGTAAAGTTGGTGATTACCGCTGAGGCGCCATTGAGACCCGAGCCGTAGGCGAGGGTCATAAGAGAGCCGAGGACGGTAATCATCAATACACACGTGTATCATACGACGTTTTTCAACACACTTGTGAATAAATAATACTAAAAAATCATTTTAAAATAATCATTCGCAATGGCGGGGAAAATTAATTGGTTTTCCAATTTTTTATTTATATAATTTGGAAAAGGCAAAAGGATCTAGGCCCATACAGCCTCGTTTTCCTATGCGCTCGCATCTTACAATGGCGATCGGCCATGGACTAAAAAAATTAGGTTTCTTTTTCTTTGGTTTGTCGTGGATAGCGTTTTAGCCACGTACAAAATGGGGTATTTAAAGTTTTTACAGAGAAAACCAAAGTTATATTTGAGTGAAAGTTTTGTTTATTAAACACGTACAAGTTGAAATGATCTATTTAAATACGAAGTTGCATGAAATGAGCAAGCCATATTTGTGTATTAATTTATTAGTACGATTGAATACGATCTTTTTTGTATCGAAACTTTTTTAAGAACAAAGCAACTCTAGCAACAAAATTGAAAAAAAAAATCTATAACTCACTAGTGAATAATAGCAAACAAAAAGTCTCAGTTTGATTATAGGTGTCATTATGTGCCTAATTGCAGTGAAATTAGAGCCACTTTATGAGCAAGTGTGTTGAAAAATAAATTATTATTCCTGGTGCAAATTCTGGGGCCTTGGGGAATTTTTTATTTATGTTACGCGATTATTCCGCCAATTGTGAATCGAATTTAATTATTCTTTTTTGTTTGGTAGATCAAACTTCAGAGGTGGTCCCATTTGATCTGAACACATCGAGCGGTTTTTAATAAATCAACAAAATTATAATTATTGTAAGTACCTATACATTGATGATATTTTAGCGCTATTCGTGAATTAGTTTTTAACTCTTGAGAATTCTGTTCTTTGTTATTTAAAAGTTATTGGGATAATGTTAACCCAGAATCGAATCCAAGTAGTTTATTAGGCTATTGTTGGTCACAAATCCACTTGCTGATTCATCCACCTACATCATGATTACGACGTAAACTTTCTCCGTAAGTTACCTAACCTAATATATTAATACGTGGGTACCTATACTGGTGAAACGTGGGTATTTCCAGAAATGGAATACCTCTACCTACCCCCTACAAAAACTGAATTTATTTATTATATTTAACATTATAATTAGTTATTTAAGGAACTTCTGTGCTAAACTTCTTGGCTTAGGTTCTGCATTGACTGCCAGTCGGTCAGAGTTAGACAAGCCGTGTAGGTATGTAGAATATGTTTTATTTACTATAATGACATAATGAGGAACTAAGAATAAAATTGCGGGTCGTGAAGCAATCGATGATTTGTTCAGCCTTAGGAAGATACAAATAGATAAAAGATTTTTCTAAGGAATATCTAAAAATTCTATAGGTACATAAAGAAAAAAAAACATTACTTAACCCGTATACAGAAAGAAAGCTGAAAACTTATCGGCGCCGATAAGCGCCGATCGGCGCCCATCGGCGCCGATCGGCGCAGGTAACCGGCGCAGGCATTTATATGAACAAGCGCCGACCGGCGCTTGTCGGCGCCGATAAGCGCCGATCGGCGCCGACTCGCGCCGGTCAGCGCTGGTGCCGCCCGCCAATCATCGTACGACATTTTGCTCGCTCAGCTTCAATCTGCTTGCTTTCTGTAGAATGGACCGGCGCCGATCGGCGCCGATCGGCGCCTATCGGCGCCGACAAGCTTTCAGCTTTCTTTCTGTATACGGCTTTACGGTTTAGCATGTTATTTTATAGAAAACAACGACGAAAACAATAGAAAATCAATTTCATCTGAAATTATGGCATACAAAGACTTATATGTGTGTATACTATTTCGTCATGAAAATATACAAACATTAGACACGCATAGCTACACATTACAATTACACTTAAAGTTTCATGATACTTTATATGACCAATTAATCACAAATATTTAGGTACCAATTGGTAATAGCAATAGCTAGCGGTGTAAAACCGCAATAATAGTACTTACTCTATACTTAAATGGTTAACAACCGTGATAAAAGCCAGGACCATGTTTAGCGTTTATAGCCAGCAATTTGACCATATTTGATACACTCTCGGCTATTGTGCATCCGATTGTAATTTTTGACTTAATTTCACGGTTCGTTGAGGTGAAATTCGGTTACAGCATTTTATGAGTGTGAGCGAGATAGTGCTACGATTAATATGTTTTGGATGTGATAGCTAGAACAACGTTATATTCGTATCACCTCATCTGTCTCGATTATGATAATTAATTCCGTAGGAAATATTTAAAAATTATTCGTACCTACATAGGTAGGCATTTGTTAACGTCACGCATTGCGAGTATACCTTCGCAAGAATTGACTGCAGATTAAGCTTTATTTATGATAAGAAATTAGGACAACTAATATAAAATAAAAACAAACAAGAGTCTAAAAGCAATATCCTTCATCGCCTGTTCAAAGGATATTTTCTTATAAATTGAAAATATTTCACCTCAATTGATACACCTGTTCCTACTCTACACGGTTGTAAATTGGGACCGAATGTGGTTCAGATTTTTATCTATCTGAATAACATTGAACGATGAACGAGTGTGACAGTCCTTACAAGCGTCTGTATATAGTTTATTAAAGCTATTCATATTACATTACATATCTATCCTCTGGCTGCCGACATGATTCACAAAGATTTTATGGCAACAACGAAGTTTCTCCGTAACTTGCCTAATAAAGTAATATTACATTTACAAAAAGGTTTTGTAAGTAAAAATACGTGGAATTGGCGCCAAATGAAAGTCGAATTAAAATTGGAGCGAAAACAGCCACAGAGTAAGAAGTAGGTATTTTAACCGCAAAGTCATTCTCGGGTGAAATTGGAGATTCATGAGTCATGACACATAATTTGCGGTGAGAAGACCCCATTAGAATCGCTTGGCTTATTTTGCATTTGGTTACAAAACGGAACTATAAAATAGAAGTTTTTTGAACAAATAATGAATTATATAAAACAATAAATAAATATATATGCTACGCCTTTTATACAGCAGATGTATTCCATTACTGTATATAGGTAACTACGTTTTACCAGTAGGTATATTCTTTGGATCCCTAAACGTGATAGCTGGTGAGCACATCGCCGGAACCTCACACGTAAGAAAGAAGCGGGCTCTTTAACCACAGGGCTGTGCTAACATTTTTGTCATTATTATCATTCAAAACTTAAATTATATTTTTTATGTAATGGTATTGAAATATATTTTTTTTGTAACATGTTTACCGTGTGAAGACATTGTCCTTAATTGTAATAACTTGAATAGAGGTCGTGTAGTGGCTACGAGGGAATACTTAAATTGGACAATATAAAATGTACAAGTTAAGTTTTACAAATTACAATTGCGTAAAATAATAGCGAATATAGTTAAAGAAAATAATCATTATAGTTGATGGATAAAATATAATTATATTCCACTACTTTAGCCAGAAGGTAAATTCTTTTCGTAGTTTACATCAGTATGCTATTAGGTAAGTAATTAGTAAATATCGACCGTCCTAAAAATTGCTGATTAATATGAACTGATCTAAAAATACTTACGCGGGCATTGTTTATGTGACTCATGCAGTAAAAATTGTAATTTTATAAAAATATGATTAAATAAGTAACTTTCATTATTTTCATTGCTAACGGGAAAGCTATAAATTACCTAAGTTCTTTAGTTATGCATACGAAAATCTGATTGCTTTTATTCCATTTAATTGTAGTCTTTGTATGTCCAGAACTTTTATCCCTGTAAAAGCAAGCCTCATAAAAAATTATGAGAGGCAAAAACAATAAAAAAATATACTAGAAAAATAATATAATCTGTTCTCTAGTAGACTGTAATACTGCGTAGGGCAAGGAGTAAGCAATATTACAGTTCGGGAGGAGTAAGCTCAGGTTTATATTATTACTAGCTGATTCCCGCGACTTCGTCCGCGTGGAATTTGTTATTCCTTTGCGTTTAGAAAATATATCAAGAAGGATAATCTACACTATTTATCTACAATAATATTATAAAGAGGAAGGATTTGTATTTTTGTATGTTAATAACGAATAGACCGATTTAAAAAATTCTTTTACCATTAGAATGTTACGTTATCCCTGAGTAATATAGGCTATATCTATGACGAAAAAAAATTAAGGATCCCTACTAAAACTTGACTGTACATGCCGGGATTGGAACCCGAGCCTCGCGAATGAGAAGCGGGTTCTTTAGCGTTTTATATTTTTGTTATTAAAAACACCTTTTAAACAACGCTTCACAGAATAAGCGCAATTCCTGATACGTACCTCGATTAGTATACTAACATAAAAAGTTGGTAATGCATTCGTACTTTAGTTTTGTCTAACCAAATTGCTTTTAATAAAGAGCGATAACAGTACGGTTTCCATAGGCAGTCCTAAATTTAGTTATGCTAATGAATTTTTTGGAAAATCTTTACACATATTGAAAGTAGCTGAAATCAATTAAGTAGTCGATACTAATGTCAGGAATTGCGCTTATTCTTTTACGTGTTGTAAAGCCTAGGACACTCCCTGGATTATGATTTTTGAATTAGTTCTTGATATCAATGGCTACGCATGTGGTCATAATAACAAATAAATTTCCATAAGGAACCCATAGTGAATTCTCAAAAAAAAGAAGTGGACTGTGTATGGAGACTATTGAAGAATATTTGTGCCAAGTTTCAAGTTGAAGATAAGGAAATCTTGTTGTTTGTTTTGAGGAGTATTTTTACAATATTTCGAATTTATACACCCAAAAATTAAGGTTTTCCGTGCATACCAAACTCAAATCCTACTTTCACCCTTTTAGGGGAGGACTTTAGAAAAATCCAAAAATACGTATCTCATCATTTATTTCTAAGAGTATTTGTGAGAAGTTTTACGTTGATAGAATAAAAAAAACAACACGTCTCCATACAAACTCCATCCCCTGTTTCACCCCCTTCGGGGGATTTTTAGGAAATCCGGAGATACGTTTCTTGTTGTTTGTTTTGAGGAGTATTTTTACAAAGTTTGGAATTGATACACCCAAAAATTAAGGGTTTCCATACACATCAAACTCAACCCCTACTTTTACACCTTTAGGGGTCGATTTTAGAAAAATACAAAAATATGTGTCTCATTAGTTATTTCTAAGAGTAGTTGTGCCAAGTTTCAACTTGATAGACGTAAAAAACAACACGTCTCCATACAAACTCCAAACAACTGTTTCAACCCTTTAGAGGGGGTTTTTGAAAAATCCAAAAATACTTATCTTGTTGTTTGTTTTGAGGAGTATTTTTACAAAGTTTGGAACTGATACACCAAAAATTAAGGGTTTCCATACACATCAAACTCAACCCCTACTTTTACACCTTTAGGGGTCGATTTTAGAAAAATACAAAAAAACGTGTCTCATCATTTATTTCTAAGAGTAGTTGTGCCAAGTTTCAACTTGATAGACGTAAAAACAACACGTCTCCATACAAACTCCATCCCCCTGTTTCAACCCCTTAGGGGTTTTTTTTTGGAAAACCCAGAAATACGTGTCTTGTTTTTTGTTTTGAGGAGTATTTTTACAAAGTTTCGGATTGATATACCCAAAAATGAAGGTTTTCCATACATACCAAACTCAACCCCCACTTTCACACCTTTATGGGACGATTTTCGAAAAATCCAAAAATACGTATCTCATCATTTATTTCTAAGAGTATCTGTGTCAAGTTTCAAGTTGATAGAAGTAAAAAACAACACGTCTCCATACAAATTCCATCCCCCTGTTTCAACCCCTTAGAGGGGGTTGTTTGGAAAATCCAGAAATACGTATATTGTTGTTTGTTATGAGAAGTATTCCTACAAAGTTTCGAATTGATACACCCAAAAATGAAGGTTTTCCATACATACCACACTCAACCCCTACTTTCACACCTTTAGGGGACGATTTTAGAAAAATCCAAAAACATGTATCTCATCATTTATTTCTAAGAGTATTTGTGTCAAGTTTCAACTTGATAGACGTAAAAAACAACACGTCTCAATATAAACTCCATCCCCCTGTTTCAACCCCTTAGGGGGGTTTTTTTGGAAAACCCAGAAACACGTGTCGTGTTTTTTGTTTTGAGGAGTATTTTTACAAAGTTTCGAATTGATATACCCAAAAATGGAGGTTTTCCATACATACCAAACTCATCCCCACTTTCACACCTTTATGGGACGATTTTCGAAAAATCCAAAAACATATATCTCATCATTTATTTCTAAGAGTATCTGTGTCAAGTTTCAACTTGATAGACGTAAAAAACAACACGTCTCCATACAAACTCCAACCCCCTGTTTCACCCCCTTAAGGGAGGTTTTTTGGAAAATATAGGATCACGTTTCTTGTTGTTTGTTTTGAAGAGTATTTTTACAAAGTTTCGAATTGATAGACCCAAAAATGAAGGTTTTTCATACAAACGTTCAACCCCTTTTTCACCCCCTCAAGGGTTGAATTTCTAAAAATCCTTTCTTATTCCTACTTTACGTCTTAAAAACAATATCCGTGAAAAAAATCAGCTTTCTAGGTGTAAGGGTTTATGCTGGGCGTTGATGAGTCAGTGAGTCAGGACTTCTCTCTTTATATATATAGATATATATAGATTTGCTTCTATGATAGGGCGTCCTGTTTTCCCAGGACATGTCCTAGTTTTTGTATTGTCCTGGGATGTCCTGGATATTTTTTAAGCAGCGTCCAAGTTTTTTTAATGTAAGTACTTATTAGAATTGATTCGATAAACAATTTGTTACAAACTAAAGTGTTTGTTCTATATTTTAATAGGTAAGTGGTTTTTTTAACTTGCATAATATTATTCAAATACTTTTGTAAATAAATATGATTGAACTTGAACTTTTTTAACCTATTTGCCTCTAACCTAACCTGCGTCCTGTTTTTAAACTCAATTCTCCTGTTTTTTCCAACTTCAAATCATAGTTTTTTAAATGTGGGGTTGGCAACCCTAGTCTATGAAAATACCTCATCGTTCGATATACGGTAGTTCGACCCATAGTGACATGGGAGATAAGGCGGGGGCGTGAGTCGATAGCACGCACGGCACGACCGGGACCATCCCTGCAAATGGCGCCGCGTGCGTGACTGCGCCAACCGTAATCTCTAATCCATTGTGAGGGGTCCGTTATCAATACTGGGGACCTTAAAGGCTTGATATTTTCTTTGTTTATAGGGTTCCGTACCTAAATGTTTAATGTTTTCTTGCAAATAAAATTATCTATCTTCTATATACATATATAAAAGAAAGTCGTGTTTGTTACACTACTTATAACTTAAGAACGGCTGAACCGATTTGGCTGAAAGTTGTTGGGGAGGTAGCTTAGAACTAGAAGACGAACATAGGATACTTTTTATTCCGATATTCTCACGGGAACGGGAACGGGACCTACGCGGGAACGGGAACTACGCTGGAACGGGAATGGGAACGAGAACGGAAACGCGAGTGTAACCGCGCGGGGACAGCTAGTTATTATTATAAGTCAGTTTTCTTTTTTTCCATTGCTGGGGGGATGCCATTTTTGCGGGCCAAAGCCAAACAAAAATGGATCATCATTATCGATGAGTTTTGGTTGCCGGTTATTATTATTATTATTAAAGGGTGGCAAAGGGACCCTAAGGTAAAGCTCTCTGTCCGCTCCGCTATTTTGAACAGTAATAACTAGACATTTGAAATGTTCACAAAGTGGAATATAGGTATTTGTATATTTTCTCAAACAGTAGAATGCAGACTATTTTGCCAATTATTTCAATTAACTTTTTATTTATTATAAATTATAATAAGTGGTATCAAATGTAGGTTACTTTTTGCCGTTGTATTGTGTTTCGAAATGTTTTATTTAATGTAAGTAAGTATGACTATTAAGTGGTATCAAACATATGTATCTCACAAAACTACAACTACAATTTATTATTATTATTATTAAACCAGTTTTAGAAAGAGCATTGCTTTGCTTTTTTTTAACAATAAATATAAAGAGTTATTTTATTAAATCGAAAAACGGATGTCATTATCTGTGGTCATTCTAAACTGGAAATGATGCAGACATTATGCTCTTTAGTTCTGAATGTCAAGGAACTTTAGAGGTCAACAATGTATCGGTTACGTTTATTAGGTAAGTACTGCAAAGTTAATAAAAGTGGAATAAGTAATCATAATCACTACATAGTATAAAACAAAGTCGCTTTCTCTGTCCCTATATCCCTATGTATGCTTAAATAAATCTTTAAAACTAGGCAATAGATTTTGATGCTTTTATTGGATAGAGTCATTCAAGAGGAAGGTTTTAGTATTAGCATTGCATCCGTGCGAAGCCGGGGCGGGTCGCTAGTTAAAACTAAAAAAACAAGCATTTGTATGTATGGTCAGCGTCATAAAAAATCAAATGAGCCCAAACTCGATGGGGTTTACGATTATTCATTGACGAGTTTCGATATCCACCTCCTGGCTCCATCATCAGAACATCTTGATGGTACCATAAATAAATAATAATAACCTCATATATCATCGAGTTGTTTAATCCTAATAATATAAGTATTCCAAATTTCAGCTCAATGGCAAGTTAAACAATATCTTGTAAAATAAAAAACCAGTTGATTGATTGTAAATCTTCAAATTTGTAAAAACAAATGTATTGTATGTTTGTCATCAATGCGTTCTTATAAGAATCATTCGTCTGATTAATATGAAAAGCTGGCGAGTTGTGGAGAGCATCCTCGGGAAGATGATTAAAAAAATATTAAGTAAATTCTTACAGGAACATAAAAAAACATTACGGGCTAAATAGCCGGAAATCAATGTTATTTTATGTATTTATTTACGTTTACGGCAACAACGGGGACATGCGTAATATTCCGTCGGGTATAGAAAAAGAAATAAAAAAACGGGAAACCCCCTAATGGGGCAGCTAGTCATGAATAAAAGTAATGTATATGTATACCTACACAATTTAATAGGACGACTTGGGCATAAAAGGTCAGGACGGATATACTCGTACAGGTACAATCAAGAGCAAGTGAAGATTGACACATTGGACTGAGTAACGATCTTATTACAATCGCCTTAGAGGTCAGACTCGCACTACAAGTGTAAAGCTTAATGTGCTCTTGACTGTAAGAGTCGCAAAATGCTTTATGGAACAAAAAGTGATAACGGTTTCTCTTCGAAACATTATTTCTACAGCTACATACCTACTCGAATTTAATACTACATTAGTTTTGCTCACGAATACCTCATATACCTATGTCATGAACGGATCGATGTTAGACAATTTTTTGCTTGTCGTGGCAGAAACTGGAGCGTCGACCTGATGACATGCCACCTTTATAGGCAGTTCAATAACACTTTTCCATATTGGTAAAGGCTCTTGGGAGTAATGTAAGCTATAATAGATTTAACACTATGTAGACATTACCGGGGGGAAATAACATTTAGCGTATTTAATATCTCCGATCTAGTAGCTCTATAACATATTCAAACTCATGATAATCTAATATCACACTTAAATTAAAAACCCCACTTACAGTATGGTTCAATAGATTTAGAATTCTCTTTTTTAGATGAATAGTAATACATTATAATTATCTAGAAACCATCTAATTACAGATAGTAATTAATGGATAGATCTGTAAATATCAATAAATAGCAATCTATGTGCTATTTATTGATATTTTTATGCAATTTACCGACTGCACTTTCTATTAGGTTCAGCGATTTTTAGTGTTTCAAACGGTAAAAATTTTTTTAAAAAAGAAACCCTTTGCCTGTCGGCCAGTTCATCTGCAGTCTGTCACAGCGGCTTATCTCAGCAACTATTTTTGCTATCGAAGCTTTTGTAGATAAAATTTAAAAAGATGCATAGTAGTAAAAGTACGGAACCCTCGATGCTTGAGTATGATTCGCACTTGGCCAGTTTTACTTATTTTCAATCTTGATTATTTTCCTGACCGTAGCATGTCACGTGACAGAGCGTTATTACGTTTTTCGCTAATTCCTTCCCCTTTTTAAGGCCATTATAACTCAATAGGCAAATTCGTTATGAAAATATTTGTATTTTAAAGATAAAGTAGCGGTTCGGCGTGGTTTCACCCGCGTAGTTACAGTTTCCGTTTGAATAATTTTCATCAATAAAATGTAGCCTATGTTAGGGATCCTCAGGAATCTTCTAGCTTTCCATTGGTGAAAGAATATTTAAGATCAGTCCAGTAGTTTTTGAGTTTATTCGTAACAAACATACAAAAATACAAATCTTTCCTCTTTATAATATTAGAAGGTATAGATTTATATTAGTATCTAGGTAGATAAGAATGGCAAACTAGAATAATCTAGGTATGCGTAATACGGTCTAGATTTTATTCAATGACCTCACATACTAATTCTGTCTGGTCTTGTGCAAATCTTTGAAAATATGCCAATGTCAGAGAATAGTAGTTTCTGTGGTAATAAAAACGTTGTCTTCATCAAGAAAGTTAATTTAGTGCATCTATTACACCACAGCAGTGGCCGCCCGCGTAGCGTCTTTGAAAATAATTATCTAACAGCCAGTTGCATAAACTTCATTTAGAATACTTACACCTACATCATGCCATGTCTAGGCAACCTGCTACAGACAACACCACCTGTTGGGTCCAATTGTGAATCTAAACTATCAGGGCCCACTCAAACACACCATTTTTAAAATTAATATCAGTCCAGCTATTTTCGAGTTTTTGCGAGATTAACACACGACAATTGATTTTTATACAATACAATACAGTACAATACAATAACTCTTTATTGTACCTACACCAAAAACAACACAATATGGATACCAACATTAACTAAAGTACAATGGGCGGTCTTATAGCTTTTAGCGATCTCTTCCAGACAACCATATAATCCATGTAGTTACCATATCTCAGAATTGATCACTTCATGATGTGGCGACCATTTCATGAAATAGTTGTACACCATATTATGAAATAGTATAACAAAATTGATAAATTCTAAGATATGACCACGACACACATATATGTGAGTGTATATAAATAACATAAAGTCAGGTCAGTTACACCATTTATAATATCTCAAATTAGGTAATAACTATAACTTGATGCGGCGACAGCATCGTTGGTGTGGACATGTCTCACGGATGTCACTGACGTCAGGGTGACAAAACTCATGTTATTTTCTCAACTCTAAGATGGCTAGCGGAAACTTGGCGATAGGGATGTAAAAAAATAACCGATTTTTTAAATAATCGATTGTTTTTTAAATAATCGATTTTTAATAATCGATTTCTTAAATAAAAATAATCGATTTTTAATTAATCGATTATATAAATTACGCGTTTTAATCGATTTCTAATAATCCCGCGGTGGATGAACCTTAACGTTGTCGTTAAGCTTTTCTACTTATCGTTTCATTTTATTTTAATACTACGAGTAAGTACTCTTATTTTTTTATTATTTTTCGTTTTTTGACTGTTTAAACTTAAAAAATAAAGAAAGTTTTGTTTTTTATTTTAGTTTTTGAGACCATAACGTAGTCGTTTAGTTTTTTTGATTCTCGTTTTAAGTATTTTATTTTAATACTAGTCAAAATTAAATGTAAAAGAGGACTGGACATTTTGCATTTGTGACACTAATTATTTTTAGTTATTTTATTGTTTAAATTTGAAGATTATGGAAATTTTATTTTGTTATTTCTTTATGCATATTATTTTATTTCATTTTTAATATGTTAAAATGTTAATATCTTAGGATTTTATTATTAAAATATGAAAAGCATTTATAGATTTTTAAATATGTATTAGGAAAAATCGATTTTTTAGAATAATCGTTTATTTTCAATATTTTGAAGAAAGAAAAATCGATTTAAGAGCAGTGATAGCCCGGACGGTTAAAGAGCCGGCCGAAAATCAGTGAGGCTCGGGTTCGAATCCTGGCATGTACCAATGAGTTTTTCAAAACTTACGTACATATTTATCACTAGCTCGACGGTGAAGGAAAACATCGTGAGGAAACCCGCAGATCTCAGAATTAATTCTGAGGCATGTGTAAATAGACCCGGTCCGGCGATGGGCTCACCACCTATGATAATGTATTTATTTCGAGTTAAGAACACAACCACTTTGGATATTATATGTGTAAGGTGATGAGTTGAATGTTATATATAAGTATATAAAATATATAGAGCAGTGATAGCCCTTACGGTTAAAGAGCCGGCCGAAAATTAGTGAGGCTCGGGTTCGAATCCTGGCATGTACCAACGAGTTTTTCAAAAACTTACGTACATATTTATGAAGGAAAACATCGTGAGGAAACCCTCAGGTCTTAGAAATAATTCTGAGACATGCGCCGGTCCGGCGATGGGCTCACCACCTATCACGTTTAGGGGTCCAATGTATCTCGTGAAATGTGGGTATATCCAGTAATGGAATACCTCTGCCTACCCCCTCGGGGATGAAAGGCGTGAGATTATATTATTATTATTATTATTAAAAATCGATTTTTATTTATCGATTAATTTCCTTTAATCTTACATCCCTACTTGGCGACCGATTTCTACATTTCAAGAATATTCAGAAAAGACATATGAAGCGATGCAACATTGATCCCCTAAAGTAGGAAGAAACTGCTAGCCCTGAGTGGAGGCACAAGCACGATACACGAAAAATTGAATGCCTTCGAAGACCATAGGAAATTCGACCTGGATGCAAAGCGCGATGCTCCTAAGGCCAGACCTTAATTTACAATACTATTGACGGTGTCCTCACGTTTCGCCAGTGCCCACACGTTTACCAATAAGATTGGCTATTGCAACCTTAGGACACATGATAGGTAGGGCAAATCAACGCCGCCCCTATACCTAATGTTAATTATGTAGCGATCACTGTAGTCGAAATCGTCAAGAAGGTTATATATTTTCATATCTCATACTCGGAAAGTAGTGTATGTTTGATCTGAGTACCGGGTCGGAAGCGATGATTCCCACCACAGAGAGATTCAGTGCTGTGATTCCCGCCCTCGGTCGGGAAAGACTCATAGTGATTGCTTCCGGCCTTAGGGCGGGAATAAATAAAAAAAATAGTACTACATTTGGCAATGACGTTTAAAAGAAAAAGTTTCTCTAGGAAAGAGAATGACTTTCTTCCAACCTCTTTGGGTACTTAGTAGGGATACGAAACATTTTACATCAATTAGAATAAGAAAAAAGGTGGGGCCTTGTGAGTGAAGGTATAAACAACAGAAAATAGCCCGCGCGCGGAGCGGTACGCGTTCCATATTTAAAATTAAAAAAAGAGTAATAATTTGGTAAGCTGTTCCGAAATTCAAAATCTTGTTTTTCATCGACACTAATAAGCACAGAACACTATTACTCGGCTCAAAGTACATATTATTATAAAGAGGAAGGATTTGTATATTATTTTTGTAATGTTATTTAGGTTAGGTACTCTATGATGTAGTATTCCAAGACGTTTAAAAGAAAAAGTTTCTCTTTCTTCCAACCTCTTTGGTTGTATCGTTGACAATTTTGTTTTTTTTTGTAGGTAAGTATTATTGCGTTTTTGCATGTTTGAATTTTTGTAAAATTGAATTTTTTTTTGTTTACTTTCCTTGAATTCGAAATGAAAAGTAGAGTGTTTAACGCGGGTGGAAGTTATCAATTCCTACTCGGACTATATCCGCCCTCGCTGCGCTCGGGCGTCTAAATACCTCGTATGGGAATTGATTCCTTCCGACCCTTGTATAACAATCTACTATTTATTATTATAACTCAAAAACGGCTGAACGGATTTGGGCGAAATTTTACATACAAGTACTTGATAACTTGGATTTAACACAATATAGTATACCTAATTTTTTATCCCGGAACTCGGATACTTTTACACTTGCCTCAGAAGCAAATCTTTAAGAGTCTGCGGGCTTCATCACGATGTTTTTCTTTACAGTCGAATTAGAGATAAATGTCCCTACCGTAGCTAGGCTTTTGAGAAACTTATTGGTACAGTCAAGAGCACATGAAGCTTTACACTTGTAGTGTCAAGCTCTACTTGCTCTTGAATGTACATGCCCTAACCGAGATTCGAACCCAGTCCACATGTATTAGCAGCGAATTCTCTTCCAACAGGATTATTACTGCACCTTTCAAATACCTCCAGTCTACGTATGTATAGCCTATCTTGGATGTGACAACTTTGTAAACATATAATATTATACCAACGCTAGCTATAGCATAGAATTCTATTAGAATTCACACGCATACAAAATTTTGTAGATCACGGCCACTTGACGTAGGTAGATCTAAATCGAGTCTGATACTAATAAATTACTAGTTCGATAATGTACTGTTTCACAGGACGGCCATAAAAACACTTTGCGAGCCACCAGCTAACAATACCGTTACGTAGCTGACCTAAGGTTACTTCTTGAATACAGATTCGATGTTTTGCATTGTCAATTGTTATCTCTTTCTTGCATTCGGTCACAGCTTTTAGTTATATGTCATCAATATAATGGAATAGGGATGGGCGTCCGCTTCAACTCTCGCCGTTAAAAAATATGTTAAGCTATCCATATACAAATCTTTTAATCGCAACGAATGATTCACCACTTTACAATAGTATCTGTACTACTTCGATACTGTAAATTATATATCCCACGAATTTATTATCTTATGTAAACTTGCGATATGAAACAGTTATTAAAATATTAATCTTATCAAGATCTGTAGTATTTATTAACTTAATATTATTATGCTTATAAACACTTTTTTTTTAAGTTGATATTATGACATTGAGTCATAGGACTTTCCCATTGTACCATGATAACCAATTGCTGGTAGAAACTATCTTTTAAAAAATTACTGTATACCTCTATACCTACTTCTAAATCTAGTAACCATCTTGGTATTAAAATAACTACTCATATTTACTATTCCAGATACTTACCAAAAGCTGTATCATGTTATTATTTTTTTAAATCGTGCAATCTGCAATCGGTCAAGGTGACCTCCGCTAAAATAGCACGCAGAATATCACTCGCGCGCGAGGTCGTTGCCAGCCCTTTTATGTTTGCAGATGAATATTGTGCAGCGACAACACATCCGCCACCTAATGTTATGTACAATATTATGTAACATTCGTTACTAAAAGGCTATGCAAGTGCGGTACCCACAAGAACATCTTTAAATTTGACACGTAATTTGAGATTATTTAGCCACCATTTAAAATGCTTGTGTTAGCTCACAGGACAAGTCCAACGCTGCGGCATGTTCGGTCAGCATTATGCAAAATCTTAGAATTCTGTTTACATATTATAAAAATACTAGCGAACCGTCCCGGCTTCGCGCGGGTGCAATTCTAACACTAAAACCTTCCTTTTGAATCACTCTATCTATTAAAAAAAACCGCATCAAAATCCGTTGCTTAGTTTTAAAGATTTAAGCATACATAGGGATATAGGGACAGAGAAAGCGACTTTGTTTTATCTATGTAGTGATTATCTGCAAAACAATGCAAGTGGTAAAAGTTTAAATGTGGCCTGTAACAAATACAATCTAGTTTTTCTGAGTACGAACGAAAGAGTTCTTACATTTGACGTTTGCCCAATTTTTTAGGCACCCAATTTCTTTGTCATAGCACATTTGCGCTAAGCAAGAAACATTCCGTATAATATTCCGTAATTTAAGCTTGCCTCGGCGTGGTATGTAAATCAAAATCACAGGCTACGGCGTGTCATAAACCTAATCAAATCGCTTTAGTATGCAAGGCGTAACTTCTCTTGTGTGCCTGCTAAACATAATATTATTTTTGTCTTTATTCGTCGCAAGAAAAAGAGAAGGATGTAAATTTGGCCCGTACCATATAATATAATGCATATCATGGTTCCTCTTTGGAGACCTTCTTTATCTGTAAATATTATACATAAATGTGTTTTTAGTGTACGTTTTATGTGACATACCTACAATCAATATATTGCCATAATAAAAGTAATAGGTATTTAATTAATTATGTTATTACGTCATTCACTGGTACCTATGTTTCTATTGAAAGATATTGTTACATGCCAAATTAGTTCTGCTCATCGAAATCAGGTAATTAAGGATTTGCGATACAGAGAAGTGTACAATGCAATAAACTATCTATAAAAACATGTAATTTTCTTATTAGTTTCTGTGTATAACGAAATACACAAACATGTTACAAATATGTCTGCACCGATTTTTAACACATAAAACATTAAAGAAATCCTCGATTCCAAATTGAAGTAGTATCACAGTTTATAGATTTAACACCTTATAATGTACAATTTACAATTCGTTTCATAGACACACATTAACAGACATCTAAGGTTGTTTAGCTACATCTTTATCCAACCCTCGAGATTCCATCAGCTGTTTTGGGGCGAATAAAGAATGATCGCTGTACGTGCACAGTCGTCTCTAGACCTTTGTTCAGTACATGTTAGTGGTTTTATTAAGGCGAGTTTATTTGAAGATAGTAATCCGGAGAGTGGCTTGGTGGAAGATAGTTAAGGCGAAGAAGTTATCAAAGAGACCAGTGTATCAGTACACGACAATACTGACCCTTGAGATCCTTTACTACATTAATTATGATCAAAATGGTAGGTATACCTTATGGTTACATTTTGACATTCTGGTATAAAGCCTCACTATCCAGTCAACCGATATGTAGTACAATGAACTTTGAACATTATACCATTGCAATAGAGTGGCATAGATGTCATTCGAAGTGCTTGTAGCTTGTAGTCATCCGTTCAACAAGCGCCATTAATCTTTATGGCGTTGCTCTACAAAGCCACTCTCCCGTTTACTATCGCATTAAACTCGTCTCAAAGCGTGCAACGTGTTAGCATCAGGTTAGGTGTCAGGTGACAAACATCGCATATCTGTTACCTGTCTTGACACAGTGGGTGTGGATATCGTGAATGCGGGCGCGTATATTGTTCCGTTTAATCTATGGAAGTCGCTCTGGAAAAGAAGAAATGTGGCTACTGTACTCTGAATGGAGTCAGTCACTGTTAATACACGTGTAAAGATGCCAATTTTAGCTGACATTTACAGATGATTAAATCAAGTGACCTTTATACTGGAACTTGATGAGTATTTGCATTAAAAACTACGCGTGTCTTTTATAGACGAACTGGTTTTCAGAATTATGTTTATATCAGCATAATTAGTCCCACTGACATCACACGAAAGTGAAAGCACTTAGCTAATCTGCCTCGCTACTTTACCATACTATATTAATGTAAACAAGGCTTCAAATCTGCACTCGGAATAAAGCCGCTTGCACGTCTGAAATAAATGTCTTTTAAAGGGATTGCACTTTTATCTATTCTTTATGAGAGGTGCACGACAAACCGTCGTGTCACCGTGACAGGGTTATTAGTCTTAATTTATATAGTGACGATGGGTAGTAAAATTTAATGCTGTCTATTTCAGTAGAGTTCCGGTGGACATAAACGTGGTTTAAAATTTATTGGTTCTAGCAGACGTTCCACCGTCACCGTTATTTTTTTAAGCTACTCAACTAATTGAGTCTAACGTAAAATCCAATATCACGTTTCTAAATAAATGTTTATACAAATATCGTTTCAAAGTTCGATTTAAATTTCAACTCACGATGTTCGACCGTACTCTCTAAATCAAATAAAAAAACAAATGCAGACTTACCTCCTGATAGAAGACTCGTTTGGAATTGTAGGTCAAGTTGTACTGTTGGTCTGCTACCATGAGCAGGATGGTAAAGGGTAGCAGGAATGCTGCAGCTGCGAGGAACGCCACGCATCTCCCTAGCCGCATCATACTCAAATTCCTTCGACCCACCATAGTTCTTGTTATTTCACTGTATCCATTACACTTATATTTTTAATTAGCTATTTCACCTGCACACTTTATCTGATCCACTGTTTATTTAAGTATTGTATCGTACACTTATACTATTGTAGGTACATTTGGATTTCTGTTTAGCTGCGTTGAAAACTAATGAAGATCCTTATTTATAGGCGCTTCCTCGGACAATGATTTGTGATAGGAATATTAAAATTGGTGTATTTTCGGATGCGACCTACAACGGATTCATTATTCTTGTGAAACCAACAGCGATGCTACTCTGAATATAAATTGCAATATATTTCGAGCATCTAGTAAGTTAATGATAATAGTAAAGCAGCAATTAATTTGAGAAAAACATTTGCGTTATGAATTAGATTTATAAATGGTAATGATATTTGTTGAAAAAAGAAATTCTAGCTCAGAGCAACACCATAACGAAATGCAAAAATTGTTTTTATTGTCAATTTAAAATATATCACAGCTTATTTATGTGTAAGTAATGGATTTATTCATTAGTTATTTTACAGAAACTATTATTATGCTTACTCCGCAGTCCGCACTATTACGATGTTTTGTGAATTATACCCATAAAGAATTCGACACGTGTTTCGCCTCTTAGGAGGCATCCTCAAGACAACTTGACAGGTCCAATGCTCACGATTTAATGCTGGTAGCTACTAGTAGGATACTTGGTACTTTTCATTTAATGCACAAAATATTCAAGCTACGGTGCGGGCTGCTGAGTAAGCATACCACAACTTGATTATTTAATGAGTTTTGGGGAGCTTCTTGCTCAGTTTTCCCTACCAAAAGTGAACCACTATTATTTTAATCTGTGCCAAAAGCAATAAAGCATTCCGAAGAGGATGGTAGCTTGAGAATTTTTTAAAATGGTCTCCAATAATTAAAATCTTTTGTTATTTTAAGGCTGAGGTTTTTAGAAAATATGCTCAGTTATAAAACAAATCTATGGTAGGTCACACTTCAAAGATTAGATTAGACTGTCAGAAAATTCCTTTATCATTAAGATTTAAACTTATCTGATCTAATCGTATGACGACAAATTGGTAGTTATCCAGTAGTAACCTTCAAAATGATTGACATTTAATCCAAATTCTGAAATGGCATCCTCCACGAGTAAAAATAGTAAATTATTAAATAATATCTTAATATTTTTTTCTAGGAAACAATGACTTCATACTTCTATTTAGAGTGTTAGATGTATTAGATCAAAACTTTGCGTTGCGCTAATTTTCTATGTGCAAGCTACAAGAACGTTTCAATTAAAACTTTACCCAATGCTTAGCCCATTAGCCTACACTTTTAAACGATAGCATTTTGAGAGCAGTTACAGCCCTGTTCGAGTAAGACCGCCTTTGATGCAACGAGTATTTCTTTCTATTTATCGCGAGTTAATCGTTGAAAGAGAACAAAGTAAGGACTTAAATTTAGTTCTGGCTTCTTGGGACATGTCCGACAATAATCACTACTCTTGTGAAAACTATACCTACCTACTTACAGTAATGGAATACCTGCGTGACAAGCCCTTCGATGCGAACATTTATGTAGTATTCGGAAATAACTAGTTATTTCCACTTTGTATATAATCTATTTATTACGTGTCTACTCGTAATTTAATAAAGTATGGAAGAACCTATCTTTTTTGCAAAACTCAACCCCTAAGGGTGCGAAATAAACGTGCGCAACGAAGTCGCGAGTAAAAGCTAGTTATTTATGAATAAGTTTTACAGCAAACAAAAGTAGACTCTTAAAACCAGTCTAGTGAGTCTAAACAACATAAATACGAGTACATTAACATTTAAGTAAATTGGTCGCAGGTCACGTTCCATTTTGCATGCAAACTAAAATTACGAGTCATTTGTAACGATACTCATTGGAAATTGGTTTTGAATTTTAACTTCTGAGTATCAGTTTGCATGTTATTAATTTTGGTAGGTAGAGTTGGAGTTCTTTATAGATTAGCCTTTGACCGCGAATTTGTCCGCGTTCCAGGATAAAAGTCTGTGTTATTCTGTTGTATCAGCTATATTACTGTAAAGTTTTAGCACAATCCCTTCAGAAATTTTTGCTTGAAAGAGCAACCAACATCTTTCCACAATCCACACATACATCCATCCATATATCTTCACAAAATTTCACGGATATAATATTAGTAGGATTCATTATTATTATATTTTTTACCCGACTACGGCAAATCCAAAAGGAAAAGTTATGTTATTAGCCATCTATGTATGTATTACTCATCGCACTTTTATAAATGAGGTGTCAAGAGATTCTTTGCTACAGTTTTCCCGAGTCGGGCTTTAGTTTAACCTATGGAACGTCAAATACATGTTAAATGTTGGGTTTGTAGCGACATCTAGCGACACTATATACAACTAACTAAAGCGCCATAGACGGCAAGTTCCAAACCGCGCTTATCAAAGTTTTGTCGTGAGTTTGTATAAATACAAGTGACCAACATCAACCGTTGGCCCGCGGTTCAGAGGCACGATCACCTCGCCTCAAGGAAGATCTTTCATATTCACAATATCAAGGATCATTCCATCTCCACTCCTCAACATTGGTGACCCCAACATGATACCTCTACAGGTAATCTTACAGATAAGTGGGTACTATCCAACTGCTGAAAAATAAGCCCTATGATAAGTAGAGTTTTTTTCTAAAGAAATAAATTACTTGCAAACAAATCCTAATCTGTCAGAAACTAAAAAGCCTATACTAAAATAGGGTTTCTCTAAAAGTTTTAAACCAAATACAGTGCCTTAAACACAATTTTATATAAAATGATAAATTTTATTTGATAGAGGACACTACATAGAATGTTATTTAATTACATTTACTGAATTGAATAGGAAAATCATTGATTTTAGGTACATGATACCGAATTGATATTACAACTTCATTGTTATATCGAGACAATGAAAACGATCTCTTTGGAAAAAAAACTGACTAATTTACCTCAACGTTTTTTTCCCTTACAAGTAGAGCTGTACATAATAAGCGCTTTAAATGTAGATTGCCCATTATTAGCTTTGTCCGATGCGGATGCTCATCAATTTTCATTATGCCCACATTAGCCGAAACGTACGGCTCAATCAATTTGACAAAGCGCAACCGTAATGGCCTGGCCAAGGACACTAAGTAACTACAAATTAGCGGTCAATTCGCGTGTTTGCCAACCTCAAGTTTGTTTCCCCAGTCATTATCGTGGTGAACACATGTTGATTTGGTGACGATTTTTGTTTAGTGTCATAATTCAGTGAATACTGTTGTACCTTACAATTTGTAAACATCACTAAATCTATATCTACATGGTATACTAAAAATGTTACTGGCCAATGTTTGTATACACGCTTCTCGTAAAAACTACAAATTGGATGCGATTTTCACAGTTGTGTTTTTATGGGTGTAACTTAAAATCTGGTATATGTTTCATCTTGATACCGAGTTTTCTGGTTTCGTCAGTACCGCGGCAACAAGGTCGCTGGCAAAAGCAAGTAATTTGTTAAAAAATATAAACAATCCGGATATCGTTCTCAATAGACATATTTTGAATTGACTGGAACACTAGGTACTGGTACTTAAACCAGAAAAGACCTACAAAAATTATTCCATTCGTATTTTACTGCTAAAATGCGAGACAAAAAGAGGTAGTGTTTATCTATGCTATTCGTTTATTCATACACGATCAGATTAGAAGTTTTATGGTACCTAATGACTATCGACATGGGAAGTTAAGCAAATAGTAGTTGCCCGCGACTCTGTCCGCATGATCTTTAAATTATCACGTCGTCTAGGAAACTATATAGAGTATTTTTTATGAAAAATAGCCTATGTCCTTCCTCAAGCTGTCTCTATAGCAAAACTCACTAAGATAGATTCACCAGTTTAGGCCTAAAACGTAACAAATAAATAAACTAACTTTCGCACTTATAATATTAGATAGATATATATAATAGATAAGGTGGCTTTGATTCCATAAACAAAAAATATGTGTGAAATGTATAATTGACTAAAAATAACGGCTACTGACATTTCATTACAGAAAATATTGCACAGAACTTTAAAAAAACGACTCGTGTGTGCCTGTACCTTTATTTTGTAACTGCCAATTACCTTTGCCTCGTGAATTACTATTTTACAGAGTACACAAAACCCAACTTTAGGGAACCCTGACATGATTAACGATGTTATCAAGTTTTACAAGAAGTTTAGGATCAATATAAATTGTTTATGCATATTTCGTCACGCCTGTAAGACACTTTATGGTTAATTATCTTTTTATGGAGACCGTACTTGATTATGGGTGTTTCACAATGTAGGAATTTATAGACCTAATAGCACACAATTAGTTTATTATGAGATACCGATAATAAAGAATTAAGTTTTTAAACACAAAGCAAATACAAAATAAATAAAATAGGTAGGTCAAACCTTTTTATAACATCTCAATTATTAGTTGAAGAACAAAACTTTGAAAATTTCTCACCAGACAAAGAGTGAACAGAAAATCATTACTGTAAAAGAAAAATGTGATTTTACGAAGGCGTGCATTCAAACGGTAGCAATTTCCAAGACTGGAATGAGCTATTGAATTTTTTAAAGATTATCCCTAACTTTGAGCTCGGGAAAATTGGTTTTGCCAAGTTGAAGTCATTTAGCCGCTTGCTGGATTGTGTGACCTCCGCATTCTTTGGAAATTGCTTTTAGATTGCAAAAGGAAGATAATTTTACCTTACCCCTGGACTCACATACCCACTATACCATTCGTTGCATTGACATGTGAAAACTATGCTGTTATAAGAAGTCGCAAAAATATATTTGAGTAAGTAAAAAAAACCTTGCTTAAAAAAAACTATTTCTATGTACATATAACATCATAGTATGGTACTTAACATTTTATTATTATTAAAAACGTGTACGAAGAGGTCTCTCAAAACTAGAAAATAATAATAATATGTTAATGCTGTGTACAAGAGATAATTCTGTCAAGAACAATGACTCAGTATAGAAACTTTTATTTATTGATTGTTCTATTTATGTATCAGACTGATATAATAATTGCAGGAAGAGCCAACGAGGACCTCGCGTGACCGCATTGTTTTCGAACCGAACTCAAAAGTATACAAATACACCTTATGTCATTGATATTGAGTATATAATCCTTTACAAGGTTAAAAGCGACGTAAGAAGCCTGTAGATGGCAGATTACCCACAAGTTTATGATCAGCCTTACATAACGTTAGGCATGTCGCTATATAGGTAGTTTATTTCATGTTACGTATACTGAAAATCAGCGGAGGAGGGTTTTGATAGAAAAACCTGGTGGATAAATTGCCACTTTGTAATATTATAAAATGCCTAAATAGATTACCTACCTAAAAGAGTTGCAACTATCGAAGCAACTTTAGTGAGTTCAGAGTGCTAAGGTTCGTGTTTTGATGCTATGGTTTTGTACTCTTGTAGCGTTTGTTTAGAAATTGTTTTCTTTTTCATCATAAATTAATATTTTACATTAAGTTTAAAAACCAATAACTCACAGAAAAGTTAAAATAAAAAACAAAATCTACACACTAACTACTAAATAGTATAAAAGAAAACGAACGAAACGAAACCGGCGCTCGCGCTGGTCATTAGTTCTTATTTTACCAAAAACCGTTTTTAATTTCTTTTAAACTACGGATTAGAGATATATTTTGAATAACATATTTCTCAAAATTCCATGTAAATACCTATTATTGGTTATACTATTTTATATTATAATTAATTCTGCAAAGATTTCATTGACGGTAAAGTCACGATGGTAAGTGGCTTTTAACTTTTAAAACAGTTCAAAGTATGAATTGTTATAATTTACTGCCAAAACATTGGAAGTCAAAATCGAAGAGCATTATGTGAAACTAGTGACACAGCGGTGGTAGTGATAATTTTTATTGTGATCTAGTAATTTCTACCTACTCGTTTAGCAATGTCCGGAAGCAGTCAGAGGCAATCACTCATTATGAGCAATTCAGTAATAGGTAAAGCCAATTAAAGGTCGCCGCATTCCCACAAACTATAACATCTTTTATTGTCATAATAATAACATATTGTGTGTATAATTTAAGAAATAAGCGATTTGTTATTTTATATTTATGATTATTATTGCTAGTGCTCCATATGCAATGTGACAACAATAACGACTTCGACTAAATGAAATTCAAAAACAAAAAAACATTACTCTCTATACTGTACTGTACCTTTACTGTACACTAAAAAGATACTTATATAAAATATAATTATAGCGATCGCTTTCGGACAACCTTGGGACGGACGAAACTGAGATATGTGATAATAGAACAGGGGTAGACGGTAAACTTTAGGAGTAACTCAGAATCCTACTAATATTATAAACGCGAAAGTTTGTATGTATGGATGTTTGTTCATCTTTCACGCAAAACTACAGAACGGATTTTGATGAAACTTTAAAGTTATATAGTTTACCTATATATCAGAATAATAAGTAGGTAGCACGTAGGCTATATTTTATCCCCGTATTCCAACGGGAACGGGAACTACGCGGGTAAAACCGCGGGGCGCTACTAGTATGATTATATATTTTCTTAAATGTACAGATCCTTTATTTACTTCGTCTCTAAACATTTTTTTTTAAATTTACGCTTTAAATGTATTTTTACATACTCGGTAGGTTACAGAACAAACAAATAAACAAAAAGTATCTACATCAGTTTAAATCACCCCTTTACTTAATTAACAACCACTTTAATTAACACGACTCTATCGTAGCTTAATTAGTTGATAAAAATCGGTACGTTACGTAATTGGAGATTACAATTTCAACCATTATCGGATTTTATTAGTCACACTACCTACACTTATATTATGTAAATTGTAACTGTATGTACATAAGACTTAACAAGAGGGGTCTTTGTAACACTAGTAGAAGCCAAAACAATTATTTTAAGAATGTTTGTATGTCTGTCCGTATGATTGTACGCGAATCAAAACTATGGCACCAAATTGGATGTGGTTTTCAGTGTATTGTTATACAACATTAACAGAAAAAGCGCAATTCCTGAAATTAGTTTGTTCAGTGTCGTCTACTTATTCGATTTCAGCTATTTTTAAAATATGTAAATTTTTTCCCAAAAATGAATTAGCGTAGCTGAATTTAGTAATCGATATTTAAAAAAATTGGTTAGACACAACTAAAGTTCGGTTGCATCATATTTTTTTTTTATATTAATATACTAATTGGGGTGTATGACTAATTTAAAGAATAGATTAGAGAAGTGTGAAGTCCTAAATTAAACATTTTAAATATATGGTTTAAAAGTGATAGCATCCTGTTTTATACAATGTCTAACTGTTAGACTGAAATAGTTTCGACCATACAATAATTTTAGAAAGTTTTGTTTGTGCTATGTCTTATTGACACAATTGTTTCTGTCTGAAGGGACATTCCCAGAGATACTGTTTTAATAAAATAATACCAGTACTAAACACTGTTATGTGGTATAAAAAACTTATATTACTAACTAAAGCCGTTAATTATAGTACAGTAGTTTCATCTTCTATATATATAAAATGATAAACTCACTGACTGATTGGTGATGTATCAACGCACAGCCTAAACCGCTGGGTCTAGAGACTTTGCAGAGAAAATTTGCACATAAATAGCTTATACAGTGTATAGGCATCCACCAAGAAAGGATTTTGCTAAATTCAACCCCTAAGTGAGAGCGAAGCCGCGGGTAAAAGCTAGTCCTAAATATATAGATAAGCAAATTACATTTGGCTTAATTATGTGTTACTCCTGAAATACTTATGTTTATTACATTAGATGTAATACTAAATTTAATTTCCAAACTATTAAAATAGATTAAGTACCAAAGAGGTTGGAAGAAAATCATTCTCTTTCCTAGAGAGAAACTTTTTCTTTAAACGTCTTTGTTAAGTACATTATTTAGACCAAAATATAATATTTTGTAGGTATATCTAAATGTCATGTCACGATGTTTGTGGTCGAACACATCCGAAACAGCCACGAAATAAATCGGTCACGATTTAATTTTTTTTGTATATTTGGTAGTTATGAGAGTATGGTCTGTGGTCATTATGTATTTTTACCTCCCCCCCCCTACCACCACAACCCCTTTATAAGGCAGAACAAAGTTTTCCGGGTTTGCCAGTAGGTAAGTATTTTATACAAAATATTTATGAATATTAATATAGGTCTTGTTTCTTTTTTTTTCTTGGTCTTGTTTTTATAAATTTATAATTATAAAGTTTGAACTCATTTATTTATTTACTGATTCTACTGCTTTATTCATTAAATACAGCGCGAATAACGTTATCGACCATTAGAAATGTACTCGTATCAAATCAACTTATCGGTTTTTCGGATTTTCAACGCTATTGTAGTTACCATCTGCGGTAATAAATTAGAAAGGTTTTACGACATCATTTAGGTTCAGTAAACTATAATTAAAAAGTTTATGGACTTTTTATGTCTGTCAGTCAGTGAATAATTGTGAATAATTGGGTATCATGGAAAATCTACTGAACTAATTATGAGGGTAGTTAATTTGAAAGCTTATGGTGCAACTTGAGGTGTCGTTATCAATCATCACGATGAACTGAGAAACTATAATGCCGCGGTAAGTTACTAGACATACTAAGTCTGTTAAAAATATATATTAGTAACAAAATATACTACTGATATTACACGAAATGCGATTAGGTGAAAAGCTACAAGGTTTTTTTTTATTTAGAGGTATACGACTAACAAACGACTTTGACATTGCTGAAATGTTTTCGTACCCGTCGGTACTGATGATAACGTACTGACAGCATCTGTTTAAGTCACTTATCTACACACTTGTCTTTCTTTCATTTTATGACCATTTTAATCGATGAATGGAAAAAAAATGTGTTAATTAAGTACCTACTGGATTTTGTTTGTTTAACTCTAATTAGGGGTGGGGTAGTAAAAACTTTTTAATTTGAAACCTAGTTTTGTAATAAGGCGGTTATATCTTGTTGCCAGTTTATATAAAAAAAATGTGTTGTTTTGTCAAATATATTATGCTCCTTTTACTCGGGATCGTTTTTTTTTGGGATGCAGACCAAACTGTTTAATCACTTTATTTAAAACACGCAGTTAATGTGTCTAAAATCCCTGGAATTCTTCCAAAATTGCTGTACTCCATAGCTCATTGACAACTTCCCGTGCAGCAAATAAACATTTCAACACCATAAAAAATATGACGACTAGAAACATTAAATAACTGGATAGGAATGCTGAATTATCGCTACGTTATGAATTATGATCATATAGTTTTATTTCAACATTCATTAAATAGATTGCCACTGGTTTCAAACAGAGGTCATCTTGTATTAATTAAAAGAATATATTAATCGAATTTTGGAATCTGCTGTTGTAACCTTTAGAGGATTGTTTTGGTTTTCTCAACACACTATAGGTATAGTTAGATAACACTTATTATTGATATGATTGATATAGGTACGCAACTTCAGGTGAAGAACGGAACTCCTCAACGGACATAGCAAATCACTTGCTACCAACGTATCAGGCTTAGTAACAGTAGGTAATGGATTTTTCAAGCAAATAATTAGTCTTTTTAGTGCGATTCGTTGAAGTTGGTTTGCATTTTTGACGTGACAACGTCTTATAAATTGATGGAGCCGGCGGCATTCCCGAAAAAGTGTGACGTATGCGTCGTTCCAGTGCAAGCGAGAGCGCGCAACGAGGGATAAAGAGGCACAATCCATTCCATCAGTATTTACTTATGACGTTGTCACGTTCAACTATCGTCAGTAAACCGACTTTACAGACAACCGATTTTTGTTTATAATTTTGATTATTATGTAATTTAATTTCAATTCTGGCAACTACCAATTTATTGTGAAAAGAATTAATTTGTACCCATCGTTTCGGGCACCAAATATTTTTTTAACGGTCGATTATTGTTGGTGAACATGCACGGACTTTAGAAAGGCATAATTAGATAAAAGCAAAGAGATTTAAATATAATAGGGCATAGAGGGGACAAAGCGAGGAAAATTTGAAGTCAAAAGTTATTCCAAGTGGAATAAGTCTAGTACAATTTCGACCAAATCATATGAGCTCGCGTTCATACTAACTGACATGACAAGTACATGACGCTTAGGCTTCAAAGTTTTGTATGAAAATATTCCCAATGCCCCCTCTACGCCCTATTATATTTAAATCTCTTTGGATAAAAGGATTTGTCGAATAGTAACGAAATTTAGACACTTCATTCCCGAAAAATATTTGTCGTCACAACAGAATACCAAATTAATTAGTTTCTATGCTGAAAATTAATGTTAATATTATTTACAAATGAATAAGTTACTTGATCAGCCGCAATTCACTGGTATCTATCAAAGTTTGACCTAATAAATCAAACAGCGAATACGATGTGTCTAAAACAGAATCTCATACAATTGATTGAGATCAACGAGATTGATTAGGCCCTATAACGGATGCTGTAACTGTACTCTACAGCACGTGACTGTCCAACGATCTTGGAATAAACTTTATATATAGAACTTTAATGTATACGTTCGATTGGTTAACTATCTACATTTATGTTATTTAGTTAAGACAGCTGTTTGTTTTCCTATCAAAATAAAATAAAATAGTACCTATGTTTCCGCACAAATAAATATATTTAGTGCAATATTCAGATAAAAAAAATACTGACTTACTTAAATTAAGTAAGTAAGTAACAACTCTTTATTGTACACCAATAAAAATATGCAACCAGTGACACAATGAATAAAAAACTACAAGGGCCGGTCTTATCGCTTTAAGCGATTTCTTTCAGACAACCATAGGATAGATAACTGAGATAAAAAACAGATGATGCTACTATATTACATACCCACTTAAGTAGGTAGGTATATTTAGAGACAAGACTTTATGTTAGCACGATGCGATGAGACCCATAATATGTAAGTACTTGAGTCTAAACCAGGATTCCATATTGAATTTCAATGCATCTGTTTGCTTGGAATATTCATTTTTAACTTTGAGTTTGGTGAGTGAGCTATGTTTGCTTCACTCTGACATCTTGAGTGTTATACAAACAATTTAAACTTACTTGATTACAGCACAGTAACATATGGCACAACATTTGTAAACTGACTACGAACACGCGACGTCAGTGTAAAGTAAACGTTATTAACGTTGCTTGGGGTAAGTCTCTCCACTCTACTAGAGTGTAATATAAACAGAAACTCATAGGCACGTGTATCACTAGCTCGAAGGAAAACATTGTGAGGGAAGCTACAGGCCCCAGAGTTTCCTGAAACTCCTGTATTACAGTACCCCAGTCCAGCATTCGACTCATCCTGTCTGTTATGTTTAGAGGTCCGAAAAAATAATCTTATCAGAATAGGTACTTCCTTCTTCCAACTCCATAAGGCTTGAATGTGTTTATGCTATTTTTATAATATATTAGAGGTTCTGCGTGATTTCACCCGCGTAGTTCCCTTTCTTTTGGGAATACGGGAATGAAATATAACTTATGTTACTCAGGGATATATTCTAGCTTTGCATTGGTGAAAGAATTTTTAAAAGTGGTCCAGTAGTTTTTGAGTTTATTCGTAACAAATTAACAAACATACAAATCTTTCGTCTTTATAGTATTAGTGTAGAAGCATAGATTATCTTTCATGCAAACATTATTAAAATAAATTCGCGAATTCAAAATTTGAATTCAAACTTATACAAATAAATCAGCACCATTTATAAATAACCGAATAGACAAACTAAACTTCGATTAGAATTGTCGTAGTACCTACCTACATATTTAGGTTTCAATTGAATCTATATCGAGAATAGATATCGATTGCCGTGTGAAGGGATTTTGACAATAGCTTAATCTCTCAGCTTATATGCAAAAGTTTCTTTGAGCAGCAATTACGTAGCCAAAAACTACGTGACAAATTTTGTTGAAATTTGGTGTGGAGATAACTGAGTAACTGGGTCAACATTTACGGTACTTTTACTACTATAGGAAAATATCTCATTCCCACAAATACGCACCACTCCGGAACAATAACACCTATAAACTTGAAATATGGTATGTAGGTTTCTTATACTTTTTCGACGGGCCTGTTGGCTCAGTTGGTAGTGACCTGCCTTCTGAGTCGGAGGTCGCGGGTTCGATCCCCGCTCGAGGCCAACATTTGTGTGCATGAACATGTCTGCTGGCTTCGTGTCTGGTCATTTAATATTTATTTAAGTATGTTTATCAGTTGTTTAGTACCCATAGAACAGGCCCCGCCTAGTTTGGGATTAAATAACCGTGTGTGAATTGTGTCCCACAAATTATTAGATATATGTTTTAAGCACCCGCTACGAAGGGATTTTTGGAAACTCCCACGGGAACTACTATTTATTTACCTATAATTCTTTGAAGTTTATTGTCTCTATTGTGGTATAACATAATATGATAATATGTACGCCGTAAGTTTTTGTCGTTGAGCGTTCTTTTAGTCTCATATATATTTGGCTCATTATTTTCCATAATATTAGCACAGTCATTATTTTAGATTTAACAGAAAAAGAACAGAAAAAACTATTTTGTTCCTTCCACGAGTTCATGTCGCTATAAATAACGCACAAAGAACAGATTTCTTATATTCGTTGTGTGTCTGTTGTTCCACGCCTCACGCTATCTTAGAATTTTCAGGAAACTCGAAATTGTATTAAGTACTATTGTTTTAATAGTATTGGACTTTTATGAACGTAGGATACATTTTCAAAGATAACAGTACTTTATTTATTTAGTCGAATAAAAATACGATACAAGCCACGAGGCATACGATCTTTTGAGACAACTGCAGGCAATAGGACAACTAGAGGATATTATTTTCAACTCTTGAAGAATTAGAGGAAAAAAATATTATTTTAAACTGAATAACTTTAATAAAGGGGACAGCCGCTACAAGTTCATTAGCAATAGTTAAAAAACTAAAGAACTCTAATTTTAGTTTTTTTATTTTGCATAAGCTCAAAAGACGTCTATTAGCTAGAACATTAGCTAACAATGTCACGTTTGCGACTTTATAATCTGTGGCTTTAGATTTAAATGTCCTTGAAAATACGAAAGGTGAGTCCACGGGTCGTCAGAAGACGCTTGGCCTCGTGTGTTTAATATGAATCACGCGATTTAGAAGGAAAAGTTTGTACGTAATCTAAAGTGTAATGAGGACCCAATGTTTTGCCTTCAACACAAGTAAGTATTTAGATTTTAAAAAATGAGGTTTTTTGGCGGGAATCCGGTGACATGTTTTTGAAAACAATTTGCTGTATATTTCGGATTTTGTAATGTAGCAAAAAATACATGAAATTTTCGTATTACCATAAGAAGTCATCATACAGTCTTCAGTAAGTAAGCCGGGGCGGGTCGCTAGTTTAGAATATAATTAGAAATATTTTTTTACCGACTTTTATTTGATTAATCTCATGAGCTGACTTAGGTACTCTCAAATCACAGTTCTCTATAGCATGACGTTATTGGCCTATAAGCGTGTTCTGATCATTAGTTAAAATTTATCTCGTCTAACAAAATTAAACTAGACTAATACATAACCCATAAATTCAGTCTAGTTTTGAAAGTGACAAAGATTATTAGGACGGACGTTCCACGTTTTGATGACATAAGAATGCGCTTGATGTATTAGTAAATTTAATATAATTTTCTTGTAATACAAGAATTATAACAGAACCTAGTTATTAGTAAAATCTAAACTACAAGGGTGATGTGCAATATTGTATATTATATCAAAATACGATCGAATTAATGTTTAGATAGAGCCCTCAAAACATTATCTAGTGATGCTTTTCGATATGACAGTATAGCTGATATTGTAATGATAAACATATAGATCTTTGATAAATAATCTACTATATAAAAATAAGTCGGGTTTTCCTTCCTGACGATTTAACTCCAGAACTGACGAACCGATTTCCACAGTTTTGGATTCGTTGGAAAGGTCTCGGGCTCCGCAAGGTGTATAGCAAATTCAGCATTGCACCCGTGCGAAGCCGGGGCAGGTCGCTAGTCTCTTTTATAAAATCAACTAACAGCTAAACACAGATTTGGTGTTCTTTGGCGGGCCTGTTGGCTCAGTGGGTAGTGACCCTACCTCCTGAGTCGGAGGTCGCGGATTTGATCCCGGCTCGGGGCCAACATTTGTGTGCATGAACATGTCTATTGGCTAATGGCTTCGTGTACGGGTGTTTAGTATTTATTTAAGTATGTTTATCAGTTGCTTAGTACCCATAGTACAGGCTCTGCCTAGTTTGGGACTAAACAACCTTGTGTAAATTGTGTTCCGCAATTTATATACATATTATATCTTAAAGAAAAGAGGATCGAGGTACATGTCAGAGAAGCGCCTGGTGGATGCAACATCACGGAAGGTTGGCGTCAGACAAAAACTTAGTAGTCAATATAACATTCTGCTACCCCAAATAATGAGAAAAGGGGATGATGAGCTTATATGTAGCTAAATAAATATCCTGCCCCTAAAACTAGTACCGGATTTATTTGGAAGAAATCCATGGAATACCTTTATCCACCAAGCAACTTTGATTAGTACAATAATCAAATAAACTTACTGAGAGGAGTCACGCGTGGTGTGAAGACTGATAGGTCTACCCCGTTGAAAAGTTGGAATAGACCTACTATTTTCCGAAATATACTTCTACAACAACATGATCACTTATATCAAAGAAATGACATATAAGTAAGTATAGTCAAGAGCACGTGGAGCTTGACACATTCGACTTTTTACCGTTTTTATTACAATCGTCTTTCGCACTACAATTGTAAAGCTTCATGTGGTCTTGACTGTACTAACAAACAAATGATTAAGTTAGGTACAACTTTTGCACATTGGCTGTGGTTAGGGACCACAGATTATTTAGCTTAAAGATGAAAGCTCCTGATAGAATGAATAAAAACAAATAATTTAAATACCATTTCTGATAAGCTCATCAAAACTGATTAAGAAGTTATAGCAATTCGATGAAAGGTATCGTCACGCAATGCACCCATTCAGGTTTAGTGGCTTGAACAGTGGTTAAAAGTTCATTTGATTGTATCAGTAAAGTAGAAAGTTCAAAAAACCCATTTACCCAAGTTAAGTAATGCAATAAATGAATTTCTAAATTGTTTGTTTCAATGCAATACAATACAATAACTCTTTATTGTACACCAAAAACAACACAATATCGATACCAACATTACCTAAAGTACAATGGGCGGTCTTATCGCTTTTAGCGATCTCTTCCAGACAACCTTAGGATGGATGAAATGTTAATTCAATGTTATTGTTAAGGTAGATCGCACCATCTATAGTAAAATTACAGCAAATCGTTATAAAAAATATTTAAATTATTCAGGAGAGTAATGTAAATCGTGATGGAGTCAGCTTGATCAGTGAATGTCTGAAGATAAATCGTTGATTGTAGAATTTTATGAAATTCATAAAGATCAAAAAGACTTCAATTAATATATTATGTGCTAATAAATTTTATTATTTATCTCATGGTTTGAATTTAAATAGAATTGTTTTAGATAGGCTCTACTTAAGAGCTAGAGATTTGTTTTTTAGTGTTTTGTCATCTGCTACCTAATTTTCAGTCATTATTTAAATATTAGGGTGTGCATAATGTGTCAGCTTATTATTTTACAGTATATTAATTGTATCACAATGACATTTCATCGAGTAATATTATCGCGATCGTAAACACAGTAAAATGCAGGTTTTCTATCAATTTTGCACTTAAACACTTAGTATGATAGGAGTCACGTTAGTCTAATTATGATAAATAATATTCTAAACATTAAGTTACGGTTTTGTTTATAAATATTTCACTGGCGATTTAATGTTGCGCAGTGCTCAAATCTGTGAGCGGCCCGGCCATACGACTGTGACATCCGCACACCACGGAGCCCGCGGCTACACTGGCCAATATCGACCTCCGTACATGACAATGAATGGAACGGAGAAGCACCGCAGTCTCTCACTGCAAGCCCACTACTGCACTGCAGCTTTATTTTTGGCAAAGCACCCCGATACTTAGCAAATGAAAGCGTACATTGGGGGAATGGCAACGGTGCCAAGACGGGTCCACGTCCGTGACACATCATGTTGAGATCTGACTGAGCCACTGACCCCGATAATGTGTTTAAGAATTTTGGCCCATGCATTGTTACGTTAGCCTCTTAACGATGTAAAAAATATTTAAAAAACAAATGCCTGGCAACATCCCGCCAAAAGGTGACGCGCATGCGTCATTAGACAGAATCGGAGCGCTTGAATTGGCCTTGTGCGATATCTATCTAGCAGGTCCAAGAATGTAGTTAGACCTTCGTAACCTTCGTTGCGGTCAAGCGGTGTAAGGTTGTAAATATTTATATTTAAATTTTGAAAATTAAATTGCAAAGCAAAGGGTGTATTCTGCTTCGTTTCTGCGTCATGTAGAGCAAGCAAGTCGACGTCTGTCGCTAGGTGAAGGATTCTTTATATATTATGTACGTCTGCTCTGTTGGTCATCTGTTGGCACTTTAGAACCTTGTGTTTGCATTACGTCAACTTTTTTCGTTTGAGGTGTAGTACCTAAAACAGTCCTTCTATTCACTGACAAATACGTATCACAACGCTTGAAACTACTGCATAAATGAGTTAATCTAGGGAATTAAATAAATAATAATAATCCGTATAATAGTCCGTCGTAAGGTTAATGAAGCTACTTAGAAAAATCTAGACTGCAATATCTTACAAAGGTGCGTCAAGGAATGTCGATTAATTATACTGGCTAATTATACGTGACTTTATCAATGTTTAATTTTGTTAGAAGTGTGAATGAAGATGAATTTTGTAATTCCTGTCAAGATAGTGGGCATAACTTGATTCACCCACAAAAATATTAAAATTTGTCTAATTTCATAAATATTTTTTGTGGTAGGTACATGTGTAAAGGCGTGGGTAAATTTTTGAGCGTACTTTTTTAGGCGTCCTATGCCCTTTATAAAGAAACTATAATTCAAAACAGACTAAACACATGCTTTTTTGAAAATATACCTCGTAGCTTAACCATATATATAAACCAATTAGAATTAATATTATAAACTTAAAAGATATTCCACGTTGAATAATCCGACTTGTATGGCGGCCTACCTCTGGGAGGCTTGTCCCACTTCAAATTGCGCTCAGAAAACGACTCACTATAACACGAAATTTTAACGTATATTTTATCAAAATATCTCATTTTAAAGATACTTACTCCATTTCATATTCAAAATCACAAAAACTTTACTAACTATTGAATAGAAATACTGAGAAGCGAATATATTTTTGTCCCGCGTAAAACTGCTCTTTTGATGCTCGCATTTGACTACTTGTGTCATATTAGTCAAGCGATTTCACGCCAAATTTTTGTATCGTACCACCCAAGCGTTTGTCGGACCCCAACTTGTGTGTAGAGAGGATGGCGTATACGCAAGTTTTTACATGTTCCCGAGGTAAGTTTTTCCTGAAATGTGTTTTGGTCACCGTGAGCGGCCAGTTCGGTGGTATGTTTTAGATAATGAACAGAGTGATGTATTGTATCGTCAACTTAGTATGTTGTGGATAATTACCTCGATATTACGACCTGCCAATATCTTCCAAGTTAATTAGGTAGTTGAGTAATTATCTTGAAAAAAACCATTTGGTCGTCATTTCGGTGGCGTCATTGCAGTGGCGCAGTGGGCCACCAGAATGACGAATGAGCCACCGTAATGATGAATGTCTGTATAATCCATACTATTACTAATAATATATTAAGACACAGTACTTGTTTTTTTATATATTATTACTATGGTGTAAGTATTTTACCGTGATAATAGCATTTAGTAAAATTTACGTACTATCTAGGTATAACTGTTGTAACCCTATAAGGCTACATACATTAAAGAAATAAACAATATTAGTAATGTTTTTGGCACCAAAAAAGTTGATTACTAAAAAATAAAACATGTTGTTACATAATATCGCTTTTTTATTTGAAATATTTAAGAAAATGTCATTACGGTGGCGCAAAAATTTTAAAAAATATATTTCTCCGAAAGTACTGGGTTTCCAAGGGCGCCTCACAAATTATTAGATTCACAGCATCTTAATCTATAATCTAAAGCATTTAGTTTAGGTAAAATATGAGAAAAAAAAATTGCCACCGTAATGACGAAAAAAAGCCCGCTTTGAAAATTTACCCGCGTAAAGTATTACTTTTACGGCCAACCAGCGTGATTTAACCCAATGATGTTAAATACCTTTAATACATCATCATCATCTTTTTATATCAAAATATCGAGTGCAACCATGGTGCGCTGATGATATTAACGCAGAAAAAGTCACGACTCGTGCAGTTTGAAACCGCAGGTGTGTTATTCAGTAATTCAGTATCAATAATGCATCTCTTTTCAATGTCATTAGCGCATACACAATGAGTTATGTCACGTAGCGGCTGCTATGGCATCAGGTGGGTTGTTACTTGTTATTAAAGACATTATAAGTATATAATATCATTCGTTTGTATTGTTTCGCCTTTGTTTGTACCCATTTCTTGATGTCATCGGCCAAGGTTGAGGAATATTAAAGAGGTAACTCGAATATATTTATAGACATCACTTTCTCAAGCTCCATTGTCTAACGCAGCATCACTTGGATACATACCTGTGTCGCAATCGACTGATTGAATGATTGATCTATCAACACTAGTCTCAAACGCTTGGCGTAGGACGCTGTTTGCGACGCGTAGTTGACTGTAGCTGCGCGTTTCGAAAGCGGTTTTGTTTTAACTCTACAAACTACTTACTTACCTATAAGTTAATTGTTTTATCTCAAATCCAACAACTTGTTTTCTTTAAGCTTGTTTCGGAAAAGGGTGCAAAAGTGACGCCGCTATAGATTACATCTTCTATAGGTATATATAATCAAACTCTAACGAGACCTTATCTGTAATAGGTAGTTATCGATGTAGCCAGATATGAAAACACCAAATTATGAAATTTTTGTCTGTCTGTCTCTCTGTCTGTGCACGCATCACAGACCTACTTAACGGATTTTGATGAAATTTGGGGTGGTGAGACCCTGACAGCCGAGTAGCTGGGTCAACATCTAGGGTAGATAAGTACTTTTTACTTATTTTTCTCATTGCCTCGGGAAAATAATTTTTTTTCTTAATTTAAGGCATTGGTATTTTAGCCATCAGCACTAAACACGACACGAAATTCAAGATTTTTAGCTCTGCCTCAGAGTTATGCACAAAAATACATAAGTTTCTTTAAACTTGTCGAAATATTACTTGGTTATCAACAGTAAAACGATAGTGCTCTTTTACTGAAGATTTTAAAGAGGCTTCTTGAGTTAATACGAAAAAGTCCATCGCACGCCTTTTATCGAATTTCCAATTAACTGCACGCCATATGAGCTCAATGCTGCACGCACACTATCACGGATATTTACCAAATGATATAGTTACCTACTATAACTATTAGGTTTGCAACACTGGCTGCCTAAGTAGGTAGGGCTAGTGGTAGTAGTCGGATACTTCCCTTGAGTTTGGAAACGTAGTGGCGTAGCGTAAATCTTCAATTTTGTTTACAATTGCGGGTGCTTAATTTTCCTTTCTTTATTTATTTACTTTGCCTTTAATAGATATAGGTATTTGTGTGGAGTGTATTTATAGTGTTCGCTTGTTCGTTTGTGGGTATTATGTATTTCGGAATATGTATTTCGTGCGTATTGCGGATATGGACTTTTTCTGTAGGGTTACTTATAGGACTTGGTTTTATTGACCGAATACGATACTGCAGACATTATCTAAAGTTGCATTTAAAGGGATGCCTTCGATTAACCCAGGGTCCGGCGCTACCGGGTAAAAAATACCACAGAGGTAATGAAAACAGTGATATCTTTTTTCTACGTAATTTAGCGTCTTGCCGCTTTAGGTATCTTTCGCCGTAGAAACAAGAGAGGCTGTCTGTTGGCACCACGCGATTGACCACAGTGTTTGTGTGAAGTGAGTATGGGTGAAAAATACCCGGGAACTACCATTTATGTAACTACTTTTTTGATAAACTTTAAACGTTTTTTTGGTTTTAACACTTTATTACCATGAATTTCCCTATGAGTGATAACACCGTAGAATATATTGCAACAAGAAGATAGGGTGAAGTTGTATCAGAATCCGAGGATTATGAGGAGCATAGGTAACCGTGGCAGCGATACTGAGCGGGAAGCGGATTTTGATTGAGGAAAGACCGGAAAACAAAGACTGCTTGTGAAATGTGCCATAAAAAATAAGCCGTGAACATACAGTAACTACCTATTTGTAGCAGTTGTTGCCAAAAAGTGAAAAATTTGTTTATAGTTCGCAACACAAACTCAGTTCTGTGAGATGTGATTTTTTGTAACTTTTGATCTTCATTTATTACAAAAACTTTTATTCTAAAAGTATATATTATATAGGTACATGTTTTGTTAGTTTGTAAGATAATACAGTGTCTTGTTATAGGTATAAACTGATCTTATTTTGCATGTTTTCAAAGAAAAAACAATAATATTCGTTGTGATTTCAAGATTATAAAGAAAAAGTAAAGTTCTTATTCTCGTTATTGTAAGTGCATTCAATGGTATTATTATATATATTTTCTCAGTATAAATAATATTTTTTTCAACACACTTGCTCATAAAGTGGCTCTAATTTCACTGCAATTAGGCACATAATGACACCTATAATCAAACTGAGACTTTTTGTTTGCTATTATTCACTAGTGAGTTATAGATTTTTTTTTTCAATTTTGTTGCTAGAGTTGCTTTGTTCTTAAAAAAGTTTCGATACAAAAAAGATCGTATTCAATCGTACTAATAAATTAATACACAAATATGGCTTGCTCATTTCATGCAACTTCGTATTTAAATAGATCATTTCAACTTGTACGTGTTTAATAAACAAAACTTTCACTCAAATATAACTTTGGTTTTCTCTGTAAAAACTTTAAATACCCCATTTTGTACGTGGCTAAAACGCTATCCACGACAAACCAAAGAAAAAGAAACCTAATTTTTTTAGTCCATGGCCGATCGCCATTGTAAGATGCGAGCGCATAGGAAAACGAGGCTGTATGGGCCTAGATCCTTTTGCCTTTTCCAAATTATATAAATAAAAAATTGGAAAACCAATTAATTTTCCCCGCCATTGCGAATGATTATTTTAAAATGATTTTTTAGTATTATTTATTCACAAGTGTGTTGAAAAACGTCGTATGATACACGTGTGTATTGATGATTACCGTCCTCGGCTCTCTTATGACCCTCGCCTACGGCTCGGGTCTCAATGGCGCCTCAGCGGTAATCACCAACTTTACTCACTTGTACCATAATGTACTATAATTTATAGTTTATTACAAACAAACATCACAAATAAAAAAAAAAACGATTTATAATATACGTGAAATAGGGAGCTATGAATAATGTGGTATTTTTTATCCAGTAGCGACCGTTTGTGTTATTAATTTCCTAGCGACGAACCCCGGGTTAATTAAAAACAAATCCCCGTGCTCGAATGTGCGAGCAGCTTGGAGGCAGACAGTTTGAATCGCATCTTGAGGAGAGAGAGATTAAGGTAAGATTTATTTCATTTACCTAGGTAGAAAAATACTTAGATTAAGATTGTACTTAGATTAAGTTTATTTTCGAAAATCTTATCTTAAAATTTTCTATAAAATTGTACACGGCGGGAAATGTGTCGGTGCGCAGCATCAAAAACGCCCTAGCGCGCCCACCTCGATCCGACATAGAGCGCAAACGCCACCGACACCGAGGCACGAAGTAGTCTTGGGCATAGTCGTTCGCCATTGGGAGCAATTCCCAAGAGCATGAGCGCTCAATTTAGTTCGCAGTCCTAACGCGAACTAGTTCTTTCGTTTAATTCCCTTTTTTTTATATATATGGAGATTATTCAATAAGGAAATGTTTTTCATAACAAATTGCCAAAAAATCTATATACTACATATATATAGTATAATTGAATAAGAAACTCTTGTAAGAGCGGCAAGAGTATAAAAAATGTTGTCGGTTAGCCATGTAGCGCCACTCAATAATAGAGCGGACGTCAGAAAAATACATATTTAAAAGAACTAGGAGCGAGACTGTGGACGAACTAGTTCGCCTTCACCTAAAAGAGCGCTCTTTCGAATTAGGTCGTTCGCGAACTCTCCAAGACTAGCACGAGGCGCGGGGCGCTCTGTCTGTACTGTTGAATTTGGGGAAGCAACGTCGTACATTGGGTGCACAATAAATCTACTCCCAGAAACTACAACTAAGTCACACATACATTTAAGTACATAGTACCTCTCTCACATAGTATTTAGTTTCTCTAAAATGAACGCAACAGTTGGACATGTTATATTGAAGACTCCAAATGTAGGTAGGTACCTAACTATTCTCTAAGACGGGATGTTTAGTCCAAGTAGGTACCTACCCATAAAATATTGAACTAACTACTCTCTTTGCCATACCATTGTTATTTATTACCAATACGCTAATTTTATGTAATGTTATCTATTTCAAACTTTATGTACATACTCATAGTACGGCTAACATCATATCCCGGTGCCTTTTTTGTTCAGTAATAAAAAGTCCAACGAATGACAATAATGTTTTCTAAAGCAATAGGCAAAAGCAGTAATAGTCGGATACAAAACTACAACGTACTTTTCAATACGATTTCTTATCCTAGATTCCGGGACACATAAATAAGTATACATTTCCGGCCGTGGTGTAGCACGGTTCCGTAAATCGAACGACTGAGTTTTTTTTGGACTCGATTGAGCCATTAGGTCAAATAACGAAGGACACGTCCAGTCTGATACTACGTTTAGTTGTGAATGAATAAAAATTATTTTTCCGGCATATATAGCCAGCTTCTAGATAAAACTAAACGAGAACCAGTATTCAATGGATGGTTTTTTTAGTTAAAGGATTTCCAGGAAATTAGTCATAGGTTATCTCAGTATGGATTTTGATACTTTTTATTATGACGCAAACGTAATTATTCATCAAAATCCATAAAATGTTGTTGGTTTTTATGGCTCAATTTTGTGAAATATCAAAATAGGTGTATAAAGAAAATGTAGTCAATAAGATTTTTAAAGTATTTTAATCAACACAGTCGAGGTTTTCATGTTTGGTTTTTAACAATTCGGTATAATATATACTTATTAAGGTAAACGCAGCTATTACCGACCCCCTTAAGCAAGTTTTGAAATTGATTATTAGAATTAAGGGTAGTGGTTGCAAACACACCAGATTTTTTTATTTTATATTAAAATGTAGATTGTATATTTTATATTTATATTTTCATTTGTTTATAAATATCATGTTTTCATTGAAAAAATAATCAAAGGATTGTTGAAGTCAATTGTTTCTATTACCGACCCACCCGAAACGCTTTGAAGCTATTACCGATTTTTATGAATCTAACACCGACCGTAAGTAAATAAAGCATACTTTTTTTAACAAAATACCTACGATACGATGTTCGATTCTCAAAATAATTATTAATTTTAGCGAAATATCCCTTTCCCAAAATATCCCGTTTTCGAAACGTCCCGTTTACTTTTATTTGCTTCTCATTTTTGTACTTGATTCATTTCAATAATTATAGTTACTAAAATAATATGAAAAGGGAGAAAAACTTGACTTTAAACTTTTTGGCGGGAATCCAAAGAGGGACGTCATGTTTTTTGTATAATTTTCATTTTGCTGTGTATTTCGGGTTTTGACTCATCATAATAGTGATAGTTTATTATGTGGCAAGTGTCCGTGAAAGTGTGCAGTGAATGAGAAATTCGATAAAATGCGAGATATGGACATTTCTGGATTGCCTCAAGAAGTCACAATTAAGTTTTCAGTAAAAGTGCTATTATTTTACTGTTGATAACCAAGTTACGGATGTAAAAAGTGTTGAAGACACTGTATTTTTGTGCATGAACTCTAAAGCAGAGCCATTAACTCAAGGATATCATTAACTAATGACGAGGCTGCATGGCGTAATGCCTTTGCCTACCCTGTAAGGGGTGAAAAAAAAAAGGAATAGAACCAACATGAAATTCATTGTTTAGTAGATTGTTATACAAGGTTCGGAAGGAATTGATAACTTCCACCCGCGTTAAACACTCTACTTTTCATTTCGAATTCAAGGAAAGTAAACAACAAAAAATTAAAATTTTACAAAAATTCAAACATGCAAAAACGCAATAATACCTACAAAAAAAAACAAAATTGTCAACAATACAACCAAAGAGGTTGGAAGAAAGAGAAACTTTTTTTAAACGTATTTGAATACTACATCATAGAGTACCTAACCTAAATAACATTACAAATATAATATACAAATCCTTCCTCTTTATAATAATATGTAATTTTAGCCGAGTAATAGTGTTCTGTGCTTATTAGTGTCGATGAAAAACAAGATTTTGAATTTCGGAACAGCTTACCAAATTATTACTCTTTTTTTAATTTTAAATATGGAACGCGTACCGCACCGCGCGCGGGCTATTTTCTGTTGTTTATACCTACACCTTTGACCTACACTCACAAGGCCGCACCTTTTTTTCTTATTCTAATTGATGTAAAAAGTTTCGTATCCCTACTAAGTAGGTACCCAAAGAGGTTGGAAGAAAGTCATTCTCTTTCCTAGAGAAACTTTTTCTTTAAACGTCTTTGCCAAATGTAGTACTATTTTTTTTTAATTCATTCCCGCCCTAAGGCCGGAAGCAATTACTATGAGTCTTTCCCGACCGAGGGCGGGAATCACAGCCCTGAATCTCTCTGTGGTGGGAATCATCGCTTCCGACCCGGTACTCAGATCAAACATACACTACTTTCCGAGTATGAGATATGAAAAAGTAGATTTCTTCTTCTAGTGCCCATGCGTTCCAACTAATCGCAGTGAACCTCCGAATGCTTGTGGATTCTTTAATAGATTGTTTTCACTTTTGGACCTCAATAAAAATAAAGGTATTGATTTCTCGGTGGACACAAATGAAATTTTAGTAATATAAGAAAATAGACTTTAATAGAAAAGGTACATAGAATAACATTCATAAAATCAAAGTGAGAACATAGGTCATGTATTGGGAAACCTGCTGCTTGGCCAGCTAGTGCAAACTATAGTTACTCGTACCATAGCCTTTCTTTCTAATTGATTAGCCTGCTTAATAGTAATTACTTCCTAAAACAATGTCAATGCTGTTACTTCACAATGCAGTTCCATGTAGTGCCGTTGAAGGGAATTGGTCTTAGTGTCAATTGTGTTGGACATAGGGGATAACTGAATCACCTGAAACATAAATATTCACTATAAACATTCAGAGATAATTTTGTAAATGTGTAGATGTTAATAAAATAAAAACACACTTTTTTATTTTCAGCACAGAGTTTTTCAAGTTGAGATAGCGGCTGGTGCTTCTACACACATGAATCATGATTTGCTCCTTTGAATAAAAATAATTAGACAATTTTATTTCAAAATAACTTAAACCCTTTGTTTTATTTCCCAAAAAGTCTATAATTTTTTTTCGAACTTCCCAAGTTTAGCGTAGCCGAAGGTGAGGGTTGACCGTCGAAACAAGTTGCAATGACGGTTCCGCACGTGTACTTAATAAGTATTTTTAATACAGTTGCAAAAAAATTAGGTAATTTAATAAAATAATAAAAATACAATAAACTCATCTAACATTTTTGGAAAATCGCGCCAACCGTAAAAGATTAAAAGCAGAGGTTTTTTTTGTTTTCTTCACCCATTCTGGGTAGGCAAAGGGAACTATACATACAGCCAAATCTTCAGAAGATTTTTTTTATGGATATGACATGAAAATGAGATTAAATGAAATTAAACCTAACCTAACTCATTGAATCAAATCATTATATTGAAACAAATTAGTAGCTTTACTTTTAGACATTACATACCGTTAATCCAAAAATATCAATTAATCGGTATAGAATCGGTGATAGCTTCTCTTTGTTGCAATCAGCGATTCATATGGATCGGCAATTAGTGTAAAATAAAAAAATTCACAAATCTTTTACCGAGCCACGAAAAATAATCGATATTAATTGTAATATATTTCCTCATCCGTTTTAATACAAAAAATTATTGATTTAGTCCTAAACTATAAAAAAATACACAATTTTCATATAAATACGAAGAAAACTTTAAGTAGTTTCTTTCATATCCCACGCCTAAATGTTTAATAATGCGTGGCAGTTTATCGCGGAAAAACAAGTTTATAATATAACATACTGTATGTCGCTAATAGATGCTTATAATTTTAGAATACTTAAGATTGAAATGGTGTTATAAAAACTTGTTTAATTATTATAAGCATTAACGAAAAAGGGAAAAAATAAAGAATAACCTCTCAGCCATTGCCGATCCATGGGTCGGTAATGACTGCACTACTAAAATGCACTGCAGCTATTGCCGTTCTATTTTAATTTCAAAAATACTTTTTAAAATCCCTTAAAACGTAATAATTTAGTTGCGAAATGTAGAATATACAAATAAAGGAATATGTTGAGTTATTCAGAATAAACTTAACGTAAATATTTATATATAAAATATCTTAAGCAAAAAATTTAAGTACTTACCTGAGGAAGTAAGGGTTAGTATTACACGATCGGCGCACTCGCTACGTTCACAGAAACTAACGTATTTGGTCACATTCCCGTGTACCTACGTACACTAACACCAGTAAATTAATTAGGAAACATACAAACATGTGTGTATATTATACGCTCTTGTGACTCAAATCGTTCCAAACCGATAAAAATAAGAATAAGCAGAATGGGTCGGCAATACCTGCAGATTTTCGATGGGTCGTTAATAGCTGCGTTTACCTTAAGTTGTATTTCAGTCATGAGTAGTGGCTAGCAATCAAGTTTTTTTTCACTTCTGACACTCAGAGTGCATAAATGTCCCAATAAAAGAATGAGGTTTTTATTCCCTAGATTAACCTATAAATTTCATTGTCCCACCATTCATTTTAATCCCATTCTTTCTCTGGGACAACTATAATACCAATCAGAAATGTCTTGAATCTGGTAACGGCAATATCACGTCGCTTCAGCTTAGCCATCTCGAAAATTACACAAAAAATGACGTCAAAGCGTAACCCATACCACAGTATAATAAATAGTACTAGCATACCCATACAATTATGAGCCGCACTATTCGTAGCATATAACACCAATGTTCTGTCAGCCGTTGTACCAACAGATCCAGAGGTTTTTTTCATGACGGCATTGCTTCCAACTCTTCGAGCATCATCGTGGACAGCCGTCTCTTCTCTCACTGGTTTTAACGTACAGATTTATTCAACATCACGCGGACTCGAAGCGCCATCTCCAAATCATCTATAAGAGCAAACCTAGAAATTATAAGCATTTACTACAATAAGACTGTTCATTGCAAATAAACTAAGAACCAGTCACCATGGCTGAAAGGTAAGTAGACTTACCGCTCGAACTTGGTAACTGGCCAAGCGTGTGGGTTCGAATCCCAGTGTCTACCGAAAAAATCGGTTCTCTGAGATTCGACCGCCGCCAACTTTTACAAGAACCTGAAAATTCTAACGTTCCAACAATTTAAAGTCACTAATGACTTTGGCAATTGATGCGACTTTAAATAAATTAAAGAAAAATAAATAAATAATAAAACACGGATAAAAGGAAACTTTAAAAAGTTCAGTTTAAACTGTACCTAGTGTTTAAAGTTTTCTTTTTTTTTGTGAGAGTGATCAAAAGCAATCATGTTACCAGTTTCACATTCCACTGTTCCTGTACATTCCTCCCGGCGAATGCATGGATGTGTATTGCTGCGAATATAATTTACCGATAACTGAATTCCAGTACGTGGTGGAAGCGCTAACATTACGATCTTTCAGAAACTTGGAACACAAAAGTACAAACTATTTCCGGACTGGGCGGATGGTCAGAAGGCATTAATGATAAAATATTTATTTGCTGATTACCGAGATATTGCGTTGAATAAATTAAAATGTACTTTCTTAATACAAGTTCAATACGCAATGACACATAATTAGCATTGGGCCTTAAATATTAAAGATGTAAGAAATAAAAAATTATCGTTCCTAAATTTTGAGATTTTGGAATTCCCAACAAAATCAATTCAAAGATTATCCTGCGATATAATAGTGCGGGAGGTAATCATAATAAAGCTTAGGTATTCCGGAAGATAAGAACTCATACAAGTTCTTATCTCATAATTTTGTTAATCTGGGAAATCCTAAAAAAGTAAGTCAAAGGTCGGGATCTCAATAAAAAAGGAGATCATGACGAATTTGCGAGCTGTCCAGCAAGATTATACAATAGCTTGTATCATAACTTAAACATCTTCGTCCAAAATATTGAAGTTATTGGAAATTCCGAGTTGGTAACTGAACAGCAGGTTCAAGGAGTTATTTGATGATACTTTAACTCCGACGAAAAAGAAGGGTGTTATAAGCTTATAGCGTGTATTCGTGTGTCTGTGCCATCATGGCTCCTGAACGGAACAAATGATTTTGAATAAGTTTTTTCGTTTGAAAGGTGACTTAAATCGAGAGTGTTCTTTACTATGTTTCAAGAAAATCTGATCAGCCGTTTGAAGATCATCACTTCTTTTCTAGTTGTAGAGGATTTTTTGAATAAGGAGTAAAATAAACACCATTCTATATATATATATATATATATATATTTACTTTATTAATAAATGGAGAAAACATACTTATTGATGTACTTATTGATTACTTATCCAGTAATGGAATACCTCTGCCTACCCCCTCGGGGATAAAAGGCGTGAGTTTTTTTTACATACAAAAATACAAAATAATTTATTTCGGTAATTTACAGGATAAAACAACTAGTTGTAGAGGCCTTCTTTTAAGTATAATAATACCTGTGTCAGAAGACCTCACTCTTCCATAGCCATCTTTATTTAGTTACCAAAATATAAAAGAATATAAAAGAACAAGGTATACTAGAACTTATTAATAATAATGTGCATGAATGTGTATGTGTATTTGGGGGGGGGGGGTGAGTGTAGGGTGAGATGTGCGGGTGTCGGTGATGAAAAAGAGATTCTGTGCCTTCGTAGGTGAGTGTATTTAGCCAGTTAGTAACGATTTTCTTGCATTCGTGATTTGTTTTTTGATATATTGATACTTTTTTGTTAATTAGATTATAGAGATAGGTTATTTGTGCAACATATTGGTGACCTGCAAAGAGCGTTCTGACAACATATTGATGCAAATTTAATTACTATACGAGTATTTATCACTTAGGTCTAAAAAGATACATAAATTCATCATAAATGAATAAAACCAACGTTGGACTACTCCGTCTGGAAACTAATTTGAAGTAAGTAAATAAGTAGTTAAATCACTCGTAAATTGAATCATAACAATATTATAAGTCCACAAGTAATTTTTGACAAATTATTAACAAATATTCGAAAGCTATTCTATTCTACAATTTAATTTCTAAGCAACATAGAAATATAATCAGCGTACCTACTAATAAACTAGGTCTATTTTTCAAGAACTAATGGATTATTATAATCTAAAACCACGGACGTCGGTGGTCCGATTTCCTAACTAAAGAACTTCCGCCTGTAAGGACCAGATTCAAGTCCATCGATGAGCGGGAGGATAAATGGAATACCGATTGTATCGACTGATGCTCTCTGTGATTTTCCTACAGTTCTAGACGAATGTGATACAGTACCTACAGGATAAGTCGGGCACATTTACAATAAGGGTCAGGGGTACCAGGTTAAGTCGAGTACAGTTCACTGTACTAGCGCGGGGTACAGGCGTAGCATATTGGGTATAGTAATTGGCTCAGAATATTGGGAATTTGGTTACAAAACTATGAGTCTTATACAAGTACATGAAAAAAAAAACTAATCTAAAACTCTTCAATTTTTTTTATAATCTGGCAGGCAGCGGATTAGTAACGCTTTTCTCTAATTTCTAAGAGTTTGTTTCTTAGACTTTGCAAAACATTTACCTCATTATACCCGACCCAACCATTTTTTCTTCCATACTCTTCTACAAATGTTACTAATACATTTTTCGCATGCTCGTCTAGTCCAGGTCGTACTTCAAAAGCACTGTATGGTGTGGTGTTTTTCCCGGATAATGTACATGTACACAATGCATGATCAGAAAATATTTCCGGCAATAACATTCGTGCTAATTTTGAATAAGTTCTCGCTGTTTGCTTACAATACGCGAATTTTTTAGCATTTATGTACACTTTACATCGAGGCAAAACTTCGACAACTCCTGGCGAAGGTTTTTGATACCTCAACGTCCATTTTAACCTCATAGAATCATTATCTTCCGGCGGCAAGACAACGGAGTATTTTTGGTTTTTCTTTTTCTTTGGAGGTTCGTCGTGAGATTCATCATTATAAACATCGTAATAATAGTTCATCACGTTTTTTCTCACTCTTTGTTTATTTAAAGTTTCTGCGACGTTTCTTGAACAAGAAGTGAGGGTCTCGTTGATTTCGAATCCGGAAGAAGTGATATTCTTTATTGCTTCAGTAAGTGTTTTATTTTGTTCAGTAACTGTATTATACATATCTTTAAATGCTTCATATGTGGTAGAAAGATTTGAATCAATTTTTGAGAAAAGAAATCTCAAATCATCCGTCGGAATTCGATCAAGACTTGCTTTATTACTTGCTGGCACGTTGCATGCATGTGACGAATTCTGGTTAACCATCGATCTTTTCTCTGTTGTGGTTTTAAAATGTCTACTTCGAACAGTAGAGTTAATGCCAGTTAATGGATCGACCGTTAGTCTGCTACAATTTTCTCCTGTCGATCCGGAAATAAGTGGATCGTTATTGTGGATACCTTGAAAATGATTTCTTGGATTAGATGATGAATAACGCTTTCCTTGTGAGCATTCAGATGAGCAAAGAGTATGAGCTCCTGAGTTCGAGGGATATTGTACAGTAGATAGAATACTCTGCTCAGTGTTTTCCGTGAAACTCTGAAAGGGTACTCTTATATCTTGAAAATGATTTCTTTGAATAAATGATGAATATCGCTTTCCTTGTGAGCATTCAGACGAGCAAAGAGTATGAGCTCCTGAGTTCGAGGGATATTGTACAGTAGATGGAATACTCTGCTCAGTGTTTTTCGTGCAACTCTGAAAGGGTACTCTTTGATTACTGCCCGCTCCAGTTGATCCAATAGGAAACATGTTATTGACAGGAAAATCCTTTTGAATTGGAGCTTCATTAACCGGCTGCCATTGATTATGGGAGTGTTTATTTATCTGATTAAGCTCATTTGAGGCATTTGATAAATTTTTCATAGCAAACAGCGGGTTTTCGTTGATAACTTGATGTGGTTTATCATTAAAAACAAGCTTCAATTCTAGAGAGCCTGTTATAACCAATTTGAGTGTATCTGAATTATGCGGTGAGTTTTCATTACGAACCGGTGGATGTTGTTCCTGTGAGCATTCACATAGCACACGCGGAAGGTGTTCAGAGTCTGTAGACATTGATACAGCAGATGGTGTATTCTCGGTGACATCTTGAGGGTAAGCTCTTTGACCAATTCGATTAACTTCAGTAGGTCGATCCAGTCTTTCTCCTTCACGTAGCTCCTGACGTGCATGATTTTCATTTATTATTAAAGATGAGCTTTCAGGCACATTTTGCGGTATCGGAGTTCGCTGATTCATCAGGTGAATGGGGTTTTTTGTCACAGGTGTCATTGTTTGAGTGCTTTGATCATTACAATTTCTTCTCATAGTTTGTTTAGGAACTGGTTCTTGCTGGCCGCAATGGTTATGATTTATGCCCTCAGGAACTGTTGATAAAAGTTCTTCGTTTTGGCTCTCGACTGGCTGATGCGAGTGGTTTGAAGAAGTTGACGACACAGCTGTCATATTTCTTGCGTTACTTTGAGAGAAATCTGGACCCTTAATGATACATTGTCTAACCATTTCTTGTCCACGTGATTAATTGCTACCACAAGTTAGTGCATTAATTTGCACCTCAACTAGAGGTGTACTTCTCCTAGCTGTTTCCAACTGTTTATAAGTCATTGCCGAAGAACTTGACGTTGATGGAAGTGTCAATTCCATCCGAGTTATTCGGTCATTTCCAACTAATGGTAAATTCACAGGCAGTTTTCCGTTAAGTTTGGCATTATGGCAAGAGCTGTGTGTTTTTCTTTCTATGGTTGTGGCTGATTGATTACCTGTAAGAAAGTTTTCTTAATTAGTTCTAAAAAATATATTAATATTATAGTTGGCATGGGTTTTCAAGAGATCAATATTCACCTCTCGTTTTCGTATTCAACAATCCATTTGTACTAGGCACATCGTGATGTTCCACTGTAATATTGCGGTCTGCATTATTAGTTGAATCTGTAAAAGTAGATAACAAAAATATTTTTACTGGAAAAAAATGTTCAACCGAAGCACCTACGGTGTGATGTTATTTGTTTAATTTTAAAGTGAGTATTTATATGGCTGTTGAAGTTTAAAATACTCACCACCATTTCTTCTTTTGATTATTCCGTTGTTCGTAGACTCATCAAGGTTTTGTACAATCCATTGATTTGCTGAAGCATAATTATCTGCAAAGGAACAGATAGAAAATATAGTGGGTTAGATAGGAAAATTTACCGTTGGTCGTTACTTTAAATTAATTAAAAACAAAAACGTTCAGGATTACAATAGTGAAAATCGAAAGTGATTGAGTAGACAAAACTCTGGAGTTAATAAAGAAAAAACAAGTCCATCCAGTGTATGGATGGTTCGCGAGATATCGTGTTTACATACATACATCCCTATGAAGAGAATGACGTCTAACTAAAATTCTTTTCGATCAACTTTTTCTTTTCACTTCGCGTTCGAGGTGTGCAATTAAATAATAAATACATGTTAATATAAATAGTAGCATACCATCTTCAAATTTAATACGAGCCAAATATTTTCTCCAATTTCCTTTCGGTCTCTCATTTCTTTCACAGCGATTCTTGGTTCTCGCTGGATTTTCTATAGGATATGCGACATCGATTATTTCATCCGTTGGTTTCTGTTTTTTTACCCAAAAGCTTGGAACAATAACATACTTCTTGATAGTCGGGTAAGGCGGCACCAAAAATTCGACTACAGAGAACTTTTTTGCGTTATCGATGTTTTTCTGAAATAAAAAGAAAACTATAGTTTAGATAAACATCCTACTAAAAATACACAGACAACATCACGCTTGCTTGCATAAAAATGTATTTAGATATCAGTGGGGATTGACTTACTTCGCTTCAATCTCACGTTCGGTTCGTCAAAAATGTTATAATAAAAATAGCTTTTACCTTTAGTGGATGCCTACACTGTATAAGCTATCTATGTGCAAAATTTCAAGTCTCTAGACCCAGCGGCTTAGGCTGTGCGTTGATACATCGCCAATCAGTTAGTCAGTTTATCATTTTATATATTATATAGATAATTAAATATCTCACCCTTTGATCCATTGATTCATCTGCTAAATCACCATTGATATGATTCACTATAAACTTTATACTGCTAGTTGTATTAACACAAAGAGTAGAAATCTAATTTATTTTCACTGAAACGTTTCAAGCACGATGTTACCGATCATGAAGTTGAGCGTTCACTGTCAATCAAGTAGACACTGCTTATACAAGTAGATAAACTATTTACTGTCCGGTATGACACCAAAGCGGAATGATTTGTCCCATATCTGGTGGCGTTTACTGATGTGGGTGTCGATAGAAGTCGGTAGAACCAGAAAATAATAACCGAAAAGTCACGCAAATAGTAGCTTTATAATTAAGTAGCGGTTCTGCGCGATTTCACCCGCGTAGTTACCATTCCCGTAGGAATACGGGAATAAAATATAACCTTTGTTACTCAGGGATCTTTTAGCTTTCCATTGGTGAAAGAATTTTTAAAATAGGTCTAGTAGTTTTTGAGTTTATTCGTAACAAACATACAAAAGTCCAAAAATACAAATCTTTCCTGTTTATAATATTGCATATTGGTATAGATAAGGTAATTGGCACTTATTTAACATGAATAACATCCGCTGGAATAACATTATCAAGTCCAGATATGTTTGTACAAAAGTTTGTATCCGTTTTTGACAGTAAAAAGACAATTTGTACGTCGATAAGGTACGGTAGACTTTTTTTGTTAAATATTTGTTTCTATTATCTACATCAGCAGTTTGTGACACGGTCGAAGCATGGTGCTCTACGGTGGAAGCACGTTTTGCTGTCACGGTGTCTATCTCGAAATCCCTCTCAATGTTCAGGAAGATCTTTAATTAGAATTAGCTCGTAGCTTCTGGATGCGTCTTTTATGGATGGTAGAAAAATACACCACGTCGTCTTTTGGCCACGTCGTATGTCGACCAATACATGGAATCAGTAGATACTATGGGAGAGTCAATATCCAAGGCGGCATAAGGAAACCAAATGCTAGGATTATATGGGTATGGACTCTTTGGTAATTCGCGGAAAAACGCGAATGCTGAAAGTTAATGCACGGAGAAACGATTTAGCGGAAGCCGTCTAACAAATCGCTGTTCTGGACCCTACAAGCTAAAAGATCATTGATCCTAGGGAGTGCCAATGAGATTATGCTCAATATTAAGCTATGACTATATTATGGTAGAAAAGATGGCATAGTCGCAGATCGTGGATCAAGGAAACGGTCTCCTATAAAAAGGCAGTCTCTGCGGCTGCGTTACATTAATTATCAGTTGACGGCCTCTATCTATTCAAGTTATTTTAATGATCAGCAATAATTGATTTTCGCTCTGTTACCGAACAGTTGAATTTTTTATACTAGTCATTGAAGTTTCGTTAAATAATGGAGAGAATATTAACAAAGTTAGCAAATAGCATAATTTTCGCATCGCATTGAAAAGTACTTCCAGTAAGAGTAAACTGAAAAGTTGCCTGGTAAATTCAGTAAAAACGAGGTGTTCTTATATGAAACTTGAAACACTTGTAAAACTTTTAGAATTAATCTTATAAAAACTTAGGCCGTATACAGAACGATCGTCAAGCATGAAACTCAGCTTGTGCACTATGAGAAGGTGACAGCTTTATGATACTAATATAGCGGCTTTTTCTGACATCTTCAAGCTAAGTGTCGTGAGTTCAAGTGAGTTGTCGTGAGCCAAATCTTACTTGAGATTTTTCAAAACGCGTATTTTCCGTGTAAATACGTTAATATGTGCGTGATTGCGTTGGATTTTTTATTAATTTAATATTTATTCATGTATCAAAAAAAAATTACGTGATATTTGCACTCCCACTCTATTCAGCACCCGCGCCCGACAAACACATCACGTAATTAATGGATGCCCCCTATAATACTAGTTAGACGTTCGTTCAACATATCATAAATAAATACATCTATTGTAGCGGTAATAGTCTTCAGAATATGTACCGACCTAGTTACTGGTCTGTGGTACCGACTGAAGAAAGAAGGCCACTCACTTCTGACCTGTCAGAGTTTTGACAACAATCCCAAATATTTTCTCTAGGCAGTGGCCAAAAAAAACACAAAAATGGATCCCTCGATCTCGACAAGATGAACAGTGATGTAGGTATCTACTTAATGTATATATTTTGAAGCCTGTTATGAGTATGTGTCTGTTTGGGTACCTAATTATTTTAAACCAGGTATTTTTAAGCTATTGCATAGCTTCTATCGAGGGCCTTGAGCGCGGGGACCGAATCCAGAAATTCCGTAACGAAAAAAAACCTCACACTCCCCACTCCGACGGGCACGGAGGTGTGGCTTGAAGGCCGTGCATTGTCTAACGTCGTTTCTTTTCGGCAGTCTTGTTGATACAAAATGCTATGCAATAGCTTTACCGCGGCAGTCCCCGAGTGCCACACGTCTTTTTTTTTACCTCTACACTTGTAACTGGTAGTGGTAGGTAAGTACCTACCTAGCTAAGTATGATTTGGTTTACAATCTATTTACCTAGTTATATTTTACCGTTAATACATTTATCAGTAACGACTTGACGATTCGAAAGTGAAAATCCGAGTAACAACATTCTATTGAAGAAACTAAAGTTTCTTTTATGGCTACCGATGTAGGTACCTAAGTGGTTTACAAACGTATCTATCTATGTAACGGAAAGCTGATGTAAACTGTAAAAGGTACTACTTACTTATTTTTTAATACTGTTGTACCTAACACTAACTTTATCATGAATTTGGAAGTCAGAACAATAGCGGCTCATCACTTAAAAAGTTATTACAGAGGAAAAAAAGACACGACGTAATACGTAAGTAAGTAGATAAGAACCTATTTACTTATTTACGACGTAAATAGGTTCTTTTAGTTTAATAGGAATTTTGATAAAACAGGCCAGCATGTTTTTTTTTGTGGCGTTTGCACATTTTGTGCTTTATGCCAGGCCAGCATGCAATAAGCATTGAAAACTGTAATCTACATTTTTAGTTTTCAATGCTTATTACATGCTGGCGGGTTTTTTTCAAATTATATAGAGCTAGGTAGGTACTCTAAAAGCATGTGGCGAAGATCCATAATTTGAATAGCTGTAGAATAAAACTTCCCCTTCCGCTACTAATAATATCTTGATGTTAGATAAAACACATAATAATAGCAAATTGCAATGACTGCATCATTTGACGAACAATTGCATCGTCCAGTAAACCAGAGGAAGTATGCCACTTGGAGCGACTATTTGTCTATTTTAAATTGTCCAGCGGCCGACACAGCTGACACTTCGCGGGGGCACTTTGTGGTGGGTCTAAAACTACTTTTAGAATTATTGTGTGTATGTAAGAGTATTTGAATAGATTTGAATTACTCGACTTTAGCCAATCTTCATGGACGAGTTTAGAGTGCCTTGTTATTGACTTTTCGAATCTATGGTATCTATGTGTCCAACATGAACCGTTGGACCTCGGTCCTCCCAGCACGATCACCTCGCCTGGCGGAAGCCGCGGCAGATCTTCCCTTTCCACAAAATATATATTTTATAAAATATATAGTGTAATTTCATTTTACCTACAGAAATAAATAAATGTTGACTCTTAACTTTTTGACTTGGGTCTATACTGACTTACCTACTCTATAAAAGTGGTTTTAAAAATATGACATATTATAAGTAGGTACAGTAGAATCCTGAATATTCGGATCAAATAAAACCAGGGGTATTCCGTATACTAGGTATAAGGAATACTTAATTGAAAATCCGGATAATCGATTTCAAAGCAAATCAAAAATATTTTTTTATTATAAGTATATATATATAAGTAGGTATGTATAATGGGTTTTACATGCGTCGTTCAGATAATACGATTAAATAGTAAAATAGTTAAATTAGTTTTATTGTCTAATTCATTAATTATCTGCCTACTGCAAGAAAGGGAGTTGAACAATCTTCCAATTTTTATAAAGGCACTTTGTTAGTGTAACATTTAGCTAATGCGACGTTTTGCGAATGCGACATTTTGCGATGTGGCGTTTTGAGAATGTGACAATTTGATATTTTTGCCCCATTTCTTCCCTCAACTATAAGTAAATGACGAAGAGGTAAAGTTGCAACATGACGTCTATGAGTTGCAATGACTTTCAATAAGTAGACTTATAAGCCCCTGCATTTAACACCTAAAGGTATTTTGATTTTACTATTCCTACAGATGTCTTTTATTGTTGCCAATATTGTAGGTACGGTACGGTACGGTATTGTAGGTTAAACCGTGCGTGGGAGAGCCATGCTTCGGCACGCTTGGGCCGGCTCGACCGGAGTGATACCACGGCCTCGCAGAAAACCAGCGTAAAGCAATGCATTGCGTTTCGTTGAGTGAGTGAGGTAAGCGGAGGCCCCAATCCCCCCTTCCCCTCCCCTCCCCTCCCCCTACTCCCACCTCAAAGGTCGGCAACGCAGTTGTGACTCTTGAGTTGCAGGTGTCCATGGGCGACGGACGTCACTTACCATCAGGTGACCCGTCTGCTCGTTTGCCCCCTTTTTTATCATAAAAAAAAAAAGGTACCCACTGAGAAAAATGTGATAAACTATTTAACCTATTGTTATCTATAAAAAATAGAGATTAAAGTATGTTAAACAGTTATCGCATTTTCCTCACCAAAATAATGCTAACAAAAACAGACTATTTAGATGCGAGTCGCATGGAACAACTAAGTGTTGTTGTATTTAAAGCTAGGTTTATAAATGTTTTTAAATAAAGGTTTATAAGAGTTATCATGGTTTTGTGATTGTGACCATGAAAGTGACCAACACTGTTGCACTGTGACGTCACCTTTAGCTTGTCACGAGGAAAACTCATTCGACCATGAATCTCATTGAATTAAAGCTTATAATAGGTAATTGAGTACCTACCTACCTACAAACCTTTGTTATATTTCGAATACACACGTTTAGTCAAGTTGTTTGGTAGATGAGCATTCAAATAAAATAATAATAAAATAATAAATAAAACACATGTGAATGTATGGATGGATAATAATTATAAAAAATCATAGAAAAAATATTGAATTCTTTATTTAGCAAGTAATAAAGTGATATTCTAGTGTAGGTAAGTATTGTCTTTTAGAAAAAATCTTAGTTTTTATTCTAGGAACATTGCATTGCTTGCCCACTATAATTAAGGAATTCCTTATTTGTAGCTCGCCCACAATGAATTTTGGTACCTACCTATTCATTCATATACCCACCCGTTTATAGAAGCAATCGTTTATCTACTGACTAACTTTAGTAAACACTGTGTCAATTCCAGGCGTTAGGTATCCCAGTCCAGCGATAGGCTCACTATGTTTTTTTGGTCTGAGCTGGTGAAAAGAGGATAGGTAAGCACCTAGTTATGTACCTACCCCTAGTCTTGGGCATAGTAGTTCACCATAGGGAGCGCTCAATTTAGTTCACAGTCCTACCGCGAACTACTTCGTTCATTTAGTTCGTTTTTTATTTTATTTTTTTATAAATATGGAGATAGTTCAATAAGAAAATGATTTTCATATTATAATTGCGAAAAACGTTAACTATAGATTTAGAAACTCGCGTAAGAGTGGCAAGAGTAAAAAAAAATATGTCGGTTAGCCATGCAGCGCCACTCAATAATAGAGCGGACGTCAGAAAAATACAATATACCTATAAAACATGTAACAGAACAAGCGCAATTCCTGAAATTAGTTTTTTTAGTATCGACTACTTATTCGATTTCAGCTATTTTTAATAAGTATGTGTAAAATTAAAAAAAAAAAGAATTATCGTAGCTGAATTTAGTGCTTTCTATGGAATTCGTGCTATTATTAATCGATATTTAAGAAAATTGGTTGGACACAAATAAAGTTCGATTGCATCATAGGTATTTTTTTAAATATTAATATACTAATTAGGGTGTACAAGGAATTGCGCTTTTTCTGTTACGCGTTGTATAAAAGATCTAAGAGCGAGACTGTGTACGAACTAGTTCGCATAGTTCACCTAAAAGAGCGCTCTTACGAACTAGGTCGTTCGCGAACTACGCAAGACTACCTACCGCTCAGGGATAAGGCGTGCGTATAGGTACCTAGGTATAATATTTATTTATTGGGATCTTACTCAGATACTACCAATAAAATTTAAATAAATAATCTCACGCCTTATATCCCCGAGGGGGTAGGCAGTTGTATGCCATTTCTGGATATACCCGCTTTTCACCAGATATTCTTTGAACCCCTAAACGTGATAGGTAGGTGAGCCCATCGCCGGACCGGGTTATAGTTATCACATGTCTCAGAATTAATTCTGGGACCTGCAGGTGTCCTCACGATGTTATCCTTCACCGTCGAGCGTGACAAATATGTACGTAAGTTTTGAAAAACTCATTGGTACATACCAGGATTCGAACCCGAGCCTCACTGATTTTCATCATGTGAAGCAAGCTCCTTAACCGTAAGGCTCTGCCATAAAATTTAGTAGGTAATTTACCTACCTATTTACTCACATTATGTTCAGTTCCAAAAAATCTAACTCAATAACAAAACAGTGTGTATTCAAAGTTCAAACCAGTGATTAGTTAGGTGAGTAGGAAGATCGATTAGGTACTTATATACCTACCTACTAATGTAGCTAAACATAGGTAAACACCTGTAAAAAACAATTTGGTTCAGAATAATAAAATAATAATTTTAGTCTTCTGTTAGGTAGGTAGTGTACATAAGTCCTTAAGTGTTAGAGGTCACACTCACATCACTTATTTACCTACAGACAATGCTTGTCTTATTTAATATCATTGCCTACAGAAAACAGATGCGAGTTTAATGGATACAATTTTGTTTACTCAGCTCATTTAAATTATTCTTGTCTTGACAGGTTTATTATTATCTTTCTACATCTGGAAACTAACTAAACTTAAGTTAATTCAATCATAAATGTAAGTAGGTACCTACCTACCTACCTACTTAACTACTTATTTGCGAAGTTAATTTAAAAAATCCGACAGCACGTAATTTTTTTTATAACACATTTGCTCGTAAAAGGTGTCTTATTTCACCAATTTCAATATCGTATTGTATCTCATTACGCCCAAGTGCGGTAAGTGTAAAGTAAAACGCACGGTTTATCAAGATGCTCCGTCTTAAAACGAACAGTACTTTTTAAAATCTCAGCAAAGAGTTTTTATGTCAACAAAGTTGTCAATATTTTATTATTAAAATTAACTTTGGGAGATAAAATATAATATAGAAATATTTATGTACTTACATAATTATTTAGTTTAATTAATTTTGACAGTAAATTACAACCAATTAATCTGTTACAAAAACACAAAAATATTAAGTTACTTTATTAGTAATACTGGCTGTTTTTTGTGCTTTTGTCTATAAAAAAAATGATGATGCGTGCCGCGCGCTTTTTCTTAACGCTGTATTGTTTTTATTCGTTTACCATAGTCGGAGTTTTATTTTATTTCCTCGCAAATGTGTTATAAAACGTCGTATGACATACGTGCGCTTTGATAATTACAGCCTCTGCTTACTTGTAGCCCTCGCCTACGGCTCGGGCTAGCAATATCGCCTCGGCTGTAATTTTCAACCTACCGCACTTATATCATAATGTACTATAATGCCAGGCCTGCATTTGTAAAAGCATTACAAAGATCAATCTACTTTTTAAAATTTAATTTTTTTTTCAAAAGACACTCCGGACATTCAAGTGTACCTATGAGTAAAGTGCTTATTACATCTTCCTAAATTCAGTGACTGAATTTAGAAATCCAGCTAGGCTTCTGAATTCAGCAACCATAATTGTTTTTGAATTCAGGATCCTAACTGACATAATGCGATTACACCTTCCTAAAATCAGTCAAAAAATAATTCAATCGACTGAATTTAGGAAGGTAGGTATAATAAATCTTTAAGCGCTAATATAATCCGAATTAAGTAGGTACGTAACTAAACTAACCACGAAAATCCTAATTAACAAGCATAATCTTTATCTACCAACAACATGATGTTACCTACTTACTTACGTGTAGTATCCCGTCCCATTTTTTTTCACTTTGATTGCATTTTGTTCAGTTTTTTCCTGTGAAACAACTTTAAACTATTACCTACTAATAATTGAAATAACATTAGATTCCCTTTCAAATTCATTAAAATGTCTTTATTATTTATTTTGTTTCGGTAGAATAGGTGGAAATGAGCCGTTGAAAATACCTAAGTCGTCAATCTTAGACCATGTTGTAGAAAAGCATGCAATATTCCTATAATTCTTTTCCAGTTTCGTGAATTAAATAAACTTTCCGCCGATCCAGATAAAATCATCGGTTTGAAACTTTGAGGTTTGAAAGTGGGTTCTCGCATTAGAACCTCAACCCTCTTATTGCAAAACCAAGACTAAACATAGTACCGGGCTTATTACTAGGTTTAATCCATGGTGTAAAAGGTTCTCACAAAGAGTTTATTATACAGGGATTCTCACTTCTCGCCAGCGCTGCCGGTTGCCAGACCACACATAATACAATACCTACTACCTACCTAAGTCCAGATTTTGGCGGAACGTCATGATTTTTAAATCAAAATCAGGCGGGACAGACTGAGTCAGTCCCGCTTTTCGGGTAAGTATAAGATCAAAGAGATTTAAATACTATTATTTAAATCTCTTTGTATAAGATGAATTTGAAATGGTCGGATGCCAGAAATAAATGCTCCGTAAATTTAATGAGACCAGAATTATTACTCATCAGCTATCCTGTAAAGAGTTCTTCAATATTAATAAATAGACACTGAATTATCGAAATGTCACTTGGTAATGTCTAGTGGCCACATTTAAGCTATTTTGGAAAAAATGGTGGGTAACTTGTTTTGTAGGATAAAAATAATGTCGTCTTGTAACCGAAACACACATTGTAATGAAACGTATAATAATATTGTTTTTGTATGAAGAGAAATCAATGTCAAAGAACTATGTAGATATTCCAAAATATACTTTACAAAGTAGTAACTTAATACACAGAAAACTTTAGTTTCACTGCACACTTTATAGACACTTATGCAAATACAAAAATATGGCGCCTTTAGGCTACTTGGCACCAAAGTTCAGAGTGGTTTTGACTTGGCAACACTCATATCCAATTTATTATTATTAGTTATCTACAAAAACATGGTTGTATAGGCTTTAATCCCTCATAGTACAAAGGTAGAGAAAAACAATTTGACAGTGACAGTGACGTAATGTGATGTGAATTTTTTTTTTTTTGAAATTGTTTATTGGCCTTTGGAGTAATGTGATGTGCTAGCCACACTGTTGCCAACTTAGCTACTTTCTAGCTAGATCTAGCTATTTTTGGGTGTCAGGCAGCTACAAATTACAAAATCTTGTAGCTAAATTTTTTAGCTACTTTTACGCTTTTACAAGATGTGAGTACTTTCGAGACTTTATAGTAGGGATCAGCCCTTAAAGTGTACCTAAACGTGGCTGGCTTATCTATTTTATTACTAATACCTGGATAAATGAAGGGGATAAACTTTTTTTTGTTCGTTTAAAACTTATATTGAGTTCTGCTTTGTCTTATTTTATAAATTTAAAATTATTGCTCGCTGTTTTAATAAACTGAAAATTGATTTACCTATGAAAAAATACACGTAATCTGCTTACTTTACCTAGTTTAAAGTGTTAGCTACTTCTAGCTACTTTTTTGTGCCAACAAATCGGGCAATCTGGCTACTTTTCGCAAGATGTCTAGCTACAAGGTAAGGGTAGCAGTTGGCAACACTGGCCAGCCAAGTGCCAATGCAAAGAAAGCAAATCACTGAGTGATCACTGATCGCGAATAGGGATGTAAGATTAAAGGAAAAAAATCGATTTTTCTTTTTTCTAAATTAATCGATTTTTAAAAAATCGATTAATATTGAAAATAATCGATTATTATAAAAAATCGATTTTTTCTAATACATATTAAAAATCTATATTATGCTTTTCATATTTTAATAATAAAATCCTAAGAGATTCATATTAACATTTTAACAGATTAAAACTGAAATAAAATAATATGAATAAAGAAATAACAAAATAAAATTTCGATAATCTTCAAATTTAAACAGTTACTTAAGTAATTAAAAATAATTTGTGTCACAAATGTCCAGTCCTCTTTTACATTGGACTATTATTAAAATTAAATGTAACGATAAGTAAAAAAGCTTAACGACAACGTTAAGGTTCATCCACCGCATAAATCGCGCTGTGCATAAAAATCGATTAAAACGCGTAATTTATATAATCGATTAATTAAAAATCGATTATTTTTATTTAAGAAATCGATTATTAAAAATTGATTATTTCAAAAAAATAATCGATTATTTTAAAAATCGATTATTTTTTTACATCCCTAATCGCGAAGCCGGCTGGCGGAATTGTTTTGTTTGTTTATTTTTATTACCTAAAATGAATACAATTTCTGGAAACCTACGTCAAGATCTAATTAAATTAGTTCCACATTCTGTAGTAAATGAGATTTCTTGTTTTACTTTCTACGATAACCATCCTCGCTCAAAAATCAACCTCGATGTCACAATTTGTACTTGTCGCGGTGAATTAAAAGAATATTACCAGCGCGAAGTGGTTTATTCTGCTTTATTAGAAGTCTGTACACACCCAACAGAAATTAGAATACTTAGAAACAATAAATGTGGAGTTTTCTATTTAGTAGTAGCCGGTGAAGAAATTATAGTTTTGTTAAGAAACTACAAACTTCAAGTGGTTCAAAGAGTGTCTAATGTAGACAGATACGATATAGAAGATGCTGTGTGTAGAGGACAGGCGTGTCTCAAAGTGATTCGCAAAGATGATGCGGTACCATTAATCTTTGATGAGAATTTCATTAACTTGGGTGAGTCTGGTATGATGTTAAATCGAGAGAGTGCAGATGAGACATTACCAGTGGTGAGACAGCTTATGAGAAAGTTGACTGAAGCTAAATATACTGTGAAGTGTAATGAAAAAGCATACAAGGAACTGTTGAGTCTCAGACAGCTTGCAGCATTTTCAGAACATCAAAATGCTACACCTAAAACAAATGATGTCGTAACTGAATCTAATGAGGTAACTATTTGAGCTAAATTATGACCTTTATATCATTCTACCAATATTTAAACGCCAAACTTCAGCTCTTATTTTTGTCCTCAAAAAAATCCTCAAAGATGTTCCATTTCTAAAATACCTCCTTTTCATCAGTATATATGCTGAGAGTGAGATCAATGGATTTGCATGTTTCCTCACAATGTTTTCCTTCACTGTTGAGCTAGTGTAAATATGTGTGAATTAAAAAAAAATGTGTCCTTACCCCAATTTACACTGTGATACCACGATTTACACCATGTTACCATGTTAAACGCAAGCTTTACACATGAGAGGTGGGCTCATTACCCACAGGGCTGTCGCTGTTATCTTTGAAAAATAAACTTAAAATAGTTTTTTTGTTATTTCAGGTTACGGGTACTTTAACTCTCAAAAGTCCAAAGCCCAGCATCAAATTATGCAATAAAAAAATGGTTATCATATTAGATGTCATAAACATAGGTGATGAGTAAGTATTATCTTCATTATTTGTATTCTTTTCCACTCAGTTGACTCAGTCATAAAAGTTTTCAGGATTCAGTAGTACCAACCCATCGTGAAAGCATAGCATTCAACAAGTTAAAAAAATTCTACATAACTAAATTACTACTAATATTATCATTTTTTATTGCAGGCAAATAGAAGATGCCCACATTTTACTTCATGGCAACACCAGAACATCCCTGAACTACACAACTAAAATCTTTGAGAAAATGTTAAGATCGCCACACTGGACTGAAAATCACACACAAAACATAAAACATAATTGTCAAACTTCTATGGTCACAGTAATTGATCTTAAGGAACTGAAGTATAATGTCACTAGTACAATAGAATTTTGTGGAGTTATATGCTATAAAAATAAACATAAAGAATGGTTGTTACCATTTCAGAATACAGCTATAACTGCTTTAGATACTATGGGAGGGAAATATGATGTATTAGCTAATGATAATCACACAGAGAAAGAAGAAAATATTATTCTGGCTTTGTTAGCAACGTCTCAAAAAATAGAACTCTGTCTAAGACATATTCAAAGGGCCAATGAAACAGCTATACATATTTTTGATACATTATGTCAATATTTGAGAATGGATAAAATTGCCGACAATGTAATGATTCATAGAAAATATCCACACCACATACTTCATGGCATTATGATTATCGAAAAATCAAATATAAAGGTCTCAGATAAGTTGGAAATTACTTTACACACAAGGTAAGTGACTCATTAAATAAGAATAAACTGAATGTAATCTACATTTAGGAATAGAAGAAATTAGTTGGGCGATGGGCTCACCACCTATCACGTTTAGGGGTCCAATATATCTCGTGAATTGTGGGTATATCCAGTAATGGAATACCTCTGCCTACCCCCTCGGGGATAAAAAAGGCGTGAGATTATATTATATTATTGTTAATAGAAATTAGTTTAAGTAAACAGTTTTTAGTTGATGTAAATCTATTGTGCTTGACTGCCAGTGGGCTCCTGTAGGCTACTGATGCTTGACGGGTACCATGGTAAATTCTGTCTATCTGAATATCATTATATTATATTATTCATATACAGTACAAATCCAGGTAAAGAGTAACCAAAACCAACGAGCATGTATGAACCGATTCATGAATGTGGATGAGGCGCGAGAGGTATGCCTTGATCATAGCAGGTGGTGGGCTATTGTCTCTGCCTATCCCTTCGGGAAAAGGCGTGAACTTAAGTATGTATGTATACAGTATTATACTGTAGGTATAAGACAGTGTGGGAACTAAAATGGTTTGTTTGATTTAAAATTCCTTCATATTTTCATTTTCAGGTCACAATCTCAAGTATTAGCATTTATCAACTACATCCAAGATGCTGTACCCTACAGAATCATAATAACCAAGACAAGTCAAAATATCACTGCCAAAATAGATGAACTTTCTAAATATAATGAAGAAACTGATACACCTAAGAAAACTTTTGATCACTTTGAGTATGGAACATCTATTTTAAATCAGACTTCAACTATACTTCAGTATTTAGACTACTGTATGATAAAAATGAATGCTAGTAAGGATCCTGTAGTTCAAAATAAAGTTGGTGTTGAAATAGATTTGTTTGCTGGCGGTCAGGCTGAGTATATATTGTTTAGAAAAAAACAGCTTGAACAAGCTACAAGAGGCATTCATTCTTTAAAGACAAACGCTGAATCATCTGAACCAGATCATGTGGTTCTTGATAGTGATTAAGAAGACACTAAAGATACTGTGTTAATAAAATTAAGGTAGGTATGTACCAATTATGAACAATTTAAAATGTGATATTTTTCTTAAAAAGAAAACAAATTTTATAAGTCAAATTCTATTAAATGATAAACAATCATCTTTCTAACTATAAACATTCATGAGATTATTCATAATAAATATGTACCTAAGTAGCTACTAACAAGGTACATAAGTAGAAAATACAAAAATTTTTTTTACATAGACATTTGAAAAACCACTTAAAATAAACATTGGCTGAAAAATACCGACCCCAGGAAAACAAAATATTTTGTTTAAGTTTTATTTAAGTGTTGTGACCTTAATATTACGAGGTGTAACTAGAACCATTTTGTTACATTATTTCCTAATCTGTCTCTTGACATGATACTTAAATCTAACATGATATTTCCAATAACAAAATTGTATGGAAAATTAACTAAAATAAAAAAAAATAGTTTAAAAATAAATACGTTATGTTTGATGCATTGAAAACGGGAGGTTTTATCTGCAGTGTAGATGTAATTTAAAAGGTTTTTTTTTTATTTATGTATGTCTGTAGCGAATAAACTCAAAACTACTGAACCAATTTCGAAAATTCTTTTTATGTTTTTATTTACCATTACAATGCTACAATATTCCTGAGTAAAATAGGCTATATTTTATCCCCGTATTCCCACGGGAACGGAAACTACTCGGCTGAAAGGGCGCGGGACAGCTAGTTATTAATACACGGAAACGGAAGGTTATACATATATTTATAATTTCTTTACTCATCATTAGGTAGGTATATTATTAATTATGTTTTCACTTAGATTGCCGAAATAAATAATAATAAGAGATACGAGATCATAGATACCTAGGACTTGATATTCTCTAATCCTACTAGTCTCTAGTTTATATGGTGTATATCTATAGTTTCTCTGGCTATACAAAATAAGGATGCAAAAAATTAATAATTAACTAAATATAAAATAATTTCAATTGAAACCAAAACTATGAGTACATCCGGTTTCCTTTTTGCAATTATAGCACCATTACATCAGCTATAAAATAATTAAACTATCTAAACAATAAATAAATATTCTATAAAATAAATAATTCCACAACCAAAATCCCTGAGTGTTGGTAACGAGCAATCTGTTAAACTGGATACCTATATCCAGATTCTAGTGGTTTTAAAGAGTTAAAACTGCAATGTCTGCAATAGAACTGTGATTATTCGTTCCCAACATCAAGAGTAAAAACCAACTGTCAGTACTCTACAAAGAGGATTTTTCGAATTATTCATTATATGAATGTCCTCTTTGGAGCAGTTTTACATTTTGTCAGGTACTAGGAAGCCAAAGTTTGCCGCCTGACTCTTTATTGAGTTATTTACATTAAAAAGTACAGGAAAGTTTTACAACCTTCAACATTAATATCTTTAATTAACCTAGTTTTATTGGGGTAGGTATATTAAAAGTAGGTAGGTTTCGTAATCCGTATACTAAAGTTATAAAACTTGTGTATTGATTATTGTGAGGAACTTACTAAATCTATTATTGCATTGCACATCCGGCCATTAAACTCTATTTAATTAAAATTAGAGGTTTTGTTTTAAATATCTGTTTAACAAGTACATTAATTATATTAATAAGATTCTAATATACATATTATTCTAGAACATTTTATAAATAAATATTTTTTTACCTAATTTATTGCACAATGTTCATTGAAATTGCACAATCCACTATTTACATCAATTAGACCATTGTAAGTACATTACCTATTTGGTAAGTAACCGTAATAGCTACCTAGTTATACCTTTTTAGGACTGTCTTAGTCTTCTACTGTCTCTTGCACCTTTAATATTACTGTTATAACTACTATTGTCAACTGCTTGCATTTTTCTAAAACTACCGAAATATACAGAATGTGTCTCTACGCTTTCAGCACCAGATTCACTTCTAGCTTCATTCTCTGTATCGTCACTCTCACTACAACTCACAATCTTTGCCACCACAATTTTTCTCTGCACTTTTCTTGAACTAGTAGAGTCACTGCTCAAATACCCTGAGTCTTCTATATTTGAACCTTTCTTTCGCCTAAATCGTGGTTTAGCATGACTTTCTACTTTTGTACTTTTTACAAAAGTGTTACTGTTTATTTCACCACCTAAGTTTCTACCAGAAGGTCGTCTACTAGAGTTCCTGCTAAAATCACTCGATCTAACCGTGTCTTGAAAAGTATCGACAGGGTTAGTGTTGTCGTATTCCGAGGAATGTGATTCGACAGAAGCTCTCATTGGACTGCAGGAAGGTCCGTAATTTGATTCATGAGGTATTGAATTTCTGGTTGGTTCAATCATATTCAACATAAATTTCCTCGGACTGAGGCTTCTGCCACTCAAGTTTTTTGGATGGGTTTCTGGTAAGCGATCCGTTTCAACTCTTCGTGGAGGGAAAGCCGGCTGTTCGTATATTGGACTGTCTTCTGTCGGTGGTAAAGGGGGCAATATGTCTGGTCTTGCTAGACTTTTTACTTGTTTAATAGTTGGTGGAGTACATTGACGCTGTCTTTTAGAATGCCTTAATTCCAAGGTAAGTATACGACCTTCTTCGGTTTGCCATTCAGGAGCCGGCTCTTCCCAGGTATCGTCAGTTGTAGCAACCAAACTTTTTGTTTCGTGAAATACAGTTGGTGATAATTTTGGACGATCGTAGGTGTTTTTTCGATGATCGTATTCGTTTCTTAAACTGTTAAACTTGGTTGTATATTCGATTTTGTCGTTCGTTTTTGTAAATGTCCCGCTACTTCTGAGTAAAATCCGTTGACTTGGTGGACTATCGTCAATATTCAGGTTTTTTAAAAGGTCTTTTCGGCTAAACTGCATATTTTCGACTATTTCTTTATGTTTTGCATGTTTTCGGTCTAATGTGTCTGGTTCAAATCCATCAGATTCGTGAATTTTTATATAATTTTCTGGTGGATCTTTTACTTCTATTGTAAGACAGCCTGGTTTTTCTTCGATAGCGCTGTTTAAATTTGTTTTGAGTTTTCTATTTCCCATTGAACATTCAGAGCCACTTGGTGATGTTGGTGTACTACCAAAGTTGTAATTATTATTAACATATACTTCACTTACTAAACTGTAATCGTTGTTTTGATTAGTATTTTCACTTTTTTCGGGAGGTTTTTGAAGAACTTTTTGTCTACCTATTGTTTCGTAGTGATTATTATCAATAAATATATCTCTTTGTGGTGAAGGAGTATTACTGTTACTGCTTGATTGTTTGTATACCGCGTTTCTCATTGTAAGCTCTTCTTCCAAGGGTAAAGCATTACTCAAACTAGGACTGGCCTGAGAAGATGGCACCTCTGGATAGTCGGTCGGCGTGGATATTCCTTTCCTATGTGAGTTTCTCTCTAAACTATCTGTCTCATAGTCATGTCCTGAAGGACTTTCTGAATTATTTCTTACATATTGTTGGGCGACTGTGTTTGGAACTTTGCTGTGGAATCTTTCTTCATCAGAACTACTTTGGGTGTAAGATTTTGAGCAATGGTCTAAAGCTATGGCTTCATTTACCATATCAGGTAGTGCGTTTTTGTTTGTGATAAATTTGTTTCTTCTTTGGTTCGATAAAGCATTACCTCTAAGACTCCCTGTACGATAATCGCTGAGACCTATGGGCCTGATGTCGTCAACTTTTGAGACAGTCTGACAATACAAATTATTATTATTGGCTTGATAGTCCAAGTTTTTAAATTCTGGTAATGGTAAATTATAGCTTCTCAAAGGGGGTTCAGATCTCACAGACATTGTTGAAGATTTTTTGTGTATGCTGAAATTATCTGTTAAATAAATAGAATTTGTAGCTGTGAAGCTGTTTTGTTTTTTTATCTTGCATCTATTTTCCGAAGTGGGTAATGACTGAAGTGAATTGACTAAACCATTTTGATTTGCATTGGATGAAAAATCATTGTAGAATGACTGCTGTTTTCCTATTGGAATATTTTCTAACCACTTCCGAATACTGTTTTGCTTATCACCTTTATTATTTAGGCAGTTGGAACAAGCAGGAACATCATATTTAATAAAGTTTTGAACGTCGCTGCTCTCTGATTTACAGCCTGGACATCCAACACAGTTAATAGATTTTTTTCTACTGTTTTCTCGTTTGAGACTGACAACGCTACCACTCCGTTGACTTCCCAAGCCTTGATATAATTCTATACTATTCCTGTTTGAAGGATAAGTTTCTTCTTCTGGTATTTCATTTAGCACTGGATGAAACCGTTTGGACGCCATCTTGTGTTTGGCAATTGATATAACTTCTCTTATTTTTGTGAGAAACTCAACAGCTGCCGGTGGAGGCTCCTATAAACAATTAGATGATGAAAATCAATGAAAGTTCTTAAATGATGTACTTACATAGTTACATGTATCTAAAAATAATAATATTTATAATTACCGCCATAAGATGAGGTTCAAAGTACGCTGGGTTGAAATATAGTTTACGTCGTGTAGTTCCGACTGGTCGTGCTATTTCTCGATCGTCAGTTGTCTCGACAATAGAGACGTGCTCGTCAGGGAGTCTTTCGATACCAGATTCATCACGATGATTGATTTCCGAATTATCGCTCTGAAGCTTTAATTCTCCGTGTATTAAAGCTGAAGTTGTTTGGCTCTGGAATTCATAAAACATAAAATTATGCACCGGTATTTTAAATTAATTTTCATTAAGTCAACGTTATTATGATACATTACATTAACCATGTTGTCATCGCTTCGTATACTGCTATTAGCAAAGTCTTCAGAATCAGATACATTACTGCCGGAGTCACTCGGAAAGCTTTTGCCATCGTGAAATTGGCGACCCATAGTTAACAGAGGATTTTTCTTTATAACTCCATCGTCATGTCCCATAGCATTAGGCAACGTTTGGACTCGTTCATTGTTGATACGTATAATATCTCTCTCGGTTATGGTACTGCCATCTTTCTTTTTTAATCCTTTCAGTCTTCTGTTGCTATCACTGCCTTCTTCGGAGGCCGCCTTTCTTCGTTTTCTAATGTGTAAGTATAGGAATACTGATGCGACGTAAATTAGACCAAGAAGTAATGAACTGATGCCTATAGCAACGTATTCGGTGATCGTAAGCCCCGAAGTGTTGGATGTTTCAGCTACTTGAGCATTTGGAGCAAATTGGACTTCGGTTACATCTGAAATAGTTCGAAAAATTGTTTACTTTGACTTTTATAAGACCCCTGCAGTATTCGTAATCAAATAGAACCAGTAAAATATGTAAATAGAATCAGTGATAGCCGTCATAGAAGTGGAGTCAATGGAGGAAAATATCTCTACAAAACCCGAAAGTCCCTGCTTGTTTGTACTATAAGTCATGTGTATCATCCTGGTCTGGGACGAAATAGAAATTTGGTCAGGTATCAAAAAGTGAGTACTTCCAAAAATTTATGCTGACACTCTCAGGGTTAAGGCAAGAGTGTATATTTTTCGAAATATGTACCTAGTGAAGGTAGGTAGGTACTATCGAAAAAAGTTTTGCCTGATACACTTAAGTGTCATTTTAGCGAGCAGCTATCTTTTCCCGCCCCGTGTCGACCAAGCCCTCACTTATAGTAACAATGAAAATTACAAAAAAGTGTTTCTTTCATGTATATGACCATTTAGTGTCGATGAATGGATCGGAATAGAAAAAAAGACGGTGTTACTGGCTTCTCATTGTGTAACTCTAATTAGGGTCGGAGTAATAAAATTTGAGCTTGCAAGCGACAATTCTTCCAAATGTATCAGGCTTAGCGTTTGCTGATAGTACAGCAACTTACTCGAAATCTGTCGCGGTGGAGTTCCTTGCACCCTAAAACCGACACACGGAGTAAAGACGCCTCGTAGGTCGAGTGGTGAGATGGGAGCCGCTGCGACATCTCGGCATAGGAGTCGGACCACCATAACCCGCCCTGACATACGTGTACGCACGTCATCTTCCCCGCTCCACTTCAAGATAAAAAAAAAAACATGTTTAACAAACTTGATAATTTGGATCACAATACCACAGGCTATTATTTTGTAGTGATGTGTGTGCATTATTTTATTTATTAATGTGAAAGCTGAAAGTATTGCATATCGTAATTTAATTTAAAAAATACTTATAAGTGCGTATCTACCTTTAAAGGTTAATATTATAGGTATATTGTCAGGTCTGTTGTCATACCTAACTTATTCTTTAAATGTTTGTACGCGACTGTATGAGGTCTAAATAAATAAAGTAAAATATTTCAGTAAATAATAAATAAAAAGATAACACACACGAAATTATTACCAATAACTAACTTAACAAGACAAATATACCTACAAGAGTGTTGTGAATAGGCGAGTCGGTAGAGGACGACCTATACTATAGGCGTAGGTACCTACATCGACCAGATCGGTGATGTGTTAAAGAAAAGCCAGATAGAGAGTGCCCGAAACCGACGAGCATGCATGAGTCGTTTGATGGGAGGAAGCACAAGAGATCTGCCAGGTTCGTAGCACGTGGCAGTCTATTGTCTCTGCCTACCCCAATGGGAAATAGGCGTGAGATTATGTATGCATGTATGTATGTACCTAACTTAATAAAAATAAAACTGATGGCCTCGAAACTATTAACATACTTGCAGGAAAGTCCGACCCTCATCACGAAAAAGACTAAATGGTACATCCGCATCAAGAGTGTTGCGAAGATCCAAAAATCCTTTTCGCGTAAGAAACTGAGCCCCTGACACAGCGCATATTGGAGTCTTAACATCTGCGAAACAAATTGAACATAATAAAATTACAACCATATTTTTTGAAAGAAGTCGTAAATTATTGAATAAGCTTCTCGGCGAAAGTAACCGCACTTACTTTGGAAGGTAATCTCTCGTGATGGATGGATGATTTGGCCTTTCAGTGGCAGATACACAAATGGGATTCGCTGCCCGCCGATACCAGTCCCAAATGTGGCCAATGAACACTCTGCAAATATAAACACAACGAATGAGACATAAAAAAATAAACCGCGATTTCACGGCTTCTCCAATAATACTAATCGCAAATATTTGTCAAATTCGATAACCCACAATTTGTAACGTTTTATGTCTCATTTGTAAAGGAATTAAGACTAATACGGTATTGCAGTTTAAGCTTGCGTAAAGCACTTGTCACTGTTAACGGTATAAAATTAATCCACTGAATTGCAACCGTTTTGCAAATGCGGTACCTTATGAGATTCTCACAGAGTGCTCTAATTTATGAAAGATGTCTACTTTAACAGTGTAATTTTCAAAAAAAGCTCTCATTATACGTTCATTAAGATTCATGTTATTTGATTTTTAATTTGATAACGAAAAACTGAATCCATTTATTACTTATACTTAATTAGAACCAACCGCTAAAAGTATCAAACTCTGTTGTCAAAACTGTAAAGTTTCATAAATGCTTGTTTTTAATTGCATTCTTTTAAATAATTCACACTTCGAGCGAACGTTTTCCCAGGTGATAAATTAGGCGTTATCGAGATCTACTCTTCAGCATAATATGGCACTCCACGAGCTATCGTTCATTTCGCTGTTTTGACTAACAAATCAGAATGAATGAATCAGAAGTTATGACTGGCTATTTCATAAATACAGTTTATATAGCGGCTTATGACTTGAGACTTGAAGTGTTACAAGCTTGAAGGACACTGGACAGTAAGCAGTGGGCGGGAATCGCTTGACATTGGACATGCGATGGATAGACAGGTCATGCTGCGACCGAGGTCTATACGCGGCAGGGGGCTATGGTACTCTATCAGTTGGAGATTAGATAACGCGATGGTAGTCAGGTATTGAAAAGTTTGAATGATCGAAACCTATGCGTACTAACGCTTTGTGGAAGGTATTGCATAGCGCAGTTACCTACAGCAGGTATATATTTGGAAATTTTTCGTTAACTTTCAAGGATGCAAAATATTGAATATATAAACACGTAACACCCGTATTAGTATATTTCACATAGAAAATTGCTAGTTTTAAGCTCATAGAAATACACTACAACGATACGTATGCTACAACGATGATAAATTATGTTCGAATAGAAAGGTGTTTATCAAAAGTTAGAAATCAGAAACATTTTGTGACAGAATTATAAGCGTCAATCATATACTTATCATAAATTTTCATTTGCAAAAGCACACGATTAATATTCATGTCAATTAAAACAGTAGAGATAAAATTTCGGCCACCCAAACTCTTCGCAGCTTTCACTTACAATTTTAATCGAATTCACAGGGGTGGACGAAGAGTCACATCTTGCGAGTATAATAATAATAATAATATTTATAAGTCAATTAGAATCTTCGTCCCTAGTCATTGTTTTCTATAAGTAACTTATTATGTAAGTATATGCCCTAAATTATATTTAAAAAATGAGAAAAATGTTTTTTATCGATTTTTTAATGGAATTCTGTCAAGAATTACCAGCTGGTCTTCGTTTTCGGAAGTGTCCCTAACACCCTATTGTTATATTGTTCCCATAAAATTATTGGTAGTCTTCTGATCATACACTGGATTACATGGGATCATGCTCCGGGTGCCCTTTAATTGTAAATACATACATACTTATACATATGATCACGCCTTTATCCCCGGGGGGTCAGCAGAGGTATTGTATTCCTGGATACATACCCACTTTTCACCAGTAGTACCTATATATCTTTTAAACCCCTGAACTGGACCGGGTTGCTGTTGTTAAACATGCCTCAGAATCACTTGGGTTTCCTGACGATGTTTTTCTTTATCTTGGAGCCACTGATAAATATGTAAGCGTAAGTTTTTGATAAATTCATTGGGGCCTTCACCGTGATTCGAACCCCCGCCTCTTTCACGTATGAGAGGCAGGTTAACTAACCACAGGGGTACCAATACTCATATAATAATAATAATACTCGTATAAATATAGTTAGGTACCTACTTTAGATTCACGTTATATTATTGAATCTCGCCTCTAAACTATTCACAGGTCTGTCGCTAGCACAGCTTATGTATGGCTGACGTAATTTAAGTTATAACACAATCCAACGTTTTCACAATATCGCTCTAAAAAGTGCTCGTAGTGAGTACGTGTTAGAACTAGCAAATTGTGCTCACAGCAGATACGAATCTTGACCGATGATGCTGCGTAACCAAGTTTTAATATGTGATTTAATTCCCATCGGACACTTTCTAGAAAGATCTTTTGTTATTCAACTTTTACGTAAGCCTAGTCTCTAGACTAGTCTGACGGGAATTTAGATTACTATATTTAGACTTTCTTTTGCTGGTCAATATATGAATTAACAATTTACTGTATCTACAAAGTTATTCTACAGGTTGAAGAGCTGCTTGAGTATCTTAGAATAGATTATAGAGTTTAATAGAAATCATAACAACATGCAAAAACGAAACCATCTCATTAGCATATTCTCGATACAACGAAAATAGATTACTATCATCTGCAGTGTACAGCAAAAAGCTAAATGATAAACCTGTGAAGTTACTAACACACTAGTCAAAGAGGTTGGTAATTACCTGCTAGGTCATCAACGCAGAGTTCGCGGTCCTCTCTGAAAAGCGGAGCTCGCTTCGGGCAGGCGCACGCGCACCCTGCGTCGGTAGTGATCGCGCCTGCGCCGTGCTCTGCGCAATGAGATGCGCCGCATTCGCCTGGAATCAAAATACAAAATCATGGCGGTTATGGAGGTAATGGCAAATTTTTAAGTCGGCCGTAAGATTATTTGAGAATACTTAAGTATAATTCTCTTACCCCGTCAACTATCGGTTAGCAGACACAATAGGATCATCTATTGTCCCTGAGCGCTCGTTAATTTCATGGCACAAAAATCATTGAATTTCAATATGGCGTCTTATACTTGAAAACAGTTATGTTGGGCTTAGATTTTTAGTAGGTATACCTACTGTACAACGACCGGCCCCTTCATTCTGGAACCACTTTTATGCTAAATTTATATTTTTGTTGATCCTCGAAACGGTAACTCTAATAAGCATGCCAAATTTATCGAATTGGCGAGACCTTCTCAAATTAAGAGTCTATGCTTCGGTAATTAAATTGATTAAAATTATAGAAATCAGAATATTAAGTTAACTACCTATTTACTACTTATGTTGAGTCTTAATCCGGTTGCCAAATGAAATTGATGTCATAAAAACAAAAAAATGCCCCCGCAATGTATCGACTAGGAAATTGATCGCAAGATTAGTGTTCACCTTATAAAATTTATTATAGGTAAAGACCAATTAAATGTTAATTAGAAAGTTAATTAGTTAAATTATAAATTAGAAGACTTAAAACGTATCTAAACATTTTCTGAACTGGATTTAAATGTTTACGAGGATATTTGCGTTGCGACTTATGCACAATTTTATTAATCTACTTACATCGATTTGAAGAAATATCTGCTTTATTTACTGAATATGTGTATAAGGTGAAAATAACTGAATAGAGTAAAATTTGCCACTGGTAAACACCTACAATGAGGAGTATATTTGTGGACAGGTGTGAAAATAACACCGTATCTATGTGAGGTCTGCTGTCATTTGGAGCCCTCACACGCAGATTGGATTGTGACAGCAAACTGTTCTTAATGTTTTCCTAAAACAAACATTTTACAGCGAGCAGTCGACTGTTCTCGAAAACTGTATCACTTGGATCTACTAGACATCTCAACTTTAGAATATTGAAGTGGAATTACTCGACCTTACAGTGCGAGAGCAGAGAGGGGCACAATCTAATAAAGAAATGTTGCCACGACTAAAGATTGCGACTTTGAAATCATTTTTAGTTGATGAAACAATTTTTTGTTACGCTGCCTTGATTGATTTTAAATGATCACACTTGCTACTGGAAATTAAATACATACCTACCTACTTATGAAAAACAGGCTAGACGAAGAAAAGTAGTAGTCCGAATTCATCATCGATACGGCTTCTTACGGCTCACATTTTTAATATACAAATTCCTTTGATGAGAAACGAACAAATGCCGTCAAACAAATGCATGATCAGCCCGTCATTTCATAGTGCAACCAACCATGTTGGCGGTTTCGCGGGAGAGCAGCATCTTATGTGCAATATCTAGAAGTAAAGGTAAAGAAGTGTAACTCCTCAACCCTAATATCATATATAAAATACTAAAAGAACATAAAACAGCTTGGTGGGGCTGTAAACATGTAAACACATGTAAATATAGTCAGAAATAAAAAAATATTAAAACTTAGGAAAATACGAAAAATTATGAAAATTCAGTAAAATAGGACTTGGTATGATCGAAGAGATGTTAAAATAGCATAAAAGTTCATAAAAGTAGTTAGAAATTGGTTTCAGTAGGGTTCAGGAAAAACCGACTTGTTTAGTATGGAAAATATAGGGGAATAGTTCTTGTATTAAGATAAACCATTTTTCGGTTATAACTCCGGAACTATTGGAGCTAGAGAGATAAAAAGTATACCATTGTAATGCTATTCACGGACCCTACGATATACAAAAGGTTTCATCCAAATCGGAGATGGTCGGGTTTTTCCGGGCGGGACACGAAGAGGGGGTTCTGGCATATATGGTGAGGGTGGGTGAGTAGTCATGTGGCGAGGCTACCACCTCAACCAAAGGTTGGACCTATGGTGTACGATACAAGGGGCGATACGATGAGTATATATGATGCATATAAATAAATAAATAAAATAAAAATATAAAACTCTCATATGGCGTTATTAGCTTGAAGGTTCGTTAATAACAGAAGTTATAAGGACAAGGCAGGTAAGGGTTCCCTGTCTGATTAATGGAATATGGTAGTTTTATGCAATATTCTAAACGAGCCTAATATATGAAATGCATGACAAAATAAAAGTAAATAAGAGAGTTTGACCTATGTTACACCTGGGTTGTCCTCCCATCTTAGGGCGGCTAACGCCGTCCGCTCGAACGCAAATGTCGGGACGAGGCAGGGGTTGTAGTGTTTGAGTTATTGATGGGGTGTGGTACTGCCCGAGTGGTGCAGCGGTTGTGTCAGTACGTTTCACCGCACCGCGGTCGGTGTTTATGTCGGCACATACCAATGCTAGCTTGGCGGTGGCGACACCTCCGTTCTTTAACTTGCATTATGACTTGCTTGTGATGTTGGGGCTTACGCTTCGACTCACAATTGTCTTGTTCAACACTGTTTGGCGATATAGTGCGTAAAGGTAAAAAGTCCGGGCCTCAGCACTGCCTAACAGTACGGCACGGTGATCTTATATGGACTTAGTTTTGGACATGGTCCATAAGCTTCGTCTGATGTAACGATCGCTTTTAAATATTACACATTGGAGGTAGTAGCAGAATGACTGACGACGCACCTCTTAGCGCTGTCTTGTGGTTCATAGTAAACACCCTGGGACTACTTCTGAGCTTCTTGGTGCTAAGTAACGGAGACGATGGTATCGACTAACACTTAATTGATGGAGGTTGATAACGTCTCTCATTGAAATGTGAAAAGCAACATCTAGCTTGGTCGTGGACCTGTGCGGTGCGAATTGGGCATTAACACAAGTTATCTTCGAGGAGTGTTGTTGGTCTAGTACGCGAACACTCGACCAAATCTCCAGGAGTAAGCTCTTCGGAGTCTGGAACTGGAGTCATGTCGGTATTCGTATTGGCATGGTAAAGGGGTCTAGAATCTTGATTGGCTTGACGGGGATGTCTGTCATGCTTCTGTTGAGCTTGATATTATAATAAAAGTGATACCACGAATGAACGAGAAAATGAGGAATGCCTCATATATCCTATGGTAACCATGTATTTGCAGAACGTACATTGGTTACTTCATACTATCATATGAGAGCGCGCGCGACGCGTATCAATATAAACTAATGGTTTTACCATTATAAGCTCATTCAGGGTGTGACAGCGCTTCTGTTGGCTGAACGAGAATCGATGGCTCGCAGGGACCGAGGTCGGGTTACGACGAGCATTAAGACCTATGAACGAGTTGTCCTACGGGACTTATTGCCTTTCTGGGCTTACTATAAATGATCCTGAGGTCTTAAAGACTATCTCACCACCAAGCGCCTTCGAGCGTAACTTTTATTATCAATATGTTCGAGAATGCCTTTCGAGGCTTACTGCAAATGATCCTGAGGTCTTAATGACTGCCGTAACTCGCCTTCGGGGCAAAACTCGGCACCACAAACGACTTCGGTCGCAACGGTCCCTTCGGGGCAAAACTCGGCTTCGGCCGCATCAATCGACTTCGGTCGCAACGGTCCCTTCGGGGCAAACCTCGGCTTCGGCCGCAACAATCGGCTTCGGCCGCAACAATCAGCTTCGGCTGCAACAATCGGCTCCGGCCGCAACAATCGGCTTCGGCCGCAACGATCCTGCTTAGGCGGGATAAAAGACCGGATGTCCGGCAAAACCGGGACGTTCGGGGGGGTCGCAATCGCAGCTGTGGAATGTTGCGGGTTGGCGATCACCGTAAGGGGCGAGGTGGAGCTCCTTACTCTTCCCACCAAACACATTTTTATTTCTTTTCTTGAAAGGAGGTGAGAATGTGGGGAAGACGATTTTATCTCGAGTCTGTCATCAGATAAGAGATAACAGGGGTGGGGAATATGAAGTGTCCTTCATGAAATATTGCCTTAGGCATGAATGGCGCTGAAGTGGGCAGCGCTATTAAAGATTAAAAGCGAGCGAAAGACAATTTTATAAATATGCGATAGAAAACTAACGGTATAGTTGAATCAAGTTAAGATTTCTTTTGATGGCAAACGGTAAATCATGATCCTCAAAAAGGATCTGGATTACTATTCACAAAGTAGTGTCCTACACTACTAGACGATCAAATAAATAAATTACATGGCCAAAATTGCATAAGTTATTTGTGACGGTGTCGACCTATTTAGCGATGCCTCCTGAGTTAATACTTTGGAGATCATCATGAAAGCTAAATTTTGAGGTCGTTTAAAATTATGTGTAGGACGTTTTGCGATTGTATTCGTATTCGTCTTTACGTGTAACATCAATACTCGCTTGCTACAAGTTTAGCAGCGATTTGACATAAAAGTGGATTTTCTCTAATTCCGTGCGAGAGAACATGTTAACAAAATATTGAAACGATATCTTGTGAATGAGATTCTTGCTTTGAGCTGTGCAATACTAGCTTAGCATTATATGATGTTCAGCTTGTGTTGCAGCGTATGAATTTTAATACGTTGGAATTACGGTTCCTTCGTATAGAGAAATGTATCCATATTATAAGTAAGGTCTTAGGTTTAGTTACAGAAGAGAGAGCTAGAACTAATGACATACCAACGAGGGTGAACACGTCTCCCGACTCTCTCCGCGCAAGTTCGCCGAGGCGCGCGCCCGCCGCGGCCGTCACCAGCAGAAGCAGCAGCGCGGCGGCCATGCTACCCCCCGCTGTCGCCGCACCCCTCCGCCACCCGCATCGTTATCACCACCTGTGGAAAATACCCTGTTACAGCAAGTTTAAGGATAGAGTTTGGCCCAAAATGAAAGGCCTGCGCAGACGGCAGACAATGGTCACCGCATTGATTTCAGCACACTTAATATTCGTTTTTTTTTACTTGTAATTACAACTACACCACTACCTATAAGTAATGAAAGTGGGTTAGTTTGTAGAAGAATACACGAAAATCAACGCGAACACCACGCCGTCTACGCAGGTCTTATAAATAACTTTTTTTTTACTTAGAAATTGCGTTCGAGTCTTCTCCTTAAATCAGTTGTCGGTGCTATAGCTCGCATCGTATAAACCTATCGCTAAGAAAATTGCGAAATGATTAAGGAAAAAGATTCTAATATGAGTTTTTATTAACTCCCTTTTGAAGTCGGGTAAAAAAGGTCTAGGTACTGATGTTAAATTACTTTTTAAATTCTAAATGCGAGTAGTTATAATATATGCTAAATCACATTTAATTCGTGATGCACTCACAATGTACCTATAGAACACTTTCTAAACGAAATAAGAACCGTTAAGTCCTTTTATTAATTAAACCGAGAGAATCGTTGGACAATGGAAAATAAAGATTAGCTTCAAGTGTTAAGTTAGCAGCCGTCAACTTTCAACCAGTTCCATCAAACGATGATTACACATGAAAATTATAGCGGATCTAATCGTTCAATTGTAATATTAAAATTACATTTGTATGACAACTGAATGTGTATGGTTAGGTAAAAAAACCACCTCGTACGAGATAAAATATAATAATGTGTAGCTAGTGAAAGCCTGCACACACTGGTGCAAAAATTCATATGCATTGTCCCCGATGTTCGATTTCACTTAGTTCACATGATTTCCTCTACAACGCAGTTGCGATGTAACCTTCGAGAATGGTCGAGAAATTGAACCTACTTAATCAAATACGCAGCTAATAGTCATGTTAGCTAAAGATCGATGACTTTCAAAATTGTTATAAATGTTACACATGTTTGAGGCTTGGCACGAGTCAAGACTGTTGACTTTCGTAATTCCGTGTTTCTGCTAGAACATTTGGTAGATGTTTGCTTAACTGTTCTATGCACACATTTCTCTAAAACCGAGAATGGTTTAAAATATTATTGAAGTGACATTTTTTCGATGGTATTGACACGTATACTTCTTGAACAGAGGTAGGTTGCGAGAATACTCAGCCGATGCGGTAGGTGTACATACCAGTTAAAGAGCACAATCAATCATTTCCAAGAATATCAGTTAAAAACATTGATGCAATTTGAAACTTAGATGCGAGCAATTCGTGCCTTCGCATCTCTTCACTAATGCTAATCATTATATATTATCATTAACGTTACCATTACTGTACAACGTATTTAACCGCGAAGAATTTTAAAGCAAGCAATGGGTACGTATGCGAGATGAATGAAGGGAAGAATAATGTACACTGTTTACTACATCCGTGATGTTGAAAGAAGTCTGTATAGTCGATATTGACAGACATGTGTTTGTAAAGATAGACCATTGTTGTTGGAGGCTAGATATTTCGGCCCAAACAACAAAGGCCTCGGAGGTTTCATTTAAGTTTTACTGCTCGTCACTTGCGCGTGGTCTGGCGTTTTCAGTAAAGCTAGACGATTTGTGGCGTAAAATGTGTAGTTTGAGGGCGGATGTTACATCCCACAGAGTTACAATAGACCTAAAGTATTAATAACAAGGAACTGTTTCTATAATAGAAAACTATTGTTTATGATGTATCAGAAGGAACAGTCAGTAACGTGACTGTTACTAGTCTAGTAGGTATAATAAGCAGATAGGTACCTACGTTAACTTTTAATTTTTAGCGAGTCATCTCTCATCCTAGAATATTTGGTTTGAAACATACATTTCTTAGTTTTTATTAAATTAAACCCAATGTTTTCCCGCGTTACAAAATATTAGAACACTAATACTAACACTTTACCTTCGTGAAGATGTGTTATTCATATTATGACCTCTGTTGCTTATATTGTTATCGTTTTATATTTACTTAACCAGACCATTATGACCATCTTATGTAATGTAGATTAGAGCATCTAGAGTTATGGCGATTACGTGTGTGTATCTTGTTATTTTATATTTTATATTTTGCTTTTCAATTTAAATGTAGAGCAACCAGTTATTTACTAAGGCCTGCTATTATAATCCTTGCCCCGGAAACGGACTGTACTTACTCAGATGCGTCCACAGATAGCATATGTAAAGATAATAATTGATTTACAACCACCATCTCACCAAGATCTCTGTCGTCCTTAAAGTCATTTGCTACAGGGATGGTAGAACAAACTTTTGCGTATCTAATTCCAGTGGTGGAGATACACGTCCCTACAAACATGCTTCTATTAACTATTTGCTTAAAAATAATTCTTTTTGCAATGGTATAAGGTTTACAAAGAACGCACAAGTGTTTAGGTAGTTGTAGGCTAGGAGAAATAACAGTGTGCGTTCGGAGAGCCCTAGGCACCGGGAATTGACACCGGTTCAACTGGTTAATTGTCTAAGTAGTGAGTTCTTCATGATACTTAAGTTGATTAATGATTAGTGGGTTAAGGTTTTCTGACGCGAAAGCGTTTCCGGAGGGCTTTACAGTAGCTCAGTATTTTGAACAATGTGTGATGAATGTTTTCTTCTGACCATCTTTTGTAAATGATTATGGGTTTACCTTTTCGAGTCGAATGCCTTCTGGGCTATGTTTATACTCTTAAACGCGAGATGTTATCTGGGCTTATTTGCTCCTTTTGAATTTTAGTGAGAACGATTACGTTCGCCAGGCTTGAACATTTGTAATAAGAGGGTAGTTTCCAAGATTACGAGGTTTCCTCTTCACGCTACATCATACATCATCATCACCTAGTTCCCATCTTGTCGATCGCAATAATTCACTTACATGCACCTTACATCATAGTAAGTTTTTAAACTACAAGACGTCAAATAAATAGTGTTTGTCCATCAACCAAATAGTCAATGATAAAATGCATTAGAATCTATAATTTAGAATACTACGTTTTATATACCATTTAGAAAATATAAAAACAAGCTTTTAAATACACTAAAGTATAGTTTAAGTTATTTTATTTAATATCTTAAGGGACTCAATAGATCGAATCATAATTTCTAAGCTTATAGAGTCGTTTCACCTCACAAATAAATTTAATGTTTTATAGCTTACCTTATTTATGTTTTGCATTTATTTATATATTGAATGGGAAGATGTAGAAGTTATGTTGAATAAGTCATCAGCAATAAAGTTCCACAATATTGACCTACCGGTGGTCAACCCCATTAACTCTTCACAAGATGTTTAGATCTGTAGATAGGCATAATAAAATAAAATACCTACCCTTTGTACAAAATCACATTTATATGAGAGATTATAAAAATATTTGTATTTTTATATACATAATGCTAGGATATAATAAACTAATAGCAGCCCGCCCCGACTTCGCACGGGTGCAATGCTATACTAAAACCAAAGACGTTTAAAGAAAAAGTTTCTCTCTTCTATAGACTGCTAATGTTCTAAAAACACTATGGAAACCACTTCAACCAAAAATCGGGGCGCGGGGGGCGAAGTATGAGATGACGTACCTACTACCTAAATGTCAATAAATTTACCAATAGTATGTAAAGAACATTTTGCGTTCGGCCAATCAGAAAGCTCACGTATTATTCTACTTTTGAATTTGCTCCAATAGTGACGGACTAGTGAAGTAATCATATAGAAGGGACATAGGGATATAGGGACAGAGAAAGCGACTTTGTTCTATACTATGTAGTGATGATGCCCATGTTACTCAGGGATATTGTATCATTCTAATGGTAAAAGATTTTTTAATCGGTCAAGTAGTTTTTGAGTTTATACGTTGCAAACACATAAAAATACAAATCTTTCCTCTTTATAATATTATTAGTGTACTTAGATGTAGATTACCTACCTATTGAGTAGTGATAGCTCAGCGGTTAAAGAGCCCGCCTCTGATTCGGTGAGGCTCGGGTTCGATTCTTTGGATGTACCATAGAGTTTAAAAAAAACTGACGTACCTACCTACACATTTATCGCTAACTCGAATGTATAGAAAACTGTCATAGGCTTGAGTAACAGCTCCCCGTTTGCACCTCTATCATATTTAGGGGTTAGAATGTGGTGTTAAGTGTTACAGACACTTTACAAGTCACTAGTGTAGTGAGTACTTCCAGGAACGTAATACTTCTACAAACTACCTCGGCAATATTTAACAAAATTTTCAGAAACTATTTGAGGAGGTGAATATACTCATAAAAGTGAGCAACTTTCATTGTAAGTAGAGCAACTTCGAAATCGCGAAGAAATCAGCTGGTAAACTTTGGTATCACATTCCTCTTTTGTGCCTACTAAACAGTGGTTCTTTTTGCACTTAGTTGCTACCTGAAGTAAAGTTATTCCATTCACCCCTTCGGGTACTTAGATACAGCTAATGTCAACCTTAAACATATCTTTGTAAGTAACAATTAGTTGTACGTGTAAAAATGTTAAAGTCTTACCTATATTAAAGTGAATAGGGAATATATCATTTTTCGCCTTCTAGATGGTTAGTCAATTGAATGGGACTTAAACTAGGTACGCCTCGTCTACCATAGCTAATGATGCCTCGAGAGCGAAGAGCTAACGAAATGTCGGCTGCAGCTCACAGAAGCGCAAATATTTGTACCCACACTTGTAGTACTCCTGTGAGGTTTCCTACTAAATAACCGTAAAAACTCCTACCACCAGTGTCCAAGGCTTAATATTTACTTAAACTTAGATTTTTTTACAGTCTTAAAGTTTTTAATCGAGTAATCGATCGTATGCGGTGAACGAAAAAAACAAAAGTGTTATATCCAACGATCGATCGTATCCTACGATCATCGTGATATTCCATAAAAATAAATAATATTTGTCTGAAAAATAAAACGACGAAATAGACAATATTTGAAATTATGTTTTTATTATTTCAAATAAGAAAAAAATACCAAATCAAAAACCGACTTTTTGGCGGGACTGCGAAGAAGGACGTCATGTTTTTTTTTTGTAAAATTGTGTGTTTTGGCTCATAATAATGATGTGTGTTTTGTGGCAAATGTCCGTGATAATGTACAGTGATTGGGAAATTCGATAAAATGCATAGCAAGAATAGCAAGAAGCCGCTTCAATCTTCAAGAGTGCACTATCGTTTTACTGTCGCTTACCAAGAGACATTTCAATAAGTTTAAAAAAAACCTATTAAACCTACCTAGTAAAAACTGCTTCAGCAGAGCCAAAATCTTTAATTTCGTGTCGTGTACCTTTTCAAAATATCTTAAAAAGTAAAAAAAAAAAAGTTGTTAATACCTACCTAATCGTGGCGCCACAGTCATACTAACTTACATTTTTTTAAATGAAAGCTATTATTATTCGCCTAATATTTCTGTGAAAAGAGCAATAACCGACTAAAGAAATTACCGGGTGCAATCAAACACTTATTGTCTAAACAAATATTTATTACTATGAAGAAAAAAAATATCTAACGTTAAATCCATTATGGTGAGATTAACGCAATTCAAAATTATTTACTTACCTACTATTGGAGACTATCAACGCGAAGCCTATTTACCTACTTTATGGTGGACATGAAAAGTTTTGGGTTCTTGACTAAGCACAAACTAAGCACTTAGCATAATAATAGGTAGGCAAGGTGTTTCAGGTCCAAGAGTTTGCTTTGAATTCTCCAGTGATTTAATTTAAGTAGGTATTATGGGTATAGTCTGAAGTCTAACAAATTTTCTGTTGACTCTGTCTAGGAATATTGGAATACTAACAATTTATCAAGCAAAATGCCACTTATCTTTAGACGTACCTAATAATTATTTAGTATAAAAACTAATACTAATTAGGTTGGTAGGTACTATGCTACTCGTATTTACCTAGGAATAGGTACTTACTTGAGTTTAATTTTTTACTTTGATTTTTCGAACTAACTAAGTATATTTATCAAGTAATTCAAATGGAATTGTACCTACTTTAATGTTTTAGGTAAAAATAAAGGCGACGATATAAAAAACGGAGACAAACCTGTCCAATTGTTTTGAATATGCGGCAAACTAACACTGTTGTTATTATTTTCCGATTATCTCGATAGAAGACATGGGCACAAACTTATGGAAATCTTCGAGTAAGTATATTTATCAAATAGCAGACGTCAAACATAGTGATGTTTACACGACTGTCAGGAGCCATTAGGCAGATGAACGGGCCGAGTTAAATTTTCGGTGAAGCTGCTGCTAGGTACCTCTAATTTTTTTGTAGAAGTCGTCAAACAACTAAACTCAGCATTTATCTAACCTCAAAACATTACGCGACCTGTACCCGCGATTTACATAAAACTTAAAAACCAGTGCAAGTAAACCAGTAACGAATATGTTGGACGTAAAAAAAATGTTTCATTTGTATTTTCATGATCCGGTGTAATTTGCGATGTCGATGATGATAATCTCATTACTTTATAAACCTTTTTGGAGTGAGCTGATTTTCTCACGGTATGTGACTTACCGTTTCGACTTACTTTACAGCCTTGGGGACAACTAATTACGATACTGTTATTTGATATCTTGCAGATTGTAGCAGTTTCCCATAAAAAAGGATTCTAAAAAATCTATAAATTTGAATGGGACCATAAAGTTTATTGACGATATAATGTCGAAACCAAACGCGATGCTCGGCGCGAGTCGTGTCACCACCTCGTCTTCGAATGAGGAAAATAAATTAAAACTAACATGTAACGTACGTGTGGGAATAAGAAAGGTAATTAACATGAAAGACATTAACAGGTACAAGGTCTGATGCTTCAAAGATTACGATTTTATTCTGATATTTGATTGCGCTTTTAAAGGAGCTGTTTGCAGCAGTTACAACAATTGCGACTTGGAAAGATTATAATAATGTGTGTGGTAAAATACTTAATTATAGGGGTAATATAAAATCACTTTTTCAATCCTTATTAGCTTTTACGTTGTGATTACAGAACAATAATCTGACTTCTATATTTCTGTGCAACTTTAAACTGATTTAGGTAGAAAATAAATCATGATTTGAAATAAGCACCGTCTATTAAAGGCACTACAGTGCAGATGAACTTGTATATCAATCAATCTTAGAAATAGCGGCCAAGTATGCGCCGGCGCAGGGCGTTCGACTTTCCAATCAATCACCGCACAGACGTCTAATTAGACACACTTACTGTTTAGCAGCTTATTGATTATTAATGATGATTTAGTTAGAATTAAATATCTGTGATGAACTGATGAACCGTAAACCCAATTTGCGTCAAAATTGGTTACGACATGTCTTTGTACTAATAATAAGCTTAAGCTTACTTAAGCTTTAACTGACTGCGTAACAGCTACTTGAAACACTTTTTGCAACAAACACAAGGTAAATTAAAATATACTTCGGTGGCCACCGAAAACTACCATCGATTGCTCTAAGGCATATAGTCTAAGCGGTTAGGGCAAAGCTGTAAGCTGATTGGAGGCCTTTTTGGTAACCAATTCTTTAATTATAACAGGTAGATATCACTTTGAAAAAGATGTCAAAAAATGTCAAAAATATTTGACATTTTTTGATTAAATAAATGAATTAATGGAATGATTTGATTTCTTACTTCGTGACTTTTCTTACTCGCTATGGCATATTGGACTAACATATGGGATTGTTAAATAAGTAATTCGATCACCGAAATTATTTCAGTAGGTACCTACATTTACATAGGAAGTCTGCGAAAGTATTAGATACCTATTTCCAACCGTCAACAGTTATTTCGACATCCAATAACCAAAGTTAATTTGTCTATAGATATGATATGTACCTACAGCTACAAAGCAAATAATGAAGCAATATTTAAATAAAAATACAAATTGTGTAAATACATATTTAAATAAAAATGCAAATACTGAAGCAATATTTAAATAAAAATACAAATTTTAATTAACTTTTCCACTCTAGAACCTGCAAAAGACATAGCTCAACTATTCTACAATGACATTGATTGCAAACCAATCATGGCTTTGTCTTCTTTGCATAGTGGTTATTATCGGTAGAACAACTTCGGTTACCGTGTGAACGTCTCTCTCATCGTGACGTATGTACCTACGGAACCTAGTAACAAGTGGTACAGTCTTGCATATCGGAGGAAGCATAGTGTCAATGTTTGTTTAGCAATCGTATTTTTTAAATATTGAAATTCACGTCTTTTTGCACTGAAATTGGTTAGTCAAGTATCACCTGTAATAAATTTAGAACTACTCAAGATGCTACTTAGTAGGTGCCTACATGACAGTCTATGACATGTAAAGTCGAAATACTTAAACGATCGCGACCATTTAAGTAGGTATCTTTATTTATTTTTGAATATATGTTTACGTCTTTTATGCGTTCCTATACCGTTCGATTACGATGAAACTTTGGTGAGTTGATGGGTTGTTGATAAAAATGTATGATCTTTGTACCTATCTACACATAATTAGCTATGAAAATAACAGAATACTGATATTGTTTTCCTTTGTGAGAGTGTGAAGCAAAATTTGTATCCAAGTATTTTTATATCCGTCCTGTAACAGAGCTCAAATTTTTTCGTCCAACACTAGTCGTCAATAATCTGTTACATGGGTCCGATCAGAATCGTGGTTCCCATGATGGTGGTCTTTTCGCAGAGACACGAGACATAGCGACTTCTCTCATCACAATTTCGCACGTGATTTTTATGCTGTGAAAATTATGAACAATCACAGAACTTCACTGAGTTTCGAATCAAGTGATAAATTTTATCTACATCATAAAATGGAATTGAGTTGTAAATATATCCTTAGTATAAAGCTAGTTAAGTAGCTACCTACTTAGTTCCTTTTTGCGGAATTTCACCAGATTAACGGTAATATTTGACGGTTATATGCGGGCATATTTGGTTGTGTGTGACTTACAGGGTTTAAGCCCTTTTGAGGTGCGAGGTGTCATGTTTTTATCCGACTGCACCAGAAGCATGTCACTTTAATAAAAAATTTCTCTGTCAAAAACACGCAGTCGGTTTCTTTTTGGTACTTTTTATAGAGTTTATTGTAATAATAATCTCAGTACTAGAAAAAAGATTAATGTATGGTACATGCCTACCCACCTAAGCAATAAATAATGCATAAACCCTTTTAATTGAGACTGGCTTGTTTAAATAAGTAGGTATCTTTCCTTGTCTTTACGGGTACATTGTCTCTTAAATTTATTTTACTGTCAACATTTAATGTGTCGGCAGTCCAATCAATGTTTTAGTATCTGAAATAAAAATTGTCCTTACTTGTAAATATAATGAATGTGATCCAGTAGCATATAATTTACGCTGTGACCAATAAAATACTGAAGGCACGTAAAACGGGCATAAAACAGAATAAATGACGTCAATAAATAAAGTGACGACTGATTTTATTTATATTTGCCAATTGTAAATTTTAATATGAATCCCGAACATAAGAATAATTAGCCATTCTTGTAGCCCGAAACGAAAAACGATTATCATTAGAGTTTCATAAATTAACAGGTCGTATTAATTTTATGAGCATTGGTTTACAGTTCATCGGTATCTGCACTCCTTTTTTGTGTCATAAACAATATTTCATAACATAAAAGGCACACTAAATATTGTGCACAAAAATACTGTAATGAAGTATCTGAATGAGACCTAACCAAGATGAAAATTATTTCTAATTAATTCTTTTTTGCCAAGTCATGGACTATGTTCTGCAATTACTTTTAAATTCCGTATATAAAATAACAGTTTTGCACATAAAATGCCACCGTTACCCAGCTTTTTTCCAATATTGAACGCAAATCAAACATACTTAGGTATACGCAGCAGCCTTGCGTATTTTCCAATTACGCTCAATCTAACAGTTACTTACGAAGTAGTATTCATACTGTCAATCAGACACAAATAATCGTATAAACACTTAAAATGGGCAGGATGAAGTTGTATTAGCCATTCACGATACTCATGTTAGGAAATCTATTACATCGGCTTAAAAAGTTAAAATAAGAGTCATCTCCATGTTGTTTACAAGCTCTTTTTTAAAGAAGTGGGTAGCGCACGAATTTCTGCACGTCAGTGCCATGCGTCTTGAAATAAATTGAACCCGAGGTACCCGATAATCCAAACCTATAAAACGCGTAACAGAATAAACGCAAATCCTCATACGGGGTGTATGAGGATTGGTATCTTCTATCTATACATATAATAAAACTCTAACGGGGCCGTGTCTGTACATTAAATATTTTTTGAAAATTTTAACGGTAGTGTATATAGTTATCAATATAGATAACGAAACACCAATTTTTGGAATTTTTGTCTGTCTGTCTGTCTGTCTGTCTGTCTGTCTGTCTGGTTGTGCACGCATCACTCAAAAACTACTGGACGGATTTTGATGAAATTTGGTATGGAGATAACTGAGTACCCGGGTCAACATCTAGGGTACTTTTTATTCCAGGAAAATATCTCATTCCCACGGATTAAGATTAAGAAAATTGATTTTTTTCAGTAAAACAAAAATAACGGGGCGGCCATCTTGTTTTTTCAGATTTTCGGGATTTTCTGGTAAACTACAGGATATGACCTATGTGATGACATCAAACACATCCCTGTAGGATATCGGCATCTGGGAGATCAATTCGGGTCTTTTGAGGTCTACCCTAAAAATTCAATCGGCCATAACTTTCAGTGTTGCCAGGTGAAATTCAAAAAACCTACAAAAGGTCATAGGGAGGAATAAAAATGTTTCACTGACTGTCACTTGTTTTTGCAAAATGGTAAAATTTAGACTTTTGACATTTTGCGTTAAAAGTAAAAAAATACGAAAAATTCCGGGAAAATTCTTTAACACGGCCACACTACGTAGCAAGACCTCCAACCCCGCTATACAGACCAACTCGCTCAGGTGTTGCCATCTTGCCGAAAATCGACAATCAAAATGTGGTAAAATTAATACTTTTCTTTGGGAGCAAATCACCGGTCGGCCATCTTGGTTTTTCAAATTTTCGGGATTTTCTGGTAAACTACAGGATATGCCCTGTGCGATGACACCAAACACATCCCTTTAGCATATTGGCATCTGGGAGATCAATTCGGGTCAAGTGGGGTCTAAAACCACTCCAACTTTGAAACACTACTACGCGGCCGCCATTTTGTTTTTTCAACTTTTTTAACTATTTTCGTAAATCTTTTCATAAAAATAAAAAAACTGGTTAAAAAGAGAAATACGTACTACTCCGAAACTATAACACCTAGAAACTTGAAAAATGGTATGAAGGTGTCTGATATGTCATAGGAAATTGGTATGAAGGGATTTTTGGAAATTCCCACGGGAACAGGAATAAACTAAATCCAAGCGGGAAAACGCTGCTGGGCACCCGCTATTTGAAATATGGTATGTAGGTGTTTTAAGTATGTCGTAGGCAGCCACTATGAAGGGATTTTCGGAATTTCCCACGGGAACGGGAATAAACTAAATCCAAGCGGGAAAACGCCGCTGGGCACCCGCTATTTGAAATATGGTATGTAGGTGTCTTAAATATGTCGTAGGCAACCACTATGAAGGGATTTTCGGAAATTCCCACGGGAACGGGAATAAAAGGAATCCGCGCGGGCAACGCCGCTGGGCATCCGCTAGTATTAATATAAACAAAATATGATGCCTTCGTACTTTATAAGATTTCCATAGGTAACATTATTCAGCTATGCTAATTCATTTTTCGGAAAAAAATAACACATTTAAAAAATAGCTGAAATCGTTTAAGTAGTCGATAATAAACAAACTTATTTCAGGAATTGAGCTTATTCTGTACATGTAAAGTATTACATATTGTATAATATGTATGTATATTTACTTCAAATAAATCATTTCATTTAATATGTAAAGCTATGCATTTTATGTCGCCGTATGTTGGTCACATGTCAGAGTGGGTTTTGTAGAAGTTTGATGGACAATTGCACTCGTTAGGCATTAAATTCGCAAACGACCACGGTCAGTTGACCCGCGAAATTTATACAAGTTTATAAATATTGTTGTGGTTCTTAGAACGTGATCCCGGAACTGGGAAATCTGGGCATATTGTAGCTATGCGAAAAAGTAGCTTAGAATGTTCGTGACTTGACAATACGAGTACTGGATATACTGGGCTATGCTGCCAGGCTAAATGTAGCTACTTTCAGGCGTTACGTAATAATAATAAATTAGGGACACAATTGACATACATATGAAAATACTCTATTTTGATAATGTAATCAATTTATTAGTGTGAATAAAAATACGTTCACGCCCCATCCCCAAGCGAGTCGGCAAAGGTATTCAATTTCTGGAAAAACACTTGTCTCCTATGTATTTAGACTCCTTATCGTGACAAGTGGCGAAACCAATATCTGTGGGTCCTGTGGGTTTCCTTACGATGTTTTTCTTCACAGTCCAGCAAGGTAAATATAGAATTAAGTTTTTGTAAAACTCATTGTTACATGGCCTCCCTTGGAGAATATACATGGACATAATAAAGAGATGAATAAACGTTTTGCCTGCTGCAGTCGGGTAAATACAGATCTTATAAGACGACTGTGCTATCCGTAGCATGAAAACTAATAACGGCACGTAACTAAATTCAAAACCGAAGCGAATGTATCATTAAATCGATCGATTTTAAACGCAGCGGTTCGATATTCGAATAATATGATACAGGGTAAAACGAACATATTACGTTCAATCAGTCATTTGAACGCGTAACCCGAGTACCTAGCCACCACATAAAAATTATATTGATATATCTTTCATTGCATATAAATAATATTTTTTTAACAAAAATACAAACCGTATTCTAAGAGTAGCACTAAAAGACTAGTACATGCATATTCACCATCTATTACCTGCTTACTAAGCCTATTACGCTGATAGCGAGTGATTTACTGATGACCGTTGAGGAGTTCCGTCCTCTACCTGAAGTTCATCTGATTTTCACAAAACTTATACCTATGGGACCACCCTTGAGGTAGGTATACCAGATTGAAAATGAAAATAATAGAACCAGTTCAAAATCGGAAACATTGATAGATACAAAAAAAAAATACGTGACAAATTGAGAACCTCCTCCCTTTTTTAAGTCGTTTGAAATATTGGTAGTACTGTATGTAAAGTGCATATTGTCATTGCTATCATAATGAGACACGAGTAATTTTACTTTAATTTTTTATACAAATACATATTAACTATTATTGTACGTCATGTATGCACCTGCGGTTCCATGGTGGAGGCCGATGGTCATCACGGGTTGAGTTGTCGGCGGTCCACAGGGAGGTTTCCTCGCCACCACGCCCTAAACGACGTTGTTCGCAGAGCCCTAGTGTCGGCTAACGTCCCGTGTGTTCTTGAGCCCCCGGGCTTATGTCGGTCAGACGGCAAGAGGCCAGACGGTCTGACTCTGGTGCCATGGAGAAACGGCAAGTGCTTGGTATGGGACGCAACGTGCGTCAGCACTGTAGCCGCCAGCCACCTGAGTCGTACCGCTGCTGCCTCATCGGCTGCCGCAGAAGACGCCGGTCTTAAAAAAAAGCAAAAATATGTCGCCATGGAACCGCAGTACATTTTTGTGCCGATTGCGGTCGAGACAATGGGCAGTTGGGGCAATGAGGCCAAATGCTTTGTAAAAGAGATAGGGAAAAGGCTCGTCGAAAAAAGCGGTGACTCCCGTGCCGGATCGTTCCTGGTGCAGAGGCTGGCCCTCGAAATCCAGCGCGGAAACGGGCCAGCGTGATGGGCACCTTTGCACCGGGAACGATTAGGGGCGGGTTATTTAATTAACTTTACTTAGATTTTTATTGTCAAATAAAATAAATAAGTAAGCATAATAATAATAAATATATGAATATGTTTTACTTATTGTACAATTCCTATTAAACAATAAAAGTCAAAACTTAAAACTATAAACAATGTCCAGAACATTTTATTGCCCAAATCCTGCCTCTGGCCATTTCCGGCGCAAAGGTACCCATTTATTAAACTTGTAGATATAGAAATTCACTAATTGTGCTCTTACAACTTGAGTTATTTACCTACTTATAACAATAGCAACACACCCAAAAGTCTATCGAAACTAATGATATTCTATCTAGGTATATAAACTGAGGTAGATGCAATATAATGTGATGTCTAAAATATAGCAATATAAAAATCCTTCGCGTAGGTACCTACGTACGTATCATTGGGAAATGTTTTTTTCTCAATTGTTTGAAGTAGTAAGAACGAATAGCTTTAATGAAATTTTATTTCAGATTAAAATGTTCCTATACACTAAAAACTATTGTCTCTCATACCTGGCAAAATGGTGACAGATGTGGTCCACACATTAAATGTCATTGACAGAACTAAAAATACAATACACTGTCTTCACTAGCTGTTTGTTTAATTTAAAACTAGCTACAAACAAGAATACAGTAAAGGTAGACAATTCCACAATACTTCGCGTGTTCAAAGAACAAATTCTTCCCAGAATTCATTAGCGGAATTTTCAGTCTTGGGTTTATTAGAGCGGTATCATTTATTACGTTTTGGAATTGTTAATTTAATGGCGTTTTTTTGTCGCGCAATTTTAAATATTATTGTTTAAAAGGTGCGACTACTTTAATAAAAGTTCTGAATTCATTTAAATTCTCGATAATTTAGACGCGGTCTCCAGTTCAAATTACCATGGAATCACGCGCGATTACTCGCTTTTTAATTTGGTCCAAGGGAATTACAAAAGATTTGCCATAAAGTTTATGTGTCTTATTATTATTACGTAAGTTTCATTCATTATTTTATTACGATATTATTATTTGTTTGTGTTACGAACGCGCGATCCTCCTTACGTATAAGTGGAATGACGGTTAATTTCCTTGTCCAAAATTTCAGATTTCCATTTAGTGTATTTTAAAAAGCGTCATTGGTTTTAATTTTATAGACATATCTTCTAATACGAAATGGCCTCGAGATTACCTATAGCCCACTCCAAGTCCACTCCAAATGAGACCCACATAGCGGGCTGTCGTGTATAAAATCTTGCATCAACTAAACAGTTGTCAGATATAGAAGACAACAAAGCGCATTGATCTCATCGATACTATAAATATGTCAGTAGTAATCCTCTTCTAGAGCTTTATTGGTCTAGATAAAAATCCAAGCGTACGTACTTGACAAACCTGTAGTTTCAAGTTTGCGATAAGAGGAATCTACTACTGGCAAATCAAGTTGAAATGAATCTGCAGATAAAGAATACCGTACCTCAAAAGGAAAAAACGGTACCTTTATAGAATCACTTTGTTGTCCTTCTGCCTGTCAAGACCCTTTATCTCAAGAACGCATGGAGTAGGCATAGTATCGAGTTGAAATTAAAACTATATATACTCTGATCTACAGTCCCTTGAAGCTGTGAAAAAAATCAAACTTCTAAGTTAACTTAAAAAAAAGATATAAGAAGAAATATAGTATTTTAGTGAAGTCCCAACGTGGGACAGCATTTCTTGATATTATTAATTTAAGATAACGGAAAGGTACGCTTGCGTCGGTATCGATCGAAACGGCGACAATCATGAAGCAGAATGAGTCGTCTAGATTACACACGGACCTCATCCCGACGTGACGACTCGCGCAGGTGTCCGCTCGAATTAAGGTAATACCGCGCAGATTTAGATTAGGAGTTTGTGCTTGAGAGTGAGCGCCCGCGGCTTCGATCGCGTTGACTGAAAACCAATTATTATTTCTTACTTCTCTGCGCCTAGTAACAGTATACATGGTGTTTAAAAAAATGAAACAGTCTTTTTACCAGCTACTTTGCTCTAAAAGACTCTACTTTTGAAAATTAACTAACATCAAGAAATGAAGGTTCTTAGAAAGTTGAATCATGATCATGATCATCATCGTTACCACCCTAATCGTTCTTACAGTTCGCTGCTAGGAAAAGCCTCATCAATGGGAAAGTCGTTCTATTCAGAGCTAAATATTACTGGAGTATTTGCCTAAACTTAGAGTGTAGGTAGCTTTTAAAAATAAAAGGGCTTACGAAATCACCATGGTTAAGCAGAAAAAGTTATACCTCGCAGGTATAGCCGCAGAGTTTATAATATAGGTATTTATCAAACTTAGTAATAAAAGAGCAGCAATAGCCCTGACGGTTAAAGAGCCGGCCGAAAATCAGTGAGGCTCGGGTTCGAATCCTGGCATGTACCAATGAGTTTTTCAAAACTTACGTACATATTTATCACTAGCTCGACGGTGAAGGAAAACATCGTGAGGAAACCCGCAGGTCTCAGAATTCGTTCTGAGACATGTGTAAATAGACCCGGTCCGGCGATGCGCTCACCACCTATCACGTTTAGGGGTCCAATGTATTTCGTGAAATGTGGGTATATCCAGTAATGGAATACCTCTGCCTACCCCCTCGGGGGTGAAAGGCGTGAGATTATATTAGTAATAAAAATATTACGGACTGCTGTTTAGTTTACATTACTACTACTACTGCTGTCTATGTTGTGCTTTTTTCCTTGTATTTGGGGTCAGAGCATTACATATTTTATTTATACTGCAAAAAAATTTGGCAATTTCTTTGTAGCCGGCGGCCTGCTTTACTCCTTCATGATGATATGTTATCTACTTGTAGGTATTATTTGTTACTACGTCTTGTTATTCATTTTCAAACTACAAGATTGAGGTAGCGTAACTAAGACACTAACAATTCTTGGGTTAACTTCAGCGATTAATGATAGAGATAAATATTAAACTTTATTACTGCTACTGTCGGCAGTGCTTCTAAAAGTAAGTACTTGAAGTTAGTACCATAGTAATGAGGCGCAAAACAGTAGGCAGCTTATATGCGAACAGTTTATTATTACTAAGAACTAGAACTTAATGAAGTATTTAATGTTTTAGGTGTGTGTTAAATATTTTGTAATAGGTAAGTGTTCCTACTGGAATTTAAGCCTTTTATCGTGTGATTTGAATTTTTATCTAAAATTAATGTCATGAATAGGTATAATAGTCAAACATGTCACAAAAAACCCCATGAGACACGTAAAATTAACGGAACCGGTTTGTAAAACATCTTGTCTAGACACATAAATATAGACGCAAATAGGTAGCTACTCCAAAATATTACAAGTATTAATATTCCCTTACCGTTAAGACTTCGGAACACAAATCAAATACCAGGTTATCATAACCAAGAAGCAGCTGCCGCGTCCGAAGACATAATTGAAGCAAAATTAGCTAATGCCTACGCACTCCAACGGGATGGTACCACTAATGAGAGAGTAGGACAGAAGAAACTACTAACGACTGAAGGCTGCCAGAAGGCCAGCTAATGTAATGTTCTCAGTATTCTAATGCTGATACTGATTGCAGCTTGGTAAGTAAAAGTCTCTATAATGTTGTGTTAGTTATAGACATCAAAGTAGGTGAACTATTCAGTTTATGTTTTAGTTAAATGTTTAATTTTTTTATACTTATTATTATTATTAAGTACATAAGCAACATGATTCGTCACATTTAAAAACACTTAGCTTTAGTAGACTAACTACTAAAACCATCAAGTCAGCCATCAAGCCATAAAATTGATATTTTTTTTGACGTATTTGAATAGTATCATAGAAACAATTTCATTGATAAACATCACGTGATTTTTCAGCTAAGTACCTACATCTTCGAAAGCTTCTTCATGAGTATGCACATTAACCAACGGAGTAGATAGGTAATAATAATTATAATCTCACGCCTTTTATCCCCAAAGTAGGCAAGCCGGGGGTAGGCAGAGGTATTCTATTCCAACCTACGGAATAATATAAAGTTATATCAAGAGAAAAACCGGCATAAAAACGTGTACTTAATCTTAGTACAAAAAGTAATGAACGGCGCGCGGCGTGCCTAATTGATGAAAGTAACTGCTCCTATTATTAAACATAATAGTTTGACCCATGCCGCGACCTAGCAATGCGAAGATTATTTTTTTAAATTAATAGCTCAATTATGTCGCGTTCAATTGAACTTTGTGAATGGAAAATCAATATTCCCAAAGATGCAGAACGATGGCCGAACCTCCAATCACTAATATTACCACTGTTGCGTAAAAATACCAAATCACCTCCCGTAATAACATGTAAAGATGTCATTAAATGTAATCATGTGCGTCTATGTTTGTTCAACAATGGTCCAACAAGAGTTTTTGCTTATTCGGGACCAGTAACCTAATTGAGAAACGTCAATTTACATGCTTCTAATTTGAAAAGACTATTTATAAATAAATCCTTTAAATAAAGCACACTTTGCTAAACAATCAATCAAATTTAGATTTCCTTAATTAAAATTGATTTAGGTCTTACGATAGTCCCTTATAATCTACCTAATCTCTAGGCATACAAGTACATTATATTTTTTTAATAACAACATATTTTTTTAGTTTTTCCAGAAAATCCTCCAAGACATTTTGTATACAATAACAGGCCTCTGAACATGGCAGCTAGAGCTTTTTTTTAGGAGGCACACATACTATACACACTTTTATACGTCAATGCCGTGTCACATGGAACAATGCCCATCATATTTTTATTTGTAAAATTTTTGGTATGACCGTGCAAAATACAATTCATAATTTATGATACGACGCGTGCGTGCTGTCAAACTTCTCAATCTATTCCAATAGGTTAATGTTCCTTGATGATATTTTAGGCCAAATCTAGTGTGAGCAATAGAGATGGTTAATTTCATGTAGTATGTGAAAAATCATATGAAATGAATTTTCATACGTCTACGAGTACTCTCCTTCACTAATTAGCCTGCTACTTATGAAATCGCAAATCATTTGAATTTCATTTCAGTTTTAATATTTCACATTTCCAGTACCAAGTATGATATATATTCATCATAATTAAAAATAATAGCCTAAACTTTTTCATGAAAAAAAGATTTCAAAATGTCAAAAGGTCGAAGACTGGAATTAGGGTGTGGTTCTTGCATACGCACTCTGCTGTTTGACACTTATCGAGATTTTAGAGCATGCAATCAACTAGTAATTGTATAATTGACGAGCAGTTAAACTGTAGTAGGCAATAAAATAAAATAAACTAATCGAATGCTAAGCGGAGTCACTCTTAAAAGGTTCCCTACTTTTTTGTGAAGATCTATAGCTGTTATTAGAAAGAAATAAAGAAAAAAAAATTGGGACCGCTTGGATAAGTTTGTTTCTAAAAGAATTCTGAAGAACTGTGCTGATGAAGTTTTTATTATTTACTTTTGACGTGACAACGTCTTATAAATTGATGGAGCCGGCGGCATTCCCGAAAAAGTGTGACGTATGCGTCGTTCCAGTGCAAGCGAGAGCGCGCAACGAGCGACAAAGAGGCACAATAAATTCCATCAGTATTTTCTTATGACGTTGTCACGTTCAACTATCGTCAGTAAACCGACTTACACACAACCGATTTTTTTTCTTCCTCAAAGATTTCAGATTTTTCGCTTTGAAAACTTTGTAGATAAGATTAAGGATGATATGTGTTTAAGATTTCTATGACGAATAAAAATAAACTAATTTTTATTTTATGAATAAAAATTATCCGGCCCCATTTTCAATCTTTCAGCCGGGAAAACTATTCTAAATTGGAAACCAATGCCATTGATTATTATTTGCAGACAAAGCGGTAAGATTTTTTTTACAACTGGCACGGAACCCTAAAACGAGATGCTTGTCTTTTCAAGTTTTAACACAATATAGTTACAAAGTGTTAATCACATTTCAATAGACATTGATTAAATAAAAAACGATTTATTCAATGACTGTTGATTGACTGTATAAATAAGTGACTTTGCTAATGACTTACCTACCTACCTGTAAAATGTGTTCATCAATCGTATCTAGTTTTGATTTCTAGCTCAATCTGGTTTGAGCTATGATATAGGCAATTCATATTGACTAATTACTAAACTTTCACTTAAAATAAATAAAATAAAATAAATAATCTGATGCCTTTTATCCCTGAGGGGGTTGGCAGAGGTATTCCATTTCTGGAAATACCCACTTTTCACGAGTATGTATATTCGAACCCTAAACGTGATAGGTGGTCGGTGAGTCCATCGCCGTACCGGGTCTGTTACACATGCCTCAGAATTAATTCTGGCACCTGCGGGTTTCCTCACGATGTTTTCATACATCGTAGAGTTAGTGACAAATGTGTACTTATTTCTTTGAAAAAAATCATTGGTACATGCCAGGATTCGAACCCGAGCCTCACTGATTTATTACAAGTGTCAATGTGTAACGTACCTATCTAACTAACCTACTTTCGATAGATGTAACAATTTCTTGGGCCGCAGTTGCTTCAATGACGTCATTAATATCAATAAGTATATATTTTTACATACACTAATAAGTACAATATAAATATGAACATTTAAGTTTAATATTGGTCTGTTGTAATTCTAATAAAATATCTTTTTATCCTTTCCATTACTTATAAGGAAATTATTTCGACAAAAATCTTGCTGGAAAGTATTTCCACGGTGTGGTGGTGTACCTAGTTAACAAGTTCCTTTCACTTTTCTTTATTCCTCAAGTCGAAGGATTATCTTTGATTATCCAATATATAAGTACTTGTTAGTTTTTGTATTGAAGTAGCTTTTACCAGCGGCTTCGCTCACGCACTTTTCCTTTTAATCCTTTCTTATGTGCAAAATTTCAATTCTCTAGACCCAGTCAGTTTATCATTTTATATATATAGAAGATAGAATAGATGCTGCCTTGTACGTGGTACAATAGCAATAATCTCTCAAGAATTGAACCTTCTGATGTGTATTTGCCTTAATTCACATAGCCGCTATACGTCTATTTTATACATTCTTAATTAGTATTTACGAGTACAAAACTGACAGTTGATTGAGAAAGTAAATCCGTCAAGAGGTGTCTTGGTTGTAAACTGAATGCAAATTATCTCACTCTGATACTATCTGCGAACAGGCACGCGGGTGATTTAGATACACTCATTAGAGCTTTTAATTGAGCCGTAGAAGTGCGTAGGAGTTTTCTTTGGTTGAGATAATCATATGTTTTGTAATTTCCATGGCTAGTTGTATTGATATCGGAATTGATGATTTACTCATCGTAAGGAGGATTGGACTCTACATATGCTCTTGCTTTATCTCTATAGCGATTCAATTTAAATAAATGATTTTAAAATTGACCAAGTGCGATTGATTTGTATGCGTGTTTTCCCATCCGTGCTCTGAATACCGACCGAATTGACAAAAAAAATCTAAATTTATAAAAGATGATGATTTAAGAAAACTTAAAAAATCTTAGTTGCAACTAAGAAATTAGAGTTCATAGAAAACTTATGTATAATTTGTACTTATGTATAATGTTTAATTTCAACAGATGAATTAGTTTTTAGTGAGACTACATAGAACCAATAGACGGCAAGATTCTGAACCGCGCTATTGAAGTTTTGTAATGACTTTGAATGAAAACAACGTTACGGTCCAACATCAACCGTAGGACCCGCGTGCCTCAGGTACGATCACCTCGCCTGGCGAAAGATCTTCCCTTTTCCTTTTTGGAGGAGCTTTCCAGCTCCGATCCTCCATAAGTTCAGTAAATATATTTTTCCTAATCTCCACAGAAAAAGGTTGTCGTTACAAATTAAGTCATGCAATTTTATATCTAAGTACTTTGTATAATATTTTGTATCTGTCTGCAGATCACATAACAAAATCCAGTATGTACCTATATCATTACTTTCCAGACAACCTCGACACGATATACCTAGACAGGCAACGGAAATGCTCAAAGCATCATTATGGTATCTAAACTCCATTATCGCTGATCGATGAACCTGGCTCCCGGAATTCGCGAAAGATGATCTTGCCTTAAGGCCTGGCCATATAATCCCACCAGTCGTTCGTAAGATTGCGTATGCGCCTATAAAGATGAATAATAATTGTAGCACAAAAGAAATCCAGACATCTTTTTCATGGGATTACAAATAAATTGTAGGATACAATTAACGCAAAGTCATTTAGACAAAAACTAGTTAGGACGGAACAATGCCGAACCAAAAGATTTCTAATTAGATATACCTACTTACCTACTTAGATACAAAGTTCTACTTATAAAAAAAAAAAACAACCGGTAAAAACAACTGAAAGTTTTTATTCGCTTAGAATATCTTAATAACGGGTGTCCAGTGTGGCGATCCTGTTTATTTCTTTCCGCAAGAATTAAAAAAAAATCCCTTCTTAGTGCTCACTTACAGCACGACCGTTTTAACTTGACTGCTCTGAACATAATCACTACCTGCACAAAAAGGCCTCATACCGCCAAATGGTCGCTAAAAATGTTATTGCAGAGCCATTAGCGCAACTTCAGAGCTGCCAAGTTGAAACGGTCGTACTGTATGTCATTTAAGGAACCCTTGTGCAACATTTCATGCTTCTAGGCTCAGCGGTTTCGGCTGTACGTCGATCAAGCAGTCAGTTTCAGTCGGTTTGTTCTTTTATGAATGTAGATTTAAGATGATTATAGACAATTGACGGAACGCGTAAAGTAGGCCTTATATGTTTACCTATATTCCGGAGGCACAAAACGTATTATCATGGTGCATTAAGTGAGCCGTACCCCATAATTAATGTTATGTCAATAAGGAATTTGTATGGAGCTTGAAAGTGCATTGTAAATGTTTGCTCAGCATCTCGGAAATTAAGCAGAAACTACGAGAAAGCATCAACGATAAAGACTGTTATCGATGATTAAATTTGGTTAAGCATACTTATCTAACTTAAAAGACTAAGTAGGTATAATACTACAGTACTATGCGAACTATTACGAATAAAGATTTTCTCAAGTAATGTTTGATAATCTACGACGTAGAAATAAGGATTAAAATCGAATCCCAGTAGATTAATTTTAAATAAGTATTGTCACCAACAAGAGTTAACTAAAAATAATTCGCATATATTTAATTCACTTTTATAAATACCCACTACTAGCGGTCGCCTCGATAACTTATATGTTATTCTGATGTAATAAGCTATGTTACGTTACTGTAAAATTTCACCAAAATCTTTCTATAGTTTTTACGTGAAAGAATAACAAGCATCCACATACATTTCCACATACATTTTCGCTTTTTTGCAAACTATAATATTATTATTAGACGGGCCTGTTGGCTCAGTCGGTAGTGACCCTGCCTTCTGAGTCGGAAGTCGCGGGTTCGATCCCCGCTCGGGGCCAACATTTCTGTGCATGAACATGTCTGTTGGCTTCGTGTCTGGTCGTTTAATATTTATTTAAGTATGTTTATCAGTTGTTTAGTACCCATAGCACAGGCTCTGCCTAGTTTGGGACTAAATAACCGTTTGTGAATTGTGTCCCACAATTAGTAGGTGTTGATGACTGGCAAATAGCTTTATTTCTTTTTTACTTTTTTTTGTAATTGTCATTGTTTTTGTATGTCGGTTTTTTCAGTTGTATTTTGGAGCGGTTGCCATCATACGTTTGTCTTCATATTTCTTCTTTATTTTATTAATTAGATACTTATCTCCAGCCCTGACAGTCCGCTCCTTTATAGTAGGATTGCGCAAATGAAGCGAGACTGCACTATGTAGAGTAATGTAGACATGTAAATTGTGAACTGCTTTATTTACCTACAAATTCACACATGCAGATAGGTATTTCCTAGCATAAGTAACTGCTTAAGAATTATGAATATTTATAGTTATTTGTAATCAACGTAACTGAAACACAAATTTCCAATGGATATTTATCAATCAAACCTGTCTACAGCGGTACCTACATCACACCTAGAGAAATAAAGCATTAAAACAATAGAGCATTCATTATACGTATATTATGTCTAGTGCCGCGTTGCCGCTCGCGTTTCTTGCGACAAAAAGCAATGTATCACACAGTGTTGCTGTTAGCCTGTTTCTACGATTTCCCGCAACAATTTCGACGTCAGATTTTTTCTTGAAACTGCACTTGAAACTGTTTGGATAACATGTTCCAAGGAGCAAGCTTTAACTTTTTATAACCGCTTACCGTATTTTAAAAATCAAGGTTTGATACTTTTTGTGGTAAGGAATTTTCTCGATGCGTACGAAAAGTATTAGAGCCTATTTGTCCAGGAAAAAGTGCGGTGCTACAATAGGGATAAATGTGGCTCCAGATTTGGATCGTCTACATCCAGCAAACAACAATTGATTCTTGATTACAATGTGACAGACAATGCAGCAAAATTTACTCGTACTAGCTTCAGTTGTCCAGGAAAAAGTGCGGTGCTAAAATAGGGATAAATGTGGTTCCAGATTTGGATCGTCTACATTCAGCAAACAAGCCTTTTTTCCTAACAGAGTCGGTACATACAATACGCAATGAGGTATCATATCTTCATATATTTCTGTTAGACTATTTGGCTATACTCATACACGGGGTTAACTATTCTCGAACAATGTACTTCTTTAGAACTTGCCTATTTAACTGTAAATTCAGATCATAAGAATTTCCGCAAATTTGCGGTTACGTGGAACGTAGGTATCACTTTGGATCTGTTGGTTAAGTATGTGGTACGACCATATGCAGTTTTCTAACATGTTCTAAAACCGAATACGTATCCACAAACATAAATATGGTATTAGCATACCTACTTAGTAACTTTTCCACACATCACCAGAGTTGTTATACAGCTTTTCATTCATCCGTACACCATTTACGTTACAAGCTTTATTTGTGATCGTATTTTCTACAAGGCCTGATGTCTTTTTAAGGTAAGAAGCATTTCCTCGTAAACTGCCAAGAGCTAAGTCCATTTATCGTTTGCTTAACCGTTTACTTCTCGTCATATCGTTTTCATTTAGTGTTAGAAACGACTTTGGATACGAAGCGTGGCTTGTGTCAGCGAGGTATGCGTAGAATGCTAACAATATTGATGAATGACTATCGCAAAATGGAAGATAGGAATTTTCATTGCATAGTAATAAAACTGTATTGTAAACGGACATCATATCATGCAAATTCTTAAGTATTTTGCTATAAAAAAACTTCGTTTGATGTGCTAGAATGATTTGTAGTAGTAGGTAGTACTAGCAATTTCGTATTAGGTGTATAGTGCCTATGAAATAATAAGTGCTTTCAACTTAACGCAAAATCAAGTCTGCGAAGTGATAATAGACGCGGTTTGACCTAAGACCATATTTCTTTTATTCGATTTAGATCAGATAGACATGTCCTAAATTAACTACTTTCGGCAAAATATTGACCTCAACCTTTGGGTTTCTCCAGTATTAGTCATCTTTTTTCTTGTCTGCACCATCGTCTAGTTTAATAGACAAACAATTGCTGTCAAGAACATGATATCCCAAAATAACAACAATGAAACAAGATGGTTAGGAACGTAATTTCTTTAGTCCGTGTATTGAGTTGTACAAGCATGAAGCAATTGTCTGCCGTCTTAATCACAAGGGCGGATTCAGGGGGGTACATGGGGGCCGTGACCCCCCTTCCCGGGCTGGGTCTGGGTCAACCCTAGGTTTCTCTAATTTCATTGATAAATTTAATGAAAAATGCTTGCTATTGTGCCAAATAGTGCTGACTTTTTAATATAGATTTATAATTGTAATTGAATTGTAGTCTGTCCTGACTAGACCCCCCTGGTAACCTCCCTGACTGGAAGGCTAGATACGCCCTCGCTCTCTCGAATCCAACAATTGACGGGTTACTTAAGTAATAGTCACTGTTCCAACATGTTACCTATATACTCCGTAAATATTTCTAACCATACATGTCAATGTCTATCATTGTACTTACTGCTTTCTTCTTTACAGTTACAATCTCGAATTAATAAGGAGCGAAAATAACGGTGGGCGCTTCTGATTCGAAATCATTTGACTGTGGTGATTTGATGGGCGTAGTTGAATAAAAAAAAAGCTTTTCATGGCATGGGAACGAGTATTTAAGTATCATTGAATAGATATTCTGGCAACCGACACGGATTGGTGTAAAAAATGCACCATAGGTCATGTTTACAAATGTTGTGTGTTGATAAGTAGATAAATCAATGTTAACATATTCGACTTGGCAGCGTACCGATTGCATCCGTTATTCTTTCGAGACAGGCTACAAGTAGACTGTTATAGGATATGTAAACAAACATGCTACTGGGAAAGTACCCTGATATACTAATAGAAAAGTTTAAAACATCAAAGTCAAGCGTTCGTCCGAGAGTTTTGCGGGAAAGCCGTGACAATTTTATAGTATTGCTACAATCATAGGTAATGTAGCTGACATATGGCGTTCGTCGGGGTTTTATTTGCAATTTGCTGTAATTTGCTAGCCTGTCGCATGGAGAGGCACTGTAATTGTGGGCACTCGCCGAGGCGCAGGCGCCGGGTGGAAGACTACCTGTAATCACTACGCCATACTTGATGGACAATAATGGTGATACTTGATGGACAATTGACAGATAATTTCGTATCAAAGGCCAATTTCCTAGATTTGCATTCGTACGATGGACTTGGAGCTACTTGGCTTGACAATCACTGCTTAGGTACGTGCTTAGACATGTGGCAGCAATAGAGATGTGTTAAGCCCATATTTTAATGGAAATATAGTTGCACTTTGATGTAGATATACGAGAAACATTTATAAATACATAGATCCTTTTTTACATTGACATATCTAAGTTATCAATTATTATACCTAAGATACTGTGATGTGGCACATATACTGTGCCATAACAGTATTATTTATTGTATCATACGTATTAAAATTGCGAGCAATGATAGCCTGACGGTTAAAGATCCTGCTTCACATGATGAAAATCAATGAGGCTCGGGTTCGAATCCTGGCATGTAAGAATGAGTTTTTCAAAACTTACGTACACATTTATCACTAGCTCGAAGGAAAACATCGTGAGGAAACCCACAGGTCCCAGAATTAATTCTGAGGCAAGTGTAAGAGATCCGGTCCGGCGATGGGCTCACCACACCACCTATCACGTTTAGGTGTCCCAAGAATATATCGTGAAAAGTGGGTATATCCAGTAATGGAATACCTCTGCCTACAGCCTCGGGGATAAAAAGAGTGATATAATTACTATAATTAAAAAAAAACATAAAACAAATTATTTCTTGACCTCCCGAAAAAACGTAGGTCCTAGGAAAAAACGTAGGTCCTAGGAAAAAACGTATTGGATGTGACACCTACTATTGAACTGAATTTAAAGTAGTTAGAAAGTTTGATATTCTATAAAAAAAACTGCTTGAAGTAAAATTAATATGTAAATTTAAATTCGGAGTAACCGAAAGCTATCGGCACTAATATATAAATTAGGTTCCGGTTGGATGAATCAAAATTAATTATTGAAGATCGATGTGTGAATAGAAATTAGACAATTCACTTAATTCTTAGACAAATTGAAGGTTAAAGAAAGTCAATTGAAAGGTTAAGTAATTGAGAAATTATAATAGCAAGCGCCTGTAGGGTACTTGATGTCAGCCTTTAGTGATAAAGGGGCGTCGAATAATAATTTACGGACACATCTCGCAAGAAAATGTCATTAATCAATGAATGGGTGATGAGTATCCACCACGTATAAGAATCTTTAATCAAAATGCCAGCAAAAACTTGGTTTGCTTATAAATAACTAAATAACATATGCTAGTACTTAGGTACTAGTACTAGCCTAGGTATAGGTAGGTATATGTATGTAGTGCTGCTTTTAAATAAAGATTAAAGACAGGCTGGAGTCAGGTAGTTGAATAATTGAAACAAAGATTCAGGAAATATGTATGCTTAAATAATGTTATTGAAAATAAATAAATGAATATTCACTGGAGTCTTATACCTGAGGACATGAGCAGAGATATTCCATTGTATTAATATTAATATATTTTGCGAGCCCCCACACGGTGGTAAGTGGTGATCGGGGCTCTGATACATGTGCCTCAGAAACAATTTACACATACGTTTTTCAAAAACTTATATAAATATACTTATGTCACTAGCTTGGCGATGAAGGAAAAAATCGTAGGCTACCCGCAGGATCCAGAATTGGTTCTGTTCTGAGGCATCCTTTAAAACCCAGGACCGGGGATGGTCTCATCACTAGTCACGTTTCATCATCATCATCAACCCGTAATATCCCACTGCTGAGCTTAGGGTCTTTACTCACACTGATGAAGTATGGGCTATAATCTCCGGCCACGTTTAGGTGTTCGAAAATTACACTGTCGAAAAAGTTGGATACCATCTCCAAGAACTGTACTAGGTATACCTCTCTCTATAAATCTACAATACGGCGTAAGTGTCGTATATATTTATCTTAAGTAGACACAAGGTCAAGTTGTTTGTTTGTTGAGTTGCCCGAGTATGGAACATTTAAAAAAAAAGGTTGTGTAGCTTAGAAAAAGTCCCAGTTGCCCCAAAAGATTAAGCACGGGCCATCGCGTGGCTTAACACGGTTCTGAGAACACCTATAGGTTTGATTTATCATCCTTATTTATCAAAAGACCATCAAAGACACATTACTATGATTTCATTATGCGAGAACAATATGTTCAGAAAGCGTGCAGTGCTTTATGATGTGACCTTTGACCTCTCGCCGCAAATTAGATTCGAATGACCATCGAACATGAAGGCAGAATATTCGCAGATCATGTTTGGAAGGTGTAAATAATATAAAAAAGTTAATCATTCTATAATGAAGATGTGCTTTTACGACAACGGACCGCCCGCGAGGTTCATCTTTGAAGTGCGAATGCTTTGTCAATAAAACACTTAATTATAATGTCTACAGATCTTTAGTGAAGTCCATACCATGCCGGTGGTACTCTTTTTTTTTTAAATTCATTAAATTACCTTTATTATTTTTGGGACCGGCGCAGTATGTCTGCAAAGTATGTCTCCTTTTATATATCCCTCCCAACAGCCATATCTACATTCACTTCGCTTCCCTAATTCACATATTATCATTTTTCACACAATCGATTCAGTCTTTTCTTTGAACAAAACTTGATGGCTTAATTTACCGTTTGATAACCTAATTGGTCGTAGATATCGCAGTCAACCTTATTCTGATCCTAAATTGCGAAAAAATATTAGAACACTTTTAGTTAGTCGCATGAAGAATTAACAGGTAATTCGACTTTTGCCTATTTATTCAACTTGTTATGGGTATGTAGGATTCATCGTCAATATGTAACAGGTCACTGCTGATCTAAGGGTATTTCCTCTAACATAAAGTATGGGCCAAAATCTCTTACGCTCGCCCACCGCATATTGAGAGATGGTGATAGGATAGTGGCCACCTGACTGCCAGATTTTTTTCGCATTTAGGATTCGCGTGTGTGCAACAATTACGCAACTTGTTCCCTTTGTGAAATGACAGAAATAGAATTTCACCTTATTTCTACCGGGAAGTTCAAAACAATCTTGTTAGTGGTACACTCGTCACAGCCATTTCCTACTGAAATCATGGCGGGGTTGCATCTGGCGGTCAATTATTACCTATCTCACAGATGGGTGATACAAAAAACCACATACCGCAGAGTGGGTGCGCACACGCCGCGCGCGCCGCTGATTGCGTGCGTCCGCGACGGCCGGCCAGTGGGTACGACTTAAACCACGTAACATACTTAGCTAAATATACATAATGAGTAAGAGATAATGGTATTGTAAACCAAAAATAAGCCAGATAGGGGAGGTTAACACTGTTTACAGTATAGGTCGGAACTAGAAATACTATTTACATTTCACACATAACGGATACATGGATCTTTTATCTCCCATAATATGAAATCTATACCTACCTAAAATACCAGTATAAATTCCAAAATACTCTTTACTGTCAGATTCAAACCTCTACACCTGTCCAAGTATCGTTGTCAGACGTCTGGATAAAGCCGGACATAGTTAGGCTTTTAGATTGCTTGTCCAGCAAAAATAAACGGTGTCCGGCCTATCCGGCTTTTTTAGGCTTTTTACATTACGCAAACGAGTAAAATTTTGACTGATGACTTTATTTGACTAAAGTACTTAGACTGATTTGGCTTTTGATTTTATTTATATTTTCATTAGAATTTAACAAGATTTATGGTAATAATCAGAAAAGCTTGATTATACATAAAATTGTTGTGTCGTACCTATTAATTCTGAGATACAAAATCCTCAATAATGTAGGATGTACGGCCTCTTTACCCAAATGTCCGGCCAAACTGGCTGCTCTTTCCGGCTATTAGCTTTGGCAACCTGGCAACCCTATATCCAAGCATCGCATAATAAAAGACACGCTATACGTATTACGTAGACGCTCCTATCCGGCGCAGATGCATCATCTGAGAACACATACACGACATCGATCGCGTGCTCAAACCCATGCGCAGCTAATGCGAACTATTTGCGGTTGGATACAGCGCAGTACCTTCGTAACGTAATGGCCATTCGGTAATGGACATACAACTATGCGATAGTGATTCGCGACGGTTGAGATGCGGAAAAAATAACGGGCATTTTTCTTTCACAGTGAAGTGTTAAAATTGCCGATTCATATTGGTGCATGGTATTTTAAAAGGGGTTATTATTGAATGTCTTGTATAGTCCAGCATACATATTGGACATCGACATTTGACGGCGGAGAAAATAATATTGACGCACGTTCCTTTGACACCGTGTGTAGAGTACATACAAGTTTCATATATACAATACAGTGAAATGTAGAAAATCCGGCTTTTAGAAAAGTCCGTGGGTGCTTATCCCTATTTGATGACTCATTTAAAAGAAAAAAGCAGAAAATAGGTAAATAGGTTTCCCTACCAAAAAAGGCATATTTTTTCTCTCTGTCCCTTATTTACTACTATGGGTAGGTACATTGCCCATACCATACACTAAAAGTTTTGCCTAGGCATTCAGTTGGGCGATACATAGCATACTCGTACAAGCAGAAAATAGGTACCCATAATATAGAATTGAATAATCTAAAAAGTTGATGACGTCGTTGTATAGTCAAGAATTAGACATTGCTTAAAAGCGGTTACTGCTCAATTTTGAGTCTGTGGTCATGGGTACTTTGGGCCCACTATTGACGCCTGTCATGGGTGCTAGAGCACCGAGCACCCATGAAGTCGGCGCCTCTGGCGTAATGCTAATCTAATATAGTTTTGACGTGAGCTTCTGCGACTTACGGCGCAATTTGTGTTTCATCTTATCAATTTTCTAGTCAAGTACAACTCAATTAATGGGATAGAATACCTTAGAATGAATATTCTGTTGTGCGTAGATATTGCTATTAAAACATTAATTCCATGCGTATAATGACGTGGCAATACGATATAAAAACCCGATAATAACTACGCAATTACGCATAATTTCTTCAAATAACATAGGTAATAGAATTCTTTTTAATAGATGCTGTTCTGACGAGATGCGTGATCGAATAACAAACACTTATCGGATGACTTTAAATTGAGGCTTCCCAGAATTCTTTACGCAATGGATTGTTTAAATTGAAATCGAATGATGTTATTGATCACATTCCGATTACCTTTCCGCATTAGGTGTTGAGTAAATAAGGTCATAGACAATTGTTTTCGTATAAAAGCTACCGCACGCGGCTGTTTTTCACACATCATTATCCCATTAGCGTCTCCCACATAAACCTTCGTTCTAGTGGTTGGGCATTACTCTCTTATTTCGCTCTCTTAATTTTGCTTCTTTAATGTTTTAGTTTATACTCGACTGCATACAAAAAGGGTATATTATTTTTCACTTTCCAGCGAGTTCCTGCGCCTTTCTGGCTGAACAGCAGCCTATATTCTATTGTAACTAAACATTAAGTACAGCCATGTCTACTATAGTATTAATTAGCATGTACTCTTGTCATGATATTTTTTTATATTGTCAGATAACTTTCAAGTTCCAGAATTGATTCTGAGGCATGTGTAACAGCACCGAGGTCCGTAAACTCACATCCTATCACCTTTACGGCTCTAAAAATATACTGGTGAAAAGTAAGTACCTAAATGAAAAGGAATGGAATACCTTTGCCAACCGAATTTATTACTAGCTGTTCCGAGCGATTTCACTAGCTTAAGTCCCGTTCCCGTAGGAAAATTATAATTGTTACTCCCAGAAAAGTAAGCATTGCATCGGAGAAAGAATTTTTAAAATCGGTTCAGTAGTTTCGGAGCCTATTCAATACAAACAAAAAATCTAACCATTCCTCTTTATAATACTAGTGTAAACGAAGATAATAATATGTGCCTTGAAAAAGAGTTTGTTACTATATACACCTCACACTCACACATATGTAATTTACTTTATAATAAATTTCTCTCCGATCGAAGTCACCAGCGATTGCTAGTCGATGATAATTGATAAGACCTAACTCTTATTTTTTTTTTTTTTATTATCCATGTATCGACACTACATAGAACGCGCCAATAAAAGGCCGAGTTACATAGAACGCGCCAATAGACGGCCGAGTTCTAAACCGCGCTATTGGAGTTTTCTAATGAGTTTGTATAAATACAACTGTCCAACATCAACCGTTGGACCGCGGTCCCCAGGCACGATCACCTCGCCTGGCGGAAAATCTTCCCTTTTCACGATGGAGGAGCATTCCACCTGCGCTCCTCCATATCCATATAACTTTGACCAGATTTGGATGTGTATTTCTCGACGGAGGACTGTAATTAAGTTTTTATTCGCAAAAAAATTGGCCTCAGAAAGCATAATGCTTATCAAGGTTCTTGTTCATCAAATCATACGCTTGATATTATACTACTACTGTATTAAATACCAGTTCTTAGCTATAATTTTGCTGTGTAATTGACATATTTCTTATGCACCTGATACGAATCAAACGACCATTCTACTGATATTCAATATACAACGCGTCACAGAATAAGCGCCATTCCTCATACACCCCACCCAGTTTTTTAGTTTTGTGTAACCAAAATTCTTAAATAAAGAGCAATAATAGTACGGCTTCTATAGGTAGCCCTAAAATCAGTTATGGTAATTAATTTTTCGGAAAAATTTAACACATATTAAGAATACGGGCAAAGTCACAGGAAAAATCAAAAAACGAAGTAGATAATAAAGTGTGTTTTGTATTATTATCAGATCAGGGTGTTATGCTCGATATAAGGTTTTTTTTAATCAATCAATGAGGTTACTCTATAATATCGCTATTACAAAAAAAAATATTAAATTGGGTCATACTTTAATCTTATAGAATTTAGAAATATTAGGCTAGCGGTGTATAGTGTAACTAGTTGAAATTGTAACAAATTTTTGCTCAATTAAAATCTAGATGGATGGAATGCAGCCTTGGGGCATAAAAAAACCGGCCTAGTGTGTACCGGCTCACGCATACTTGATAGGGTTCTGTCGAAATATATAATTTAATAATTTTGTACAAAGTATAGCTATAGTACTTGAGTTTTTATTGAGGGAGCTATGTGCAATTACCTGATTTGTAGGTAAGTCCTACAAGCCGTATACTAATAACTATTTGGATGGATGTTGGTTACTATTTTTCTACGTTTTAACGCGGATAAAGTCGTCAATAGATTTTATGTTTAAGTTATAAATAGATGTTTGCCGAATGAAATACTTACATCAAATAATTTACAGCAAACTTCACTACATAGTATATACAACAAAGTCGCTTTCTCTGTCCCTATGTCCCTATGTATGCTTAAATCTTTAAAACTACGCAACGGATTTTGATGTGTAATAGATAGAGTAATTCAAGAGGAAGGTTTTAGTATAAGCATTGGACCCGTGCGAAGTCGGGGCGGGTCGCTAGTTAATTTATAATTGTATATTTTTATTAGACTGTCACAAAAAGAGACCTCACGCCTTCTATCCCCAAGGGGGTATAGGCAGAGCTATTCAATTCCTTTAAATACCCAGTTTTCTGTATATTTTATTTTGGGGGATCATAAACATGGCAGGTATTGAGACCTTTATGACTCTAAGCACACCGCCCTCACGTAACGGAATCAATCTACACCAAGCCACACTAATTGTAGCAAAGTGTATCGGCCAACTCGGTACGTACGTACCAACGGGACGTCCAGTCAAGAGCATGTGGAGTTTGACACATAGGACTTTGTAACATTCTTATTACAATCACCTTCGAGGTCAGACTCGCACTACAAGTGTAAAGCTTCATGTGCTCTTGACTGTACCTACGCAATACTTATTCAGATTCGATACACAGGTACTTTTGACTAAATGAACCTATCACTCCATTGTTCGTCGGTGTAATGCGGCTATTACGAGAGATCTGTTATAAACGCTGGCAGGATGATGTGTGAATGTCAGAAGTATTATGTAAGGAATTGTTTAGAGCCACAATCGGTAGTGAGAGATTTTATCTTTAGAATTATGTATGTTTTAACCGCTGAATCTTATTAACGCAATTAAAACTACCATAGTGACGTAATTTGTTTGTTTAGTTATAAGATGCAGCATAATCGACAATATTTTTCACTATGCATAATTTAAAGTATGTACCTACTAGGTTGACAGAAATAAAAGAAATTCTCCAAATATTGTATTTGAACAAACCGCGTCTTATACGAATTTATACACTGTGATTTACAGCATCCCGCAGGTCCCAGAATTAATTCTGAGACGTATGTAAGAGCACCCTAGTCCGGCGATGAGCTTACCCTTTGTCACGTTTAGGAGTCCAAAAAATATAGTGATGCCGACTCCCTCGAAAATAAAGGCATGAGTATATTTTTAATTTAATTTGGCTATGAAACAATGAGCAGGAAAGACCCGGGACCGCTAAATAATAACAATAACCGTTAAATACAAAAGAAGCAGTCTCTAATAGCTGCGATATAGATCATAAAGCCGGGTCAACGAGTTGAATCACTACAATTTCCTACGAAAGCAGGCGCAAGGGCGAAAGCTAATCTAAGATATAATTTGACGACAACACTGTTGGCAGACAATCTTCACAATGATCTGCCTTAGGCTACTGATACTCGCAATCGCATGTATAAGACGAGTGTCTGAACTGGTATAGAATATTATCAAGACGCGTAACTATAATTATGTTATCCTCTAAACTCATAAACATAATATAACTACGTATAATAAAATTGAATTATCCGTCTGTGATTTTAAAATAATGCCAAAATTTAAGATGAAATGATAGCTATACTTACCTTATAGTTAAACTATAGTTTAACTATAAAACTATGAGTCGTTTCTGGTGCAAAGACTGGCCATAGCCATCCAACGCGGAAATGCCGCTAGTATCGTGGGTACCTTTGCTCCAGGAATGACAAGGGGCGAATTATTTGACTGAGTAAAAAAAAAAAAAAAACTATAAAAATAAAAATTACCTAAATACTGTTCGTTTAAAAAGCACATCATTTGAAAGCAGATGGACGATTTGGCATTTTTTGAGGATTTCAGGGGAAATTTGAATAGATTTTTTATCTTTTGCTGAGAATATTTGGGAATAACTAATAGTCGGCTTTCTTAATCAATATTAAGAAAGCTGACCCGCATAACGGTATATGCCCATCCAGTAACACCCCTGGCCGTCACACTGTTACTGGCTGGGAAAAAGATTCGTCATCGAGTAACAGTGTTACTGGTTGGTGATAAATTAATTCCCATCGGGTAGTAACACTGTTACTCGTAATTTATAAACTCAGACTCATCACAATCAGATTAGCAAGTTCTCTAAGAATCTCTCCTCCGAAGCAAATACTTATAATTGTCTACTATATAAAAATAAGTCGGGTTTCCTGACGATTTAACTCGAGAACGGCCGGACCGACTTTGATGAAACTTTTTGTGTGGGTTCGAGTGGGTCCAGGGCTGGTTTACAGCAAAGAAAATTCAGCATTGCACCCGTGCGAAGCCGGGGCGGGTCGCTAGTACTACATACAACAAACAAGGCTAACAGATGCAATAGGCAACTGAATTACATTACATCCTGCGTAGCTCATTCATTTGTTTCTATCACCCGAGGCGACAATGAGACAGAGTTATCATAAAATAGAATGTATAACAACGGCTTATAACCATTTCTAGAAAAGGATTGCATGATTTGACTTATTGCCTCTAGTATTTATTCAAAACAATTGTAGCTTAAAAATTAAAAAAACATATTTTGTATTTACTCGTCGAAACAAATCAAGTAAGCCCAAACTCGTGGGTTTAGGAGTACATATTTAGGATTTCCACTATGTACTTCCTGGCTCCATCATTAGATCAGCGAGATGACACCGAAATATTGTATTGTCATCCAAACTAAAACAATAAGTACCTAAGTTAAATTCGACTTTCAAGATTTGTTTACATTCCTACAGTTATTTAACTTGTTAGTTACATACAAGTGAAGCTAATTTATGCTATTGCTTTTTCACAAACTTCAACGGATATCGACCATATTTCACATTGTAAAAACCCATGTGCGGTTTCATACACTTACTTATTTCGTAATAAAAGTATTTGTTAATATCATGTTCGAAACTACTTTATACTTTTTTACAAATTACATGTAATGAGAGTCAATTGAATAGATAAATCAAAGAAATATTTTTCTTCATGTCATCCGCCTGTCACTCAGGCTTTATTTGATCTTTATCGAATACTCATAATTTTTTGATGTAAGCTAAGTATAACTCTTAACCAACCAAATTGTGCACTCTACGGTAATACTTAATACTACCTTTACCATAAATGTGACGGGTCAGCTGAAGCTGGTTAACTATTTTAACGTTTTAATATTACCGAGTGATCAGGGATCTTTCAATGCTTTCTATGCCAACATACACGGCTTAAAAGCTTCTTTTTAATTTAATACATTACGTGTATATAAGACAAAGACAAAATGACAATAGGTAGGTATAGTATTATATTTTAATATCAATTTTTAGATTTTTCAAGTTTTTACAGGTACTAAAAACTTGTAAATTTGATTATTCTTTCCTAAGAAAAACGTAGAAAAACGATTTATAACGAACAAAATCTGGAGCTCCTATAAAACCGTAGAGTCGTAGAAGAACATAAAACGTCTTAGATATTTTTTGCTGAGCATCGGAACCCTGACATATTGATGTTGTCTTACAAAGTTGCAAGTGACATAGTCGACCCACCTGAGAGTATAAAGAAATCTACTATAGATCGTTTTTAAAGCTTTTTCTGTAAATCCTGTTCCACTTCATTTAATTTACGAATCTGGAAATTTATGAATCTGAAAATTTTGCTATCAATGTAACTAATATCACTCGATTACAGTAATATATTTTTTAAAGCGAGACTCAGATTTGACACTATGTGTATTCTTTAATTATTAGTCATAATATAAAGTGTCATCTCGGCCATTACCTGAGATTTCTGTGTTCGAGTAGCCACCTAAGCCTTCAACAAGTGGCTTCTCGACCATTGGCCAAGTTTTCTGTGGTCGAGTAGCCACCTAAGCCTTCAACAAGTGGCTTCTCGACCATTGGCCGAGTTTTCTGTGGTCGAGTAGCCACCTAAGCCATATTTTAGGGACACTTAGCATTTTGGTCATTTAAAGACAGGCATTGTCATGGGCGCTTACCGTAATAATGTTAAAAACAAATTCATTCGTACCTTATAACCCCATCATTAATTTTCTGTCCTGATGTGAACTGCAAAGAAATAATGGCAACGTTAATAAAAATATTTGTCAATCCGTCATAACAGGAAGTACATTACAATGATAAGTGATCTATTTTCTTATTTTAAAACAAAAATAAATCGTCATCGTCATCAACCCAACAGCCCATTGCTGAGCTAAGCTAATATGTATTTAAAAGCAAGCAATTGCACTAGCGCCTGTTTTATCCATCATTCATAAAAACCGCTACCCATACAGGTAATTACTTAGAATAAATTTACTTAAGGTTACTACACATATAATGTATGCGTATAGTTCATTCACTTAGAGCAATTGTTGAAGAATACAGCTGGATATTGTAAAGGTTTTGTGAGCTTTATAGTAAGGTTTTAAGAGTGATATTTCTGAAGAACTTATTAAATTATAGTTATGGTCAGTCGTGCGTTATGGTAGGCTGCTTCGCGGTGGAGCGTGTTAATAACTGGCCAAGAACTGGCCACCACGTCGCTAACTCGCCGATAAAGACTTCTTCCTGGTTTGTTCCGGAACCATTAAGTTGATAGAGATGTGCAAGTAACTGTGCTTTTTAAAATTTATTGAGCGGAGCCAAATACCCAGAGTGTTCCACAAGGACCACTATTAGGACCATTTAAGGTGATAGTGAACTGCAGTAGTGCAATTTAGCTTTGACTTTATTTACAAACTTAAGAAGCTGGTCCCAATTAAAGAAGGGCAGAGCTCGTTACCTCCAGCCACAGAACTAGAAGCTGATATGATTCCCACAGTAGAGTAAATTCAAAAACCGCAGTGGAAGCAAGGGCTGGGCATCGAGGCTAATATTCCGTAATGAGGATGCTCGCCGCGAATAAGAGGTGTGTAGAGAGCAACGGCTCGCAGTGTCTCGGTTAAACGCTTGTTTGTGCAGTCGAGTCAACATGAAAAATTAATGATGAACATGCAGTTCATATAAGAGATGAATGACACCAAATAGGCTAAGGGCATAATTTACAAAATAAGTAATCCGACTAATATTATAAATGTAGAACTTTGTATTTTTTAATATTTGTTACGCAATCACGCAAAAACGGCAAAACAAGACAAACTTTGGATGAAATTTGGCACACGTATACTCACATATAACCTGAATTATTACATAGGATACTTTTTATCTCAAAACATGGACCGATTTGTGGGCAGCTATCGTGAAAATTTAAAAAAATATTTCTATTTAAATTGTTAACTGAAGTACCAACTTTTTTTGCGCAACAGAACCATTCTTTGTGCCATCCGATTTCTAAGACATAGTGAGCCATGATGGTCATTCGTCATACTATGAAACTGGTTCCCGTATACCTCAATAAAGTCAAAGTTTAAAAATCATAACTATCAAATGAATAATTCGTTGATTAATGAATTCTTTCACATGAAACTTCATAAAATACTTCATAGAACATTAAACACGTGATTAAACATCAAAGTTGAAGAGAATTGGCAATTCACTTGATGTACCGATTTTAATAATGCCAATGTCTATGAAGACGCATTTAACAAGATATTATTCAGTTGTTATTATGTTGTGTTTTACTACTCTAACATTAAAACTGTTTATTGCATGTATTGTATGTTTTCAACATAGTTAGGTACTGTTCAAGGAATTAATAAATAAATCATAAAAGTAACGACAATTTTATTTCGAATTTTCACATGCTCTCGAGATAAAAATAAGCTGGGCCTTTTCAAAGCGTTTTTTAATAATATTAAAATGTATGATTCAATTATGGTATGACAACATTTATTTGCACTATTATTATTAAGATGTCTAGAGATAAAGGAGTATTCTACTAATACATTAAATTTTGTTTGTTTGTTCAGTACGCACACAAACTTATAAGATATTTTGAAGTAATTACGTACAAAACAATACAATAATTTACAAATCTTCAATCCTTTATATAATGTGAATTGATTTAATGTTAGTGTTTTAAACCGACACATTATTTTATTTCTTAACAATGTTACTAGACAAATAAACTTACAATGGTGTTTTGAGTGGGCGAGTCTTTAGAGGACAACCTAGGTGTAGTTGCCTACATAGACCAGATCGGCGATGTGTTGAAGAAAAGCCAGATAAGGAGTACTCTAAGCCGATGTGTCGTGGAGGAAGCACGAGAGATCTGCCAGGTTCGTAGAAAGTGGCAGTCTATTGTCTCTAGCTACCCCAATGGGAAATAGCCGTGAGATTATGTATGTATGTATGTATTACTGGTCACCACTAATATTGTGATCAAGTTTGTTATAAGTTGACAGCACTCAAATGAGAGAAATGACTGTTTCTTGTGTGAATATACTCTAATCAAAGATATTCCCGTTTATATTAAATAAAAAAATATATAAATCAAAGATAATATATATTTTGTTTCAGTAGGTAGAAGCTAGTTCCAGTTCCTGTTCCAAAATTATTACTACTTAAATAAGCTCATTTATATCTGTAAATTAATCCTTTCACGTCGCTGATGCTTGATAATTATGTAAATGTATTGAAATTGGTTTTGTTTTTGTCGCCCATACAAAATGGAACGTTTTTTGAGCGAGTTTAATTACGTAAATTATTTCTATAATGACCAAAAACTTGTTTAATCCATCACCCCTTATGCATGCCTATAGTAAGTACCTACATACAAAGCTATGTTTTAGTTACTTATTTTTGGGGACGTTTTAACGGTCTGATAGCGTTGGTGAATACAGACCTTAGTAGGTATATGAGTCACCCTTTTTTTTCCTTTGCCCTTTATTTACGATGGGCGTAGAATTACTATCACTACATAGTATAAAACAAAGTCGCTTCCTCTGTCCCTATATCCCTATGTATGCTTAAATCTTTAAAACTGCGCAACGGATTTTGATGCGGTTTTTTTAAATAGATAGAGTGGTTCAAGAGGAAGGTTTTAGTAGGTATTAGCATTGCACCCGTGCGAAGCCGGGGCGGGTCACTTGTGTCTTATAAAATAAAAAAATAATTCAATAAAATAACTTTCCTCTTGCATCAATCACACAATCCATCCATCTTTTCTTTGTTCTGCACCTCTTCTTATAACCTTCCACACTCATATCAAGCACTTGTCGTACAAGTTTACTTTTAGTATGTTAGTGCACACTTATTGCACACTACGTTAATTCCAAAGGCGTTCTAAATCGACAGCAGCAAGCTAGACAAATCACGGTTTTGCTGTAATGTCGCTGTTTCGCCAGACATCACGATTTTGTGACATCAGCTGGATGCATACAAATGGGGAATTAATTGTGTCTGTACGAGGACAATGTTACGCGATCGCGTTTGTTTTACACTATTCGATCCGAATTTTGTTGCATAATTTCTTTTAGAACACATAATAATATATTCGTTAAACGTTTGTGTTTGAACATTGGTTTGACGAGTTGAATTTTGCGGTTCTTTTATTTCAACCCCTCAGGGGTTGAATTTTGCAAAATCCTTTCTTAGCCTACACTGTATAAGCTATCTATGTGCAAAATTTTAAATCTCTAGACCCAGCGGTTTAGGCTGTGTGAGTGTCAGTTATCATTTTATGTATATATATAGATTTCGTCTAACACACATGAAAACACATATAATCACTTTTATTTGTTTAGGTTTTGGACTAAAACTCATCGATGTATTTTATTGCACAGTAGGCAGGTATTTAAATATTCTTTTAATATTTTTTAACTAAGTAGGTACATGGATAAAAATAAATAATAATATTTCCTTTCGCGTCAGAAAAAATCTGAATTTCTGAAGTTGCCGCCATTTTGATGAAATCATAAAAAATAAAAAGAGCAATTTGGTGCCTTATCTCAAATATTTTTTTACACTAAAACTTGTGGAATAATACTAAATTTAATTGAAAATGAAACAACATGAAAAACTTAGCCCGAAATTCTTTATGTTTTTTATTTTTTCTGCAATATAGACGGACACTTTGTGCGAACCTAAGGTCGTAACATTGTTACGAGCTATGGTAATTATGTAAGAAATGTTTATTGCTACTGTGAACGCTGAAGTAATTCATATCGTAGACTAACATAAATGGATCGCTGCACATAAATCAAGAACTGTTGTCGGGTTATCGGATTTCAAATTCCGTTCTTTGTAAACATTCATTTTATGACACATATTATTGAATTCATTCTCGATATTATACCGAGATTCCTTGTTTATTACATTAGATAATGCGATCTAAGCTGCGCGAGACCAGATGACATGTATAGTGAATTTTATTGTAGATTTTCCAGTAACTACTTCTCGGTACGCTATTGTACCTACTTAGGTACAATAGGATCTACTTAGATCTGGGGGCGGGCTGCCGCGGTTATCCGACTTTTTGTCATCAATCGGTACTTAGTACCTAGGTAATCTACACTAATATTATAAAGAGGAAAGATTATATTTTTTCTTTTTTAGTATTAAATAGTATCCGAAAGTATAGAACCGATTTACAAAATTCTTTCACCAATGGAAAGCTACATTATCAGGGAGTCACGGAAACGGGAACTACGTGGGTGAAACCGCGGGGCGCTGCTAGTATAAAAAATCGTAAATCGATGTGGGAGAGCCATGCTTCGGCACGTTTTTGCCGGCTCGACCGGAGTGATACCACGGCCTTACAGAAAACCAGCGTATAGCAATGCATTGCGTTTCGTTGAGTGAGTGAGGCAACCGGAGGCCCCAATCCCCCTCCCCTCCCTGAAACTTTTGTCTGTCTGTCCATCTGTCGGTCTGTGCACGCATCACACGGGAAAACATAAAAACTGGTTAAAAAGTGAAATACGACTCCGAAACGATAACATCTAGAAACTTGTAAAATGGTGTAGGTATGTAGGTGTCATATATTGTGACGTAGGCAACCAATATGAAGGAAATTTACAAATTCCCACGGGAACAGGAATAAACTTGATCCGCGTGCGTATAATGCCGCTAAGGACCCGCTATACGTGAAATAAAATAGGCAATAATAAAAAAAAGGAAATCATAGTCCTAAGTGGCAAACATTTTCTTACATTACAGTAAAGTTTAGATGCGATCTCGATCTACATATCGAGTGGTTGTTACAGAAATTATAATTGTAGTCCGTTAGACGGTTACACCGTTACCGAATCCGCCATTATAGCGTCGAAATTTAGGTACCGATTATAACGGCCGGCGCGTGCGCAGAGTTCGTTTTAATTATTTTTATGATAATTTTTAATTACAGAGCTTAACTTTGGTTTTATCAGAGTTGTATGGGGATATTAGAATGGTTTTAACACTTAATGCACATTCAGTCCACATAATAAAAACATTTTAAATCAATTGAAATGGAACATTTATGTTAGAAGAATTTACCTACAGGTTGAGCCCTTTTTACAAAGTGCAATTGTTTTAAAAAATAATATCAGAAAAGTAAAAATTTAAGAGAGTTTACCTACTTCGCAAGGCTTTAAAATGCTATTTAAAAAACGAGTAGGTAAAAAGGTCTTCAACAATGCTGCAGTTGCTATTCTTCTTTAAAATTAAACATACAATTACGAATCATCTATCAATAAAATCATCCCAAGATATTTTTACTGCTGAAGTGTTATCTTATAGTAGAAGATGCACTTAATATAGACTGTGAAGTTTTAGAATACGCAACAAGACTAGTGAAGTCATACAAAACTCACCAAATACTTAATAATATTTAGGTACATCAAGCAATAATAAATTATTAACATAAATTAAGCGTGCTAGCACCTATTTCATCACTATAAGGTAGGTATTGAAGTAAAGACGTGTTTGAAGAAGCAATGATTATACTAAAATAAATAAATCAGACATAATTCATTCACAAACGGATAATTAACTTTCAAACGTTTAGTTTTATATATTGATCTGCTATTCGTTAAGAAAGCGGTTTAATACGATTTGTTTATGTCATGAAAGCTAATAAGAGTGGAACGCTATTGAATACTTATATGGACTTTTTATCAAAAAAATATACAATATCACTATCAAAATTTGAGAAAATAATAAATACAGCTATAAATTATACATGTTGATTGGTAAGAAAGTGAAGCTTTCGATATAATAAATAATTATATAAAATTAATTCCTAATTAGACTCAGAAATCGAATTTAATTTGCGTAACGAAACTTTCCTTACAAAGCCTTTATAGACTGATTGCGAATTACCGATTTCTGAGGCAATTACTGAATTTCCCAAGTCACGTATCGAACTGGAACAGTTCTTGCAATAATTATTTATGAGTATACAACCAAAATTTGTGTGCAAAGATGTAATGCCCAATCTCTACGTTTGCTATGCATTTTCACTTAACCTATTAGTGTTCGGAGCTGCTCTCTAATACTCATTGATAGTTTAGTCCATAGTCTCGGGTCATAGAGACAGTGTTCACATTCATACCTTCTCAGAGAGAAAATGGTTTGGTACGTGCGCTGTTTTGTGGACTAGTTATCGAGGGTAAGTGGGTATCTACAGTGAACTGTATATCAGGGCTCTATATTTTACCTATATCTAAATAAGTAGGTTTATATTTTGTGTATTTTACATTAAACTTCTGTATTATAAAGAAGGGAACCGTGATATGTTTATTGAATGAATTGTTGACTAATTTATTAATAGCATCACAGCCCAAACGGATGGGTCTACGAACTTGAAATGTTGCATGAAGATAGGATTTTTTGAAATAAACATGTAAACACCGCTGGACTGGACATCCGCTAGTAGATATGTTATAAAAGTAGCAAACGAGCCGATGGTCATTGGCACCCATGGACACTTGAAACACCGAGTTTCAAACCTTCGAGAAGTCATGATTATAAATAATCTTATTAATTTGTTTTAGTAACTAACAAGGCATACGTATGAGTCCAGTGAAACACATGGTGAGTGCTGTCTTATTAAACGTTACCCAACATCTCCTATTATGGTCGTTTTAAACATGAAATGACTTTCCTAAAGAATTACGACTATTTAATATATCACCGTTTCATCCGTTTTCATTGTATAGAGCCTAACTCTATACACATTAGTCTCAAATGAAACCCCTATTTCAGACTCAAGGATTATTTCAATAAACGGTGAATAATAATAACAATGGCAAAAGTACTTAATTCTGTGATTTACTAAAGAGTACCGAGTCACGGAGGTACGGAACTAGTACAGAAACGGTAGCCTCTGGTCAGGTGGGGATATCTCCGTTATCACATTGGCAATTGGCTCCGCCTTCTCGAACTTAAGAGGCGGACCGCAAACATTCTACTAATAACATACGTGCCAGTACATAAATACGGTTACGCGTATATACGTGAACTTTTCACTAATGGGTAGCAGAGAGCAAATTATCTGTTAGATTTATGCCGTTCGGTTGTAACTGGCTATATTGTAAATTAATTATGCAAGAATGGTATTATTATACAATATGTAATAGAATAAGCGCAATTCCTGAAATAAGTTTATTCAGAATGGACTACTTAATCGATTTCAGCTATTTTTAATGTGTGTAAATTTTTTCCAAAAAATGAATTATAGCATAGCTGAATTTAGTGCTATATATGGAAATCATACTTATATACCTCTTTATTTAAGAAAATTGGTTAGACACAACTAATGTAAGAAGGCATCATATTTTTTTTTATATTATATACTAGTTAATTGGAGTGTATGGGGAATTGGCGCTAATTCTGTTAAGCGTTGCATATACCTACCTGTTGCTCGTAGCCCTGCAATACCAGTGTGTTTGTAACGATCACACTGGTTAATGGAATAGGAGACAGTTTGGTGACCGCCTGGTGGCATTATATCACGAGCGCCTCCGTGTCTCCGAGGCCACTTTAAACCTTTGCTCCCGGTTGTCGTGTGTTTACGTAAAATAGAAGTCATTAAGTCATGTTTGATACCCTTTTTGAAACACTTAGACTGTTATGTGGCCACTAGCCTCCATCCTATATCTTCCAAAAGCGTGGTGGTCTCGTGTTAGATATTAATAATAATGATAAATAATAAATTGTGGGACACAATTCACATGGTTATTTAGTCCCAAACTAGGCAGGGCCTGTACTATGGGCACTAAATAACTGATAAACATACTTAAATAAATATTAAACGGCCAGACACGAAGCCAACAGACATGTTCGAGTACACAAATGTTGGCCCCTAGCGGGGACCGAACCCGCGACCTCCGACTCAGAAGGCAGGGTCACTATACCAACTGAGCCAACAGGTCTGTCACCAGTGTGCCAGATTATGGACCATAATATGTCCTAATGTGCGAGATAAGGCATAGTTGTATTTAACTACAGGATGATGACGATGACACGTTGCTCTGAGGTGGATTTATATTTTGATGTTAAATTTTATCATATAAAATGAAACATACTCACTATATCTATTTATACACATATCGTGAGAAAAATAGATGTGGTTGGAAGAAAAGTACCCTAAATATCGATGATGGCGTATTTTACTACAAAGAAATATTCTTGTTTTAAAAAAAAGACATATTTTATACATTACCTGTTTTACCTCCAAACACGGCCTTTTTTATTTTATTTTTTTATTTTATTTATTTAGGACAACAAACAATTACATAAAGAGCTTACTTTATAATATTAACTAGCGACCCGCCCCGGCGTCGCACGGGTGCAATGCTAACACTAAAACCTTCCTCTTGAATCACTCTATCTATTAAAAAAAACCGAATCAAAATCCGTTGCGTAGTTTTAAAGATTTAAGCATACAAAGGGACATAGGGATATAGGGACAGAGAAAGCGACTTTGTTTTATACTATGTAGTGATAGTGATTAACGTATTACTAGCTATGTAACCAGCCCCGTTGTCCCCAAATTAACACAAAAACAGAGTAATCACCAAAAAGATGAATGCGGCAGACGGCTCATCGAACAACCTTCATCGATATGATTTTAGGATCGGGTATCAGAATAAAATTAAAATTAAATTAAATTAAAAATATCTTTATTTTCTCCACACAGTCCTTATAGATAACTCAATGAGTGTAGATACATTTATTAACACATCAAGAAGAACATTAGTAGAGACAGGAACCCAAACTAGGTAGAACCTGTGTCATGGGGTCCTGGTCTCCCTCCAACGGTTGGTAAGTTTTAATTTTTCAGTAGGAAATGTATAGTAGGAAAAAATTATCTACATAAAAGCTTGAAGGGTGTGGGGGTGTGTGGGGGTGTGTTGTGTGTGTATGTATGGGGGTGTGTGAGTTGTGTGTATGTGAATGGTGAATGGTGAGGAGTGATTGACGGGGGGTTGAGAGAAGTGGTTGGCCAACTAGCCCTACGATGCCTTATAGATTTCTTGGGATCAGACAGCTGACTATACCATAGTCAGGTGTCCACAAGTTGGAGTGTGAGTAAGTGTGTATTATTTCGTATGGGGGGGATCTGTATATGTGTGAGTGTACATGGGGACAAGGGGTGATTGAGTTGGCAGGATAATCGTTTAAAGTAAATGTCCGATGTGTCGTCACTCGTCAGCCGAGAACTAAATATAAATAAGGATAAACCTACACAGACTAACGAAAACCACATAATATCAGAAAACTACAAACAAAATTCGTCAAGTTCTAGTATAAGTTTTTTACGGTATGATTGATAAGATAATGCAAATAAGTCAATGCCAATGAAGTGATCATTGTATGATTTCATAATGCGCCACAAAGGCGTTCGTTCACCAGCGTTAGTGTTACATTGACGAAGTGCACCCACCCTCTATAAAAATACCATCTTTTTTACACTATTTAATCATGAAAGCTTACTGATATTTACTTAGTTGGCAGACAAAATTTACCAACTTCAGTTCGACAAAGGCTACATTTACTTTTCAGTACAAACAAGCGATTTGCATAACATAAAGCAAGAGAAATCTGCGTTTGAATAACGCAGTGTTCAATTATTGCTAAGAACTGACTATTCTTCGTCCATTCTATTAGTCATTTAATAAATTGTTTCATTCATTTCTATGGTCACCGTGGAGCTACAATGTCTCTATTATTTTACCAACCTAAAACAGTTACGGTTTCGTCTGGTAGACAGTGTTTAACTTTAACTTGCCTTATTTGTTTGTAGTTGTATGTATAGTTTTCAATCTATACAATATGTAACAAAATAAGCGCAATTCCTAAAATTAGTTTGTTCAGTATCGACGATTAAGTACCGATTTCAACTATTTTTGATACGAGTTATATTTGAAATTAAAGCATTACTTTAAAATATGAATCAGTTTATTAAAATCCAACATTTTCCTAAAGTTTGCCGTATGTCATTTCTTCCCAGAATTCGATCCTTATTAGCGACACTATCGAATAGTGTAATAATAATAATACAGGATGTATTTTTTTCCAAAGTTTTAGTTTTCATCAAAATCGGACCCGAGAGTCCTTTAACTACTGATTTAACCGTCCAACCCCATATGAAAAATTGACTCTGTATATTTTTTCCTTAACTTACCTAATTGAAGTCTTCGTACCGGCGTTTATTGAGTTCTTGGTATTTTTTTTATAATATACATTTATTAACAAAGAAAATATACATTGATTTACAATAATTACAGATAAAAAATGTCCTCCAAAGAGGAACCATGTGGGACAGTGCCCAGAAGACTGGCAGCATTCCCTCTCTGGATAGCTAGGCTGATCCTTTGACAGAGATAGCTGCCAGCCCTCTTGGTATTTAATGATTTTATTTTTCGCATATCCCGTCGGAAAAAGGCTAATCGTGAGTATGTACGCACCTTGTATCTGCAAGACCTAAAATGCGTATTTTTGCAATAAGTCGTTGGACCAATGCAAGCAATGACCAGAACCAATAAATTGTATCTACAAAAAGCGTTGCGGAACAGAACGTTACATTATGTGAATATATCTATGTGATGCGTACAGCATAATATCGTAGTAAGAATTTCGTAATAAATAATGAATTTGTTTCTTTTATGTTTTCTGGGCGGTTACTCGTCATTTTGTTCCAGGTTCTAGCTACTAGGTACATTAGTTTCATTTCAATACTTTCGTTCAAACGGCAGAATAATGACAACGTTATTAAACCTCCCTTAATTAAAACGAACGCGCGGCACCTACTTTTTAATTTTGATCGAATTAAAAAAATAAATAAGATACGGCAATTTTTTTACTAACAAATATATGTATACCGAATTCGGGATGGCCACACAGAAATTAGCTATACAGTACCTACACGTAACACGTACAATAGATAATGGAACGTTAACTTTCATTCAAATAAACACCTTGATTAAAGTGCTTAGGGTACCTACACCAATAATAAACGGGTCTAATGGTTCAGTTGATATAGTGACCCTGCATTTTGAGTCAGAGGTCGCGAGTTGGTTTCCCGCTCGTGGCCAACATATGTGTGCATGAACACTTCTCTTGGATTCGTGTCTGGGTATTTAATATTTATTTAAGTATGTTAATCAGTTGTTATTATAACCCATAGTTTGGGTACTTAGTTTCAGACTAAATACCGTGTGTGAATGTGTCCCACAAAAAAAGCAATATGTTCTTTCAATGGAAGATAAATTGATAGAATTAAACATTTTTATGTAAGCTTTACTTCCGGCGCGAAATATTAATTATTCAGTAGTTTAACATAAAAAAAGTGTTTCAAGTTTGTTACAAAGTAATTAATTAAACCGGTAGGGTTATTGCATCAAAGCGAGCAAGATAATAATTAGTTATAAAGTGGTTCAGAGAAGCTTTCTTTGTGGAACGTGTCTTCTCTACATCGATTAATATGATGCGCTTCATAAATAGCCGTCTCGCACTGTTTCCCTGACTACAGCCATAATACATGCACGTATACAAAGAAATGTGATGAATCTACAAATAAAAAGTTGAAAAATTCAACTGACATAACTAGAGGTACATCAATATCTTTGAAGGATCCTAAGTTTGAATTAGAAAGTTAAAAAAATAGGGCGTTTTTCACAAAACACGTCAATAAACTTTATTTATCGAATGACAAATGAATGAGATTGGTATTAGCACTTGGCTAGTCATGCACAGTGCACACTACTTTATAGTGCCACAAAGTAAAATTGACGCAACACTCTTGAGAAGAATAGCCACAGACAGACACGTCTATATTGTTTAGTCTTACAAATCTTACAATCATGCGAACGCCAAGTAAGCGAATTAAACTTTCTTTTGCCACTTGGCTATTGGAGCTGTCTTATAACATTTGCGATCAATCACACTAATTTTGTAGACCTAACTATGATGTTCTCGAAGCTTCTAGATAATTGTAAACTAAATATCAAAGTTAAATTGTTGGTCCCTTGAAAAAGTTGGTGGCTTGAAAAATTCTGACTGTTAAGGGGCCACTAGCTTAACACCATCTCCCAATCTGCGGTGGGCTCGCGTGGGTGATTTGTAGCCTACACTTCCTCATGTGTGAGGAAAGACCCTTAGATCAGCAGTGGGCTGTTACGGGTTGATGATGAAATATCAAAGAAAATGAGAGACAATTTATACACGGTTCTCCATCCCCAAACTAGGCAGAGCCTGTAAAATAAACATACTAGTATGTTACTAGTATGTTTATTTTACAGGCTCTGCCTAGTTTAGGGATGGAGAACCGTGTATAAATTGCCTCTCATTTTCTTTGATATTTCATCATCAACCCGTAACAGCCCACTGCTGATAAATGTTCAATACCCAGACACGAAATGATTCTAATATTTGCATGTCATATATAAAGTTTACGAAACCATTGAACAATGTTTCATTAATTATAATTTACCTTTTAGAAAATACCCGCGTCTTGAATATTAAACTTCTGGCTTTAAGGAACAAGAAATAAAACAATACTCGTAACATGAAGATATAAGATAATACACACACAGTATGTTTTTTTCAGTTTGTAACGGATATATATTTTTATTAAATTCAGTAATAAATAAACATAAGTAGGTACTTACAGGTACATGTTTCTAATAAATAATAAGATTAACGTGATAGGTAAGTAAGTTTTTGCAATTTTATTGCTTCTAAAATATCAATTCCTGGTTTAAGTACCTATATTTTAAAAATGAAATGTATGCGTGTTAATTGGCTCGCAAATTTTTTACTTGTTCCTAGAAAAAACTAACTGTCCCCTACTAGCTCTTGTACGTACGTTCAAAGATATATCAGAGTCATCAGATACATCCTACTAATATCATAAATCCTACTTAATACACACACCGGCACAATTAGCGGAACAGAAAAAAAAAGGAGAAAAAAGAGGGAATTTAGAACAATGAATGTAATTTTTAAACAATATATTATTTAAAATGAAACAACAATTAAATTAACATGTTTTGACATTCATTTGTAACACCATACTTAAAATTTTATAAAAATAAAAATTAAATTAAACAAAATGCATTTTTCTTCGATTTTTAATTATAGAGAAACAGCAGAAAATTCAAGATTTTCCAAAGTTTAACAACAATTTCAATGACTGTTCAATATCGAGTGTTTCCTCCTCGTGCTCTGATGAGGGTTTCCATCCGTCTGGGCATGCTGCGGATGATGTTATCAATGGTTTCTTGGGGCAACCTCTGCCATTCTTCAAGTAATGCGTTTCGCAACTCGTTGAAATTATTGGGAGGGGGCATTCTTGACTTTACACTCCTCTTTAGCAAGTCCCAGACGTGTTCTATAGGGTTCATATCGGGGGACCGTGCTGGCCACTCCATCACCGTTATACCAACATGGTTTAGGTATGTCTGTACTGTGCGAGCACTGTGAGCCCGAGCATTATCCTGCATTAGAATGAAGTTGTTACCAATATATAAGAGCGGTGATAGCCCGGACGGTTAAAGAGCCTGCCTAAAATCAGTGAGGCTCGGGTTCGAATCCTGGCATGTACCAATGAGTTTTTCAAAAACTTACGTACATATTTATCACTAGCTCGACGGTGAAGGAAAACATCGTGAGGAAACCCGCAGGTCTCAGAATTAATTCTGAGACATGTGTAATAGACCCGGTCCGGCGATAGGCTCACCACCTATCACGTTTAGGGGTCCAATATATCTCGTGAAATGTGGGTATTTCCAGTAATGGAATACCTCTGCCTACCCCCTCGGGGATAAAAAAGGCGTGAGATTATACTTATAGATTATACTTGTTACCAATAAAGGGGGCAAATGGCACAACATGTTCTTCTAAAATCTCCCTGATATACCGATCAGCATTCAGATTCCCGCCATCGACCACTACTAACTCCGTACGAGCTCCTAAACATATTCCTCCCCAGACCATAATTGAACCGCCGCCATATGCAACTGTATTTTCAAAATTAGACTGGATATACCGTTCTCCTTTGCGTCTCCATACTCGCTGCCTTCCATCAATTTGATTTAACATAACTCTGCATTCATCAGTAAAAAGAACCTGTCCCCAGTCGTCGAAGTCCCAATCACGATGTTCACGACCAAAGTGTAGACGGTTTGTGCGATGATGTCTCTCAAGTTTTGGGGCTTTGGCGGGCACATACGAGCCTATACCCACTTCTTCGAATCTTCTACGAACTGTCCGCTCACTCATCCTTACTGCTCGTACCTCTTCCAGTAAATTTCGAGCCTGCACCGCCGTTAGTCTCGTGTTCCGTCGGACTTGAAGTTGGAGAAAACGGTCATCCCTCCTTGAAGTACACCTTTTCCGGCCTTGTCCTCTCCTTCTCACTAGAGCATTCGTCAATCTGTATCGTTGGATGCTACGATAAATCGTTGATAACGATCGACGAAGGCTTCTGGCAATCGATCTGTAGGTTTGACCATTTCTCCTCATTTGATCTGCCCTAATGATTTCTGATGGCGTTAAATCAGGCATAATTAGATGCTCGTAAATTATCAATATGCGAAAAAACTCAAAAGCCTCAAAAACTGCAATTCAAAGCTTTTCAAATGGAATTCACGAACCTTCTAAAAACGGACAAGCGGTGGAAAAAATGAATCAATGAAAATTAAAACAAAAGAATGAAAAAAAGGGCAGTCGCTTAGTATTCCATTTTTAAATTAAAACCCAAATTTAAAAAAAGCTTGTTTAGCCGGCCAGTAACACGCAAAAATGCGTAAATACTCCCTTTTTTTTCTGTTCCGCTAATTGTGCCGGTGTGTGTATTATAAACGCGAAAGTTTGTATGTATGGATGTTTGTTTCTCTTTCACGCAAAAACTACTGAACGGATTTTGAAAAACTTAACAGTTACATAGCTTGTACATAAGAATAACACATAGGCTATATTTTATCCCCGTATTCCCACGGGAACGGGAACTACGCGGGTGAAACCGCGGGGCGCTGCTAGTAATAGATACTATATCAAGTGTAGCATAGATACTATATCAAGTGCAGTGAAACAACTCAGAAACTCGTAGTTATAATGTAACTGAGTGTAGAGCATTAATTATCTGCACTTATTATCGGGAGCTCTCTTTTTGCGCGATTCATGTGGGAACCAGCTCCAACAATATTATCGGAACTCTATATGAAGTCTACTATTATGATGCGATTCTGGAGGTTAAGGTTTCATATAGTATACTTTCTCTGCAAAGTTTTATGAACCGAATAAATTTACATCAGTATATGGCAAATTAGACCTGCAGATATAGCTGTTATAAATTTCTGAACTACGCTTTTATTTATTTTTTATGTAAATGGGATATGGCGCCGTAAAATGTAAATCTTAATTTCTTTAATATCCATAATCCAGACGCAAAACACCAATGTTTGTAAAAACAAGATTGTTAGAATAGAAAAAAATCTCATTTATGTCTGTTAGTAATACATATTTAGAAAGTCTTACCTAAGAATGCGTCTGAATCGAAGATCGTGTGAAATTCTCAAACGCCGGAACAATAGAACATATTTATGTTAAAATTTAATTATCTGCACACAAGTCCACTTTGTTTTAGTAAAACACTTACGTATCGGTTCCATTTAGAGAAAAAATAAAACAAATTAAATTTAAAAATGGAACATTACAATTTCATGCAAGGTCAACGAACTTCTAATCTAGTGATGTACTGGTGTTGAAACCGCGCGGGTTTTTTCGATAAAATTCGCGTGCGGTCCGGGATTGCGCGCGCTGTCTCGCTACCGCGTGTGTCGGCTAAATGGCAAGAGGGCACCTGCGCCGCTCATCCGCGCACATGTGCTTTCGTGGTAACGCACGGGGATGTCTGCTTCATTAAATTAAATTAAAAAAGTCGCGCTCGCGGCGATTATAAAACTCAGGCGGTTTGATGGTGATTGATCTATAATCGAATTGCTCGACTTTAAAGCCTACCTTCGGGCGTTTAATTAGAATTACTAGTTCCACTACATACTTACAATTGACCGTGCCCACGGTGTGCCTACCTATTTCAAAAATTGTTACTGTTCTATTATACAAAATAGATATATATTTATAGATAATAGATATTTTACTTACACGAGTTATACGGTATCATAGAAAAGTATCGTCGATAACTTGCCCTTTTATGTGCCGCAAGTAGTACCTCTACTAATTCGATAAAATTCTGCCTCGAGCGAATTGTTTAATAATTTGTCTATTAAAAACCGTTTTCAATAAAACTGTTTTATGGTGGTCCCGCACAAAAATATTGCATAACATAAACATGATTTATGTTGTAATGTCTTCATCGTACGAGACACGGGATAGCAATTGTAATTACGCTGATATTTTATTGAAATTCGTGTTGGTATTGGCTATTCGAAGCTATTAATAATGTTGATACTCCACGCCTTTTCCCCGAGGGGGTTGCCAAAGTTGCTTTGCTGTAAGTACCCACTTTCACCAGACAAGTTTATTTTTTTGGAACCCCTAAACCTGACGGTGAGTGAGATCAGGGTGTTGTCATACAAGGCTCAGAATCAACTCTGTTTCCTCAAAATGTTTTTCTCGACCGTCGAGCTATACTACTGATGAACATTAAGAAAGAAAAACTCATTTGTACACCCCTCACCAGAATCCGACTCCAAGTTTCAAGCAAGAAAGACTGGCTCGCTAACGACAGGAGTATCACTGCTCTACGAATAGGATTTATTTATTAGTTGTCAGTCATAAACATAAGTGAAGCACACTGCGGATTTAATAAAACAGATTGTTGTCATCATTAATAGCGTTTAGTATTACCTAAATAACATATTTTGTGTAGGTATCTGATAGTGCGCTGGTAGTTGCTCGTCAAGAAGAGCATAGCGAAGCCCAATGGCTCTACTTATCTTTTATCGAAGAGCGTCGTCGTTTTTTAACCGACTTCAAAAAAAGTAGGAGGTTATTCATTCGTAGCGTATGTTTTTTTTTGTTTGTTACCTCAGAACTTTTGACTGGGTGAACCGATTTTGATGATTTTTGTTTATTTTAAAGCTGGTGCTTCCCGTGTGGTCCCATTTTAATTTGTCCAGTTCTGACAATAGTATAAGTATAATCTCACGCCTTTCATCCCCGAGGAGGTAGGCAGAGGTATTCCATTACTGGATATACCCACATTTCACGAGATACATTGGACCCCTAAACGTGATAGGTCGTGAGCCTATCGCCGGACCGGGTCTATTTACACATGTCTCAGAATTAATTTAGCATCCATGATAAAACCATATGTCTTAAATTTTACATTAAGTATGTACGCGACAAATGGACGAATAACTCAATATCACGCCAACCGATTTTGATGATTCTTTATTTAACCGACTTTAAAAAATTAGAGGTTCTCAATAATACTGTATCTTTAGTATTATTTGTTGAAGTAGGTTGTTTACTCTTTACAGTTCTATGTTGTTTGAACCCTTTTAACTTGGGTTTGGATAATATCTACGAGATAAACAGATGCTTGGAACAGATTTCCTCCAGTCCAGCGCAATACGATAGCGAAAAACAAACGAAACTATGTAACCCAATTTAGTATTAAGTAACAATTGATTAAGAGAATATTGTGTTGAGGAGTTTCTTGCCCCGCTTCTTCTCCTCAACCATACATGCTGAAGCGGTGGAGTTGAAATGACGTTCAATAAGTGGACTTGTAAGTTCCTATTTTGAATAAAACATTTTGACTTTTGACTTTTTGACTTTTGACTTAACCAAATTAATCAAGATATGATGTCAATAGTGGACTCATTTCATTAAATAAAAGTATATTTAATGAGTAAGTTTTAATTGCATCGCTCTTATACTTTAGCTTTTATTGATATCTAAATAACCCCGATTTTGTCACTGATGATCATCAAAATTATTAGGGTACATCCAGAAGTCCGAGAAAGCTGAAATTTTGTATGTAATCAAGAATACAAACATTTAAAACTTAGAACTTTTACCCCCCAACCCCTTGGTCGTTTGTAGAAGAGACTTCCGCAAATTTGAGAGGTCTGAAAATTGATATAGAGACTCCCTCTTATAAATAAAAAACGTAATTCATGATTTTTATTTAGTACCTACTTAGGTACATATAATAGAATGAATCTTGATACCTGTCAAGTAACGGAATCCAGACACAATAGGGTTATCTATAGTCCTTGATCGCCCGTGGGACCGCTGATGCGATGGACTAACTTCCTAAATACTTACTGGATTAGATACACAGATTAGGGATATGGGCTATATGTATAGTCGACTATATTATTTTTATAATGCACATTTTATGATGCACAATCTAACTGTGTGTATGTACAATGTAGGTACATAATATATAATAACTGAGATTAATTTTAGTATTATAATATCTATGTATTTGATTTATTTATGATTTATGTACAATACAATACAATAACTCTTTATTGTTACACCAAAAACATCTATGTATCATATATTAATACAGAATAAATTAAAAAATCGAAACTCGACCATTCGGCTATTTCACCAATCTATTTCACTAATTTATGTAGTGCTGATATACAATAAAATTCTTGCACCATTCATGATGAGATGACAGAATGCATTATGCTCAATAGAAGGAGTTAGCGAAGACCTTTGACATTATGAGGTTGAAGCTAATTTAAAAAAGATATTGGCAGCGGTGGGATTCGAACCCACGCCTCCGAAGAGACTGGTGCCTTAAACCAGCGCCTTAGACCGCTCGGCCACGCTACCACTTGCAGCACATGTTGAAATAGGTGTAGTGGTTCCCTAGTGCTATCTCTTTCTATTTTGATCCGACCTCATTATCGAATACAGTTCAAACTAAAAATAAAGATAAGGGAGCTCTTCAATGAAAATAGCTGTGGCCTCGGTTTTATGAAGAGTAAATAGTGTTTTCAAATTGTATTATTATTAGTTCGGTAGACAAATAAGTGGGACAAAAAGTTCATAATAACTATAGTCAATTTTGTCACCATTTTCTTCTTTGGTCACAAATTGTCGAGTTTGTTGCTCTGTACGTAGGCATTTTATGCACATACATAAAACTGCAGACGTCATAAGATACAGTAATATATATACACCATTCATGTCCTAAACTGATTTGGCATGAACAAATGCAGATATTTCTAAGTAGTGACATAATACGCATTTGTTGTTTACATTTTCCATAGAAAGCAATAAAGTGTCTGAGCAGTGTTGGTTTACGAGGACCGTTGCGTTTTATCTTATTTAAATGTCAATTTTCACGAAACAGTGTAAAACAGTTATTCTTACCTAAGCAAATAGTGTTTGCATTCGAAATAGTGAGTACTGGCGTACAAATTGCTTGAATATTTATATATTTAAAATTGTAATGAGTTCTCCGTGTAGACGGCGATTCAAATCCAAAATTAATTTAATTCTGTAAGTTAATAAATTTCACATAGACACATCAACAGTCTAATAACGTCTAATAACAGTCTGAACTCGTATATAAAAATAAAGAAGAGTTGACCTAACAGTGCGGTAAAACAAAATTAATAATATATAAAATTAACTTTTTGAATGTTTATTTTCATTAGATGTTTTCTGATTTTTTTAAGGTTCCGTACCCCAAATGGTCCGATTCCTCGCGCTTACGAACAAATAATAATAATAAATATAATATAATATAATCTCACGCCTTTCATCCCCGAGGGGGTAGGCAGAGGTATTCCATTACTGGATATACCCACATTTCACGAGATACATTGGACCCCTAAACGTGATAGGTGGTGAGCCCATCGCCGGACCGGGTCTATTTACACATGTCTCAGAATTAATTCTGAGACCTGCGGGTTTCCTCACGAACAAATAAACAGACACATTTTAACAATTTAAATGTAACTGACCCTGTTTTACTGTTTTATTATTGTTATTGGTAATGATAAAGTACGTTAGACTAGTAAAGTCATAAAACTAACAGTATAATGGAAACATTGTATGTATGTATTTATAATTGTAGTAACAGTAGCGTTATTGGATGCTTTATTGGTGAAATTTCCTCATACTATTATATTAGTTCGCACTTCTATCAATACCCTTTAGAGGTGTAATTATGCGCTATTTAGCTAAGGTGGGGGTCATAAATAATGTTAGGGCTACTTACATGCGTTGGAAATTTGATTTAATAAGTAGATTTAACAAAACATGCCAAGTGAGAGTCGGACTCGCGCACGAAGGGTTCCGTACCATTATCTATAAAAACCGCAAAAAATAAATCAAGTTTGTTGTATGTTTTTTAGTACATATTTGTTGTTATAGCGGCAACAGAAATAACTACATCACCTGTGAAAATCTAACTATCACCAGCTATCACGGTTCATGAGCAAAGAGATTTAAATATAATAGGGCATAGAGGGGGCATTGGGATTTGGGAATATTTTCATACAAAATTCTGAAGCCTAAGCGTCATGTCCTTGTCATGTCAGTTAGTATGAACGCGATCTGTCATTCGGTCGAAATTGTACTAGACTTATTCTACTTGGAATAACTTTTAACTTCAAATTTTCCTCGCTTTGTCCCCTCTATGTATATATATTTTAATCTCTTTGTTCATGAGATACATCCTGGTGACAGACAGACGGAAAGCGGAGTCTTAGTAATATACATACTTTATTACGTACATACGTGACATCAAAAACCGACTTCAAAAAGATACATACTTGACGAATCGAGAACCTCTTCCGTTCTCGATTCGTCACGTATGTCTCTTTTTGAAGTCGGTTAAAAAAGAACAAAGGCAATCTTTATAAAAGGTATCGTGGCCCATGAGGGGATCGAACCCGCGACCTTCGCGTTATTAGCACGACGCTCTAACCAACTGAGCTAATGGGCCGATATGTTGGTTGGCGCAAAAATGGATGTAGAACAGAAGTAATATAATTATAGAGTGAATGATAGATGTAGGCTTTCTTTATCTGTCACAATGTTATTCGGGTGTATGTTCAGGAACTGTTAAATATGCGTAATTATTAAAACTAAATAAGAAATTTGTTCATTGTCCTTTTATATTTGCATGCGACTTTTTTTTAGCTGAACATGTTACCTCTTACACATTTCTTTATACTTTATTTCTCCATTTCTTTCTTCTACACCATGTCTGAAGCAAATAAAGATTTCTTATTCTTATGTGAAGTGCGAGAAGAACACAAGGCAGGTAGCTGTCATAAGATTGGCTTTCATCTCCGGAGTGTCATTGGGTACAATTTTACTCGACTACACAATAAGGAGAGTACAGTTTTCTGGTTTGAGTGCCTTTTACACGCAGTCACTTCACTTGATGTTTGTACTCGTATTGAATGCACTTTAGTCCTGAAAATACTAGACTTGTACCAAACAGCAGATTTTTGTAGTTTTTCTTACACACAATCAATGCTATTTAGTTTCATGGCAACATTCACCCCATTAAGAGGATTGCACACCGCCGCGGAAGCTATTGTTCCGCGACCTCGACCGCGCGGAAGGGCGGTTGACGTGTGCTAACTCTCAATGGATTTCACTGGAACCGCGTAACCGTTCTTCACTATACCTACACAGTGTGCTATTCCCCTATTTACCCAACTAAGGCGAAGAAGGAAGATGTGTTCCCGTTGTCAGCATTTGCCGTATTCCCATGATGGGGACAACGGGGTTATATTTTTAGCAGGCTATATGCTATGGCGCTTATTAAGTGAGATCTATGTCCAGCAGTGGACTAACATAGGCTGATGATGATGATTAATAGATTAGGTTTGACGGTACAAGGGTGATTGATTTTGAAGTAGGTTTTTTCCGCCGGTCTAGTTAAGTATGTTCCACCACTTCCACCATAGAGTCTACACTACTCAACCGAATTTGATGAATGAGGTATCAATAGGTTCTTTATTACGGTAAGTGTGACATAGACTATATATTGAACCAGTTTTTCTTGTCTATTATGTATGTTCCATCTTAGCCCCTAAACTACTTATCCGATATTGATGAATGAGGTGTTAATAGATTAGTTTTTACGGTACAATAGTGAGATATTGTAGATTTAGAATTAAGTTTTGTCTGCGGCTTCACTCGCGCCGCCGCCGGTCTATTTACCAATGGTCTATTGTAGCCCCTAAACAACTTTAGTCGATTTCGAATCGAATGAGACATCAAACGATTCATAATTATGGTCCGGGTGACATAGGCCTCAGTTTTCTGTAGTCGGGTTTTGGTTATAACCATTAATTTCACTTGTTATAGTTTCAGCTCATTAAGTAACACCTTTTAGAGAAATAAATATACGAATTATTAAGCGTCATTCTCTGTAATTGTTAATGACAGTGTTTATTTTGAGTGTTATATTAAAAAAAAGACGCAAGCGGTTTTAATGAGCGTTGCATAGATAAAATTATGTTACTCAGTTTTGCTTCTGTGATCCCATCAACGGTCATATTCGTTATTATTGATTATAGATGAAACATGATTATTCATTGCTCATTATTTTTACAGCGGTTGTTTGCTGGCGTAATGTGTAATAGGAGCCCGTAGCCTTGTTTGCTTCGGCCGGCATTTTATAATGACCCCCACCACAAACTATGTTATTGGATGAATGACGGTTTGTAGTGAAATAAAATTACAAGCTTGTGCGTACATCTGAAACTTTTGGAAGCGTATCGAGCAGGTAAAATAGATCTGATAAAATAAAATGAGCTGGCGAATAGGTATGTCCTTGTAATAAAACAGCTTTAGCTAAAAATACTAAATCAAACTCACTAAAGCCGGGTTTTCATGGGAGCGCGCCCGTATCTACGAGTTTCAATAGAACACCGTCAGATTGGTCGCCGTTTCTTGGTGGTCATACTGGCATGTCATACTAATATGACCAGTGAGAATCGCTTTTATTGGTGGTATTGCCTTCCGAGTACACTCGGGTCTCGTGTTGACATGATACGAGTAGCTACCAAGAAGAGACTCGGGCCGAGCCGACCGTTTAGAAAAAATCGGCTTTATTGTCAGCTCACATCTCAACGCACCCAAACCGAACCCAACCAAAGCCGCTGTCGCATCTCTATAGAAGGTACTACCTAGTTCCACGTTTCTCTCCACCTATTAGCACTACAAGCTATTTTTTAGTGATAGGTAGTTTTGACGCATTCAATAATCATCTAAAGTTAACACCGGAAGTACAAAATACAATTAAATATTGTACTTAATCTATATATATAAAAGAAAGTCGTGTTTGTTACACTATATTTATAACTCAAGAACGGCTGAACCGATTTGGCTGGAAATTGGTGGGGAGGTAGCTTAGAACCAGGAGAATGACATAGGATTAGGGAATCCAATCCCGCATCAAAATCGCGATCCCGCAGGCCTGCGGGATTGAGGTCATCAATCCCGCGGGATTTGCGGGATTGAGATTTTTTAAAATATTGTTTTGTTATGAGTAGTTATTTTAAAATAATTTAATTAAAGACAAGTAAATTTTAATTTTTTACATACAAACATAATAGGGAATCCAATATCGCAAACGCGGGATCTCGCATTTGCAAAATGCCGCACCTTTTATGCAGGATCTAAAATTCGGGATTACCCTTGCGGGATCCTGCACGTTCCCGGGATTAAAAATAAAATAAATGAGCTCAGACAACGTTCTGATTAGTTTTAAGACCCAGTACTGCCTCAATAATAAGTGTTTTAGAAACTTTCCCATGGACCTCGTGCGTGACTTTAGCATTTGAATGAAAAAAATATTAAGTTTTTAATTTACAATAAAAAAAAAATTGTTTGTGTGAATCCTGTTTCGGAACGGAACGTTAACCTCTCAAACCAAGAATCATAGACAGAATTGAAATACTAGAGCTATGACTAGGGATTACCCATCGGCACGGGAATACTTTATCATTAAAATATAATTTCTGCGAAAGTATTGTTCAAAACAACAGTTTTTTCATGCCCCTAAAACTAAAAAAAAAATTCTATTGTCAATACAAATCTAAAAGACAGCAGGCTGAAAATTGTATTAAGTATATCGTTTCTTAAAAGAAACTGATATTTTCACCTTTGAAGCTAATTAAATTCAATTGTTGTTTAGTAATTAGTAGTAACTCCTACCTATTACCTAATAATAATTATAATAATATTTAGAAAAATCTCAATCCCGCAAATCCCGGATTGATGACCTTTATCCCGCAGGCCTGCGGGATCGCGATTTCGATGCGGGATTGGATTCCCTACATACATACATATGCTCACGCCTTTTATTTTTATTATCATTACTATTAATAAGTACGTATTTATCACTAACTCGACGGTGAAGGAAAATATCGTGAGAAAACCCGCAGGACATGTGTAAATAGACCCGGTCCGGCGATGGGCTCACCACCTATCACGTTTAGGGGTCCAATATATGTGGGTATATCCAGTAATGGATTACCTCTGCCTTCCCCCTCGCGGATAAAAGGCGTGAGATTTTTTTTATAAGTAGAGTTATTTAAATACTAATGAACAATTGAAATCCATTATGCTTTAAAAGTAAAAATAATCAGCTATTTTTAAGAAACGATCTAGTTAATACAATTTTAAACGTTTTATCTTTTAGATTTGTATTGACAATTAAACATATTTATTAGTTATAGAGGCATGAAAAAACAGTTTATAATTTTTCCAAAAAGTGTTTTCCATTCAAATGTTAAGTCACGCACGAGCTCCATATTATGAAAGTTGTTAAATCACTTATTAATGAGGCTGTGCTGTAATCAGAACGTCGTCTGAGCTCTTTTTCTCAATCCCGCAAACGTGCGGGATCCCGCACGAGTAATCCCGCATTTTTGATCCCGCAAAAAAGGTGCGGGATCCCGCAAATGCAGGATCCCGCGTTTGCGGGATTGGATTCCCTACATAACGCTCCCTACGGAACGCGGGTGTAGTAACAATATAAATTAAACATTCATCATTTTTTTGGTGTTATTACTTAGCATTTGTTTTTGTATTATTGGGAAGGAGAAAATGGTGCATTATTATGTCACTGACAGCTATTTATTGAGTGAGAATGCAACGCCGCTCTATAGGAGACCACATTTCGAGTTGAGTTATCAAATTAATAATAGGCTGACGTGAGGCTACGGGATTCGCCCCTGGTTTAACAGCGGCTACTTTGTTATTAATAATAGATTAAGTACCTACCATGTTCTTGTTTGTGAACATAGAATTTTCACACAGATATGTAATCGATTTATTCTAAAGTTTTTTCAAAATCACTGTATTATTTGAACGGGTCGCGGAAAAGCGCAGGGTGCAATATTACATTTTGAATTTTGATAATGTACAAGTATTGTACAATGTACCTAATGTACAAATTGGATAATGTATAATTAGAAATTTAAGATATTTAGGTGTTAATCTAACTCAATAACTCTACATGACAGTTTAAGTTACAGCAAATCAAGACTTCTACGAAGTTTTCATCGAATTTCATTTTTTTTTAATTAAATTACAAATACTACTTAAATCATGACAGGATATGCAAAGGTGACTTTAAAAAAAGCCCCTCTATTGATCTACCACCATCTGCGCATCATTAATCCCTATTGTTCACTCGCAGACAATTATTAACGAGAAACTATGTCATAATTATTGTAAAGATCGCTTTTTGTCGGCCCGAGTGTGTGTGGCGATCCACACGGTACCTAACATTCAACTTGGTCCAAAGTATTAAATACGTCTAAATCAGAATATCGTACCTTGTATCAAATTCTTAAGATATTCTTAGGAGAACTACGTACACACGGTGTCACCGAGTCCACTGTGTGACGCTATAAAAAATCGGTCCATGCATCACAATTTGACTATTCCAAGAATTGTATTTAAATAAAAATAGGTATACTTATTACATAGTAGTAGGCTCCCATTGGCGTTGCTCACGGTTTTTTTGCAAATGGCCAGTAATACCCACCTACCGCTAGAAGTCCAAGATAATTATTATCATGAGTGTCAGTGACGTCTCGTATTTCAGGCACAATTTTATACATCCCGTAGATTCGGTCCCGTATTTTGACCTTATTCAATGTAAGTATTGATGCAAAATCCATGGGATTATGATTCGACTTGATCATTTCATTTGTATTGACCATTTTTAACTAATCTTTCTTTAATATATAAATAATAACGTAAAATAGGTAGGTACATATTTTTCAGTTATCTTGAGTTGTTGTTACCACATTAGGCATTTGTCCTTCACACACACAATCAGAAGAAATTTGTCAACCTTGGTCAAAATCTTTATTTTTTTAATTAAAAGTAGAGACTTATAAGTCAAGTAAGAGGTGGTATCTACCTCATGTGATTAATACACATACACATAGTGTTAGCGGTCGGTTACGCGACGGTGTGACAGGCCGCCGCAGTGGACGAATTCCCACACCCATCACAATAGGTGTATCGCTTTAATTCGTAGGTTCTACACCGCATCGGAATTTCATCAGTGGCTGCTGAATTCGTATTGTCTATAGGATGTTCAAGATGTATTTTACACTATTTTTAGTTGCAGATTCGTTCTATAGCTACTACTTACTTTTTAAAATGTACTCGTACTTATTAAAACGAAGATTACAATAGTGCAACTTTTATGTATAATTTATGTACCTATAGGATGAAAGACTGGCTACCCATAGTACAGGGAATCCTATTTTGGGAGCCAGGCAACTAAATCTATTAAACATCATTTGTAACATAAAATGTTTTTGCTTTTTTAAATAAATTTTATTATTATTACTGTAAATATAGTAAATATATTTCGAGTTTAGAGTCGATTTCATTCAGAGCTCCAGATTCTAGACATCATAAACTTTCTCAGTATGGCTTGCAATTCTCTAAATTCCATCATTTTCTTTTCATCGTTCGGGCCGGGCTGACGGGAAGCATCAATTTTGTTTACCTGAGTGAGACGGACGTATCATCCGAGATCGCACTAGGTATACAATTGTATGGTAAATCGCCTCAAACTCGCCCGTCTTGTTATTAGTATTTTTATAGAATTTAGTCGAAGTCAATTTAGTCGATTTTGATAATTTTATAAGTATGGGTAATGACACCAAACAATAAGAAAAAGGAAGATGAAAATATGATGAGTCGATTTCGTGTCAAATAATTTATCTAAGTATGTGCAAATACTTATTATCGTTTGTGATAAAATTTAGGTACTTTATCTTTTCATACGTACCATATTTTAGTATTATTGATCCACCCTAATAAATTTCCGTTAATGACATTTTACAATAACTGATAAAGACAGCATACGATAAAATGTCCACTATACTTACAAAATTAAATATGAATACAAAACTCCAAATTTATACGAAAAAAAGTAGTAATTAATAAAGTGTTATAAATGTATTTAGTCTCCCATAGATTTTTTTTTTTGTAAACTCACTTATTTTGTCCATAATTATGAACATACCTTACGCTATCGTCACACCTCGTATGTGGAGCAATGTTACGTTTCATCATACAAAAACATAAGCATAAACCATAGAATGTTATAGACAATCAGATGGTTATAATTAAAAAATATATTCCTCTGCTTTTGATACGTTTACTAGGTACCTATAAAGTGCAAGTACTTATACTACAGCTTTAGCTAAATGTCGATTTTCTGTAGAAATGTAAAAAAAGGTCGCGGCATGTGTTTCCTCTCTCTATCTGTCGTCTACCTTTCCCATTACTACAAGCTAGGTATCATAGTCAAAGTCAAGATGTTTTAATTTGATGGGGGGGCTTATACCTAAGTCCACTTATTAAAAGTCATTGCGACTACACCGCTTCGGTATATGTATGTTACCGGCAATTTGTATAATCCGGTATTATATATAATCCCTAGGGAATATATATAATGCCTGAAACGTGCTGGTAATGTATGAAATATTATTTATTTCATACTCTACCTAGGTATTATATATAAAACCTAATGCGCAGCCGGTAATGTATCGAATGAGTTCATGTTTTCAATGTTTTAATATTTTCTTGCACAGGACCAAGTGAGTTAAGAATAAATAAAAAAATTTGAGTACTCAATTTTGAGTAGGCAATAAACATTCTTATTATTTTTACTTAATTATTTGATTAATTACCTACTTCTTATTTATGACATTATTTTGAACAATTTAAAGAGTAGTGATAGCCTTACGGTTAAAGAACCTGCTTTACATGATGATAATCAGTGAGGCTCGGGTTCAAATCTTGGCCTGTACCAATGAGTTATTCAAAACTAACGTACATATTCATCATTAGCTCAACGGTGAAGTAATAACTTCGTGAGGAAACCCGCAGATCTCTGAATTAATTTTGAGGCATGTGTAACAGACCCGCGGGTGTATTCACGGAGATTCGATATTCGCCTCGGAATCGGAAAATCTGTCGAAAGGTTTCGAGATGGGCTATTCACAGATGTCTTATTTGACATAAGGATTCGACAGATTTTTCGCTTCCGAGTCGAATATCGAATCTCCGTGAATACGCCCGCCCGCCTTTCACGGTTAGGGTTCAAATATTCTCGTAAAAAGTGGGTTTTTCCAGAGACGGATTACATCTGTCTACCCCCTCGGAGATAAAAGGCGTGAGATTATTTATTTGTTAATTGTTTTATTATTGATCAACTTTCACTATGGGACAGACTTGACCACAGCAACTTTATTTTTCACTTTACCATACAAATCAGCTGAGCGCTGGGAACGAAATGTACTGAAATGAGAAAGATAAAGTTGCTTTTTTCAACTTAGTCCTATAGTGAATGTTGTTCCGAATAATGTTTCTAACAACCCACTTTCGGCTTGTAAACCTCTTTTTGTTACCCACTACAGTTAGTAAGAGGTAATCTACTTTTTTGAGAATTATTATAAAGAATAATTTATTGATTAAATAAAGGGTCATTAATTTACCCATCAAGACTTAATTATCCTGCAAAAAATGCCAACCCATTAATAAAGATTATTTTTGAGGAGCAGCATAATCGGTAATATAATAAAGTCAATTTTAAGCAAACAGCACATCTTTCATTGGTCCGTCATTTCATACGTAGGTAGGTACTTAGATAACATTGATAAATAGTACAGACCAATATCTATTTATTTTATACATTGCCGGTGGCCAAGTAGGTATTCTATATAATCCCGGGGCATTCTATATATTACCTAGGTAGAGTATGTAATGGACATTAATATTAATAATATTTCATACATTGGCTGAACGCCCCAGGTATTACATATATTGCCTAGGGATTATATATAATACCTGCATTATAAAGATTGCCGGTAACATTGCCGTATACCTAGTAGAGAAAAAGAAGCGGGGCAACACAATTCTTATAAACGATCAATACAGTACAAAGTACAAGTTACATGGTTTTAATGCATACTTTACAAACTTAACATTACAATCAACATAAAGGATAATCTGAGTAATGTTTTGGTTATAAATACACTAGCGGACAATCTTCACTTCATTCTCCTTGGACTCGCATTTTAACCAATACATACATTCATACATTTTTATGTTATTTTCATGTACCTATAAACTGTAGTATTACTGGAAAGTTCCATCAACATTCGATTACTTATTTATAAGGCAAAGACTAACAAACATCCATCCATCCTCGCAAACTTTCGGGTTTTATTAGGTACTAGTAGAATAGTAGATTTTTTTAAGACCACTATATTTGCGAGCCGAGCCATTTCTAAAACTTTTGAACTCTGTTGAAAGACTGCCAAGAAATTAGTGCAAGTGTTGAGATGAGAAGATCACGTAGGAGGAGTTGGGTTTAGCTAAAAAATAATTTAATCGCTGTGTGTTTAATCAGTGATCTGCTTCATATAACGTTTGTTTTAAATCACTGTATAATTACTATGTCTTTAGCGATTCTGTTCTCACGCGGATATTGACCTCGTTGATAGTTAAACTGCTGATCAAAGATTCTGATCTTCTGACAGGTAGCCTAGATCTTCTTGAGAGGGTTCATGTGGGTGATTATAAATTATATTCTCAAAAATTACATGCGGCTTATCAGTAGGCTGTTACTAGTTTGCTGTAGTGTTTTTCTGATGAGATAAAACACCTAATTTTAAAATAATATTAGTATTATTATACGATAGAACAGAACATAAGATAAATAGATTGATAATTATCAATCCAACTACTGAGTATGTTGATACTATATTATTCTATTCTGTGATTTTAATCACAGGTAAGTATAGGCAGGTATTGTTAACAATGGATGCGGATCCCCTTATTGACGTCTCGGGGTTGTTATACAAGGCAGTTAAGGTGAAGTACTATTGCTATTCTGTGGTTAAGAGGAGGAGTAGATGCATCTAAGAACTTACAAATCGTTATCAAAAATAAACTTTACTGTGTTTGTTCTCTATGCGTTTATAAAGCATCGAATTTTATGCGAAAAAACTTTGGGAAGCTGTGGAGGGAAGGGAAGGAAAACTTTTTTTTTTATTTACGTAACGCAAAAATCGAGATCTGCGCAATTCCCATGGAACGGCAATAGTTAACATATTTTTCCGAAAGGGCGAAACAGGAGCTGCGCGAACAGAAAATAGACGAAACTACGTACTTATTTATTCACACGTGATGGCTTCACATACTTATTCATCGTTTTCCAATCATGAGTTTAGCGCTCGGAATTAGAGCCTATTATGTCAATACCTAAGTATATTATGATTTTGAGTTTTGAGGTTGTTGTTAATAATAATAATAAATTGTGGGACACAATTCACACATGGTTATTTAGTCCCAAACTAGGCAGACCCTGTACTATCGTTACTAAACAACTGATATACATACTTAAATAAATATTAAACGACCATACACGAAGCCAACGGACATGTTCATGCACACAAATGTTGGCCCCGAGCGGGGATCGAATCCACGACCTCCGACTCAGAAGGCAGAATCACTACCAACTGAGCCAACAGGGCCGTCAATGGTAGGTAATAGCTTTATGTTTCTATATGTCTAATGGGGTCGCATAAGCCTTTGACTTATGGTGACCCCGTCCCAACAACTGCAATTATCTCGAACAAAAGTCACCTACTGTTCCACAATTACACAATTTTATTAAGTAATTGTAATCTTTATTTAATTTAAGAGCTCTCTGCCACAATTCTACGTCGATGATGTTTACTCGTAATCAGTAATCATTGTTGTATCTACTACATATTGAATACAAGCAATCAAACTCTTTTATTACAGTAGGTAGGCAGTACCTAGCACTAGTAACGGTTGAGATATGTAATTTTGTGTGAGATATTCATCGGCCCATTAGCTCAGTTGGTTAGAGCGTCGTGCTAATAACGCGAAGGTCGCGGGTTCGATCCCCTCATGGGCCAAAATCGTTGTTTTTACCTGTTGACACAGGACCTATTAAAACCCCACCGCACAGTGTCACCCTCTGGACGACACTCCTATCTCGAACCCACTGGACTCATCATACAACTGGCCATAATACTTGTATGGTGGGATGCGTATTTTTTACTAAAACTATAAAAATAATAATTTCACGTATTTTATCCTTGAGAGGGTCGGCAGGGTATTCCATTTCTGGTTAAGTAGGTCCACAGACCTGAATCTCGTATATTCTTTGGACCCCTAAACGTGATAGATGGTGAGCCAATCGCCTAAACGGGGCGGTTACACATGTCTTAGAATTAATTAAAGGATCTGCGGGTTTCCTCCCGATGTTTTTCTTCACCGTCGAACTAGTGATAAATATGTACCTACGTATGTTTTTAAAAAACTCATTGGTAGGTACATGCCAGGTCTCGAACCCGAGCCTCACGAATGAGAAGTTGGTTCTTTAACCACTAGGCTATCACTTCAGCGAATAATGGTGTTGCCAGACACGAGATACCTTCTTTATAATCTATAATATATGTGACGTTGTTCTTCTTTAAAACGAATACGGCCACGGCGCTTCAAGTAAAACATTTAAATCTAAATCTAAAATTGAGGAATATGTTTTAAACAGTGTCTTAATTTAAACTCAGTTTTGTAACAACTCCGATATATTCGCAGGTGATAGAGATAATGAGTTTTTACCTGATGCAGTATAATGCACCGTTCTATGATAACACCGTATTAGTATCTAAGTGACATCTTTATTTCAGTATATTTAGTAGTATATATTTTTTTAAACAATGTCTCTTCCTGTCTGACAAACGAGATCTATATTTGATGATACACCGTTTCGTAATTGGTTATAGATTATACACAATTAAAACAACAGCAATAAAAACAGCTTTGAGTATTAATTTCTGAACGTTGAATGACTTCGTCAGTCGTCAATTGCTGATGATTTGTATTATTTTTTTGCTAGATCGTTTATCAATCACTTGCTAACGAAGCTAACTATGATATCTTCAAATAAAATTGCCATGTTTCTAAAAGAATACGCTTTATCACCGTGACTTAAAAATCCCACGGGTTCATGTTTCGAGTAACATACAAGTACCTACATAAGTTGAATATCAATAAACTGCTAATGTACCAACAGACAGACAGTCCATCATCTTACTTTTTATTACTAACGTCAATTATTATCAACTCCTTGACATCACAGCTTACTACTATTACTATAATTAATTTAATAATGCGATAGCCTTTCTTATTATGGTTTATTATATATATAGTTACAGACTTTCAGATACTGTGGCAAACATTTATATCAATTATCTATACGCGCCACAGCCTAGCTCGTCAGACCCAATGCGCGGGATTGTTGACAGTTCCTCGTGACGTCACGCGTAGAGAGGTAGTTCCAATAGAGTTGCTCTAATCGATATTTATTGGCTAACACTACCTACCTACTACTGAAGTTTTATTAGGAATAAAACGGATCTAAATAGAAATTGATTTACATATTTATGAAGTGAAAATACTGTCATCTTATATCACTTTTACTGAATATGGCGCGTACCTATTGCATCTCGCAGACAAATATTGCGCATATAAATTCATTAATAATTTAGTTTATTTTCTTACTTACTATCGATTCCACAGAAATTGAGACATGAATCGTAGTCGTTGACCGTAAATAAGTTAGTTTGAAGTAATCACTTCAAAACATAATATTATCGTTATTACCAAGTCATTATAAGTAAGTAACTTTATACGAGTAGGTATCTATAATTTTATTGCAAGAACATATCACATTGAATTACTGAATATATGTAGGAGGTATTAAAATAACATTTCTATAACATTTATAATTAAAGCTTTCCGTATATTTATTACGTTATCTATAGGTGAGGACTTTTAAATTATTGTGTAAAATTCTAGAATTAATGATTATATCAATCCAACTGGTGCATCTTCATATAGGTTTTGTTGATCGCTAATCGTTATGTAAAATAGAAATTGTGAAAATAATATGGATTTATACTCACTGCATTTTATTCAAACGATAATTCCACGTCGTCTATCTAATAAGTAGTCATCCAAAGTTGTTAAAAAGAAACACTCGCATTGCTTTAACCCAATTCGTCAGAACGTGAAATGTAACATCTCGCATCAATAAAATATTATAAATACCACAACGTCGAGAAGATGATTTAAAACAGCAGTTTTTAATTAAATCTGAAGATGGTGAAAGCGATCGAGTTTTAAATTTGAGCCTATAAATAATCTCGAGAACTCGGCACGATCAAAGGTCCTTTGCTTACCTTGGTGAAGATCACATCGATATTGGAGCAATTACTTTTCCTTAACCTTTTATAATTAGCTTAATTGGTTCTGGTAATAAGATTACGAGAAAAAATAAACCAAAGGTGAAGGCGAATTTCGGCATGGAATTTTCTGGAGTTCGATCACTTGTCTAACTAGATCGTTTTGCCTCGATCGTTTTACCGTTAGATTCTCGTTGCTTTGTTTATGTTATCACTTATCATTACAAACAACACAAAATCTCACGCCTTATATCCCCGAGGGGGTAGGCAGAGGTATTCCATTTCTGGATATACCCACTTTTCACGAGATATTCTTTGGACTCCTATAAACGTGATAGGTGGTACCTATCGCCGGACCGGGTCAGTCACATACATCCGTACTCACAAACTTTCGCGTTTAAAAATATTAGTAGGATTCACAACTGTCAAATTCCAGATTTCCAGAGACTGTATTGAATTGTCTTTGTATCGGATGCAATGGATCTTGACAGGTGAGTACTGCCTTCAGAATTTTTTTTAATTGAATAAATCCGTGTAAAATATTCGTTATTCTTAACGGTTTTAAAAAAATGCTTCAATTTGTCTCCGATAATGGCTTTACAAGGCTGTAAATTTTAATTTGTTTGATGTACAAAATATTTAACACTTTCCTTGCCAGAAGTATGATAAGTGCCTTATCAAAGATAAAGTTTAATTTCTTGGTTTAATTTCCTCTCAAGCCAATAAAATAAAACACAATTGACTTTTAAATGCTACGTGCCCATTGGAACCTAGCGGTGCTTGACGAATTAAATTAAAAATGTTGTTGTGTATGACCATTTTGAGGACTGCTAATGTCATGGTTTGGTGATACTGACAGACAGTCGCCTCACTATGGGCCAGAAGGGTGCGTAGCGTCTCAAAAATAGGTTTTGGAAAAGATATATTTCAATATTCAATTTAAGGAATAAGAAATGTGTAGGATACCTAGGTCATATGACACAAGCGCTGCTCGCGTAGTTACAACTCATTGCGTCATACATAAGATGCTAACACGAAAACATTACCCGTTGACTTCTTTTTTAATGTTTTCGTCTTTAGACTTCTTTTTTGCTATTTTGATTTGATGATCTTCATTTGTGTGTGATTCTACTTGGGCAAAATAACAATTTATGACCAACTTCAAAAAAGGTTATCAATGAAAAAAATTTTTTCCTAAATTATCTATTTCCTTTTACAAATAGTAGATATTATAACAATTTTAAGTTACAGCAAACTACAAAGCTTGTTTTGTTTTTGGGGGTTTTAATACCTATCTTTTTATGATTATGATGAGTACCTAATGATATTGATTTATCAATTTTATCATCTATCTTCCACAGATGGTTAACTGTTTAGAGATCCATTATCATTCTACACATTATATTAAATTAAGCAAAAATATGAAACGAAAAAAAGCAGTTATTGTTAACAAAACAGTATTTATTTATAAAAAAATATTTTCTACACATTACTTTGCATTCAAAGTCTGAAAATATTAAATTTACAATAACCTAGGTAATCCGATACAAAATTCTTGAAAATATACAAAAATGAGTTTAAAATACATAAATTTATGTTATTATTGTACGCCAATAAATTACGTAACATCATATAGAAATATTTATTATATAGACATTATTATTAACTTTTGAGCAAATATCCATCGAACTCGCAGCCATTGTTGTATGTTTGGCCACTACACAAACTAATCCTCATAAAAGAATTAACTAGTAATATTTTTGTAATATGTCTTCTTAAAAATAACAATTCAATAAATAAATTGAGCCTCTTATTGATACCAAGCACCATAATGTTAATTTCAATACATTTTTCTTGAAATATTATTAAGAATTTAATTGCACAACCGGCCGGTTATAGAAATTTACAAACTGTGATTATTATCACTACGTAATATTTATTTACACTAATATATGATTTTCGACTTATCAAAGAAATAAATCGATAATAATAAGAATAATATAAGTTTATATTTATTTATATAAATGATTAATTAATGTTACCTAAAACAATAAGGCACGAAAATATTTGCAGGTGGGATGTGTTTCGTTAATTTTTAACTATCATTAAGGTCCGGTTTCTTTAGCGATAGAAAATAATCTCGATGAAAGATGAATAGAGTGTGCTCTAGAACATACAATTATTTGGAAAAAAAATCCTGCTTGATAGATTAAAACACCTTACATTACTTAATGGTTATTATGAGGTAAAATTCGGCAACTTTAAAATCTAGTGGTATATTTTATACGTATATTTTACTGTCAATCGAAATTCTTTCATACAGAACAAAATATAAATAATATTAATAATAAAATGATACATACATATTTTACAAGACATCTAAATAAAGAATAAAAATTTGGCTGAAGTCTATTTACAAAACGTTAATATTTATTCTTTGTAATTTAGCATTCGACAGAGTGCATGTATGGCGTTTCATCTAACTGTGTGAGAGAGGCCGCAGACGCTCTACCGTCGCGTCCGGTAACTATGGAAATAACGCTTCTATGCTCAGAGTCACTGTCTCCACTCAAAATTATATTGGTCTCACCCATGAAGCCAGAATCAATCTGCTCATGACCCAACTTGTTGTGGAAGTCGTAACTGTTAATTCCTAATTCTGCTAGCATTTGCTTAGACTCGTCAAAGTTGCCAAAAAACACCGAGTCGGTCTCAATGCTTTCACCGCCAGATTCGCTACGGCCATCGCAAATAGATTCCATGTCATCCGTGTCCGATTCGATGTGCTGCAAAATCGGCGTTCTTATTACAGTCGGAGGAGGCGGTACTGCGGTTGGCTCTGGGATTTTCGGCTTCAGTTGCATCAAGTAGTTTGCTCTGCGCTTAGATTCGTTTGAGTCTGTACTCAGATATCCAGAGTCTTCCGTTCTGTATAATTTCCTCAGATCAGTTCGCCGAGATCTTGTACGATTCGAGCGGCGTGCTGAGCGTCGCGCATTTAGGTTCTCTCCTCTCAAGTATTGCTGATATCGCTCTCGCTCTTCAGGTGTCCTTCTCTTTTCTGATGGACTACTTGCGTTGAATTTCGGTGACAAATCTGCACCACGTCTCTGTTTTGGCATAACTGGTGGCTTGATATCTTTTTGTCCTTCAATCTTTCTTATTATTTCAGATGTTTTTACGGATTTTACAAGCGCTGCTAATTCATGGCCCGCATAAGGTACGCTTCCACGTCTCTCGTAATAAGGCATGTGCATTTCATCATCTGAACTCTTTGCTTTCGCTTCATATATTTGTCGCAGACTACCGATCTTTCTTGTAAATATCGGTTGAGGTATACTCCTGATATTTCCACATTCATGTGGTATAGATTTGTGTTTAAAACTACCGCCGGATTTCAATAGAATCTTTTCTACACGTTTCTTAGCTTCTCGTTTAGGCTTTCTGTCAAGTGTGTCGGGATCAAACTCATCGCCTGGATGACGACGAATTTCTATTGGAGAACCTGTTACTTGGATAGTTAGCGGACCAGGCTTAGCAACATTATCATACAATGGCTCGCAGGTGTCAATGAAAACTTCACTTACAGGCAAGCTTCTACTCGGAGGAGTAGGCTTTTGTTGTGGAGGTAAAAATTGGTAACTATCTACTTTTCTTATGTCTCGCCAGCTGCGTGTCAGAGTATCCCTCATTGTTTGCATGTCTGGCTTGTATCCGTAATCTACTTTGTGGTTTAGTTCTGGTCCACATGCTAATGAGAATCGTCGTTTTTTCAACATAGTCCGCTCTAAGCTGTCGAAATCGATAAATGGCTCACGTTGTACAAATGACTGTTTCCGACGTGCTTCAGACAGTGTATTGTCGTCACTGAAATAATGTGTGTCAGCAGCATAAACTGGTATAACAATTTTAGGCGGTATTGGCTCAATAACTTCTGTTTTAATTTCTTCTAGAACCTTTGGCTCTCCTCGTCTACATTTGTTCAGCTCTTGTATGACGGCTTGCATCTTTATCTTGACTTCTGGAGGTATTGGTGGTTCATCCTCTTTCGGTGACTCTGTTATAAATTCTTGTTTCATAGCCACAGGTTTTGGCGGAACAGTAGGTGGCGGTGGTGGTGGTGGTAGCTTCTTCCTAATACGACGTGATGCATGGTTCGATGGAGTCTTTTTCTCTTGTGTTGGAGATATTTGAGATTTAGTAGATGTTGGAGTAGTGGACTTCTCCGGTGTTATTGGTCTTGACAGTGAAGGTGCAGGTCTTGTTGGTTCGTCCATCATATTACTCTCTCTGTCCAATGGTACGTGGTGAATAATTCTTGGTTTCTCCCCTTTGAAGTCTTTCCTGTTTGGTAATTCTTTTACACGCAAAGGATTTGTCTGCTCTTTTGGAATAGTTTCCACCACTTTTGCAAGCTTTCCTTCTGATTTCATAAGCTTTTCTATTACTTTTATAGGTTTGTCTGTCATTTTCATAGGCTTTTCTGAGACTTTCTTAGATTTTTCTACCAGTTTGACAGGTTTTTCTATTACTTTCATAGACTTCTCTACTATAGTCAACGATTTTTCTAACACTATTGGATTTTCCATTTCCTTGACAGACTTATCTGCTATTTTCAGGATTTCTTCTGATTTAACCGGTTTCACTTTGTCTTTTTCAAAAGGCTCAGGTGAACTAACACGTGGTTCGTCTTTCGGTTTTGAGTCAACTACTCTTGGAGTTCCGTTAACCTTGGCAACTGATTTGACAGGCCTTGTAACCGTTGTTCTTGGCTTTGGTGACGGCACTTCATCTAGCCATTTCCTAACAATTTTTTGTTTATAGTCTTCACTTACACATGACTTGCACGAATTAGATCTTGTCAAGGTTAGTTTTTGTGCCGGTTCGCGACTATCACAGCCTGGACAGCCGCCACAATGAACAGATCTTCTACTATTTTCTCTCTTCAAACTTATAGCGCTAAATCTTCGTCCACGTCGAGCGCACGGAATGTCCCATCCAAGATCTATTGAATGATAAGATTCTTCTTCAGGTATATCGGACAGAATTGGAATGAATCTTTTAGTAGTCATCTTTTCTTTGGCAATGCACATTACTTCTCGAATTTTCAAAAGAAACTCGATTGCGGCTGGTGGTGGATTCTAAAACAAACCATGAAAATAATTAATATCCTAATTTGCCTAGTACAACATTTCAGGAAAATATTTTTTTTACCTTTAGATGCTCAGATTCAAAGAAGACTGGATTGAAATAAAGCTTCCTTCTGATAGACTCTCCGTTAGAGGGCGACGATGATTGCCTCTCAGCCATATGTTTGTCATCGCTACAGTCAACTATAGCCAACTCAGAATGTGGAGCCCTTTCGATTTCGGGCGAAGCAGACCGTCTGTGGAATCTTTCCGTCATACGCTCTGGAGTTGCTGTTCTTATAGAGGGCCTAGATGGTTTCTTCCGCCGAGTGTGAACCATAGCTGATATCACATTGGAATTGAGTTTCTGAAACTAGGAAATAATTTTATTGGTACAAGATTAAATATTTCAGTAAATAAAAATAATAGATTTACCTTCTGTGAATTAGGGGGCGACGAATCAAGGGTGTCTTCAGTATGTTCACTCACATCCGATAATCCTACGTCGTGGAAGAAATCTGATCCTAAACTTCCTAAATTATCCATTTTAAGCAATGGATTCGTTTTTAGCATCTGCAAGAAATTTATGAGTTATCTTTAGATTATAGCGTAATCTTTAATATAGTCATATATATGCAATAATGAATGACTGCGCTTACCACATTGTCCAAATCAATCCGCGAACCCAGAGTAGACCCATTGTCAGTTGACAGAGTATTATTTTCTGGGTCCTTGTCCTTTCGCTTCTGCCTCTGCTTATAGTGGATGTAGAATATAATGCCGGCAGCGTAGACGAATATCAACATCAAAACGCAGACGCCAATCGCCAGAGATTCCAGAACACTCAAACCCTGGTTTTGTGTTGCTGGTTCAGTCGTGACAATTTCTCCGGCGTGAAATGGTATTGATCGCACATCTGGAAGTCGTAATTCAATTGTGAAAGTTTATACAACACAATGAAATACAAGATATCTAATTTAAAATAGGTAACCAGTTTTATAGCGACATTGAGCTGTCTTGCAGTGTTAGCTCTGATAGAAGTGAGCTCGCTTCTCATTTGTGAAGCACAAATTCGTATCCCGATGAGGGTATGTCCTGTATGAGTTTCTCTTAAGCTTAAGTAGGTACATATTTATTACTAGCAAGACAGTGAAAGAAAACTTTGTCAGGAAACCCGTATAGGCCATAGAATAGTTTCTGAGGTATGTGTAAAAGCAGATCTGACGATCGGCTCACCACTTGTCAAGTTTAATGGTCAAACATAAAATGATGCTATGTAATATTTCAAAAAAAAAAACACCGTCGACCGACCCACCCATAAGTCGTGAGCATATACTTTTGTTTTTAGTAGTTCAGAGTAGAAGCAGTAATATCTTACCAAGCAAAGAGTTATGAGATGCTCCGGCGACTCTGAAAGCCGCGCAGGAAGCAGCAAGACGGGTCGGCGCTGGCGCAGAGCATAGAACGTGCGCGGCCACCAGTCGGCCCTCCAGTCGCGTGTGGAGAGCAGACGAACCTCGCCACTGATGGAAATTATTCGTAGCGTATAATAATTTTATTTGCAACATACTAATACACAATTGTAATGTTTGCATTACAATAAAAAGCATTACAGCCTTCCTAAAGTGCAAGCTCCCCCTGCCAAATTAATAAAGATCTGTTCTGCAGTTTGCAGATGAAATGGTACCTAAAAGTCAAAGGATATGTATGGAAGAATAAACGTATACTTAGGTCTTAAAGGTTCATAACTTTTAAATAAGTTGCCAAAAATTTTGAATTTGTGCTTGGATTATGATAATGACAGATCCTACGGTTATCTAAATTTAGCTTGACAGAGTAGTAATCAGCTTTTAGGAGTATATCATCATCTTTGCTTCAAATCCTTTTTTTAAGTACTCACGATATTTCAGATATGCGATACAGGCTGTATAAACTTTTTCGAAGAAAATAGTAGATTATAACCCGGCGGTCATAATATTGTACTGAATCTCATTACCCAACTCCTTGCTTTAGGTGAGGTTTGCATGATATATAATTGGGCAACGTCGAGCATGTAGTGTGAAAAAATATTTATGTTATACTTAAGTAGGTACCTACTTACTTGTTATAGTAAGAAATAGAAATGATGTATTGTTAAACTACGTCGATACTACGGCTGTAATAAAAAAATGCATAGATATGCTCGCTTACCACCTGTCACGTTTAGGTATCCAAAAAAAATTCGTATTTCCAGAAACAGAATAGGTACCTCTGCCTATCCTCTTGAGAATTTATTAATATTTATTTTAAACAAAAATTTTACCATCTGTGTGAAAGACTTTTTTTTTATATAAGAAAAAGGGGGCAAACGAGCAGACGGGTCACCTGATGGTAAGTGACTACCGTCAACCATGGACACCTGCAACTCAAGAGTCATAACTGCGTTTCCGGCCTTAGGAGGTTTGAATAGTGGGAGGGGGGAGGGGAGGGGGAGGGGGAGGGAGAGGGGATTGGGGCCTCCGGACTATCGAGTTAATTGTCAAATAAAAAAGATTTTAAATACAATATCAGAACCTGAGTCATTCTTAGATTATATATAAGCACTGCATAAGCAGCCTGTAAGTAGGTAGGTATGCACAAAGCTAAACCGACACGCAACATTTGTTAACATAACCCCTTTGCTCCTGCAAAAACCAGCCGCATTTACAAATAATAAAATAAACGGCGTATCATTCTTACAGTATCAGTGTAAACGGATCTAAATGTGGGTTATTTTGACGGTCGGTACAAATTGCTCCTTTGACGCCTTCGGTGCTATCTCAAGCCCCATCTGTGACTGACATTTCAACACTTGCTCCCAAGATCCAAAGCCCAGCTTGATAGATGCGTTCAACAAATTCCTCGGGAACCTTTTATTTAATTTTGGTACGAGTGTTAATTAGCATGGCTTTTCATAAGAATATATAAATCAACCACAAATATAGGTTTAAAACTGCCAAACGCTAAACGAGAGCAAAGTAATTTTTATTTAGATATTAACTATTCATAGTTCTAAAGTCTTGTCCTGAATGATTAAGAGTGCGCGGCCTAACCTAAAGAAATTTGAAATTGGAATTTCTTAAAATTGTTATCCTGATTCTTTACACTCACCCTGATAGTATCGACGGCATCGAAAATGTTTCACAGAGGACTTTTATAATTCGCGTATCTTTATTAACAAATCGACATGAAGAGCAATAAAACGCTGGGAGTCATTTCAAACTGGATCTTGTTGACAAAGTACACGGTGTAAAGGTGGTATATGCGGACAGCAGCGGTATAAGGTAGTAAATAAGGACATAAAATAAAAATAAAGGGACCAGGAAAACCAGAAGTAACTGAGACGTTATTGATACGTGAGAAACCATCGTTGTTATTTTCGTTTATAGTCGTCTTCTTTTGTATTGGCCATAGACCTCTATTACGATATTGACTGTGGTGCTACAAGTTGTTGCAATGTGTGCAATGATTGAGTAATGTAAATATTTCGACAAAGGTGTAGTCAACAGTTTTTTATATAGAAATGAATCGAATGTGTTGCTAAGCGCAAAACTTTAGAAGGGCTCGATAGATAAGACTGTTTTTTTGTTGTGTTAGCAATTATGCGGACGAGGTTTGTGTGGAAGGTATTTCGCTAAATTCCCACAGGAACTGGAAAACAGAATCAGCACGGGCATCGTCAATAAGGGCCTGCCAGTTTAAAAAATTAAGAAAGAAGCTTTAAAACTTAGTATTCAAACCCCGCGAAATATTTTTCAGAATCTTGAAAGAAAAAGCTAAAAGTGTTCAAAAATTAATATTTTTAGCGGTTATGACGTCACGGCCAGCGTCGTAGTCTTTACTTTACGTTGCACTAAATAACAACTAAATTCGACGGTTAGATATCTCACCATACTTATTCAAACTTATTTACTTTTTTATTTACTTATTTAATTTTTTTTATACCGTTTTCACTTGATTACATACCTACACATTTTAGATTATTTTTCTATAATTGACAAATATTTTACTTTTACTCTATAAGTATGAGAAAAAATTAAAAGATATAGGTACCTAGTATTTAGATAGCTTATGCAAAAAGCAGTCTAGTTTTAGTTCATGAAATAGCAAAATATATTTTAAAATTCAATTAAATTTTTTGAGTTTCTTTGATCTATTTTGGACACCAGTTATTACGTCATAGGGCTGTGTAAACAAAAAAGTGTCTATCAACTGAGCTCTGTGGCTATAACAACTACTTAGCTGTTGACATAGCTAACTTACGTCATGCATGACCACAGAGTAATGTCATCGTCCACTGGGTAAAGCCGCGTTTTCGTCAAATTATGCGCGAAATTATAAAATGTAAAAATTTTAAATCCATTGTTATGGCACTTTACGATTGAATAAAAATTTGATACTTTTTTGGTTGTTTATTAGCACTTTAAAATGTAATTGAGACACTTTTCAATAATGGGTGGAATACCTTATTAAAAGAGTTTTAACATATTTTAATATAAAATTTTAATTTAAACCACACTACAGCTGGACCAAGTAAACCAAAGTCGTCCGAACTCAAAGTACGATAGACATAAACCTCATGGTTATAGCCACATGTCACTACCAGTTCTAAGTACTGTGGTAATTCCTCAGAGATGATGATAGGATCTCCAAAATAACGCCAAGCCTGACCTGCCAAGGACTTGCTGCAACTCGTATTACAGGAAAGACCACTGCTGGCATACCTACCTAACGTCTTGAAATTATAGGATTCGTTTTTGAAATTGTGTAAAGATCTCATCTAGATTCTAGACAAAATTAATTAAAGATTTACAGAGCTGCAATAGAGATTTTTTTTTTTAAATCATTTAAAAGAGAGATTTTTTTCATACAATAAACCTTTAGGGGTCGTTAGAGGTCGTTGTCGTCACATTTAGGGGTGAAAAGAATATCTCGTAAAAAGTGGGTATATCCCGAAGTGGAATACCTCTGCCTACCCCCTCGGGGAGAAAAGGCGTGAGATTATTATTTATTTGCATTTTTATTATAAACCTTTAATCTCATCGAATTAATGCTCCAGTCAGTGAGTCAGTTGTAAGTAGGACCTACATTTGTTTCAGTGGTATACAACATGTAACAGAAAAAGCGCAATTCCTGAAATTAGTTTGTGCAGTATCGACTACTTATTCGATTTCAGCTATTTTTATTTTTCCCAAAAATGAATTAGTGTAGCTGAATTTAGTGCTTTCTATGGAAATCGTGATATTATTAATCGATATTTAAGTAAATTGGTTAGACACAACTAAAGTTCGATTGAATCATATTTTTTTTATATTAATATACTAATTGGGGTGTATGAGGAAATGCGCTTTTTCTGTTACGCGTTGTATAGGTAGAGTACTCAGTGACTCGAATGGACGCATCTCTACAACATTATTAACGGAACCGTTTTTACGAGTCTCCAGTTACTGTTGTATCCCCAATGCACTTTTTTCACAGTAGTGTAAATCTTTACCACTTTACGCAGTAAAATTTAATAATCTCGTTAATGCATTCGTCGGCCTTGACGGTCGTCTCGTATGGTTCGGTCAATACGCCGCCTAAGATAAATATTGTGACCTCAAATTACCATGCATTTACGAAAAGATAAATGTCACATAAATTATGCTATTATTTTATGGTATAACTGAGACTGGAGAACTATTTCCTACCACAAGAATTTTAACAGAAATTCATCTCCAACTATCTCCTTACTTCTTCTAAATCACGTAACGGATTTTGATAGGGTTTTTACTCATAGTAATAAGCGATAGACAAGGAAGATTTGTGTATATAATTTGTAATCATACTTATTTGTAACCATGGCACTCGCGCGAAGCGAAGGGGGGCGTGTCGTTACTAAAAAATAAAATATTTGTACAGGTAGGTAAGGTAGGGTACATAGTTGAAAAAATATAATTATAATTATATTGTTACTGTATTGAGTGTATGTGGACAACGTACTCTTACATGTGTTTTTGTTAACCCATTAAACATAGGCGTAGCTAGGGGGGGGGACGGAACGCTGTGGAAAACCACCCTGGAAAGCTGTGGGCCCACCCTAGAAAAATTATACCCCATAACCCTTCCTCATACATAAAATAACTTCATCCTCAATTACCGAAACCGAAAACCGTCTTCAAAAAGCTAAAATAATGACCGACGATCCACACACACAAACGAACAATCTGCATATTATAATTGTTACAATACACGCATGATCTATCATCTCGCTTTCATTGACGTCTTCATTATAAGGATAGTATAATAGGATAGGATCTCTGAAATTCATACAAACTTAATACCTACATAGTTGCGCATGTCAGCATAGTGAGTGACCACCTTGCCGTGCCCGGCCGGCCATTATAGAATCAGTTATATGAGTCATACATTTATAATACAATTTACAATACAATAATTAATATATAATATTTAATTTATAATACATTTGTAGTAGAATTCATAGAAGTATCAGCTACATACTTACTCGTACTTAGGCGTTCCTGTCAATAAATAACGTTAGGAAAAAACTACTGTTAGATTTGTTTGTTCAAGTACTTGTAATAAAAAGTCTCTGAACACAATATTTCAAAGAGTAACCCAATAAAATAAGAAATACTTATGCTAATCAATTTGATAAGTACACTCATAGATATTTTTTTCATTTTAAAAAGCCTGTAGACGGCTGTCAAACCCGAACAATAGAGTACAAATTAATAGCACTCTCGCAGCATGTCGAGTGTCACTTACCTGTCCCATCATTTTTTAGGGTTCCGTACCTCGGAAGGAAAAAACTGAACCACTTTGTTGTTTGTCCGTCCGTCCGTCTTTCTGTCTGTCAAGAGCTTTTTTCTCAGGAACGCGTGGAGGTATCAAGGATAACATTCATTCATTCATCAACAATCAATTATTTCAACGCACAGGAACATTGGCCCAGACGGGAGTCAAACCCGCGACACACTTACTGATAAAATTTTAATGTAACTCAGCATATTTTCTTTGTCACTACTCAATTCAAAACTGACCTGCAAAAAAGTGCTGCCTTCGTCACGGTAGAGGCTAAACGGGACATCGTTGTCTAGAAGGTCCCGTAGTGTCACCCAGCCTGATGGTGATAAGTACTGCGCACTCGTCACGGCGCAGATAGCGTCATCGACATCTGGAATTAAGAAAAACGTTGTGTACTGATCGGTAATTTTAACTAATTCCGTAAATCCGGTATGGTCTAGTGGCTAGGATACCTGGCTCTCACCCAGGAGGCTCGGGTTCGATTCCCGGTACCGGAATGCCCTTTTTCTTTTAATTTTTAACAAATATTTTCCATACTCACCAGTAAAAATAATTTCTTTTGAAGGATAAATTATTTGCCCCTTCAGAGGCAAAAATACGAAAGGTATTTGCGGTTTTGTTGCTCCACGTCCAAAGGATGCCATTAGACATTCTGAAATAAAAAAATGTTAATTAATTATGTAAAATATTAAAAAATAAAAAGACAACATTTAGAATAGTGTGAATTGTGACCCACTATTATTTTCAACTTCATGTTTCATTACCTTCGACATGGTTGACACAAATGCGCTGGTCTTCCCGGAAAGCTGGCGTGTCTCGGCGGCACTGGCAAACACAAGAGTCGCCTCCCCCCATTGCTGCCAGTGCAGTACCGTGAGAAACCTCCATGCAACGAGTTGGCCCACAGTCTGAGCCTGGAAAGTAGCAGTTATACACCAACAATTAGATAATGCAAGCAGGAATTCTTTACCTATTTACCTTTAAAAAAAGTTATAACAATGACACAAACAATATAAGGAATCCCGCAGCTTTTGAGGTACTTTCTGAAATTAATTCGCTCTGCCAATCCCGTCTGGGATATGGCGTGAGAGTAGATTGGGGTATTATGTCTTGGGTTTTTTCAAATTTGTTTGTACTAAACATTGGATCTCAATTCACTAGGGCAAAATCGATTGTTCGGATCTAAAATTTCTTATTTGTGATTAATTTAACAATAATAATAATTGTTACTACAAACATCAACTTACCGACAAGCGAAAAAAGATCGCCTGTAGCAAATCTTGTTATATTTGCTAGCCCCATCTCTATGCTGTGACTTGCAGCACTCGCCACACTAGCCATAAGAAGTAACAGAATCAGCGCCATCTCTGACTCGGCCTTGAAACTACGTCGTGAAGTCGCGTACTCTCTCATTTTGCAGTTTTCAACCAGTTGTTCTCAGTCCGATTCACTTTTCCAAAGTATAATATTTTAATTTCCATTTGGATTTTCCTTTTGCATTCACCCATCTGCCTGGTCGATTGTCATTGACTCATAAATCTGAAAAAGATAAATACTTATATTAACTATTAAGAATAAAAATTTTAATCGTTAAAAAAAACGATTAATGATGATGTGTGTTATGTAGAATGTAGATATAGAATTAGGACGACTTAAAGATTAATAAACTGAACTCGTAAAAAAAACATCTTCTTATAGAAATTGTGTGTGGTGATTATTTTCGGTTGGGTGCATTATGTCAAATCCTCACAATGTTTGGACTATTTGGAAGAATGTTACTAGGTATGCTAAATCGGTTGAAAGTTTGTTACAGTAAAGCTTGTACTTATACAAATACAATAGTTTTTGTTGTAGTCAAAAATACCCATTAGTTTTGATTTTAGTCTAGGCAATAAAGGTAGTGGACCCCAACATTAATTCCTCAGTCGATGAAACTTTGCAGGATTGTAGTATAGTATGAGACAATACTTGCATAAAAAAATCCAAAAAAAAAACCTAACCGAAGTTAGGTTTCTATACTAAAAAAAAAAATTTTTTTTTATTCATAATTTGATAATTTCTAAAAATAATGTAGCCAGAAGGTTTTTATTTTGGATTTTCCTATTGTAAGTCCACAGCGACCATTAAATGACATTCCAGTTAAAAAAATGGACTGAGCAATTTTCCCGAGCAAGGTACATATACGTCTGAGTTTTGTTGTTTCTATCAGGAGATTTTTTTGGATATTTCGCATATAGCTTTCTTAACACACATGAATATTGCTGGAGAAGAAAATTTTGACTGAGCATTTTTCCCAACAAAGATATCAAATAAATAAGTATTTCAGTAAAAATACCTAACTTCGGTTAGGTTTTTTTTTGGATTTTTTTATGCAAGTATTGTCTCATACTATACTACAATCCTGCAAAGTTTCATCGACTGAGGAATTAATGTTGGGGTCTTCATACAAAAATCCGCTTCATTGCCTAGACTATTTTACAGGCATTTAAACACGATAAATATCGAGTCCCGCTAACAGTCACGTGACCGCATGTGACGTCATTTTACAACGCTCCGCTTAGTAGTAGTCGCTAGCGGTAACAGTAGCTCAGTGGCTAAGGGGCTTGCCCAGTATTTTGTTTTGTTATCATCCGCGCATTATGTTAATAGTGTTTATATTCGATTATTGAAATGGATGAAGCATTCGAAAAAGGGTAATCGGATAATCTGCTTAAAATAGATGCACTAATGGTTACTCATTATTTATCAACAAAATTAGTGATTTCGTTGCCGCCGAAATGCGAGGAATAAAAATGCAAAGTTAACTTTTCTTGCTCTTAAGAAAATAATTTATTTGTTCTAAATAGTTTTCAACCGACTTTAAAAAGGAGGAGGTTATCAATTCGACTTTTTTTTATGTTGTTACCTCAGAACATTCGACAGGGTGAACCGATTGGAATAATTCTTTTTTATTTGAAAGCCTGGTGGCCAGATTGGTCTCATTTCAATTTCGTCTAGTTCTGATACCGGCATCCATGAGAAACCCACATAAGTCTTCATTTTGCATTATGTATGTGCGCGACAAATGGACGAATAACTCAATATCACGTCAACCGATTTAGATGATTCTTTTTTTAACCGTCTTCAAAAAAAGAAGAGGTTCTCAATTCGACTGTATTTTTTAGTATTATTCGTTGAAGTTAGTATTTTACTCTTTAGAAAAAACAAAATACCCAACTAATGTCATATTGTAGCTCAAATAAGCAGAAGTACCAAACCTTTTTAGTTTTACGTTATAGACAACAAATATGTATTAGGGTTTTATATCTATAGGTACGTATGTACATATGTGTATATAGGTTCCTCTTCTTACTCGGAGGGATTGATTTATTGCAAATGTAGTGGTTTCGACAGATGTACTAAATCTTTTTTAATTTTGACTTGTCTTATTGATAAAATACGTAAGGCCGTTTTATTTATTTTTATTTGTAACTAAGAGCAGTGATAGCCTTACGGTTAAAGAGCCTGCTTCACATGATGATATCTGACACCTATCCCGTTTAGGGGTACAAAGAATATTTGGTGAAGAGTGGGTATATCCAAAAATGGAATACCTCTGCCTACCCCCTCGGGGATGTAAGGCGTGAGTTTTTTTTATTTTTAACTTATTCCAGATCGGCAAGAGACAGCAACAACAATGAACTGTGCTTTTATCTCCAAATTGATCTAACCTCTTCATAGCTTTTATCTATTTCTTTCGTATTTTTAAGTCCTTTTGGAACCATAAAAAACAATTTGTAAGGCGCATTGGTTGTTGTATTTGTACATTTCGGCACAACACAGGATTTCCTAGTATTTGGATTGGACATTTTTGAAAGTATTTATAATTTCTAATGAAATGTAGGACGGCACCGTGCTGAGAGCGCGAGCGGACTGAGCGAGTGTTGTGAGATGACGTCACACCGGCACACGCATCGAGTACGAGTCCGCGTCCCACGTTTACTTCTATAAATCGGAAACTAATTGACGTATCGAAATAATTCTTTCACTTGTATTTTTTATTTTTGACAGAGAATACGGAGAGCTAATATTCAAAATTTGTTAACATTCTTCAATTGCTAATTGGACAATTTAAGATTTGGAAATTGTCAGAATTGGATATTTTGAGCCCACTGGACATTTTGCGAATTGATCATAATGCGCCCAATTGATTATTTTTAAATGACGTAAATTGTAATCTCACGCCTTTTAGCCCCGAGGAGGTAGGCAGAGGTATTCCATTACTGGAAACACCCACTTTCCGCGAGTACCTACCTATATTGGACCCCTAAACGTGATAGATGGTGAGCCCACCGCCGGACCAGGAGTGCGATTTTTGAATCTCACTGGTGATATCAAAATCACCGGTGACTAAAATTACCTATCACCGTTTTCCAAAAGCCGTATTTTTGAAAGTCACACGCTGTTTTCAATAAATCGTCGCAATCACAAAATATCACAATCGAGCCCCGCTGCTAATTCTTCCGAAAAACATACTTTGGCACTTTTGGCAGATGGCACTACGTCAACTGTCAAAAACAATCGCATGGTGATTTCAATTACGAGTGGTTGGGGGCACTCGTAAATCGATATCATAGGTATGACAAATGTAAGTCACCGATGAGTTTCAAAAATACAAACTTTCGGAAATCACTCACATCGGTGAGAATTAGTCACTTGGTGAGATTCAGAAATCGACCCCGGGTCTGTTACACATGCCTCAGAGTTAATTCTGGGACCTGCGAGTTTCCTCACGATGTTTTTCTTTTGCCGTCGAATTAAAGTAAATTAAAGTAAATTGTATGGATTACTTGAACACGGAAAAGTCTTGTCCCAAGGAAAAACTTTAGAGAATTTTGTGATTTAATTTCCGAGTTAGCATTACCTACTCTTCATTAGAGACGTTTTAAGTAGGTACATCAAACGTCGGAAATTAAATCACGAAATTTTTTTTTTAGAAATATATAAAATCTTTATGATACGTAGGTACCTACGTATCACAAAGAATTTATATTTTTCTAAAAAAAAAATTTTTCAGTTCCCTAAGTAGGTACTTACTCGTACCTAATTAGTAATTAATGTTATTTGGTCAGGTAGGTACCTACATCAAACACTTTACAAAATACTTACTAGCTACGTTCGCTATAGTGAAGGAATTTTAAGTTCGTTTCAATACTTCCATATAAGTACCCCAACATACAAAATTACAAAATTAAATACAGTTTGACCTCTATGTAATTTTACTACCTATCTCTACTATAGATCGTTCAGTTTCATCTTTAGATTTACTTGTGCTTTTGAACGCTTTAACTAGGTAGGTACCTACAAAAATTGCTTAATGTGTAAAATATGGTAGGCGTCGATCTCTGAAATTGATAACAATGATTTATTTTAGAAACCCTGCATTCCAAATGTAAGAATTTCTTTCTATGAATTACGAAAATGCGAAAGTCAAAATTGATGATGAGCATCTAAAAATATTCGGATCTATACGCGCCGGTGAAATGTTTTTTGATAGACTTTCGAAACTATCGGTATTATAAATTATTCATAACTTCAGAACTAAGTTAAAAACCTGCTAACGGGATACCAAAAATACTTGTGCTGTATTTTTAAAATGAGTTATAGCGTATTGTTGCGCGGGAGACGAATGCAGAATGGAAATGAGGTTTTGCCTATTAATAAAATTATAGTCACTAGGTCTTTAGTCTGTAAATTTGACATTGATTGTTACTAACTTTCTCTTTTGTGTTAAAATTAAGTTCATATTAGACTTAGTTACCAACCTAAGGCTGCGTTTTGACTGTACGATCGCATTCAGACGAAGTGCGCTCGTATATATGCATCAATAGAACAAGATTGACTACCGGCGCCCAAGTACAATCAGATTACGTGTTTCCATGATACGAGTAGCGAGATTTCGAGGCCTTAGTCAGTGTGCAACTTTATGACTAAAAAAATTATCCGTTTTTTGTTTGTCCTACGGCTCTTTTGCCCGACGCGTCGCGATTGGGCGGCAAGTGCTTGATATTGTAGCCGTCCAGTAACAGAATGCAGACACAATAGGATTATCTATTGACGCCACGCCAGTGCAACGCTGATGCTTGCTGTGTGATAATTAACTGATTAAAGGCTGATTCATGTTACAACGGGCCTTGCCCCGTCCGGGGCACGGTCACAGATCTATAGTATACTTTTGGTATGAAGTGCTGGAACGGACGGGGCACGGCGTTGACATGTCGAGAGGTATTGTTAGGATGATTCGTCCCGGACGGGGCACGGCCCGGTGTAACGTGAATCAGCCTTTATCTGAGATGCACTGCACTCAATATCTCGAAAACTTTTCTACGACTTTTAAGAGTTTCGGTTTATCTGTGCGTCTGTGTTTGTCGACGATCTTTTGATACCAAAAGTACAGGTTAATGAGTACTGTATAAATACAAAATCCAAATCCACTACTTTTCCTGTAATACTTTAGGTACCTATTCTGGCCTATACATATATTATAAACTACACAAATACCTAGTTGATAATAAAATTGCTTTTCCATATTATTTTATCCTAACACATTAAATTTTAACAGAAAACATTTTAAAATATTAACAGCTATCTATTTTGTCTATTTGTCTTACACATTCACACATTCGTCTCAAATTGTCTCATTATCTCTGATCTGACAAACGATTGTGTCTATTATAATAATGGCTACTCATTCACACATCAATAACACACAATATTATTATAGTGATGTAATTCTATAGTGTAGGCAAGAATAATAGCCTCGAGCCTACAACAATGTTGGCTGACAGAGTTGTCAGTGTATTTTAAAACGTTTGTTTTTTTATACTTGAGCTTTTGATGAAGCTTTTGTTATATTATATCGGCAATTTGCCTAGTACACCTAGTTGTAAAGATCGAATTATAGATAAAATCTAAGTTTCTAGCTAAGTAGTAAAAAAGTTGTTTTAAGTAGAATTTGGTCTGGATTCTGGAAGCTGAAGTCTATCTGAATCATCAATATTATTTTGTGATAAATAAATCCTCGTCTAGCATTATGTTAACAAAATTGCAAGACTGGACGGATTTTAATACTTATAAACTCCTTGGTCCTGTCCGAAAAAGTTCAATTTAATTTAATTTCCTATTAATGATGGAAAAATGGACATGGACTCATGGACACACCGAAATAAGTGTAAAATTAACCATTAAAAAGTATAAAAACAATTTCATACAATAATTAAAAAATAACTTAACAGAACAGAAAGAAACCTTTTCATAAATAAATATAAACAATAATAAACCTGAAACTTCTTCAAAAATACCAAATCTACTAATAATCTTTTTAATTACCTAGGTACACTAAACACAGGTTGTTACTGTTTTCTAAGCCTGACCATGATTCCGAATAGGCTTTTATTAAACTACAACGGATACTAGTCATTATATTGTCTTCAATCCATCAGTGTTCGAATTACACATGTAGGTAAATACGTTACTACGAACACTCGCAATACCGTAATAGTTAGCATAAAGTAATACAAAGACTAGGCTGCTACTGCGCACGCTATATGTAACTGTATTGGAACTACATAAGTTACATTTCATTTTATATGATTGTAGTTAAAGAAAACTAAAAAACAAGCTTTTGTGTGTATAATAGTCGTCAAAACTAATCAGATGGGCCCAAATTCGAGAGGTTTACTAGTAGCCCATGAACCGTTCAATTATCCACCTCCCGGCTCCATCATCGAATCAGCTCGTTGGTACTATTGTTGGTATATTGCATTGTCACCAAATTTACATGAGTATGCCAAATTACAGCTCAATCGGACGTCAGTAAATGGCCCTAAATTCACATAGATTTGACCTAAACCAACACACAAAAGTTGCAAATTAAATAAAAGCTTGTTGGTAAAAATATAACAATTCTGCCTTATTTATTTTTATTACACTAGTGAAAAATAATGATCATAACATTGACCATAATATATTTATCATATTATTTTACTTTCCGAGAAAAGTCAACAGTCTTTAATAATAACACATTATGATTGTTTTATGATACCTACTCGTAGTTTTATACATATTTTTTCATTTTAGGCTACGTACTTTCTCTAATATTTCCTTAGGCAGTTCTGTTAATTAGGTACAATAATTACCTATATTCCATAGCGCTTACCATATATCTGTTATTCTAGGATGCAAACATGTAGGTAGAGAGGTAAATATATAGGTAAAGTTCGCGTAAATGGTTCTCACATGTGACAGGTGCACGGAAAGAAAGTTGTTTAAATACCACTAAGGCAAATAATTGCTTTTTAAAATTGTACTCCTAATTTTCGCTCGCTAAGCTTATACATAGGTAAGTACCATTTACTTGAGATACTTGCCAACCAAACAGATACATAAATATTCAATACTAATTTAACTAATCACAATTTTATATTTAACTACGATATCATTAAAAATACAATATTAATAATAATTTATTTTATAGATAATATTTAAAGTTACGTATTTATTATTGCAGTGCTTGGTACATTCGACATCAACGCGAGCATCAATAACAGCAACCTTTTATGATGTAATATTTATCATGATAAATAATTAGGTATGCTCTTGACACTTTAAAGACAACGTCAATAATACTAAAAAAATATAATAAATAGCTATTTTCACTTATTGTGGCTTACAACACTTATAATATCATCAACGACCGCTTGTACTTAGTCATTAGTCAGATATTATATGTTATTTTTTTTTATTAATCATATGCAGGGTCAAAGGCCGAACGAAGCCGTATAATCGATACGAGACTATCCGTTACCGTACTACATTACTATAACGTCTGTCGGTAAGCTTTCCTATCATTATCGCACGTGGGTGTACCGGTTTAGCACTATGAAAGTGAAAAAAAACGTTTTATCTGTGGTTTGATACACTCGACGCAGAGTGGGTACCTATTAAGTGTTTAATTTCTTGATAAATCATTATGATGCTCACTACAAACAATATAAAATGCTTTCGTCGGTAAACTTGTATCTCTTTTGTATTGTTTTTGCTGTAAGTACTTACAGTAGATTTATTGAATTGTATTTTAAGACACAGCGCAACCGCCATCTTTCGGGTAAATATATATTGTAAAGCTCACGCAGTTCATCCCCGAGGGGGTAGGCAGAGGTATTCCATTACTGGGTATACCCACATTTCACGAGATACATTGGACCCCTAAACGTGATAGGTGGTGAGCCCTTCGCCGGACCGGGTCTATTTACACATGTTCAGAATTAATTCTGAGACCTGCGGGTTTCTTCACGATGTTTTCCTTCACCGTCGAGCTAGTGATAAATATGTACGTAAGTTTTTGAAATACTCATTGGTACATTCCAGGATTCGAACCCGAGCCTCACTGATTTTCGCCCGGCTCTTTAACCGTAAAGGCTATCACTGATACTTAATAATAATATGGGTAGGTACTCAGATGTACTATTTAGTTTTAAAAAACCTAACTTTCACATAGGTACATACCATAAACGGCAAATTAATTTAATTTGTTATTATTTGTTCTATTGTAAACTTGCAAAATGGAACGATCTTATGTATGCAAGTAAGTGTTATAGGTTGAATATTGAACTCAGTCCGCACGCATCCCAAACATTGGCCTCAAGTGGGATTCGAACCTGTGACCTATGACTCAGAAGGCTGGATGGTCAACTGAGCAAACAGGCCCGTCACAATCGTCGCAGTATAGGATGCGACGTCTAAGGAGCTACCCGTTTTATAAACACTTCATTCATGACCTACCACCTTTGAGTATTAAACCAACAGGAGACGTCACGCGCACTAGCTTCTTTACAAAAAAGTCTGCCAATTTCTGCGGGGGGGACGAGGAAAGAATCACAAATAATGTTAAAACAAACGCATTTTTTGATAAAACAATTAAACACTAGCTTGAACTAGGTGCACACAAGTACATTCACCAATACAAGCACTCCGTGAACTCAAACAAACTAGTTGTATTTAAGCGGTGTGCTCAAAGACCGACACGTTTTTTTGGCAGAGGGGAACGCCTGTCAGTGGCGTCTCCGGTTGGTTTAATACTCAAAGCCTACCACACATAATGCTACCACACGAGAAAGCCAATGAAATGAAAAAGTGAAGCACCAATCAATAAAATCGTTTACACTGCACTGTTTATAAGTCCAAGTTAGTGATGGGTATGATTGTTAATTTTAAATTATTTTCGTTTGATGAAAGTCCTTTTTTCAATAAAGAAATTCCACAGGCAATAATTTTCAATTACGATGAAAATGAAATGAAATTACGTAGAAAATTAAAGATGAATATAAAAAGTGAACCGAAATTCACATAACTTGTCATTTCATAAGTAGCAGGCTAGGTGAAGTAGAGTAGCAGGATTTACTTATATATTTTTATAGGTACTTATGTTTTTTAAATGCTATTCATGAAACCCATCTCTAAGCCCGAGATTAATGGCACAGTAAATAGATAAGCTAAAGCATTACGGTAACGTCCGAAACTACTCCCACAGACAGGCGAAGGAACAGGGGTCTTATTGTCTAGTTATAATTGTAATCGTAATCGCCTTTATTTGACATTTGTTACGCGATCAGTGCTTGCTCTTCTTTCACTGGCTGTATTAACAGATACAAGGAAGAAGCATGTGTATCATATACATATGTCAAATTCAAGACAATTGAGAATACAATTTTAAACATACAATAAGGCCCCAGGTTCTCTAAGTGGTTCTCGCTATACAGTCGGTCAGGGGTGCCACGTTAAGAAGTGGTTACGTTTTGCATAATAATATGCATAAAACGCCCGCGGACCGTTACGCGTCAGGGATCTTATAAAAAATACTCAATACAATTTTATAAGAAATCATTCCGTAGGTATGTCTCGTAAGAGACGAAAGTATTTTTCTTTCTTTACTTTTAGACGAATATTTTTTTATAGTTAATTTCGATCATGAGTGATCATTTCCGAAAAAGGCGCAGTTGCACACTGCTTTAGCTTATTTATAGGTACCTAAGTAGGTATATCGTAAAGATATTTTTTTCCAGATTGATGATACTATAGTAATAATGGCTCAATGAATATGTCCATCCACGGCTTCTTGTTGAAATAATGTTGGCAATTAATCAATACCCCGCGTTTCGATTTACGACTATCGCACTAGAAGCGTTATTTATCATCATAATGACGTTATTATAGAGAAAGCTTTTCTTTGAAGTTAGAGTTTCAATTAAAGAAATTGAGTAGAATATTGTGAAAATAGATTAGATAGTTTTTACAACCAATCATTAACGTGGATTTATAGTGTGTTAAAAGTGTAACTACTTGTGGTAGAATGAATCACTTTGCAAATTGATCTCGATTGTAATCTTGGCCACTGAATGCTATATAGTGTTTCGAAAAGTCATATTAAATGCCTTTTGCGCTTCATCCACATTCATCTAACGACTCAGTGATGCGCATTTGTTTTAAGAACATAATATTACCTGTCCCTTCTATCAAGCAATAAAAAAGATAAAAGGATTCTATCTATTCTTCTGGTAAAATGCAAGGCAATCGACTGAATTTCGGAATCGCGTTTGCTTTATCTCTAATAGAAAATTTAAGTATTTTTTTCGAATTTTGTATTCTCAAGCCGTTAGAATTTCTTCGACTGTAATACTGAGAATACCAGATGTAGCAAACTCGATTCGATTGTGCGTGAATGCCTCCCTGATACTTGACTGGTCAAAATCGTCGTTAGGTTTAACGATTTTACGTAGTAGGTACACGGCTATTCTGTAATATGTAGACAAAGTTCTATCTACATTGATAAACATGTGTGTCCCTGCATTGGATTTTTTTCCCATATGCGTGTGGCCGGCCCCTACCTCACTCATAAAATTGTTATGGGCGTTTGCACTTCGATTTGCCTCTACCTACGCTATTGCAGGGTGATTTCTATTCGTATGTTTTACATAAAATCTAAATCTCAATGACTTGAATTATCCACAAAGTAAATTACTTAAATGCACCTACGAGCTTTGACTGTGTAAATTATTCTAAATTCTACACCTCCAGTAAATAAACGTGATGATATTTCTCTCACATAAATTTCGCTAAAGAGCGACAAAAATCTTGATAATGTATCCTAAACTCGTATATCTTTTGCAGTCCAGACATTAATATGTTTATTTTATTACATTTAATTCGATTATCAAATCAAACCTAATGTAATTATTCCAGTTTATTTACATTTTTATACGGATAGTTTTTTTAATGTAAACAGTAATAAAAGTTTCTAGATTCAAAAACATCGTACTTATATAACTTGGGCTCGGTTTCAAAGAGGATTAGACAGTCGTTTAAACACTATTTGTTTTTATTTAAACGTCTGATTAAGATTGTAGTAAATATTAAGATACATAATCTCACTCGTCTTTACTATTGGGGTACACAGAGACAATAGACCGCCACGTACACCAACGAAAATAGCAGATATCTACAGCTTCATCCACATAAAATTTTCATTCTCCTTTTCTTTAATCTCCACTCATATCGTTATAAGAGACGCCTATTAACTGTCGAACAATTATCTGTTACAAGCTGGTGATTAATTATCTTATTTTAACTATCACATTTATGATGACGTATTGCAATAAAACTACTGATTATTATTAACGGTGGTTTAAAGTCGCTAGTGAAATCGTAGATTTATCTTAACGTTATAATTGCTACCAAAATACTAATGGGGGTAACAGTTTCATGCAAGAAGGTTTAGAACGTCAATAAAACTGTTTTCTTTTGATTTCTAGACAAGTTTTTTGCAACCAATTAAATATCGCTCCAATCATATAATTTTATGTGATACTATTATCAACATTCGATCTTATTTCTTGTTAATTAGTAAGTAAAGATTTTGTTTTAGCAAGTAGGTAATAATTTTTTTTTTAATATAATTATAATAATATAGCATAATCAAAATGTTATTGTTATATTCCCGGACGCTGCTGTAGCTAAAATGTTATGTTATTGTACAATGAAGAGAACGTGGAGCTTGACACATTAGACTTTGTAAAGTTCTTATTTTATTTATTTTATTTTATTATTTTTGGGAAGACTTACAGACTAATTATATGACAATAAATTCAAAAACTAAGTACTCAGGTTGCTGACAACAAGTCTCCACATATAGCAATTATTATAATCGTCTTAGAGATTAGACTGGCAATACAAGTGTAAGGCTTCATATGCTCTTGACTGTATATATAATAGAGTGACATTATTATCAACGCTCCATATCTTCTTCAAACGAAATACAATCAAGTACTCGGAATAATAATAGCGTTTTTGACTAGCCTAAACATTCAAATTAACTGTTTTTTTATTTTTATTATGTGTCGTAAATCCAGTCTAAAATAAGCGTTCCATCTGTGATTTATGGCAATAAATAATCCTATTGTGTCTGATTTCCGTTATGAGACGGGGTATTATTCGCAGTAGGCAGTCATTAAGTGGGACAGAAAATATTATTCATACGAATTAATAATGCAAATAATACATTTAAAAAAACGTAAACTTGCAAGATTATTACATGATGAGAAATTATGGGCTGTACGTAAGTTTTTGTAGTCTTATGAAAAATACTTACGTATATTTTTAGTGTCATTTTAAACCCTACCCTCAAAGTCCATTTGACAGAAGTATAAATAGGAATATAATTTGAGGTCAATGAGGTAGAATTTCCAAAGGTGACGACCTCTCGATCAATATTCCATCTAATCGTTAAGATAGGAAAAACATATTTGCAGCATCTTCTGTCTTCACTTTCCCTCGTAATGGAATCAACGATGTGGTAAGTAGACGGACGAATAATGCATTAGATATTTCTCACAATCTTCTTTCATTTATTAACAATCGCTGGTGATTGTGACATGACTTTGTCTGTGCGAACTATTGATAAGGTTTGCTTATACGAGTATGTTCATAAAATTATTATAAGTCAAAATAAGAATAAATACTCTTAGGTGCTTACGTAACAGACCCGGTCCGGAGATGGGCTAACCACCTATCACGTTTAGGGGTCCAAAGCATATCTCGTGAAAAGCGGGTATATCTAGAAATGGAATACCTCTGCATACCCCTTCGGGAATAAAAGGAGTGAGGTGAGATAGGTGGTGAACCCATTGCCGAACCGGATTGCTGTTACACATATTATGCCCTCGCCATGATTTGAAGGCTTCACGCATTAAAAGCGGACTCTTTAAACACGTATCAATCATAGCCTAGGACTCAGGTAACATTATTTTCAAGATGAAAGCTTATGTATTGATCCGATACGTCATTTTGTCTTAAATGATCGGCTATTATATAACTAGCTTAATAATAAATTATATTCAAAATATGATACAACATGTTTGTTTGCACATAAAGATGGAAAAATTTCCACACATATTTTAAGAGCACTTATTATATCAGACTCCAGCATGAATATTTAATAATGTTTTAGCAATAATTTATTAGCCCGAGCCTAATGGTGTAACTGTTACGTTTCCGGTTTTATAACAAATTGATCCTAATTACGTAAGTATAAAGGACTATCGCACGCAGCGGAAGGGTCCGAATTAACTATGATTTTGATGCAATTGATTCAAAACTGGGTTAAAATAAGTGTAGCTTCAATGCGGTTCATTCAAAACCGGATTAAACAACTGTGTTTTTGATGAAAACATGGCTGGGAGCTATTTTGTACCGCTCCTGTAATGATTTTGTTCGAAGATGGGCGTGGAATTGTTGTACAGCTACCGTATTATTTGTTCACGGCTTTCTTGTTTATGAAGATACTGTGTAAGTTGACCACCTAGGTCTTATATTGGAAGTACTGCTTCAGTATACATAATTGTATAGATTAATAATGAACATTGTTTGTGTAAAAGTACAAAATAAATAAATATATTATTTGGAAAGATAGGTAGATACTTATTCATACTAAAATCCACATAGATACATAAATAGCTAGCTCCTCCTAAACCACGCAACGATACCTTTTTGCAACTTAGGTAATTACTAATAGTGAAACTTTCATAAAATCTCATTTTATTGTGATAAAATATAGGTAGTCATTATTTAAAATTATTTGTCATACAATTTTTACCAGCGTCCATCAGCGTCCCACAAGCGATCAAGGACAATAGACAACGCTATTGTGTCTGCATGGCGTTACTAGATGGGCTATGGTATTACTAAAGATTTGTTATACCCCGAGCAACTTAGTGCTTCCGATCATCAAGCAAACAAAAAGATGATTGACGGATCTCCAAGCCACAGACAAAATACTTAATACCAAAAATATATGCAAGTCACAATATCTCTCATGCACCTAGATAAAATAAAATTACATAAAATTTACCTATTCACTCTTGTCCCGTTGAAGTATGTAATAGTAAATCAATTTACGGTAGCATGACCTGAATTAGACCCATATTTTTTCTTAGCGCCAAAATATCGGCAATTTATACATAATTTGAGACGTAAACGTTAACTAACAGAAGCTGTTTTAACAAATTGTTGACCGAGATCTAAATCTGGTACAAAGCCGCAGGCAACAGATTCCATGTACATTTCATCTATACCCATAAAAAATAAATGCTGTTCGTTGGTAAGGCATAACTTGATAACAACTGAGCCTATAAGATTTTTAAGGAATGGTAAATTTAAAAAAAATCTCGGAATATTTCAAAATTGAAACTGAAAGTATTATTTTTCTATTGCATTAAGACATAACATCGTATGTCGGGTCAGACATAAAAGAAGAAAAGTATGGTTGAAAATTCCCAGGGGAGCCAGGAAAAATGGATTCAACGCATGCATCGCCATTGGTCTCCTGAGTTTATAATAAAAAATCTCATAACAATTATAGAACCCGCATTCATGAGGCCCTGGTTATATTCCTGGTGAGAGCATTTGTACAAAAGTTTTTCTAAACCTCACTACTTACTTATACTGAAGAAAAATAAATTTAGGAAACTGTGGGGCCTACTGAATAATTGGTTCTCTGTCATGTTCAACAGATCCCCGGTCCGTCAATGGTAGAGCTTAGTGTGTGTCAAGTGAATCATTCCCGTAATGACATATCTCTGCCAACCCCTACGAACGATCACCTTAAACTACTTAATCCTAGATTCACGCAATCATAGTTCATTTCATAAGCCTAGATACATCAATATATATAGTTGCACCATATATGAACTAGTTTACATGTGATTAATTATTCATAATAATCAAATTCAAAATCATTAATAGTTTTAAATCGGCTGCCCTCAAATCTTTATTCAGGAAGTCGTAAACGTAGATCAACTCTCACAGAAAGGCCGTGTCAAGATTATCTAATAAGGGGCACGTTTTAAACAACTTGTCATGTTAATCATTGATATGATCTGCTTGTTGATACTTGTTTATTTTTGTTAATACGCCGCGAAGGTAACCGAGTGTAAATAATGACATACATTCTCCTTTTTTATTAGTAAAGGTAAAAGGTCTAGTCAAGGGTCTGTCACCTTTAACCTAACCTTATTAGCTGGTTAACGTTTATATTTTATCTCCATTTGATTGTCAGTTGTTCGCTACTTCAAATTCTGATTTGTGATGGATTAGAAATTGCTGTTTATTATCATTGGTATTTCGTACTAACTATATTAAAAATGAAAGTAATTCTATCTGTTACCCTTTTGACGGCTGAACCAAACTTTTGTCGGAAGATAGCTTACATCTAGGCTGTCAGTCCGGAACACGAACAAACAAGTATTTTTTTTCTGACAAGTAAAAGTTCCAAAAACCTTTAACCCGACTACTCAGAAATATAACCCTTCCTTTGCCGAAATCGTTTAAAAGATACATGACACGGTCAAAAAATTAAAATTATTGTCTTAAACCACTGCCAAGTTTATGCTAATAAATTGTGTAATGGCTTATGAAACAGTTAGGTTTTGTTGTAGCGGGTTATTTGGAGCGTTAACACCTGTTCGACAGGTTATGAGCTATGTACGGCTATTACATCTTTGTGCAACTAGTGTGTTCGTAAAAACTCGTCCAATGAAAATGGTGCATGTTAACTACTTAAACAAAGCGCTACTGGACTATGTTTTTGTTGTTAACTTAACAACAACTTAACGAAACATGACAGGTGGTGAGCCTATCGTCAGAACGGGGTACTACTACACATGTCTCAGAATTAGTTCTGGGCCCTGCGGGTTTCCTTACGTTGATTTCCTTCACCGTCGAGCTAGTGATAAATATGTGCTAAAATATCTAAAATATAAATAAGCTAAAATATACATATGTAAGTTTTTAATATAGAAAAACTATTTGACACAAAAAAACTATTACATTGATTATTAGGCAATGAAAATATGTATTTACACTTTAACGGGCAGAGGGAAAATAGTTAACACTTAATGTTGACCTCTATGTAATTGAAATAAGATTCAAAACCAATGAAAAATTTAAACTGCCTATGCCCGTTAACGAATTAAAATATTTATCCCAGTTGCAGCCAGTTAAAAATGTAGCCTACACTCCGAAGAATAAGACGATTCTAAAGACACCGCGCACTTCAAAATCCGTCAAACTGTTTAAGCTACCTTAGTTGTGACCTGTAGCTTATTTACACCCGAAAAATATTATCCATCTTCTGGTGCTATCGGATAAAAATAAGATCAAGTACAAGTGGGACTTGTGCTCTGAGAGGGTGAGGGTGGCCATTATTTTACTTCCACACGGAATTCAGAATTGATGTTTTTCGAATTTAGTGAAAAATTTCATGACTTTATGTAGGTATATATGATCAGTCAATAAGGTTTTTTAGTTTAAAATATTTAAAAATCTTACTTCGGAGTTAAAAGTGATTTTATGAGGTGCGGAACTCATTAAACCACCTTTTAGTTTCACGTATCAAAGGTATCGACTATCATAAATTATTATTAAATTGTAGGATTTATCACTCAATCAAACCGTTTACCTTCTACTAATAGTTATTTATGACCGAATTAGAAAGTTGAAGCCATCTTCGTGGCAAGGTACCTACTTACCACACCCTATTTTCAATAGTTTGATTTCGAGTTTTCAATTCGTCTTCATGATACCTTTAAATTGTTTCAATAATAATTGGTACGCGACTCAGGGATTTACAAAAATGTATTTCGAGTCAGAGCATTACACGGAACACTCGCGTGGAGCAATGCTATCGCCTCCACCAGGATTGGTAGATTCCAGTGTGTTGTACCACGTTTTTGCCATACTAACTGAGTTTATCATCATTATCAGCTGGAAAACATCCAGAATCTGAGTTAATTACAAACAGCGCTCCGACGCATAAAATAGGTACGCCTCGCAACTAGTCTACTATATAAAAATAAGTCGGGTTTTCCTTCCTGACGATTTAACTCCAGAACTGACGAACCGATTTCCATGGTTTTGCATTCGTTGGAAAGGTCTAGGGCTCCGCAAGGTTTAAAGCAAAGAAAATTCAGCATTGCACCCGTCCGAAGCCGGGGCGGAACGCTAGTGAATTATAAAACTAACGCTATAAACAACGCCAAATATCTAGTGTCCTTTGGTAATCGAACCTAGTATACACTAGATTAAAATTATCACTAGGAGCGTGCGCGCACTACGGTGCATACAATTATTATTGTATGCGTTTTTTTTCCGCACTAGGTATGCGTGCTTCATACAGCTTAGGTACATTGTTGCGGAAACGCACTCCAGCAATACACAGGAAGAAAATCCACAAAGGTTTTTTTTTTCACAACATGAACATTTTGTATGTGTTTTATACAGGGTGGATTTTTGAGACGGGTCAGTAAGGGCAGGTACCTTCATCGTTATAGTTACAGGAAAACTTTCCTAGGAGACCCTAACTTTTTAAGATTTCATTCACAGATTTTGGAGAAAATGTACAATCAGCGAAAAAAATGCTAAAACACAAAAAATCTATTTTTATGCCAATCGATTCTATTTCGTGAAGACTCTATGGGACCATTTAAGGTGTGAGTACTAGAAATAACAGAAATCGCCAAAAACTTTTTTTATACTTTTTGTACTGAAAAACGAAAATCAACTCGAAATTATTCTTTATTTTGGCAATCATATTTGTTATTCTGATCAAAAGATTCTTTAATTCCAACTGAAATTTAAATACAAAAACTACGGTAAGTCAGTATAGTTGACTTATTTTAGAAAAAAATATCTCGGAATAGTTAAATATTAAAACACAAGAAGCCCGATTCTTGTAAAAGGGATTTAAAAAATTAAACCCTACTTTTGTTGGTTAAATAGGGTATTATAGACTCGTCAAAAAGTAAATTAAACATATTTTTGTAAGTGTCATGCATTGAAATACACCTTTTATTTTAAAATAAATTTAATAAAAAATTAAAGGTAACAACATAATATGACTAACGTATTCACCCTAGAACACTTATGACTTTTATGTGACAAGTAAGTACTACGTCAATATTTAGAAATCTATTACTTATTATTATGTCCATAATAATAAACTGGGAGGTTGGTTGGACAAACATCCATTGTTTGTTTCAATTTCATAAAAAAACAACTGCATAATCATATAAAATTATTACCAGTCTACGAATACTTTCGTTTTCGATAAATCTAAAGTCAAACATTAATATCTTATTAGAGAAACTCAAAACGAAACCTTCAAAATTTTAACGATCCAGAATATTAGGTCAAACGTGCTTAGTTCCGGCCAAATGAATGCATAATAAAGTTTTGATTCCAATACAAAACTCGAAAACTTTTACAAACTTAAGTGTGTCGATTATAACTCGCCGTATAGTGATATATTAGTCTTCGTGTTTTCAAGAATCTATGTTAAAATTTGCATCGTCGCTTTTCGTTCCGTCTCAAAATTTGAATACGAACGATTAAGCTGATATTTATGAGAACCGCCAAAAATATTGAGTGTATTCATTTAAGCATCTTATCTCGTAAGCAGTCCCGCGTTTCAGATTTAATTTATACTAGAAAGCATCATTATTACCAAAATAGTTTTTTGACACCAATACACATTTTTATCTTTATTCATACTAAGCTGTTCTGAGATAAAAAGTAGCCTTTGTATTATTCTGATGTATAAGCTATATTACTGTAAAGTTTCATTAAAATCCATTCAGTAGTTTTTGCTTGAACGAGTAACAAACATAACTCTATTCATCCAATAATCCTGACAAACTTTCGCGTTTTAATATTATAGTAGTTTCATTGCCCAGCTAAGGGTTATTTTCTTCCACATAGTATGATATATAAAAGCGATATAATATACCTACCACTCATGCAATAAATTAATCACGGAAATTCAGAAAACATCATAGGGTGTAGGTGTCCGCTATGAAAAGGATTTTGCGACATTCCCACGAGTATGGGAAAAACGTGATCCACGCGGGCAACTCCGCTGGATGCCGGCTAGAATACTTATATATATATGGACAATGCGTGTATATAAACTACGTATTATGTCCATGATTCTATAAAATAACTATAGAACATTGTACTTCAAAAATAACCTACAGTTTTATTCACAATTCATTCCCTTATAAGTAAGATCAATCGCTCAACTCCATCGATCAGTGCAATCTATTTGTCAATCAGAAACCATAATCTATCAAATGCGTTAGGCTTGGGTTTACGATCTGCATCAAATGATCGTGAAATCGCTAGGTCATAGTACATAATAGTTGTATTCAACTCCTAATCGACTAATAGAAGAGATGTGAACTTATATTCATGCACTAGCGTGTGCCCACTGGCATTGCCTGCGTGGATACTGTTTATCCCGTTTCCGTAAGAATTTTCAATAATCCCTTCTAGTGCTTTCATGCTTGTACACACAGAAGCTTCGGCTGTGCGTTGATCGTTCTTTCGTTCGTTCATTTCGTTCTTTTATAAATATACATAGATAGATACATAAAGATTTTATCAGAATAAACATACCTATATACAAAGATATTTAATATCTTTGCCTATATACGTAATTATCTTATGTCTATGAAGTAGAAAAACTGAAATAGTTATAAAACTTATAAAAAGAAAATTATAGACGAAAATAAGCCCATCATAATCCATTTGTAATTGACGGGTCTGTTGGCTCAGTTAGTAGTGACCGGGTTCTTCTGAGTCAAAAATCGCGGGTTCGATTACTACCCGGTCCCAACATTGAACACAAATGTTCATTTCGTGTCTGGGTGTGTTTATATTGGTATTGGCATGTGTATAAGTTGTTTAGTAAAAAAACAGGTTCAGTCTAGATAAGAACTAAAAAAAATCTATAAAACATAAAAACATCAACATCTGCTATCAAACACGATACGATACGAAACACGAAACTTAGGCTTTACGTTAGGAATAAAGAAAAGGTCACAGACAAAGTTGCGGGCTATCACTAGTATATTCCATAGTTACCTAGAAAATATGTGAAGATAAAGACATACTCTCTTTCCCATGGGAACCTACAGAAAATACTTATGGAGAAATGCAAGGGAAAATTGAAAATTTGTCACGTATTCGTCGCTCGAAGCGAGTTGTAACTACATCACACCGCACCGTTTAGAAAATTATTTATTTTCTTTTCTCCCTTCTAACTTCTAAGTATATAATAATTACGTGTCTAAAATTTAAATATTTTATTCGGTCAATGAAGTATAAAAAACGTACTGTAGTCGTTTTAAATAATTAGTGATATTTCTTAAATTTAGCCAATCATGGACGAGTTTAGAGTGCCTTGTTATTAGACTATTGACTTTTCTGAGTGTAATTTTCAATAACCTACAGAAATACAATACATTTTCATTTTCGTATATTTTTGTATTAATTTTTATTTTTGTATTTTACCGGAATAGTCATGGAAATTTAATGATTTGTCATTCAAGTGCTTTGTATTTAGCACGGTATAATGACTCTTTACGATCACTATAACGGGTTAAGAGCAACACGCATAACACGCGTAGTAGCGACACACGCGAAGCCTTTAAAAAAAAGAACTTATTGTAGGACACTGTCAAAATGAGAAGAAAATAAGCTTTTCCTTTTCGATGATAATTTTAATGTTGGTAGAGATTGGGTACCGCATGTGTGACTGTTACAAAGCACGAAATGATATCTTGACAGCACCATTCTATGATGCTATCAAATCTCACTTCGACTTGAGTCTTAGGGTGTGCTTCCCTCTAAAGTAGTATAACCTATGGAGTATACTTGTACATACAATTACATCCATCTATCAGCAGACTGAAGATTACAAGCATCGCTACACTATTACTTGGAATTTTTATAGGGAACAAATAACTGATATAGCTGAGAAATGTCAACAAAAACACGATAATGCAATTGCGGTGGCAACAGACAGTTTATTGTGCAAAAACGTTATCCCCTTTCCCAATCAATTATAACTTAATTAGCGAGTGTGAGCGGATTAAGCGTAGATATAGAAAAAAAGTTTTCTTGTAAATAGATAAGATTACATGGATCCATTTGTTAAAAAAATACGTGGTGTGGCGAGTGAAGCACAGGAAGAAGCGAATTTAAAATCAACCTCATTTATATTAAAATAAGAAACAAAATCATGTAGACACCGCTGGCGTCTGGCGTGTATTCGATTAAACAGTTTTCACTAATATCGCTTGAAGTTTGCGCCACCCCTTAAGTAAAACTTGCGCGTTTAAATGTTGCCAGTCACATAACTGTATAATATTATGTTATCAAACGTAAAAAACAGTTTATACTTAAAACAAAAGTATTCAGATACAAACCAGTCAAGCCCACGGGCGTAGGTACAAGGAAAATTGATAATTCTATTGTGTCCCGTTTTTAAAGCTTGACGAGTTGACATGTACTTAAAATACTTATATTATCTTCCATTCACTTTAAGATTCAGCTGTTGCCGCAACTTTGAATGGTGGCGCGGTAAAGTAAATAACTGTCACTATGACATATCTATTAGTTTTTCATATCGAAGGGATTATTAAAATTAAGCTCGTCAATGAGCGGTAATTATTCTTCAATGCGATTTTCAAAGTCATGTACCTAAGTTCATAAGTTGAGTTGTACGGTTATTATTATTCATTTCTGTGTCATATAGAATCTGTGAGTCATTCTACCTACAGTGAGCTTATAGTATTTGATTGAAGCATGAGTTGTATGACTGTATAATTGGGATTGTACGATAAATTTGATGTGTGACTACAATAATATATTAAGATTGTACATGTACGTACAATATGTGATATGTTTGAATACATTTTTCTAATGAAATGTGAAGTCAGAGTAGTGTTGTGTCTCTGACACGTTTTAGTATGTTTCCAAGTGATAAAAGGCAATTATAATTTTTACATAGTCAAATGTACGAGTATATATCAGTCAGGCGAATCTAAACCTGTCCACTTTAGTATGTTTTACTAATATAGTTTCTACTAAAGAGGCAGTTCTATTAGTTTATGTAAAGACATAAAGTAATATAAGTGCCGATGGGACATATACAACATGTAACAGAATAAGCGCAATTTCTGAACTTAGTTTGTTCAGTATCGACTACTCATTCGATTTCAGCTATTGTTGACATGTGTTAAATTTTTCAAAAAAATTTATTATTGTAGCTGAATTTAGTGCTTTCTATGGAAATCGTGCTATTAATTATCGATATTTAAGAAAATTGGTTAGACATAACTAAAGTTCGATTGCATCATATTTTTTTTATATTAAAATACTAATTGGGGTGTATGAGGAATTGCGCTTTTTCTGTTACGCGTTGTATAAAGAGGAGTGTACCTACTGTAATATTATAATATATCAAAGCACCGGACCTAAGTAGCTGGAATTGTAAATTTAGGTGACTTTTTAATGGAGTTTTTATAAAGTCGATATGAATGGGGAAAATGCTGGTCTAGGCGCCTGCTCATAGTGTTTTACAGTTTCAATTAGTATAAAATATTCTTTTATGTTTTAAAAGTTACCTAATCATACTCTAATAAGGTGAGTTTCTACAAGTTTTCAGCGTCTAACTACCTACTTTGCGAAAATCATCAAATGTACTACAACCTACATTTTCATTCTGACATACCAATGGCAATCCATGCCTTCGGACCAATGCAAAACATTTTAATTTTCGTGCTGGACTAGATTTACTCAAACAAGCCATATCCTGAGATTTCTTTCTTCTTGAATTGTAAAACTTGATCAAACCACATGCTAATGCTATTCACAAATAGACACTAACAATTCTACATACCATTAGACCACCGAGTATCAGGTTCAGTATCGAGAACAAGCAATAAAACTTTTAGACGGATTTGGCGGAGCTTCCGTGGCCATCAACTTTATGTCTTATTCTCTAACGAGCTCTGTTAGACAAAGAGTCGTAAATAACATGTGGAAAATGCTTGACAAATCTGAACAGCGACTAGACATCTTAGGAACATATTGCGGGCTCAAGAAACGGTGCTTTGTTATTTCAATTAGGTACATTTTTTTTTGTTGGAAGTTTTTAGTCCAGTACCTATCCAAGATATAGGGTTGAAGTGTAGTCTAAAAATAATTCTAAGTGGTTTTACGGACTGAAAAATTGTTTATTTTTTCTGAAGTTTTCGGTGTTTAACATTTTTCTAACAAAGTCTAAGTCTAAGTGTAAGATAATTATAGTAGTAGGAAAATTTAACGTCAAATGACCTAGTGATTATTTTTTCAGATTCCAATAGTGTTTCGTATGGTACCTACCCATAGTTGAAGTTTGCTGTCCACTGTCACAGAGATTCAGGTCTGTTATTGTTATACCTACTATCTGTATCTAGACTACTAGACTAGAAGATAGCTACTAATCTATCCTAATAGTACAATACAGTACAACAACTCTTTATTGTACAAAAAAAAACAACATAATATGGATAGGAAACATTAACCAAATGTAATTTGTAATGGGCGTATGGGCGCTTTGCTAATCTTTGTATTATAATGCCTACATGGATGGTATGCGCAGGAAAAAACATCCAGAGCGAATCGTTTATTTTCGTTAAGGCCGGTTTCGTCCAACGTGAATTAAACTTTATACCAAGTGTACCTAAATAAAAAAAAACAAGCATTTTGGTGTTTTCTACAAGTAAGCTTTACTCTTCATTGATAGGATGCAGCTCTGTACAGAAACTTCACTCCTGGAAAAATTACGCGACTCACCATAAACAAACACGCCAAGGTCACATCATATTTTGAGAACACCCCCGCTTATTCGAAATCCAATCCAATTAGTGTTTCTGTCACAAAATCACTACCACAGATAAAAAATACTTTTCCCGCGCAACTCCCGTGCGGTTTCCGCGGCTGCGCGCGATCGCATCAGCTGACGATCGGATAACTAATGCACGGCAAGCGATGAGCTTAGATCGCGAATAGACCCGCCCTCTATGGTATATCGCCCCATTGCGGATAGACCACAAGCAAAACAGGGTCACTGAATAAGTTATTCGAAGCCGTGGTGGGGTTAATAAGGTTAATTGTTATTTTTTCCAGTTTATAGTTTGGTCAATCACTTTCTTTTTTAATCTGCCAAGGTAGTTTGGAGATAGATCTTCTGATTGTTTGCAATGATAATAATTGGTCGGATGGCGCCCACAATAAGCCAAAATGCTTGAAATGATTGCGGTGGTTTCTATGCATTTCTTTTTTACAATCGGAACGATATTCCGTAGGCTTGTAATTGCCGATCATAAAATACCTATACAAATCGATCTCTTGTATGTTTATTATGGTTAAATGTATGTTGTAAGTTATTTTTATAATTTTTATATATTTTTTGTGTACCTACATTTTACCTACTTTAAGAATTTGAGTTACAATGTAATATTGTGCAATGGATTTAATTAAATATAATACATATACATATTTAGTAAATATGTTTTATGTTATATAAGCTGTGGCATTAATCGATTTCTAAGTTTGTTCGTTCGTTCCATTTGGATAAAAAGTCCCTAAGTTTGTTTAATTAGATATATGTGGCTAGTTTTTTACATGTCTTGTGCCTTTTTAAAGTACCTATAACACAGCCTAAAATAGATGCAGTTATTTTTTTGACAGTAGTGTGAGCGACATCATCCCGTTTACAAATCGTGATCAACGTATCATTCTCGTATTTTAAAACTATGTCTGTATACATACATACATACATAATCTCACGCCTATTTCCCATTGGGGTAGGCAGAGACAACAGACCGCCACTTGCTACGAACCTGGCATATCTCACGCGCTTGTGAGATATGTCTGTATAATATAAATTAAACCAGCTAAGTAATAAAATTTACAAAATATATACATATTTAAAAAAAGCATAAGACACCATAATTATCTATCTCTCAGTCAAATCCAAAAATGTTCAAATCCAACAACAACACCAATAATTATTTTAAAAAAACGTAGTTACTTATTTGTTTTAAATAAATTATATGATCTGAGAACTTATGACACGTTTAAAATCTCTATTTGAATTTTATTTCAATAATATAAAGAACTTTATACCTAACAGTTCTTTCTTGGCACCTGTTCGATTCTCGGTGTGGTGCTACTTCTGTGCCCTAAAGTCTCATATCGGAAGTCTTTCATTTTAGGTGTGAATAAGTAGGTACTTTAAACTAAATTAAATGTAGGAAGCACATGATACTCATCTCCAACGAAGCATAAAAATTATATTTTACTATAAAAATATATTTAACTTTACGATGACGTAGTTGCATTGGTAAACAAATAGTTTCCGCTTTTTACGTAATACCAACGAAACTACGACAAATTGAGGCATAACCTATTAGTAATTAAGTTCTCATGTGACTTTTTGCCATTTCTACAAAGTTATAAAATTCCGATAAATCCCTCTATATATGTATTCAGAAGAAAATCGCCATCAAATTACAAAACAATGCGGATGCAAATTTTAATTATAGGCCACCATTTGTACAATAAAAAACTTTCACTTTTTATAAAATATAAATTAATTCATTAATAAAGTGTTTACCGCATCGTCCATCACGATTTCTAATTGTAAAGTTATTTCATATCGATGTAATAATATGGTATTACTTCTCTAGGCGCCCGTGTGCCTACCATTAATCGTTTGGGTACATCTATCTTTAAAGAGGATCACACGCAATATTATACTTCGATAGATTAAGATTGCTGGATAATATTTGTTTTCACTTTTTAATAACTATGCACCCGCTTTATAAAAGATATTTTGTCAGTAGAAGAGGCTTCCTTAGTACCTAAAAAGAAAAAGTCACGTTGCATAAGCCATTATATTTTTGAGTCTAAATTACATCTCTGTTATAAATAAATAGATAGATCACTTTTCAGCACAGAAACAAACAGCTGTCATAAGTTCAGACAATTACCTACCTAAATTTGATTTTTGACATACATCCTATAAATAGATGAACACCGGCTGCACGCACGAAAAAGCATGACTCATTGTCACGTTCTGCCTGAGCCAAGCGAGCAAGCGAGAGCGCGGAACGAGCGATAGAGAGGCACGATCGGCTTAAGCGTTCGGCTTGTGACGCATCTATTTCTTATGACGTTAACATGTAAAATTATCGTCCGTAAACCGACTTTACAGACAACTAAACCGGAAAAGTGGATGTGACGAAACGTGTGTGACACGTGGGTGACATATTGAAAGATAGGCGTTTATCAAGAATAATTTGATAACACTAGAATATACTTTTTAGGTTTCCATACGCGAAGAACGGCACTCTACTGCTACATCTACACCGTATGTATGTCCGTCTATCCTACCTAGCTCTACTGAGCCAAATATTATGGTGGGTGTAAGCCATAGAATATGTTTATGGTGTAAGCTGATTATTCCCCCTTTGCCAAGGTATACGTGCAAAGAAATGTTTGTTCAGTTTTGTCTTTTTACAAATATATTTTCTTTCTTTTAATACTCGTAGGCTGTATCAAAATATAGTATCTACGAGTATACCTATAGTATAAAAATAATTGTTGTTATTTTATCTATAATAATAATAATAAAAATAATAATAAAAAATGCACTCCAGATTCTAATGAAAAAGTGTCCGTTAACATTTTATTGCAATGAATTTCACAGACACGTGTTAAATTATACATACTCTGGTCTCACCTCTCATACTTCTCGCACTAATTGATTAAATTTAATTTACTGTAAAGTCAATATCGTAACTTATCAAATTAATACGATCGTGTCAAAATACTTTCATAGTTACGATATCATATCAACTATAAATATCAATGCTTTCATCTAAAATGTTTCGTTGATTCAATCAATCAAAATCATAAGATTTCAATGAAAATTTTACAAACTAAAACAGGAATTTCAACTAAATAAAATAAATACATTTTCGTAATGTTCTATTTAGATATCCTGCAGGGTTCAAAATATATGTTAGATTTTGATAAACTGAAGCGAAAGATAGGGCGGCGTTACATAAGATAAAGGTATTACAAACTAGCACTCATTAATTCTAAAGTCTTATTAATATGAAGGGCGTGTGCGTGTCATTTTGTTCTTATACGAATTAGTTCACCTATGAACCAAGACTAGAAATCTCTATTCCGTCTAATTCTATGTTGTTAATGCTAATATGACACGTTACACGAGTAATGGCGCAGGAGAGGGTGTGTTTTGCATTTAAAATCACTATATAAGTCAAAAGTTATTTATATTGTGTACCTAGTTTTGGCGCAGATCAAATACTGTATTAAAGTATACTTCGGTAGAGCTCAGTAATTAAACTTCAAGTAGGTAAATTGGAAATCAAAGGTGAAATTCAGATACGCAAAATGACAGATCAGCACAATGTTGGATTCTTTCCTAGTAGGGATCTAATATAATAGATTCAAGGGTGTCATATTGAAGAGTAAAGAAAGAGATTTATGGTCCGAAGGATGCAAGGAAAGAGGACGCCCCAGAAGGACGTTCCCGGATGAAATGTTACGTCCTTCAAAAAGCTGGGGTCCGGGGTGCGAAGAATAAAAGAGCGCCCATGAAAAGGTTTATGGATGTGAAGAAAGAAAAAGAAGTATGTAGAGATCGAGCAAAGTGGCGATCCATCGTCTCTGCCTACCTATGTATGTATTATGTAAGTCTCATAATATATCAAAATGGAAAAAGTACTAATTTTTGTAATGTCAATTGATCGACAATTATTTAATTTTATCATAACACCGAATACGAGATTCGATTTTCCCGCTCGTCAACGAATTATTTAATAATAATAATAATATAATCTCACGCCTTTTTTTTTTATCCCCGAGGGGGTAGGCAGAGGTATTCCATTACTGGATATAAACACATTTCACGAGATATATTGGACCCCTAAACGTGATAGGTGGTGAGCCCATCGCCGGACCGGGTCTGTTTACACATGTCTCAGAATTAATTCTGAGACCTGCGGGTTTCCTCACGATGTTTTCCTTCACCGTCGAGCTAGTGATAAATATGTACGTAAGTTTTTGAAAAACTCATTGGTACATGCCACGATTCGAACCCGAGCCTCACTGATTTTCGGCCGGCTCTCTAACCGTCTGGGCTATCACTGCTCTTCTATACATATAATAAAACTCTAACGGGGCCGTGTCTGTACAGAAAATATTTTTTGAAAATTTTAACGGCAGTGTATATAGTTATCGATATAGATACCGAAACACCAATTTTTTGAATTTTTGTCTGTCTGTCTGTCTGTCTGTCTGGTTGTGCACGCATCACTCGAAAACTACTGGACGGATTTTGATGAAATTTGGTATGGAGATAACTGAGTACCCGGGTCAACATCTAGGGTACTTTTTATTCCAGGAAAATATCTCATTCCCACGGGAAAATATAAAAACTGGTTAAAAAGAGCAATACGTACTACTCCGAAACGATAACACCTAGAAACTTGAAAAATGGTATGAAGGTGTCTGATATGTCATAGGAAATTGGTATAAAGGGATTTTTGGAAATTCCCACGGGAACGGGAATAAACTAAATTCAAGCGGGAAAACGCCGATGGGCACCCGCTATTTGAAATATGGTATGTAGGTGTCTTAAATATGTCGTAGGCAACCACTATAAAGGGATTTTCGGAAATTCCCACGGGAACGGGAATAAAGGGAATCCGCGCGGGCAACGCCGCTGGGCACACGCTAGTTTATGAATAAAATACTAAATGTCGTCGGCAAGAATCATGTTATGGTCAACTTATTTCACATTGGAAAAATAAATTGAATTCATATCATTAAAGTTGCGTGCCTGCATTGTTCTTCTCACAATTTCACTATCATTAAATATAATATTTACTTATAAAACTGATTACTACAATATTGGAACTTAACAACTTGCCGCGACTAAATTCTATTATGATGAGTAATATTTTGTAAGATGATTGATGCCTTAAAACAGTAGGCGGTTACGATACTAATGAGATTTAGATAATACTTACATAAATAAGTCTAGAGATACTTGCACTTCAAAATACTATAAAACTTTTAGGCTACAGGGGTCCCTAAGTAACGGGCACTCCGTTTGTATGACATCACCAACTAACAACTCTACTAAGTGTCATTGCCACAATTAATGACTGGAATACACTCTGTTTGTTTAAGTTGGTCAGTAGATGAACATTGCTTCTATAGACAGGTAAATGGATACCAAACTTATAGTGGGCAAGCAATAATCTACTAAGCAACTTAACTATACAAAACACCCCAGTTGACTGGTGAAAGGTAGGGTGAAAGCGAGAAAAGCGATTATTTAATTGTTATTTTATTTTTTATTGGTTTAGATTTATGTATTATATTAATTTGATTTCGGTTTAATTTGTTATTTTATTCCTACACTTACGTAATATTCGACACAATGTTAAATTAAATTATTAATTCTATATATCTTATCTACTATATAAAAATAAGTCGGGTTTTCCTTCCTGACGATTTAACTCGAGAACGGCCGGACCGATTTTGATGAAACTTTTTGTGTGGGTTCGAGTGGGTCCAGGGATGGTTTATAGCAAATAAAATTTAGCATTGCACCCGTGCGAAACCGGGGCGGGTCGCTAGTAATATATAAATTATTATATATTTGTATACTAAGTATATCTCATATTTCCTTTGAAACATAAAATAAATATAATTTTACATCAATGACTCGTATTCAATTTCACACACGGCTAGTTTTAGCACCCAGAAGTGAGATCTAAAGGTGGGTACTGACATGCATGAATGCACTCGGCATTCGATTGTAATGTAACAGATTGGAGCCGGATACCATCACAGTGAATAGAGCACATCTTATGTCGCAACTAAGATCTTTCTTTTGGAGGGTAAGGTAGGTTAAATATCGACAGCGCCCTCGACAGAGGCCTCGGCTATAGCACTTCACATTAATTCACAAAATATTATAGTTTAAAAAATAAAATAATTATACTTACGAGTTTATCCCCAAGGGGGTAAGCAGGTAGGTAGGTATTACATTTCTGGAAATATCCAGTTTTCATAAGAATATTTTTGGATCCCTAACAGTTTTGTTTGTGATTTATCGCATGCATAAACTTACTCTACCTTGGTCGAACTCCATATTAGTTAGGTCTATCATAGAGTAGATCGATGTTGGAGATTCGTATATATATTGGAGATTCGTATAGGTATATTATATGTATGTTATAGGTAGTATTAGATTTCTGCGTTAATTTACCTGTCGGATTTTCCTCTTCTCTATGTAGGTATACCTACCCTGTTAAGCCAAGCATATTATTGGTATATTATGTGACCATCATAAGCGCACCTTAATCAAGTTTTTGTCAACCCATACAATCTGTGAGATTTCTTCAATCAATTTTGATAATTCTCATTGTTTAAATTTATCTGAATGTATGAAGCATATCTGTTACAAAAACGAATCTTCCTTCAGTCGGCACCTTAACCTAACGCAACATTATCATTAGGCTATTGATCTTAGTTATCCGAAACAAAGTTTTTTTAATTCATAAGTATAACATAATGATCGTAGTCGATTTCAGAATTGTTACATTACATGTAATTGCGACACATGAGCGCTCACCTTAAGGGAAAAGCGGCAGCAATTTCCAGCAACGCTTTAATAATATGGATAATAATACGGGTAATCGCAGTGAACGTGGTGTGGCTGATGAATGCCACTCGTGACTTACTTGCTTCTTCCTTCCAGTGCAAGTGGCGTACTTATGTAATTACTAGCGGGTGACCAGCGGCGTTGTTTGAGTCTCTTTTTTACCGTTCCTGTGATAATTTCTAAAAATAGCTTCTTACAGGCCAGGCAATCGATTAAGTAGTCTAATTTCAAGAATTGTGCTTATTCTGTTACATATCTTTTTTTTACTATATAAAAATAAGTCGGGTTTTCCTTCCTGACGCTATAACTCCAGAACGCACGAACCGATTTCCACGGTTTTGCATTCGTTGGAAAGGTCTCAAGCTCCGTGAGGTTTATAGCAAAGAAAATTTAGGAAAAATTTCAACAGCAGAAAAGCGGGAAAATCTTTAAGCATTGCACCCGTGCGAAGCCGGGGCGGGTCGCTTAGTTGTATATAAAAATATATGTATCATTGAAATAAATAATGTTAATTTGCAGTTCTTTTGTGGTGGTAATATTTGTATTAAGGTAAGAAAAACAATAGTGGAAAACGGATTGCCAACTTATAGTTAGTAAGTTAGATAAAAGACATTAATGTTGATGTTTGTACTTATTCCCATGTGCTAATGTTAAGTTTGTCGAATCATAAATTAAACCACATTTATGTCCGCTGACCCTACAGCCCGCCATAAAATGTAACCCTTTAGACCCTAGGTGCCTCTAGAAATTCGCATAAAGCCCAGTCGTTAAAACCTAAAACCCATTACGATACACATAATCCTGGCTGACCCTGTTGAGTTGACTTTTCCCCCGGCGACTTTCCTTATTAGGTACATCGAAAATTAAAAAGTACCTACCTACATTTATTATCAAAACACATAAAAATTAGTACTTACCTGTAATGCACCGCATGCATAAAGAGGTTCGAAACATTACTCCTCTTTTGGTGCCGTTGGTTACAAAATGTAGCCTATGACACTCTGGAGATGAAGTAATATACAACATGTAACAGATTAATCGCAATTCCTGAAATTCGTTTGTTCAGTATCGACTACTTAATTTATTTCAGCTATTTTTAATGTGTAAAATTTTTCCGAAAAACCGGCCAAGTGCGAGTCGGACTCGCGCACCGAGGGTTCCGTACAACCTTGCAAATTTATGGTTTTCGTAATTTTTCCTTTATCTATGCTATAAGACGTTGCTTCGTACCAAATTTCAAGATTCTGAGTTCACGGGAAGCACCCTGTAGGTTTTGATTCCCTTGCAAGTGTCGAAAATTTGCGGCATAAACGGCTGTATCTTTTGATTGCGTTGGCTTAGAAGTTTGATTTTTTCACAGCTTCAAGGGACAGTAGACCTGAGTAATTGATATAAATTTCAGCTTCATACCTCCACGCGTTCCTGAGAAAAAGGGTCTTGACAGACGGACGGACGGACGGACAGACGGACAACAAAGTGATCCTATAAGGGTTCCGTTTTTTCCTTTTGAGGTACGGAACCCTAAAAATGAATTAGCATTTAACTGAATTTAGGGCTACCTATAGAAACCGTACCATTATTGCTCCTTATTTAATAAAATTGGTAAAACAAAACTAAAATACGAATGCATCATTTTTTTTATATTAATATACCTACTAATTGGGGTGTATGAGAAATGGCGTTTATTCTGTGACGAGTTGTATACCTACTCGTAGGTACCTAGTTCGTTAGGTACTAATATTTTAAATTTATGTGTTGAACAAATTAAAAAAGTTATTTTAGTTATATATTATCCCAACCGAATATAGGGTTTATTTTATTCTGATAAATATAATTTTTCATTAAAAAATATCAATATTTTAGTAAATCAAGTCGGAAAGAAAGCACGCCGACGAGTTCGCAACTCATATAAACCGAACCGTAGCGAGGGCGGATCGCTAGTATATTATATTGATTGGCATGCTCATAAATATACAGTTTTATAGTTTTAGCAAGGTCACTTGTCTTATTCAGGGTGACAGCCGTTATTTGAGACTACGCAAGTTGAAAGTGGTGAGTGTACGAGTATGTTCTACCGCTAAATACTGATGTTTCTCTACTAGGCTAAAATCTTAGAATTAGAATCGGAAAGGTCTTTCTTATTGTGAGATTGTCAGACGCAAATCTGAGGTGAGTTATATCACAAATTCAGTTATATGTTGGTCTACTTCAGGTCCAAAGAATTCTCGTGAAAAGTGGGTATATCCAGTAATGGAATACCTCTACTTACCCCCTTGGGGATATAAGGCGTGAGAATTTTTTTATTTTATAGTTTTAAAAATATAAATAGACGATGCAAACTCGTCTACGTCACAATAAATATAAAAATCCTTTATTATTACTTTTTTTGCACAATGTAATAATAAATAATAAATTGCGGGACACAATTCACACATGGTTATTCAGTCCCAAACTAGGCAGAGCCTGTACTATGGGTACAAAACAACTGATAAACATACTTAAATAAATAATAAACACCCAGACACGAAGCCAACAGACATGTTCATGCACACAAATGTTGGCCCGAGCGGGGATCGAACCCGCGACCTCCGACTCAGAAGGCACGGTCATTATCAATTGAGCCAACAGGCCCGTCATACAGGCATGTCCTATCAAATAAACTAAATCTTGACAGTAGGTATACCCCATTACATACAAAAAAATAATCATGGCGTTATCCCCGAGGTAGTCACAGGTTTACCATTCCTGAAAATACCCACTTTCCACTAGTATATTTTTGGGCCCCTAAACGTCAATCCCGGACCGGGATACTGTACTATTATGTATTCTGTGGTACTGTTATAAATGCCTCAGAATCAATACAAATATATTCAACTACTACTACATAATATAACAATATTTTACATTCACGATTTTTCTATATTATGTACTAGCGGTTCTGCGCGGATTCACCCGCGTAGTTCCCGTTCCCGTGGGAATACGGTATTAAAATATAGCTTTGCAATGGTGTAAGATTTTTCAAATCGGTCCAGTAGTTTTTGAGTTTATTCGTAACAAACATACAAATCTTTCCTCTTTATAATATTGGTATAGAAGAGATAAAGGTATTCCAAAATTCCAGTACTACATAAATATATAAATATTGAATTTAATGTATCAGTAAATGTCACTCATTTACTGATACATTAAATTCAATATTTATCAGTATTCGATACTACTGCCCTGTAAAACTATAGTATCGCGATTAGGTACGAGGGGCAACATATATAGTCGACCGACAATCTTTTTCCGAGGCAACTGTGGTGTTTTTGCTCTGGATCATTTGCTTTCCTGATGAATACTTGATGAGCAACGGCTAATGTATTTGATTCTATGATTGCAACAGTACGTACAACTGACCCTTTTGAAGTTATCAGACCCTGATTAAACGTTAGTGCAGAATGATCTATTTTATTTAAGTACATAGAATGTAACTGTATTTTTTGTATTTATCACCGCACCAGAATGAGTATAATGCATTTAGAGGGCGCAGTAAAGGCCTCAATGAGTTCAAAAATTTTAACAAACGTCGTGTTGGGAAGTCACAAAAAATATTGAGCCACCCTTTTCTGTCGTGACTTCTTAAAAGGGTTTACTGTGACAGATTTTAGTAGTACCTAGTAGTCGTTTTAGTGGTAGTTTACCTACATTTGTCTTGATCTCCGGAGTGAAATGTGGGTAACTATATCCAGTAATGGAATAGCTCTGCCTACCCCCTCGGGGATAAAAGGCGTAAGATTATTTATTTATTTATATTTTTTAATTATCTCCGGAGTTTAGTAGATATCATTTTTTTAACCCTTTAACAAATTAAAGTGACTGTGATTTCTAAAATAAATGCAATAGTAAATGACCGTTTTTAGAATTGTTGTCTGTCTGTCAGAAGTTAGTCTTGAATAGACTATGGACGACTCTAGATTTGAATGAAAAATGAAGAGATTAAAACAGCAATTTTAAATTAAATTTTCGTGCGTTTTCCATTGTGAAAGATTCATACGATATACTTTACTATGGAAAATAAAACGAAGCTAGGTTAGCGACGCTAGTTTTAACTTAAAAAATTAAAAAACACAAGCTATTCCATATGAAAACCAACTGCGTAGTTTGAATACGCAATACTCGTATTCGTCTAGAATATAACTCATTCCCCGATGTTTTGACGACCCCGCCTCGGAACAATGCAGCAATTCCATTGATTGAGGTGTCGACGTCTCACTTCCTGGATAGGAGAGCGTTTTTCTCACAATTCCAATGCCATCGTTTCCTATGTTCTAAGAATCCGTTCACAATGTTTCCTGTGGTATTCAAATGATTCTCAGTTCAAAGATATTTCTTTAAAACTGATGAGACTCGTATATTGGAAGTATATACCTAAGTTTGTCTCCTATCCATCGAACGGGTTTGAGTAAAGAGCCAACAATTGTTATGACAAGTTTCGACAGTTCTTTTTTGAAAATCATGTATTAGGTCTTTTAATTTAAAAGCTGCGTTGTGCGTAAAATAACCGCTGAAACTTCCTCCCATTCCTTTTACCCCATTATGTAAATCGTGAAACGGAATAAATACCATCATCATCATCATCATCAACCCGTAACAGCCCACTGCAGAGCTAAAGGTCTTTCCTCAGACATGAGGAAGTATGGGCTATAATCTCCCACCCGAGCCTCCCGCGGATTGGGAGATGGTGTTAAGCTAGTGGCCACTTAACAGTCACAATTTTTCAAGCCACTCAAGGGTATCTGACATGGCTTAACGACTTCCATTGTGCATAAACACAACGAAAACCGGGACCAACAATTTAACATCATCTATATAAATAAAAATGAATTGATGTTCGTTAGTCTGATTAAAACTCCAGAACGGCTGGACAGATTTTGATGAAACTTTTTGTGTGGGTTAGAGTAGGTCCAGGGATGGTTTATACGGTGGCAGAACGACGTCTGCCCGGGCCACTAGTAAAAAATAAATATAAAAGCACGAAACCAAATGACTGACTTATGTCTGTCTACGTATGCCTCAAAACGGCACACAGTAAACATAAACCCCAGAAAAACGAGTTTTTCAAAATTTCTACGGGAAAGGATCAAGTCTGCATACCTAATGGTAGTTTCATTTTCTGATAACGAAAGTAGAAAACTTGCAAATACTGTCTACCTCGATTAAATAGAAATGGCAAGGAATCATACGTGCTAGAAATTTTAATTAGGAGCTAACTAGAAATCAATTAGCTGAAGATTCTATGGAATGGAAACTTGGAAAGCTTATTCGAGAATACCTTTGCTATTATCGCAAGCGATTCAGCAAAGCATTAGTTGTATATTGCTGATTATGATTATAGTCACCAACGGCAGTGGGTAATAACAATCCTTATACAATCACAATAAAGTTTAAAACTGCTTAACTCAATAGCCTGTATCTAAACAGGACTATAATTTCTCGATAAAAGTTGTTCGCAGAGTAATGCACACTATTTTATGACCTTGCCCAGATGTTGCAACATGACATTACTTCTAAATATATACAAACTTAATACAAAGATTTACTATCAGGGGAAAGTTTAAGGATATTTTATACATGTATGCATGTGATGTAGATGCTTTGCCTAGTAGACTAGGCAAAGCATCTAATAATGGTTACTAAACAAATCTGGTAAACATACCTACTTAAATACATAGAATGTTGACCTTTAACTCACAAGACTCAACACCAAGTAGGTATGCAAGTGATGTAACAGGACCGCCCATCTGTATTAATTTGTGTTTGTATGTTGGGGGTAATCTCTGGAACTAATGAACCGAAAAAAAACTTTCACCAATAGGAAGCTACACTCCATGACTAATAATAATATATAATAATAATAATATAATTTTATCCGCTTAGCTGACGTTTACTGATTGCAATAGGGGTGCCTGAGTTTACGAAATTAAAATAAATCAACATTCTGTGCAATCCTACATATTTTGGGGTTTCAACTTTACGCGAAACCAACTTGATGGCCCGAAAGCTTCGATCAACTATGTTGCTATAGTTGATCGAAGCCTGAAAGGGTATTATCATAGTATTTCTTTGAGTCGTGGCTAAGCCGATATTCAAGCTCGGTAAGGTATTTTGAATTCTGTTTTTTGTCTCCCATAGTAAAACAAATCACTCAAGAGAGATTCAGGTATGTGCATATGATGTAATAAAATTTGCCGATTCCGGAAAATAATTAATACAGAATCGTCGTTTAAAAGTAGGCACATTCTCTTCCTTTCCTCTATTAGCGGACATTTACGTGGGATTTGAAACTACTTAATAGTAAAAAAAAGTTACTTAATACCTACCCAACAGTTGTGAGTTTATGACAGAAAGAACATTTCACTTTATCCGGTTGATCAATGTTAATTAACTTTTTTTAAAGTTTGAACGTTAATTTAGAATATTGATGGCAAAAAAGGTCATTAACCTTTTAAACAAACCATTACGGAAATGTCATGCGGTGTGTTATGTAGGTACACAAATCAAATTTGACTGTAGGTGTATGATTTATATATGGAGCGATTTAAGAATTTCTTCTTCATGTTACCTACTAACATTCAATTTTCATTAATATTTGAGCTCTACAAATGTAATGCACGATCGAGCTTTAGGTAGGTAATCCGTGCGTTAACGCTGACGTAACCACGTTTCGCTCATTTGCCTTTATCTATATACCGCCAGATTTTTTTAATGTCTGGAAAAAAATATGGTGTGATAGGTAAGTCTAATAGATTCATTTGGTATTACTTATCACTTAAAACTAATATAAATTACTCAATTGTAGTCAATATTACACACTGAAATATTTTAAATAGTATTTTAAAAAGAAACAGGCTCTTAATATACCTATACAGCCGCCAGCTGCTATACATTGTAGTGTGCGTAGTTTTCCAGATTTTGTAAATTGCATTAAACATAATTTATCAATTAATCTCGTGTCTAACTTCGGCTCTAGATACCTTGCATGTAATTTTTTTTCCAGGCGGTAAAAAAAGCACCCAGTACATAAAATGATAAACTGACTGATTGGTGATATATAAACGCACAGCCTAAACCGCTGGGTCTACAGACTTGAAATTTTGCACATAGATAGCTTATACAGTGTAGGCATAAACTAAGAAAGGATTTTGAAAAATTCAACCCTTAAGGGGGTGAAATAAACGTGCGCGAGCGAAGCCGCGGGTAAAAGCTAGTAAATAATATGGCAAAGAAAGATCAAACCTAAAACGTTGGGTCTGATAATGCCATCTAATTTATATGAAGTGGTTTAAAGTCATTGGTAAAAATGAAATTATCTAACTTTGCGGTTCTAATACTGTGGTTCTAAATATTAGCTTTTGCTTTATCGTCCGCATTCTCACATGTAAAGTAACCTTCCTCAAGTAGCAAGCTGTCTCCTTGCCAAATTACTTCAAAATCAGATCAGCTGTTTAGCCGTGAACAGGTAAGAGACGAACAGACAGAGAGATTTGGACAATATTTATAATATCATGTTAATTTATGATACTTATGTAGGTATATAACGATGATCGTGAAAAGTATGTGGATGGTGGTTATACCTATATAAACACTTTTATTTTATGATTTATTCGCTTATTTTGCATTCTCAAATAACCAACCGAAATCACCTTTATCCGGAACTAACTGGATTCTGTTGTGGCATATGGAACTATGTTTGATTTGCATTTGATTGACGACACAGAAAAAGTTGTTAGTGCGATACATCTACTATTAACGTGTTTGTTACACGTCAAACCCAATTTGACTATAATTGGTTATAGAATGTTCGCAATCAAAATATGCTTTCACTGAATTTTATATAGACATATCTTTGGTTTGTATGTATTTCTTTGAGATACACAGTTTTTTTTAAAGTGCCATCATATGCAAAGTACATTCATAAGTTATGTGATAATTCTTAATTTAGTGAAAACAATAGGTACATGTACCGTCTTGGCTGGGCGTTGCTATGAAACTATATACTTATATTGAAAAATAGATACCTACCTAAATGAGATATTACAATTAATAGTAAACATTTAACACGTCAATAGCTTATACATTAAAAATACTTAAAAAAATACAACATCACCTCTGATCTACACAATAGGATAGTCTAAAAATTTTGTTTAATGTAGGTATAATAAAAAAGTTATTATTCCTTATTCTTTTAAAAGTCAAATGTCATATAATTCTGTAACAATCCATGAATTATTAATAACGATTACAATCTGACCTATCTAAAAAAACTGTTACCTGAATGACTCAAAAAGGAATTAAGATGGACTGAGATAAGTCTCTGAAATTGTGAAACATGCTTGCAAGGCCAAAATATAAATAAAAGATAGACTCAAACAGTCGCAATTTGTCGCACTGGGGACTCTAATATATATAATCAACAATGTTTTAGTCGAGATCAGAAAGACCACCAACCGCGACGCTTTCCCTTGGACACCGCAATGAGACTGTAATTTCTTCTTTATTAACACTATGATCTCTTCTGACGAGTTTCAATGAAAGTTGCCATGATAATAGAACATCCTTACAAAACGATTCCCTACTAGATGTGTCCTCGACTCCGTCAGCGTTCCCTAGTACCTAACTATATTATGTTGTTCCGTGAAGAAAATTAGCTTGTTCATAGTATTCGTATTACGAACTATTTCTGAATCCCTAATCTTCTACATATAAAAATAAGTCGGGTTTTCCTTCCTGACGCTATAACTACAGAACGCGCACGAACCGATTTCCACGGTTTTGCATTCGTTGGAAAGGTCTCGGGCTCCGTGAGGTTGATAGCAAAGAAAATTCAGGAAAAATTTCAACAGAAAAGCGGGAAAATCTTATAAGCATTGCACCCGTGCGAAGCCGGGGCGGGTCGCTAGTAATAGATATAGGTAGAAATGTCAATATTCCGGGTCATTGTTTAGCCATGTGTCATATATTGTTAATTTAAATTTAATAAAATCCAGTCAATACGTCCGTAGTTTCATTCAGCATCCAGGATAACACATGGCACCGGTTTTGTTAAAATTAGAGTAGATAAAAGTAGGTCATTTCTCTGGAAAAGAATCCGTATTCATATCCAGTATACAACAGTTTTTTCACACCGCTTGATGTAACTGACCAAGTGACCGAAAGTTTAAACGCCCCAGCAATACGCAATAAAGTTTTAATAGAAGCATAAATTTGTCTAAGCACATACTAGGTAGTATTATATCGTGCAAGGATCATTAATCACACCCGGATAGCTAAAATTAATACCGTCAAAAAAGCTGTCTACGGACATACAAATCATCTGTTTTTTTAGAGCATATTCAGTTGCATAACTAATGGTCTAGTTAAGAAATGAAATTTATTTCAACAAATACATCTGTTTATCTAGATAACAGATTATTTTGTAACACATCGTAAAACAATTAATGAAATCCGTATCGTAGAGTCGTTTAAGTTCTTCCTTATTTAAATTTTTGCTGTAAGATTTTTACGTAACAAAAATGTCTCTTAATATTCTGAATATTCGCAGAAAATGTTGCTTGCTATAATTTTGTTTACGGAAATTATAAAAGTATTCGTTTGAAGTTTCTAAGAAAGTTTCCTGACTACAGTCTATAGAATTAGGTACTTAAATAATCCCTAAGGGCTATTCGCTATGCGAAGCGAGGACTATAAGAGGACGCTATTCTAATATCAATTTATGATGGCATAATAATCGTTCGAGACATCTCATCGATGTCGGAGAAGTGAACCAGAATTAATATGGATATCATTATCTGTGGGTAACGAGACACAATCACCGGGAATTGAACGATAAAACTTTTTATTTCAAATAATGTACTAGGTTTGTCTTTAAAGTAAGTAGTTATTTTTTACTTTGCTTTTACAGACTAGGTACGTACCTATGTCCAAAAATAACAATTTTATGATTCGATCGATATTCTAAGTATTTTGTAGAAGTTAATCCCTGACTCAACTGATGAGATTAAAAAAAAACGTTCATTGACACAAATCTTCAGCATAGTCAGGATTTTACAAAAGTGTCATATTTGCTAATAAACTGTCTTCGAAAATTAAATTTTCAAATATTAAACTTTATGTAGCACGGTCCTCATTAAATCAGACAGGGTTTCATTAGTTTATTTCGGTGTTCGGAAAACCATACTGAATAATACATAATTAATAAACTCTTAACATGACCACTATGTGGGCTAGAAATATGTTTAAAACAGAGGTAATAAATTACTATTAAAATGTCAAAGTAATGGACACAGTAATGGGTGTAAATATCCCTCGAGCGTAGAATTCACACAAAACGGTGGAAGTTGATAGTTGATACCCAAACAACATTCTTTGAGTACAGCTCGCTAGTGGCTTCTTAACTATGGGAAAACATGAGGTGTTTTGCTTTGAAATGAGAATCATTAGAATTATTTTTTTCAAGTCAATTTTCTACGTGAGACAAAATTCTTTCTGGAATTCTGCAAGGCAGGCCATGGAAAGTTTAATGCAAGCACAATTTTTATAATAAACATTTCGACCATTTTACAAAAGGGGTTTGAAGATAAACAGTGCCTAAAGCATATATGTCTTTTGCTTGACAATAATTTGAGTGTCTCCATTTTATATTTTGTAATAACGCAGATTAAGGGGTTAAGTTTATAAATAAACAGTGGGACACAATTCACATCTATAAAATCAATATGTCAAAAGGAAAAAATTTATTGCCTACAACTAAATTTCAGATCAAATTACCTCCTCTATAATAATCACAGACATTTCCGACACCTACTAATCGTGTTACGGTAATATCTGAGTTGACACGATACTTAAGAAGTCGTCTAGTATTTCCTAATTAAATGAAATACGTAATGCTTGGATGTTATTGAAGTAGGTAATAAAATATCTAAGTGTTAAACGTCAATCAATATTTGGTTTAATAATTAATATAGGCTGTTTAATATTCAGTGCATATACCTGCTAAGTCATAGACATAGCAATCAGTTGCGTAACTTACGTAACTGCATCGTTTTTGTTCATGTGAACATAATTCCCCCTTCTAATCCATATAGGGGATCCGTAACAATTAGTTGCACTGATGTAACTTATGAGTGGTACAGAAAGTTCATTTGAAAATTATTTTTTAACTATCATCATTATTACTCGCACGCACGGCGGGGAATTCTGGAGTAAAACCGCCGAGGCAAGTGCTCTTCGTAGAATTTTTATGACTTAATGACTCTATTAGCCGTATTATACTGTAGATTTTTTAAATCTATTGTGACAGTAAAAATTATGACGATTGTATAAAAGCTTTTCAAGAATTAGAGTGTAACAATCCTATTAATATTATAAACGCTAAAGTTTGTATGTATGGATGCAGCGGATTTTGATGAAACTTTACAGTTTATACATCAGAATAACAAATAGGTTATATTTTATCCCCGTATTCCCACGGGAACGGCACCTACGCGGGTGAAACCGCGCGGCGCTGCTAGTGTAAAATATTTTTTGGTCTTTTTGCCTGTTCTTAAACATTTATTACATATGTACATACGGACGCAGATACAAGACCGCCACATCCTAGTGAATCAAACGATTAATAGGTTTACGATCAGTTTCGGCTACTCTTTATCTGGCTTTTCTTCACTACATCGCCAGCCTGATCGATGTTCGTATATTCGTTTTAAGGTATTCAAGCTATATCTATAGGAACATATAATAAAACTCTTAAGGGGGCCGTGTCTGTACATGAAATATTTTTTGAAAATTCAAGCGGTAGTGCATACATAGTTATCGACGTAGATACCAAAACGCCAATTTTTGAAATTTTTGTATGTCTGTCTGTGCACGCATCACGCAAAAACTACTGGACGGATTTTGATGAAATTTGTTATGGAGATAACCGAGTACCCGGGTCAACATCTAGGGTACTTTTTATTCCAGGAAAATATTCAATTCCCACGGGAAAATATAAAAACTAGTAAAAAGAGAAATACGTACTATTCCAAAACGATTACACCTAGAAACTTGAAATATGGTGTGTAGGTGTCTATATCGCAGAAAACCGGTAAGAAGGTATTTTTGGAAATTCACATGGAAACGGGTATAAGCACGATCCGCGCGGGCAACGCCGCTGAGCACCCGCTAGAATTCATATAATAGGAAACATATTATTTCATGCGGAATACTTGCCTTTTAAGTTCACTGAAGGAAGTGTAGCCGCTGCTGTATTTTTTGTTCGATAGAATAGTTTTCTTTTTAGCTTCGTTCATGGTCCCTTGGTTAGGGTGTTTTATTAATTAGCTACTTTTTTACTGACGAGGTGAGAAACCTTTTCTACATCTACACTAATATTTTAATAGGTAAGATTTGTATTTTTGTATGTTTGTTCCTACCGAAGATACTCAAAAGCTACTGGACCGATTTTAAAAATTTTGCTCGCCAATAGAAAGCTACATTATCACTGAGTAACATATTAAGCTATATTTTATTCACCTGTACATGAAATATTTTTGTAAAAAAAATCCCGAGGGTAGATAGTCATCGATTAAGATATCAAAAAGCCAATTTTTGATTTTTTTGTCGGTCTATATAATTCCAATTTGAATTTAATTCCAATTCAAATTGCAATTCTGTCCGTCAGTAAGCGCATCACTTCAAAACAGCTGGATCGATTTGTTTTTTTTTTAATATTCGTAAGTAATAAGGGTTTTCCCCTTTCAGGGAAATAAAATTCTAAAATTCGTGAATAACTAAAAGCTATTTTTTCATGGGACAAAACAACGTCTGTCGGGTCAATCACCCTAACTTTCATACAATTTACGAAGCTAAAAACGTCTAGGGCCGTGCGTTTACGTCTTATTTAGAAAATGAACTACACATACACTTTTGATGAGACTATAATCTAATGAGGAGCGGTACTACGCTATCACAGGCAGTTAAAATTGCATCGTGAGAAATGTCGAGCGCCATTTATGATTTGCCGCGTAAATTATTTTGCAAATGGTCGCTGACCCACTCCACGTTAATTATGCCATTGTTTAGCTGGAATTAAAAAAAAGTGTCCAGCAAATAGATCATTAGAGACTTGTCTTTCTTTGTAATTATTTCGGACCGTTAAATAGTAAGTACTGTTTTTTTTAAGTAGGTACCGGACGAGGTTGTTGGTAATTACATGTTAGTCCAATTTTTGTGGGCAAAGGTGGATATAAGCGTAACAGAGAGAATCTGAAGCTATTGTGATTCATTCGACATTTGCGAATAAACTACTTATAGGGTTCTTTGTGAATAAAATTATGTGTTTGGTGCTATTCTGTATAATAAATCGAATCATTGTAGGTATTATTTATTCTAATTTGTAAAATAAAATCATATTTTAATAAATACGCTCACGGCCTAAGGGGTTTATCAGAGTTGCAAGGAATGAGCCCATCGCTGGGCTAAAGTGCATTTTGATTATTATTATTGATTATTTAAAAATAGATATTTCAAGATTATCATAACTACCCTAACATTACTAATAATACGAGTAAAATTCCAGCTACACATTATAATAGGTACTTATCTGTAAAATTATCTAATACTAATTAGAGCACATGTCCAACTAACGGACATAGTTCTGAACAGCCGACACTTTAAATAAATTACCAAATTGATTACTAAACGAATTTATGTTAAAGAGGCAATTTAAATCATTTTTTAAATTATCTAGATGCATACGATTTAGAAACGTAGAAGTAAATTAATGTGTGACAAATCAAAGCGGATTTGGACAACTTTTGAAAACGGTAAGACCTACAAACTTTTACAGAAAGTATATAATGGGGTTATCAGCCACCTACATCCTTTGATCACGAAAAGCAAATAGTGGTCAAGTTAATTCAATAGGTTCACGAACAACTAGTTTTGGAATATCAACTAACTACTACGAACTCTAGGTAATAGATAAAGTTGCGACATTTTAAAAGTACTTTGTTAGAAAATCTAATCCCTTTGTAAGAGGAAACAGATCTTATTGGATCTATCTGTTCACAGCTGCTAGCCTAACCTAATACGCTTAAAAATATTAATCATAAAGCAATAATACTATACGACTAGTACAGTCAAGAGCACGCTAAGCTTGATACTTTGGACTTTGAACCGGCCCTGTATTCTATGGCGCGCAGTATAAATCAGAGCTCAGCATAAACTGGTAGTGTCAAGCTTGACTTGCTCTTGACTGTAAAAGACAACAAGCAACAGCATTCATTTGAAAACCAACCAATTATAAACTAGTTGCAATTGCAACTGCAACTGCAATCGCCAATCCGCCTGCCATACCGTGATAATAAAGACAAAACTGAAGTACCTACCAACTTTTTCACCGTTTGCTAGCGATGTTTTCTTTCACAGTAAAACCAGTGATAAAAAATATTTATAGGTAGGTGCTCAGTTTTAATTTTTTTTTAAACATTTATCTATATATATAAAAATAAATCCCTTTTTCCCTTGGTCACGGCATCACGCGTTAATGGCTGAACCGATTTGGCTGAAAGTTGGTGGGGAGGTAGCTTAGAACCAAGAGACGGACATAGGATACTTTTTATTCCGATATTCGAACGGGAACGGGAACTACGCGGGTGAAACCGCGGGGCGCTGCTAGTAGATTTATAAATAACCACAATAGACAAAGAATCAGGTTAGAAATCGATCTTTACTAGCGAAGATCTAGATTTCTCGTGCATATCTTATTGACTATCACGGCAGGGGTGGGCTATGATCGAACACAATAATTTGCGGAGTCATTTAACGGTCATTACGATAACATTCACATTTGTTAATAAAATGTTCTAATCTTATGCAAAATCATCATAATCGTTTGCATGAGCCCGTTTGGAATAACGCCCCTTGATTGAATTACAAAAGGTTTAATAATCAAGAATCCTCTCAAACCGAGAATCATAGACACAATTGATTTTTTATTATTACGGTGCCCATTGGAACCGCGAGGTGCATGACAAATTAAAAATACCTATCCAAAAATATTGAAGTAGGTACCTATATACTATTTTATTTATTGATTTCGATAATCAACAAGGCAAACACTGTTAAAACCATATCAGTCTAGACACACCTACACATGCAGAGTGTTGTCTTAATTATAAGTTACCACAATAATAGGTACATATTGACAATTTAAATATAAAATGTGTATCCATCAAGAAGAAAATATAAAACAAACATTAAGATAAACTGCACTTAACTTTCATGGTATTCCACTCCTTAGTGATTTTAAAATGTTTGTTCCGGTTCCAATACAATAAATTTCAATAGCCTTGAAACAGAATAAAATATAAAAAAATGGTTAAATCGAACCACTACCAGTATTTTCATTTTATTGAGATATTTCATATGTTCGTCAATACTTAACTACTATCCCTACTTTCCACGTCGGAGGTCGCAAGTTCTGGGTCGCTACTTAAATCATTATAACTATTATGTTATGATCGTTGCAACTATCAAGAGGAATTCTTGATAACACATCTAAACACATTTAGTCTAGGTATTTGCAATAACTAATATTATTCTAGATACGTAGATAGATAAGTAAGTACCTACATATCACTAGGGCCTTTGTTATAAGAACTTTTGGTAGCTATGGTTGCTGGAGAATAATGGACGAAGACATTCTGCACTGACCCATGATGTGAAAAGGGCTAAAGATTGATAAACCCTGACGAAACTTAGGTATCTTTAACCATTGCTAAATTGGATTCAATTTCAAAGATATTAAAAGTCGCCCCAGAATTTATAGTTTGTACATAAAACGGAACAACTTTCTCGTAAAATGTAGTCTACGAAAAAGAGTGTCAAATTTTGAAAAACGTTTATTAGCCAACTTGTCTTTTAATGATCTAATAACGAGTTTTGAATACCCACTTTCCAATCAAAGAAAGTAGCGTTTTGAATAAAATATATAATTCACTAATGATCCGATTCTGATAAGATTAAAATAAACACTTATCATATCCGAAATTAAGTTCACGACGAAACAACTGGGCGATGTTTCCAAACAGTCTGCCTCCGTTTGTCAAAACTTATAATACGAACTCATAACATCCGACAGCACTTATTAAACAGGGTTATGTTATGAAACATACTAGTGAAAGTGTTGATTTACAGTTTGAACAGACGGACCAAAATTACCCTGAAGATGATACATAACGACAGTTTAATAACTTTGTTGTATGTCCCTAGAACACGTCAAATCCTAATTGGGATACACGCGTTCCGATCGTGTTTCGTAATGTTTACGTATGCTTTGACATAAATTTGAAAATAGGAGCATACATAAGGTTAAATCAGACGATTTAATTTAATTTAATTTAATTCAAATATCCATCCACTGTATAGGTAGATACATACGGTGGATATATTATGAATTAAATTGAATATCATAACTAGCTAATGTCTGGCGATGTTGCCCGCACAGATCTCGTTAGCTCTCGGTTGTTAGATTTGGAATCATGGGCAAATCCGGTTTTCCCCATTCCAATGGGAATTTGGAAAACCTTTCTTTAGTTGGTCTTATATGGTAATTTCCAAAAATATATTTTTTTTAAACTTTCTCTGTCTATAGACACTAAAAGTAGCCCAAGGCAGTTTCATTGAAATTAGATTAAAGTTTTAGAACAAATAGTGTAGAAGACAAGCTAAGAAACATAAGTTTTTTTATAACAGCAAATACGTAAAAAAAATACACACGGCTTTAATTCCCAGGGGGGGTAGGCAGAGGTATTCCATTTCTGGAAATGCCCTCATTTCACCAAGATATTTTTTTACCATAAAGTAGTAAGTAGGTTGTGAGCCTATCGCCAAATCGCAAATAGGTAGCAATAATGTAACCAGTCAAGTAGTGGCTGATGGATGGTCAAGGACAATTAAAATCTTATTTGTCTGTAATCGGTTACTTAGGAATAAACACAAATAAAGGGCGGCGGGCCTGTTGGCTCAGCTGGGAGCAACCCTGCCTTCTAAGTCGGAGGTCGCGAGTTCGATCCCCAACATTTGTGTGCATGAACATATCTGTTGACTTCGTATCAGGGTGTTTAATATTTATTTTTGTTTGTTTATCAGTTGTTTAGTACCCATAGTACAGGCTCTGCCTAGTTTGGGACTGAATAACCGTGTGTAAATTGAGTCCCACGATAAAAAAAACATTGTCTTACATCATCCTAAGTATACAAGTGTTTGTAACCCGAAGCAGTATCATCAAAGAGCTGTAAAATTTAGCACATTGTTTCGATCCAAATCTGGAATGTCTCTATTGAGGAAATAACAGCCACGCGCTCCGTGATCGACAAACCATGAGCACCATTACTGACATTAAAATGTGGTTGGGCTTAGCCTACCCAAAGATTAAGGATTTGGAAGACTGAACAATTTGTATGTATTGGTATTGCCAACTAAAAATCTGCTAAGTGCGAGTAAGTATACACCGTATATAAATATGTTTCTTGTATGGGGGCCCAAATTAATTTTATTTCATATATATATATTTTTTTTTTTTTATGATAAAAAAGGGGGCAAACGAGCAGACGGGTCAGCTGATGGTAAGTGACGTCCGTCGCCCATGGACACCTGCAACTCAAGAGTCACAACTGCGTTGCCGGCCTTAGGAGGTGGGAATAGTGGGAGGGGGAGGGGAGGGGAGGGGGAGGGAGGATTGGGGCCTCCGGTTACCTCACTCACTCAACGAAACGCAATGCATTGCTTTACGCTGGTTTTCTGTGAGGCCGTGGTATAACCTCCGGTCGAGCCGGCCCAAGCGTGCCGAAGCATGGCTCTCCCACGTTATAGCAGCCATAGTCCCGAATACAGATTCTAAGAACATTTCAACTGTAGTTATATCTATTACGGTTTATGAGATACAGCCCACAGACAGACAGACGGACAATCGAACAGCGTAGGCTTAGTGACAGGGTCCCGTTTTGCCTCCCTGAAAAGCACTCTTTAAGTACCTAAGTACTTATATGCAATAAGTAACGTTAAATAAATGTATGTACAATTGAGTTCGGACGGAGCACTTCAAAAAGATGTCATATCACGACTACTCAAGATATTAGCCCATAGTACAGGCCCTGCCTAATTTGGGATTAAATAACCGGTGTCCCGAAATTTATTTATTATTTATTTATTAGCAACAATTTTCATAGTGTGAAATACAATATATCACCATCTCCAATCTAACCTACTCATTTCCCACATAACCTTATCTCTCGCTACGTCCTATTACACTCTAATTCAGTATTAAGAAAACACAAAGTTATCATGCACGGAGTGTTTCAAACGCCGCATCTGCGCCGTATCTGGTCTTTTATCTAAAGCCCGATGTCTCCGCTCAATCACGTCCAACCATCATTAAGCCCGCGGGATGCTCTGATAACTTTCCGGGGCGACTCGCCTTCGAGTTCGCCATTATGGTTATTTACCGAATATTGCGGTTACACTGCTACATTAGGGAACTATGCAAACACCTAAGGGATCCTATATTGCACAAAAAAAAATTGTGAAGAATTTATAACAAACTAATAGCTGTTCGCGATAACTGCACCCGCGTAAGTCCCGTTCCCGTGGGAAAATTTTAGCCCAGGTTAATCCCAGAAAAGTACAATACAATAACTCTATAATGTACACCAAAAACAATATGGATACCAACATTAACTAAAGTACAATGGGCGGTCTTATCGCTTCAAGTAATATTCCGCTGGGGAAGTAGTTTTTAAAATTGGTCTAATAAGTTTTGAGTTTATTCGTTACAAACACACAAAGATACCAATCTTTCCTCTTTATATGTGTAGAGACAAACGATAAAATTTAAGGTACCTACCCTCTTGCGCTACTGAGACGGGAGAGAAAAGTATTTTTAGGGGACTTTCTTAAAAGATCTACATAGTTGTAAAGTATTCCGTCTCAAGAAGGATTCTTCGTAAGTATAAGGAACCGGGCAAATTTCTATCAGTGGTAGGTACCTACTTCGTTTTTATATTACTAATAAATTTACAAATCCGATTTTTCTAAGAACTCTGTGCCCATATTCCATTGTGGTTTTCATTTCAATACAAAGTGACGGATCTGGGAAGCCAAAAAAGTCATTACTTATTTATTTTATTGCCTATCTCCATAAAATTATTTGTGATATATGCTATGCCATATTAAGAGGGGTTGGGGGGTAGGAGGATGAAAATAATTTACGGCCTATTCTCATATCTACCCAAAATAAAAAATAAACTTTATATCGGTCGACCCGTTTCGGAGGAGTTCAACCACAAACACTGTCACACGAGATTTTTATACAACGCGTAACAGAATAAGCGCAATTCCTCATACACCCCAATTACTATACTGATATAAAAAAATATGATGCTTTCGTACTTTAGTTGTGTCTAACTAATTTTCTTAAATAGAGAGCAATAATGGTACGATTTCCATATGTAGCACTAAATTCAGCTATGCTAATTTCTTTTTCGGAAAAATTTAACACATATTAAAATAGCTGAAATCGATTAAGTATATTAGTTGATAGTGGACAAACTAATTTCAGGAATCGCGCTTACTCTGTTACATATTGTGTATTAGAGAAATATACTGGATGATTTATTTTTCCGTCTGGAAAAAAATATGACGTTTAAGGTATCTAGAGCCGAGGTTATACACGAGATTAATTGTTAAATATAGTCATGTTTAGTGCAATTTACAAAATATAGAAAACTACGCACAGTACTACGCGCAGCTGGCGGTTGTAGGTAGATTGCGCATAAATGGAAGCTACGAGCCTGTTTCTTTTTAAAATACTATTTCAAATATCTCAGTGTGTATTATTGACTACAATTGAGTAATGTATATTAGTTTAATTACGAAAAAAATTTTTGAGAAAAAAAAAAAATTTTAGTAACATTGCCAAATGAATCTATTACACTTACCTATCACACCACATTTTTTTCCAGACGGTAAAAAAGTCACCCTCTATATACTTATGAGTTTATTGGGATAATCTGTCATTTTGTTATGCTGAAAATTTGAATTTTAACTCTTGTATACCAAGTTTACAGTTAAAGTACCTACCTAACCATTTCTGTTGATTAGCATAATAAAGTTACCTACTGGACACTTTATTATAGATTGCATTAGCTATATTTATTGCAATAATATTAGCTTTAAATGTCTTAGAAATCTTCTCTCCACTATGTTTTTAACATGAGTATTCATTATGGAAGCTGTAAAATAATTGTAAAGATAACTCATCTATTTTATTTGATGAGTAAGTTGTTAATAATATGAATTTATATTTATGTTCTAACTATATTATAATTTATTCTGACAACCAATTCCTAACAACCTCGTAGAAGGCTTTCTAAAATCAAATCTCGATGATTGATTCTATTTATTCTACAGCCAATACAACAAGCACTAATACGAGAACTAATAATTACGCGAGTATGCAAATTGATACTCACTAAATAACACTGTAACGATAACGTAAGCAAAAACAGTCTTCAATTTTACCTTCATCGAACATCGATGATAAAATTTTCTCTCTCGATGTTTTCCCACTAGAAGGAAGCAATCATTGAATTCCTGATGTTCACGGTGAGACGAGAAAAAACGAGAGTCGCTTGCGCCGCGGATCGTTTATTCAACACGTTGCTGGCTTACTTATTGATTGCTCAATTGATTACTTGAAAAGATTTTTGAAATATTTTTTAATTTGTAGGTGAAATGAAAATGATTTTATTGTTCACAAACGTACAATGATGTTATCTAAAATATAAAGAATAGTTAAGAAGTCACAATTACACATAGGGGCATCGGTGCTTACACTAGAAAAACCTGTGTTGTAGACACCGATGACTTCCGGTCGTCGTAGGTATAAAAATCTTGTACTTACCGGAATTTGTCCAAGATAGTAGATGGCTAAATCTTAGGACTGAACGACTTAAATTTAGAATATTATTAGATACTTTGAGTATGTGCCCTCTTAAATTATCTTTATCAATATGTTTCCCGGGTACCTAGATCAACCTTTAAACTTTTGGGTTTGATGCAACAATTTTTTTTTCGTATCTTTTATACAATAAAGAGAAACAAATAAAGTCAGCCATACAACAATTAGAATGAAGAGGTGAAGGTGATGGAAAACCACCCCACTCTTAAAATCACAATTACTCAGAAATAAACATAGGTACATAATTTGACGTCCCGACAGAAAAATTGCCAGAACACTTCCACAGATACTCAAACATTGCACCATACGAAACTACTTCTAGTGTATCTCTCAGTATCAGTAATAAGATCTATATTCCAGACCACAGGCTACAAATAGCGTGCGACCACTCCACGCTCTGCGAAATACGGAGCAATTAACGTGTCATCGTGTCACCTCAACGTGTTTTCTAACTACTCCAGCGACGGTCTGCGGATGTATGTTAAAAAGTCGAGAGGAAATGCGTTAAGGAAATGATATGCAATGTGTTATAGGCCGTGTCTAAACCTAGTCACTCACTGGAAGAAATCCAGTGTAATGTAACAATTCAGAACTCGATTTTGAGTATGCGTTACAATAATGCTCCAACTCGAAGCACTAACCGAGCATTACCTATTGTAATCGCGCAAACTGTGATCGTAGAAACTGTAGCACTATGTACTTTGTGTGAGGTGAGCATTACAACGTAGAACATCGATTTAGTTCTTTCGATAATGTCAGACGAAACGGTTGAAACATAAAAAAGACAATTTTAGATAAAATTTACTACAAATTCACGAAAAATGTTTTACAAATGCCAGCCATTTTTGTTTTGCTACTGAGTGAGAGTAGTGAGATATAATGCTTGAATCTGAACTGTTACATTACACGGGAATGCTCCCGGTGAGTGACCACCTTTATGTGTTATTTGCTTTTGTTCGAGATTTCGTTCGCGTTCTGAAATGAAAAGTAGCGTAAGTCCTTCCTCAAGATGTAAGTTATCTCGTGAAAAGTGGGTATTTCCAGAAATGAGATACCTCTGCCTACCAAGAAAATAAATATTTCTTATTCTTATTTTTACCCCATCGGCGATAAAAGGCGTGACATTATTTTATCTCCCTACCAAAGTTCTTCAGGATTTGACTTAGTTGCTTCAATTATAAAAAAAATGCAACCAACCGTTAGAATTTCAATAGAGATGTTATCTATAGATACCTATAAGTAAGTAGATAAGTAAATAATAGACCAGTAATTTAGCAGAGTATACTTAAAAAATGGGTAGATAATATGCAAGAAAGACTCAATTATTATTTTTTGTGTTCAATAGGTAAATAACGGTTGTTTTAAATGTGTTGATAGTGCGGTGTCCGGTGTGTTTATTTCGTTTTCGTTTATGTTATGACCTCTTTTGTACGGCATAATAATATCGCAAGAATCTTGTTCACGAGTGCACTTTGCTTTTATGTTAGTTGACGTTCAAATGTCGCTATCACGCGTAAAAACTACTGTCTACACGAACTTTTGAGTACGTAGTAAACGAAATAAACGCAAGAAGTTTTTTCGGGCACCGAATTTCCTTTTTATACCTCTCGTTTAGCCTTTTATATGTACCTACTCTCCAAATAACAAATTCACACGATAAAGAAAACCTTGGTTAGGAATACGCTTTTTTGGGTTCCGTACTCACATGGTGCCATACTCACAGAACCCTTTTAGTACCTCAGCCACTGCTGTCTGTAGGGTGTATGATGTACTTGGGTAGTTCTTACAGTGAAGGAATTTTGGTGGGCTCAGCTATCGTAGCTTCTAAAGTTTTAAATATATATTTTATAATATTCCTGATTTGTTTTTTATCTGAGACAGTTAACTAATAGTCGACTATTTGGGCACTGAAATTCAGAGCTGTAAGAAACTTATTTCTTGCAAAAGTAAGCCCAAATGTGATCAAATTTGTCACTTTCCTGTGGGGCGATTTTCCAAAACTGAAGCTTTCTACCGGAATAATAAGCAAAATATGTACATAATCAAACAGATTAGCAACAAATTACAGTAAGAATTAATATAACTTTGCTAATACATAAAAAAAATATACGTAACTCCCTCTTTTTAATCATTTTTCCATAAGATAATAGAGGCGACAAGAATTTCGTATCACATTCCTGTGAGCTAAAAAACATGATAAAACACCAACAATTTAAACGATAAGCGAAGTTGCCAGACTTTCGATGCAAAGTGCCTACCTCAATGTGTCCATTGCCGCTCAATCCGCAGCCAATTAGATAATCAGCCAGTCGGGACGGAGATTTCTTCTAGCGCGAACGTGTTCGGGTCAGACAAGTTCTCACTCGTATGTTAAGTACTTACGTAATCAATATTTAATTTTTTTAAATATTTTTAATAGTTTTAACTACTATACCTAGTGTAAATATAATAAAAAGCCTTGAAATTGCAATCAAAGACAGCATTTTTTGTAGAATTCATGAAAAACCTTAAAATTACCACTTTCCTGTATATCACTTGTCTGAATCCACTTAGACAGGAGAATGATAACACTACAGGAAAATGATAAAAATTCACAGATTTGTTGTTCCTGTATGTAATAACAATAACGTACCTGAGAGATAAAAATTAGGTACTTTAAAGGATTTAAAGTACGTATACGTGTAGTTGTTATTGTTTTATTTGTCTATTACTTACCGGGACGAAACAAATATATTAGATTCCAATTGTCTTCTAGTTTGTGTGGTTAAGTATTATTAACTTATTGAGGACTTTTTTACAGAAACTAAAATGCCACCTAAGAAAAAGAAGAGCCGGGAAGAAATAACTAGTAATAGTAGTCAAGAACTACTGCATATGCTTTAGACACTCGAGAGAAATAAATCAAATTTCGGAAACTAAGAATGCTAGCTTAATGAAATAAATTGTGTTAAATAGACAATATAATACCCCTTAAATGAAAGTAATAAAATTTCGGAGTCACTAGATTTTATTTCACGTATTGCATAAAAATAGCATCCTCACCAATTGATCATATATGGATCAACGTGTTCATTGAGGATTTCTTCCACATATCTTTCGCTAGTTAAAGAGCCATTTTCTTTAAACACCAGTTTTGTGTGACTCTCGGAAGCAATCAAGTACAGACCCATTTTCCTGGATGCATGCTTGCTTGAATCGTTCCCCTTGTCTTCTACACACTCTGTGTCCTCCATCGTGCTTGTAGCACATAAATTTTGATTTGTTAGAGAACATAACTTTTGACCAATCTTCAACACTCCAATTTAAGTGGTTATAAGCATATCTTAGTCTTGAAATACGATACCCATGCTCCAGTTTAGGGTAAGTGGTTTCAAGTTACCTTCAGCAAGTGGTCGTCTTACTGTCCTTGGGTTACTTCCTCCAAGGCGTCGACATTATTTGTATGTTCAGTTCTTCGATAACGAAGCATGGAGTTCACAAAGTATCGATCTTCTCGTGCTGTGGGACACCTGGTTCTACCTGTTCCTGGTCTGCGTAGGTTAGAGCCAGTTTCCTCAAAACGTCAGAGAACTCTTTGTACTGTTGATAGTGGCACACCGACAGTCCTGGCTGTATTGCGCTGCCTCCGGCTGGTTTCCAGCATTGTGACAGTTCTGGTGCATTATTTAGGTATAAGCGACATGATTACAGCTTGAATAATAAATATTGAACACTATAAACATGGTTTATATACCCACTTAAATCACAGATTAGAAACAAAAGCAAAAACAAATGCCAGTACCAAATCTTCGAAAGTATCCCTTTTTCAAATTTGATTTTCTATGACATAACTTCAGTATTACTTAGATGGTTTAATACCTTCATTTAAGGAGTATTTAAATGTCTATTAAACAAAAAAAATTCATTTAGCTGGTACTATTAGTTTCCAAGATTTTCAAGTATCTTTAAGTGACCCAGATTCTTTGTTCTAGAGTGAATTTTTATTAAACAAAGATTTCTTTAAAACGCTGATGATTGCTAGTACTCCACTGTTTACTCTTTGTGATTATTTGTTTTTAAATAAACAATAAATATGGACATTTGTGTGTGATAATTTCACTTTCCTGGTTCTCCTCATTTTCCTGGTAGTGAATTAATGTTGTTATAGTGGTATTTTATATTGGTTTTCAATCCAAGGATAAAACATATATGTTATGTACTATGCTATTAACTTATTATGCATTTTTAAACATTTTAAATCACTGAATTCATTTTCCTGCTCCACGTCTCACTTGCCTGTCATGTAAAAATCTTAAAACGGCCATAATTTGATAATTTGCAAATATTTTGTCTGACCCTCAATACTTTAGCTTATTTATGTCATATCCTTGATGTCTGGCTAGTTTGTATACTAAATCTAGTAAAAAAAAGTGTGGAACCAAAAAAGTCCAGTTTTATTCCTTCATAATGAGAACTACCCACTTATCTCATGAACCCTAATTAGACAGATAAAATTTTCACAGATTGTGTATTTCGATAATCGACGTAACAATACATAATAATTTAAAAAAAAATCAAAGGGACCAGTTGTGTTTTTTATTGTACAGTGATATTACTTAAGTGAATACTTAGATTAATTATGATACTTGACCTTAACGTTACAAGGACAAAGTACATGATTTGTAAGTAGTAGTATATTGCATATCATTTATATATTATTTCTTACCTTTCTTTCTGTTTTCTATTTATTTTAAGTATCCTGTATTGTTTAGCTGTTGGTCTTCCAAATAAATATAAAATGAAATACAATACGGAACCCTTCATGTCCGACCGATTTTGACTAAAAACTTGACCAATTTTGGTACTTTTAGAGCATTTTTCGAAGTTCCATGATACACCGGTGAACCTACTTCTGCTAATCAAAGGAATAGGGCGTGAGAGTAAAGATCACTGTATATACTGAAATACAGGTCTCTTGTATAAATAATATAATCGTATAGCCGTAAGTCGAAGGGTAACACATAGAACTTGCTCCGAGGGGTTTTTAAACAAAGATAAAAATATGATAAGATATATGTCCTTTTCCGAGAACATATTTTTCTGTATTCTAAATTTTAGGGTTTATGGCTTCCTCGAGACGTAATTAAGTAACATTAAGACTTCCGCATTCACAATATTTATTATATTTATCTAATAATATTTAATTCAGTATGTTTATCAGTTGTTGTTACCTACTCATTGTACAGGCCCTGCCTAGTTTGGGACTAAATAACCGTGTGTGAATTGTGTCCTACAATTTATTATTATTATTATTTAAGATAATAACAATTCTCTCTATCTCGCTTAAAACCCACTTAGCATAGCTAATGCTGCAATATGTAATTAGTGTTTTAGATATTTTAATGGTTCTACAATGTTCTGCTTTAATTTAGTGGAAAATAAATGAATTATTATTAACATATATAACTGTGGCAGTTTGTGATTTATTTTCTCGACCGCGTTCTTACGATACGAGCACACTTAGACGGAGTGCATATGACAGAATAGAACACCATGCGATCAATTTGATTGGGTGCCATGCCATGCGTCAGAGTATACTCTGATCGCATGTTAATTAATACGAGTAGAGTCTGGGTACAGACTCTGTCCGGGCGCTATCGTCGGTCAAAACGCAGTACTACTGTACTACCAACCTCGTACAATGATTAGGTAGGTACTTACTTATCATTTCCACTTATAATAAAATCAGTTCCTCATTTTACTTCCCGGTCATTATGTACCTATACAAGAGTGAAATGTAATCTAAATCCGTTTTGTAGTTTTTGCGTGATGTCATTACAGGTAGGTTAATGGAAAATTGTGTTTTGCATTGCTGCTACTTATGTTGACCATACGGGTCAACATAAGTAACAGCAATGCAATGGTACCACGACAATTTACCTTTTTTATGACATGTTTATTAGATTAAAAGAGTGTTTTAAACAAATTAATTCGACATGATACTAAATTAATCGTCCCAGGTCCATAATATTGCTGACTATACAAACGGTTACGCATCTCATTAGCTCTTAATAGAGAGAAGCACAATTATCTAGTATCTCTAACATTATTGATAAATAATTGGATCATTAAATCATTTGATATGTATATTGATTTAAAAAACCCAATCAAGCTATAAATTATACGAATACTATAGTAAATTTATCATACAAAATATCACCCACCCAGACAGATGAGTACATTCTATAACCTTTTCTCTAAATCCTTAATTACTGTGTAAACCGGTCCGATTTAAATATTCAAAGTTACAAGTTGTATCACGAATTTTCAACTTTCTACATCGGATTTCGTGACCGACCGGTGCTAAGCAGCTAATAAGTATTTTTATGAGCCTCTCTAATAGATAATTTTACATTTATCATAAATTTTCTATGTAGGTATGTGAACCCACGAAAGTTACAGATGATCGCTACATAGATAAATGTTGAGGGGTCATTTGTTAATTTCCATACCTACCACCTCATCACCTAGTTAAAAAGGGTATATTATTATGTGAATTTGGAACATTTTAGGTTGATGTTGGATGATGATGTTTGTCAATAGTTATATGTTTTAAGACGGTATTATGATTCTCCGATAGGAATATGTATTAACAATGGTGCGAGTAGGAGACACAAGTAGGCTAAGGGCTCTTATACTCTTACTCTTGATCAATATTATTATGATTCTGTATACTGTTAGTGCAGCTACCAAATTGTGTATGACACTTAGTAGTATTTAATCGTTATTCCACAAATAAAAGTAGGTAATTAATTATGATAATGTTATTATAAGTACCTAAGTAGAAATTTATTTATTTCATCTAGTATCAAAAACCGAAAACGAGACACAATGGGATTTATTATCTATTGTTCGTGTCAATGTATTTAATAAATGTGTGATAAATGACACAATGACATTGGGCGGTGTTATCGCTTTTAGCATTTTTCTCTGTACAACCTTAGAATGGATGTGACTGACTAGGTAGATATTGTACATTATATTTAATACAGTAATAAAATTAAAACTTCGGCAATCCCAAGCTTTAACTAGATACATAACAAACCCATGAAAACCATAATTTCGGGGGGCTTTCGTCAAAGGTTTGCAACTATAATGAAATTATAATTAAACTTTCGGAACTTACCAACGAAAACTTACCTAGAACTATAGATTAATATCGACTCGGGAATTACTGAATTATGTATCTACTTAGTTAATAACAAGGAGCCGTAGTACACGCAAAACCCATACTTAAATAACTTTGACTTATCCCATGAAATTGGGTCAAATTTTTGGGCGTAGGTACCTACCTACAGATTTTCGAATTTTTATAAAATTTGTGTTGATAAAAATTTGTCAATCTGCAAAAATAAGCCCTTGCTTTGTTTTCCTTTGGGATATTTTTTGAATTATTTCAAAAAAATAATTCAAAAAATATCATTGCATCTTTTTAATTAGCACCTACGCATTTAAAATTAGAATATATAGTAACGAAATCTGAAATTCCTTAGTGGGCGTGCTGTGCATGCTTAATCAAAATCATGATACGAGTAAGCCGGTAGCACTAAATAAACCAAACCGGTCCTAGACACTAGGTCTCAATTTAATCTGAAATTTATATTGGTAGTTATCCGGTAAATTTCATGTGGCGTCTTAGGCCGGTTTAGCGTTAATGTGTTAGATTTGTAATGTTACTTAAAATGATGTTCAATTAATAATAATTTAAATACAACAATGTAGGTACGTTGCAATCAATTATGTAAGAGGCATAAAAATAAAAAACTTGATTAAAATAAAATAGCTACGTTACGACCACTAGTCCGATGACCTAGATTAGGATACTAACTCAATCAATATCCAAAGTTTAAAGAAATAAAGGTAGATTATGAGACGTTTTTATTTATTACTTACTTAACACCTTTTTCATGTAATAATTAGGGTTATAATAATATAATAATATAATCTCACGCCTTTTATCCCCGAGGGGGTAGGCAGAGGTATTCCATTACTGGATATACCCACATTTCACGAGATTTATTGGACCCCTAAACGTGATAGGTGGTGAGCCCATCGCCGGACCGGGTCTGTTTACACATGTCTCAGAATTAATTCTGAGACCTGCGGGTTTCCTCACGATGTTTTCCTTCACCGTCGAGCTAGTGATAAATATGTACGTAAGTTTTGAAAAACTCATTGGTACATGCCAGGATTCGAACCCGAGCCTCACTGATTTTCGGCCGGCTCTTTAACCGTCCGGGCTATCACTGCTCTTTATAATTAGGGTTATTTTTCATTTATAAACAGATTTTGATTACGATTATGAATTCTAATTTTTTACCACAGGATACTTCCTATATACTTATTTCCTACTTATCTTCATCTCTATATTTTCATCCTACGTTAGAGCCGAAACAATTCGTTTCAAATCAAAACAGATGACAATAAAACAACGCATGTTGTCATTGTGGCAATACCGTTGCTTTATTGATGAGATATAAACTTTTCAATTAGGTGAAGCATTTTCGGCACAGACCTCTCTTTGTGATTTTTGGAATTCTTTTTGAAAGGAATTATTTGCTAAGTAGTAAGAAGTAAAAACATTAATGAATACTGTGTCAGGGTCACCTATAAACGATGTCCTTGATTTATCCAGTCGATCCTTTCTCGAAATTAACTTTAGTTAGGACGTTCTAGACGCTGTAGGGTACCTAGTTAAAGTAAGTGTTACGCGAATTTCAGGGTGAGACCAAAATAGATGTTATGATGGCTACAAGTGGGTACATTGTGTACCTTAATGCGTAATGGTTATTAAAATAGCTATAATAAATCCCCTTTAATACTCTACATTGTTATATACATGTACTTATATCTAATCCAAAATAATATGATGTTTTTCATACTTTATAAAATAAAGCCTCTTAGGGGTCCTAAGGGAACACATTGACCCAATTTTTTCAAATGATACCTAGGTAATTAAGTAATCCAAAGGGAATCAGCAGCAGCAGCAGCAACCATAAAACTTATAAAATAACATACTCACCCAACTCTATATTCCTCGGAGTTTTCCTCAGCATTCCAAGTCTTCACCAAAACACGCACAGTCCAAATGTCACAAATACATAATATTAGATACACCAAAAGCGGACACATCCGCAGATCTATTAGATAACACCTAACCACCTCATTAACGTCCCACACCTCTAATTTTCGCACTCTCCAATTACGATTAGCAAATGTCAATAATATACCCGTTATCCCGCATTAGATCTAACGCCGCACAATTGAAGGCATAGCATTAAAATTCATGACCAAAAAACATTTCAATATTCACACCAATATAATTTAATTGAGAGTAATTTTGGAACCGGTTGCTGGTGTTGTTACGTTGAACTAATATTTTTGCAACGCGCTGCAAGCACGTACGCCTTCACTGTATGAAATGGCACGAAGCTGTGTGCGTCTTCAACTCGCATGCCCATTAGTGCACGGATAAGATCGCGTGCCTCCGTTACATATGACCATTATTATGGTATTTTACGAAAGTCATCCATTTTTTGGGATACGTTTTAATTGGTGTTGTTACGGCGTGACTCGTAACGGTGCCAACATCATAGGTTGTTACGAATTGGTGAGTTCAGCTAGAGGAATATTTGGAGATGTTATTCAGATTTCCACCATGATAATGACGGGTAAAATTAAGATTCTATCAGGACATATACATACAAGCCTAATGAAAGTTAAGAAAGAAACAAAATTAAGTACAGCTACATCCATAACGAATATTATCAAACATTCATTATACCTTCTACGCCTTCCGTGCGATACCTTAAGATCCTCGCCCTAGCTGTTATTTTTAGGAAAAATACCATAAGTAAAAACAACTGGTTAGAAATTGTAGCGGAATTTTATTGAATTAAATCTAAACTTAGCACACTAATCTATAAGAAATGTATCTTCCAGCCGTCTCAGAAGACCTGATAATTTTCACCACCTGTAACAACAAGAAAGCAATTATCCTTTCATCTTGAATATTCCAGTTTCTTTTTAATCGCTGGGGAAGTCTATTCTATTTGTTGTATAAACAAAATTACAGTCGGCCCCTATATTCCTCATTAGACTATTGAACCCGTCAGTAGGTAACTACTCAACGAATAATAATAACCTCACGGTTGTGACAGAAACTCGTTCTTGACATAACAGTAGGCGTTTTAATTCACTGTCTCAATTAATTTCAGATCAATACATTACAAGTATCTACTTACACCGAAATGCCACATCAATTATTCACTTCAAATCATATCGTGATAGGAATTTTATTCAATTCATCACCGTTTTGTAATATAGACAATAGTGAGTTAGCTGGTACGCATTGTACAAATGAATATACAAAAATATATCGAATTCTTTTCGTCTGTCACCTCCATCGATCAGATTCCTTAGAGACATCATTATATACATCAATAAGATTAATAATAATATAATAATATAATCTCACGCCTTTTTTTTATCCCCGAGGGGGTAGGCAGAGGTATTCCATTACTGGATATACCCACATTTCACGAGATATATTGGACCCCTAAACGTGATAGGTGGTGAGCCCATCGCCGGACCGGGTCTGTTTACTCATGTCTCAGAATTAATTCTGAGACCTGGGGGTTTCCTCACGATGTTTTCCTTCACCGTCGAGCTGGTGATAAATATGTACGTAAGTTTTTGAAAAACTCATTGGAACATGCCAGGATTCGAACCCGAGCCTCACTGATTTTCGGCCGGCTCTTTAACCGTCCGAGCTATCACTGCTCTGCTCTCAATAAGATTACTTAGAGGAAATACCAATACAACTTCCTAATTCTCACACAATCAAACCACAATAATTTATAACGCGCATAGAACTTTAATAGGTTCAGAAGTTCCACACGAAAAGCGATCGACTTAAGTATGCTAACGTAACTCCTACAAAACCCGGTTTTGGACTAGGAAAAAGCACACTAATAAGTAGGAATCTAGGTGACAAATAAGATTTATGACTTATTTGACCGCATTTAATTTTAATTATCTTCCAAATCAGAATACTCATCACTATTATAATATTTATACGATGCTGGTCAAGTGAGACTTTTCCGAATTCGATTTTATTTCGATCCCATTTTAAATTACGCCTATTCAATTGACTATTCGTAGAAGTTTTTAAATAGAAAATATACTAATGGAACCAGATAGTGTTATGAAAATTCAACAAAAATAAATATATTGACTTCTGCCTACTAAACAGGACTGCAAACGTGACGATATGTAAAGTCATGTAAATTCCTACGTGGAAGACATAGCACCCAAGGTCCGAATAGGCGATTTCTCTATCATGTTATCGTGACACAGCAATGCTTACATGACTTGACATGACATGTTTCGCCTTATTATTACGCCCGACTAAACCCTGCTTGTTCGATGACAATGCAGCATTTCGGCACAATTCTTTAAGATTTGGCACAGTTTCGACACTATTTTATCGAACTTCGTCTTCATGACAAATAGGCAAAGATTAAGCTATAAGATCACCGTTGCTTAAGTGTTTCTTTTAATAATTTTTACATTCGGTAGTACATATCATTACTTTATCCCCATATCGGAAGAAATAACAGTAGATTTAGTCACTATGATTTGCTTCACCGTCGAGATTACAAAAATGTATGTATGCAAGCTTTATAAAAACTCATTAGTCCTTCACTGGTATCAAAAGCAAACTATTTTCCAGTAAACTTTCCCGTAAAGAAAGTAACCAGCTAAAATATTTATAAAACTATTTTTGGTTATATAGGTCAACGGGAGATACCCTTATAATATTATTATTAATCTTTACACAGTATAAAAAAAATAAAGTCGCTTTTACGCGTCTCTACGCTTACATCTTTTAAACCACGCAACGGATTTTGATGCAGTTTTTACTAAGAGAAAGAGCGATAAACAAGGAAGGTTTTGTATTTCATATAGAATTAGCGAAGCGAGGGCACGTACCTAGTTGATTAATAGGTAAGTAGTATTAAAAGTAAATATAATTAGTATTTAAAGCAGTGATAGCCCAGTGGTTAAAGAGCCCATTTCTCATTCGTGAGGCTTGGGTTCGAAACCTGGCATACACCAACGAGTTTTTCTAACCTAACCTAACCTACATATTTTTCGCTAGCTCGACGGTGAAGAAAAACATCGTGAGGAAACCCGCAGGACCCAGAATTAGTTCTGACGCATGTGTGACAGAACTGCAGGCGTATTCACGGAGCTTCGATATTCCACTCCGAATCGGAAAATCTGTCGAAGATGGGCTATTCACAGATGTCGGTATCGAAAACGAATGTCATATTTGACATAAGGATTCGGATAATTTTCCGTGGCTGTCAGAAATGCCTAGAATACAGTTTCCGAATCGATAGATTCGACTTCGGAAATTTTTTCACTCGATCTGAATCGAACGGGAACGGTGTCGCGCCTCCGTAAATACGCCTGCCGGCAATGGGCTCACCACCTATCATGTTTAGGGGTCAAAAGAATATACTCAATAATAATATACAAAAGGGTATTTCAATATATGGAATAGGTACCTCTGCCTACCCCTCGGGGATAAAAGGCATGAGATTATTTTTTATTATTAACCTCTCAGACCATGAATCACAGACACAATTGATTTTTAATTGTGTCTCGGTTCCAATTGGAACCGGCGGTTCTTAACTGCTTAAAAGTAAATCCTTTAATCCCCAAGTGGGTAGGCAGAGGTATTCCATTTCTGGAAATACTTACTTATCACGAAAATATTCGACCGCTAAACGTGATAGGTGGTGAGCCCATCGCCCGACCAGGTCTGTTACACATGCCTCAGAAAAATTCTGAGACCTGCGGGTTTCCTCACGATGTTTTCCTTCACCGTCAAGCTAGTGATGAATATTTACGTAAGTTTTGAAAAACTCATTGAGTACATGCCAGGTTCGAACCCAAGCCTCACTGATTATCATCATGTGAAGCTGGCTCTTTAACCGTAAGGATATCTCTGCTTTTTTTTTAAAGTAACAAAACTAACCTGTCCTCTCTTGAGTCCAAAGTACCTGGCGACGGGATCTCCAGCCTGTATCCTCATCAGCATATTCTCTTTTAGTTTACTGTGTCCTTAGTTAAGAATATTTATTTCTACCACAAGACAATACAATATACAACAAACTACTGCTATGTTACTATTTATTCTGATTTGACAATCAGTTCTGTGATGCAACTCATGATAATTATGGATAATTCATAAATCTTTGTCTCTCAGTTTATTAAAAAATTATTTAAAAAACAACCTGTGGATTTCTCTCTCTTTTTTCACATTTTACAACTTGGCCCAAATACCTCAATCCAGTTTAACAGTTTTCTTGTGTATTTGTCGTGCCCAGATGATGATGTGTTGTAAAATGTGAAAAAAGAGAGAGAAATACCTTATCTAACCACATCATGAAGTGATCAATTCTAAGATATGGCCACAACAAATACATATCCTTTTTTTAGTTTTTAAGTATGTATTTCCAAAAAAACGGAATTAAAAGTATTTTATTTATATAAACTGCCAAAACGTTCCTACACCAGATTTAGTTATTTGTTCACTGCATGCTGTCAATAAATTTAAAATCGCCAAGGAATGGCAAGCAACGACAGACCAATATGTACTGACTTGTGACGCTTAAACCAATCTTGACCATATTCAATCACATAATGGAAGGTATAGTTTTGTGATAAATTATTAGGTATCATTAATTTTTGTGAAATGCAGATCTCTGCTGAACGGATAACAAATTAGCAAGTATTTTATTTTCACTATCAAATTGTCTCTTTGTTACTTTATAAAAGGATACTATCTAGTAAGTAGTTCCATCTTCTCATCTGGAGTCAGCACAATATGTTCCGGCACCAGCTCATGTTCCGTAATGTTAATTAGAAGTTCTGACTCCAGGAACTGTTCTAGGATGTATTTCGGAGCCATATCCACCAGGGATTGTTTTGCAGATGGAGTCATACCTAAAAGTTTTGATCATTTATTTATTTCCAATACATATATAAAATCTTTTAAAATTGTTGGTGGTTGAACTCTTCCGAAACGGCTGTATCGAATTTGAAGAAACTTTTATTGTATATTTGTTAGATAAGAGAATAGGACATAATGTATTTTTTACACACCTACCTCGACCTCCTACCTCCCCTTTTTATAGCAGAACAATGTTTTGCCAGGTCAGCTAGTAGTTTCATAAAATTATATGTTAGAATCTCTTACATAAATGTTAAATAAGTATATATAGTTTCAGAACAATTTCATACAAAAAGACAGATATTTTTAACTAACCTATCAAGCAGCAGTCTACTGCAAGCAATCTATTACAATAGGTAATCCTATGCGGCTTGATCGGCTCGATCATAATTAGATTTACTGAATCTTCGAGTATTCAGCTGTCGGGTTGACAGTGACATTAAATGATATTTACCAGCTTGTACTACAACAATAGCTCTATGGATATTCTCATCTTGCATCCTAGTACAATAGGTTTTGATAGTCTTAATTCCAATTTTGGCTTCATCAGGGAAGAACACAAACATCTGGTCAGTAGGATCATCGTTGTGAGCGACCAACACAATTAGATCACTTCTTGCGGGACGCTTTTCACTAGAACCAACAAGAACAACCAACCATTTGTATACAATAGACTAACCTACTAATATTACAAATGCAAAAGTTTTTATGTATGAATGTATGAATGTTTATTCCTCTTTCACACAATAAGTACTGAAAACTTTACAGGTATATAGCACATAGAATAACACATAGGCTATATTAATATTAACACATAGGGAACTATGAAGGTGAAACTGCGGGGCGCTGCTAGTTTACAATATATGGAGAATGGAAACAATATTTACACATTTTTTAGGGAATACAATCTTTTTTATTCTAAAACTATGACACTGGCATAAATAAAAATGACAAATAGGTACATTGAAACGTAGATTGAAACAAATTTGTTTCCAACTATTTATATACTGTAAAGAAGATTTTGAAAGGAAGGAGATTGTTAGATACAATCTCCCAAAACAAACATGTAAATAAAGAAATGTCAAATAATATATTGATTTTTCGAAATTGAATATTAGTGAGATTAACACAAAATGCAGGTTCTTGATGAAAAAATCAGGAAACATATACTAGAGGCCACTGTATCAGAGACTACAAAAATACATTTAGGTAAGTTTGAACCAACCTGGGTTTGTCTCCAAACTGATCTTTGAACTGCTCTAAAGTTTGATCCAACTCGTCCTGGGTCACTAAGTATCCACGATCGTGACATAACTAAAACATAATTTTAAGACCTTATTTTGTCTAAAATTTAAGGTTATAAATTAAAACTTCCAACATCATTCATTTCTTTTCTACTAATCAAAGAGATTCTTTGCTACTAATAGGTACTGTTCATTGTTTTTATGGTGAAAATAGATTCGCACAATATTTCTTAATAAGACATACCATGCCTAATAGCTTCATAACAATGAAACCAACAACATACATTATCACAATATAACCTATCATTACATTTATATTATCATACCTGCATAACTGTTTTACGAATACGCCAGAGTTTATAAGTTTCTGCGTCGTCATCCATTTTAAGTTGTTAAGTTTATTCAAAATTAAGGAATTTTATGTAATAAACCCGCACACGTAAATAATAACAATGGTAATTACCACAGATAACTTTAAAACCTAGACGTGGTTTTTTTTTATAAACGTAACCTAATGTCCCATTTACACGAGAGCAATCCACTAAGACAATCCACTAAGACTGCATACAAAAAAAACTTGAGGACAATGGAATGGATTGTCTTCAAGTTTTTTTTGTATGCAGTCTTAGTGGATTGTCTTACTGGATTGCCCTCGTGTAAATGGCCCGTAATTCGTGGCTATAGATATAAGTCTTTCATTCGGTCACATAAAAATACGGAATTTAAGGTCATTTAAATGGCAAAATAATACATCATAATATCCAGTAATATTCTTACTATGTATTCCTAACTTATTCCTAACAAAGTCTGATGATGATCAGCTCCGACCTTTTTCGGCCATGGCCACCACTTCCACTCCTATTATGTGTCTTGCATGTCCGTTTTACCAAGATTTTACCTGATACTACAGACCACTGTGCTAATACTAAAATATTAAAAATGTGAAAGTGACGAGATGTGAGTTTGTTTGTTTGTTAATACACGTTATTTGTATAAGGTTCTTTCGCATTTATAATATTTTAGCATCAATAATCAATCACTATTCACTCGTGATTCACTCACTCACTGCCAATTGCCATCTGTCAGTTCTGTCACTGTCAGAACTCAGAAGCAAGTGAATTTGGGATTGGTTTGGACTTGAAAAATCCATTAATTTACGTATTTCTAAGTGTTTTTCATCCATTTCTGTTACAAATATAAGTTATTTATTACAATGGCTGGAATTAAAGGTATTGTATAGCTGACGAGAAACATAATCGAATGGAATATCTATTTCACGAGTCATCTACCTTTCTTTTTGTCCTGTTACTGACTTACCTATTTACAAACAGTACATGTACGAAAATAATTTGTAATCTTATTTTGATTTGTTTTCATGTACTTCATCGGGATGATTCATCAGGGTAAGTAGTAGGTACACAAAGTACACAATGACAGGCGAATATGCATCTATAAAAAATATATCGGTCAATTTTGCATTCAAAAATAACTAGAGTAAAATTATTTAACCTAAATGTGTTAGTGTTAGGTACCTGAGGATTAAAAAAGTGTAAAAACATCAAACAGTGTAGCAGTTCTTGATTGGCAATAAATAAAGCTGAACAAGCAAAAAGCTAATTCTTGGTGAATGGATTTTTGCCTGTAATGTAGTTTACTTTAGTTGTTTTCCTTTCATGAACTTACACTTCCAATTTTCAATATTACTGTAATCAAAGCCCTCTTGAAATTATTGTTTATTTTATCATTTACATCTTTTTACACACATCTTAATACTTATTATTATTTATGAAAGACTGTATTTTTTATTTCAATGGGTGACGTAAATAAAATAATTTCCTGGTAATCTACACCAAATAAAATATTTTTCTTTTATAATATTTTTATAATACCTTGCAATTGATCTTTTCAGTTTGGTGTCGCTGGCGTTTGCTGGATCTATTGGGATGACATTTGTTATATTAGCATGTGCCTTACCTAGTTTTGACAAGTAAGTACACAATGTCTCATGCCACTATTATGTAATGCATAGGATTTGTGACATACAAAACAATTAAAATAATCATATAACCCCTCAAGTGTGGCGAGACCCATTAAGCGAGAAGTGAGACAGCTAGCAAGCCGTCGTTTATGTACTTTGTAGAGGAAAAAACCTACTTGAGGCTGTTTTAAAGATAGGTACCATTTTTGTTCTACTGTTAAATCTTTGATTGTGAAAAATATTTGTATGAGAGTTATAGATATTGTGCTTTTTATTTGTAAATAGTATTATAAAGTTTTCATGAAAACGGTCACTAAGCTCAAAAGTGGTTTGTTTAAGAAATATAGTCCAAAACCTCTTATACCTTTAGGTATCCCGGTTATACCACCTGTACAACTTTATTACTACACAAATATTACAAAAGTACTTATTTCTTGATAGCAAACTCAATTATAAAAACGTTCAGTTCGATAAAAGGGCTTCTGCTAGACCAAAGGATAATAAAATGCAGTTTTAGTGGAGGTTGGGCCCCTAAACCGCCTTGACTGTGGCGAACCCCTCTGCGGGTTCCACACTCAATGCAAATCGGCCATTTTGACTCCCACACTTGAGGGGATATGCTTATGTCTTATTTCCAAGGAGTATGGCAAAGGTTTCCCTTCCTGGATGTAGTTTTCAGTTCGGGTTACACAAGCCTCAGAACCGATAATGGGGCCTGTAGGTTCCTATTATTATAGACAGGTACATAAGGTTTTTAAGTACTCATTTGTACCTACATGGCCTCTAGGAATCAATCCTTGGCATCACACACAAGAGTTTGCTTTCAACAGAGCTTTCAAAGCTTATACAAAATTTAACATCTACCCTAGTCCTAATCTCTGTTTCACTTTTCCCAAAGTTGTCTGGAAGAGATCACCAAAAGCGATAAAACCACCCATTGTCCATTATTAAATTTTAGTTTCTCTTGTAATGTTTTGGGTGTACAGTAAAGAGTTATTATTAGCTTAAAAAGGTTTGATAGTTAGGTAGCTACTAACCTAAAACCATCTTCCAATCTGTGGTGGGCTTGTGAAGGAAAATTATCACCCAAACTTCCTCATGTGTGAGGAGAGACGCTTACCTTAGCAGTGAGCTGTTATGAGTTGAGGATGATGATAAATCCGTACATAAATCAGTACTTAGTCTTAGTAGTTGTAAATTCGTTTTTTGATTACGTTATAAATAATTAAATAAAAATTTTAGGCAATGGTGGCCGTTCTTCGTAGTCCTGTTTTACGTCCTGTGTCCAGTACCGACGATGATCGCCCGACGCCAAACAGATACCTCGGGAGGGACCAACTCCCCTTGCATGGAGACAGCCATTTTCATCACCATGGGCTTCATCATCAGTTCATTTGCACTTCCAATCGTGCTGGCTCATGCTGCGACTGTAAGTTGTTTTTACACACTTTATGTTGAATTGCAGTAAAAAAAACTTGGAAGATGAACTTAACCTATATCTACTTTTTGTATAAACTTGAAATTTTGCGAGTCTATGTACTTTGCACTAGCGGACTAAGGTAGGGGCATTCCTGAAAATACCTACATTTCACCAGTATATTTTTTGGTCCCTTATACGTAACAAGTTGTGAGCCTATTAATGGACTGCAAAAATGGTTCAGGATCATCTCTGGGACCTGCAGGTTCTCACAATGCTTTCCTTCACCATCAAGCTAGTGATAAATATGTAATTATTTAAAAACTCATTGGTACGAGTACATGCCCTTACCACGATTCTTCTCACTGCTTTGCATAATATTGTGACATTTTATAAAAGGCATTTCACCAGTCAAGCATGAAGCTCATAGGCGGACAATGTCAATAGACTATAAATGCTACTGTGTATGTCTCATTCATGATACTTATCTATCTATTTACGCGTGTATTATTATTATATGTATAAAGAGAGAAAACCTGATTGACCAACTGACTCACCAATGCACATTGCACAGCCTAAACTGCTTTAGCTATAAACTTGAAATTCGGCAAAGGATTTTGTAAAATTCGGGAAAAAACGGGATACGGGCAACGGCGCTGAGTGCCTTCTAACATTACCTTTATACTTTAAAAATAAAATTTATTTTTAACGTAAACTATTACTTTTAAAGTAAATTTTTTACTTTCATTTTCAGATTAAATGGGCAGCCTGTTACTTGACACTAGCGGGCAATGTCATAGTCTATCTGACCATTCTTGGTTTCTTCACAATCTTCGACATGGAGGATAATGATTATGCAATGTGGTGAGAGATCTAAAAGCCTTATTTACAAGACGATCATAAGGCTATCACTATTGTAAGTTAAGATATTATTATGTTGTGGTTACATCTGTGTTAATGTAAGTCTGAACTATTGATACTGATAACTGTATTTTTTGTGTCGCCTCAAAAATGATTTAAATAGGTACATACAATCTATATTCATTTGGTACTAATCTCTCAGTTGAATGTTAATGTTATGAAGTTTGCAATAATTAAAAGTATAAAAGGTAAAATATGGAAACTTACATTTTCAGAATAATATAAATACAATTTTTTTAATGCAGTTAAAATTTAGATTTTAATGGGCGCAGAGCATTGTGATGTTGGTATTGGTTATTTTTGCAATTATTTTCATTTATAAAAATATTAATATATTACGTAATATTGAAAAATTTATAAGTGATAAGTTTTTTTATATTAATTTGAGTTTTGTGAAAAAATCGTTTTTAAGCAAATTTTATTGTAAGCATGAGGGCATCCATATTACCTTTTGAACACCAAATGGCACAAGTTGAAAGTAAACGATAAATATATATACAATATGTATCAGAAAGGTGAAATAATATTGAAGGGTGTATATGTATATCGTGTAACGAAATACCTACAAAAATATCAGATCTAATATAGCAACTTTTTTCTTTCATATAAACTTAATAATTACTTTTTATGTGTGAATTTTCGCCAACCCTGTGATTGAAGAATAAAGGCGTAGGGGCTCCCTACGCGCTAGTGTCGTTGACCGTAGTAGTGGCAGGTAGCGCCTGCGCGCGCAGCTGATCGCTCGCGCCGAGCGCCGGTCGCCGCCCGCGCCTTAACATACCTATCTATTTTATTCTAGGGTAAATGTTATTGGAAATAATAAAAGTTATTAATAGCAGTAATTATTTATTCACAAAAATTAGAGGTAAAAGCATAGTTTTTATTCAATAATAAATTTAACTGATCAAAACATTGTCATTAAACAAGTAATACCTACCTACATACTAGTCATGTAGTTTCATCCAACTTTTACACTTTGGGATTTGGGTCCGACCTACTGTTGGTTTACACACACATTAATACCGCACAATAACTCAAAATGTCCACCCGTGCGCGCAGTGGGTAGGTACCACCAGCCGCAGGTCCCGGTACCACGAGTAGACGTACAGGCGCGCGACCTTGGGGGTTTGAGCGCGGAACGAACCAGCCTCGCGCGGAGGCAGACACCTGACAAATTCTCCCGAAGCAGCTGAAGGATAGCATCCGCTGCTCATCCAGCGGTCTACCTTCGGCGAAGCGCACGTGACACAGCTCCCTAAATCGACTGATATTGCCATCAGGAGCACCGACACAAAGTCATTTCATAAGATTCACTTGAATAATCGTGAGACACTGTAACCACTGTTGCGAGTCATATTCTTTGATTATAACACGTCTTCACTCGTTGATAGATAGGAAGCAACTAAGTTCATTGATTTGAAAATGAAAGAATTTGCCGATTTTCTAAAATTTTGTTCTAGGGTTCAGTTGAAAATTAAACATAAACCTATGAAGATAAAAGACGTAAAAATAATTTTAAGCGATACAATGATAATGAATCAATTAATTACATAATTTACTTTTCTCAATTGTGAAATAATAATAACGTGAAATAAGGTAAAAGACTTAGAATTAGTAATATTTTTTAAAACATACGGAACCACTCAATAAATAGAGGGTGGAGCTAGACTCTTTAATAATGCCGCCGACGGCCCTTTGACCTTTGCGCAGTCTCCTTATTGGCCAAAAAGGAGCGCGCGGACGTTCCTAGTGATCAATGGATTTTTCATTGATCTAAGACCGCAATCCACGTGGACTACAAAATTCTATCAAAGACTAATAATGTCAGATATTTACGTAGGTAAATTAGTAGGTTTTCTTTAAAACTATGGGGAAAAAAATAATAATGATGGAGTATTATCGGGCCTGTTGGCTCAGTTGGTAGTGACCTTCAGAACCGGAGCTCGCGGGTTCGATTCCCGCTGAACAACATATGTTGGCCTACAGTTGTGTGAATGAACATTTTTGTGGGCTTCGTGACTGGGTTTTCAATAATTATTTATGTATATCTATTAGTTATTTAGTACTCATAGTGTAGGCTCTGTCTAGTTTTTCGTAGGTAAAAACACGATGTCTTATCTGTACCATGTTTAGTCACTTAATAGAGAGTTCAACAGCATTTAGCAGCTGATTTAAGGGTTGAAAATGATTTTTTTTAATGATAACTTCCACGTCGTTTTACTCCAAATTTATAGTATATATTAAACAAGAGACATTTTTCCCGAACTGTATATAAGCTACTTTATATGACCCTTAATTATTATTTCACCTTTCTGATACATATTGTATATATACGGTTGAATTGGGTAGTTGAAAGCATCGAAATTAAATTGCGAGTAGTCATACATTAAAAAGATTATCCCAAAACACCTCAAAATATGTATTTCGATTTTCAATTTACAATTAGAGCAAATTTAAAAATAATAAAACAATCAAAAAAAGTGCTGCAATTGATTACTACAAACTATGACGTCACGGTTTGCTATTTCAGTACATTTTCCATAGTAAAATTTCGTTTTGACAGATCGTAAAAAGTAACTGATTTGACTAGGTAGGACACAACCCTATTGAGGAACCTCCTCCTTTTTTTGAAGTCAGTTTAATAAGATATTTGGATATTGATGAATAGCAATCAAAGTCAAAGTCAAAATGTTTTATTCAAAATAGGAACTTACAAGTCCACTTATTGAACGTCATTTCAACTCCACCGCTTCAGCATGTATGGTTGAGGAGAAGAAGCGGGGCAAGAAACTCCTCAACACAATATTCTTTTAATCAATTGTTACTTAATACTAAATTGGGTTACATAATTTATCAATGTATTATTAAATACTTTCCAGTTAACTTAATATTCTTACTTTGAATAAGACAAAACCTTTTGTACAACCTTCCTGTGTTGAAACAGTTGTGTAGTTGCCTAGTTTCTCACATTTTTAGTAGATACTTTTTATTGAACCTGTTTTTAGATACAAACCGATGATTTAGTTCATTAAAAATAACAATTTCATCATGCTCATTATTATTATTATTATTATTAGACTAAACAACTGGTAATAAAATAAAACTACCAACGTTACAAAACAATACACTTTTAAATATAAATAATTCTTATTATTAAACAATAGTATTGCCAGATTCATCATCATCATCATCAGCCTATATTAGTCCACTGCTGGACATAGGCCTCCCCTAATGAGCGCCATAGCGCCCTGTCTTCGGCTCGACGCATCCAGCATCTGCCTGCAGCCTTTCGCAGATCGTCATCCCAGAGATTGCCAGATTATGCAAGTCTAATTTTGTTAGTATGAGTCTCTGAAGTTTTTTTAAAAGTACGTGATTTATAGTCTGTCACAGTGTCTGACAGATATAAAATTATTTAAGTATTTTATAATTTGCATTATTTTACATAGTAGGAATTATTTCATCGCCTTAAAATTATTTACTCTAGATAAGTAGGTACCTAATGCTACGACCATTAATAAACTATTCTACTAAGCTTCTTATAAAAGAATAACATCCTCTATGTTAATGCTTTGGAAATTTTTGCGTGTTACAGTAAAGTTACATTCCTGTAATGTAAATTGTGTAAATATAGAATTAGAATCAGGTCACAATAAATATTAATACCTGCTTTATATATTCGTTGTTTTATTTACCGATAGCGGTTCTGCGTGGTTTCACCGGGCGTAGTTCCCGTAATTCCCATTTGAATATGGGTAATCCCATATTTATATTATATATTTTATTAAATATATCCTATGTTACTCAGAGCATACTCAGAGATATTCTAGCTTTCCATTGTTGAAAGAATTTTTAAAACCGATCCAGTAGTTTTTGAATTTAACATACTTACTTACAAAAATACAAATCTTTCGTCTTGATAATACTAGTTACCTATAAGTAGAGATTATAATATAATTGAGCAGTGATAGCCCTGACGGTTAAAGAGCCGGCCGAAAATCAGTGAGGCTCGGGTTCGAATCCTGGCATGTACGAATGAGTTTTTCAAAAACTTACGTACATATTTATCACTAGCTCGACGGTGAAGGAAAACATCGTGAGGAAACCAGCAGGTCTCAGAATTAATTCTGAGACATGTGTAAATAGACCCGGTCCGGCGATGGGCTCACCACCTATCACGTTTAGGGGTCCAATGTATCTCGTGAAATGTGGGTATATCCAGTAATGGAATACCTCTGCCTACCCCCTCGGGGATGAAAGGCGTGAGATTATATTATATATATTATTATATTATAATATAATTATATTTATAATATAATAGGTACTAGTACTTATAGATAACATCTTTTATATTCTTCATAGCGGGTGCCCAGCGACGTTGCCCGCGCGTTGGAATTTCCAAAAACCCTTTACAGAGGTTGCCTACGACATTTAAGACACCTACATGCCTACCATATTTCAAGTTTCTAGGTGTTATCGTTTCGGTAGTAGATAGTAGTACGTATTTCTCTTTTTTTACTCAGTTTTTTAATTTTCCCCTGGGAATGCGACATTTTCCCGCTTTAAAAAGTATTCTAGATGTTCATGTTCCTCGGTTATCTCGACACCAAATTTCATCAAAATCCGTCCAGTAGTTTTTGCTAGATGCGTGCACAACCAGATGGACAGACAAAAAAATTTCAAAAAAATATTTTTGGTATCTACATCGCTAAGTAAGTGAGATACTTACACTACCGTTAAAATATTCAAAAAATATTGCATGTACAGACAGACGGCCCCGTTAGAGTTTTATTATATGTATTGATGTAATGGGTAAAATTGCTACCCTAGGGGCTATTTATTGTACACAGATCTATAAAATAAAAACTTTTTAACAAAAAATTAAACCGCCGAATAAACTGAAAAACTAAATATTTTAGTAAACTTTTTTTATTTAACCTTATGAAGTATCTACTAGCAGCGCCCCGCGGTTTCCCCCGCGTAGTTCCCGTTCCCTTTGGGAATACGGGGATAAATTTTGTATTTTAAAATTATTATTAAAATTTAGTAGGAAGTAGGAAGTTCTTAAACTAATGTAAGTAGGTATACCTAAGTATATATTTTTGTAACTATTTCGAGTTCTTAATTAATCGTAATAAATAAGTTTTATTAATGTATTATACTGTGATTTTGAGTCGGCGCCAAAAAAGATGATTTTATGAACTTTGTACATTGATTGTTCATCGCATACATTGATTTTATTTTATCCTACAATTCCTACATAATGGGAACTCTGAAACAATAATGAGCATCACTCACAACAAGTGTACCTACTAACTTAATTTTTTATTTGATTTTGTAACTACATAGAACACGCCAATGGACGGCCGAGTTCTAAACCGCGCTTTTGGAGTTTTCTAATGAGTTTGTATAGGTACCTACTTACATACAACTGACCAACAGCAACCGTTGGACCGCGGTCCCCAGGCACGATCACCTCGCCTGGCGGAAGATCTTCCCTTTTCACGATGGAGGAGCATTCCACCTCCACTCCTCCATAATTTTATAATAACAATTTATTCCGGTTATAAAGGTGAATCATTATGACGAAGTTAAAAGAGAAAAATAATGGTGGTGTTTTATTTATTTTATTCGGAACACCTACAGCAAATTAAGAAATATAATTAACAAAAATAAATCAACGAAGCCATTTACAGGTGTTCACAGCTAGATTTCTCGTATATTATTACCCTTTGAGTATTAAACCAAAAAGGTGTACCTATTCTCAAAGTTATTACCAGAACCATATACCTACCTACAGTGTGAGTCTCCATAAAGTGCACATATGAAAATGGGTGAAACTAGACACATTTCTTTACATAAAGTCAACAGTACGTAATCAAAAGAAAAAATATTTAAGTACTTATAAAAAATAAAATCTCAGATTTTTTTAACATTTTTTCCGTCGATAAAAATGTGTCTAGTTTCACCCATCATGTGCACTTTAAGGAGACACGTCACACTGTATATCATTGTAAAGCAAAAGAGAAGAATAATAGTGGTATTTTATTCCTCGTATATTATTACCAGAACCATATATATATAATTGTAAAGCAAATTTACTGGGCTATTTGATAACATAATGAAATATTTTAAAATGCCTCCCTGTGTTTGAAAAATTGAGCAAGTACATACCTAATATATGAGGAGGTCAATGAGAAACGAACGCCACCCTTTTAGTCTATGGACCCAAAATGATTTAAAATTTAAATCATTATTTAGTTACGTGTTCAATTGGGCTAATCCAGTTAGTATGATTATCTAGTATTCCCTGAATTATTAAATTATTTTTTGTTAGTCAAATATATAGTGGGATGTTCGTTTTGTGGTGATTTTGAAGACATTTCAAGGAGTAATATTGTTCTGTGCTCTATGCAGGTGAAGAAATGTCAAATTGATATTGGCAGAGTGGGAGACCGATAACCAAATAAAAAATAAGTGTTTTATGTTTCGGTTCCGCATAAACGCTAGTGACAGATAAGAGTGAGAAAATAACCTCTATAAAGAGTAAAAAAAACCGACTTCAATTTTCAACTTATATGGTTTTCTCATGGATTCCGTTGTCAGAACAGGACGAAATTAAAATGGAACTAATCTGAAAGCACCAGCTTTCAAATTAAAAAAGAATCATCAAAATCGGTCCACCCAGTCAAAACAAACATAAAAACAAAACAAAAAAAAAACATACAGACGAATTGATAACCTCCTCCTTTCTGAAGTCGGTTAAAAAGTAAAGCTCTATCTCTTTCACGTAGCCAAATAGGTACTATTTATTATACTGTGACGTATTTCAATCGCTACTTTCGTACAAAAAAAATATTTATTTAAAAAATTCAAAAAAAAAAATTCTTTTTACGACTCTGGATTCAAGTTTTTCGCATTATGTATAATAAATGTTGGAAGGGTTACCAGTATTTTGAAAATGTTGCAAGTAGATTTTTGTACGTTGAAGAATTTAACAAAACAGGGGGGCAATGTTGGGGGTGTTTTGTAGAACATATTTGTTTAAAATAATATCTTCTCACCGCTCCATTAACTCTGATATCTATAATATTTTTCATTTATTTTTACACCACCCTCCATAGATTTTCTGAACTTCGTATATAATATAATGTAGTAATGTACTGTACATGGTACGGAACGTAGGATTATTCATTCTTCCGGTATTGATTGACTTGACATTACCTCACCTCAGACGAGACCGTAATAGTGTTCTGTGCTAGGAGTAATAGTGTTCTGTGGTTCTGTGGACGAGACGTCAACGTCAAAAAATCGTGATAAATATTGGAAGTGAAATTACCACACCCAATAATTTTTTCTATAAAATTTGAGTGTTATTAGAAAATTTTAATTTACCATCAAATTTACAAATTCATTAAGTATGGGTGATCATCTGCCAGCTTGTGTCATTGATGTCGGCACGGGCTATACGAAGCTGGGCTTCGCCGGTAACAAGGAGCCCCAGTTTATCATACCATCCGCTATAGCGATAAAGGAGACTGCGAAGGTCGGTGACCAGAGCACCCGGCGCATGACTAAAGCAGTCGAAGACTTAGATTTCTTCATAGGCGATGAGGCATTCGATGCGACAGGTTATTCGGTTAAATACCCCGTACGCCACGGACTCGTTGAAGATTGGGACCTAATGGAGCGTTACATTGAACAGTGCATCTTTAAATACTTACGTGCTGAGCCGGAAGACCACCATTTCCTTCTCACTGAGCCTCCTTTGAACACGCCCGAGAATCGAGAATATTTAGCCGAGATTATGTTTGAATCATTCAATGTACCAGGGTTGTATATCGCTGTGCAGGCTGTGTTAGCGCTTGCGGCGTCGTGGAAGTCTCGTACTTCAGCTGAACGTACCTTCACGGGTATTGTAGTTGACAGTGGGGATGGAGTAACTCATATTGTACCGGTGGCAGAAGGTTATGTCATTGGATCATGCATCAAACATATTCCCATTGCTGGTAGAAACATAACCTCATTCATCCAGTCTTTGCTTCGTGAGCGTGAGGTTGGAATACCCCCTGAACAGAGTTTGGAGACTGCAAAAGCTATCAAAGAACGTTACAGCTACATTTGCCCCGACATAGCTAAGGAATTCGCAAAATATGACTCGGATCCTGCTAAATGGATGAAGAAATACACTGGTGTTAATGCCATAACTAAGAACCCGTTTTCTGTTGATGTTGGGTATGAAAGATTTTTGGGGCCTGAGATATTTTTCCATCCGGAGTTTTCCAATGCAGACTTTACTGTGCCTCTTAACGAGATGGTGGACGAAGTAATACAATCTTGCCCAATAGATGTGAGGAGAGGATTGTATGGCAACATTGTTCTGTCAGGTGGTTCAACTATGTTCCGTGACTTTGGCCGGAGATTGCAGAGAGATATTAAGCGCACTGTCGATGCTAGATTGAAGCTCTCTACAATGTTATCTGAAGGACGGATCACTCCAAAACCGATTGATGTTCAAGTAATTTCTCATAACATGCAACGATATGCTGTTTGGTTCGGAGGTAGCATGTTAGGATCGACTCCTGAGTTCTACCAAGTGTGCCACACTAAACAAGCTTACATGGAGTATGGACCAAGCATTTGCCGACACAACCCTGTTTTTGGCACCATGACATAATAGTACCACTGCCAGTATTTCATTATGTTCTAGTATTAAAAGATTTTATGATAATCAATTAAGAATGTATGTACTTCTAATTTATATTTAAGTATAATTAGAAAAATAATTGGTTGGTATGTAAATTACATATGATTATGAAGCAAAACAGAAATTAATAGTCTTTACAATTTTTAAATAAATAATTTTTGTAAGAAATCTATTTAAATTCCAAATACTTAATTTGTAGATACTAAGCTGGACCTCTGTTTATTTATGCATTTAAAAATTATTGCATTCCAGCATTTTTAAATAAAAATAAATAACAAAGTATTGCTTTTTATTGTAACATCATTGTGTATGGTTTTGAAGGAAAATTTTTATGTCTACATTCCTAGGTCTACATATTTATAGAAATGTATAGATATATGTAGTGTAGACGATCACCCGGTATATTATTAAACTGTCCAACCCAGAAAATGGATCATTGCTAAGGTAAAACAAATATAAAAAAAATATAACTTGTAGGTAAAATAAATAGCACCTAGTTACTCAGTAAAAATAACTAAAAGTTACTAGAAAATAAAATCGATGATAGGTGGCGCTACTGACGGTGCTATCGGGTTTGAAACAGGTAGTTCTTCTAGGACTCTTCTAATTCCTGTGCTGTGTCAGTTGGGGGAGCTTAATTTATGAAAATAATAATATGTGATGTAGTTATGTAATACAATAATGATAGATTATCACCTATCCACCTATCACGTTTAGGGGTCCAAAATATCTCGTGAAATATGGGTAGTTATATCTAGTAATGGAATACCTCTGCCTACCCCCTCGGGGATAAAAGGCGTGAGATTATGTTTTTATTTTATAGATTATTTTCTCTCAGCAGGAAATTCATAGAAAAATAATAATTTAGTAGTCTGTGTGGCGAGGCGGCCACTTGAATTAAATTACTTTTTTGGATATTATATAATATGTATACCTATTTCAGTAGGTAGTTATACTCGTAGCAGAAAAGCTAGACGCTATTTATTGCATACCCAGTACATACTTACGTGGTACACGTACGTACGTACATACAGTGTCAAGTTAACCCGTCGCGTTGCGCTTTTCATTCAGTCCTAATTAATGCCTCCAGCAAGAGGACCTACTCAATACTCGCATCGTGAGGCTTTGAGGAAAAGAAATTTAGGGTTTGCGAACGGTTTAAAAAATACCAATAAAAAATTTTTTATTATCCCATTTAGCTTATACAATTATTTAAATCTGCTTTTTATAATTCAATATGGAATAAGTATTACCTACTAATATAAAAAATATGAAAGTTTGTTTCTCAGTCACTTAAGAACGACTGAACGGATTTGGATTAAATTAAATTTATCACACTGATAGTTTATAACTTGAATTAACACCTCTGCTACTTTTCATTCCTGAAAAGTCATACTCTAGGGGATGCGACAGCCTTAAGTACCTACCTAAGTAGGTACTATATTACCCTAAGTATGTTTTTTATTTAGTTTTTCGCAATTATTGATGAGCTCGAACCACTGTTGAGGAAAGAAAATATTTAATTTAAAACTAATATCTTTACTGAATAGGTAGGTAGTTACCTACCTAACAATAAATTCGAAGGTACTTACAATTTTATTGTAATTTATTCGCGCGAACCCTGAAGCATTCGTAGGTAGATTCCCAAGAGGTTCACGTCACACCTAGCGGCTTATAAAACTTGCTAATTAGTCTGCTTCTGTTTTTTTTTACTTTTTACAATCTGAAGAACAGTTCAAGGCAGAAAAATGCCATGATTATTATTATTATTAAATTGTGGGACACAGTTTACACAAGGTTATTTAGTCCCAAACTAGGCAGAGCCTGTAGGTACTATGAGTTACCTACTAACTGGGTACTAAACAACTGATAATAAATACCTACTAAACACCCAGACACGAAGCCAACAGACATATTCATGCACACAAATGTTGGCCCAGAGAGGGGATCCAACCCGCGACCTCTGACTCAGAAGGCAGGGTCACTACCAACTGAGCCAACAGGCCATTGGTAGGTAGTTACCTACATAGAAAGAAAAATAAGCAGGTTACCTACCTATTTATGAATTAATTCTGAGATATGTGCATGGGCGTACCCAGGGGGGTGCAGGAGGGGGGCAGCTGCCCTGGCAATCTCGCAGAACCTATATGAACTTGCCTAATACTAATCAAAGTGTTAACGGGGCCTTATGCTCTAACTTACATATAAGCCGCTGGATTTTCGGATTTTTCTGGTAAACTACGGGATGTGCCTAAAAAGATGACATGCCATTTGTAACTGTACGATGTCGGCAACCATGCGTCTAATTCGGGTCAAGTGGGGTCTACAATAGCCTAAACTTTGAAACATTACTACGCGGCCGCCATTTTGTTTTTTCAAATTTTTAAATAATATTTGTAAATCATCTAGGCAACTTTACAGATGCCAAAAATTTCAACCGGATCGGCCGGAAAACAAAAGACATACGATAGGCAAGCCTGGCCGCCATTTTGTTTTTTTGAAAAGTCGGAATTTTCCCTGGGTCACCCCGCCATCTTCAACACTTTTCTCATATATGACTTGTCTCCAAAAACGATCGTTTATGATCTTGATCGTTTACGATCCGACCTAAAAAATCTGACTTGCCCCTCCTAGGCTAGAAGCTGGGTACGCCCAAGGACATTGTCATGGGCGTAGCTAGGGGGGGGGCAGGGTGGGCCGGGCCCACCCTAGAAAAATACCCTTTCTCTTACATGAAATAACTTCATCCTCAAATACCGAAACCGAAAACCGTCATAAAAAGCTAAAATAATTACATACTCATCACTTGTGTCTATCTCGCTCGCCAACCTGCGATCCACAGATACAAATGAACAATCTGCATTTACAATACACGGATGATGATTGATTTACCTTGTTGGTAATTTAAGAGCGGAGCTCTTGTCGGTGTATACCTAGCTATATTAGCGACTTAAACTAAGTACATAGTTTTGGTCAGCACACAGATAAAAGAAAAAAAAAAGTATAATAGGACAGGGATAACTGAAATCCATACTTGATACCTATCATAGTTGCGCATGCGCCGATAGTCGTGCGTGACCACCTTGCTGTGCGGCCGGCGGATTCATGTCTGGGGCCATGGCCCCCCCTAGGAAAAATCCCTAGCTACGCCAATGGACATTGTAAACAGACCCAGTCCGGCGATGGGCTCACCACCTATCACTTTTAGATGTCCAAAGAATATCTCGTGAGAAGTGGGTAGGTATATCCAGAAATGGAATAGGTACTCGTACCTCTGCCTACAACCTCGAGGATAAAAGGCGTCAGATTATTAGTATATCCGACTATTTAATCTCTAATGTGTGAGGAGTGAATAGAGATCCACATCTCAGCTGTGAGCTGTTAGGTAGGTACCTATGGCTTGATGATGAATGATAATGGCTTAGATACTCTTCGCTTTTACGCATAGATACAGTACATTTTCCTGCAGGGGTAAGGAGATACAATAAACGCCTTGATGTGACCTATGTGACTTTCATGTGTCTGATTTTTTTTTATTATAACTTACGCATAAGTATTTACTGCTTAGCTTAGAACTTAACTACAAACTTTATATATTTATATAACGACGGGGAAGTTCGAACAACTCCTAACTTCGATTTTTTACGAAAACGACTTATGAATGCAGTTCGATAGAGAAAAAAATTACGCTTCTACTGGTATATAAATTGAGTTGAAATTCGCAAAATTGACGTAGCTAGGCACCGAAGAAATATCTCCCATATTAAGGTCCATCACAACCTGATAATTTTGGCAGGAAATATATTCTAACTTACTAATGGAAATATCTCGTAACTTAATTTCAAATAAAACTTTGAGCTACTATCTCCTATCTTCATGCGCAAGTACCCACATTTCCCGCTCTAGAGCGAGACAAAAACAGTGCGTATCTCGCAGTGTGACAGGGACATGATTTTGTCATTCCTTTTTATGACAAACTGCCTCATAAGAATAAGATTATATAATAAATATACAAAAAAATTACATTATCTATACTTTTTAACAAAAAGCTTGTTCCTTAATCTTAGTTGTTTTTGTTATTCTTAACAGAACCTTTATTAAGTAGTGAGCTAAAACTCACAACATTTTTAGGGGTCCGTACCTAAAAATTTAAAAACTGAACCCTTATAGGGTTACTTTGTTGTCCGTCTGTATGTCTGTCAAGACCCTTTATCTCGAGAACGCGTGGCGAGGTATCGAGTTGAAATGATGTACTCAAATCTACAGTCCTTCGAAACAGTGAAAAAATCAAACCTTTACGTTAACGTAGAAAAAAGGAACGACCTTTTAAGTTGCAAAAAACGTACACTTCGACACTCTCAAAGGAATCCAAATTCATAGGGCACTTCCCGTTGACCTAGAACTATGAAATTTGGCAAGTAATATCTTCATATACTACAAGTACAGGAAAAAGTCTGAAAACTATACATTTGTTATAAAATACGTAATCAATCATCAAGGTATACCTATTTAATACTAGCGGTGCTCCGCGGTTTAACCAGAGTAGTTCCCGATCCCGTAGAAATATGGGGATAAAATATAGCTTATATTAGTCCTTGATAATGTAGCTTTCCATTGGTGAAAGAATTTTTAAAATCGGTTCAGTGTTATACCTATAAGCATAAAAGCGTAGCAAAACAAACAAAGTCGCTTTCGCATTTATAATATTAAGTTAGGATGTAGGTACCTACAAATTTGTACGGAACCATCGGTGAGTCCGACTCGCATTTGTCCGATTTTTATAGTCAATTTACGTTTGTGAACGGAGAGACTGAAAAATGTTATAGAGAGTCTTATGAGACATTAGTTATCATTAGAGCCATTAAAGAATTATCAGAGTAGAATACATTTCTTACAGGGTACCTACATAGGTACTTACCTAAAGTAAGATCATAACAATTGTTAAACTAAAATATTGGTGTTATTATACCATAGGTTGTTATGTAGAGCTCTCCATAGTTGCAATGATGAGGAGCTTGAGTTCTTAAGAAGATTGCGACTGGATTAGTCAGTAATAAAAACAAAGTTATTATTACTTCTTTTTAAGAAATTAGTTAGTACCGTGATCCTAATATTACGTAAGTACTTGTTCCATTTTTATACTTGACTTACGTTTGCAAGATTTAGAACTGAAAAACTTTATGCATATTCTCATAGTTCATAGGCGATAAGATCATGGGAATTCCTAAATGCATAATACTTATAATGTGAGTTATACTGTATTTTCTTAGTTTTTTTTTTATTTTTGACCCGATTTCTCAATTTCAAAGAGTTAGCATAAAAATTGCCATGAATAAACAATTTAAATAAATAAGCAAAAACCTTTTCTCAGAATTATAACAGTGTTTCATTTTGAAAATACCTCCTATCGTAACCGATATGGAGATGATCATGGAGATATAGAAAGGCAATAACTCCTATCTTTAAAAAAATCGCTTATTTTGAATATTTGGTCTATTTTTAGTAATTGTTAGATTTCTTTGTTATATTATCGCCGAATATAATTTAAAACTTCAATGAGAAATAATAATTTTCAATGATTTCTGTTACTTTTTGAAATGTGGAAATTTCTCCTATCTTCAAATTTTTAGCCACACCCGCTTGGTGATACCTCCTATCTTACGTTATCTCGCTAAATACTTATTCCAAGCAAATTTTGATTATTACATTACCAGCGGGTCCATTTAAGTATAAAATTGCCATTTACACATTTTGTCTTGAACCTCTGGAAAAATTTAAAAAGGGTTTTTTTCGCCTCCAGTAAAATTTGGTTTTCCTAAGTTAGGAGTTGTTCGAACTTCCCCGTCGATAAGTAAGTATAACTACTGATTTACTTATCTAATTCATAGATAAATAAATACCTATATCATACCTACCTACTTAAATCTTTGGTTGACCCAATTTTTTTTTACAGTGGAACTGAAATAAAATATAAGTATTTAAAGTACTTAGTTCCTCGAAAACGTACTTACTTAAGTAGATACTTAGGTACTTATTTTTAAACGATTCGCTACAGACTAGACGTTAAAAAAGGGAATAATTGAATCGTTATGTAAATCAAATAAAAAACTTTGGTGTTATTTAGTTCTAAAATTCTTCGCCTTAATCACCACCTACTTAGTTACAAACTGTACTGTTTTTACTTATAGATTTATGTAGTCAAATTGTGTCTATGTATCATTTAGTACCTGTCTAGAATTATTTATGTACCTACTTATAAGTATATAACAACCTAACTAGTAACTAACAGTTAATATTATAGTTTTTCTTGTTCAAATAATAAAATTGCTTAACAAAATTAATAATTTAATAAGATAACAGTTTTTATCTTTGAAGATTGCGTTGTAGGTACAATAGGCGAACGGCAGCCATTATTGAATCGTGCCATTATATCGGTAGCTGTCTAGATAATAGAGGAAAATGCAAAAGCTCTGAATGGGCGCTATGCAAGGGGATTCCGCCGTAAGCCGGGGGCGCTGCGTTCGAATGAACCCTTTCAGGTCAACATGAGATCTCCACTACCTACCTCATAGATTCTTATACATAAATATATGACTAATTACTTAGGTATTTGTTTTTATTTTCTTTCTTAGCTATTGATAGGGATTTGTCTGTTTATTGGTAAACTGAAAGAGGGCAAAATAAAATTATTTGTTTGTTTCCCTACTATAAATAACCTATCTATATATATAAAAGGAGAAGCTAAATCTAAAAATCAAGGCCCAGCCCAAACCGCTGAACATAGAAATATGAAATTTTGTGTGTAGGTTACGTTTATAGTGTAGATGCTCGCTAAGAAAGGATTTTACGAAATTTAACCCCAAAGGGGGTGAAAGAGGGGGTTGAAGTTTGTATGGGATAGTGTGATTTCTGCGTGTATCAACTTTAAACTTAGTACAAATACTCTTCAAAACAAACTATGAGATATTAGTTCTAGGATTTTTCAAAAATCATCCTCCAAGGGGGTGAAAGTAGGGGTTGAAGTTTGTATGGAAAACCCTCATTTTTGGGTGTATCAATACGAAACTTTGTAAAAATACTCCTCAAAACAAACAACAAGACACCTATTTCTGGATTATCCGAAAATCACCCCCTAAGGGGGTGAAACAGGGGATAGGAGTTTGTATGGAGATGTGTTGTTTTTTACGTCTATCAACTTCAAACTTTACACAAATACTCTTAGAAATAAATTATGAGACACGTGTTTTTGGATTTTTCGAAAATCATCCCCTAAAGGGGTGAAAGTAGGGTTTGAAGTTAGTATGGAGAAGTGTGGTTTTTTGTATCTATCAACATGAAAACGCCAAAAAAATAACGTTTTTTGTATGGGAGCCCCTTAAATATTTATTTTATTCTGTTTTGTAGTATTTGTTGTTATAGCGGCAACAGAAATACATCATCTGTGAAAATTTCAACTGTCTAACTATCACGGTTCATGAGATGCAGCTTGGTGACAGATGTACAGACAGACGGACGGACAGGGGAGACTTAGTAATAGGATCCCGTTTTACCATTTGGGTATGGAACCCTAAAAACTGGTTAAAAAGAGAACTACGTACTACTCCCAATCGATAATACCTACCTAGAAACTTGAAATATGGTATGTAAGTGTCTTATAATAATATGTCGTTCGCAAACGCTCTATGTAGGGATTTTTAGAAATTCCCACTGGAACAGGAATTCGGCGCGGGCAACGCCGCTGGGCACAGGCTATTTGAAAAATAATAAGAACCTATCTTATGTTCTGCATAAAGATATATTTAATCTAAGTGCATCCAAAAATGTTTAAAAAACAAATGTCCACCCGTGCGAAGCCGGGGGAGTCTGCTAGTTTATTTATATTAGGGAATAAATAATTTAAATATATTTTAATATAGGTACTGAAATACCGTGGAAATACCACCTGCCATTCCCATTTTAATTTGGATGGTACCTAAGTATGTCAAAAATAAGTAGCTAAGTAACAACTCTTAAAGAATAAAAATATAAAATCAGTGACATAATTGAAAATGTACGACGGGTGGTCTTATCACTTTCATCTAGACAACCTTAAAATTGATGTACGAGTACCTAGGTTACTGAAATAAACAGATGGAGGTAGGTAGTGCGCTAAAGTTAACAATGTATTCAGGTATACCTACCTACTAAATTAAGAACTAGAATGTAAATGAAACATCAATCTCACAATAATAATTTGTAAGTTATACGTATATAACTGATTGAAAGTCTGTTCTGACTATCTACTAACACACGAAATTTCTTTGAACTGTAAACCACAATTTCCGATATTCATCTACCGAAGAATACACAAAGCGTTCAATAAAAAAAAACTACTTATTTGATAAAATAAAACCGATTTCCAGAAACAGTAGGTACCTAATACTTACGGTACAAACCACATCTACGAAACCAACAAGAGTAAAGTAAATAAGGGTTTGATTCCGGCGCTCCGCGGTTCTACAAAAGAATCCAGCTGTAATAGTACTCAAAGGATTAGAACTGCGAACAAGTGTAGTTACGTAGCAAGGAAATAAGTTCACTTACTAACTTCAATGAGAGTATACGATACGAGTTCCCCCGTTTCTAAACTGTATTTTTGTTTTATTTGTAGAAAAATGCAAACAACACAAATCCATAATAGGTTTTGACTTGAGAACTGTGAAACCAATTGGGTAGTTTACAATTATAGCAAATTTAAAAATAATAAAACAATCAAAAAATAGCTGCAATTGAGTACTAGAAACTATGACGTTACGGTTTGCTATTTCAGTACATTTTCCATAGTAAAATTTCGTTTTGACAGATTGTAAAAAGTAACTGATTTGACTAGGTAGGACACTACCCTATTTTTCTGAGTTCTGAGCTCGAGCTAGTGAAAATCAGTTACGACTTATGAACATGAAGCCGTAACTACCTATGTGCTTGCAGGAGTACGCATTTCCCATTTTGCCGTGATACTTCTATTGCCGATATAATGCAGAGTAAAGGCAGGCAGAGGATATATTGCGTGAGATTATTTATTATTTTTTATTTAAGTAAGTCCCCTAACTCACTAATTAAGATATCTCCAAAACTGTAACATCTAGATTTCTAGAAACTTGCAATTATAGAAAGGTATAGGTTCCTTACACGATGTAGGCATTTGTTATGAAAGGCTTTGAAAAATACCTATGGGAACGAGATTCGTGTGGGAATGCCGCTGGGTACCTGCCAGTTTCCCGCCTGAACTTTAGGTTAACTAGATATTTTTCCTTGATGAAAAGTACCCTACTTTCTCAAGTTGTCGTCTGAACTAACTGAAGTACCGTCCTGTCAAAGTTCATAAAAGACAAAGAGACAGGGTTATACTATTATACTTTAAATAATAGTAGGAATTCCTTTTCATTGTTACCTTTTAAAATATAAAATAAAATGTTATCTTATCACTTATAAAACGGGTTAGATAGAAATTGAAAAAATATATTTATTAAATATTTATCCATTAGGTACAGTACCTTATTGTGACTTGTGACGTAGAATCACATTTCTTATTTAAATACCTAGTATACAGTTGAATACTGGATGTGTTCTGTATACGTATATTTATGTTAAAACCCATTCGCAGGGGTTGTAGCTAATTGCAAAGTGCAACCATTGTTTTTCCATGCCCTCTGCGCCCGGGGAAAGACCTCCTGGCATGGGATTTTTAATTATTCTGCTAGACGAGGTTTCACTCAGTGTTTTTTCAGAAAATATGGTAATTTCAAGCACACCGCTTCGTAACGTAATGAGATGTGTGTTTTTTAACTCTACGGCTGAACTAGGTAGGTATGTATCTACAATTTAATATTTTTTTTATTATTAATTACTTAAATCCCGGAGTTACAGGTACTATTTTTAGTACCTACCTACTTACGGGTAGGTACTTAGGTATACTTATTTTAAAAATACTTCTCACTAATTACACACATGATAAATATACACGAACGTTTTTTTTTAAATCCTTTAAAGTAGGTACCTACCTAATCTGATTAATTTATGATACAAAGTATGTTTTTCTTTTTCTTCAATTTTATTTTTTATGTTGTAATACCTATCATATGAGTGTTCATTTCTTGCTATGAATTTCAGTATTTTGTGTTGAAAGTTACATCATTCCACTACCAATCTGACATCAAAATCGAGTAGCCATGCAAACACCTAAATTTGTAAAAAATAAAAATAATATAGTGACTCTAAAATATGTGATGTTCTTAATTGAACAATAATTGCATTTATTTAGCTCCTAACCTAACGAAACAGGACCCTAGCACGTCTCGGACACAGCATGGATGTGTGTGGATAGTCCTTGAAGGTAGCTGTAGTTTAAAAGGAAAATTCTGATAGTGGGTATTTATTTGTAATATGGTAGAATTGCTCAGACCCGCCTCTTATTTTAATTTAAAACTAAGCTCAATAGATATACGAAGTTCCCTATATGTTAATACAGCGTACCTATGTGCAGTCAGATGACCTGGCTCCGCTGAATTTCTCGTTTTAGCTCGACCAAAATATCTTAAAATCGATACGATTCAGCGAACACGTCTCGTGAACTTCCAGTTTGGGTTGGTTTCAGATTCTACTAAAACACTGTTCTTATTCCTTTCGAAGCTTAGATCATAAGTTTCGATTTAACTATACTTCACAATATATAATATCTACTATGCAAATTAAAAAAAAAAGGTTGTCTGGAAGAAATCGCTTAAAGCGATAAGACCGCCCATTGTACCTTTTTTTATAATTGTGACACTTATTGCATATTTTAGGTATTGGTGTAAAAGATACATACATACTTATTACTACTTAATGACAAAATAAACTCTAACGTATTTTTTTTTTTATGTTGCAACTCTATAAAACTATATTTGATAAATATACCTATGTAATTTAAAACTACCGTCATACACATCAAACTGTAACAGCCAACTGCTGAGCTAAGGTTTTTCCTGTAGTATTTTATCACTACATACTCGTAGTATAAAACAAAGTCGCTTTCTCTGTCCCTATATCCCTATGTCCCTTTGTATGCTTAAATCTTTAAAACTACGCATCGGATTTTGATGCAGTTTTTTTTAATAGATAGAGTGATTCAAGAGGAAGGTTTTAGTGTTAGCATTGCACCCGTGCGAAGCCGTGGCGGGTCGCTAGTATATAATATTAGCATGAAGCATGGGAGATTATGGCCTATACAATAGGGCCATAGTCTTTCATGCAGTCCACCAGTGACTGGGATATGGTGTAAGAAAAGTTTAAAACTTAATTTTCATGCTCTATATAAAAAGATATGTAAGTAATGTTTAATGTGCGTTCAAGCTATACACTTATTTATTTATATAAAAAACACTTTTAGGAGTACATATTAAAAACAAGTTATACACTTTTACTTAAAACTTTATCTAAAAAGTAAAGCAGGGTAAAGATGTTCTGGGTTTGATATTGAAATCCAAAACCTGTAAATAATTACTCATTGACGTTGTGCCCTTGATCCGGATGAGCAAGCACGAATATTCCAGAAGCTTATAAAAAGTCATTATAATCGGCTCAGTGGTTCCTAAGGCAATTCGGGTACAAGGCCAAAGAGTAAACAATAAACCTAAAATATTTTAATATTCGATATTGGTTTTTTAAGGAAAACTGAGTTTAACGATATTTGATAAGTCCGCGTTGGGCGCCAATAAAGTTCAAACACGTTAGTTGAAGCACAGATTGAAGTATCCCCAAAGATGATCTAATAATACTTACCCGCAGTCGCGCACTCCGACCTGCTACGAAGTGAGGATAAAATCATTCAAACTTATTACAGGATAATCCTTATTGAATAATGGTTCACCTTATTTTGATGTCACAGTGGTTGTGATACCCTCTGTGAAAGTAGACGCGCCTCTCATGAACGAGACCCGTGTTCGATTCCGTGTGAATACATGATTCAATGAGTTTTTCTGAAATTACTTACAGGAGACGTTTCATCTTGGGCCTGCACATTGTACACCAGCGAGAAAAATAGAGAAAAATCTAGTGATAATCAGAAAAATATATAAAAAAAACATCTGCTTAACTTGCACAAAAGTAATTTTACTTCAATGATGATCCATGGAATCATATTGAAATAATACTATTTCTAACTCCTTAAACCCAATTTCTTTATAACTAAAGCAGTTTTATTAGCCTGCTAATCTACCGCTGGAGTCTTAAACTAAATAATGTGAACGAAGAGAATGAATGAATAAAATTCCTAATAAGTAGGTAATTTCACTCAACAGAGTAGCTTTAGTAACTAATATGATGTACCGACTTGTGGTATTAATTGTACTCATGCACCAGAAGTTCCTTATATCGAAACGTAATGCCTCTATAGATTAACGCAATGTTTACTGAAGTGTTCACAATGAAAAACGAGAGATCCGAGCTTAACCCAGGGTCGGAGGTGGCTTTTAATTGGTTCGCTGCGCTAGTTTTCCGAACACTGGCAGCCAGGCACGGACCTGGTAAGGGATGGTTCTTAAAACCGAATTATCATTTAAATATTGATCTTATATTACATAGGTACTTAGTTTATCCGCATCACCATCAACATGACACCTAACCTAACAGCCCATTGCTGAGGTAAGGATCTTGGCTCACACATGCGGAAGTATGGGATAATCTCCCACGCGAGCCCACTGCGGATCGGGAGATGATGTTAAGCTAGTGCCCACCTATAAATGTTAGAATTTTAGAAGCCAGTATCTGACATGGCTTAGCGACTCCCATTGTGCGCAAAAACAGCGAAAACCGGGACCAACTATTTAACGTGACTTCAGAAACAAGGAGGTGCTCGTGATATAATGCCACGAGGCGGTCACCCAACTTTGCTTGACCGGTGTGATAGTTAAAATTACACTGGTTACAACCACATCTCGAGATATATTAGATTAGGTAGAATAGACTTGAGGGCCCGCATCTCAGATATAAGTTAACAGTCCCGCAGTTCTGATTTGGCTGACTTGACTGTGCTACAGCCAAGTCATCTAAGGAGGAATAACACATCGGTTTTAGTCGACATAACCTTCGCGCCTCCAGGCCGGGTTGGTATGCGTAAATGCGAAATGCTCCTTTGACACTAAAAAAGAGGATTAGACTTGATTGGTGATTTTAAACCATTTGTGTGATTTATTGTCTCATTTTAGGTCCCACGCAAGGCCCGCTTTTAAGCTTATTAATCTTTGTTATTACTTCAGTCTAGGGTTTTATTATATCTATGTTTTCGAGTCCTAATAGACTCATAAGAAATGTGATCCCTAAAACAATGTTTCAAATAGACACTTAGCACACTCAATTTGCTGGGATTGTATCGTGTGTGAACTTCTAATTTGTTTCTGAATCCGCTCTGCCTGGCAGCCATTATCTCACCCGTTCATTGGCAGGCTGCCTTAAATAAAACAGGGCTTAAGCGCGCGCTCATAACCAAGACCTCTGCCAGATCGTTAAACTGGACCGCTTGCTCTCGTAAACTTCGATTTCAGAAGCTATTATCCTCATATGTCCCAGTGTGCAGTACCTAGACTAAATAACATCTGGTAATAGAAGAAAGAAGGGTACTTTTTAGTCGAGGAAAATATTTTATTCCAAGGGGAACATTTAAAACTGGTTAAAAACAGAAATACGCACCACTCTGCAACGATAACACGTAGAAACATAAAATATGGTATGTAGGTGTCTTATTTTTGGTAGGCTATGACGGGATTTTTGGCAATTCCCACGGGAGCGGGAAGAAACTCGATTCGTGCGGGCAATGCCACTGGGCTTCCCCTCTAAGTATTTTATACATTTAAGACTCCATTCAAACTGTAAAAGCAGTTTGTGAGTCATTATAATACCTACCGTAAATTCTCTTGTGATTCTCATTATGTATTTAATAAAACTTTTAAAACCATATAGTAAATACTGAATTGATATTCAGCATGTGATCTCAAATTAGTGAAACTGCTGAAAAGAAAAACCTCACAAAAGAATTTCGACAATACTGCAAACAGCTGTAGCCTAGGATCTTTTCTTTTTCGGATAAATTGCTCTCTTTGTCATCGTTTTTGCTGATTGTATGGCACTAGAAAATATATACGTTTTTTACAGTGTGCCGCCCTACCACTTAAGTTAATTAGGATACATTACGGGATATCTAAATTTGACGCTGTTTTATTTAGCAGTGATAGACAATCATAAAACAAAAAAATGCTGTTGATCTCTATACGCGGACGGAGGCATTTTGGGATTCCCTTCTCGATTTCGAAACCCTATTACCCGAATGTTGATTTCTCGATGACGTTCTGTAGAAAGTACTATAATTCGAACCCTCGGTGCATCGAGTGATTGTTAGAACGATACCCGTTATACCGATAGTACGTTTTGTCGAAAGTTGATAACACGATAGTTTAGTTTATCGAAAGGTTATTATGTCGATGATCATTTTAACAAACGAACGGTAAAATACAAGCCATTTTTACGGTCTTAAAATTTGCTTTTCTTAACTTGTAGGAGTTATGATTTATTGCACTTGGTGGGTGTCTGAAAATATGTAGTATTTTCAATGTTTTTATTTTTTGTAGCAAAAGTATTTTTAGTTCTACAAATGTTCGCTAGATGGCGCTGTACTAATTTGCAATAGATTTCTACATGGCGCTATTGAGAGTCGCCGCCGTTTAATGACCTCGCAGCGATGAATTGTTTTATGTGACGTTTTGGAATACCCAATAAACACTTCCGAAATAATTTCGAGTGTTTTATTGCGCACCCTTAGGAACCAAAGTAGCTGTTTTATATTGGTCCTTCGAGTCGAAGTGTTCGACAAGGGTTTTTGGGTATATTTTGTGCAGTAGTCTGTTGGCAAAGTCCAGCGGTGTGGGCGGGCACAAAGACTACAACCCCTTGAGCGGTAGGGCAACTAGTGTTTAGAGAGTTCTGTGTCTACGGAGTGCAAGCAGCAGGTGTGCGGCGCAAGCTGTGTGTTGAGCGTAACAGCAATCACACGGCGTGGGCGGACCTGCAGACGGTGCCGGGTGTTGGTGCTGTCAGGATCTCCGGGAACAAGCGGGGGAGGATCGTTGGCAAAGCGAGTCGACGAAGGTGGGAGGAGCACGGAGTTGGTTGATGTGGTAAATCTACTGTGAAATTATTAACTGTGAGTACTTTACAAATTTCTATAATATGAAGTGATTAAACTCAAGATAAAGTTGAACAAATTTGAACTCTAATTACTAAAGACTTTTAACTTAGATAAATTTGCATGTTAATTTGGACTTAGAAAAATTATGTAAATTAGTTTTAAGACTTAGAATAGTTTTGCAAATTTGGTTGAGACGGGGAACCTATGCCCAATTTTCTATTGAATTGTTTGTCAAAAAAAGACTTATAAATTTTTACGAAATTCTTTAAAATATTGTAAGTTAAAATATATATATTTTGAAATATTGGTAAATAATTAAGTTGGTTTGTTCCTTTAATAACTACTATGGAGTCTCTTATAAATTTTCAAAATGATACTGCTGATAGAATAGAAAAGTCTGAAATTAATTATAAAAAATCCCCTAAAGTTAGAATAACAGAGCAGTATGTATTGAGTAAATTAGAGAGTTTAGAAAAACTATGGTCAGATTTTAGGACTGGTCACAAAGAATTGCTGCAAACGGCAGATCCGAGACAGTTGAAAGATTCGAGTTATATTAAATCTGATTTGTACGGTACTTGCGAAGAAAAATATATTGATTATAAATGTCAATTAAAAACTGCTTTAAGTGTATTCCAATGTGATAAAGATGATCCACACAAGTCTAAATCAAGCAGTTCTCAGGTAAAACAACCTAAAATTAATATACCAATTTTCTCTGGAAATTACTCGGAATGGACATCATTTCGTGATTTGTTTTTGTCATTAATCCATAACAATAGTAACTTAGACAATGTTCAAAAACTTCATTACTTGAAGGGTTACGTAACGGGAGAAGCCGAACAATTGCTAAGAAACATTCCAGTCACTGATGCCAATTATGAAACGTGTTGGAAACAATTACAAAGTAGGTACAATAATAAAAGGTATTTGTCTCATTGTATTTTGAAAAGGCTGTTAAGTCAAAAAAGCGCTACAGTCGAGTCTTCTGTATTTTTAAAAGAACTTTTAGACACTTCGGTGGACTGTTTAAGCGCACTTTCAAATCTTGGTATACCAGTGAGTTCATGGGATATTATAATAATACACCTTTTATCGTTGAAATTGGATCCTGAGACTAGAAAACAATGGGAACTAAGTTCTACAGGTGATTCGTGTGACACCTTACCTACCATGACTCAATTCAAAGAGTTTCTTCAGAACAGGTTTAGAGCGTTGGAATTTGTGGATAGTAAATTTGTTAATAAAAACTTTGGTTCGAATATTGCAAATAGACCCAAGGTTTTACATGCAATTACTTTAAAATGTGATTATTGTTCGGAAAACCATAAACTAATGCAGTGTAAGGAATTTATAGGTGTTGATAGTGACACTCGTCGTGAGTTTGTTCAGGCTCATGGAATTTGTTTCAATTGTCTGGGGAATAACCATTCTGCAAAGTTTTGCCAGAATCCCACGTCATGTCGTATATGCAAGAGGCGACATCATTCGCTACTTCACCCTAAGGCTGTTTTAACTGGTACTCCTGCGTCCGAATGCGCCAATGACATAGATCCTGTAATTACATGTTTTTCAAATAAAACATCGCATAAACAAATATTATTAGCAACTGCACTTTTAAACACCGAATCAAAAAATGGTTCTACATATATGATACGAGCCTTATTGGATCAAGGTTCACAGGCGTCCTTTGTTACAGAAGCGACTGTGCAAGTTCTGGGTTTAAAGAAAATCCCTGTAAAAGGGCAAATTACTGGTTTAGGTAGTGAAAAAAATGTCATATCTAATTCTATGGTAAATTTGAAAATTCATTCAAGGGTTGTCCCTCATGTGATAATAGAGGTAAAGGCTTATGTCCTTAAGTCGATCACCACCTTTCTTCCTAGTAGAAAGGTAGTTGAATTTGATTGGTTGGATTTGAAGGATATACAGTTAGCAGATCCTCAATACCACACTCCTAATAAAATAGACGTTTTATTAGGTGCTGAAATTTATGGACAGATTCTACAGGAAGGAATAAAAAGGGCTCCTCAAGGAAAACTAATAGCTCAGTCAACCATATTTGGGTGGATTATTTCTGGTTTGGTTGACTCGCAAAAAGATGTTAACAATGTTGTGGTTATGCATTCTCTGATGGATGATAATGAAGGTTTAAAAAGGTTTTGGGAATTAGAAGCCGAGCCTGTTTCTAACACCAACAAAATACTTACTGAAGACGAGAAAAGATGCGAAGAAATATACGCTGAAACAACAAGCAGAGATTCGGAAGGTCGATATATTGTAAACCTTCCATTTCTTGAACAAGACCCCAGTTGTTTGAAGGGTAATTCACGAGATATAACTCTGAAAAGATTTCACTGTGTAGAAAGAAAACTACAAAAGGAACCGAGACTGAAACAAGAATTTAAGAGAACATTTGAGGAGTATATACAGCTAAATCACATGCAAAAGGTATCAAAGGAAGAGGAAAAGGATAATCAAGCACTTTACTTACCTTACCACGCAGTGGTGCGATAAGATAAGGAAACCACTAAGGTAAGAATTGTTTTCGATGCTTCCTGTAAAGGTACAAATGGTGTATCACTAAACGACAATTTGCTGGTGGGGCCTACGCTACAATCAGAGCTACGACATATAATTTTACGTTGGAGAGCTCACCCAATTTGTTTAGTAGCTGACATTGTGAAAATGTATCGCCAGATTAAGGTCAATGAAAAACATGTCGATTTTCAGCGAATTTTATGGCGAGAGAATCCAAAAGATGATGTTGAAGAATATCGGCTGTTGAGGGTAACATTTGGTACTTCGTGTGCTCCTTACCTGGCGGTAAAATCATTGATGCAGGTAGCTCTTGATGAAGGTATGAAATACCCAGTAGCTTCTGAAAGAATACTGACTGATTTTTATGTGGATGACTTTATGTCAGGCTGCCAAACTATAGAGCAAGCCAAAGAAATATATCAACATGTTACTGAGATTCTAAACAAAGGAGGATTTGAGTTGCAGAAGTGGTCCAGCAACGATGATACATTTTTAGCCGAAATAAAAGAAAGAAAAGTAAACGATGACACTGAAAAGAACTTAAAAATAAAAACTGATTCTATAATAAAAATTCTGGGACTTACCTGGAACCGTGGCGATGACTCCTTCCAATACTCTGTGAATATTCCGCCGGTGAAGAAACCTGTGACAAAAAGAAATATAATATCAGATATCTGCAGACTATTCGATCCGTTAGGTTGGGTAGCTCCTGTAATAATATCAGCAAAGATTTTAATACAAAAGCTGTGGTTAGCTGGGATAGGATGGGACGAGGAAGTGTCCGAGGATATTATGAACGAATGGTTAAATTATCGAAGCGAATTGAAGCTATTAGAGAAAATAAACATACCTCGATGGATCTCGTTGAGAAACACTGATGTTTTGGTTGAATTGCATGGCTTTTGTGATGCTTCAAAGGTTGCGTACGCTGCTGTGGTGTATGTGCGTTCAATTGAAGCAGATGGCAAGGTTCATGTCAATTTAGTTACCGCAAAGACAAAGGTTGCTCCGATCAAGCAAGTTTCCATACCAAGGCTAGAATTGTGTGGAGCTGTTCTTCTGAGTAAATTGCTATCAGAAGTAGCTGAGGTGATGGGAGTTAAAAAAGAGAATGTTCATGCCTGGACAGACTCAACAGTAGTGTTGGCTTGGATTAATGATCATCCAAGCAGATGGAAAACATTTGTTGCGAATCGTGTTACAGAAATTTTAAATACTTTGGAGCCTGATCAGTGGTCTCACGTACAATCCACGGAAAATCCAGCGGATTGTGCCTCTCGGGGATTACAATCTTCGGAATTAATCAGTACAGATTTGTGGCTACATAGTCCAGAATTTTTGAGAGATACTAACATTCAATTTACTAAGCCAAAAAATGTTAAAACTAATCTAGAAGAAGCAAAACGAGTATTTTTTGTGAATGCTGAAGATTTCATTATGAACCGATTTTCAAATTTTACAAGATTAGTACGGGTTGTGGCATATTGTAGACGATTTTTAAAGTTACTTAAACCAAGATCTGAACGTCATCAAAGCAAAGCTCTTACAGCTGAAGAAATAAAGAATGCGTTTTGTAAGTGTGTATGTCTATGTCAGGGTACTTATTTTGAGGAAGAGATTAAAATGTTAAAAAAGTATGGAAGTTTAAATTCTAGAAATAAATTAGCGTCGCTTAACCCGTATATTGATGCGAACAACATACTAAGAGTTGGAGGACGATTAGAGCATGCAAGGATTAGTGAGCAAAGGAAGCATCCAATATTAATTCCTAAAAAATCTATGTTTACTAAATTGATAATAGCTGATGCACACAGCAAAACTTTGCACGGAGGGCCTCAACTAATGTTGAATTATATCCATTCAATGTATTGGATTATTGGAGCCAAGCAACTTGTGAAATCTTATGTGCGAAGTTGTGTGATATGCGCTAAAAATAATGCTGTCGCACGTAATCAGTTAATGGGTCAGTTGCCTTCCTCACGAGTGACACCAATCCGTACATTTAAAAAATGCGGTGTAGATTATGCAGGACCCATAAATATAAAGACTACTAAGGGACGTGGTTACCGATCGTACAAAGGCTATATTTGTCTATTTATTTGCATGGCTACTAGAGCGGTCCACATTGAAGTAGTCAGTGACTTAACTACTCAAGGATTTTTAGCGGCATATAAAAGATTTGTTGCAAGGCGTGGTCACTGCACGGATATGTGGAGTGACAATGGTTCTAATTTTATTGGGGCATCGAAGGAATTGAAACACCTGTTTCACGCAGAAAAATCTAGCTTGTCTTCTGAAATAGCAGAGGAGTTGGCTACCAACGGAACTAAATGGCATTTCATTCCTCCACACGCTCCGAATTTTGGTGGATTATGGGAGGCAGGCATAAAGTCGGCTAAATTTCATTTGAAGAGGGCCGTAGGAGATTCTACCCTTACATATGAAGAATTGGCTACAGTTATGGCACAAATAGAGGCCTGTCTCAATTCCAGACCTCTCTCTCGAATTGATGATGTAAACTGTGATACTGGAATCATTTTAACTCCAGGTCATTTTCTCATTGGCGAGCCCTTAATAACGGTTCCAGAACACAGTTTTGAGACTTCGAATGTTGGTAGTTTGAGAAGATGGCAATTTACCCAACGCATGTTGCAATGTTTTTGGCGTAAATGGTCGCAGGAGTATCTCCCTAGTTTTTTGCAAAGATACAAGTGGTCAAAACAGAATCGGGAACCTAAAGTGGGAGACGTAGTCTTGATTAAAGAAGATGATTTGCCTCCTTGCCGTTGGTTGTTAGGTAAAGTAGAGCAGACACATCCTGGTCCGGATAATATCACTCGAGTTGTCACATTACGCACAAAGAATTCTATTCTTAAAAGACCAACTTCCAAGTTGTGTATTTTGCCAATAGCTGATTAACTATTTCTCTCATGTTATAACTGTTTTTCTAGTTAAAGATATGTACTAGAAATATATTCTATGTTATAAGTTCCTAGATTATAGGTTTTTCTTGTGTGAAGAATTGATTTTGTTACTTCATGGTGGGCGGGTTACTTTATTATTTCTTTATTATATAATGCTGAATGTATACACGTTCTTAGTTTTTCTTTACTTATTGGTTTTGATGTTTTGTTTTAAAGGACAATTTGAATATTGTCCTTGGTGGGCGGTATGTCTGAAAATATGTAGTATTTTCAATGTTTTTATTTTTTGTAGCAAAAGTATTTTTAGTTCTACAAATGTTCGCTAGATGGCGCTGTACTAATTTGCAATAGATTTCTACATGGCGCTATTGAGAGTCGCCGCCGTTTAATGACCTCGCAGCGATGAATTGTTTTATGTGACGTTTTGGAATACCCAATAAACACTTCCGAAATAATTTCGAGTGTTTTATTGCGCACCCTTAGGAACCAAAGTAGCTGTTTTACAGTGGGTACTTGAAAAAAAACCATTGATTTGTGAGTTACTGTGTCCTATGTTAAACTGGTTGGTTTTGTTAAAAAGTTCAAGTCGCAAACGTCAAACTGAATTAAATCGTAAATAAATGACATTTGACGCTGTCGGATGTTTAAAGATTGGCTTAGATAGGTAGGTCTGGATCTACTGAGGTCACCACGGAACCTCCCATCGCGGGGCGCGGGTTGATTGTTTCTATGCAACCATGCGAAAGCGGTGCACATCCCTGGTGCGCAGGGCTCGGGCCAGTCCCAACACCATCCTGAGAACATTCTCGTGCAGGTTTGACTGTCAGTACATGAATCATTGCAGTATGATTCATGTACTTACTAGTATTTAATTTGAAGTCTGATTTTATTTTTATTTTTTCATTTATTTTGTTTTTGTGTAACATATAGATGTGACTTCTCTGAAATAAAATTATTATTATTATTATCGCTCAAAGCCGAAGCCTCTGAAACATCCAGCAGGCCACTGCCAGGTTAGTGCTCTAGTTTTCAATTGTTTGAGCCCTATAAATCTCGTGATTTTGTCGATTACCTTTCTTACTAAAAAAACTATTTCTCGCATACAGTCCTCTTACAAACCGAACATTTGGTAGGGCTGCCATAGGTACAATTAAAGCTAGCATGTAATCTTGAGAATTTCGCAGAATTCAATCAAGGCTATAGGGATTGATTAATTTGACAGTAGGTATAATTAACCTTTGTTTATTGAAACACTACACTATTGTGCTACAAGGTACCTTTTGATTACCTTGAGTACAAATTCATGTGTGCGTTAATAATTTCATCACGTAGGTACCTACTCCTCCTAATCCAATTCTATTGTCAGAGGCTTTTCAGGCTATAAGTAGTTTAAGTAAACGTAACTAATGACTTAACACAACGTAAACGTCTACCAAAATTAATAAAATTTCCTTAGCTAAATCTATACATTTATATAAAATGATAAACTGACTGACTGATTGGTGATGTATCAACGCACAGCCTAAACCGCGGGGTCTAGAGACTTGAAATTTTGCACATAGATAGCTTATACAGTGTAGGCTAGCTTATACAGTACTAAGCAAAGATTTAGCAATATTCAATCCCTAAGGGGGTGAAATAAGCGTGCGCGAGCGAAGCCGCGGGTAAAAGGTAGTCTATTATAAAATGCTCACACCTTATTGCACAGGCATTGCATTCCTGGGATTAGACATTTTAGACCAGTATATTTTTTGGACCCGTAAACATGCGGTAAGTCCGTCGCTGGGGTGTTGTTACACATGCATTAAAACCAATTTTGGACCAAGTGGGTTTCTTTTGGATATTTTCATTCATCATCGCGTCGAGCTAATAATAATGTGTTTTTTTAAAACTCACTGATACAGTCATGCCCTTACCAGGGACCTTATTGTCTGTTTATAATTGTAATCGTCTTTAATTGACATTTGTTACGCGATCAGTGCTTGCTCTTCTTTCTCTGGGTGTATAGACATATGTACGGAAGAAGCAACGTACGTCAAAATGAAGACGATTGCGATTACAATAATAAATCGACAAAAGGCCCCAGGATTCCAAATCGAACCCCATGAATGAGAGTTGGGCTAACTTTCAACATAGCTATCACAGCTCTAAAATGTGTAATTTCCGTCCTAATTCTTTGATGAGGAAAAGTGACTGAATGTTGCTGAAACTGTAGGTGTCCATAAATTTGACATGAACAATGTGTAACGGCCACAGGCTATACCCAAGGCTACTTCCGATGTTTGGTGACTTGGCTAAGTAATTTATAGAGGGTGGCTGTTGTACTGTAAAATCGCAAAGTTATGATCAGATCATGTGCCTAATGTATTTCAGATCATTTACAATTATTAGCTCTGTATTCATTAAGATTAGCTACCCAATTTACAGTGCTCATTGTGTGTGAAGATGGGGCTATAAAGTCTATTTTGTCTATAATTTTGAATTTGTACATGAGTAAGTTTAAGTTATAGGTCCGGCGATGGGCTCACCACCTATCATGTTTAGGGGTCCAATATATCTCGTGAAATGTGGGTATATCCAGTAATGGAATACCTCTGCCCCCCTGAATACCCCCTCGGGGATAAAAGGCGTGAGATTATATTATTATTACTATTAAGTTTTAGTTACAACTAGCAAATCGGTCCGGTTAATCAAAATAAATTAAATTTCTGATCCCAGATATCGATACATACAAAATTTATCTTGGCTGCTATCTTGACTTGTTTAGTGAATATCACAAGTCGTCAAGCAGACACAATAAGGCTTATCTGTTGTCGGTAGGCATCAAATGCTTGACCATAAAAAAATGCTTGTCAGTGTCTAACCGAATCTCAATGTACGAGTACATATGCCTTTCAGACTTTGAGTATTAAAACAACCGGAGACGCCACTGACAGGCGTTCCCCTCTGCCAAAAAAGTTATGAGCAACGCTCATACCTGTTATATACAACTTACTTGTCTTGAGTTCACGGAGTGCTCGGATTGGTTGTTTCTGTATGTGGATGTGTTAGGGTCTGTGTGTGAATGTATTTGTGTGCATCTAGTTCAAGCTAGTGTTTAATTGCTTTGTCAAAAAATGCGTTTGTGTTAACATTATTTGTGTGCGTTTCCTCGCCCCCCGCGACTTTTTTTGCAAAGAAACTAGTGCGCGTGACGTCTCCTGTTGGTTTAATACTCAAAGCTTTCAGACGCCTAACCCTTGTATTTGGCTTATTCGTAATCAGACGAAAATAAAATCAGTCATGCCTCTTGTTGTTTTCACAGCTGAAAGCAATAACACTAATCTCATTAGTGAGTGCTCGTATCATTTGTTGCCTTAATCATTTCGGACGAGGGTGCGTGATGGATTGTTCCCCCGAGTGAATTATTCCGCGTACATCCGCTGGCTAATCGGAAAAAGAAGAATAGTAGCACACAACCCCGGTTTCTTGGTCCCATACTGGGGAGACTGTGGCGTGGAGGTGGAATGTTTCTGCAAAGATCTTCCACCTCGCACTAGGAGACCGCCGTCTTACTCAACAGTTAATTTTGGATAGTTCTGCTTATACAGAGAGAGCCTTGCCAAGTGCCGAGCCTTCAGTCGAAATGGATAATTTATGGGATTGACATAAACGTTCGATTTGACATGCGGCATTATAGCGCAAACAAATGAAATTGAGGCAACCACAGACCTGAATCTCTCTTAATCTGTGGACGCAAAGTCACTGACAAGTAGTCTATATACTTCTATACTAATATTATAAAGACGAAAGATTTGATTTTTAGTTTGTTTGGTTGTACCACTGAACTGATTTAAAAAATTATTTCATCAATTGAAAGCTTCATTATTAGGGAGTAACATGGGCTATACTTTATCCATATATTCAAACGGAAACGAGAACTACGCGAGCGAAACCGTGCGGAACTGTTATTTCTTAATAATGAGTATTACAATTAGGCGAACGCTAGCTAAGCGAATTTATTCGTTTGATTTCCATTGTATAAGCTGGCGTTTGCTTAATTTTCATACTAACTATGCAACATTCCTTGGAGTGTTGCGTTCATTTTACTTGGTCGGTTTTACGCGCATAACTAGACAAACGCTTCTGTGAACAAATTTACCATTCCATACTACTAACGTTTACGTTACAAAGCCACGTTACGTTGCCTAGCCTTTGTTGTGAGAGAGATTTTGATAGTGCGGTGGATGTAGAACTCTGGGCTGTGATATCAGTCCAAATAATAATAAAAAGAGGTAAAATCTCTGGAACTACTGAACCGATTTAAAAAAATCTCGAATTATTTCATTACGTTGTCTTAGATTTTATTAACATTATTATAATATAACTGAAAAAGTAATTGGGGTGTATCAGGTGTTTGTAGTACAAGGTCTCCATAGAAAATTCTATGAATGTAGTTACAAAGCTACGTATAATGTGTTTTTCTAATATGAAGAATAAGATTTTATATATGTCCTTCTGAACAAACAAGACTGTTTATTTTAGGCCCTCTGTCTCTGGCAGTGTGATGGATGTTCGGCGCGCTGTATTTGCAAAACAACGTTACGGCTCTAACGATTACTAATGGTTAGTCAATAAAATAGGTACATACGCAAGCAGATGCATCTATAAATTTATTTGGTAAATAAAAATACAAATATCTCTACAATGCAATGTAAACTAAATTAAATTTAGTTTATAATTAAGCGAATGATAACTAAGCTAATGAAACTCTCGTTCGTCACTTGGTACAGCCTTTCGCTGTATTGCTTCTGTCATAAATTCATGATGTGATGTGGTGTGAAACATAGAATTGGTTATAATTCAAAATAATTTTACTCAAAGTCGTGAGGCAGTCGCCAGTTTTATAACAAGGCTTCTTTGTGAACAACAACAAAATAAACAATAACTGCAATTGAACGAAATTAATAAGAACTAACACTAAATTTCTCGCTATGAAAAGGTATTTGTAATTAAATAATATTAGTTTTGCTACGACGCCAATGCTACGCCGTAGCACAATGCTACGACTACACACGACTGTCACAATTAAATGCTTTTCTTATTTTTACTGTTCTACGAGTATTTGAGGAAAATGTATACTACAGTTCAAATAAAGCAAGCTTGTTGTTCAAGAATTTTTCTCCGTACCTTTTATAAGAAGTGTATTTTACAATTAAAAGGAGGAAAAATTATTTTAAAAACAACCAAACTGACAATAAATGTCTATCACACAAACTCATTAATAATAGATTAAACTATACATTGAAATAGCTTTACTGATATTATTATAAGCTATAGGTATACCAAACCCGCAAGGTCTTCTAGTAATTGATTAGCAGTACTTAGTAAGTTTTGATAAAAGTTTACTGTAATACGGCTTATAAATCAGAATAACATAAACTCTGTAGTTTATAAAGTTATTGTGTAAAATACGGGTCCACGGTAAACAAAGGCGTCCGCTAGTGCTTAGATAGGATATCAAAAGCATTTTAATATCAGGATGTTTGCGTGGGTTCTATTCTAATTCAACCAGTTAGTCTGAGAACACGTCCAGAGTGAATTCAGAATTATGGGGTATTTTCTGAGCTCCCACCGCCTACGGGTAGGGCTCAGGCTTCAGACTGGAACAGCCCCCTCGATGGACGTGATTTTAATATTTTTAGGGGAATTTCATCCGCGCTCCATTCATAGAACAATTATTAATTTTATGTCTTGGTACTCATGATATTATGACTAATGTAGAAAAACGGAATTAAAAGTCATATTTCACGAAATAGCACATCCATTTGTTCACTCTTAATTATTATTTATTTAAAAACTGCTTACTCACCACTAATCACTTCTCACAACAACACTGCCCGAATGCAACGGCTTCACACTATTTTATTTTAACTTTCTACGCTACCCCTTTCTTTCCCTACTCATAACCAAAGATGGCAGCCAATCAGAAATGCCGATATAGGCAACCAATCAAAACAAAGTATTCAATTTAAGTACAGTATTGCTTTAGTCAATTAAATGCGTATACGTATAAACTAAGAATAAGCCGCCATCTATTGATTGTTAACAAGAACAATATTTTATAATAATACAATTTCTTACATTAAGTATATAGTCCCATACTAGTTTTGTTATATGGGTAATAAACAAATGATAAAAAATGTTTTATTTGTTAAACTAAATTTTAAACCAACAATTGTGATAATGTACACAAATGTTGGGATGAGAATCGAAGCGACTCAGAAGGCGAGGTCAGGTCAGTTGTTAGAGGTGTGGCAACGCCCTTAAAAATAGCAACAACACGAAATGTTCTGTGTTACTGCAAAATGGAATTCAAATAACCTCACGTGGCTTGACTATGACTATCACCCAATCCGAAATGGGGTCGCATAGTTTAGCAACGGGCTGTTTGCTAATCTCTCCATACCGCCTGATTTTTTAAAAATATGGTGTGATAGGTACGAGGTAATTGATTCATTTGGCATTGTTTTAATATCATTACACTAATATAAATTACTCAGTTATAGTCATAGATTTTAGATTTAGTATATTAATATATTTAGAAAGAACATACGTACTCGTGTGTTAGAGCGAGATAGAGAGACGAGACCATTTTTATTAAACTCTAAGGGATTCTAGCGGCCCGACGTCAGTTGTGAACAAAACAAATCTCGTTTATTTTAATTAATCTCGCGTAATAAAAGAGTAAGTTTGATGTGTAATAGATGTAAACAGCTATGGATACGTGTGCAGTACCGGTTGTAATTCATCTAGGAAAGAAAATCCACAGACACATTAGTCATTTTACATGTAAGTGCGATTGAAATATTTAATTCTCTAAACGCAATGATTATAGAAAACAAATCGTGCACAAATGGATAGGTCATAGCATTGCTTTTAATTATATAAATGTTCTGAATGTATAACAATTGATTTAAGCCAAATATTAAATACGTGAAGTTCTTGTATTTCTAACCTAAATTTTATAGTGATTGCCGTAATATCGATTAACCAAATTTCAATAACGCGACTGGCAAAAGTATTAACTACACAATAAACCACACGCCCATTTTTTTCGAGAGCTACAAGTTTAGGGAGAGCACTATTTGTCTTGCACACATCCAGGTTACACGCACGGAAGCGTAACATTTTTTGGTCTCGCCGTACTGACTCTATTGCCAATCTTTAACGTTAGCATACTAAATCTACGGTTATAGTCAATATTACACACTGAAATATTTGAAAACGGGCTCGTAGCTTCCATTTATGCGCTATCTACCTACAACCGCCAGCTGCTACATAGCAGTTTGCGTACTTTTCTAGACTTTGTAAATTGCATTTAACATAACTATAGTTAACAAATAATTTCGTATATAACTTCGGCTCTAGAGACATTATTTATGTCATATTTTTTTCCAGACTATTAAAAAAATCACCAGTATTAAAGGAGAAATGCCTGACTGACTGATCTATCAACACAGCCCAAACGACTCGGTCTAGGAACTTGAAATTATGCATGGAGGTTCCCTAGGGAGTATAAAAATTCGATAAAAAAATATATTTTAAAATTTCCACAAGAAGGCGAATAAACAGGGTCTGAGTGGGCAACGCGGCTGGGTATACTGATTAATATCCGATTATTGATTTTTGTTTTTAATCCCCGACGAAAAACAGAGTGGTGTTATAAGTTTGACGAGTGTTTCTGGGTATCTGTGTCTGTAGGTATGTCTGTCTGTGATTTTATACTAGTTGCTTTAGTTTGAAAGGTGACTTGATCGAAGGTGTTTTTAACTATGGTCCAAAAAATATGTACAGCCGTTTGTGTTTAAATGCATTATTCTTGTCGGGCCTTTTAAAAAATTATAATTTAAGTTTAAGTCAAGAGATTTTGTTTTATTATTATCCAAATAGAATACTGCGTGGTTTACTTCAAACTAAGATATTAAGTTGGAGATTGTAAGGTCCCCAGGCTCCCATCATTGGTGTCTGTTGCTCTCACCTGTGACAACAATGACAAGTCCCCCCCCCTCTTGTTAAAGAGCGAGGACGACCCTTATGTCATGCACCGACGCCGCAAAGTATCACAGTTGAAATTTTGAGGCCCGGCTTAGCCGTTCGTTTTATTTTTAGCATAAAAGTGCCCCAATTTTTAACATAAGCTAGAACATCTGTCTACATATATAATTACCTAAACAAAAATACTCTGCTTAAATATTTTTCATTTTTTGTTAAGGATACTGTACATTTTACCGTTTCTTTTTATTTATAGGTCTATTTTTGATTGTAGGCGAATCATGTCAATAATATATAAATTACGTTTTATGTATCACTAGCTCAACGCTATATAAAAACATCACCAGGGGACCGTAGGCCCTAGAACTAATTCTGAGGCATATGTAACAGCACTTTAGGCCGATGAGATCAACTGCACTTCTTCTAAAAATTACACTTGTGAAAAGTGGATAATTCCAGTAATTTGATAGCCTTTATCCCCTAGGGGATACAGCCTTTTTTTTATGAATTTCAATATAAAATCATAATATGTATAATATAATGAAATTAAGAGAAGTAACTAAACATATTTTCCTAAAATTTCTCATGCCACGACGTCGAAAAACCATGCAAAATTGTCCTCAAACCTACCTCTACCGTGCTCCAACTTTTAATTGAATTAACGCCATATCAGCGAAAGTTACTTTCAAAGGTCGATCGGTACAGTCTAGTTTTAACTGGTTTGAATTGCTTTGATCCGGCTGGAATGTCCAGATTATGGCAGACATGGGGAGTTTGCATTTTAAAAGATGCGCGTTGAGATCACCACTTGACGTGGGAGGAAAGCGCGTGCGCGAACAGGGCCGCCAGGTGGTTGCTTTTGTTTATATTTTTAGAACAGGGTAATGTAGTAATCACACATTAAAATATTATCCCAAAACAACTCTAAACCATTTATTTCGATTATCAAAGAATCAAAAAATACTAAAAATATGACGTGAAATATAAGCTGATGACAAATAATATAGTCACGCCTTTGATCGCGTATCGTAAGCAGTTTCCATTTCTGGAAATACACTAACGTGATAGGGTGAGCCCATAGATTTGTCTTTTTTATGGGTGAGCCCATCTCCATTTTCCATAGTAAATTTTTGTATTGCCAGGTCGTCAAAAGTAACTCATTTGACAAGTAGACTACCTACCCTGTTGTTGCAATAATAGTATCCTGAATAGAAGCTCTTATAGATCTTAAGTAAGCGCATAGCTTGAGAACGGCTGGACAGATTTATGAATTTGGTTTTAATATTTTTAATAGCCCGAATACGGTTTTTATAGATAGACAAAGTTGATAAGGTGTTCAGAAAATTGAAAGACTCAAAACTTAAATTATTTTTTTTGGGATTTGGAAATTACCACGTTTGTTGTGTCAGCTAATTTTCATTATATTCAGATTTTAATACAGCAAATTACCACTTTTTTAAAGTTGATTAAAAACATTGTAGTAACAATTAAATAGTTTGTGATAATATATTTCATGGTGTGGTTCTAAACCCACAACACAATAAACACTGCACAAGACGGATCACCCGCTTGCCTGTTACCTGAAATGATAAATGACACGACTGTATTGCGTTTACGCTTCGTTTTATGAGTGAAATAACAATTTTATCTAAAGCTTCCAGGTAGTGTTATATAATAACACCAAAAATGTATATCATACCATTTTGACTGAATAATGTAACACCTCTGTACTATACCAATATAGCATGTAATAAATCATTCGAATTTGAAAATTTGTTACACATTATTTGAATTAATGAAAAATAAAAAATAAATCTATTTCCACCATGGAATGGCGAATAAGCTCATAGAATATCAATACCCATTGAAATAAGCCATTGCTTCGGAATGTATTCTAGTGGAGGAAAAGAAGCGGTGCTAGGAACTTTACAACGACACTAAAGTACCTATTTAGGTATGTATTTTTTATTTAACTGTTTACTTTTATTGTTTAATTCGAGTCAAGCAACAGCGTCCCAATAGAGCTCAAGGATATTAGGTACTCCTATTGTGTCTGCATTATGTTACTTGAATGTCGTATTGCGCTATGCTGGAGGAAATCTGAACCTCGTTAAATACTCACGATTCTGACTGTACCAGTCAGTTTCCATTGAACATAATATTTCTATAACTGGCCAATTAATTCATGTTTCACTTTTTTATTTGTCTTTTTGCAATTACATAATTGATTGTTTTTTATATTACTACTAGCGACCCGCCCCGGCTTCGCACAGGTGCAATGCTGCCTAGACCTTTCCAACGAATGCAAAACCGTGGAAATCGGTTCGTGCGTTCTGGAGTTAAATCGTCAGGAAGGAAAACCCGACTTATTTTTATATAGTAGATTTCATATTCGCAAAATCGATCGCTTCGGTCAGATGCGTAGGATAGGTAAGCGGTCAGACGCATAGGATATTTGAAGGTGCACAATTTTATTAGAAGTGTTTTGGGATAATATATAATAGATAATCTTTTAAATAAATGATTACTTGCAATATTTAGTCCATACTGGTAACAGTATTAATCTTTCGGTTGAATCACTTCGTCAGTCATCGAATGTCACTTATAGGTTACTTTGATTTCCTATTAATAAGTCGATCACTCCATCTACTAAAACTTCCCTTCGCCACCTCTTACTGCACCTGTAGTATTACGTTAGCTATTTTCATTATAACAATGTAACGAAAAGTTAAGAAAATTATGATGAATATTCTTCCTTAATACAATTAGACTTGCAGTCAAGCGTGGCCCGTCATTTCCTACGAGCGGTTAATTCGACGGCAAGTGCCGGCCCCTTTCGGGCCTTATCACCTCTCAGGGCTCCGCTATCTCGTACAATTTACTAATTTACAATCCACGAATGAATATTTAATGGGAGTGTGTCACCCCTGAAAATTCGGCGCCTCGTAGTAAGATCATAGATTAAGCCGTCGGAGAGAAGACATACGCAAGCAGGTAATAATGTATCACTTGTAGCTGCTTCGAAACGGCAGTCTCCTAAAAATCGGTTCTATATATATAGATGTGAAATCCTGTAGCAGTGTCAACTATTAATAAGGTGTGTTCCCGTTTGTCCCCATTGACGATATCCCCATTGAGTGGGGACAGCGGGAAATGAATAAAAATATTAAAAATACTTCCCGTGGTCCCCACTATCTGTCCCCATTAAAATTATGAAATATAATTATTAAAAATACTTCCCGTTATCCCCACTGAAGTATTTTTTCCCCTCTTCTTTATTAATAATATTCCCCGCGGTTTCAGCCACGAAAGTTCCGTTCCCATGGGAAAATTATAGCCCATGTTACTCCCAGAAATGTAAGTTTTCCATTGATGAAAGAAGTTTTTCGAAAATCGGTATTTTCGGAGCCTATTCGTTACAAGCAAACATACAAATCTTTACTCTGCATAATATTAGTGTAGATAACTTATATATCGGCGATTTGCTCTACAACTGCTAAGTTCTAAAGAATACGTTGCCAAAAACTGGGTACTTTCAGGAATAGAATACCTATTCCAACCATACTAAGAAAGGGTGAGCGTAGGTATACGTATATTTACAGTTTATTAATCTCCGATGTCGATAACCCATCAGAATTTCAAAGACACAAAAAAATACAGATCATTTCCCCGAACACCTCTTGCTAACAGAACCCCTAAAAAACGTCGAACCAGCGTTTCATGCCTACTCCCCTGTCTACCGAACCCACTATAGGCTACGCGAGGGGTGAAGGGGGGGGGGGGGGGGAGCGACGCAGCCTCCCTTCCCGGCAACGATTACTGATTAGTGTGGCGGCGAGAGCGGCGGGTCCGCTCGCGTCGACTTGCATTTGACATGCCGCCGCCGCTGCGACTCGAGTCGCTCACCATGTGGACATCTCCCTTATAAGTCGCGTAATATTTGCAATTACACGAGTCATCGACCCCACGGTGCGGGGTCTGATCAATCAGCGTACTACCGAACAGCTGATCGGGTGACCGCGTGCCGGCAGACACGCCTCTACATGTGCTCCGTTACTACGTTTGTGATGTATACTATATTTTGTGGTTGACGGATTTTCTCGTTGAGTGGACGCTTCGTGTCGCGCTTGGATTAGGTGAGTGAATGGAACTTGAGCGTAGTAGGTAAATATGGCGACAATCCTTTGAGACGAGATAGGTATTTTACTTTTAGATGTAAACGATGGAAGTTGATCAAAACAAAACCGGTAGTAACCGTTAGCATTTACTTGCAGCAAATATCTACCTATATTGAAACATTGAATTTTCATTAAAATGAAAATTTCATTAGTGAAATAAAACCCACTGAAGACGCCACTGGCTATTATTAACCCAAAGAAATCCCTAATTACCTACAACTTACACAATAATGCAAGTTTTATTCGACCCATCTGAAAAGTACATTGCGTGGTAGTAAATAAATATAAATACTCTCAAATTATGGAATAAATTAAAATACCTAAATTTATAGACGTAGTAGAAGTAACCTCGTAAAACGGCTATTCGTTTGTATTAAAGGTATAACGTTTCAGATTTTATATTGTGTTATTATCATACACATACAGTTCATAAGTCATCACATTAAGATATAGTGTAGACAACCATACAAGAACGTCTATATTATATACATGTGACAATAGTATACACAGTATAATAGTGTAGTGTCGTATCGTATCACTAATGTTGTAATTGAGGAGAGTGGGCGTTGATGTCTTTATTACGGACGGAGTGGTTGCGTGAGGCTCGTTCAATTTTGTGGTCACTGCAAAAAGGGTTAGGGTCTATCCTCGAAAATGGTACCCAAATCTGCTTTATTATTATGTAGTGGATCCCTTGGACTAGTCTTGTGGACTACCCTTGTCTGATATGTGAAGATTTATGCTTTAATGGCGCTCGTCCATGTTTCCGCATCGGGTGTGGTATAAAACAAGTGAAAATCCAAATGCGTGTAAAAGGCACTGATAATATTTGAAACATCTCTCTCTTTCTGATGCATTCGGGTAAAAATATAACGTATGTGATGTCCAGATATGAAGACCAATCTACTCGCTCTACAAAAGGGGCCCAACGAAATATGCTCACATATTAACTTACACTGCAGGCAGCCAGGTAATAGTTGGCTGCTGGTTAGTAATTTCATCGGCATTTTTAACAACTTTGTCCAGCATTAGACACAATAGTTTAAACAATGCAATGAGTCGTATTCCTATTGAACAGGGAAGTTGTTAACTAACTAGACCAGAAGGCGGGTACTGTATTTTTGAGTGTACGTAGTTATTATTTATATATCTAATAATATACAACTCATAACAGAAAAAGCGCAATTCCTCATACACCCCAATTAGTATATAAATTTTTAAAAAATATGATGCTATCGAACTTCGTTGTGTCTAACCAATTTTTGCAAAAATGGATACGCACCATTACGCTTTTTAGGTATGGACAATTTATGTTTGGCTGGTGCTAGGCGTCTCATCCAACAAAATTAGCGTACGACTAGAAACTTCGTTTATTTTTCCTCCATTGCTGCCAATAAAATTAAAGAATTACGGGATATAGAAAAAAAGATTATATAGGATGAACAAGACGTTATGTTTTCTCTATGATCTTTATAATTTCTCTTTGGAAGTAAACCTTAAGTAAACACGCTTCATTTTGAAACATCAATGGAGATTGATTTGAGTGTACTTATTTTAAAACAAAACAGAGACCTTCGGTAATGAATTTCACAGAGATGTATTAAGAATTTGATGATATTGAACAAATTTATTTTACTTGATAAAATAATTACCAATTTTTTCGGATTGATACAAATACCTACTATAAGAGAAGCAGAATAAAAAATCACAATATTTTTTATTAACTTACTACGAGTAGATACTAAACTTACTTGATTCCACTTACCGTATACGAAAATAGTTCACAACTGTCCGTTTTCCTTATGAAAAACTAAAAGCCCAGAAAAAACTAATGGCATTAAAGCGGTCGCGATCTGGGACGGGAATATTTTGTAATGCAACCTTTCCCACAAAAGATATAATTTTTAGACCTACTATCTAATTCAATCTTTATATTATATCCAACAACAGCGACAAATGGGATTCATCCATGAACGTACTGATTTACCGTTAATCGTTCAATATGACTTTAGCAGTAACAACTTACACCCAAAACGGCGCCGTCAGAGTATAAAGAACAGACATCAACCGATATTTTTATTTTATATTTGTTTATAATTTCTAACCAAAGCGGCATGAAATAAGACATTCTGTAATAAAACTAAGATAGTATGCTTGCAGCACATTCATTTATCAATTTATCACAATGATGAGCGGCAAGAGGCCTGATGGTATGACTGTCGGGCCATTGAAACATGGCAGGTCGCTGGTGTGGGATGTCACATGTGCCGACACATTGGCCTTGTCCCACACCGATGCCACCTCTGTGGGCGCTGGCGCGGCGGCTGCGGCCGCTGAATGCATAAAGCGGCGCAAACATGCCGATCTCAATGAGGGCTACATGTGTGCCGTTTGGGGTGGAGACCACGGGACCGTGGAGGCCGGAGGCGCGGCAGCTCCTCAAAGAGCTGTCAGTGCGTTTGGTCGAGGCTTCAGGTGACCAGAGGGCTGGCAGCTATCTTTGTCAAAGGATCAGCCTAGCTATCCAGAGAGGGAATACGGCCAGTCTTCTGGGCACAGTCCCACATGGTTCCTCTTTGAAGGTCATTTTTTATCTGTAATTGTTGTAAATAAAAATTTATCAAAATCCAAGTTAGTTAATCAACGTTTCGCACCCATTTTTGAACGCCCTCTTTAAAAAATTCGGCCCTGAATATGGTCGTAAGGAAAATTGAAATGAAGAACGTGAAATATGGAAGATAAACAGGCGGTGGAGCGGCTGCTATCGGAAAAAATACGGCGCCGTAAAATGAGCTTGCCTGGATTTTCACAAGCACTCCCACACGATTTTTTCGGTTCCACGGAACAAATAAACGCGTAATTTTCTTCGCGCTCCGCTTTAACCATAGTTATTATGGCTCGTCTAGAAAAAGAAAGAAGCAACGAATAAATTTTTTGCTACGCTTTTGAAAAGACAAATCTTTAAAAGTTTGCCGCTATAACTGAGCATTGTTTTCTACATCTACACTAATATAAGAGAGAAGATTTGAATAGTAATTTAAAATCTACAGGACCGATTTAAAAAAAATCTTTCACCAATGTAAAGCTTACTTTTATTGGAGTAACATGGGCTATAATTTTCCCACGGGAACGGGACTTATGCGGGTGAAATCGCTAGGAATAACTAGTAATTTATCTATATTCAACTTAAGCACATTGTTGAAGAGTTATTTATACTCTTCAATAATGTGCTTTCAAATCGATTTTTATTGTTACAATTCGGATGAATAAAATACATCTACTGGATTTTAGAACAAACTTTTTTATACATACTTTTTTATAATTATGCAGTACTTAATTTAATTCTTTGAATTATTTTGAATCGTTTGCCGTTGGACTCCAAAACATTAATTTCAATGTAAGTAATGTGAATACTGTGGCTCACTGAACAGAATACCAGCTAGGGACCGCAACGAGAATGGCTTCGTATACTGGCCATTTACCGCAACGTACGGCCGAAAATAAAATTTATTGGGCCACATGTCTTATTTGAATATATGAATTACTTCTGTGATAGCCAAAATTTACATACCAACGTAACTAGTGTCTGTGAGTCTGAAAAAAGTATTTACACGCTGTGACGCATGTGGGAACGACTTTTTAGATTTTTAACGCATTATTCTACGTCGTGTATACATGGTCCACTTACGACTTTCATACCAATTCAAGTATAGTGTATATTATGTATTAAGCTACGCTTTACTAGAGCTTCTTGTGATATATTAACTTCTCACATAAACACATTTATCACTATGAAATCACAGTTATAACATTCAATTCTAGACATGGATCCTCCTCAAAATACCACAATGCCTCCCATTTTTTCCTCGAAGCCAATCCTCAACCTCTACCTACAGCATGCAATAGTGGTAGTGATCACTCTTGAAGTAATATAATTAGTATAGTAGAGTAACGTACCCACCAGATGTAAACAAACCTATCAATCCTACATTGAACATACAAGGCCATAGACGGCTAGGACGTTAGATCACAAGTTCGAAACCGCGCTATCAAACTTTACACAAGAGTTTGTATAAATGCAAATGTCCAATTTTGATTGTCGGACTTCGGTGCTTGAGCACCGCGGTCCAACGACCTTGCCTGGCGAAAGATCTTCACTTTTTACAGGAATTTAGAAACAAGATATTTATCGTGGTGAAATGTTGAAGAAAAGCCAGATAAAGAGTACCTGAAACCGACGAGCCTGCATGAGTCGATTGATGGATGTGGATGAAGCACGAGAGATCTGCCAGATTCGTAGCAAGTGGCAGTATATTGTCTCTGCCTACCCCATTGGGAAATAGGCGTGAGATTATTTATGTATGTATGTATATTTATCCTCTATTTACATGTAAAAACCTTCAGTGAAGCTTCTGCTCTCCAACCATTCTCATAGTACTAAAAGGTAAATGCTAAATATTTAGGTACAAAATGCGTTCAGAAATTTACACTTAGCGACATCATGTTGTGTTTGCTAAAGCCGTTGAGAATAGTCGATCTGATGATCTTTTTTTGAGTCGATATCTTTTTTAAATAGGAGTAAGTGGAGCTAATGAAACACATAGCTACATTATCAGCATTGCACATTGATTGATAGTGCAGGTTTAACAAAGCTTAGTTGAGTATGTAACGGGATACGAGCAGTACTACCTGAGTACATTAAACTGTGAACATGTTACATTGTCCATAGTAGTCCATACTACCTACATAGTTGTAGTATGTATAATTTGTTCCTTTATTGTTTGTAATGTTTTGTTTTTAAAGTGTTTTAGAATGGTGTGTTATTATATGAGAACAATTCTGACACATAATATACTTTTTAGAATATAAAATAACTTATTTAAATTAACTACAGTAAATTTAACTTAAAGTTTAGTCCTAAGATTCTAAGAACTTAGACCACGTCAGATAAAAAGTAGAGAGAGCACGGAACAAATTAATGAACGTAATTTTTAGTGCGCTTGCACTGATAGTGCCCTGAAAAGTTGTTCCATAAAACTTGTAACAAGGATTATTTTTAAGCTTATGACGCGTTCACAGACTGGCTTGTATTAGCGGATTAGCTTATATTTGTAATTTACAGAACACTAGCTGTTGAGTTTTAGGATATCTCATCCGCTATGTGTTTTTCCTAGATGAAAGTAGCTTTGTCCTTAGGATGTGAATTATCGTACATGATCGATTCACAGTGAAAAGGTAATAGATAAACAGGAACAGTTACTTTCGCACACATAATACTAGCTAGTACTACTAGGACTAATAGGGATTTAGTTTCTAATAGTAGAGTCCCCCGGTTTCACCCGTGTAGTTCCCAACCCCGTAGGAATACGGGGATAAAATATAGCCTATGTGTTATTCTGATGTATAAGCTATATGGCTGTAAAGTTTCATCAAAATCCGTTCAGTAATGTTTGCGTGAAAGAGTAAAAAACATCCATACATCTAAACATCCTTACATACAAACTTTCGCGTTTATAATATTACTAGCAGCGCCCCGCGGTTTCACCCGCGTAGTTCCCGTTCCCGTGGGAATACGGGGATAAAATATAGCCTATGTTATATTCTGATGTATAATCCCTTGTCAGTGGGCCCACCGTTTCCGGGAGGGTCCATATACGTCAACACCGAAGAAGCAACAGGTCCTCCACGGACTATATATATAACTGTAAAGTTTCATCAAAATCTGTTCAGTAGTTTTTGCGTGAATTAGATCAACAAACATCCATACATCCATACTCACAAACTTTCGCGTTTATAATATTAGTAAGATATAGTTGCTACTCCTAGAGTACTACGACTACTATCTACCTATTATGATGAGTATTCTTATAGCCCCTTTTATCAGATCTGTCATAGTCGGGTAAAAAATGGTGACTGGGAAAGATCGCGGTAACTCAAAATGCTGACCGGTCGTAGAGCCGTAACTCAGTGTCCGAATCAGGCGAGAGGCAGCCCTAATACCGACAATTATCCCTTCCACCCCAGAGGACTATCGGATTACAAAGTACCTTGAGTAAATACATGTAATAGAGCTTAGATAAGCATTCGTTGACTAACGAAGATGAATGGCGATAATGGATGGGTGATAATGGGTATAAGTAATTGCCGATACTCGTAATTAGGATTGAAAGTAAGTAGGTCGAATTTTGACGTCATGTTAATTTGTTATTTTAAGTACAGTATAATACAGTATAAGTACAAAATAGTATACCATACTAGTATAGTCATTCCACTTAAAACTATGTAAGAGAAGGAGAGGCGTATTCTACAGACATTCTAATACTTTCTGTAAAGAATTTTACTCTTACAATATACAAATGTATAAAAGCTTTTATTTCACAAAAATTTAGAGTGATAGTTACATACATAGATATGCTCACACATTTTTTCCTCATTTTTATTAATAGGGAAGTGAAATACCAATATCATAAGGAAAAATGTCAACCATTATGGAACATTTTGTTACGCTTGGTTGGCACCAATGATGTTCTACAGAAACTGAGGTAGGTAGCGTTATCACGCTACACGAGGTAGTAGCGTAGAGAGCGTTATCATTGCTCAAAACATGACTAGGTATAAACAAATCTGGTAATTAATAAACGTTGCATAAAGCCTAGAACACACTGCCGCGGTATTTGACGCGCGATATGGGCGTTGACAGAAGGACGCTGTATAATACCGCAGCTGTGGAATCTGTCACCGGTAAAAATATTACCTCAATCGTTTAAGTACTAATAGCCCGAATGAGATTATTATTCAAATGTAAGCTAAAATTCACAATCGTGCATATTCAAAATATATGTTTAAAAAAACTTTTTAACTTAACTTTAACTATTTCCTACGGGGTAGGCAGATACAAAAACCGCCAGCTGCTACGAAACTAGCACAACTTTCAGGCTTCATCTACATCCATCAATCGGTTGATACATGCACGTCGGTTTTTAAAGTTTGTATGTTGTGATAAAATATATCTAATGCATGATTGATTAAAAGATATACCTAAATGTACTTTCAATTACTTGTCTGTAATTTAAACCTTAACATTATTATTATTTGGTTTTAATACTATCAAGGAGGGAGACATAAGTAGTGTGAGAGTCCGTGCTAATTAGACCTTCAAATAAAATATAGTGAGTCGTAGCCACGACGCCGTGTTTGTTTGTGTACTCGTTATGTGTGTGTGCACTGAGTGACCCAATGCTTTTTTGTAATACCCTGTACAGTATGAAGGCTAAACGTGACAGCTGGAATTGTCGCCATTTATTTAGTGCAATGTGTATGAGGGTCTACCCATAAATTTTCATTGGTTGACAGGAGGCTAAATAAATAAAACTAATTTATTTTCAGTTTTCATTAGATCCATAGTGTGTTAGTAAAAAAAAACACTCGTAAAACTAATAGGTATGTTAGTGAAAGTAACTTGTATTGAAAATTTTTATTATAATAAGTTACTTACTTAAATTAAGATTAAATCAATCAATAAATAAATAAATAAAAATTTTACATAAAGTAGGTTATTTATAGCCTACTTATTTTTTAAAATGTATGTCGGGGTATCGGTGCAGAATGTCCGAATCCCACCAATTTAATATGTAGGGACGATGTAAGCCAAATCGATGCATTCGGTCACTAACACATTCCGAGTTGAATTCCATCGATTGACGTCACCCGTTACTTCTCGGTAAATTGGCTAAACCGTCCACGTATATAATGAAGAGAGATGGGTTCACTGCAACTTCCAGGAAACTGCAACATAAGCCATTGGATGTTCTATGAAAACACTTTATAATTAGATGGAGTGATATTATATTAAGTAAGGTAAACGCAGCTATTAACGACCCATCGAAAATCTGCAGGTATTGCCGACCCATTCTGCTTATTCTTATTTTTATCGGTTTGGAACGATTTGAGTCACAAGAGAGTATAATATACACACATGTTTGTATGTTTTCTAATAAATTTACTGGTGTTAGTGTACATAGGTTCACGGGAATGTGACCAAATACGTTAGTTTCTGTGAACGTAGCGAGTGCGCCGATCGTGTCATACTAACCCTTACTTCCTCAGGTAAGTACTCGATTTTTTTGCTTAAGATATTTTATAAATAAATATTTACGTTAAATTTATTCTGAATAACTCAACATATTCCTTTATTTGTATATTCCACATTTCGCAACTAAATTATTATGTTTAAAGGAATTTTAAAAAGTATTTTCGAAATTAAAATAGAACGGCAATAGCTGTAGTGCATTTTAGTAGTGCAGTCATTGCCGACCCATGGATCGGCAATGGCTAAGAGGTTATGCTTTATTTTTTTAATTTTTCGTTAATGCTTATAATAATTAAACAAGTTTTTATAACACCATTTCAATCTTAAGTATTCTAAAATTATAAGCATCTATTAGCGACATACACCATGTTATATTATAAACTTGTTTTTCCGCGATAAACTGCCACGCATTATTAAACATTTAGACGTGGGATATGAAAGAAACTACTTAGAGTTTTCTTCGTATTTATATGAAAATGGTGTATTTTTTTATAGTTTAGGACTAAATCAACAAATTATTGTATTAAATCGGATGGGGAAATAAAAAACAATTAATATCGATTATTTTTCGTGGCTCGTTAAAAGATTTGTTCATTTTTTTATTGAACACTAATTACCGATCCATATGAATCGGTGATTGCAACAAAGAGAAGCTATCACCGATTCTATACCGAATAATTGGTATTTTTGGATTAACGGTATGTAATGTCTAAAAGTCAAGCTACTAATTTGTTTCAATATAATGATTTGATTCAATAAGTTAGGTTCGGTTTAATTTCATTTCATGTCATTAGATAAATTTCATTTTCATTTCATATCCATAAAAAAAAATACTGAAGACTTGGCTGTATGTATAGTTCCCTTTGCCTACCCAGAATGGGTGAAGAAAACAAAAAAAAACTCTGCTTTTAATCTTTTACGGTTGGCGCGATTTTCCAAAAATGTTAGTCGAGTTTATTGTATTTTTATTATTTTAACAATGATTAACCACAGGTTAAATTGCTTAATTTTTTCGCAACTGTATTAAAAATAGTTATTAAGTACACGTGCGGAACCGTCATTGCAACTTGTTCCGACAGTCAACCCTTACCTTCGGCTGCGCTAAACTTGGGAAGTTCGAAGAAAATTTATAGGTTTTTTGGGAAATAAAACAAAGGGTTTAAGTAATTTTGAAATAAAATTGTCTAATTATTTTTATTCAAAACATGTAAATTATATATTTATAATATTTTTTACTTTTATTTTCAGGTTTGTGACTCTGACTTAAATAGTAGATATAAAGTATTAGTGCTAGCCACGGTGGAGCAAATCATGATTCATGTGTGTAGAAGCACCAGCCACTATCCCAACTTGAAAAAATCTGTGCTGAAAATAAAACAGTTTGTTTTTATTTTATTAACATCTACACATTTACAAAATTATATCTGAATTTTGATAGTGAATATTTATGTTTCAGGTGATTCAGTTATCCCCTATAACAAACACAATTGACACTACATGGAACTGCATTGTGAAGTAACAGCATTGACATTGTTTTAAAAAGTAATTACTATTAAGCAGGCTAATCAATTAGAAAGAAAGGCTATGGTAACTATGGTTTGCACTACCTGGCCAAGCAGCAGGTTTCCGGGGGCGCAAGATAACAATACATGACCTATGTTCTCAATTTGATTTAATGAATGTTATTCTATTTACCATTTCTATTAAAGTCTATTTTCTTATATTACTAAAATTTCATTTATGTCCACCGAGAAATCAATACCTTAATTTTTATTTAGGTCCAAATGTGAAAACAATCTTTTAAAGAATCCACAAGCATTCCGAGGTTCACTGCGATTAGTTAGAAAGCATGGGCACTAGAAGAAGAAATCTACATAACAATGAATTTCACGTTGGTTCTATTAATTTTTTTTTCACCCCTTACAGGGTAGTCAAAGGCATTACGCCATGCAGCCTCGTCATTACTTAATGATATCCTTGAGGAAAATGGCTCTGCTTCAGAGTCCATGCACAAAAATACAGTGTCTTCAACACTTTCTACATCCTTAACTTGGTTATCAACAGTAAAATAATAGCATTTTTACTGAAGACTTCATTGTGACTTCTTGAGGCAATCCAAAAATGTCCATATCTCGCATTTTATCGAATTTCCTATTCACTGCACACTTTCACGGACACTTGCCACATAATAAACTATCACTATTATGATGAGTCAAAACCCGAAATACACAGCAAAATGAAAATTATACAAAAAACATGACGTCCCTCTTCGGATTCCCGCCAAAAAGTTTAAAGTCAAGTTTATCTCCATTTTCAGATTATTTTAGTAACTATAATTATTGTAATGAATCAAGTACAAAAATGAGAAGCAAATAAAAGTAAACGGGACATTTCGAAACGGGATATTTTGGGAAAGGGATATTTCGCTCAAATTAATAATTATTTTGAGAATCGAACGTGTAGGTAATAGAACTTACGGTCGGTGTTAGATTCATAAAAATCGGTAATAGCTTCAAAGCGTTTCGGGTGGGTCGGTGATAGAAACAATTGACTTCAACAATCCTTTGATCATTTTTTCAATGAAAACATGATATTTATAAACAAGTGAAAATATAAATATAAAATATACAATCTATATTTAAATATAAAATAAAAAAATCTGGTGTGTTTGCAACCACTACCCTTAATTCTAATAATCAATTTCAAAACTTGCTTAAGGGGGTCGGTAATAGCTGCGTTTACCTTAGAGATTGTTAGTATGAAAATTTACTATCAGATGGAGAGTCTGTTTTGTTTTCCATTTTTTTAATATGAAAAAGAAAGATTATTGGATATATTTTTATGTACATAGATACTTATTGTATTATCTATCTATCTAACTATCTTCATACAAACTTTCAATGTAAAGAGTTATTTTTATAATATAAGTGTAGATTTTGGAGGCTAGCCCATTAGTAGCATCGGATCTTTTACAATTGTTAGGTGAAAAAGCAACGACACTTTTTTTCAGAAAAGTACTCGAATAAATACGTACCTACGTAAGCTGACTAAATTGCGGATTCTATAGCGGAGAAGTGAACCGAACTTGCTCACTTGATTTATAGAAGTCAGCCCAGCGCCTGTCACTTTAGCTTACCTTTATTTTGTTGCTTGCATCTATCATTCATCACCTACTTTGTGTTGCAAATGAAACACATACAATGGAGAATTTTGTATTCCGAACTTGCCATTCAGAACGTTTGTTCTTTAAGCGCGGAAGCGCAATAACCGGTTTAAAATCGCCTGTCAGTAAATATCCGTTGACTAAATTGCTGAAGAAGTTATTTACGATATTATATCATCATAAAAAAATTTAGTTATTATGATATCCAAAAATATAAACCTAAGATCAACGGATATCGTAGCCGTTACTTGGTTTTTTATGTATTTTTAACAATTGGTATTAAAAATACCCTTGATAGCTCCGGATAAATTTCATCTGCTCTCGTTCATTACAATGCACCAACAATAGGTCCTCCAATAAATTAGATCCTGTTCGTTAAAATAAAATAGCTGGAATAAAAGAGGGCGAATTTAAATGGAAGCGTCAACGAGCTCGCTCGTCAGTCGTCACGTTTCCCAAGATGGCGGCGGCACGGCAGCCACTTTCGGCGGGAAACGTGACAGGAGCGCACGTATGTATGAAATCAAAATACGTGGGTATACTTGGTTAGATAGTACCTATGGCAAAGATCGCGCAAGTTCGACGTTTGCTCGCATTTACCGTATGCTTTTATTCTAGAAAGCAGCAAAAGAAAATTCGGAAAAGCTTAATCTTTACCTGTCTTATTGCAATTTTTGTTTGTTTGAATGTAGTGAACAACATACTTCCTACCATTTTCAGTTTTCGAATTGTATCTACATATGAAATTATTACACGAATCTGAAAATAATAGTTTGATACTAGATTTATAGAGACAACTGTGTATTTTCATTGAATAGATAACAAAATGAACGATTAGTAACGGAATTGACCACGTTTTATTTTAATTAGTACCTACTCACGTACGCATCAAGGAATTGATTTTGGTAATATTTTGAAGCCGACCAAGTCACATGACGTCACGTATACGACGATATTAAATCAAAATACAAACGCTAATTTTATTTTTGTATTTTCATTAATTTATTGCGAGAATAAAAAATAAGTTTGCTACGAACATAGATACATGTAAAATGTACTGAGTACTATAGCTATATTCACGTCACGACCCCGATGTTCAGTTTAGAGCTTGTGAATATCCCTACCTACCAACATAATCTTTGATACGTGAAACATTGTTCTAAATATGTTTGATATTATATCATCACGTTATATTAAGACATTTTTTTAAAATTGCTATAAACATTAAAATTGTATATAAGTATCTATCTACTTACGAGTATGTAGGTGACTATATGTAACTTTGCCAGTGTAATATATACCTATGTATAAATGTAAAAGCTATATTTTTTAGTAACCCGCTTGTGAAATAAAAACTTTAGAATACAATAAGAAAGTAGATTATATTGCTTAGCATGACTATATAAGTTCTACGGTTCTACTCATGAAAGAATTAGGGAGGATTGAATATTCTGACAGTTGGGTGGGTATCCTAATACCATTGCCCAATCCGTAGGGGGATGATTATAGCCTAATACATACTTCATCCGTGTGACAAAAGACCCGTGGCTCCACCGAGGGTAGTTACGGCGTAATGGTTAACATTTGAATGAGTATTTTATGTGTAAGTGGTGTCACTGTCGTCTGGCACCCCCTTTACAAATCAGATTATTACGTGTTCGGTTATTCGGTTGCTCGTATGTATAACACAATAGCTGTATGTTAACGTGAATTGTGAACAATATCCCGGAGCGTTGAGATAGTAGGCAGTCTTATCTCAGCTCATTATGTCAGACATTAATTGCTAGAGTAAACAGGGGACTATACCTTTAATAAATGGGTGTATACCGAATATTGTGGGCGCTTTGGGCTAGAATTCTAGGCGATAACAGATCTTACAGGCAGTAAACGAGTATGTATCGTCTTAGGCGTAATTCACCCAATTATTATTTTGGTAAACCTAGTAGTTGCTTAATCATTTTTGTTTTTTCATTGTGTTTACGTATAACGGTAGTCGTTAAGTAATGTCAGATACCTTTGGATGACCAATAGCTTGAAACCGTCTCCTTATCATCTGTGGACTCGCGTGGTATAATAGAATGAGATCCATATTACCTCGTATTTGAGGATATAACGTACCTCAGCAGTAGGCTGTTGATAATGTTAGTAGTGTAGTTATTAGGTTTTTTAATATTTGATGATATTCTCTGACGCCTCGATAATAGCTTTCGGCATTAATTTCGCCATGTGTACATTTTCTTGGTATACATAATGTTAAATGATCCCACCTCAAAGGCCGGCACCGCACTTGTGACTCTTCAGCTGCAGGCGTCCATGGGCGTCGGTAGTCACTTACCATCAGGTGACCCGTCTGCTCGTTTGCCCCCTTTTTTTATAAAAAATAAAAATGAAAAATAAAATAGTAAGTACCTATAAGTAAAATTTATACTATACTTTTATTCCGTGTAGAGCATCGAACAGGAAAATATTTAATGAATCTATGGACTCCAGTTCCTTCTTTTATTTCTTTTGGTAAGGTTGAGATTTTCCATTGATTATGTCTGGACTAACATGCTCGACTAACAGACTCGGAAAAAGTAACCCAAATCCAATAAGTAATCTCTTATATGTGTCTTCATTTGAAAAGACGAGATCATACACGTATTTCGATTCGCATTGTGTTTTTTCTTTCGATAACCAGGTCGTCTCGAACACAATACCCAAATAATGCGTATCTAAGAGATACCCCACATGGAAAAGTTGAACGAAAATCGTGATTGGGCTAGGGGCCTTCCGACCTTTTTTCTTTTGCACAACCTTTTGGGATAAAAGTTTAATTCAGGTGCACCTGGCTTCGATGGTATCAAATTTGTATCTCGGTATCGAACGATCGTTATGTTATAAATATGTCTTATATCTCACTGAAGTGCCAACTGGCGTGAATCGTGATCGTAGGGATTTTTGAGATTTTAGGTGTAGTCCATTTACACAACTTCCTACATGTTTAGGTTATTTAAGTAAATAGGTATGACGGGTTTTCAAACGGCTTCATGAAAAGAGGAGGTTCTCAATTCAATGCGAATATTTTTTTGACGCTGTTAATCTATGTAAGTATAGGTATTTCCGTCAAATCTAAATAAATTAGATTTTTTATTTCATTTTCTTCTCCGAATCACATTTGTTATTGCGTGACACGCGTGATTGGTTTTTCGCTGTGGAAAGTTAATGTTTTAGATAAAGTATATTGGGAGTAATTTTTTGATTTGAATATTCTTTATTACCCTACGGAGCTATCCCATAACAAATGAGGGACGAAATACAATTATCTAAAAAGTAAAAACAAAAAATAAGCTACGATTTTTCAGTTCATTTTAAAACGGAGTAAGGTATACTGAATTAATCTCTGGTATTCATGCATACAATAGGTTTAATTAAAACTCATTTTACGTGGGAGTTCTTAATGGGAGCTACGAAGCTAGACGTCAAATTTAATTTGGTGACCGAACGCCGCGAATTTGACAGGGGACCTCAACGGGATAACTACTCCTAAATTATGTAGAATCTTTTAAAGAGAAACACGAACCAAGTATTTTTTTTGACATAGGGTCATATTATATGTTTGTAACAGTCACGTGCTTATATATTAGCTGATTTAGAAATGACTGGCGGACTTTGCAGGCATTCGATTTTATCAACATTTTTAGCCCGGGTTCTGCCAACAATTCATTCATGCTTTCAAGCTTAGGTCTCAGAAATTGAGGTCCCCAAAACGATACCTCTGCTCATCACCATAAGTGTCAACATAATACGTCTGATTTATTATTATGTTCGCATGACGTCTATCCGTCTCTTTAGTTTATCAAAACGAGTGACCCGGTACAGAAAAAAAAACAACTCTCTGATGTACATACTTTTTGTGTGATTTGTCTTTTCATATTCTTTGCAAACTAAGCAGTGGGCATCAGCTATCTTCATAAATAAAATATCGTATTTATTCACTCGACAGTCCATAAATAGTTTCTATTATAAAATCTTCCTTTTTGTTTATAAATAGAACAGTAGAAGTATTAGATCCTATTACTGAGTCTGTTAAATATAGCCCATTCATAACATTCCTCACTAGACGGGAATATTTACCCTTATTTGAGCGTAATATCAATAATCCTTGAGAATGGTACTACACGAGCGTATGGTTGACGTGACTCGGCCATTTCATGGAGACCCTTCGCGTCGTTTTCATTTCTGGAAGCAGACGAAGTGTTCAGTGTTTTGAATGAATACCGTGGGGTCTTTTAAAGTTGGTCGGTTGGATTCTAGCCCTCAAATGGGTTAATCGCTTGGAGTCGTTGGCGGCAGCTGCACCTGACATGACGGACTGAATTACGGTATTACGGCGCGGTATTACGGGCGGTATTACGGCTGTAATACGTACCGTACAAAAAGCACTTGCCGCGTTTCCTCAGAATTGGTTTCTATTTGGTAATGTAATGACTATTATTAGGTTTATTGGTATCCGGTGACGTGTTCTGCTGTTTATTGGTCGTTTGCAGGGTGATAGGGACATTGTGACTGAAATCTGAGGGCTCTTTAATAGTTGCAAACATAGTACAAGATCTATTTTTACTTACCAGCTAGGGCTGCGCAGACTGTATGTTTCGAATTATAAATTTATTAAAAAGCTTTCAAAATAACGGGACTTTCATAGAAACCATTTGGTTGGAATAAAGATCAACAATAATTTTTGTTTTTGCATTTTTTTTATTGTCTCTCGTTGCTAAATGAGTCGATGGCAAGTTATATATCCCGTGATGAAACTGAGGCGATATGTCTGAATGAAATTAAATTTTAAATGTACAGAAGACTTCGATGATCAAAATCAACATGTTAATTAAGGTGAACTGCACCCAACTAAAGTTCCTGCTATAAACGAAGTTAATTGTTAAGGCCTTTCAGACCGTTGTCGGGCCAGACAACTAACGGGACATTGATATTGATGGGGGACTGAACCGGGTATACGGTCCCTCACTCGTAATCATTATTTCCTCTAATGTGACAAGGCCATTATTGTAACACCGTTACAATGAAACTAAGGGAACCATCGCATAATGTCAGATTCGAGAAAGTGCTGTGTAAGTTATAAGTGTGATATTGATTGTATCAGATTTTAGAGGGTTTAAAGGTACAATAGTCAATAGATGATCTTATTGTGTCTGCATTCCTTTAGGGGGGACTGGATAATTACTAACAACATACTTTTAATACGGATATCAAATTACGGAAGTAAGTTATGAAGAAAAAGGAAGTGATTATCTAACAATGGAATCTAGGTACCTAGCTAAATATCACATTTAAAAGCTTCCAATCCAACTTGTTACACAAATCTATATTATATGGAAAAAAGGTGTAGGCGTTATTAGGCTATTTATTATAGGAAATTGTTAGATTGTCTAGACTAGACTAGGTACTGACTAGATTCTTGATTACCTTTTACGAGAACTGTAGTGTAAAAATAGACGGATGAGAAAAATATTTATTTTATTATCAGTCTTTTGATAGACCTGGGCGCTGTGCACTACATATTATTATAACTTATAAGGTCGAGTTTCCCAGAATATGATATTGCAGTAAACAATTACTAGACTTCGTAATTCATTCATAAATCAAACCGACTCGGAGCAAGTGCGTATAATGGTCGCATTATAACGAGAAACTGCCAACTGAAAACCTTTACTATTATTTTTATGATCATTTGTAAAGTTTTACTTTAAATGCCTGCCTTGTACTTGAAAGACTTTTATTTGTAACCAGCTTTTTCCATCTACTTCGACCATAGTTGCTGCTTGCAAGAAAGGACAAACCAACATACATACTTTCGAATTTATAATATTAAATTAGATTATTATTGATACGTAAATCCAAACTACGAGTACTTAGAGTATTCTGAGATTTAATTTCGAAATAATCTTTGTTATTTGACGAACCCAGGCAGACCAGTCAGGAAATGTCGAAAAAATTATAATAATAAATTCTAAACTTTACACACGGTTATTTAGTCCCAAATTAGGCAGAGCCTTTACTATGGGTACTAAGCAACATATAAACATACTTAAATAAATATTAAACACCCAGACGCCCGATGAAACACGAAAAACATTATTCATATATACAAATTTGTTACCTTATTTGTTTTAGTATGTCAAGCATCTCACCTTTGTATTTAATGTTTTTCGTGTCCATCGGGAGTTTGGATGTTTAATGGAGTGAAGACCCCAGTGAATCATTGTAAGGGCAAATAAAAGACAGGAAGATAGAGCTCTTATCAGCCCCACCCATTCTCGTTCGCCCGATTACAGTTGTCTGTCTACAGCTGCATTGTACGAGTATAATACACGTCTTCCAAATTTAAAAACAATAAAATAAATTATTCAAAAAACAAAAGCGCAACGGCGTGAAACATAATTATCTGAAAAGAGAAAAACAATAATATACTATAATTGATTTAGAAAATTATTAAATTATTTATCTATACATATAATAAAACTCTAACGGGGCCGTGTCTGTACATTAAATATTTTTTGAAAATTTTAACGGTAGTGTATATAGTTATCGATATAGATACCAAAACACATTTTTTTGGAATTTTTGTCTGTCTGTCTGTCTGGTTGTGCACGCATCACGCAAAAACTACTGGACTGGACTGAATTATTAACGATAACACCTAGAATCTTGAAATATGGTGTGAAGGTGTCTTATACATCGTAGCCAACCCATATAAAGGGATATTCGTAAATTCCCACGGGAACGGGAATAATCGGGATGCGCGCGGGCAACGTCGCTATGGGCACCCGCTATTTGAAATATGGTATGTAATGTAGGTGTCTTATATATATGTCATAGGCAACCACTATAAAGGGATTTTTGGAAATTCCCACGGGAACAGGAATAAACTGGATCCGCGCGGTAGCGCTAGTAATATATAAAGCTCGACTACCACTCACTCACTGACTGACTCATTGACATAATTGTTCTCCCAGAAGGAGTCGTTTTGGAGTCAAGTCATGTAGGAAAAAAGTGTTCAAGATGGCGGAGTGACCTAGGGAAAATTCCGACTTTTCAAAAAAACAAAATGGAGGCCAAGCTTGCCCATCGTATCTCTTTTGTTTTCCGGCCGATCCGATTCAAATTTTTGGCATCTGTAGTTTTATTAAGATGATTTACGAATATTATTTAAAAAATTGAAAAAACAAAATGGCGGCCGCGTAGTAGTGTTTCAAAGTTGGAGTGGTTTTAGACCCCACTTGACCCGAATTGATCTCCCAGACACCAATATGCTAAAGGGATGTGTTTGGTGTCATCGCATAGGACATATCCTGTAGTTTACCAGAAAATCCCGAAAATTTGCAAAAACCAAGATGGCCGACGGGTGATTTGCTCTCAAAGAAAGGGATACGTTTTACCACATTTTGATTGTCGATTTTCGGCAAGATGGCAACACCTGAGTGAGTTGGTCTGTATAGCGGGGTTGGAGGTCTCATTACGTAGTGTTGCCATGTTTAAGAATATTCCCGGAATTTGGCGTATTTTTTTACTTTTAATGCAAAATGTCAAAACTCAAAATTTTACCATTTTGCAAAAACAAGTGACAGTCAGTGAAACATTTTATCTCTCCTTATGACCTTTTGTAGGTTTTTTGATTTTCGCCTGGCAACACTGAAAGTTATGGTTGATTTAATTTTTAGGGTAGACCTCAAAAGACCCGAATTGATCTCCTAGATGCCGATATGCTACAGGGATGTGTTTGGTGTCATCGCATAGGGTATATCCTGTAGTTTACTAGAAAATCCCGAAAAATAGAAAAAACAAGATGGCCGCCCCGTTATTTTTGTTTTACTGAAAAATTTCAATTTTCCTAATCTAAATCGGCATTTTTTAGCCAGTTGGCAACACTTTGGAAAGTTGGCTTGTATGGAGCGATTGTGGGTCTCAGTAAACAGTGTTGCCATGAAAAAAAATATTTAACAAAATTTTATTATTTTTCGACTTAAAATGGCTAAAACAAGATGGGTGCCCAAAATTAGACTTTATTTTTCTGTCAAAATACGACCCCACAGAGACACGCGTGGCCGCTTGCGGCCTCGCGCACCGCGCGACATCTAGTTATAGATATATAAAGCTCGACTACCACTCACTCACTCACTGACTGACTCATTGACATAATTGTTCTCCCAGAAGGAGTCGTTTTGGAGACAAGTCATATATGAGAAAAGTGTTCAAGATGGTGGGGTGACCCCGGGAAAATTCCGACTTTTCAAAAAAACAAAATGGCGGCCAGGCTTGCCTATCGTATCTCTTTTGTTTTCCGGCCGATCCGGTTGAAATTTTTGGAATCTGTAGAAATGTTTAAATGATTTACGAAAATAGTTAAAAAAGTTGAAAAAACAAAATGGCGGCCGCGTAGTAGTGTTTCAAAGTTGGAGTGGTTTTAGACCCCACTTGACCCGAATTGATCTCCCAGATGCCAATATGCTAAAGGGATGTGTTTGGTGTCATCGCACAGGGCATATCCTGTAGTTTACCAGAAAATCCCGAAAATTTAAAAAACCAAGATGGCCGACCGGTGATTTGCTCCCAAAGAAAAGTATTAATTTTACCACATTTTGATTGTCGATTTTCGGCAAGATGGCAACACCTGAGCGAGTTGGTCTGTATAGCGGGGTTGGAGGTCTTGCTACGTAGTGTGGCCGTGTTGAAGAATTTTCCCGGAATTTTTCGTATTTTTTTACTTTTAACGCAAAATGTTAAAAGTCTAAATTTTACCATTTTGCAAAAACAAGTGACAGTCAGTGAAACATTTTATTCCTCCCTATGACCTTTTGTAGGTTTTTTGAATTTCACCTGGCAACACTGAAAGTTATGGCCGATTGAATTTTTAGGGTAGACCTCAAAAGACCCGAATTGATCTCCCAGATGCCGATATGCTACAGGGATGTGTTTGATGTCATCGCATAGGGTATATCCTGTAGTTTACTAGAAAATCCCGAAAAATAGAAAAAACAAGATGGCCGCCCCGTTATTTTTGTTTTACTGAAAAATTTCAATTTTCTTAATAATAATCGGCTTTTTTAGCCAGTTGGCAACACTTTGGAAAGTTGACTTGTATGGAGCGATTGTGGGTCTCAGTAAACAGTGTTGCCATGAAAAAAAATATTTAACATAATTTTATTATTTTTCGATTTAAAATGGCTAAAACAAGATGGGCGCCCAAAATTTGACTCTATTTTTCTGTCAAAATAAGACCCCACAGAGACACGCGTGGCCGCTTGCGGCCTCGCGCACCGCGCGACATCTAGTCTATAGTATAAATATAAATTGAATGGTTTAAGGTATGTTTTGTTTATCAGAATTTAAATAATACATGTCACTTGCAAAATTAACAAAATGTCAAAATTCATATACCTAGGATTTTAGCCGTTCAGACCAGAGCCAAAGACCCACACAGATCCTTCATATTTAGACACTAAAACATTACCCTCCTTCTGAGAAAATCGGGTAAATAGAGCCAAACGACACAGTAAAGTAACTACCCCACGGAAACGTCATATCGAACACGAATTGGGGAGCAGCTGGGCTTTCTCGTAAAGCCTTTGAAAGACATTATACTAATTGGGATAACTTGAGTAAAACGAGTCGAAGAATTATCGCTTGAAAAGAACAATTACGAACGCATTACGAGTCGTGTGTGCAATTTATAGCACAGCAGCAGTGATAGCCCGGACGGTTAAAGAGCCGGCCGAAAAATCAGTGAGGCTCGGGTTCGAATCCTGGCATGTACCAATGAGTTTTTCAAAACTTACGTACATATTTATCACTAGCTCGACGGTGAAGGAAAACATCGTGAGGAAACCCGCAGGTCTCAGAATTAATTCTGAAACATGTGTAAACAGACCTGGTCCGGCGATGGGCTCACCACCTATCACGTTTAGGGGTCCAATGTATCTCGTGAAATGTGGGTATATCCAGTAATGGAATACCTCTGCCTACCCCCTCGGGAATGAAAGGCGTGAGATTATTTATTTTTTATTTGTGCAATTTAATGAGATCATTAAAGGTTTTAGCTTTTTAAAAAAACGCATTAAAATTTACAGTCTTAAAAACGTCTTTTGATGAAAAGGAGTTATAATAAACTTGTAACGAAATTTATTGGTTGTACATAAAGCACAAGTGCCAAAGACGACAGGCAGGTTAAAAATTCCTTCTCAGCGCTCACTTACGTCATTTGAGGAACATGTAGAAAATTTCATTCTTTTAGTGTTAGCGGTTTCAGCTGTGCGGTGATCGATCTGTCATCATGAAACTACTCTTCGCAGGCACGATCACTTAATATGTTATCTTCCCTTTTCACGATGGTAGAGAATGCATACCATCTCCGCTCCTCCACATACTTTATGGTACCAGCAAAATCCAAATAAATATTGTCTGACTTATTAACATTGCCGTAAGATACAAGTTCTATCTAACATTGTACGACAAGCACGCTTCAACCATATTAATTAACATTTCAACGAATATTTCGTTCATCAAATAGGTATAAGTATAGGTTTATGTTCATTTCTGTTTATTTAGGCAAGTAAATAGCCCGCACCGTTTATCTGTGTGAGTTAGCATGTAGAGCCTCGGCGCTGTCAAATATATCCATCAGGAAAGGGCTGCTCTATTCTGTTCAAATATTTACATTGCTACAACGCGGGTCTGACGTTTTTCTCACCCATTCAAATTGTTAATAATGAATGTTGTCGAAGGTCCCACAGATGTGTTACCAACAAAATATTTCAGTATTGGCTGTTGACGTCGCGTCGATGATATTTTGGTAACAGTGAGAACAGTTGCTAAAAGTTAGTTTTTGCTACCATTTTATTTATAGTCCTGTTAATGATTCTGGTAACATAATATCTCGGGAATTCTGATAAACACAAATCGAATAGTATTGCAAATTTCGCACAATTCAGTTAAACATGACAGACTTATGTCTCGTAAAAATATTCATGGATATACAAAACTCTTGCCAACTTTCGCCGATCTTTTATCATAAAATGTTCTAAGATACAACATAGAGCCTACAAACTTATTATACGATACTACTATAATAACTTTATGGTCGAGCCAAGCCCAGAGTAGGTACCATTGAATCTTAGAAGATCGCTCGATAGTTTTCTCTCAATCCAACTTATTTTTCAATATTATAATGACAAGCAATTTCATCTCATTTATATATTTATGATTACTTTTATTTATTTATTTTGGACTTGGCTATCGTTGAACTGGGCAAGGGTAATACCTAAACTACAATTTGTATTTTTAAATTACTTTGATTACCTTACAAATATTTTTAACACTATTTTACATACAGTTCTACACTGTGGACGCCATGTTCACTACATGATAGAACTGTATGGAATAGTAGGTACCCAAAAAGCTGCTTGTATTAAGCTTAGAGAGAAATACCTGTCCGCCTTAACCAACCAATAATAATAATAATAATAATAATAATAATAATAATAATAATAATAATAATAATAATAATAATAATAATAATAATAATAATAATAATAATAATAATAATAATAATAATAATAATAATAATAATAATAATAATAATAATAATAATAATAATAATAATAATAATAATAATAATACATTTATTTGCAAAAAACATGGTATATACAGTTGGTGACAGATACATTCAGAGCATACATGTTTAGCTAAAATATAATATAGCATGCAAATTTTACAAAAAATCAGAAATATTAAAATGTCTTATCAAGGAATTCTTGCACATTATAGAAATTATTTAATTTTAAGAATTCATGCAATTTATTTTTAAACATTTTTAAATTTAACATTTTAAAGTCTTTTGGTATCTTATTATAAATACGTACACACATAACAAGGCAGCTCTTATTATATTTGGAGAGTCTAGGGTTGTCATCTAATACGAGTCTGTAGGGGTCTCGTTGACTCCGAGTGTTTAAGTCACATGCTTTTTTAAACAATTCTTTGTGCTTCCATACAAACATGCAAATCTCATAAATGTAGAGAGACGGTAGCGGTAGTAGGCCATGTTTTTTAAATACTGGCTTACATGACTCACCGGGTGCAAGCCCGTATATTGCCCTAATACATTTCTTTTGTGCGACAAATGCTCTATTCTGGTCGGTGCCATTACCCCACATTATAAGACCATAGCGTAGCAATGATTCTACGTATGCCTGGTAGGATATAATAGCTGTTTTCAGGTTTGTTATGTTTTTAACTTGTCTAATTGCATATACGAATTTATTTATTTTGTTCGATACATTAATTGTTTGTGCTTTCCAATTTAAATCCTTATCTATTGTTACACCTAAAAATTTGGTTTCTGTCACTTCCTTAATCTTCGGTATATTAAGGTTATGATTGTGATTTATGTTCAAAGATTGATTAAATTGTATATATACTGATTTATTTAAGTTGATATTTAAATTATTATTGTCTAGCCATTCAATTAGTTTGTCAATTGTGTTGTTAATGTCCGCTTCATGATCGCTTATTGTAGTATTAGTTTTATTGGATGTCACTATAATGGAAATGTCATCAGCAAATAATATACATTTATGTTTTGTAATGTCTGTAATATTGTTTATATACAATAAGAATAAGATTGGGCCCAGTACACTTCCCTGTGGTACACCATTTTTACAATATCTATATTCAGATGAGTAGGAAATTGTGACTTTGTGTTCGTCTAATTGGGTAAGGACTACACGTTGTTGCCGTTTGGTTATGTATGAGGATATCCACTGGTGTGTAGGTCCCCTAATACCGATTGTGTTTAACTTTTTGAGTAATAGGTCATGTGAAACCAGATCAAACGCTTTAGTTAAGTCAAAAAATAGCCCTGTAGTCCTACGTTTACTGTTAATATTCGTCAATATCGTTTTTGTGAGAGAAAATATAGCTAATGCTGTTGATTTGTGCTTTTGAAAGCCAAACTGTTCGTTTCTTATGATCTGAAATTTATTACAAAAGCCGATAAGTCTTTTGTACATGCATTTTTCGAATATTTTGGACATAACTGGTATTAGAGCTATCGGACGATAATTATTGATGTCATGTTTATCTCCCTTTTTGTACAAGGGTTTGACATTAGAAAGTTTTAATATGTCTGGGAAAGTTCCAGATGAGAATGACAAATTAATTAAATGGGTTAAAATGACAATTATTTCGTCGGTGCACGCTTTTATAATTTTCGTATTGAGTTCGTCAAAGCCTTCAGAGTTCGTATTTCTTAATGACATTATTTCATTTTTGACCTCACTTTCTGACACTGGTTTAAGGAACATAGAGTTGACTGTTGGATTGTTACTGCAACAGGTAGTACGATTTTTCTGTGATGATAAATTATAAGGTTGGTTTATGTAATGATTATTGAAGGCTGAGGCTATTTCTACTGGATTTTGTATTACTGTATTGTTGATTTTAATATGTTCTATACTATCCTTGAAGTTTGTGTTAGGAATTTCGTTTTTTATAACTGTCCATGTAGCTTTACATTTATTATCATTGTTGCTTACAAATCTTATGTTTGCATTTTTTTTTTGCATTATAAATACATTTTTTCAAAATTTTAGAAAAGGTAAGGTATTTAGCTTTACTAATTTCATTTTTAGTTTTATAATAGTGAAATCGTAGATTTTTTTTTGTCTTACAACTTCGTTTGAGTCCTTTACTAATCCAGCTTTGTTTTTTCTTATTATTAATGTTTACCTTTATCCTTACTTTAGGAAAGCAAAGATTATAAAATAGGCAAAATATGTTGTGAAAAGCATTAAATGCTATATTTATATCACTTTCAATGAAAATATTCCAACAGTTCTCTAATAAAATACCACGCTTTAGGACTCAACATTGTACAATAATACGTCAAGTTTTTATTAGTAGGGATGAGTGGAAATGAAATTCCACTTATCCCAACCACTGACGGCGTGGTAGGGAAGAGTGGAAAAATAAATACACTTGTCCCTACCAGGAGGGACAGCTGGTAGGGACTAGTGGAATAGCCCACATTCCCATGGTCTCTACCCTAAATGGCAAAAACCTGTAACCCTCATTGAGGTCACTATAGTTGCGCCACTTGAGACACACCAGAGTTTATCTAGTTGACACTGATGTTTGATGACGCCTTGTCAGAACATGTGTCATCCCACTCCAGTGAACTGCCAAGGTTCCATAGTCCTATAGTCATATCATCACCTCCCATTTATTCTTGTGACGCCGTTTGTGTATTTTACGTGGGTGGTGATTGGTTCCCTGGCACCTGCCAATAAAACATACAGCCCCTTTGATAGCTTTTTCCGGCGTATTTTCTAAATATTCCGTAAAATATAGTACATTGTTTCCCGTTTGCCGGTATTGATTTCAACAAACCCACATTGAAACCTCAAAATAATGAACGAGAGATGAGATGAAATTCGTGAACACGTGAAAGAAACATTCTGTTCGACATCAAAGGGCGTGTCTACATATTGTTTGCTTGCTGTCTTTTACTATTTAACATTTCAATGATTACATTATAACATGGGTTAGTGAGCCAGCGGGCATGTAGTGTTTGTTACGAGATATCTTGCCAATGCATTATAATTATCGAAGCTTTTACTTGCTTATCCTGTTGTTGTCTGAAGGAGGGCGCCACAGTTTCCACGATAACATCAGTTGTGTGTTTAAAATAAAAATACCTAATTAAAGTATTCTCGCAAAACAGTATTTCTTTTAGAATAACAATTAATAAATTGAAGTGATGTTATTCCAAGACAATAAACCAATTAAATATAAATAATCAATTCAGTGTGTTAAATATACATTTCAGTGGTACAAAGAAATGCTTTAAATTATGTGTGTGATTAATTGAAATATTAAGGTTCTAGCTATGCATCTAAATCGTGAGTAAAATGGAATAATCACTGAATATACGATTCCGTGGTTACCATTTTTAAATTGAATATTCGTGTAAACAAAGAAAAGCAGACTCAATAACAGATGTTAAAAACAGCTACGGCACCAATATAAATAAAAGAGTAGGTTATTGATTGAATAACAAAGCAATTAGCAGGATACACACACACACAAATCCGCTGAATGTCACTCTAATCTCTGTCAAATGTTAAAAAGAAAAAGACTGGCTTTTAAACATCTGCGTGACTAGAATTTATTTGAATTGTACAAAACAATTCTAATCAAAATAAATTGTTTTCAACACATATATAAGAGTATACAACGCATTATCTTTGTTCACGTATGACATTTACTTTGTAAGAATTATGTAAAGACTGTATTTCTTCTATTGCAAAGAACGAAATCATAGGCTCTTTCTATATTTTGTGTGAGAGCCTTTCACAACATGCTTTGTCTTTGTCACTAACTACATTGTCTTACTAACAGCCCTTTGCATGAAGTCAGTCTTTTATAAAAGCAAACTCGCAAATCACAAAACCAAACACTCGAGGTTACAACTATCCATACATCAGCACTCTGCATCTGAAGCAGTAGCGGCGTGAACTGAAATATGTAAGTAATAACGCGAGCCGATGCGGCGGCACGTAGCTTGTTACGCAAGACGTGAGCTGCACTTGCGACGTACTCTTGAGCACGCTACACCTACTTTAAAACTAGAACAATAATGACTATTGGCTGTAACTGCTGCTAGTCTTGAAGGGGACTAGTGGGATCAAACCAAAGAGATTAAAATATAATAGAACATATAGGGGGCATTGGGAATATTTTAATACAAAACTTTGAAGCATGTTTGAAGCTCAAGCGTCATGTCAGTTAGTATGAACGCGAGCTGTCATTCGGTCGAAATTGTACTAGACTTATTCCACTTGGAATAACTTTTTGGCTTAAAATTTTCCTCGCTTTGTCCCCTCTATACCCTATTATATTTTAATCTCTTTGGATCAAACAGTGTAAGTGACTTTGTCGATAAGAAGTCTGAACACATGGCAGAGCTTAACTGATAACTATAGACCACAGATATTGGAGAAATTCAGGTCTGTGCTCTAGACAATGTTATACTTACAACTGCGGAAATGAATATTTTTTTTCTATTATCCTCTATCTGATGCAGTCGGTTGTTTTTTTTCTTTATGAAAACTTATGAAAATGTAAATTACTTATGAATATAAAAACTTTCAAAATAAGCGTAGAAGTTTTCGTTCATACAGTTTTTTACCCATCCATATGTGTATCCATAGTAAGTAGTGACAAGTAACTAATAAAACAACAAGTTCGATGGAATATGTATAAGTATTTGCATTAAATGAATCTGTATGACCACTACTTTGAATATATAAATCTAATACTAATTGCTCATATTTTTCTTGGTACAGAAGTTCCAATGTCTACTTAATTAACTGTAACTACCCTTAAAATGACATAATAGTTCTTCCACAGGCAATTAGTATTAAGTTTAAGCAAAACAATACCTTGGTAAAGAGTTATAGTAACCATTGTCTATTCGAGAACGTCGTATATATGGTCGTATGTTCTCCCAATTGCACTGAGCATTTGCTACCAATGACTCGTTTGAACAAATATGCATGCATACACATAGCTGTCTACTAGGAAGCAATACCATTGCAAGTTGCTCGGTTCAAGTGTCGTAGTAGAGATGTGGACAATGAGTTGTAGTGTTCGAATTAAATTGAATTGTTCATTTTATGTGCGACCCAATAACGTTCTTTGCTGTAAGTATCCGGTTTGTACGGTTTCACCTTTGTTTTTGAACATTTCGATATTTATAGATACAGAATTTGATTGAAATCGTTATTATTTCAGAGATACACAGTTTCCCCCACAATGTCTTAAAACTATAACCATAGAGAAATCTTGAAAACACTTTTTACCAACATTTAAATAAGCGTCTAATAAAAAACTAATTAAGCTGTCAGAGCGTTTGGTCGAGACTTCAGCCCCACAGCTAAAGTTTTATTCGTATAAAGTAGACAAGTAAGTTATAAAACATAGACAATGTTGAGCGATAAATATAAAGAACACAACAATATTTGGTACTAAAAAATTGGTCCTATAAGGACTCATCTTACAAATGGATCACATGTATGTCTGTGATGTGTATATATGGATATACACAGCTATAAAGACACTGTAAAGTCTGTATAATATCCCTGCCTGTAGAGTTGTCACATAATTGAAACATATTACCGTACAAGAGGTTGGCAGCAAAACACTGCGTACCATACTACGCTATGCCGTCATATGTCTTCACAGAGACCGCAGCTGTTTCAAAGAGGATATACAACTGCAACACGTACTTTCTCATACAGTAAATTTAGATGCTACTATTTTGTAAAGAGAAAGAATTGTTTTATAAATTTTATGAACACGCTACATATAGCATTGAGAAACTTTCTGTGTTTACAATAATAACATCCTAGAAGTATGACAGCAACTTCATATTCGTTTATTTTGAAGGAAAAAGAAAGGAATTTTAAATTAACTTATTGGGGTTCAAAACAATGATTTTCTTTTACTCCTATTTCTACGACTTTACTTCTACGAATTACTGCTTTAAGTATTCTTTCGTTGTTTGAAAATGTTATTCCTCAAAAAAGTTCTTAGCAATATTCTTGGGAAAATATGTTAAGTATTTACTTGTATCCAAAGATATTTAAATATACCATAAGGTAGGTATATAGAGCGGCAAAATCTAGTGTAACAGGTCGCGTTCGTATCTCGCAAACTGAGTTTTGAGATCTAAGTTTTTGTATGAAAATATTCCTAATGGCCGCTCTAACCCTAATGTATTTAAATTTCAGTGCTTTTGTCTAAAAAAAAAATTCTTGATTATCTTAGTTCTGTCTTTGAAATGTTCGAAATAGATAAGCTCTCTACTCTGAGGTCATTTGAAGTCTATCAATCTATGTGCTGAAAACGATATGGTGTAATAAAAAAAGGACCACTGCACTTCATTTAGTGAATTCCATCTAAATGAAAAGTGTTGTTAAAATATTTTACAACAAAATGAAAATGTAAAAAAGTTATTTTTATTTCATTTTATCACCAGTTATATGCCAGCCCAATACACTATTCCCGCCTTGTACTTGTACACTCGACAAAAGTTTCGAGTTGAAATGTCAAAGGCATACTACTCATAAAGTACTTACTCTGATATTGGAAAACTTTACAGTTGGCCTCGAGTTGTAAACCGATATTATATGAACAAAGTTGAATACGACATTTATGTAAAGCAAATAAACTGAAATGTCTGAAACTCATTCCGAATAATTATATATTATAACATTGATTTATTCACGTTGTCTAAATTTCAATTTAAAAAAAGTGTCAAAGAGGCTTTATGCTAAATTAACTATTCATTTATTGTAATTATCATCTTTATATTTTTTATATAATTCCTCTGTACGTTACTCCTAAAGGACTGCAAAGATTTGAATTAAATTTTGTGTGTATATTCGAGTCCCTGGATGGCTCGATAGGTGGCGCTGTTGTCTGTGTCAAGGAAGACAATGTCTGCCCGGCCCACTAGTATTGTAAAATTTGTAAAAATATTTACCTATTGTTTGTGTTTGTGCAGAGAAACAAACTCTGCACTGTAAGGTTAAAACTAATGCCACTTATCTGCCCAGGAGCTCTTACCTGTTAGTAAGCCGTGGATTACGTAGTTGGTAGTACTTAAACTTACACCTACCTAGTATAACTAATTAGTAATAAGATTGTACTATTGTTTGTATTCCCTAATAAAATAAAATAAAATGAAATAAAATAATATTTATTCCAATTAAAACTATTAAAAGTTAAATTATTCAGTACTCGATCTCGGTACTGACCAACCTTTACGAGTATCAAACAAAGTTGGAATAAACTAGTACGCTTGAAGTAAGGTTACTAGCCCAGGATAGTTAGAGTATCCTGCATTACTAGCTTAAAATTTTGTTTATAGATTCTTTCAAAGCTAGTTGCTAGCGTATTGTGTTGTACTATAGTATCTCTGTACCAGTCGCATATCACTTAGGTATTTAAAAGGTAATTTTAAGTAATACACCTTCAATTACTATATTTAGGCAAATAAATAAACTATTATAAGCGTCAGTCACTGTCAGTGGATGAGTGACTTGTTTACCCAGTGTAGTGGTGTTACGTCACAAGTTTCTGTTTTCTTACCAAGGTACAAGTCTCTGATCCCGCTTTTCTTTTGTTTTTAGCTAGACAGATCTTTTTCACGATTAGCATAAGTTGACGATGATGTTTTATTGTTAGAAGTGGTAGTAACAAATACTCTACATCTAACTAATATTATACAATAAAGTAATGAATGGGCTCCGAAACTACTGGACCGATTCTATTAGTAACATGGGCTATTTAATATTCCAACGGGGACAGTACTTACGCGGGTTAAATCACACCTAGTACATCATATAGAAGGCGCGTTGTAAAACATTTACCCAAACATTTTTTTTATTTTGACCCATTATTTTCAATTTTAAGATGATAAATTCGTTTAATAAGGGCGGTCGGGCACGTCCGCCGCTGCAATACATCGCTGCCCGCGCCGCTGAGAAATTACAGCATTTTAGTTAGACCGCCGTGAATTCCGGCGATATCGCTATTTTACGGTGTAATAAGTTTCTGTCAAATGATAATTAAAGTTTGCACGCTATGGGAGCTATTACGGGAGCGGGACTCACAAATGGAATGCTCGAATTTGGCATTGAGTAAATTGTTTTGGCAGAATTGAAGTGGCAGGTGGGCTGTTATAATGAATCTAATTAATTTGCCCGATAAGTAATAAGGAGGGTATAGATTATGATTGTGACTAGGGATGTAAAAAAATAATCGATTTTTAAAATAATCGATTATTTTTTTGAAATAATCGATTTTTAATAATCGATTTCTTAAATAAAAATGATCGATTTTTAATTAATCGATTATATAAATTGCGCGTTTTAATCGATTTTTATGAACAGCGCGATCTAGGCGGTGGATGAACCTTAACGTTGTCGTTAAGCTTTTTTACTTATCGTTTCCTTTTATTTTAATACTACGAGTACTCTTATTTTTTATTATTTTTCGCCTTTTGACTGTTTAAACTTAAAAAATAAAGAAAGATTTGTTTTTTATTTTAGTTTTTGAGACCTTAACGTAGTCGTTTAGTTTTTTTGATTCTCGTTTTAAGTATTTTATTTTAATACTAGTCAAATGTAAAAGAGGACTGGACATTTGTGACACAAATTATTTTTAATTACTTAATTGTTTAAATTTGAAGATTATCGAAATTTTATTTTGTTATTTCTTTATTCATATTATTTTATTTCAGTTTTAATCTGTTAAAATGTTAATATGAATCTCTTAGGATTTTATTATTAAAATATGAAAAGCATAATATATAGATTTTTAAATATGTATTAGAAAAAAATCGATTTTTCAGAATAATCGATTATTTTCAATATTAATTGATTTTTAAAAAATCGATTAATTTTGAAAAAAGAAAAATCGATTTTTATTTAATCGATTATTTTCATTTAATCTTACATCCCTAATTGTGACCAGCATTCGTTAGTTGAATATCGCTGAAACTATAATTACATACGCGCTGATGAAAAAGAAATACAGTAGTGTAAAAAAGCAACAAACATATGTAAAAGAATCATTACTATGCAATAAGCAAGCTCAATAATAATACGAAAAACATTTCCTCACTTTTTGCAACAACTTAAAATTGAATAGATTTGTTAATCTTCTCGAAGATGTTCCAAAGGAATTGGAGAAGTTTCAAAGCTACACTAGAATTGAAGTTAATAAGAACTTTAAAGTATTGTTGTCATAGTATATACTCGTCCTCGGTGATACTGACAAGGACGTTATTTAATACTTCTTCAAGTTGCTATTTCAAGCTGCAGCTGCGATGAACAATTGTTTCTTTATATTTATTTAATTGTCTCTATGAAGAATTAATAAGACAAAAAAACTTGATGTATAATACTAATTACTGCTGTTTTTTTTTTATTTAATATTGACTTTATCTTACAATTTCAAGTTTTGAACAAACTCCACTATTATATCAATATACACAAAGAATCTTCGAATTAATTTATTGTTAAAACCTGTTTCGCTCGCGTAGTTCCAAAAAGATTTTTCCCGATAAAATAAGAAATAAAGACGGCCAAGTGCGAGTCGGACTCGCGCACTAAGGGTTTGGTACGGATACCGTTATCCATAAAAAGCTAATAAAAGGTAAATTGCGGTTTACAATTTATGACGTATTAAAAAAACTACTTACTAGAACTCGTTCCAACTAATTTTAGGTGGAAGTTTGCATGGTAATGCACATAATATATATTTTTTAGTTTTATCATTATCTTATTTTAGAAGTCACAGGGGGGGATACATTTTACCATTTTGGAAGTGTCTCTCGCGCAAAACATTCAGTTTAGAAAAAAAATGATATTAGAAATCTCAAATCATTTTTGAAGACTTATCCATAGATACCTACCCCACACGTGTGTGGGTTCTAATAAAAAAAATGCGTTTTAGTTCTAAGTATGGGGAACCACAAAAATTTATTGTTTTTTTTCTATATTTTTGTGTGAAAATCTTATTGCGGTTCACAGAATACATCTTAAGTTTTAACAGTATAGTTCTTATAGTTTCGGACAGACAGACAGACAGACAGACATGACGAATCCATAAGGTTTCAGTTTCTTGCCATTTGGCTACAGAACCCTAAAAAGTAGCCTATGTCGCTTACAACAATCTTCAATTTTCTATTCCTAATATTTAGCCTTTGTACAACGAAACTAGTGAAGTATGTAATACTACACTACGTACTACATACATTACGTAGTATTTAGATAAGATAGATAAGCGTACAAGGAATTTAAAAAATAACTTTCTACGAAACAAGTTAGGTCCGTAGCACGGTCTTAGTTAGTACGTAGTCGTATAACACGTCTTAGTACAAAATTGGTTACGTAGCAAAAGAATCAGTTGTTCTATGGCAAACGTGACGAAAGGACTGTATATTGTATACTGTCGTATTTATAATAATGAGTTAGAATGTGACTAGTTGCAACTGTAATGATTGTGGTATGCAGGTGCTACGATTCCAGATCGTTCTAAGTTTTTATATGTATGTTTTGTATGATCTTTCGATTTGAATGCAAATTGTTGCCACCCCGCGCTCATGTTTGAGGGCAATCAACACAGCTCTTCCTGCATTGAGTAATTTAGTTTGCCTGTTGAAATGGAGCCATTGTAGAACGTATTATGCTAATGAATGTACTCGCTCCAAATAACAAATGACTAGACTGTACTCGACTTTCCACTCTTTCGAGGCTGTTTCCAAGAAGTTGGAACTTTGGAAGGTATTTTCCTGTAAATTTATTTGGGTCAATGTTTCGAATCTCTTACAGCCTGAGAATATAAATTTTATATATGAAAGTGGATGAATATCTATTATTAAGTAAGCGACTATTTGACTTGACATTATTAAATTTCTAAGTAAAAAATATCGTCCACTCGTAGCAATCGCTACTTAGATATTTATCTATATTTCAGTTTCTATCTTTCAGTTTCATCAATTGCAAGGTTGTCTGAAATATATAGCTAAAAACGTTACGACGGCCCATTGTACTATTGTATTTCTGTTGTATTGTTTTAGTGATACAAAAAATAGTTTTTGTATTGTACTATTAACTCTTGTGGGTACTTTCATCTTATTATTATTCCTTTATTTGAGGCCAAGCAAGCGGTTAAGCCAATCTAAGTATACTCCCTTGCGATATATCGCCAAACCCAATTAATATTATGTCACCCTCCCTAATTATCTATAATGTTTATTAATATAATTTAATATGTAATCCAATAAGGGACCCTATGGCCCCATAAAGTCCATAAAAGTTAATAGGCGCAACGTCGATATTTGTGCTCGTAATGGATGAGCGATTTGGTGCCCTAATGCGATCGGGTTCCGACGGTCGAAGCGTCGATTGCCTCATTAATATCCGGTCATATGTGTACACATCGCGAGGCCGGACTCAGGATCAAGTCAAAACAGTGGGCAATACTTTCAACAGGGCGATGTGACATGTGCAGTACCTATATTATAATAAAAAAAGAGATAAGAGACGCAATTGTTTAATCCTTACAACCTTACCGGTTCCCAGTAATGGGTGCTAAATAACTGCGCGGGATTAGAACCCACGACCTTCTGACCCAGAGGGCAAATCATTCTCAACTGAGCCAACAGGCCCGTATGAATAGAGATAAAAAATATGTATTCACTAAGATAACTAATTCCAATAGAAATTAAGGAATAAATTGATAATATTATTATATCAGTATTAGCTGATAACCCGGCTCTGATGTGATAGGCCCGGGTTAGGTTGCTGGCGAGGGTTTGTCGTGTTAAAACTTACGAATATACTCTATTTGTCACTAGCTCGACGGTAATAGAAAACAACGCGATTCGTGAGGACACCAGCAGGCCCTAGAATTAAAAAAACTTACTAACATACCTCTATTTATCAGTAATTCAAAACATTGAGATTCATGAGGAGACCAGAGGCAAGTGTGGCAGCACTACCGGTAAATTTTCAGGGGCCAATTCCCACGGGGATTAATTACCTATTAGATATTATTATTATTATTAAAAAGATATTATTATTATTATTAGATATTATTATTATGATATTATTGAAAAGCAGTGATAGCCCGGACGGTTAAAGAGCCTGCCTAAAATCAGTAAGGCTCGGGTTCGAATCCTGGCATGTACCAATGAGTTTTTCAAAAACTTACGTACATATTTATCACTAGCTTGACGGTGAAGGAAAACATCGTGAGGAAACCCGCAGGTCTCAGAATTAATTCTGAGACATGTGTAAATAGACCCGGTCCGGCGATGGGCTCACCACCTATCACGTTTAGGGGTCCAATATATCTCGTGAAATGTGGGTATTTCCAGTAATGGAATACCTCTGCCTACCCCCTCGGGGATAAACAAGGCGTGAGATTATACTTTTATACTATACTAAAAGCAGTGATAGCCCGGACGGTTAAAGAGCCTGCCTAAAATCAGTAAGGCTCGGGTTCGAATCCTGGCATGTACCAATGAGTTTTTCAAAAACTTACGTACATATTTATCACTAGCTTGACGGTGAAGGAAAACATCGTGAGGAAACCCGCAGGTCTCGGAATTAATTCTGAGACATGTGTAAACAGACCCGGTCCGGCGATGGGCTCACCACCTATCACGTTTAGGGGTCCAATATATCTCGTGAAATGTGGGTATATCCAGTAATGGAATACCTCTGCCTACCCCCTCGGGGATAAAAGGCGTGAGATTATATTATATTATTATTAGATATTATTTCATTTAAGTAGCCTTACAGATAAGGCCTACGCTAAAATTTTTTGCGCCTCCTCTCAACCTATCCTGATTTCGACTCTGCACCAAAAGCTATATTGGCGCGAGTCACGCTCCGCCATCATTATTTGTGAGTGCACAGAGTTCGCTGTAACGCCCGCTGACGCGATTCGTAACCAAACCAATTAATAGCCTTAGGCTATTATTGCAATAGTCATAAATATATTGTAGTATAAAGTGCAAAGCATCGAGTATCTAATGGATTAAACATTTGATTCTAATTGTCATAGAACTAAGAACATGTTGGATTATTTGGTGTTCAAAATGTCAGATCTACAGCCAAATACTCGCAAGCGACATATTTTGTTAAATTTGACGATCGCTCAAGTATTAGGCGTTGTAGCGCAATCTATGTTTGTTAATCTTTCACGCAAAAACTACTTACTCAATTAAATTTGATGCAACTGTACACTAATATAGCTTTCTAGCGGATGCTGAGTGGGGTTGCCCTTCTTAGTGCTTCACAAGGAACCTTAGTGCAAAATTTCATTCTTCTAATTCCAGCGGTTTCGGCTGTGCGTTAATCAATCTTTCAGCCAATCAGCCAGTTTGTTCTTTTATCAAATAGATAGAAGATATAATAATAATATTTTTACCCCCGAGGGGGTAGGCAGAGGTATTCCATTACTGGATATACCCACTTTTCATGAGATATTCTTTGGACCCCTAAACGTGATAGGTGGTAAGCCCATCGCCGGACCGGGTCTTTTACACATATCTCAGAATTAATTCTTAAACCTGCGGGTTTCCTCACGATGTTTTCCTTCACCGTCGAGTTAGTGATAAATATGTATATAATTTTTGAAAAACTCATTGGTACATGCCAGGATTCGCACCCGAGCCTCACTGATTAAGATCATGTGAAACAGGCTCCTTAACCGTAAGGCTATCACTGCTCTATAGAAGATATACACATTAGAATAACATATAGACATATCAAACGAAGTAGTGAAGGTCCACTACGTTAATAAAATTTATACTACTAATGTAGGTACCTACTGCCCGTGTAGGTACGTGTAAGTGAGATATCACGTAATACAAACTACTACTGCACCCAACTTACCACAGACGACTACTACACTCTGAGATGAGTTATACTTTGAAGTACTGTTGTTATCAAGAGTTGAAAAGCGTTATATCACTATCACTACATAATTTAAAACAAAGTCGCTACCCTTTTGTCTGTCCCTGTGTATGCTTAGATCTTTAAAACTAAGCAACGGATTTTGATGTGTTTCTTAGTTTAGATAGCGATTCAAGAGGAAGGTTATATGTATATAATACATGCATAATGTAGTAGAGAAACACTGACAATATCACATAAACCGAAGAGAAGCGAGGGCGGGTAGTATAATAGGAATAAAGTTTTGACTACTGTTATCAGTTCTATTATATAAAACTAAGATTATGACTAAAATGAATTAAAGAGATCTATTTAAATTTATTTTTAAAACACATAGTACCTAGGGGACGCGATAACCTAAACTTCACGAGGACAAAGTACGAGTAACAATTATTCGACCGCTACGTCTTTTATCGAAGACATTTTGTCTTGATCCATTGCGTTTCAATTAAAGCACTTACAACTTTTACCAGTTTACATAATAGGTACAATCGCAACAGAAGTTCTCAAAACCATATTGAGTTTTCGAATAAATATGGCTGTCTCATGCAAACCGGTTATTTAACCGTTTCCGGCTGCATGCGATGCAAAACTCGAGTTGCAAACGACATGGACACTTGCAAGTTGGCAACTTTAAGCAGGTTACGTGGATACGTGACGCAAAGTTAGAGCAAGCCGTGGAACTATGCGGCTGTGGAAAAGATATCTTGGATTTTAATAATTTAATCTTAGGGCACACACAGACACATACGAACCAACTAACTAACTACCCATGTAAATACCTAAATCTTGTATGTCGATATTAACCTACTGTTAATTGTCGTATTGACTATAATTTTCCAAGTTTTTGTAGTTTGGATGACAATATATTATAATAATTTAGTATCATCGAACTGATGAGTTCTGGTCAAAAACCATAAAAAAGCTTTTTGTTGAAGCTTCTTTGACATTCTTATAATTAGTCCCATGATTTTTGGCATGGTCTTATCTTAACTTTTGTAATTCTTGCCTGTCGGGATTAATTTGTATTTTTCAATGGTGTTTCTATCAGTGAAATATATAATGGTAACGTCTAAACTAGTGATGGATCTGTCTGTCTGTCGCAATTTACTGCGATGTGGGCTCAGAATTCGCATCGCGTGATGTGAGTAGGCCCTTATTGGTCTGGTATTACAGGATTCGGTTGGTTCGGAGTGAATTGACCTCTGAATCGCATCACTATTATTAGATTCCCTCGGACGGCCCATCCTGACACTACCTATTATCCGAATACGCTTGGACTCATGTGAATGTTATGTCGTCGCCTTTTGCCTTTTTACGTGGCAAAATCTATAGCAATTCGTGTCCTACATAGGCACTATATGTATATAAATAATAATAATCTCACGCCTTTTTTATCCCCGAGGGGGTAGGCAGAGGTATTCCATTACTGGATATACCCACATTTCACGAGATATATTGGACGCCTAAACGTGATAGGTGGTGAGCCCATCGCCGGACCGGGTCTGTTTACACATGTCTCAGAATTAATTCTGAGCGACCGTCGAGCTAGTGATAAATATGTACATAATGTTTATGTATATAATGTTGATCGCCCGCTCTTGCACTTACGAGTACATTCATTCTTGGTGCAAATGCGTGGCCGCGACAGATATGCATGGCTATTACGAGTATGTACCTAGCACCAAATAAGTTTCATTTGCATTCAAACTTGGATACCTATATTTGAATTAGCGTTCTTAAAATAACTCGTCGCGTAGGTAGCTTTAAGTTGTATGTTCTTTCATTATATTCGTAAGAGAATATTTTTTGAGTGGCAACCACGCAATGTCAAGCGTAGTGTAGGGCGTCTACCCACAAGGTAGACAGACTTAGCAAAATCGGGGGAATCCCCTTGAGAAAGGTCCTTAATAGGTCTTCAACCTAGAAAATTGACTTTTAATTACCTACAGAATTCTTCAAACTAAGAATTTTTTTTTTACATAAATAATGAAACATCCACAACCCAGCTAAGTAATCTGTTTAATTAACGATATTAGTTTTTAGAATTGAAACAAATCTGAGAATCGAATCGGGCAATACATTGCACGAGCCCTTTTTATCTATAAAGCATAGAAATAAGTTTTTGATAATGTATAATTTTACCAATATGGTCATTACTATAGAATTAAAATATAATAATCTTAGACCATGGGACCGTGGGGGCCGGAGGCGCGGCAGCTCCTCAAAGAGCTGTCAGTGCGTTTGGTCGAGGCTTCAGGTGACCAGAGGGCTGGCAGCTATCTTTGTCAAAGGATCAGCATATCCAGAGAGGGAATGTCTTCAGTCAGTCTCTGTGCACTGTCCCACAATTATTTGATTATCTTAGTAATTTTAAACAAAGACAAATATTTAAGTGAGAATTCATCAGCCATTTCTAGGTAGTGGTCTACTGTAATAATAATGGTTATGTGAGACTATCACTGAATGACTTGCACAATTATATCGGCTGCCGTCAAAATCAGCACTCTAGATAGATAGAGATAGGTGTCTTATGTACCTTCTTAGGTCTGGACCTAACTGAGTATATTTGAACGTGACATGAAATTAAACAGTAGATATACCTCAGAGATCGAGTTGCGTAGCCAGAGCAAAATTTCAAATATTGGGTTTCTAGTGCCTAATATTTGGATATTATGAAAAGATTTGGTACTTATCAATCATGATGTTAATTATGCTAACTGACTGTACATTGATCATTTACTCGGCTTCATCGGCCATCATGACGGGGCTAGGACCCTGAAAAATAGCCCTAGATATGTACGTTCATGCATAACTCAAACACAACACAAAACATAATATGTCAATACATAATATACTAGCTGACCCGACAGACGCTGTCCTGTAAAAATGTGATAAATGAAGAACCACTTCACATAAACCATCTTCTAAATAGTCCGAATAAAGCCTAAAAATTTGGTTTGGATAGGTGAGCCCGTTCTTGAGTTATAAAATAATAACGAAAAGTGGCATTGATTTTTATATAATTATATAAAAGATAAACTCGACCCGCCCCAAAATTTAATGTACCTACTTGGGAGTAGGTATTGATTATTGTTCATTGGCTCCAATGGCCACATGAGAAATGTGCGCAAGTAATAATCCCTAGACTACACCTGTCATCGTGTTCTGGCCCTCGTATCCTTCCCTGGGTACTAATCTACCTGGAAGGGTTCGTATTGATAATCTATTTAATGCGAGGTCAGGCCACTATATGCTTTCCATCATTTTCAGTCGTGACTACTCGTGTCGACTACCTTATTACATTAGCTCCATAGTTCCAAGGTACATATCTAATATATTATGTAAAAGGTAAATTTATTGTAGAACCGAATTAGTGTAGCATAAAAGTTATAGCTCCTTTAAACTAGTGGATAAACTTACAAGTTTCTTTAGGGTATGATAATGTGGTTAACTGGACGTATTGTCTTCTCTTTTTCCCTATTAATGTTATAAATAAAAATAAAAACTTTAATCCCCGAGAAGCGTAGTTATTCAATTTCTGAATATATACCCACTTTTCACTGGCTCGACAGTTAAGGAAAACATCATGTGTAAAAGACCCGGTCCGGCGGCGATGGGATCACCACCTATTACGTGTAGCGGTCCAAAGAATTCTCGTAAAAAGTGGTTAAAATTATAAGTACGAAGATAACTCTGTTTTACCTTTTCACGGCTTAACCAACCACCGATCTTGCTAAAATTTTGCAGGGATTATACTTGTATCTTGAGGAAAGACAAAAGCATTTCATCTCGGTACTCGGCCGATTAGCGGGCACAAGTTTAGTAGTGGTAATTTTAGTTTATAATTTGTAGCTACTTATTTTATGCTGTAGGTATTTTGTTATCAATATTGTTAAGACCACTGGAGGTAGACCACATTCCAAACACAATTATTTCATTATTTTATTTTAATAATTGTCGACATATTATGCCTGAAAATTTATTTGGCAAGTTATGAAACTAGACTGTAGTCTAGTGTATCTTTTAAAAATTATGTACCTAGATGTAAAGCATCTAACATTTAAATATTGTAAAACTATTTAAGTATGTATTTTTGTTTGTTTTATAAAGCATTCCAAAACAATGAAAAAAAAAAAAAAAAACAAAATGACCGGTCTTATACTTCTCACATCCAACGAATATCTGTTAAACTCACCAGGTTATCGGTTGTTTGCCTACCCACAAGTTCTTAACATAACAAACATTTTTAATGTATCGTTCGTAGCAGATTTATTTTTTGTATTTTCTATTATACGTTTTATACTCTAAAAATCTAAACTTAAACTGTCTTTCGCCCTCTCTACTTGTAAATGAAATGCAAACATTTCAACCACGCTGCACTTGCAACTGTTTAACATTCCACGTAGTCGTTCCAGTATCTATATATCCGTCGCGGAGGCAGCACGTGTGTGTGAAGTGAGAAATGAAACGCTATTAATTTACCCGGCACTAGCTGAGTAGTTCGCGCACGTACCCACAATGAAAATGGGCGAAGGAATGAGTTTCGTCGTTTTTCATAAAGAGTTTTAGAGCTTGCCGCCATTATAGTTCACACTAGCGAACGCCTCTGGCCAGTGGCTATAAAGGTAGTCTCGATTACAATTTTAATGAAACGTAATTGGAGGAAAGATACCGCTCTTAGATTAGTAAGTTGCAATTTTTATGAACTTAGTCTTTAACAGCTACGTGGCCGTTGTTTTACGTTTTGTAACATCGTCTTGATTATGATGACTAAGCTTCAAGTAAAACAGCCTAAACGATCGTTAAGATGATAATCAGGTGTCCCAAACTATACAATTGCTCATCACCATAAGTGTCAACTTAAAGTTATGTGCACTAATATAACACTAAACACTTACGAGTATCATATTTTGATTTGCAGTGGTATGGTTTTAGGAACCTGATTATTGTTTTAATAGTCATTTATTTTTTGTTAGCTTTGATCTCGTAATTAGCTATAGCTTGCGCAAACTCTGATTATTTGGTTGTTCCTGGCTTACTCTTGCTTTTCAACAACCTACTTTTTAAAATAAACTAAATCTTTCCCATACGGAGATGATTGTCATAATGACTACGCTTGTGGGGAATTTTAGAATTGACAAGTATAAGAGGGGTGTTCTCATTATGCTTATAGCTGCGATGATTCCTTCTCAGATAAAATAATGTTGTAATATAATAGGTCCTACTTCTATATTCCTAGGAATATAAAGGCGTCCTATTCCTGAATATTCAAATAAAAAAGCCATCTTTTGAAATGATCAACAGGCTCGTCAATAGGGCATGGAATACCGGAATGATTTTCATACCGGTATTGATACCGGTATTGAAATTTCAATTACCGGTATACCGAAATTTCGGTATTTTTTCGGTATTTTTTAAAATACTGCTGGTTACTGTTTAAATGATCACAAGAACTACGCTATATGTCAGAAACACAAACTATTTATCAACTCCCTAGAAACCACAAAATGAGTTATTAAAGTAAAGGTAATACCTTAAGAATACCAAAGAAAATACGAAAGAAAATCCAAAAAATATTTACAAATATTGTTTAATTGACACAAATATCACAATGAAATAGGTATTAAAATCACAGTATTAACTCAGGGTGGATGAAATGGCGACTGAATGCCCCTCAAACTAAAGGGAAAAGTATGAAAGGCCATGATAAGATCTGTCGTCATGTATGGATTGGAATATTGGGCCCTTTACAAGGAGGATAAAAGGAGACTGCATGCAGCGGAGATCAGAAAGTTGAGATGGATGTGTAGATTAACCAGAATGGATAAAATTAGGAATAAATACGTAAGAAAAAGTCTGAAAGTAGCACCCGTGATGGAGAAGTTGAGAGGTAATCGTCTGTCTTGGTATGAACATATAATGAGGAGGGATAAGAGTAATATTGTAAGGCGAGTGCTTGATATGAATGTGGAAGGCTATAGAAACACTGGTAGACCAAAGAAAAGATGGGTGGATTATGTAAACAATGTTATGTGCAAGATGGAATTGAATGTAGATATGACGTATGACGTATGATCTAAATGGAAGGAAAAAACATACTGCGCCGACCCCAAATAATGGGAAAGGGCAAGTAAAGGGTGAAACAGGTATTAAAATCAGTTTTTCTCTCTAATGATAAGAAAACTTGTAGTAAACATTTTGAAAATCTCTCTTGATCATAGCCGATATTATGAATACGAACGTATTATTAAAACCAAATAAAATTGAAAATGAAGGTATCGTCGAAAGAAATTATTTTAAAATAAACCAAAATGTAGGCGCAGGCGCAGATTAACTCAACGCCATCAATCAGGCAGATCGCGTTTGTTGGAACATCGAACGAAGGGAACACAACGCTCTCAAACTTGCGTCGTTGAGCGATGATCTTATTTTGTTACATATTATGTAACCTGCAGCTGAAAAGGCCATTTCTGATTCAACGCTTGTGGTATGGGTATAACATTAGATTAACAACTAAAAGTAATATCATAAAATACCAGCTAGAGCAGAAGTGTATAGCTAGTATAATATGTGCATGCAGTGTTTTGCGCAGTTGGTTTTGTAGTGATTTTTTTTCTATAATCGTGGTTATTCGAGTCATGAAAACTCATCTGCAGTATGAACAACACTATGAACCATAGAAATCGAGGGTTCTGCATGGTCTTTATAGACCCTTGCAAAAAAAGAGCACTTTTTTCCAAATACCGAAATAACGGTATTTCATCCTCAAATACCGGTATCAAAATACTGAAAAAATTGACCGGTATACCGGTATTTCGATATACCGGTATACCGGTATCCATGCCCTACTCGTCAAACAGGCTCAGGAATTGCAATACTTGCACCCCACTTTGTAACACCTCCAGGGGCTATAACTCCAAAATTAGCCCTCCCTGTGTTGTTTCATCTATCTTATCTGGCGGTACGACTACCCCGCTAGCCGAGAATCGTTTATTAGGGAGTCGATTTACGCGGGCGGCCTATAAAAAGTTGGCTCGTTCTGGTACACCTGCGCCCGGTGCGGGAGGCTCGACAAAGCCCATAAAATGATCACTATACACAGATTCGGCGGTGTTGTGATGTGTAGCGTTTACCTTTTTTCTTTTCAATTTTATATTTAAAAAAAAAACTACAAAATATTTAATAGTTTTTGGGCTACTGCTGGGAGATGGGATTTTAATTTTTTTTTAATTTCCTACAAACTTTCATCAACTATTTAATCCTTTTAGGGGATGATTTTTTTAAAAATCCTCCTTATATCTAGTCCACTGGTTTATGCTGTGCTTTTTGTGTCCGTCCTTGGATCATTTTAGTGCAAGTCAGTCATTGTCACTTCGTGCTTGACTTTTATTAAGTAGCTAGATAAATTATGTGTATTTAGTATACCTACTAAAACTTGCTTTCTGTGTTTATCCTGAGAATTTGCCTAAACATGTTTGCGTAACCTGTAATCTATTTTGTGTTACAACGACATCCACTTACGATCTGAAAGTAGGTATTATTATTCTTTACAACCAGAACTCTACACCTAAACTTGCAAAATTAGGTGTACGAATCTGAACATTTTGCTATAATTGGTTCGTAACAAAGACAGTAAGAGACAATAACATAAACGCACGACACATACACATGTAGTAAATTTCCTCCTCCCATAGGAGCTACAGATAGGGAGCGAGGAAGCGAGGACAGTCGGGTTCTTGCCCGAGCTCAAATTAACATTAACGATAATTAATGCGGGGCTGTATTGATCTCGCACTAGCCCAGCTCTCAATGCTCACTTGATTGCTCAAATGCTCACTGATGTTTTATTTTCGACTTCTTTTAACACTTTAACGGGCAGAGGGCAAATACTTACCACTATACAACGCATAACAGAAAAAGCGCAATTCCTCATACACCTCAATTAGTATTTTATTTTTTATTTTATTTTTCATTTATTAGGGAAATCAACGGCGTACATCAATTGTATAGTTACAAAATATTATAGTAAAGTAAGTAAGGCTAATTACAGATTTCCTCGTAATTATAAATAATATGTTTTTGTTTTGTTGTTTGTGCTTATTTTTATATAGTATCTAAGACAGTTTGAATAATAATGTGTTTATGAGTATGTTTGAGTGTGTTAGGTGTGTGTGTGTGTGTGTGTTTGTGTTTGGTGGGTTCGCCAACCCGCCTTCGAGCTCAGCCCTACGATAAAGTATCTTGGGATCGGTGCGGTTGGCCACTGAGCACGAAGGACGGTTCCATTGGTAGTAGTATACGTACCTATGCGTAGTAAGGTACGCGAGATTACGATTTAGTTTCGTAATTTTTCATAAATTTGCTTCCTGAAGTTTGATTTAGAAGAATTAAAAGGATCTAGGTTTTGAAACTTGTTATTATATGCTCGGGTGATGCGCGGTAAAAGAGAATTTTGAGCATAATTAGTGCGATGAAAAGGAACTAGGAAAAGTTTTGTTTGTCGAGTGCGTCGTATGGGTGTATTAAATCCAATCTCGCTTAGTAAAGTGGGACAATCTAGTTTTCCTCTTAGAACGTCGTAGAGTATCATCATATCCTGGGTCATTCTACGCTGTTCAAGGGTGTACATCTTGTGATGATTACAGCTATCTTCGTAGGTACTTGTATAGGAACGAGCTCTAAAATTGAGATATTTCAAGAATTTACGCTGTATAAATTCTACATTTTGAGAGTGCGTAATATACTGGGGGCTCCATATACAACTAGCATATTCGAGGATACTCCTCACATAGGCGTTATAAATAAGTTTAATACAAGAGGTATCATTAATCAGTTTACAAGACCTCATGATAAAGCCAAAGCTTCTGTAAGCTTTACTGGTAATTATGTCCACATGTTCCGAAAATGATAGTTTAGAATCTAAGTAAATTCCTAAATCACGAACAAGTTTATATCTTTGTAGTGGGGTATTTTGAAGTATGTAGGGGAAATCAATAGCTTTATTTTTACGACTGAAAGTGATTAACTGACATTTATCCACGTTAACCTTGATTCTATTTCTAACGTAATACTCAGACAAACGATCTAGATCATCTTGAAGTTTATGACTATCCAGTTCATTAGATATGTCGAAGAATATTTTGGTGTCATCCGCATACATCAAAAATTTCGAATGATGGAAACATGTGTAGATGTCATATAAGTATGTATTATAAAATAGCGGGCCCAAGTGGGAACCTTGTGGTACACCAGAAGGTATTTTTACGAAATTAGAGCGAAATCCACCGATAACTACAGCCTGAGAGCGGTTTGTGAGGTAAGATTTCACCCATCTGAGTAAATCCCCACGTATTCCTAGATGTTGAAGTTTTTGCAAAAGGATGATGTGGTCCACACGATCGAAAGCTTTTTCAAAGTCAGTATAGACCACATCAACCTGTTTACCGACATCCATGTATATTAATATAAAAAAAATATGATGCAATCGAATTTTAGTTGTGTCTAACCAATTTTCTTAAATATCGATTAATAACACCACGATTTTCATAGAAAGCGCTAAATTCATTTTTGGGGAAAATTTAACACATTTTAAAAATTGCTGAAATCGAATAAGTATCGTCGAATACTGAACAAATTAGTTTCAGGTATTGCGCTTATTCTGTCACATGTTGTATAATTGAAATAAGTTTCAAAACCAATGAAAAATTTAAACTGCTTAAGCCCTTTACAGGGTTAATAAAGGAGAGTTATACAGTAGTTTGGAGGTTAACTTTTGTAGGTCTTGAAAGGTGAAGTTTGGATTGGTTGGTGAGCTACCAGCATTTAATTTATTTCTGCTAATCGGTAATAAATTAATGTTTCTTAGTGGCTACCAAAAGGAAGAGTTATATTTTTAGCAGTCTACTCGTATGTTTATACTTACGTATGTACCACAGTAGCGCCTTAACTGTGTATCCTATTTTGATAAAGAAGGGTCAGTCGATTCGCTGTATGGTCCCAGGAGACAAAGGCAACATTTTTTCGTAGTCGGATTGTAGTTTCGACTATAGAACTAATACAATTTTATTAATGGTTTATATTATCAATAATGCAATTATTTATGTGCTTCTGTAACAGATGTAATATGCCGGTTATATTAAAATTAATAAAAACTTTTGACTTTGACATTTTGTCATTAAGTCACCCTAGAACGTCCTAAATGTAATTACGTCTTTTTAATACTTAAATAAAGAAATGATTCGTTTTGATTTAAAAATGTTCCTTTTTGTTTCAGGAAACGTGGAAAGATGAAGCTCTGTTTATACTTGCTTCTGAGTTTCTTAGGTAAGTCGACCTCCTCGTAGTTTCTACTTTATACGGTTTCCGCGACTTATGATACCTGTTCAAACTTTGTAGCGAACTTGTAATTATAAAGTTGGACTCTTACAAGAGCATTTTTTCTACAATAAAATAGTAAAGTTTATTTTGAAAGTATTGCTTAAGATAAGTTTCAGTTAATTATTTAGTAGCAACACTAGCAACCCGCTCTCTTTGCTCCGGTTTATCAAAATATCTTTTGAACCCTGCCATGTATCGACTGGAACATACACGAGTATTTAAGTTGAAATTTCTGTTTTACTTCCTCAAATTTTCATTGAAACCAGTTGAGTTGTTGCGGAGCGTATTCGACACAAACTTTTAGACAGAGAGACTATAAAATTCTAAAATTATTTGATTCCTGATGACTGAAATTTAGGTATTTATTTTGAAATCACAGACAAACACTTCAATGTTATTGCATTGGTTGGTATAAATAACACAACCTAAAATTTTAAATATACTACTATTCCTTTAATCCATTTGCCGATGTCACCGCATGTTTGCGAATACTCGTAACTTTTTTGAACCAAATATAGAAACTGTTACTCAAATCATATTACCCACTGTTTTATTGGACTTTGAAGTTTAAACTGAGTTTGGTGAAACCAACCGCGAGATTCTACCCAAAGACATTGGAATCTGAAGACGTACTTTCTGTAAAATCCGATATGTGTTCGCCGACCCAAGGGATTGTGCCGCTAAGCTGTTATGCCAATATGGTAGTTGACTAAAAATTTTATTTGGTCTCTCGGTTAGATTAATAAAAATATTCTATATGTATTTTTTCTTTTGTCCGGAAAACAAAAAATGAAGACATACAAGAGATACATTGCTTTGAAATTTGGCCAATTCTTGACGTCACGGCGTGGTACGAGTTTTTGCAAAACCCCCCACTTTAATGCGATATATCTTCGTAAAGTTTTATTTATTTAATAAATAAAAAAAAAGTGTTCCCTATTTTTTGATAATCTACCTGAGGGGCCAAATAGAGTCTATTTCTTTTTACCTAGGAAACATTCCTAGTCCTTCGGGTCTAATCTGTCTTTTAACTTTTGTAGCAGGGTTTGATGCATCTGCTTATAATAAATGGAGTATGTTTTCATATTTACTTATTTCATTATTTATGACAGGAAGATGTATCGATATTCTGCTGATTACGCTTGAAAAATAATTTTGTAGTCACTTCAAGTTTTTATTTTAAAAAGTAGGTGGGTATATCTAATTTAATCTTCTTATAAGTGGGTTAGTTATTTAAGATTACTAACAAATAGCTGTAACATTCCATTTGCACTTTACATTTGGTTACAATTACTGATTTGTGCCCCTTTACTTAAAACAACATCGAAAACCAAAATGAGCACAATCAGAACAAGTTACACAATAATCTTTTTAAAAAAACTTTTTGTCCGATGTACTTTTTTATTTTATGATTGGGTATCTTTATTTTGCTATTAGAATCAACACGAATGCAATACACACGAAAATTTAAGTGCTTGCCTTTTTATTAATTTATATCCTACTCTATCCCAAAACACAGCAATCCCAAAATATCCCAAAATACAGTTTACTCAAGTACGCCACAATTTGAACATTTAGAAAGCTCTAATATCATCCATGACTTTTTCATAAACTTATATAGATATTGTAACATATTATTCTAAGTGTAATTTTAAGCATGTTTATTTTATTTATTTTGATATCATCCACATTTCGAAGTGTTTTTATCATTGTCACTCATAGTCTACTAAGTAGCATTTAATCTTATCGACTCCCATTTCATTGTGTCTAGTTGTGTTTCGTCCGTGTACTTGTAAGTATGTTGGAAACTCGTGCGTAGTAAAGGGTTTGTAGGAAAAGTTAGCGTGTCTTATCTGTGAATGTTCCCGAGGTCGACTAACTTCTCTTTACATCACCCAACAATGTGGTTTGTTTTGGATGACATTGTTGGCAATGCCGAAGTTTTGTTTAGAAATGGTTAGCAAAGAACGCTGATAGGATTGAGTTGACTTATATCGATCTTTAACTTTATTACTTTGTAAATTAACGGTGACAGTTTTTTATATTATATAGCTTAACACATTGTCTGTGCTCCAAATAAATATATAGCTATTTGTATAAAAACAGGAATTGAAGTCTTACATTGGAAGACTAATAATCAGTAAGAATCACTTATTACTAATTTAAAATCATCATTTCAGCCACAAGATGTCTATACTGCTGAACATTTGATTACTTTTAAATATTACTATTCTCTAGGAACACGGCTGCACAATATTTTTTCTTGAAAATACTTATTTGTAGTGAATTCCTTATTCGTTCCATTTAATTAAAATTACAGCATTCTCAAATAAGTGGTGCTTGTTTTGCGCATCGACCTGCGAGCGGCCGGGCGTAAAATTCACTAACAGTCTGCTAACAAACTTCGTGCGGCCTGTCAACTCAGTGCCAGATGCAGGCTTCGGGAAACTTGTTCTATTCGAACGTGTCCTGTTTATAAACCTCATCGTCTAGAGATTTGCTACGCTGCTTCTTCCTGTTACTTACACTTGACGATTTTAAAAGATGGTCAAGAGTCACTGGACATGTTATGGCGCAAGATTTTGACACCTCCATATAGGCTTAGAGGCACGAGTCAGGGCTGGCGTGGTTCTTCGATTTACGATATATCAGCTGTTAGGTACTTCGAACCAATCTGTTTCAAAAAGTGACAGACGCCATAGTAAGAGTGACAGTGCGCAAGTGTCGTTGTGTGCGAAAATTGAAAACCGCAGTAACCCCCTAAGTTCACTGTTCAACTCTGTTTCATACAGTGCGTTCAACTATCAACAATTATTGTGATGCTATAATCATTGATATATACCTAAGTATTTATCGCTCCTTTTTGCGATAGTCTGTGAAACGGCTAAGCAAAGGTTAACACTACAAGCGACACGTGAGAGATTCAAATATATGTGCGTAAAAATAACATTTATTTAATCGTTTAGTGTTGAACACTTTGAAGCGCGCAGGCGCAGACGCAACGCAGAAGCGCCTAAAACTGCACAGTACTGTGAAACTAAACTGGTGTAATATTTTTCATGAATTACTTTTAGTAATATTACGAACCATCTTTAGAGTCTTGCTACTTTTTTTTATTCTTTTGTATTCTTTTTTATTTCATTGATACTCGACGATTCAAATTTTAGCAAGCAAAGCTCATAATAACCTTTTCAAAACTACATTGTATAGTTTGCATATTAAAACAGCATCATCAGACTAGCTCATAAAGAGCAGAGTTATCCAGCAAAGTTGTGTCCCCGAAGGCATAAAACGCAACACAACAAACTAACTTCTTAACTTCGACTGACAAGTTCTCGTGGCGGCCATTACAGTGCTCCAACGTGGTTAGCTAAAAGGATTATCTATTTTAAATTCCGAGAGGAAACTAAACTTTACTGATTATGAAGTATCTAGAATGCAAATGGGATCCCGTGACCTTTCCCTTGAAGGCGTTTTATCCCGCCGCTGCCGATGATGAGTTTCCTAACTCACTCGGTTCATGGAGATTGAGTCTTCAATTAACCCTGGTCAGTAAATGAAAGATATCAGAGTAAGCAATATACAATAGCAACTCTTTTGAGCGTAATAGGTCTCATCTTCACTTCTACATCAACAATATCTAATCTGTACTAATATTATAAACAGGAAAGATTTGTATTCTTGTATTGTTGTATGTTTGTAACATAAAAACTAAAAAACTACTGAAACGATTAAAACAAATCTTACACCAATGGAAAGCTACATTATCACCGAGTAACTTATGCTATATTTTATCTCCACATTCCCACAGGAATGGGAACTAAGCTATTGAAACCGCGCTGAACAGCTATTTAATAAATCAATTTGATTTTTTTTATAAGTACACGTTTACCTTCGAACTCAAGGATAATTTATGCGTAAAATTATTCATATTATGCATCTCCATCACTCCCACTATGGCCATACACGGTATATCGGCACAAGAGCGAGTCAAATATACAAAAAAATTCAGCACATGTTTTGCCTGTACACGGAAAAAAAATGGTTATCCTAACGATATTTCGGTTGTTCCTACCATTTTTTCTGGTACTATATGTGACAACTCTACAAATAGTTAACTCTACTATACACTTCTTGTAAAAACATAATAGTATAGACAACTATGTGTGTAGTATTTACAACAATGTGTATAGTACGCATTACGATTCAAATTGTATCCCTTACCAAAAATATTGTTATCTCTACCATACTGTCTTGTAACGTCTACTATATAACTTTGTTCCATCTACATTGCTTTGTAGTATTTACTATATTAGATTGTAGTATTTACTATATTATTTTGTAGTGTCTACTGTTGTAATACTATTTATTGTTGCGTGTACTATAATGTTTTGTGATATTTACTCTTCATTTATTGTAAAATATTTTAAGTCAACTTTATTAATACAATTGTTTATGCTTTTCATATCAAAATATTAATTAGTAGATAATCTTCTACACGAAATAAAAATTATTTTAGCATATGCAATTATATAATATTATAAAGTCAACTTAAAATGTTTTACAATAAATGAAGAGTAAAAATTACAAAACCAGAAAACTATCAGAAAACAGATTGCTCATCATTTTGGGAAACTTAGTTCTAATAAATAAAAACATTGAAAATTATATCTAAAATATTATTAATCAGTTTTACATGTAGCACTTAACAGTATACCGAATTATTATGAAGTACTAGTTTGAATAAAATACCACATACAAAAATAAAAGTTACTATGTTTAATTAACATAGGAGATTTTTTAACAAATCTTGGTATCTTGGTATTCGCTTGGTTATCAGCACATCGGGGTCATCTGACAATAGATCTTGCACGATAATATTGCAAATTTGCCTTCTGCTATAGTTAGACAACAGTCCTTCTTCTTTGTGCAACTTCAGCAAATTTTAGCCCTGTGCAGATTTGCTTAATATGTCCAGCAGTGGCTGAAACCAAATGAAATAGATTAAACATTAAGGTACACAACAATTACCGTACCCTGGAGCTCTACACGTGAGCTGGCGTTGCTCAATGAGTGACGACTTGTGGCAGGCTTACGTATGTCCTACACAACTAAACACAAACAGAATGGTATTATTTGGGAGCAAAATGGTTTTTACAGTTGTTGACACTTTCACGTAAAATTTTAAATTAGAGGTCAGCATTCAACTAGATTGTATTGCAACGCCTACAACTTTAATTGTATTTTTGTACAAAATTATCGCACAGTTATCATTTTTTTAGTTAAATTTACTAAACAAATCATTAACATTACAATACATTGCCAACTAGATGTATTGCAACGCCTACAAAATTTGTTGTAATGCTTTACAAAAGTATTGTAATGTACACATTATTTTAGTAAAATTTACAAAAAAAAATTTATTAAAGTTAGAATACTTTTGTACAGCATTGATATAACATTAAAGAAAATATAAAAAATCAAATTAAAACAAGCGACAAGAACTAAATCCACACATCTTTTAAATAAAACCTTGTGTCTAATCATTGTCTAAAACATTTGAAGTCATTAAGCTTATTTTGATTTTGCTGCAAATGTATATTTTCTGTGATAAAAGTAGGTTTCTGCCTATTTATTTTCGGCGTCATTTGGCAAGGTGCTGGGAATGATTAGTTACTGTCCGGTAGGTAAGGGGCATTTGTTAATAGGTAAATTATATGATGCTCAGTCAGACTTCAGTTCCTATTTGTAAAAAACATTTAATAAGCCGAGCAAACACAAACTTACCTTTAAAAATTTCAATGTATTCAGATAAGTGCCACTCTGTCAGTATTTTGGCAAGTGTCCTCGTCCATTATATTTTCACAAAATCAAATTATTCACACGTAGAACGAATATACGAGCATATTATTTGTACAAAACAAAAAAATCAAGCACAAACTGCAAACTCATCGTATCAGCGCCATAATGCCGGTAGACGCGGACTCGACTAGCCGCAGGGACGCGCGGGGGGGCGGTATCCATCCCTCCCGTGCCCCACGCCCAGTTGCCTACCACACACATTGTAGCCGCTATCATCTCATTCGTTGAGAGAACGATGCATATTGTAAACACAACGATATTATTGCAACTATTACTTGTCTAATTGTTAATAAGACATTTATATAGTAACCCTTACAATGTTGCAAGTTACTAGAAATGAATATTGCCCGTTACAAACAAATTGTCACTGTTACACAAAATATACTTGGTGATACGAAAAAAATCTTAAGGCCAACAGAAAAATTGTTAGGAGAACTAATTTCCATTTACTACACATTCTGGTAGTATTGTAAAAATATTTTTTTTCCGTGAGGCAAGGCATCCATCCCCAAGACAACATACGCCGGTGCCTAAATGCTATTCGTTTCATTTCACTATATATTAATTACTTCAAGGTCTTGGTTTCCACTGTATTAAAGCAACTCACACACCAAGAAGCAATTTGGACCGATGCGTTTGAAATGGACTTCTATGAAAATCGTATTAGCCACACGCGGTGAAGCAGAATCGTGTGTCAAAATGTTTATGGATATCAAAATTCACTGTAACATATTTCTATTGCTGTAATTTTCTTAGATATCGGTGGTAGATGAATGACTGCATTTCTTTGTTGTTAAACAATCTTGCACCTTTCAAAAGGTTCAATATCCCAAGCGCAACAGAGTCATAAAAGAACACTGCCCAGTATGTTTTGATGAGGATATATAACCATACTTCGTTCATTTTGAACAAATAGGTAACAAAAACTTTTGTATTCGTCAATAAGTTCAATATTACAATGTTTCATCATTTGTACCTATATTTTATAGTAGAACTTGAAAGAAACCTGATTTATTGAAGGAAGCAATAAAACATCCGTAATTGGTTTCAAAACTTCCAACTTTGCTATGATCACGCGCTCGTGGTATCCTAAACATACTTAATGTCCAAAAGATCCATTAATCTTCGTTACAACTATAATTTCGATCAATATATAAAACTTACTTCATTCAAAATTCTACTAAGAAATTCAAGAGATAACCCTTGAAATCTTGTTTAGATAAAACGTCTTTGATACTCAAAGCCATTAGCTCATTATTAAGACAAGCGAAGAACTTAGCCCGTCATTTGAATTTAAACCTTCTTTGTGGTAAACAATTTACAGATAGTTCAGCTTTTCGCTTGAAGTACGAACACAAAGTCGGTCTGCCCGCATTGCTTTGTTATTTGGTTGAGTGCATTTCACAAGCAAGCATCAAACAGTAGAACTCGGTGTAAAGTCAGAACAATAAATAAGTAAACTAGTAATACTGAGTATGAGTACCCACGTACCTACTAATAGTTGTCTTGTAAAGTGACTAAATTTCAAATCACACCTTCATATTCTTTACTTTGACACGAAAAGAAAAATAAACCTCAGGATGGGAAATAAAAAGTTCGGCAATCCATTACAACCTTTCATAGCAGTCTGAAACATGATAAAAGAAAAATCTCGTCAAACGACAACACCACTTTCAATCTATCTGTGTACCTACCATAAAGGACTGGTGTTCCCTTCTGTGACATAATATCTATTTGGGTTTATTCTTTTGAAAACGTCCTACAAAGATAAAGATGCCTGTTGCCTTCGTTGTTAATGATGCGTGATGTTGATTACGTTCAGGAAAGAAGGGCAAAGCGTTCGTCTACAAAAACTTTGTTGCTTAAGTCATATTTTAGTTATAGTTACCACCGAAAAGCTTATAATATATTGCTAAGACTTTCCTTCGAGAATATTAGTGATATGCTCGTTTTGAATTGAACATATTTGAGTAAGCAATGAGTAAATATTTTCTTGGAATCCTTTTGCAAGAAATATGTAAAATACGAGAGACTAAAATAATGTGTCTTCTTACACGCTTTCTTTCTTTGTGCGTATCCATCATAACAGGCCATTTTTTTTCACCATAATTGCTATTACTATTTTTACTAAGTACGAAATATCTTATTTGTACAACGTTTTCAATATCACCCTTTGAAAGATTCCATATAAAAACCACTTTAGATTTTTACAGAATATTCCAGAAACAGTTTGCGCAGTTTTAAACAAACTCTGTAACTCTGAGCTGATATACAGTCCCTTTGCATAGAAGTTTTGAGGTCCGCTGCCCCTAAGGGAATCTAAGAAGTCAGGCATCGCTTTAGACGTGACCCTAGTACACGACCTAGTTTCCGGTATCAAGCGATTTATACACACTTGGATATGCAACATTTCATGCATCTAGATAGAGCTTAAGGAAAACTAGAGGATCATTTTCTAATAGATTAGTTTTTTATAACTAGCGGTTCTGTGGGTGTTCCCGTTCCCGTGAGAATACGGAAATAAAATGTTACTCAGGTTACTCATTGGTAAAAGAATTTTTAAAATCGGTTTAGTAGATAGTTTATTTGTTACAAACATACAAAAATACAAATCTTTCCTCTTTATAATATTAGTGTAGATTATTAAAACGTACGCAACGTTTAAGGATTGTATTTTGTATCTTACGATTTTATCTGAGGACGGAAAGTATTTGAGCAAATTTCTTTGTGACCTGCGGTAGTCTTAATGGTTTGACGGTTTTTGAAGTGCTATGTGTCGTTCGTCTTCATCTCCTGCAGTGTCAGAGGCTACATTTTTGACCAACTCACTAGAAAAGAGGGGCAATATTTAAAATCTTTTAAGCGCTTTTTACAAGCAATCGATTTTTAGGTGTTTTAATAATTCGTGAATTTATTGAAGCTGATAATGCTAAAGTCCCGTAACGAGAAGGTATAAATTTTAGTAACCAAAAATCTTTTACAGAATTAAATAGCGAGAGTTAAGAGTTAACCTAATCCCTAGGTAATACGAAACTAACATGTAATTTGAATTACTCGGATAAATAAGAATATAATTATCTACTATATAAAAATAAGTCGGGTTTTCCTTCCTGACGCTATAACGCTATAGCAAAGAAAATTCTTATAAGCATTGCACCCGTGCGAAGCCGGGGCGGGTCGCTAGTACATATATAAAATCATATAGCGTAGTCGTTTAATGTTTCATGGTACAGGTGTAGCGCCGGTAGTTGTATCCAAGTAGCGAGCGTCGCGGTTGCCAGGTTACCGAATTACAAATGGCGTATTTTCTGTCATGTGAATAAAATGTAATTTTCAACTTAGGTAGGAGGTAAACGCCTTTCACTTCAAAATTATATTATTCCCGGCAACCGCTCCACTCGCTATGCTGGGATACATTAAAATACTTGGCACCACATCCTCCCTCTCAAAGTAACTCAGGAACAAATAAAAAATATTACGAAAATTGTCTTTATAATTTAATCCCTATGTTGCAAACCACTGAATGTTTGTTTACATAATGTATACCTTCTCGTGATGGGGTCTTTAGTTACATTCTTCGTTGAAACGGAAAGTTCACGTCAGATGACCTCAGTGTATAGGTAGTTGTAATTTTATAACAGCTGTAAGTGGCAAGTCCCGACGTCAAATCCACCGGGATCGGATACTGGTAAGTAAGTTGAGCGAGCTTGCCTGAAACTTTTAGCTAAGTGCCTTAAATTTTAAGTCAATTTTGTGTCGGACGGTACAGTCACTCTCGAGATTTAAGTTATTTATGCTTCGATAGTTTGCGGATTATAAACAGTCTTCATTCCAAATCGACGCTCCCTGAATTGTGACCACAGAATTCTCAGAATTCTCTTTCAGTTGTTGGTGAATCTAACTCAATTCCATTATTTGGAGAATTGGGTGTACGACAGATCCAATAAAATTTATTACGACTAACCTCTCTAGAGGAACAATTATTTTCTTAGAATCACCTGCGCCCCTTTTAGTTGGAATTTGTTAAAATAAATTGAACAACTTGGTTCCGCAATTAAAGTAAATATACACCTTATACCTAGTAACTATATGCTTATTCATAACTAGCGTTCTGCGTGGTTTCTCCCGCGTATTTACCGTTCCCGTAGGAATTCGGGAATAAAATAGCCTATGCTACTCAGGGATATTCCTGACTTCCATTGGTGAAAGAATTTTTAAAATCGGTCCAGTGGTTTTTGAGTTTATTCGTAACAAAGATACAAACATATATTTCCTCTTTATAATATTTTTATAGATATACTCATCCAAGTCTATTGAAAAGCGACGTTTACAATAACAATTAATAGGATTACATATAATAATTGTGGGACCGACCGACATGATCAAACGAAACGCAGATCCTATTGAAAAAGTTGTAAAAATATTTTTCAGAACTATCTTCTAAATGCTCGTAAAGTCTTTAGAAGTGGTTATAACTTCGACTGTATATCTTTGTGCGATGAAAGTCGTTAGTGTCTCCCTAGCGAGTTGAAAAACCGGGAGTTAAGTGGCCATTAGTCTAAAACTCAAACTCCGCAATAGTCTGTCGGAGAGATCATAATCTCTCGTGATAGAGAGTCCACATAATGCCACAGTCCAAAACGTCTGGTAGGTCTAGAATGTCGATGGAATGTATTTCCAGCAACTATCTTTTAACCTCTCAAACCAAGAATCATAGACACAATTGATCTTTAATTGTTACGGTGTGTTCTTTTAAAGTATTATTTGATATTATGTAGGTACGTATAGTCAAATATGGGCAAAGACGCGTGGGGGCAGATCGACATAAACGTGATCGAGATCGTCAGAACTGGACGAAATTGAATTCGAATTGAACCACATGGAAAGCACCGGCTTTCAAATAAAAAAAAAATCGTCCAAGTCGGTTCACCCAGTCAAAAGTTCTGAGGTAACAAACATAAAAATCACTCCTACCTTTTTGAAGTCGTTTGAAAATAGACTATTTACTTTTTATCCCAGAACACGGAGAAGTCTCGGGCAAAAACTATTATGGAATAAAAAGGATAACTTTAATGACGATCATAGTTATCGCCACCTTACTACTAGGATATTATTTCTAGTTTCTCAGTCAATATTTTTTAATCATGAGGAATAGCTCAGCTATGGGATAATCGATGAGGATATATGATCATTCATATAACTTTCCGATATAAACAAGGTAACAAAATATTATATCTCGTGTTGGCGAAGATATTCCATTTCTGAAGGTAAGTACCTAAGTTTCACAAGTTTATTTTTCGGATCCCTAAGCATGACAGTTGGCAACCCTATCGCCGGATCAGGTGCTCTTACATTATGTCTCAGAAATAATTCTGGGGCTATCGTGGAGGAACCCTTCTTAATGTTTTTCGTTACTATCGATGTATAGTAACAGAAAACATTAGTAAGTTTTTAATCTAAGTTAATCTCAATCTTAATACATTAGTCTTTTGATTACTGACCTATCATACTGAATGAGTCTATATACGTACGGTTTACAAACGTTGACACTCAGAATTTATTGCAGACATATTTCAAAGACAAAACTTTGTACCTACCTTGTACCTACATAGTAAATAGATATCAACTACTAACTTACTTACCTATATTAATATTAAATAAATTAAATTAATCTAATTTGCTGAGGCGCTACCTTGATTAATAATGAAACATTAATTAAATTCTAAGTTAGCTCACCTTAAAATTTTCTTAGGCTCCATCTTAATAGGAAGACGTCAAGTTATAAATTTTAATGAAGTTCCTGTTATAAGAGAACCATAATAACCGTTGACTTATTCAAAGTATAAGCGGCTTTATTTTTACTGAAGACAAATTAAATAGGACAGAGCCATTGATGCGTCAGGTTTTAATGAACGAGGTATAATTTTTTTTCGTTGATACATTATGTACATAGGCTGTACATAGCTGCGTTGCTATTATACGAAGTATTATAATATATATACATTAAAATATGTACATTATCCATTGGATGATTTACATTATCCAGAGTAAGAATTCAGTTATATGGATCATTATTGGACAGTATAAAAACTCGGCTATAAAGGTAAATATTGTGGTGAAACTCACATATGCCTGAATTAGTTCTGAAGCATATGTAAAAGTACCCCAGTCCGGCGATGGGCTCGCCACTTGTCAAAAGCACTGATGATAAGTATTGTATATTTCCAGGAACGGAATATCTTTGCCGAACTCCTTTGAAATAAGGAGTGATATTTTTTATTGTCTGAAAAGTATTTACATTGGTGACTTTGGATTACTTAAATACTAGAGTTACTGTAATATTACACACGGTTCTGCTCGCCTGGTCTTTTTCATGGCTTCCGTACCCAAAGGGTAAAATGATACCCTAATACTAAGACTCCGTCTGTCCACCAGGCTGTATCTCATGAACCGTGATAGTATACAGTAAAATTTTTTACAGATATTTCTGTTGCCGCTATAACACCAAATACTAAAAAACAGAATTAAATAAATGCTTAAGGGGGCTCCCATACAAGAAACTTGATTTTTTTGCCGTTTTTATAGATAATGGAACGGAACCCTTGAGTCCGACTCGCACTTGGCTTGTTTTCTTGAAAATGGCTAGACACATTAAAAATACAGTGAAATTAAGAACCTCTTCCTTTTTTGAAGTCGGTTAAAAAAAGAATAATCGAAGTCGATAAGCGTTATATTCAGTTACCTATTTGTCAATTTGTCTCGGAAGACTTGTAGGGTTTTCGTTATAAAAATCGGTTCACCCATTCAGAAAATTCTGAGGTAACAAACATAAAAAACGTGCAGTCGAATTGATAACCTCCTTTTTTTGAAGTCGGTTAAAAATAGTGCTAAAAAAGTAAATTGTAGTCGTAATTAATAGTTTGTCTTCTGAATACAGACTGGGTATTAACTTTTTTTCATTAGTTTAATATCAGCTGTACACTGAATTATGGTAAATAGCTCTTTAATTTGGTTGTATCACACACAACAGAGTTTTTAGGCGTGAATTATTATAAAAGTGAGTTATGATAATTAAAGTACGTTTTTTGAATATAAAGCGATTACTAACAGAGTATTTCGGAAAAGAAAACCTGTGCGTGACGGGACTAGGAAGGGACAAATAAATTAACCTGCCGACCTTTTTTATAATTACTTTTATGCAAACCTTTTGAGTGTTAAATAAAGATTTCGAGCCTAGCATTATTTAATGAATGCTTTTTCTCCGTGACGGTACAGTCTCTTGAGACATTATCCGTTCTCGTTAGCGAAGCATTTCTTGTATAGTCCATCATAAAACCCCAATTATATCTATTTGTATGAAGAAATGTTGAAACGACTCGTACTAATAAAATAAACAAATGGATTAAAAGTAATAATTTATATGTTTGGTTAATAAAAGATAAATACTGACTCCTCATGAACATCATCCCGAAAATAATCACCGAAACTAAGATTTACAAACAAACCCTATACGAGCAGATATAGATATCCGCTAAGAAAATATTTTGAGAAATTACCGCAGGAACGGGAAAAAAGGGCTCTGCGTCACAATATTACTTACTTGCTAGAGTATAGCAAAACATACTGATCTATTCTCAGCACCTTTTTAACATTTGTTTACAAAGAAATACATTCATTTGCAATAATTACAAATAAAAAATGACCTCCAAAGAGGAACCATGTGAGACAGTGTCCACTTTTTACCTGAAACCTCGACCAGACGCACTGACAGCTCTTTGAGGAGCTGCCGCGTTTCCGGCACAAATGTGTAGCCCTCATTAAGGTCGTCGTATTTGCGCCGCTTCAGGCGAGCCAGCGCCCACAGAGGTGGCATCGATGTGGGATGGGGCCAAAGTGTCGGCACATGTGGCATATCCCACACCAGCGATCTGCCATGTTTCCATGGCCCGACAGTCATACCATCAGGCCTCCCGCCACCCATTCTTTTGATGCCGTTAGGCTCAAGAATAGCCGGGATACCAGCAGTGGCGGGGGGCCTGAAGATGATGTAGTTTGATTAAGTGTACAGAAATCGGTTATAGATGTGGCCTACTTATTTGCAACCCAAACTCGGAGAAGACTAATCGATTTTTTCCTCTATCAGTGTTCTTAGCGGCTGTTGAATTTAATATAAGCCACTTTACCTTCTGATTTTAGTTGCCAAAGTAGAAGTCTTTGACTTTGTTACCGTCAATCAATACTTACCTAAAGGCTCTTCTAACAGAATCCGCTTTTCTTGTTTGCTAAACAATTGGCAAAGATAAACGTACAACGTGAAGTATCATACCTTAGCTTATTTATTTGATACCCAACCACTTATAAGTGGTATATTCATTGGAAAATTATACGAGAATTGTCAAGCTAGGAACAACCAAAAAAAACAACCATGATACGAAATGACTATGTGCGGTTGGTCCTAATGAAGAGACATATTGCACCAAAAATATACCGATTGAAAAACATTTAAATACCCAGAGTTCCGTCACTAAAACCGAAAAAAATTTAAACCATGACACCTAATTCCGAAAGGAGGGTCACTATATTTTTGTAAGAGGTTGTCTTTTTTGTGCTCACCTAATGGCATTTGGTTATCATTTAATGTTTGCTATTTGAAGATTAAGAAAGAAGAGATCCACAGCTATTTTTGTATTATGATTGTCTATCATTGATATATAAAGCGGCCTGCGTCAAATAAGATATCCTGTAGAAAAACTTAAATGGTACGGTTGACAATAAAAATAAGCGCATCTCAAATGTACCAAACGCGTCAAATGGGGCAAACTGCGGATGACGAAAACGCGACGGTTATGATTATCGCTGCGTTCGCTATCGCATAAACTGGTGCTGTGGCGGATTTGGATCATGAATTTCGCATTATCGTGGCAATGGGGTGAACGGGAATTTTAACAAACTTCAAAAAGGGGAGGTTGTCAATTCTATACCGACTTCACTAAAAATACTATGTTATTACATGATATCAATGTATGTCCTGTTGATTACCCTAATAAATAAATAAATAAATAAAATAGGTAATTAAAAATTCGTCCTAAGATTTTTTTTACACATGTCACACGGTCAACTATTTAGTCCCAAACTAGACAGAACACCGGGCAGACAAAACACAGGTCCTAAATAACTGATAAACATACAAATAAATATTATTATATATATTCCGATACCTATACCAACATGCATGATCAATTTTGTTCATTCACACAGATATTGGCCGGTTCGGGAATCGAACCCACTACCTCCGAATCAATAGTCAGGGTCAAATTTAATAGAATATTAGATTTAATAATACACAATATAAGCTAATATAAAGATAAAATGAAGTTTATAATTTCTCACCTAATAGTGTAAGGATATAGCTTATAATTTTTTTAACGAAATACAATTTCTAACGGGATCATGTTAAGAGCTACCTAGTAGAAAATCTATAGACAGGTAGAGAAGATAATTTAATTTTGTGACCTGCCTGACGCCATTCTCAGCAAGTTTTAACCGCATCGAGCGCTGTAACGCCCCCAGGGTTTATAAAACTTGATAACGTCGTTGAGTCGCTAACTTTTTCACAAACAAATAAAAACGTTTCTATATTTTTTGGCAGGTTCCATAATATTACGTTAGTTAGAAAATTATACCGTTGTGCCTAATATTTTCGTAAAATTAAAAGACAGGATAAATGGCATTCAAAAATCTGCATCAGCTTTTGAAAACTTCTAGAGCTGTCAAAACATTTTGTTTTCCTCTAGCTTTGAGACAGTTATAAATCTGAACTTTAAGAGTAGGTAACTTGTTTGAAACCTCTTGTGCATAATTTTAAAAGGATTTACTGTTTTTGTTTTGTATAGTTTGAAAACGAGTAGCTAGGTGTTGGTTTACTACTCAAAGAGCTAGGTGTACATATTCAAGTTAAAAAGAGATGTTGCTATATAATTCACAAAAAGCGGTATCTTTCCAACTGTGCTAAAGTGGAGATTCTTATGTAACAATATTTAATAAACCCCTTACTTTCAGTCAGTTCATTTATTACCTATAAATAATTTGGAATCTGGCTATAGTTCTAAATACATTACACTGCATAGCACGCAACAAGTATAAACCACAATTCGATTTTACGTAGGTCGACATAAAAAGACAATAACATAATATGATGAGTAAATAAAGCGGCGCACGTCGTCCCCCATATAATAAAACGTGGGGCAATTCAAGCTGTGTACCAAATATTCAGTTAAGGTCGGATCTACTCTGAGAAGATACAGGGAGGACGTGACCAGCAAACGCGGCATCTATTCGTACTTAGAAGTCGAGGCATAATCGTTTTGTTTCGAGAAAATAGAGAGAACAGCGTTATTGTTTTATTTTAAAACGTATCTGTGTGGAATGGAATGAGAATTGTTATTACAGGTTCCAGAGATGCTACTTGCACTCGAGTGTAATCTTGCCTGTAGTGTATTTTAGTATACCTTAAATTTTATGTGACTGCGGTATTGGCACTGTAAATCTGAACCAAATAGTAAACATTCCCATCACAAACGTTACTTTTATGTGTGCTATTCCAATTTGATACGACTTTGAGAGACCAAACAAGAATAAACATTGATTTTCACTCGAGTCTTATCATGTCACTGTCTATTACAACTTTTGGTAACATTTAGAAAGAAAACTTTCAGCTTTATCTTAGTACATTTGAGTTGCTGTCACAAGTGATATGCATTAACTTAGTAAAGGCACTTTATGTATTTATTTATATAGCATAAGTAGAGTAGATTCTACTTAGTATGTATAGGAATTTGGCACGAACTTATTAAACAGTCATTACCTAGATAGGTACCTACGGAATATGAACGCCATATGGATAGCAAGTAAGTAACAACATTTCATTGTACAACAACAATAAACATACTATTAGTTTATCAGGTTTTATCGGTTTGTTTAACATAGCACAATTATAGAAATGTAGATATAATAATATTATAACATGAGAAGATGTTACATATAGAAAAGTTTATTTAAAATACAGATTTTAGGTCGGAGACCGTCTAGTTAGAGCTTTGGGTAAGTACCGATTTGCTGGTAAAAGAAATAGAAGAGAGAGCTGTAATTCTAATTTCAAATTCAAAATTTAGAGTATATGGCCAAATGAAGAAGTTAAAAGGACAAAACGTTAATAAAATGAGAGATAAAGAAGGTCCGATAACGAGTACCTAGTTACAGTACAATGTGCGTGATACATCAGAGGGCCTAGCCGAGTGGCTTTGTAAAATGTAAACGTTAGTTGACTAAAATGAAAAATGTAAGCGTTCGACATAAAGACATACTCACTGACATGTAGTTCGTAATTGTTACTACTTATTACAATAATAACAAAATAAATCGAATGAAACTTTCGTTTATCACTTGTGGGTAAAGGCTGACTAGATAATAGTTAGGTACCACGAGATATGGCAAAGGAAGTTAGACCAAAGGCGAGCCTCATGCGATATACGGGATAAGGCTTACTACACTTTGGATACATCCGAACTAAGAATAGATAATCCTATATCTCGATCTTGCTGTTCAACGGGTTAGTGTCTAACTGTTATAAGCTGTTGACTAAATATGTAAGAGAAATTGTTTCGAAACAATAGAAAGACACTTCTCAAAATCAATATTTCTATAGTTCGAGAGCCGCGTGAATTTTGCCGTTGTTTTAATCAAGAGAATGCTCTCGCAGCTGCTCAATATCACAAATGGAACCCGGATTATTGGTATGCGATGTGCAATATCTCCCTGAGTGAGTGAGCACGCGTGTTGGTTTAATAGTGGATAGGAATACAGTGGACTCTTCTTCTTCTTATCAGTTTAATACACTTAATATATGCAAGGACTTTTGGAGAGAGCCGTCTCCACCTGGTCTTAAAAATTACTAAAACATAAACCTACTAGAAAAAAAAAAACAGAAATAAACATAACTTATTAGAAACCATTTCTCCGGGTAGGTTTTATAAACTATCTCTACATTAGCCAATAAGGGTTTTTAAAAATTCAAACACCGACGATAAAAACGGAGGAGGTTCTCAATTCGACGCGTATTTTTTTTTTTATGTAGGTATGATCACGCATAACTTTTTACAGAGTAGTCCGATTTTGATTATTCTTTTTGTACCAATAATAGTACGTGGACGAAGTTTTGAATGCGATATTTCATGGATATTTCAGATATGAAAACTTTTTGGATCAGGACTTAAACATAAGACTTAGTCTGCCTTTCCCATATCACGTAAACGCAGTACTTTGATGGCTCTCAAAATGCTCGGTACGGAGTGCGGCACGGAGTTACATTTACCATTTTGACGGGCAATTTGCCACAGTCACACATATACCAAAACCATTGTAACTTGACCTTCTAACGTAAAACATTTTATATCCCTATATCCGAATATTATCACAAAGCTAAGACGAGAAGAGGAGGTCACGATAATCATGGGCGTGGAATTCCGCGCGGTTACCGTCTTGTTAGCAAGTTTGTTTCGAATTTCCCAAATTATAAGCTCATGAAATTACAAATTCATGAGGTACAGAGTACGCCTTGTAATACACAACAAATTTCGAATGTGATTTCTATGATAAATTTTATTAAAGATCTGTAGCTGATATCACTTTAGATTTTGCATAGGTGCATACCTGAAACTGAAATACATACTTATAATTCCCACTTCTCACTGCAAAGCAATAACACAAATCATACATTTTATTTATTAAACTCGCAAATGGAACACGGTTGTCAGCAGATGATGTATGTGCTCATCAGGGGCGAGTAAAGAATCCTTTCCAGTTTCCCAGTCTCATATCAATCATTTTCACGCATCGGCTGCTATGTAAATACGTAACGTTTATGCGACAACACGCCGCATTTGCGAGATGCGTGGATTTACACCCACGGGACGGCTTTAAGTGCTCACGTTCTATTTACAAATTCTGTGTAATGCGTCCGTGGATTATATTTAATTTCACGTCTATTTTAGATCGATTCCCTATGTCATATCGAAAGTTGCTACATCGAATGTCACGACAGCGAAAACTGCGTCGATGGTTGTTGCATCTCAGGTACAATCCACATTGAAAGTTGCGGCGTCGGTTAGTTGTTATATCATGATTTTTGTCATCGAATGTCGTATCATAGATTATTTGTAATGTCTCAGTCAAAATCCAGTTTAAATAAAGATATAAAATAAAACCCAATACACAAAAACATTTCAGACAGAAATTACGCCTTATCTGAAAATAAAAAGCTACATTTTGCAATCGCGTTCTAATCAAAGGCACGGAGGGTTGTAATTAGGCTGGAAGGGGGGGATACAGTCATCAGCTGGCTGTGGAAATATAAGGTGCAACAAAGGTAGAGTAATATGACGCGAAATGATCGTACATGTATGATAGATGTGTAGGTTCGGCGATTGGTAAGAAATCGGGCCAACAAATCACCTTGGAGATATACTGAGTAATGTACTATAGGTACGTATTGTGTAGGGTACGGTTCTCTATAACATTGATATTTGGATTTTATTTATCATACGAAAGACAAGCACAATAGAAACAAAACTGACTTAAATTATATTTAGTTGAAATTTCACGAGAAATATCCGCTAAAAGCTAAGGAATTTATAATATATATCCGCACATTTCTACGGATATATGCTGTGTGAGTAATTAAACAGAGCAGACTGGAGGTACGATAACATTTCTATTTTTATCAGACCACATACACTCTTCGCATTTAAGTCACGTACACAGTTTGTTTACTCGTTTTTGTTAGTACCACCATTGGTACATTTTATTAAATACTAGGTACTATTACCTACATGATAAAGAAAATAGTAAATGTTAGCTACACTAAATATTCTAGAAAATTCTTTAGTAACAAATATGTAGAAAAAAACCTACAGTTTGTTCATTCACCCAAAGTTATTGTTTCTCGTAAAACCAGATATGGAATAATGCCTGTAGAATAAACAAAAGGCTATCTTTAAAAAAACAAAAAGAGCGGAAAATACTTAGTTTACTAGTGGGGTTAATTTTTGTGTTTTCTTTTTAATTTATGCCACTGGCTGAACCCTCTGGGCAGGTTATCTAATGCTATTAGCCGCAGTATTTCCAGTGGATTTTTCTTAAATTCTGTCTGCACTCCAAGTTTTATCATCTGATATTTTTTTATTGTCTTTGTTTCCTCTTTACTTCGCTTAGTCTTTGACTTCTTTAGCTTTTTATGATTCTTCTTTTTATTTGAATTATAAAGGCGGTATAACTTATAGAGCTCACTTGTTCCAGTCACAAAGCAATTACCGGTTTTCTAGAATCGGGCTAGGAGCTTGATTAATTAATAAGTTTGGTACTAGAAGGTTACGAGAGGTAATAACTAAATGTCGGTTGGTTAATAAGTAAAGGTTACTGGAGGCTTGTTTAGAGTTTTTTTTAAATAGTTCATCTTATAATTCTACAAAATCATTACTATTATTTATGAATAACTATACATTTCATAAAAAAAATGCCTTTCTCTCCGGTCCACAAATGGTAGCGGGTAGCCAACAATAGCAGTTCCGTGGAGGGTCCGCGTCAAGCAGGCGATCGGTCGTAAAATAATAGAAAATAGGCAGAAGGATGATGATTCAATTTTTGGGGCATTTCCATATTAACCTCTCAAACCAAGAATTATAGACACAATTGATTTTTAATTGTTACGGTGCTCATTGGAACCGCGCGGTGTTTGACTAAGTATTATTTGTTGCATGTTCTGTTCTTATCAAGCTCTTAATTTAATATGAATGCACTTACTTGACGTTTCTTCTTACGTGTTTATGACCTTATAATTTATAATCGAGGGAATTAAAATTTTTTCAATTTCCCAAGTTTTATTTTAGTATAAAAAACGATTAAGTACGAGCCGGACTCACTCACTCCGAAAACTCTACTTACCACCGTGTTTCTTTTATGAATTAAAAGGAGGCCCTATTTAATTTGTATCTGTATTTACCTATCTGTTGTTTTAGTGGCAATAGAAATACACAATCTGGGAAAATTTTAACTGTCTACATATACAGATACAGCCCTCTGACAGACTGACGGACGGACGGAAAGCAGTAAGTAATAGCACCCTGTGGGTACAGAATCCTTAAAACTAACAATTTCCAATCTAACATCCAAAATGGACATTACGGATTTCAGTTTCACACCCGAAGTCAAACAATGGCCGGAGGAACGTTCAAAAAGCCATTTTCAATTAAAATGTGCCCTCGAATGTTTTGACAGACATTTCATTAACCTGGTTTCAATTGAGTTCACAAATTCCACACATTTTGCCTCGTGTCGTACTATCTAATTTAGACACGACTGGTTTCCAATTGGCTGGGTGCGAAGTAGGTGGTGGGGGAACCACGAATCGATCGCAGCGCCCATGGTGGCTAAAAAAGGAACTCGGGCGGACGAACTGTCACTTTTTACTAGAGAAATTTACGTATTCGTGCATTCTTAGTGAAAATAAATAGTTGAACATGGGTAACGAAACCTGCTGCATAATCAACTGCAAGAATAATGTCAAAAACAGAGATCACAAATTCTATAAATTTCCAAGAGGGAGTTGGAAACAAGATCAACGACTTCAATGATGTTTAGTATGGCGTTGATGTCACTGAAGTTTGTCTAATTACACTAGTTTCAATGGTGTGGCTCATTTGATTTTCACATTTTATTTCTTATACATCTTGCAAATGTTGAGCCAAAACTAACTGTTTGCCTTTTGTGGTGGTTTGTGGCAGAAAAATATATAGTGCGTTATTGTCCGGAATCCAGTTTTTATAATCAATTTGGCCATGTTGGACTGAAAATACACAAAACTCTGCATTATTATCGACAGTACTGTTATAAATAATCGTCTACAATATACATGAAACGCTCTAGTCGTTTAAATGTGTCCATTTCTTTACTTATTTCCCGTGAAGCCATGAGAAAGTCCGTGTAGGTATACTGCCTGAAATTTACTGATTGTGGCATTTTGACGGGAAATAAAAAAGGTCAACATTATTATCGACGCTATATACTTACAATATCTAACAGGACCTAAGTAAATAACGTTGTTTCATTGAAATTATTTTTTTGTTTACTTACTTTTCGTAATGACAGCCAGCCATTTGACATTTCAAAGTCCGCCCTAATTTTTACCACTAGTGGGCGCTGTCATCGCGCACCCAGCCAATAGCAAATCACCAACCTACCGTAGAGTAAATAATCCTATTACACGATGACTTGTACTAAGTAAAAAATATAGTCTAAGCTAGGAATTAACACAGAATAAAATTTAACGAACAAAAAAATAATGTTAAAAATATTTTACATTGAATAAACTATAATAAACTGATACTAACTCTTCGAATAAATCCTATATCTTTACAAGAATAATAAACTCCAAAGTGGTTCTATAACTAAACTGCTAAGTAAACAAAGCATTGCTTTTCGAAAGGTATTGGTTTGAAACATTGTTTAACTTATTTATGGGGTTGTGTTGCAGCTCGCCTGAATCGAGGAGATAGCATAAACCATAATATTTTATGCTCAATATGGGCATTTACGAATGGTAAAACGTTCATTTGATTTTGCAAAATGTTGCTGTAAAATTTGATCGAACAATTAGTAGTGCACCTTATACGAACAAGGTAAAGAGCACCTTTGTTTCTATTTTTATCAAGGTACTTACTACTTTACTCTTCCTTTTTAAGAATTTACTCACGCGAAGAACTGTCAGCAAAAACATTTTATGTTTCTTGTGTGCTCTTCGCTGTAGTAGTAGTTTTCTCTGCTACAGTTATTTCAAATGTTTTTGTCTTTTCTGTTTTGTTTCATCAAGTATATGAGTTTACCTAGGTGTTAATAACACTGGCTGGTACATATCTTGTACCTACTTATTTCTGAAACACCACACCGTACTTCAAAAAGTGACACCGTGCAAATTCGTTCGTTACTAAAACTGTAAATAGGAGTACGACGATAGCCTCTCAGTTTTTTTCATAAAAACAGTACACACTTCCCAATTATCGAGTTAGAGAGACAAATTGAAGTGTCCAAAAAAAGGGTCTGTATTTACTTAGCGCTACACTTTTTCCAAGTCAACGTTCTATCTGTCCAGGATTTTCTTCATTCTGACCCGACTCCGAAACGTGAGGGGTCAGCGACCCTTATAGCAGTTGTCCCGTACACGTCCCGTCGGCGTCACGTCCCTCTAAACAAATTGACAAGACCCTTTTAAACAAACGCATTTACGGCCTGCACGTTATTTAGGGTTGTTCAGTCCCTTATCTGACGACTGAACTATCTAACTATCCTATTCAGCCTTTAGGTTTTATTGTCAAGCTGGGGTTGGCGGTTGGCTAAGTGATACTAGGGGCTTGCTGTACCTACAATCTATATCTCTACTCCCTATTAATAAAGTAAATGCGAAAGTAACTCCCTCTGTATGTTATAAACAAACTCTCTAAACAGCTAAACTGGTAGACCGATCTTGATACAATTTTGCAAGACTACAGTAGGTATACACCTTTAGGAAGGGCATAGGGATGTTAGGTACTTTAAATATTTATAAACTATAAGGCCTCGAACCCTGGAACCTGGGTTTTGAAACCCTTTTTTTGGGGGGAAAATACAAGTTATGTCAGGATTGCACTACTAAAAACACCCCTTGCTGTTCCTAAGGTTACGAAACCCTGAGCTACAGGATCAGTCAATCAAATTTCCTAATAAAGATATAACACGGTATACCTTCAGTGGCATTGTATGTTTACACCCTGCTACCCTGATTTCATTGGCTAAGCACAATGAAAGTTGTTAAGCCATAGACGGCTTTAAATTCTGTCAGCTAGGTGCCCACTAGCTTTACTATCAATAAGTGTGACCTGTCGGTTGACCGCTCAAAGCTTTTAATTCCACCATGGCAATAAACCCATATCACAATGCTGATATTGGTTACAAAAATTACAAAATAAATGTTTTTACGGTGTCTTTAATTAAAATCTATAATTGGGTTGAATTAATATGTAAATTAATATGGTAAAAAACATTTTAAAATAAAAAATCTCTATTGCTTGAACATGTAGGTAGAATAGTTCCTAAAATACTACCTATTTATATCTCATCTATAGATAGATAGGCTAATCAAAAAATTGCTCTTCAAAATTGCTAAATGTGTCATAAACCTAAGAAAAGGAAAGTAACCGTTTAAATTTTGAAGACACGGCACTAAAACCCCTTCCAACCTTTATCTTAAGCAGTTTGCAGAAACAGCACAATGTCTCAACACAATAAAAATACAATCAAACTCTTTGGCAGCATAATTTATATTTAAAGCTTTTGGGTCGGTCGTTACTCACCTTTATAGCGGAGAAACCGTTTTAAAGAGTTAGCTACTACAATCTCGGCCTGTAAAAATGTTCTCTGAGGAATTATTTATGGCCTAACCCTAGTATAAAGTGTAAAAACTGTGATATTTATACTCAAAGTTAGGGAGTATTTTACTATCTTGTAGAACTTGTTTGTACAGTCGTATTTAAGAACACAACGGAAAAAGTTTTATGGTATCGTTGTCGACAAAATGAAAATATGATGTTAAAATTGTATGGATGTCACGAGCTTTTACGAAATCGCCTAATAGAAAATAAAGTAATAAAAACCGACCAAGTGCGAGTCACCATAGTACCATCATCTATAAAAACGGTAAAAAAAACACGTTTGTTGTATGGAAGCCTAGTAAGTATTTTGTGTTGTTTTTAGTATTTGTTGTGATAGCGGCAACATAAATACATAATTTGTGAAAATTTCAACTGTCTAGCTATCGCGGTTCTTGAGATACAGCCTGGTGACAGACACACCGACGGACAGACAGCGAAGTCTTAGTTATAGGGTCCCGTTTTTACCCTTTGGGTACCTACGGAACCCTAAAAAGAAAAGTATAAACACATGGAATTTAAAATGTAAATATATTAATATAATTAATACTCATGCTTTAACCCCGACGTGGTAAGGAGAGAGATAATATTCCTGGAAATATGCACCAGTCACCTGTGTATTTCGGACATGTAAATGGTAGCATAATGTGAGCCTAAGCATGTTCCACTCCGTTGCAATATTGCATAATAATATGCATATCCTATGCGCAAACTATAATATTGTTTTTGTATGATTTGGTTGGTTTAATGATCGGTCAGATGAATACGTCGGCAATTAGATATTTGCATTAATATAATGCGAGCACTATATTATCTCTGTAAATTAATTTCCAATTGGCCTAAAGCTCATGTTGTGTGTTAATTAGTAGCTAACCAAGAATTAAAAAAACAATAAATATACTTCATAATGGGTCCTTCAAGGAGATTTGTTAAAACCTGATATTAAATTCTAGGCACGAGGAAGCTGTGAGAGTGAAGCGTGAAATTCAATAAATGTTGTGTAACAACTCTGAGACGGCGAGGCGACTTGTTGAGTGTAACCCCCCTTGCAACTCCCACCACAAGCCCACCACCGATGGATTACTTAAACTTTCAAGTACACGTCTTCATGTATACTCTATGTGACCGTTTGTGTATTGTGAAAATTTCCAGCCAGTCAATTTTAATAAAATGTAAATGACTTCATTCCAAAAAAAGAAAGAATTTCTTCATAAAGGTGGAATGAATAGCTCATTCTTTATTTAAATTTTAAATTAATTACTCTTAATGAGAATAACTTTGTTATTATTAATTCTAAGTATAACGAAAAGATGATATTATTTGATACCGTTTAGAGATAAATTAGTACACTACACATACTAACAGTACACTTGACAAGTTCTTTGTTAATCCATGTATTTTATAAATGAGGTGCATCCAAGGTGCATCAGAAAACCACTAGGTACTTGGATTTTGATAAAACTTCATTGAGCCCCAAACAAAGAATAATTGCCTTGTTGAAATGTTTTTAATGGTTCTGTCGCGCCTTGGAACCGCACGGTGGTTGACTGAAAAAATTACAAGCGGTGGGATCGCGTGGAAGATTATAGCGCATATTTCCTTCATGTGTGAAGAAAGAGCTAAGGGTAGCTCTTCAGTGGACTGTTACGGGGTTTTCGATACTATTTTTGTCATTGTGTCACTTACCCCATATTTATTATTAGTGTACAATAATGTTACTCACTTACCTACTTAAATCTTGTCTACGTAGTATAAAACAAAGTCGCTTTCTCTGTCCCTATATCCCTATGTATGCTTAAATCTTTAAAACTATGCAACGGATTTTGATGCGGTTTTTTTTAATAGATAGAGTAGCGTGGCGTAGCGTGGGCAACGCCGCTAGGCATCCGCTAGTTCTGTATAAACACCTATCTCGCACTTGGGTACGTTCTTATACAAGTAGGTCCATTCCAAGAGCACCCACTGATTAATTTACAGAGAGCGTAGCGAGGAATTTGAGTAATTTAGCGCATAGGTACCCTCCACAAGATGTAGGTACTTAAGATGAAATACTACAGCTAGCTCAATAGCTGGAATTTGCTCGCTTAGATGTTTTACCAACGATAATTAAAGTTGGACCAGACGTGCATAGCGAAAATACAATCTTTGTGTTTAATAACCAGATAGCTTTTGGTGTAGTTTGGGGTTTATATACCTTAAGTAAATTTTAGAAGAAACAATTACCTAGGGCTTGTTAATTTTCGGCTTCGTGAAAGACAATAGCTGTTGTAAAACCATTCACTTCTTCATTTGAGTATCACATGTAGGTAAGTACATTGATGACTACCGGTTCTGTGCGATTTCACTCGCTTAGTTCCCGTGGGAATATGGGAATAAAATATATCCTCTGTTACTCATATAGATATTCTAGCTTTCCATTGATAAAATATTTTTTTAATCGGTCCAGTAGTTGTTGAGTTTATTCGTAACAAAGATACAAAAATAAAAATCTTTCCTCTTTATAATATTAGTATAGATATGTTAAAATTACAGCCAAGACATGCGATATCTATCTACCGCAGGGGCATTGGGACGAAAGAGAGCACTAAACTTATTTTTAGCTAAGTTATCTTAATTTAATATTGTACCTACCATTTTCATATTTCATTAACTAGCCTAACTGAAAGAAATAACTACCTAATCTGAAATATTTTAACATCGGCCAGTGTTGTACAACGACTAATATTAGTAATTCAGAATCTAATTAACATTGTTTTGTGTTTAAATTAAGTTTGTAATGCTACAAGCTTTTGAAACACAACAAACATAAATTTTAATATATTAGCTGTTCTGCTCGATTTCACTCGCTTAATTTCCGTTCCCGTGGGAAAATTATAGGCTATGTTACTCCCAGAAAAGTAAGTACCTAGCATTCCATTGGCAAAATATTTTTAAATCGGTTCAATAGTTTCGGAGCTTCTTCAATACAAACAAACAAAAACTCAAAACTTTCATCTTTATAATATTAAGTAGTGTACATAGAGGTCTCTAAGTAGGACATTTTTTTTCTTATTTTAAGGCAATTGCAATTGAGCCATCAGCACTAAGCATGACACGAAATTAAAGATTTTTTTTTAACTCTGCTTCAGAGTACCTATGCACAAAACTACAATAGGTTTTAATAAAACTTTATGAAAAGTCACTTGGTAATCGACAGTAAAACGATAGTGCATTTTATCGAATTTCCCATTCACGGACACTTTCCACATAATAAACTATCACTATTTTGATTCATATGCAACAAAATGAAAATTTCACAGAAAACATGACGTCCCTCTTCGGATTCGCGCCAAAAAGCCCTATACATACATACACACATACGAGACGTTGACGTAAACTCCGAAATTCTCCAAAAACCAAACTTCACGTCACGAAGCTTGTACCATAAAGCAAATAGATTAAAGTTTTAAGTAACTGACATAAACTCGCTTCCTAAACAGCAGTTTCACACTCTCGCTAAGAGGACTTATAAAACGAGCGTACCTTAAACTTCCCTTTAAATTTAAAATCCATGACGCAGCCTGTGTACTCGAAGTCTAGAAGTTCCCATTTTAAATTTCAAATTTTTCACTTACCTGACTTATCCTGGAGTTGATTATTGCTCACAGCTTCTTTGAATAGCTTGGTGTGGGGGAGGGAAAGAGAGAAATAATAGAAGTGGTGGGGCGTGTCATATCGTGTTGATCGGTGCTGGCATGGCTTGGCGGCCCGTACTATCCCGCTGCGATCTACTTTGAGGGCTTTTGTGCCTTCTATGAATTACTTCTTAGTACATCCTGTATGCTAATTTGATGGATAAGCACGATTTCGTATTGTATTTGCTTTTTCATTCAAAATTATTTCTATTGAGAAATAGTTTTCGCTACATTTCTGATTTTATCATTGTTTGTTTGCTATTATGCAATTGTCTTATTAGTAGCTCTAAGTATAGTAATCTCTTATCGGTATAGTAAAAAAATTGATACTTTGAGGAAAATTACATCGTAATTTTATAAAATGTCTTTATAAGAAAATACATTGAAATATAACCAACAATTCACAAAATCTTCAATAATAATTTTAAACCTCGCACTTTACATACCCCCTATAGTGTACTTTTTTCATCTGTCCTAAAACATCAGGAACGAAAAAAAAATCTACCATAATTTAATCAAAACGACTTTTTCTAATTCATCGTTAAATTAGCTTTACAACGGAGTCGGAGTCTTAGGTACAACAGACAGAAGGTAAATCAATATCAAGAGCATTGTCATCTAGTTCGTGTCGATAATTCTCCGAGGATATGTCGAGGGCGGCGGCGCTGGAGCGTAATTAAAAATGGCCGACCATTTCCATCGAGGAATCAGCAGTGCCGTAACTAGGCGCTACCAGAGAGCCCATGCACAGGGCGCAGACGCTGGAGGGGCGCAGAAATAACCAGACCAGGACCAAGTTGTCGGTCACGCTTAAGGTTCGATATTTACCGTATCATATAGGTGTAGACGCGCCCTACTATCAGCTGTGTAAACAACCGATAGAATAGGGAATTTCAATGTATCGAAATTAAATTGCTAGTAATCATTAATTAAAATGCTTATCCCAAACAACTCTAAAAATTCATTTCGATTTTCAATTTACAATTTCAGCAAATTTTTAACTAATTAAACATCCCAAAAAGTGATGCAATTGCGAGTACTAAAAATGATGACGTCACAAAGTCAGTAGGCAACTACTTACTTTGTGACGTCATCGTACGTCGTACTCATTTGACTTGGCAGTAAAATACTCTATTATTTATATTTCTTACAAGTATCTACAACAACCACCATACTTATATAAAAAAATAGTTTTTCAGTGATAGATTTGTTTTTATAGACATTACCCCTTTTTTCAGAGCCGGTAATGATTAGAACATTTTATAGAAGCTGGCACTGGGCACATAAAAGGCTGTTACGACACTGGGAACCAGAAACTTAATTGTAGATCTTTAAAATTTCGCGAAAAACGGTTGATTAATTAATGTTACTCCAATTTTGTATCAAAAGGATACGAACTGGGAAATTACTAGATATATTTAACACCTCTTCCTTATCAGAGGGGGTGTGTTTATGAGTGATATGATATTACGTGGTAGTTACTTAAAATAGTTAGGAATATATCGTATAGTGTTGTAAAAACATACTTAATTTGGGCAAATAACATTTCTACGAAATCGTATTTGGTTAACAAATTGTAATTTGTAGCAAGCCTCTTAATCAAAGAGCTTATTTCAACTATATGATATTTATCTGTTACCAAGGCTCTTACTTAACACAAATTGGCTTTCAACATAAAACGAGATGTACTTACTAACTTTACCAAGAAAAGTGGCTCGGCATGGCCTCGTTATAATATTTTATTAGAATTCTTTCCACCATAACGTTTTCCATCCATAAATCACGAGAGATGCGAAGCTACCAATTTTGTCGCTCTGAGGGAATGAAATCTCGGTACATAATACGTGCCTTCGTAAAAAGTGTTTGCACGTAAAAGGTACAATGTTATTTGGCCCTAAAATTAAATACGTGTCAGTGAAGGTCTACCTTCGTCTTACGTCTAATAATACAGGTCGTCTTCTGTTTTATTGATCATGATAAAGTTTTATAGAGGAAGCGTTTTTGCGCCTCACTTTGATGGTGTTCGATAAAACACACACTTTTGACGAACAGGCTGTTGTATAGTAGGTATAACATTTTCGTGTTGTTAGGGTGACAAATAACCCTCCTAAAGTCAAATGTCATCGCGTGTGATATTAATCCAGACTCTGGTACATATATGAAGTTTGATATTTTTTGTCGGTTAATACATTTACCAATCTTGGTTTAAATTTCAAATAAACTTACAAACAGACTGATATACCTCTTCTCACTTAACTAGTGTAATAGTAACATAGCCTGTATTATATGAAAGTTACCACTATTTATAATAAACTTTACACTTATAAATGAATAAAACACATTTTTACACTCCCACGCTTCCTGGCAATTCGGTTCTTTAAAACCAAATGTACGAGATGTAGTGATAGAGACATCAAAAGAAGTATGTCCGAATATAAGTACACCATTTCTTGGAAATAAATTCATTTGATATTTTGATCAGGGTTTTAAGCAAGTCATTTAAAATAATTATTTATTTCAGACATTCGTCCATCGAATACATTAATTATTTAAAAACAATTAAAGGAAAAAACAATATCTACTGTAAATAAAATAAAAATTAAATAATTTGCTACGCTACTTTTTATTTGCGCTCCAGTGGGCACTAAACCAGAGCGTCCATAAATGGGAGTAGACCACGACTAGACACATCCTGACTGACTTCAGGATGGCGTTCTGAGATAGACATATTTATGGAAATATAATTACTTAGTGCATTCAAAATATTAAAAGAAATTTTGTTTTACAAAAGTAAGTAGTCTCGAATAACGTATTTTCTCGGCGAAACGAGTTTTCCTCCGAAATGTGAATTTTATTTAAGCCAATTCACGACACGTGGCGCTGTTTTCTTAATACGAGAACTTGGCAATAGGATACTTTAAGTCTTGCTATTTATACATTATCTGAGTACAGAAACATTATGAACCTAAGTGTTTAATTTATATTCTGAAGTAAATTTGAAATATGATTATGTGATGTCACGAAGGTCCGATTTCACCAACACTGATGATGATGATTAGCTCTGAACGTTTTCGGCCATGGCACACCTTGGACACAAGCGATAAAATGGTGTATTACCGTTGTCCCCACTGACGATATTCCCATTCAGTGGGGACAACGGGAATATGTATGAAACAAACGCGTTACTACGCCCGCACACACTTTAAGTTGGTGTAGGTGAACGCGTACCATGCTCTGCGCACCGCATCGTCGTCTCGTCCTAGCCAGCCGGTGACTGTGAGGTTACCAAGCGCGGGGTGACGGCACTTTTAGCGGGAGGCAGGGAGTGGCCATACTGTATGGTAGTACTATTTATTATACTGTGGCCATGGCGGCCACTTCGACTCCTAGTCGGCTTAGCGACTAGGCCATGCCATAACTGGCCAAAGATAAACGACCGCTAAAGCAATAAAACGTAGTCACTGCTTATCATTGTGTGAACATATAATAATCAGATGTTTATATTACTTCTCATCACCACTTAACTCTTTTCCATTATATTCTTATGGTGATGAGCAATGGCACAGAATAAAGAATAGTACTAACCCAACGATAATATGGTTTTTTGCACTTTATTAGTCATTTAACAACTGTAACAACTCTTTATTGTACAGTTTTACAGCAATAAAAATATGAAATAAGTAACACAATGCTAATAAAACACGTTAATTTAAGAGAAATTACTTTTTGCTTAATATTCCCATTTAGGTATTTTTTTATATTCTATAGAAAAAGTTACAAATACGCTCCTGATAATGACTTTTGCGAGTAATGAGACCTAGCTAAATAGAGTCGTTTTCGAGACCGTGATTACAAATACATAATAAATGTTGTCATTTATCAATAGGATAAGGTTGACATAATGTTTAAGCAGAACCGTATAAACCAATAAATATAGAATCAAGATTGAAACCGTAAGCCAAGTAATGTAAGAATAACATTTTAAGTTACAGCCAAATCGTCCTCATTTTATAATCAAAGTCCTACTACGCATCAACTGGTGCTTTATGGCTAATAAAACGTAATACCTCGCAGAAAACCATTTATATGTAAAACTTGGCTGAAAAAAGTCGTTTGAACAACAAACTAAGATCTACAACCAGTGCGGATCCGGTTCGAGGGGTATACTCCAATAACATGACAATCCTGCTACAGATACCCGAAACCTAATGTCAATGGCATAGTATCAGTTTTAGAGGTGCCAAAGTAGTACAAAAGAAGCCTTGCTTAGCTTGTCTGTAAATGCTTATCCTTTTAGTATTCAATCACTTATCTCAGCAACTACCTACATGCTGCCCAACTGTAATGCAAATGAATAAGTTTTATTGTCGTAATTTTTTCGGGGCAAAACGGGTAAAAATTCATGAGTCGAGTTTTAGAATGGAGTTACTCAGGCAAGAGGGATATTATATATAGATAGGGATTTTATTTAAACATCACACACTAGCAGTTTGTGAAGCGAAATATCGGAAATAATTAAAGTTTTATAATTACAGTTTAAAAAAAAACCATTTGCGCGATCCAAATTTAATTTGAATGTGATCCAAAGATTATATTATTTTAAATCGCGGGACATATAAAGATATGTAACAAACTGGGCAGAGCCTGTACTATGGGGAGAAAACAACACAAAAAAACACCCCGACACTTAGAACAATTATGGTGCACACACCTATTGGCTTCAGATGGAAATCAAACCCGCCACCTCTGATTCCAAATGCTCAAACAAGAAGAATAGACGACGTTACTATAATAAGGATTAGGATTACGGACGGGAAATTCGAGCAATGACAGATTTCTCTGAGAATTACCTCTGCTACTTGGTAATTCAATTCATTGGAGGGGACCAATGAATTCCTGGATACATCCTTCTACAACGTCGGTCGTACATTAGGGATTTACCAAATATTCCGGTTGGAGCTGGAATGACCCAGAAGCCATCCGCCGCCAATGAATTAGCCAATAAAACCAAATTGGACCAAATAAATTTCCCGTTACTCCTGTTTTTTCGTTGCGTTACATTTTACGGGTCTGTCCGTGTTTTGAAATTGAATGGAAAAGTCGACTACATTGGGGATGCATTAAAGTCAAAAGCCAGCAGCCAGTAGGTACCTCGTAAGTTTCTTTAGAAAATATCTAATTTGACGCCGCTGTATTTAGCAATGATAGACAATCATAAGACAAAATAACTGTTGATACAATACAATACAATACCTCTTTATTGTACATCAAAAACAACACAATATGAATACCAACATTAAAGTACAATGGGTGGTCTTATCACTCTTAGCGATCTTTTCCAGACAACCTTAGGGTGGATGAAACTGAGAGATTAGAACTAGGGTAAACGGTGCACTATATATTATTGAACATACTCTTACATAACCATACATAAATAAATATATTTGTACATACATCTATGTTCTCTATGCGTGGACGGCACATTTGGGTAGCAATTTAAATTGCAAACGTTAAATGGTAACTAAATGCTATTTAACGTTCTCGGATATTCTAATTAGCAAGAGATTTGCATGGTTCGTAAAATGTCTATCGCCTCCCAATAAGAAAGAGTTGTGAGATAAAATGTATTAACAATGTGTCTATAGGTCTATTTACAATAGGAAAAAAAAAATGGAAAATATAGAAATAAAAAGCAATAAGATAGGTGTTTCAGAAGTTTATTTGGTTCATTGGACGGCGTGTGTGATGTGAAAAAAGGAAAAGCTTCTCAAAAGAAAAATCTAATAATACTTGTTTCTTTCAACCTGATCATAGCCTGCTTCTTTTTTTTGGAAATAATATTTCCTCAATAAGTGTAGACACTGACATTAGACACTAAAACTAGATAATATGTCATATAGAGCAGTCCAAACTTTCTGTTAAAAGTATTTTTGCTGTATTAACTGTTTTTGTAATGTTTGGAATCCTTCTCATTCAACTAATCAAATTTGTAAACGTAGTACATTGCTTTGTTTTCAAAACTTCAAGGAGGATCCCAAGTCATTAATATTCCGGAAGAATACCGTTACAACTGTGTTAGCTCCGTAAATTCATTTAAGGAAAATATTTACTCTGTAATCCGAAACGCAAGTTAAGGGAAGTTCGTTTTGGAAACTGATAGCTTCCCACAAAGAGGCTGCTAACTTTTATCTGTCAAATTCATATTATAAAGGTTCTCCTGTTCGATACAATAGGTTATCGTTTTCTTTGTTCTAAATACTTTGTTATAGGTTAAGGGGATCCAAAACGAAATGGCGACTCATTAAATTAATTAGTGATTTTTTATTTTCTTTCGAAAGGTAGGTGCTTATTCTATACATAAATTATTTGAATGTCAAGCATCAATTCCCTTTTTACATTGATACTTGACTGACTACAAGTGAAATAATTTTCTGTTCATCAACGACTCGTAATTTTTTATTGATTATTTTTATAAATTATAAAGACTGATAGACAACTATATTAACTCGTTGATTCAATATGCCATATCATGTCATTTAATTAACAATATCCAAGTTTTGGCTTCGTATACGACTAATCGACTAATCTTTACGTTTTATAAAACGTAAAGATTAGTCGAATAGAGCAAAATATCATGTCCGCCGTTTTGAGTAAGTTAAATTGACGCAACACTCTAAAGACGTACTCACTGACTTAGTATTATACTAAAATAATAATAATATAATGTCACGCCTTTCATCCCCGGGGAGTTAACAAGAGGTATTCCATTACTGGATATACACACATTTCACGAGATACATTGGACCCCTAAACGTTTTACTCTTCGTGCTCCACTACCGTTTTGCCATAATATGATGATCATTGCAAAGTAAGTGCAAATCATTAATTTAGCACCACAATTTGGGCAAGGAAAGCCGAAGACGTTAAGGTACCCTCCACAATATTTGTCACTCCCAGTGACAGCTTAATCTAATTCTGTTATAACCATAATGATTAAACGGGATTTTACTCGAGGCAATAGCATTGTTCAGAAGGAATACTAAATAACATGGGTACCAAATTTCGCGGGATGATGAAATAAATCAATATTGTTTTCATTTCGGTCTAATCAAATACTGGTTTAAATGAAATAAATAAATAATCCCACGCCTTATATCCCCGAGTGGGTAGGCGTTTCTTTCTGGATATAGTGGTTTAACGAATTTGTGAAATACTTATGCCTAACTTTTATTTTATGCTACTCGGGAAGCAAGTAGTCTTATGTAGATTAGTAGTAGTTTTTTTTACTTATCTGATATTATTATCAAATTTTTGTATAAATTATTGAATTTTTGTAAATTATGTGATGCTTTGGAGGAGGTATTAGTTTAACATTTTATATTGTATTTTTATTGTATTTTTAATGATATTGAAATTATTGTAAATTTTATTATATAATCTCACGCCTTTTATCCCCGAGGGGGCATGCAGAGGTATTCCATTACTGGATATACCCACATTTCACGAGATACATTGGACCCCTAAACGTGATAGGTGGTGATCCCATCGCCGGACCGTGTCTATTTACACATGTCTCAGAATTAATTCTGAGACCTGCGGGTGTCCTCACGATGTTTTCCTTCACCGTCGAGCTAGTGATAAATATGTAAGTACGTAAGTTTTTGAAAAACTCATTGGTACATGCCAGGATTCGAACCCGAGCCTCACTGATTTTCGGCCGGCTCTTTAACCGTAAGGGCTATCACTGCTCTATCTTGTAAATTTTGGGATACAAAATATCCTGCAACATATCTGTTATACTTATGTGTCCAGTGCCTACTAGGTAATATAAAAATAAAATAGATAAACAATAGTTAAAAAATCATAGCCGTAGGTAGACATCTTCTTTTAAAATATTTTATGTTTGAATAATTAAAACAAAAAGAGCGACCCTGCAATCTTTGTCGATTAATTCAGAACGTTACTTTTCTTACTTTTTGAAGGAAAATATCTCAACCGCAGCGACAACTGTTGAATTTTAATGTCCACGGCTCATCGCGAGTACTACGAACCCCGATGTTGCTTCAGAATAAAACTGAAGCTAGGAAAAAAATATAAAATAAAAACACTGTTTTCGAACGAAAACTACGATAGCTCTGGTTTTGTTGATTTGAAGTGCCTTCTTCTTTTGTCCCTGAGTCTCTGCATTATAAAAATGTAAAACTGTGTACCTATTCGTTTCTATGCTGTAATTTGTAGAAATTACTGAGGAGCTCTTACTGAAAAAAATCCTAATAGGAAGCTTTTGATCTTATTTACCAAAATAAGTTTTAATATTGAAGCAAATCGGGAAAAGAGCTTATCTGCTTTATCGGCGTTCGCAACTCATATAAACTGAAGCGAAGCAAGGGCGCGTCGTTAGTTTTGTACTTTTGATTGAAAGAAGACGTCACAGACAAATATTAGCGAAAAGAAAAAGCCTGACCTCAATTTGTCTTTTCTGCGGGAAAACGAATTTTCACCGTACGTCGTGTCTATTCTACTCCTCTATCAATCATCCTAATAGGATCAATGTGACATTCTTTTGATCTAAGTATGTTATTTCAAAATTGGAGAAATGTATTTTTTTTGGTCTGTACTAGAATGAATAGTTGAAAAACTACTACTTTATTAGTTTCTGCTAATTTCGTTTGTAGCTTCAGCTAATTAACATAATGTTATACTTGTTTTATCTGTCAATTTTGTGTTCATTTTACCAAAGGCATATATATACTCGTATATCTCTGATTGCAATGGTGAAGCTTAAATATAAAAAATATAAACAAAAGAAAAAAAATGCATACTCCTTTTCTCCGGGTAGGCCAGGTATCCGTTCCTAGAAATATCCACTTCTCGAGAGTATATTTTTGGACCCTATGTTTACCTGCACCGTCGAGATAGTGATAGATATGCAATCGTACGTAAGTCTTAGACAAAGTCAATCAAGCCCTTGCCAAATTCAATTGATTTTAATATAAAACCGGCCAAGTGCGAGTCGGACTCGCGAACGAAGGGATCCGTACCATTATCTATAAAAACGGCAAAAAACACGTTTGTTGTACGGGAACCCCCCTAGAATATTTTTTTTTGTTATATAGTATTTTTTGTTATAGCGGCAACAGAAATACATAATTTGTGAAAATTTCAACTGTCTAGCTATCGCGGTTCTTGAGATACAGCCTGGTGACAGACAGACGGACGGATAGACAGCGAAGCCTTAGTAATAAGGTCCCGTTTTTACCCTTGGTGTACGGATCCCTAAAAATTACTGTTTCTTACTGTCATAATTTATACAAATATTGATACTCTAACTTTTGGAACACTCTAAAAAAATGACCTTTCGTTGATCGTTTTTTGCGAGTTCATTAAAATTTGATAAGGCTGAAATTGCAAGGTGAAACAATTCCAGAGTGGTTCTGAAGGAGGTCCAAGTAACTAAATACATTAATTACCGTCACAACCGAGCGCTCGCCCTAATTACGTATAATTATTTCCATTGAGCCCTCGCGGTTGCTATGATTGCTCTCGGTTAATTTTATTTTGCAATTACCTATGCTTTTATTTTGTTACTTGTTATTATGTATATTAAAACACAATGTGTTAATGGTTGTTGTAAATATTTCACTTTAATTGAGCTAGTAGTAACCTGCGACTCCATCCTCTTATCGCGTCTTTTAAGAAAATGTTTTTTCATCTCATCGTCAATTTTCGGCCCGCTGCGCTAAACGAAGTTGCCGCTTTCTGCCTCCGTTGAGCAGTAAAAAAGTATACCTACCTACTCACTTCACGTGTTTGTAGACAATGAGACATTTCTTATTTTACTTCCCTTGGTATGTAATATAATATTAACTAGCGGCCCGCCCCGGCTTCGCACGGGTGGACATTTATTTTTTCAACATTTTGGGATGCACAAACTAATTTCTCCTAGCAACCCATAGTAAATTATAAAAAAAAAATAGACTTTGTATGGAGACTTTTAAAGAATATTTGTGCCAAGTTTCAAGTTGATAGACGCAAAAAACCCCTTTTCTCTAAACCAACTTCAACCCCTAATTTCACCCTTTTAGGGAATGATTTTAAAATAATACAAAAATACGTTTCTCATCATTTATTTTTAAGAGTATTTGTGATAAGTTTCAAGTTGATAGACGTAAAAAAATCACACGTTTCCATACAATCTCCAACCCCGTTTCACCCGTGAGTTTTGAAAAATCGACATATACCTACTTGTCTTGTTGTTTGTTTTGAGGAGTATTTTTACGGAGTATTTTTACAAAATTTCGAATTGATACATCCAAAAATGAAAGTATTCATGCAAACTTCAACCCCCAAGGGGATGAAACCCTTTGGAGGATGGTTTTCGATAAATCCTAGAACTAATATATCAAGTTTATTTTCAAGAATATTTGTAAAAAGTTTAAAGTTGATACACGCAGAAATCACACTATCCCATACAAACTTTATCCTCCACTTTCACCCCTTTAAGAGATGATTTTCAAAAAATCCAAAAACACGTGTCTCATCATTTATTTCCTACATAGAGGCCGGGTTTCAGGATGGTCTTAAGACTTTTGCTGCTTTTGTCGACCTGAAGGCAGCCTACGACACTGTATGGGTAGATGGTCTACTTTACAAGCTGATAGATATAGCTCCATGCAAGAAGGTCCTTAAGTTAGTAAAAAGCATGCTAGGCCCCCGCTTGATAAAGGTGATGTAAGGCGCAAAGGAAAGCAGCTTCAAAATGGTCAAAAATGGACTGCCCCAAGGCTCTGTGCTGGCCCCACTGCTCTTCAATGCTTATACGAGCGATATTCCTGCAACGAGTGCCGAAAAATTTATGTATGCCGATGATCTGGCCTTGGCGTATCAGGGTAGGAAGTTCCGGGAGGGTGAAGATGTGCTCACTAACGATCTTCATGCCCTGAGCAAGTATTATAAGAAGTGGCGACTTTGCCCAAACCCATCGAAGACAGAAGCAAGTGCCTTCCATCTTACTAACTGCTTGGCTAGAAAGGAGCTGAGTGTACTTTTTGAGGGAGAGAGGGTGCGGCATAATTTTACCCCCAAATACCTTGGCGTCACTTTGAACAGGTCGTTGACTTTTGGTGGACACCTGGAAGCCTCGGCGCAGAAGGTTAAAACCAGGGTAAACTTAATTGCGCGTCTGGCTGGTACTACGTGGGGTGCCCGTGCTGTCCTGCGGTGTTCCGCGTTGGCCTTGGTATACTCCACTGCGGAGTACTGTGCCCCGGTCTGGTACCGGAGTGCCCATACCCGCAAGTTGGATGTACAACTGAACCGAGCCATGCGCATCATCACGGGGACCTTACGTCCTACACCTACTCCCTGGCTCCCCGTGCTAGCAAACATAGCACCTCCGCATCTGAGGCGCACGCAAGCTGCGGCAGCGGAATGGGGCAAGGCGGCTAACATCCAACTCCCACACAAGTTGCCAATAACCAAAACCTTAGACCGGAGTATACCGGAGCGACTCCCCTCGCGTAAGCCTCTCTGGTCTGACCCTGCTGTCCGCCAGCCCTTTAGCATGCGGACTTCTTGGTTGGCTGATTGGGAGTCCCAGGAGTGCTCAACAGGCGGCCTCGTGTGTGACCCGTTCGTCCAGCTGCCAGGCTTCAAAGCCAGCCGTAGAATCTGGACGACGCTTAACCGCATCCGCGCGGGAGTGGCCCGCTGCAACTACTGCCTGCACAAGTGGGGCCTTAAAGAGTGGCCAGCGTGTGACTGTGGGGCACCTCAACAAACAGTTTCACACATCGTGGAGGAGTGCCCCAACCGACGTTTTCGTGGCGGCATCAAGGAGCTCAGCGAGTGTTCGGAGGCGGCTATAGACTGGCTGAAAAATTTAGATTTAGATTTATAGGCAATGCAGGACTACAAAGGCCGTACGATAATAATAATAATAATAAAAGTATTTGTGCCCAGTTTCAAGTTGATAAGACGTAAAAAATAACACGTCTCCATACAAACTCCAAATGCTACTTTCACCCCCTTAGGGGATGATTTTCGAAAATTCCTAAAACACGGGTCTCATAATTTATTTTTAAGAGTATTTGTGCCAAGTTTGAAGTTGATACACGTAAAAATCAAACACGTCTTCATACAAACTCCAACCCCCTGTTTCACCCCCTTAAGGGGTGATTTTCGAAAAATCCAGAAATACGTATCTTGTTATTTGTTTTGAGGAGTATTTTTACAAAGTTTCGAATCGATACACCCAAAAATGAAGGTTTTCCATACAAACTTCAACCCCCACTTACACCCCCTTGGAGGAAGATTTTTGAAAAATCCTAGAACTAATATCTCATAGTTTGTTTTCAGAAGCATTTGTACCAAGTTTCAAGTTGATGGACGCAAAAAATAAACTTCTTCGTATCAACTTCAACCCCTACTTTCATCCGTTTAGGGGATGATTTTCGAAAAGTCCAAAAATATGTGTTTCATAATTTATTTCTAAGAGTATTTATGTAAAGTTTGAAGTTGATAGACGTAAAAAACAACACGTCTCCATACAAACTCCACTCCCCTGTTTCACCCCCTTAGGGGATGGTTTTTGAAAAATCCGGAAATACGTGTCTTGTTCTTTGTTTTGAGGAGTATTTTTACAAAGTTTCGAATTGATACACCCAAAAATAAAGGTTTTCCATACAAACTTCATCCCCAACTTTCACCCCTTTGGAGGATGATTTTCAAAAAATCCTAGAACTAATATTTCATAGTGTGTTTTGAAGAGTATTTGTGCCAAGTTTAAAGTTGATACACGCAGAAATCACACTATCCCATACAAACTTCAACCCCCTCTTTCACCCCCTTAAGGGTTGAATTTCGTAAAATCCTTTCTTAGCGAGCATCTACACTATAAACGTAACCTACACACAAAATTTCATGTTTCTATGTTCAGCGGTTTGGGCTGGGCCTTGATTTTAAGATTTAGCTTCTCCTTTTATATATATAGATTACCTATGTCCTTCCATAATAAGCAATCTATCTCCCTGCCAAATTTCATTATGACCGTTTGGCCGTGAAAAGGTAATCTACAGATAATACTTTCGCATTTAAAATAATGATGATTAGTAGGAATGAAAATCGTGCGTAGCAGGAAGAATTTTAATAAAAGTGGTCTATACTTGACAGGCCTGTTGGATCAGTTGGTTAAGACCCTGCGTTCTGTTCGAAAGGTCGCGGGTTCGACTCCCGCTCGGCGTCAACATTTGTATATAATAACATATCTGTTGGCTTCGTGTCTGAACTGTGTCCCATAATTAATTTAATTTAACTAATAGCTATATTTGGTTGACCTAGAGCAATTCAATTTAAATTTACTTTCAGAAAATTCAAAACTTTTTTTTTATTACTGATACTCTTTTTGTGCGTGGTAATTGTACCTACCTATTAATTTCTTAAATATTAAAACAGTTTTGCAAAAAATATGGCTCCAATTTAACAATAAACAAAGCTGCGACTATAAATCTATCAGCGACCTTTCTCACGTTCATATTCGAAATAAAAAATCCCATTTACAAAAGGTGGGGTCACAATGACAAAGGTGTTCCATTTGTTTCACAAATTAATGCGGCGTGGCGCGAAACGGAAATATATGGCAAGCACACGTGGGACGGAATCGCACATTGGCTAAACACGGATAAATCAATTTAACACAACATTTGGACCTTTAATTTTGCAATAAACTTTAGCAGTTAGGGTTCTAAATATCAAAGTTGGTGTTTGGGATGAACGAAATTACAGCGGGGGACAAAATTAGGGGACGCTGAGAAGTATTTTTGAATAGTTCAGTAGTTTAGTAGGGTCATTTACAAATTCAACGGCATGTAATTGTGATTGTCAAATATATACCTACATAGATAGAGTATTAGCACAGAAAATAATAGGAAAAAATGGTTTTCAATGTAAACTTTTCGAACAGAAACTATACTTAGGCATAAAAGGTCAATTAGAAATTCTGAGAGCCCAGCCAAGTAGCTTTGTTAAACGTAAAGATTAGTAGAATATATTGAAAAGTTAAGTGTATACTTTAGCATTAGGTTGAGATAAGTATACTAAAATTGACTCAACACTAAAGAACTACAGTCACTGACACGAGAAGTTCTTAATAGTTAGTCTCGTATTACAATTAAGCGATCGCTTATAAGTGAATCGAACCTTTTCCTTTTCGCTAGGGGATAGGACGGAGGCGCTTTTTATATTTTTTAGAAGTAAATTTCTTTTTGACGTGACTACGTCTTATAATTTTGATTGAGCCGGCTGCATGCACGAAAAAGTATGACGTATGCGGCGTTACAGTGCAAGCGAGAGCGCGCAACGAGCGACAAAGAGGCACAATCCATTTCATCAGTATTTACGAAAAAGTATGACGTTGTCACGTTCAACTACCGTCAGTAAACCGACTTTACAGACAACCGTTTTTTTTTTTTTTTAGGAGATGTATGTTTGTATGGAAACATGTAAACATATTTCGAAGTGACCTATGGTATGACCGATTAAGAAATGCGAGGCGTCTTCAGATTCGTCTTCATCTCGGAGTGTCATAGGATAGAATTTTACCTGTATATACCAGAAGGAAGGTAATGATTAGAATCTTTCCAGTGCCTTTTAAACTTTACACGCAGTCGTTGTTTTAAGTAAATTTTAATAATTAATGAAGTTACTTAAAATTATTTGTCATGAATAAGTCTATACGAGACTTGTCCTCAGCAACTTAACTACTTAGTTTTTTTTATTATTTGTCATATTTGTAAGTATTCCTAAAAATAATGAAATAAAATAAATAATAATATATTTAATTGTAAAAGCTCTTTCTTATCTATGTAGGTTCTTATTATAGGTACTTACTTCAGAACCAATTTATTTTTAGGATCACTAAAATGTGGTGAAATGTGCCTACTTTGAGTCCGTCTCATTTTATCGCGTCTCCACTAATTCATCATTAAAATTTTAGAGGTTTTCAAAAGAAAATTGTATATCAAAGCCAAAAGTTTCAAGACGAGTTTGACCCCGTTTAAGTTATCGGCTGGAAGTCGTCCAATCTTCGCCCATTGTCTTAGCTGGGAAATTCTGAAAGTGGACATGTAGGTACATAATGCTTTATACATGTCTCACTTTGAATGGACGCCAAGAAATTAACTGGTTTCAATTTGTCATCGTTTAAAAGTTTTGTAAAATCTCATGTTTTTACTTCTTTATGTACCCAAGTAATTATCTACTTAAGTGTGTGTGCAAGAATTGATTGATTTTTAATTAATTATAGTAGGTATCGAAATATACTTACTCACACCTTATCTCGAGGAATTTAGCAGATATCCTATTACTGAAACTTCTCCATCTCATCAGTGTATTTATCAGACATCGCTGGCGAAAAGGATTCATCCAGGATGGTATACCTCTGACAACCCTTCCGGTGATAAAGCGTTATCACATGTTTGTATATATTTATCAAGACTCAGACAATATCTCAATTTAAATTAATTAAGTAAGTCATTAAGCAGTAAACATCTAGAATAAGAGAAACCCATATTACTTAATGCTTCCCTGTCTCTAGCACGATTATTTTTAATCCGCATTTCTAGTTTTGAAGCAAAACTCATTTGAAGCTCGGCAAAAGTACACGGTTACTTATCCGATTTATTTTAGTGCGCATTTCCGGAATGGTTTGATTCAAAACTTTGATAGAAAAATCTTATTTTATAAAAATCCAGGGTGACTAACCGATTACCCCACTGGAGTGGTAAATCGGAACCAGCCCTATTGAACAATTACTTGAGAGCTTGTTGACCCATTTCGTGCTCGGATATTTGAATCCGGACCGCAGACGAACGGTTTTTATGCTAGTGACGTCACCGCCGAGGCTAATATTTCGCGGCAATTACACGTCGCCGTTATTAGAGACCCCAAATACAATTTTGATGGGATGCCCTGATTGGTTTAAAAGATTTATGCGGTAGGTATTTTATAATCGTTTGATTTAGTAAATCAAAAGTTCTGAGTTGATGACATACCTAAGTAACTTTTTCCCGGAACGCGGATATAGTCGCGGGGAAGGTTAGTTCCCCTATAATATATAGTTATATTATTTTCATTCCCTTCTAACTTAGTAACTTAGATACCTAATTGTAATAACCAAATTTTAAATCCGTTTTACAGTTTTCTCTCCTTCTAAGTCTACGGTTGATATAATTTGAAGTTGTTAAAAAACCATTACCTAAAATATGTACTTCGTTTGAGTGTTTACAAGTTTTAACAACATTTCACTACTAATGTACTAACAAATAAGAACAAACTTACATCACTCGAAAACGCTGTGATAAACCAGAATTTCCAATACCGAACCTAACAAATTCTCACCGCACTTCCCCAGCCGTTCGAGCTTGGTTCTAGACGTTTCCGCGCGTTTAATTTGCGTTATCGACGAATCGAGAGCCCGAATTATCCACTAAGATTTCCCCAGATGCTCCCGAGCACCTTTAATAAAGTTGCCGCGCAGCATTACTGGGGCAAAACGAGTGGAGTTCGACAACTACGCGCCATTAGGCAACAGGCGTTTAACTTATTTACAGTAGCCCAACTTTGTTTCACAGGAGGCAATATCTTTCATTTTATTCGTATTTGGAAATAAAAATGAAATAAACGGTGCAATCTTAATGCTCTCACTTGTCTTTGTTGCGGAACTTCTTTATTGCCGTGGAACGGGTTGCGATATTGAAAACAATTTGCGGAATTGCTTCTTTAGTTTCCGTTCGATGAAGATGTTAGATCGAAATGCCGATAACTACTTTAGAGTTTATTGCTAATTTATGAGCAAACTAGCAGAAATTTTGGTTCTGGCGTCCCTATAGAACTTTTTTTTATTATTATTGATGATGGGCTTACTCTTGGCCCCAGACTAGCCCTAGATCAAACAGGGCCAGGGCCTACGATGGGACGAGCTTGCCCAGAAGATGCCTGTTCACTCAATCCTTTATGTTTTCCGGAATCAAAGTAGCCTATGTTATTTCTCAAGCTGTAAACTTTCGTCTTGCTAAATTTCATCAAGTTCGATTATCTATAGAGTCTTCGTGAAAAGATATCAGACATATCCATCTTTCTCATTTATAATATTAGAAAGGCTTATAGTAATAAGTCTTCTAACACATAGTCTGTAAGATTTTAATGGCCTAACGCTACATCATTGACAAAAGATATAGAAAATTCCATTGCGATATCTTTGATATCGGTAACTATGCTTAAAGGTAAATGTTTTGGTAAACACATACTCTTATATTTCTCAAACTAATCGCTTTTCCAGGCTACCTATTTGTATATTTAGTCCTACCACAAGAGTTAACATCAATAGTGTGTAAAATATCCGAAATAAATGGGTCAGCAGGCAGATGGGTCAGCCCTCGAGACCTGCAAAACCCGTCACTACGCACTGCTACGTTTATTTTTACCCAGTCGATATACTTACGTGTGGACTTCTAAAACGGTTTTCTGGTGTTATAACATGCGAAATATTTGACCATACCGTTTTAATGGCTCTCTGGGCGATATATAGAGGCGCGGTTTGGTTCGTTTTATTGTTTGTAAATTGTCAAGTCTGCAATGCAATACAAAAATATGAGTAGAAGGCTGACATTTTCACTAACAGTCTTGTAAACAAACAAAACTACTTGGCATAGCAATATTACAACTTTGGATTTTGAGTTATCCATAAAGTTTGAACAACGAATCAAACTATGTTTAAACATTCAACCTACAATTTGGAAACTAGCAATTACAAAACTCATCGGCATTAATGACCATTAACTAGCTAGACTAATGGCCAAGTCCTGAAAACGGCAAATAAATGATATCCAATTAATGTGAAGGAAAGGCAAAATTTCGAAGGCTCTAAAACAGAATGAAGCCTTAATTAGAAGTGATTATGTCCTCAAGCGATGATAAATGACCTCTTTTGATTAAATGGAAACTCACTGGCCATTTCTATCCGGGAACGAGAAAAAATTAAATTGAATATATTTAAATATTTTATTCAGTTGGCGGGAAATGCTGCTGTTACTTTTACTGAATATTAGAGTAAATATGAAAGAAATTATGTTCAACCGTTTCTTTTCGTCTTTCCATAATTAATCATTTTTAAGCACGGACGGTGGACCTATGAACGCAGCAGAATGGGTTATTTATGTAGGTTACCTACTTAATATATAAAACGAACATATCTTTTGCATTTTTGTCATCTATGTATTCATAGAGTTATTATGAAACATTAGTTAGTTATTGAGACTACAAATTTTCTACGGGGACGGGTAGAAACGGGATCTGCGTATTGTTACTTCGGGAAGGGTAAAAAAAACCATGAAAGATCAGAGATGAGAAAGAGAAGAGAAAACAATAAGATGTGAGAAACATAATCTCGTTGCAGAACACGTAACTTTTCTAAGGTGTCTAAAGAGCGATAAACGAAAGTCAAATAATATGATGTTAAGTCAAAGTACAAATGTTGAGATTGTCAAGAACCTAAAGCTTTTGCGATTCAAAAATATGTGCATCGCCAAAGAAAAACAGACAGAAAGGAGCTTGAAATTTGAAAGTAATCGCTAATTTATAAGAATAACACAGCCTTTCCAAGTTCTGAACAAAGAGAAATATTGAATTTGTACGAACGTTGTCTGTCGAGTTTCTTTTGCCACTTTTCGTATATAAATCAATTTGTTTTATGTAATGGATTCTGAGTGTATAGACGTGTTCAGTGTTCAGTCTAAGGGCTCCATTCTTTTCACTTTAATATATACCTACCGTGAAATACGATAATTGTCCTTGATAACACTATTTGCTCTTCCTGAGTTTTATTTACACTAGGCTTTGTCGAAAGTTGGACTATTGTAGAAGAAACCAGGAAATAATATTTCGAAGTAAAAGAAGTAAAGAACTAAAATTTACGAATTTGCATTTTAGATTGGTTTGATTGTTATGAGAGGAAAAGTTTGTTAGTTTGTTTCTCTTTAAAAATCAATTTTAGCTATTTGCAGCTTATCGCTTATAAATTACTAGCGACCCGCCCCGGCTTCGCACGGGTGCAATTGATGTATTATTTACATATATACCTTCCTCTAAAATCACTATCTATTTAAAAAAATCTCATCAAAATCTGTTGCGTAAGTTTTAAAGATCTAAGCATACATATTGACAGACAGACAGCGGGAGGCGACTTTGTTTTATAATATGCAGTGATAAGGTAACTTTGTTTGTTTGTCTGTTATCCTTTTAAAGCTAAACCAGTAGACCGATCCCGATGAAATTTACAGGAAGATAGTTTATTTACGTAAGATGGGGAATGGGCAACTTTTATCCCAGAAAACAAAAAAATCCAAGTCGCGATAAAGTTCATCACATCAACCCGTAACAGCCTAATGCTGAGATAATAAAGGGTCTTTCCTCACACATGAGGAAGTATGGGCTTGCATCGGAGAACATGATAAATGATAAATACTTACTAACACTGGACACCTACAACTTGATATAAAAATAAATACTTCTTACGAACACATCTTAATAGGAATTAAATACATATAATATGTATAAACTTTAAATACACAGGGTGATTCACTACAAAATAGGCGATGTTGAATTCAAACAACCTTTTGATCCTACATTGGACACGGTTGAGGCTTCAAAGAAGACTGTCAAATTCAAAGAATTGACGTTCTTCGATAAACAACATGGTAGTTCGCAAGATTGGCAAATTAACTTCGATATTACTTAAAACTACAACTCTATAGCTAGAGTAGTATATTTACTACAAAACTTTCATAATAAACGGCACTCGGGCAACAAATACAATAATAAAATAAAACCAACTTAATATACCTACGGTACTAAGTTGATAGAGCAGCGGTAGCCCGAACGGAGAGCCGGCCGAAAATCAGTGAGGCTCGGGTTCGAATCCTGGCATGTACCAATGTGTTTTAAAAAAAACTTACGTACGAGTACATATACTTTCTCGACGGTGAAGGAAAACATCGTGACGAAACCCGCAGGTCTCAGAATTAATAATTCTGAGACATGTGTAAACAGACCCGGTCTGGCGATGGGCTCATCACCTATCACGTTTAGGGGTCCAATGTATCTCGTGAAATGTCGGTATATCCAGTAATGGAATACCTCTGCCTACTCCCTCGGGGATAAAAAAGGCGTGAGATTATATTATTTTACTAAGTTAACACAATAAACCTCCTTTTTTTCTCTGGCTCTGATACTCTTCGTAAAACCCGCCCTTGCATCGTATGGAGGTCTAGGATTTATTTAAAATTACATTTATTTACAATATTTCAATATAAAACACACGCGTAACTAGATTTGTACGTAAAAGATTTTTATTAGTATTTAACATTTGTTTTATTTACATAAACCTCTATTAGGTAACCCTAATTATTTTAGATTTTTCGTTTGGAAAACTTCCAAGATAAAGGTAACGAATGGATTTTCAGACATTTTTCATTATTTTATTCAAAAAATATGGTTTATAAAAACATGCAAAAATCATGAACATTAAAACATCACTGCAAAAATACTATAAATTGATATTCGTAGTACCAACATAATCTTAAAGGTAGACTTCCGTGGGTCGCAGCCTATCGCAGCCGCGCGCGATCGATCGCGTGCGACGGACGTGACGCGCGCGGCTGATGCGACAAGTCCATGTATGAAAATGATAGAAGCCGCACGCGTCTGTCGCTGAATTCAGAAATACATTCCTAGAGCCTGTAATGTGTATAACAATTTTTTCTAAAAATATGATTTATTTCATTCATCTCTTTCAACATTTTTGAACGAAATCTCTCATAAAATTGTATAAATTTAATTCAAATATAACTTTTTGTTTTCTACTTTGTTTTTATACATACTTACTACTATCCGTTCACTCTATGTTTAATATAATAGTGGAAACTTTACTGGTTGTATTCGTAATTACTTGTGTTAGAATAATTTGTGTTATTATAACTGTTTGTTTCCCAAATAAACAATAAATAAATAAATACATTTTCATACGTGTTGACTATTGTCGCATCAGCCGCGCGCGTCATAGTGGCATGCGATCGGTCGCGCGCGATTGCGATCGGCCGCGACCCAAGGAAGTCTACCTTAAGGGCTGCGTAATCTTCGAGCTTGAGATTAATTCCGCGGAATTCCGCGAAGATTAAGGACAGACGTGAGAAGTTGAGGCGTGCGCGGTATTACTGAGCCGCGGTCTGAGGCGTGATGGCGTGTCTGGTATATCAAAGTTAAAGCTACATACAATGTTCATTTGTAAAATTTGTTCGGGTTTGAATCCTGGCAAGGGCATTACTGACGAGTTTTGCAAGAACATACGTACCTACATATTTATATAGACTCACTAACTATAACGTTTCGGGGTCCTACGAATTAGTATACAGGTGAAATCTGGGTATTTCCAGAAATGGAATACCTCCTCGGGGATAAAAGACGAGAGATTTTTTATTGTTTTGTGGAGTTTTTTTTTTCTTTATTTATCATTTTAAAACATACAAAAAATTTTTTGATATACCTATGGCATGTATAAACGGATTAGGCGCACAATGCCACATTCGCAAAATGCCACATGACGCAAAATGCCACATTCGCCACTAAGTTTTGTAATTATTGCTAAGTAATACTGTATGGTCTAATGTTTAATTTGTAATTTGTTATTATTTCTAAGGTTGATGTTTTTGTATTTCTTTTATTTAAATGGTTTTTATAATTCTTTATCTATTAGTGTTAAGTAGCTGTAAAGTATGTGTAAAGTGAAACCATAATGTTAGTTATACTTGTCGACGGAAGGGGCCCCTGGTGCACAGAGGTTCCAGCTCTGTCTCGTTTACCTTTCGACTCCTCTCACTACACTAATGGTCACTTGCGCAATCCTTTATTTAGAGTCCTCGATGCAGACTTTGTATTATTCCGGCAAAACATAACAAACGAACCATAATAATTCTCTCTTCATCTGTCAGATGATTGACAGCCCTCCAAAAACCCTCTGGGTTGCCATTTTTCCCAATCGATTCCTGTCAATCCAATTAATTAACATAGTAACACTGAAAACGATTAGGTCTATCTTCTTATACTAGACGGCGTTGCTGCGACACGGCTCATTAGTTCTAGTTATCATAATAGATGGCGTTGCTGATTCCCCGACACGGCCATTCTGACATTCACACGTCCTCGTGTGTGTACCTGTGAACAACAAAACCAAGCACAGTATCACATCGTTCGGCTATCCTGACTCTAAGGTCAACTCAGACTACCAACTTTATATTATCACCTTTATACTATCATCGAAAGTTACCATCATTAAGTTATAATCATCAAAGCTATCATTATCATCAAAGCTATCATTATCGTCAAGGCTATCATTATCATCAAAAAACTATCATTATTATCAGTCTTAATTAGCATCGTGAAAGTTTTATCCTCTCGGCAAACATTCGCTTAATTGAATTACCAACTATAAAGAATCACTATGTTTCTTTCAAATGTTACATCAACGACACTTCAACGTTAGGTCAACCCCAACCACGGCTACCCCACAGATTAAGGTCGCTACGAATGATCCAACCACCAGCATATCAATTTTTTCGACATGGACCGGATATTCAGTCCCTTTGACTAATAAATTTTGCAAACGTGGACCGGACGTCCTGGGCCTTTGGACCAGAACAAACTTTGTAAGCGTGGACCGGGCGTACTGGGCCCCTTCGACCAGAACAAACTTTGTAAGCGTGGACCGGGCGTACTGGGCCCCTTCGACCAGCTTTCCAGAGTATGGACCGGGCGTACTGGGCCCCTTCGACCAGCTTTCCAGAGTATGGACCGGGCGTACTGGGCCCCTTCGACCAGCTTTCCAGAGTATGGACCGGGCGTACTGGGCCCCTTCGACCAAAAACAACTTCACAAGCGTGGACCGGGCGTACTAGGCCCCATCGACCAGCTAAGCAATTTTTGACAGCGGCGCGGACCGGGCGTTTGAGGCCCCTTCGACTAGCCGACTACTAACACACAAGTAATATGGAACGGATGCTAGTTTAATTCGGACCAACTTTTCTCTAATTCGGCCCTGGCTTGCTAATTACGTCCCTGTTATTTCACGTTAAGGCTATTGCAACTCATCTGCTAAACCGGTTTTCAGCCTATGAATTGTGCTCGCGCCAATCACCCGATCATTTTTGCACTTGACCTACATTAGTTTTTCTTCATCATTTCATTACCAAGTCTATAATAATTGCAACTGTGTGTCTTAAATAGCTAAGACGACTAATTTCAAGTTATACCAGAGTATAAAAACAGGAACAACAGTATCACACTGTTTGGCGCTATCATGAATTTTGCAGGTAGGTAGGTACCTACTCGTAAATTTAAAACAAGGTTAAGATTTTGTGCATCGACCTACAAACTCGCTTATTCTAATTCAATTTCAACACAATGAAAAGGACACGACTCACCGGATTTCAACTGTACTTCTGGAAAAAGATGTGCAAGTCACATCTTGGCGGATAGAGACTCAAATCATCACACATTGCAGCGCTGGCACGCGCGGCCTCTCTCCAATGCTACTGTGTCACAAGCGCTACTCTCGCTGTTGCCGACGAACCCGTAGCCAGACTCGTTGCCCCTCAGCCCGTAGTGAATGGGATTCGAAATATGAAGCAGAGTTTACCGAGAACACACAAAAATAAAGAAATTTAAAGTACACTGTGTTTTCATCATAATTTACCACCAGTTTTCCAAACTCAGCCCAGAATAGTGTCCTGGATCCCACTTCTGATGTCGACGGAAGGGGCCCCTGCTTGCTAAGTAGATCGGTCATTGTGAATGATACTCAGAGGTCCCCCCGCACATCAGAAGTATTCAGGATTGCCGATACGGTATCTATGTGGGCGTATCTACTCTGGGCAGGGTAGTAGGTAATAATTGAACTGGTTACACAAGAGGTACATGATCACTTTATTAAGTAAGGTCACAAAGTGAATAAGAGACAAGTCAACAGTTATGCTAGGATAATAATAATCTAGTAGGTGTTCCAATTGAATAAGCGGGTAGGTACTCATAATCCAGATAGTAGAATGGGACAGGCCCACCCCCCTCCTGGGGACATAGCCCACCACCATCCCATGGTCTCGCCGTTCCTTGACTCTGACCTAAACGTGGGATGCGCTCAGTAATCCCTCTTTACTGCTTACTTCACGCATGGCTTGATTCCCTACAAATTATAATTGTCCCCTTACCTCGCTATTGTCTCAATAAGATACAAACATTACCAAACGCAGCAATGACCCATCTCGTCTTCCACGGTGCCGCTGGTGCACAGAGGTTCCAGCTCTGTCTCGTTTACCTTTCGACTCCTCTCACTACACTAATGGTCACTTGCGCAATCCTTTATTTAGAGTCCTCGATGCAGACATTGTATTATTCCGGCAAAACATAACAAACGAACCATAATAATTCTCTCTTCATCTGTCAGATGATTGACAGCCCTCCAAAAACCCTCTGGGTTGCCATTTTTCCCAATCGATTCCTGTCAATCCAATTAATTAACATAGTAACACTGAAAACGATTAGGTCTATCTTCTTATACTAGACGGCGTTGCTGCGACACGGCTCATTAGTTCTAGTTATCATAATAGATGGCGTTGCTGATTCCCCGACATACTTATAATGGACTATAATTTGTAAATTTGAAATATAAAATATTTGTATAAAACTGTTTTGTGTGCCAAATAAATAAATAAAATCAAAATAATAGAATATACCTACATAAGCATTCAAAATTTTGAATTGGTAGGTAGCTAGGTGCACTTCCAAACCTGCATTGTCAGTTCAGTATTATGTTCAGTTCAATACTCCAAGCTTTATGGTTTGTTATTAGTTTATTACCGATGTTATTTATATACAATAGAATTGGTGACAACATGTAGGATTCAAACCCACACACTTAAATATTCTTGATATAGAAATATACGCAAAAATCTGCTATTTTATCTACTAAAAACAAGAAAGGTAATGATAAGTTTGCTGAGCTGACCAAGTCAGTTGAGTGTTGAATATGCATGGATTTATTTTATTCAGTTAATTGCTAATATTACAAATATTGTTTATGAAACTTACATAAAAACGAGGTTGTACGGTTTGCTTATGCGCCAGGAATTGTCATCAATTAATGATTATTATTATTAATCAGTTAAGAACCGCCAGTTCCAATTAGAACCGAGACACAATTAAAAATCTATTGTGTCTGTGATTCATGGTCTGAGAGGTTAAAGACACACACAGACCAGTTCCAAGAAAAACACCACCTTACAAAGAATATTCGTTAATGGTAAGTTAAGTATACAATGAAACGTTTAATAAAAATTGGTTTTATTAATAGCAAGGTGTGATTCTATTTTGCTACCGAGTGTAGTAATAACAAAACTAAAAGTCATCGAATATCTCCCAAGAGACCCCAGACCCTAAGCCTCCCGGATACCGCATTAGACGACTACTTTTAGCAATATTCCCGCCGAAAATTGCTTGTTCATCTTCCCTAGAAGCCATTGTAGTGCGTCTCCGAATTCCAGAGTGAAATGTGAGTGGATCATTCGGTGCTTCCTTCGCACCCACAGAATTAATAGACATTACATCTACAGCTGACACGCTTATACTTGCAATTCAAATATCAATTTGAGGTATGTAATCATAATTGTACACAGCTTGATATACGTAATTAAAATCATAGTTAAATTTTGCTCAAACAATGAAATTAATAATAATCAAATTACACACACGTGATGTAATCATACGTATTAGTTATTTATTGTAAAGCCGCTGTCTGCCACCGATGCTAGACGTTGCTTCTAGCTGCGGCGTACAACGTATCATAACGTACCTATGGCCGCCACGTAGGCGCACGTGCGCTACGTCGGGCATACTAGAGGGACTACTTACTATGATACCACGATAAAAAATAAAAAAAACGAGCCACGTACAGCGTTACGCTGGACGCGGCCTGTGGCGTTTTTAACAGACCACCGCCTTTTGCTTTATGTTCCAGTTTATATTTTTGTAGCAGAACTTTCGCATTACAATCCAAGGAAATATTATACATTGTTTTAAAATACGAGTAGCTGCGCAGGATAATGATAATTATCCTGTACAACTATATATAAACTGAAAGAGGGTTCCGACATAGTCCCATGTTCACACTTGACTCTGGAATTCGCATACACCAGTAATGCTGAGTCAGCAACACATATTCTTCGGGAACTACTCGTAAGATGATAAGTCACTGCGTAGTAGATTAATGTTTAATGGAATTCCATTTCGCATGGATAGTGGTATAACTGACGTGACACCGAAAATGCATGTGGTCTAATTTTGACTGGTAATTTTTACCCGACTGGAGGAGATCCAAGGACGGTATTGTTTTTGGGTGTATTTATGCAAGTATGTAAGCTACTTCTTTGGCGCCGCCTGCGGTCTAAGGATAGAGGGGATTTAAAAAAACGAGGTATCATTAGATTCGTCCGTATTAACCTCAGGACTTTTGTAACGCTTAAAATTTAAGGATGTCTTTCCCTTTTCATAGTCTTTTTTGTGTTCTATACCTGTCTGTCCTTAGTACTGGATAAGATTGACTATCTTGCTAAGTTTCAGACAAAAACGCCGTAGGTAAACATGCTTATTTTTTATAAACGATAAAGACTAGGCACAATATTTATTGAATAAAATAGTGAAATGCTACAACAGAAGTAATTTGGCGAACGGATTTCGTCATGGGTGACCGCGTTCGAGCAAAGAGCGAGCTCGCGTGGTTGCGCCGATTTGTCAAACCACTAGGAATTTTTAAAATAGGTTGTACTTTGAAGATAAAAATGGAACACTGTTTTATGATAATTTGAATAAATAAATATGGCAAGAGAAACGGAACAAATACCCTAGTTCTAATACTAACGTTGAAGGGTTGACCCTGATAAGAACAGATAGAGCATAGCCTGAAAGGTTTGATTCGCCAAACCATAGCAGCGATTAATAGTAGATTATACACCAAGGGAATAAAGCACTGTTTTATGTCACGGGCGCGACATTGAATCCTGAACGTAACGAAGGACTCCCAGTCTTACTCCCGAGCGCGGCGATGGAGTTATGATTTAATTGGAATGGAATTAAGATTGAGTCCTGAGTTTAGTGAGGGATTTAAGCGCCCAAGACAAAAACATTTTTATTCCCGAGTTATATACTCTATTTTTCTCACCTTATGCGAGACAATAAAATGCAATTACATGGTAGTAGATTATTGACGATGCCTATGGCATCTAGTTTAATAGACTATGGTGTCAAAGTACTTTCATCACTCGACATTTTCTATATTCTTTTTGAAAATAATGGATACAGCAATTTGTTTCTGCCGGCGTGACTTATTTGATTTAACAAATGAAGATCGTGCGAATCTAGTTGGCCGCGGCTTCGGTTTTCGAAAATCGAGTTCAGGCGGGTGCACCACATTTTGCTTAAAGAAATTAGAATTTATCGTCATAGCATAAGGATTATGAAAAGTGAAAATTACGTTATTGACCTAGGGTTATAATGAAATTCCATACAACATTATAACCTGGCTAAAGCCAAGGGATATAATGTCTTGCTTTCGGTGAGGTTTATATGATATATAATCCGGCTTTGTCGAGCATGTGGTGTGAAAAAATAATTATATTGAAATACCTATCGAACAAGTATCAACCCAAATGCCTAAAGAGGTAAAAATGAAGCAACATATACTTACCTAGTTTTCTATTAAAAACAAGCGGTGCTTGGCGTTGCCCATGTAGCTACCGCTTTCTCTGCTTTTGCCGAGTATAATTTTATATTGGATATAATTTATTATTTAGATATCTGAATAATAATAAAAAACAACCAGTTCCCAGGGATTTCGTTTCGTTTTTTTTTTATCCCGTCAAACCACACGATCGCGACTTCTCTTTAGTCCTCGATGGCCATAAATACATTAGAAAAAAAGAAATATCTCCGATGTTTTCGAAGTTGTGACAGCAATACGGGTTATGAATCCAGCAAATATTATACAAAAACAAGTTGGTGAATGAAAGGCACGGGTCAGCGCGCTCGCAAGCCTGCGGCTCACGCATAGTTGCACGCTCAATCGAGCGTGCAACTATGCGTGAGCCGCAGGCTTGCGAGCGCGTGTTGATTCCGAGTCGGTAATTAAAAGTTATTTATTTATATTAAAAGCAAAGTATACCTACCGTAACGAGGGATTTGTTTATTTTTAAACAGTTCATACGTTTTCATTTTAAAGGGGTTTTGCATCCATCATGCATGACTTTCCGGCTCTGTTTTTAAAATATTTACAGCAGTTGCTGCCTTTTGTTGTACCTATTAATGATTCATTCACTGAAACTTTTCGGCAGTTCCCGAAATAAAACTGGGAGGCAGAGATTTTTAAAGTAGTAAAACATTGAAAAAAGAAATTTTAGGCAATCATGATTGATCGCTATTTAACTTCGAACTGAAAATAAAAAATGGTTAGTTTTGTTTTTCTTTGACGACGATTCTTCCTCGAAAGTTTTAGAAAAAGCCGCAAAAGTAAAATAAAGAAATCAGTCAGTCTGTAAAATAAAATACTTACCTAAAAAACTTTGTTTTATCAAGTTCTTATATTGTGATTGCTTTCTTACAATAATGTCAGTTCTATAGTAAATTTCCTTCAATTCTTCAGCTTAATGCTAAACTAACTTCAACATTTCTCAAGAAAAGCATCATAAAAAGATTGTTAAAAGTTCGTAAAATTCCGGTCCAATGGAGGCAAGTGGCTATACAATCAAGTTCCGCGCTATTTTGGCCGGAATAGCTATTTTTCCAACTATTTCCCGAGATAATATTGTGAGTTATGTCATTTTATCGGGCGAGCGATTACGATTATTCGCTGAAAGTGGATGTTAATCTTCTGGATAAACATTACTTCCTAGTATACGCTTTGATTCATAGTCGCGTTCTAGAAATGTCTATATGGTAGTTTGATGAAAAAGATAACGTATATACTGGTTCATCCAATTACTGTTTCTCACAAATTTAATACCTACAATAAAGAGTGAAATAACACTATATGTGTCGTATGAAAAGAAAACGATAGGTAACTAATTTGTGACTCGATGTCAAAATCTACCTAGTATAAAAAATGCTTTTTATTTAGAACCCTCCATATTATTGTTTATAAATAGTGTGGTTTCCAGAAAATGTGGATTGTTCCCGGTTTATGCGGGTGGGATGCTTGAGGCGCGCAATATCGCCCTGGTTGGCATTCCCATCGCAACGCGGCGACCTCTTTATTTTTAATCACCGATCTTCGGATACCTGAACACCTCTCGAACAGGACCTCGTGATAGCTACGAAAGATAAGGATAATTAATAAGTTGTTTATTTTATTAAGAAATCAATGTTTTAGTTTGAGGAAAGGCAGATTAAATGTGCTGCTTGTCTTTGTAAGATTGTGTTGTTAGGTAGGTAAAAATGTAAGTCCTGATTTGCAACGATTTAAATAGTTTTTTCTCACAGTATGTGGTAGTCTGAAAATGATATCAAAATACTTTTTATAATAATTGTCCCTATCTGTTTTAAATGTATATTATACTCTAATACCTCTATACGGGGCTACGAGTAGCGGTGTTATTTTTAAAGAATGTTGACACTTGGTAACTCTTACTTAGGTATATATATATAAGATAGTAAATTAAATACGTTTAACTTTTTACTTAGTTGAAACAAAAATATTATAGTAAGAATACGAGTAATCCATAATTCCGCATTCTTTCATGAGTTTTCGTAAATAAAAATAATGCAATTAACAAAAGAAATATGATGCCGCAAACAAAGGGCATCTCTGTTATTCACATCCTCAATCACCGAATGGTATTTGCTATAGAAACAACACTCGATCAGCGAATCTTTTCGGCAAATAAATATATGGAACCAAACCGGGGCGAGCTGACGCGCATATATAAAGGCATGTTCATACTAAAACACGCAAAGAAAAAAATATATTTAAAAAATGTATCATGTATTGTGAAGATGGTTTAGGTATCCAAGGAGATGTGTTTTTGGATTTCTTAAATATTAGACAAGAAGATGAGATTTTATTTTCAAACTGTGTTTAGTTCTACCACTGATAAATAGATCTACAGTTAGAAGAGCCTTACAAGTAAAAATATATATTCGAAAATATAAATGGTCTATATGTCATCCGAAAATTTACTTATTTACTGTTGTTTCTATAAAATTAAAAGTATTTGAAGATTTAATGTCACGGATACGGATATAGTTACCTACTTCCTATTGGGGTAGGCAGAGACAAATAGACTGCCACTTGCTACGAACCTAGCAGATCTCTCGTACTTCATCTACATCCATCAAACTACTCATGCTCGTCAGTTTCAGGTAGGTACTCTTTATATGGCCTTTCTTCGATACGTTGCCGATATAGTTCTTACTAAAAAAATTCGAAAACTGTACTGCACAGTAAAGACTGAACTGTATATCAAAATTTTAAAATGATGCTGTACCAACATACTCGTACTTTAACAACACACAACAAAATTATATAACACCATATAGTTATAGATACTAAGTTTTCCAAGTAGTATAAGATAATCTACATTATGTAGTTATCCAATTATCAAATTTTCTATTAAGAAGCTATATAATAATTTAATACTACTTAGTACAAATTTAGTAGCGTCGCTTGTGCCACAATTTGCACCCAGCCTTAGATATGTAAATGTTTATGAGATACAATGACATTACGGCCCCGGCGAATAAGCGAAAACTGCGATATTGTGGTAACACTGATTTATACGATGCGAGAATTGTCTGGAGATCCCGTACTCCTTATCATAATGGGGCACGTACATCAATACAGAAATCTGATCATGCGAAAGAATACCGACATTTTTATGTGCGAGTAAGGAATAACAAATGGCAGTGAACATAATTTTCAATAAAAGTTGGTAAATACAATTGCAGAATGGAGAAATATTTTTGAAGTATCAATTTATGAGCTGATAGCTTTTCTATTGAAATGAATAACATTGTAAAAAAATACTGTACCTTATTAGCCTTCTGAGGTACATTTGTATAGGTACATATTCAGTGGAAGTTTCAGGGTTATGGTTTTGGGAGGGTATGGCGAGGTGGTCGTCAAATATTTGACATTATAAGGTACCGAGGCGGCTTTTGGCTCCGTTAGTAGGTATGCATACTTAATAATCTGTAACTTAAAAATAAAGCTACATTCTCTGTCGGAGTTTAGATATTTTTTGGGAAGTCCCTATTTAGAAAATAAAATATATGTTGAAGATACAGATAATTATTTATACATTGTTTAAAGAATGTGTATACAGACCCGGTCCGGCGATGGGCTCACCACCTGTCACGTTTAGGGGTCCAATATATCTCGTGAAATGTGGGTATATCCAGTAATGGAATACCTCTGCCTACCCCCTCGGGGATAAAAGTCGTGAGATTATATTATATTTATATTATATTTTTGTTTAAAGAAATAACAGCTTTTTTCTACTTCTTATAAATTGTTGGAAACTATAATTTAAGGCTACAGCATAATATCGTTTCACAATATAATTAAAAGTTTTAAAACATGAAAAATTAGTCGCTCTCAACGGTTGTTTTCAAAGCATTGTCTATGCCGTCATAGTGGAATATTCACAAAGTATGATCTATACAAAAATTTCACTTCTAATATTCAAGAGGAAAACAGCAAATAGTTTCTGAAAGCAAGACATTTTGCAAGTTGCGACGGTGAGACTGAATGGAGGCAATCAGTGTTTTGCCTTCACAGGGACTGCCAAGAACTCGTTGCATCCTGATGCAAAAGTTCACTAAATGCTGCCTTATTGTGTTTCGAAATACCCACTACCTACTGAATTTTTAGCCGAGCTCTAAAAAGATATTGGTTTTATTTCATGAAATTTTTTGTGTTTTTTTTTTGCAAAATATACGTAGTTAATTCAATTTCGTTTCATAGTTTAAACAAATCGAAAATTCTTATTGATTAAAAAGGTAGGTAAGGTAAACGAAGCTATTACCGGCCCCCTTAAGCAAGTTTTGAAATTGATTATTAGAATTAAGGGTAGTGGTTGCAAACACACCAGTTTTTTTTATTTTATATTTAAATATAGATTGTATATTTTATATTTATATTTTCATTTGTTTATAAATATCATGTTTTCATTGAAAAAATAATCAAAGGATTGTTGAAGTCAATTGTTTCTATTACCGACCCACCCGAAACGCTTTGAAGCTATTACCGATTTTTATGAATCTAACACCGACCGTAAGTAAATAAAGCATACTTTTTTTCACAGAATACCTACCTACACGTTCGATTCTCAAAATAATTATTAATTTGAGTGAAATATCCCTTTCCCAAAATATCCCGTTTCGAAATGTCCCGTTTACTTTTATTTGCTTCTCATTTTTGTACTTGATTCATTACAATAATTATAGTTACTAATATAATCTTAAAATGGAGATAAACTTGACTTTTGGCGGGAATCCGAAGAGGGACGTCATGTTTTTTGTATAATTTTCATTTTGCTGTGTATTTCGGGTTTTGACTCATCATAATAGTGATAGTTTATTATGTGGCAAGTGTTTTTGAAAGTGTGCAGTGAATGGGAAATTCGATAAAATGCGAGATATGGACATTTTTGGATTGCCTCAAGAAGTCACAATGAAGTCTTCAGTAAAAATGCTATTATTTTACTGTTGATAACCAAGTTAAGGATGTAGAAAGTGTTGAAGACACTGTATTTTTGTGCATGGACTCTGAAGCAGAGCCATTTACTAAAGGTTATCATTAACTAATGACGAGGCTGCATGGCGTAATGCCTTTGCCTACCCTACAGGGGTGAAAAAAAAATTAATAGAACCAACATGAAATTCATTGTTATGTAGATTTCTTCTTCTGGTGCCCATGCTTTCCAACCTTTCCAACATTTCCAACTAATCGCAGTGAACCTCGGAATGCTTGTGGATTCTTTAAAAGATTGTTTTCACATTTGAACCTCATTAAAAATAAAGGTATTGATTTCTCGGTGGACATAAATGAAATTTTAGTAATATAAGAAAATAGACTTTAATAGAAATGGTAAATAGAATAACATTCATTAAATCAAATTGAGAACATAGGTCATGTATTGTTATCTTGCGCCCTGGAAACCTGCTGCTTGGCCAGCTAGTGCAAACCATGGTTACCATAGCCTTTCTTTCTAATTGATTAGCCTGCTTAATAGTAATTACTTCTTAAAACAATGTCAATGCTGTTACTTCACAATGCAGTTCCATATAGTGCCGTTGAAGAAAATTGGTCCTAGTGTCAATTGTGTTTGACATAGGGGATCACTGAATCACCTGAAACATAAATATTCATTATCAAAATTCAGAGACAATTTTGTAAATGTTAATAAAATAAAAACACACTGTTTTATTTTCAGCACAGATTTTTTCAAGTTGGGATAGCGGCTGGTGCTTCTACACATGAATCATGATTTTCTCCACCGTGGCTATAATACTTTATACTATTTAAGTCCGAGTCACAAACCTGAAAATAAAAGTAAAAACTATTATAAATATACAATTTACATGTTTAGAATAAAAATAATTAGACAATTTTATTTCAAAATAACTTAAACCCTTTTTTTCATTTGCCAAAAAGCCTATAATTTTTTTTCGAACTTCCCAAGTTTAGCGCAGCCGAAGGTGAGGGTTAACTGTCGGAACAAGTTGCAATGACGGTTCCGCACGTGTACTTAATAACTATTTTTAATACAGTTGCGAAAAAGTTAAGCAATTTAATAAAATAATAAAAATACAATAAACTCAACTAACATTTTTGGAAAATCGCGCCAACCGTAAAAGATTAAAAGCAGAGGTTTTTTTGTTTTCTTCACCCATTCTGGGTAGGCAAAGGGAATTATACATACAGCCAAGTCTTCAGTATATTTTTTTTATAGATATGAAATGAAAATGAAATTTAATGACATTAAATGAAATTAAACCTAACCTAACTCATTGAATCAAATCATATTGAAACATATAGTAGCTTTACTTTTAGACATTACATACCGTTAATAAAAAAATACCAATTAATTGGTTTAGAATCGGTGATAGCTTCTCTTTGTTGCAATTACCGATTCATATGGATCGTTAATTAGTGTTAAATAAAAAAATGAAGAAATCTTTTTCCGAGCCACGAAAAATAATCGATATTAATTGTAATATATGTATTTCCCCATCCGTTTTAATACCTACATTTATTGATTTAGTACTAAAGTATTAAAAAATACACCATTTTCATATAAATACAAAGACAACTCTAAGTAGTTTCTTTCATATCCCACGTCTAAATGTTTAATAATGCGTAGCAGTTTATCGCGGAAAAACAAGTTTATAATACAACATGGTGTATGTCGCTAATAGATGCTTATAATTTTAGAATACTTAAGATTGAAATAGTGTTATAAAAACTTGTTTAATTATTATAAGCATTAACGAAAAAGGGAAAAAATAAAGAATAACCTCTCATGTCATTGCCGATCCATGGGTCGGTAATGACTGCACTACTAAAATACACTGCAGCTATTGCCGTTCTATTTTAATTTCTAAAATACTTTTTAAAATCCCTTATAACACAATAATTTAGTTGCGAAATGTGAAATATACAAATAAAGGAATATGTTGAGTTATTCAGAATAAACTTAACGTAAATATTTATATATAAAATATCTTAAGCAAAAAATTTGAGTACTTACCTGAGGAAGTAAGGGTTAGTATGACACGATCGGCGCACTCGCTACGTTCACAGAAACTAACGTATTTGGTCACATTCCCGTGTACCTACGTACACTAACACCAGTGAATTAATTAGGAAACATACAAACATGTGTGTATATTATACTCTCTTTTGACTCAAATCGCTCCAAACCGATAAAAATAAGAATAAGCTGAATGGGTCGGCAATACCTGCAAATTTTCGATGGGTCGTTGATAGCTGCGTTTACCTTACTTTAAATGTGTGCTGGATTCATCATCATATCCTGTATTAAAAAAACAGCACATTTTTTTCTTTCAATAATGCAAATAAATTCCCGACGGAATATTTTGACGAGATGAAGAGCAGAGTTTTGTTTGTATTATAAAACCGTGTTATCGACAGCTTGTTTACGAGGGTTGCGGTCACAATTACTGCCCTAATATCGAACCTTGCTACCGACAGATTTGAGTTGTAAACTCCAGCTGATTTAAGATTTAATGATAATGTTATGAGCGTGGAAATGGGCCCCCCCGGGCCCATTTCCACGCTCATAACATTATCCTCATTTAATATAAAATTTTGCTTCGACGTATCTTGAACTATCAGTTTCAGTATTGAAGCGATGCTTTGTAGAAAATTAAAGTGTTGAGATCTTTTTTGTAGACAATTTTACGATCTACAAACTTTGTTTGAACCATTTTTCGGTAGCTCTCATTGTTTCAGAGATATACGCAAAAAACGCAAATTTGTGGAATAAAAAACAACGCACAAGCCGGATCGATGGGGACTTTTGACATATCATTTCTAATGACGTTTCAAGGCCTGCACTAAAATGCAGCTTGTTGGGAATTAATGCAAAACTGTAATGTCTATTTTGACTGGACTAGTAACCCTATAGGCAAAGTCCAAATCCTCAGACACAGTTTTTTTTTGTGTCAAGTGTGATAATTTGATTTTGAGTCTTTAAGTTTTAAAACATCTTATATTGGAAGGCCTGCCCCTTAGGAAAAAATATATTAAATTACGAGTTGTAATTCTAGAACTTTAGTTTGATTATTAATTTGTAGTGTATTATGTGTGTGTAGTTTTTTAACCTCTATAAGAACAACTTTATCATGTCCCAAACGCCAACGTCAGTCGAAACTCAAATATAACAGTTTAGAAATCATTTTCATACATGGGTCTGTTAGATTAAATTTTAATTAAGTTTGGAAACAAAGTTTCATTTGCACAGACAAAATCTCGGGCGAGGGAATACTTACTTTATAAAATATATTAAACTTTGTGAAGTTCGTTGCCTGAAACTGGTTCATATCGCTATCACCTTACCTTTTCACCGATAAGTCGACCTGAACTAAGCGTGGGCCAAACCTAGACACAAGCTTCAATTGGAAAAAAAAGCTCTTTACTATTACAGAGCTTTTCGCCGCGATTCACTCTTTCCGAGATAAAACTTTGTCACTTCCGGGTCCTTCCTCCTATCCTAATCCTCTATGCATAAAATCCCGTTGATCCGTTACTCCACTGCTACTAACAAACACACTTTCGCGTAATGTGAACAAAAATTGCATAGCTAATATCAAACGCCGCATACCTACCTACTATTGAAGAAGAGTTGGCGTGAAAATTTTACAGTTTTGTACTGGTTAAAGAATTTAGAATTTCTACCAGAGTAGCCAGAATCCGTGATTTACTTTGGTAGATGATTTGATTTATATAACGATGACATTATCAAGACAATCAAAAAGTAAAATATTACTTACTTTCTGATTTATATAGTCGTGTATAAATGAAGCTTAATTATGATACACCGAAGATGAAAACGAATATAGCGACACTGCACTTAATAAGTCGTCACACCGTTTAGACTAAATACATGCCTACGGCTACGCCAAAGATATTCATTAATTCATTTCATTTATTAAATAAAGATAACAATGATCTTAATTTTTGTTAGTATATTCTTAAAAATATACCCTAACATACGTACAATACACTGAATAAACATTACTCTCCTTCTGGAGATGTTCGGTAAAACAGAAACCATGATTACACGTAATATCGCGGGGAACCCGAATAGTTATCTCAGGAACCCAAATAAATTAGGCGGTACATAATCCATGTCGTCGCCGCGCCTCTATCTAAGATACCACTCATCGGTAAAGAATAATGCTGAGAATAACAAAATCTTTCGTAGTTTTTGCTTCGTCTCTTATAGATAATGTCGTGATCGACGTCGTGGCAAATCCATCAATCTGACGACAAACAATCAAGAAAGTTAATAAAGATTTTTGCCTGGAGTTCTATGTGTAGGATAGTATCAAACAATAAAATTTAAAAAAAATAATGTATACGTATTATCTCCGTAGGGTTTTTCAGAGATATTCCATTCCAGGAAATACATTTTTGTGGAACCCTTAAACGCGGCTGGTGGTGATCCCATCACCAGACCGGGTGTTGTTACACACGACTTATCAATTAAACTTTTATCTTGATATGTTAATGTAGGCTTTTTTGTCACCTCCTTTGGGTGCTTAACGATCTAAAGAAATATAGTTACTACAAGTATCACGTAGTTCTTAATAGTTAATTAAAAGCGAAAGGGAACTAAGCAAGGGAAACCTTTTGGCTGGTTCTTTTACGACCTTTGCTTGAGAATCTGACAGGTCATAAATTGCCCGACACGATCTGCTAACATACTCGTACAATTGGTTTTAGAATTGGAGTACACTTCATATTACATTGTAGAATTCACAAAACGATAGGAGTATATTGCCAATAACGTAAGAGTATAGTAGGTAGGTATATTACACACCTAGGAAAGTAAAATAAGAAAATGTCCTCGACGTCGCCTCGGTCGACAATTACATGTGATCTGAAGCTTTCTTATTTACTTCCCGAGGTGTGTATACTTTTTTTCACCTCGACGGAGGCGGAAAGCGGCAACTTTGTTATGAGCACCGGGCCTAAAGTTGCCGCTTCCCGCCCGGAGAGATGAAAACTATTTTTATCTACGGCACTACACAACTTGGCGCTTCCCTACACAATCCATTGTATTGTTTATGTCAATGATTATCTTCCGGAATGACGCGCTATTAGCTTCAAGCTGTCACAGTCATTCATTATAGAACAATTAGCCTCTCTGGCGACTGATGCATCCCCTTGTATATCTACAGACTAAGTAATTATAGGCAAAGGCAGACACGGCACTCGCGCTGTGGAATTGAACGGAAATCGAACTCTGCGGTTTGCCGTTCCTATCGCAGAGCTAAGTTGAGATAGACGCAGTCTGATTCGTTCTTACAATATAGAAGCACACAATCTTCAACAGACGGCATAACTGGATATTACTTACATTTTGATCTCTAAATGTATTGGTTATCGATATTCTACTTATTCTGTAGAGTAAAACAAGATCATCTACGAAATAAAACTGCGTTATTAGGGGTAGAGGATAATTATACTAATACTTAGGTGTATATTAATTAACTAGCAGCGCCCCGCGGTTTCACCCGCGTTGTTCCCGTCCCCGTAGCAATACGGGGATAAAATACTTCCCATTCCCGTAGGAATACGGTGATAAAATATAGCCTTTGTGTTATTCTGATGTATAAGCTATATAAATGTAAAGTTTCATCAAAATCCGTTCAGTAGTTTTTGCGTGAAAGAGGAACAAACATCCACATCTATACAAACTTTCGCGTTTATAATATTAGTAGGATAGGATATGATAAGTGCAATTCCTGAAATTAGTTTGTTAAGTTTCGACTACTTAATCGGTTTTAGCTATCTACATCTACACTGATCTAAATCTTCCAATATTAAAAAGAGGAAAGGTTTATTCTTGTATTTTTGTATGTTTGTAACGAATAAACTCTAAGGCTACTGGACCGATTTAAAACATTATTTCACCAATGGAAAGTTGCAATATCCCTGAGTAACATAGGGTATATAGTCCATGTATTCCGTCGAGAACGGGAAGTACGCGACTGAAACCGAGCAGAACCGCTAGTTTTTAATATGTGTGATTTTTTTCCGAAAAATGAATTAGCGTAACTGAATTTAGGGATACCTATGGAAACCGTAGTCTTGTTGCTCTTTATTTAAGATAGCGAGTGCCCAGCGGCGTCGCAGACGTGGATCTAGTGTATTCCCGTTCCCGTGGGAATTTCAAAAACCCCTTTATAGCGATTGCCTACGACATATGACACCTACATACCATTTTTCAAGTTGATGTTTTCGTTTGGGAGTACCTAGTAGGTATTTCTCTTTTTAACCAGTTTTTAATTGGAGTAACAGAATGTGTAAAGGATGACTGTCCTTGGTACGTGCATTCCTTCTGTTTGCATGACATTTGTATTGTCCTGTATTGGTATTTATTAGGTTTTCTTTGTAATTTCAGTTTCAACATGATCTTCTGGTAATATTTTTTCTCAGCTTCTTCATTTTGTAACAAATAAATAAATACAAATTTTTTTTTTTTTTGTTGTTTTACCCCTTACAGGGTAGGCAAAGGCATTACGCCATGCAGCCTCGTCATTAGTTAATGATATCCTTATGTAAATGGCTCTGCTTCAGAGTCCATGCACAAAAATACAGTGTCTTTAACACTTTCTACAACCCTAACGTGCCCTAACTTGGTTATCAGTAAAATGATAGCACTTTTACTGACGACTTTATTGTGACTTTTTGAGGCAATCCAAAAATGTCCATATCTCGCATTTTATCGAATTTCCCATTCACTGCACACTTTCACGGACACTTGCCACATAATAAACTATCACTATTATGAGTCAAAACCCGAAATACACAGCAAAATGAAAATTATACAAAAAACATGACGTCCCTCTTCGGATTCCCGCCAAAAAGCCAATAAATACAAATTGAACAAATATCAAAAACGTCACTAAGACAGTGTCAAAGAAAAATAAAATAGCAGTAAAGCAGAAAAGAGTATGGATATAACAATTAGCAGACCCAATTTATTAGGTTCCCAATGATCCCGTTATTCCCGTTCCCGGGGGAATTTCCAAAAATCATTTTATAGTAGTTGTCTGTATACCTACGTCTATAAGACACCTACTTACCATATTTCAAGTTTGTAAGTGTTATCGTTTCGGAGTAGTACGTATTTCTCTTTTTAACCAGTTTTTATATTTTCCCGTGGGAATGAGATATTTTCCTGGAATAAAAAGTACCCTAGATGTTGACCCGGGTAATCAGTTATCTCCATACCAAATTTCATCAAAATCCGTTCAGTAGTTTTTGAGTGATGCGTGCACAACCAGACAGACAGACAGACAGACAGACAGACAAAAATTCCAAAAATTGGTGTTTTGGTATCTATATCGATAACTATATACACTACCGTTAAAATTTTCAAAAAATATTTCATGTACAGACACGGCCCCGTTAGAGTTTTATTATATGTATAGATGTGAATGTAAACCCACTGTTAATTGTAACAATGTAAACTAACAATTGAATGATTCAAAGGCCATTTTGCTGAAATTCATGAGCTAATACTTTAAATAGTACGCTTACTCCACACTACAGGATATTACGTTAATTATCGCTTATTTCCACAATGGCATATGAACATCGGTATTAAAGGTTTTGAGACAATAATTAACACTATCATGGACAAGTTGCCCAATAAATATATTCGACAATTTGACCTCTAAAAAGGCACCCTCGATAGGTACTTCACAGATCCTTTCTGATGTGACCACGCACCTACCAGTACCTCATTTCAGCATAATAAATAAATATAAGAGTAAACTTAAGCGTATATAAAGCCTTTATTAACGCATAAAAAAACTCTCTCTTGTAACGTAAATTCACGTCCATATACGAGTACCTGCTATGATTGATTACCTACGCCGAACATCACTTAACCTTTGTGATCGTTACAAACACACCGGCAAAGTGGTGTGCACATAACAATGTGAATGGTAAACGAGTTAAGCATCGAAGGAGCTTTATTCCATTAGGTCCGGCGCCGCTCGTGCGAACTCCGCCCATTAGTGACGAGTAGCGTCATGCGGAAAACTGTCGCATACATAACAACTCAGAAACGGATCGTCACCACCTCGCTTATCTTGCTCGAGCAAGCCCCGAGGCGATGCCGCTACGATACTGATTAGTGTGTTGTACTAGAGAATTTCATGCAAAGAATACTAAACTGTTTAAGTTGAGGCGGTGCGACAGCCTTTAAGGTCGTCTCACACATGTCAACTCGCAAACGGATCAGGGGGGCGGGCGGTTCTCCGATTTAAAATACTTGAGTCGTTACTTCAGACCGAGCGGTGTTAAAGTATGACAGGTGAATAGTAGAAATGTCACCGCTACAGTGTCGTTAGTTACGTAATCGTAAGCAGGAGAACTATTATACTATACTAGCTTTTACCCGCGGCTTCGCTCGCGTTCGTTTATTTCACCCCCTTAGGGGTTGAATTTTACAAAATCCTTTCTTAGTGAATGCCTTCACTGTATAAGCTATCTATGTGTAAAATTTAAAGTCTCTAAACCCAGCGGTTTAGGCTGTGCGTTGATATATCACCCAATCAGTCACTTATCATTTTATATAAGTATATAGATTTAAATAGTAGCCCATCAGTACCGCCTCAGCTTGTGCCGTTTAGTATTTTTTGTATGAAATTCCCTTTTAAAATGCACTAATCAGCATCGTAACGGCATCGTCTCGCCTCGGGACTAGCTCGAGCAAGATAGGGGAGGCGGTGACGAGGTGTGGCAATAAGCTTAAATCCAAAGAGATTGAATCGCGTGGTTACGCACTATCAGCCAGTTCTATAGATAGTTGATAAATGTCGTCCTACCGAATTGCAACTCTATTGCATAAACCTGATCTTCTCGACTCAAGTTTAATTTAGTAAATACCCGTCTAACACCTCCATCCTCATCACTATCATCATCATTAGTGAAAATGCTCAATCTTCAAGAGTGTGTATAGCAGTTCCGTGTTTTGCGGTAATTGTACCATTAGTTACTTTAGTAGTCACCTGGTATGTCTTACCCTTAACTTCCACTCCGTAGCAAGAAGATTGTTCAAGTTTGCATAGTTATTAGTTAATGGGAAATAAGTACTGACTTGAAAGAAACTCTAATGGCGCTTCTTAGTGGTGGAGAAAACTTGTTCCGCATAAGAAATAGCTTAAATTTTAATAACGATCAGAATTGCTTTCAATGATTTTGGTCTAAAGCGTCTTGGAGATAAGTAAAAAAGAAAAGTGAAAAGACGACTTTGGAAAACCTTATAGTCATATCTATCTCCTTATAAGATGTAAGATAAAAATGAATAAGATACAGTTGCACATGAAACCTGGAAGGGTGCTGCAATTTAAAATTATAATATTAAATTATATAATAATAAATTAATTATAATATAAACGTACCTTACAGTTCTGACCACTATCTCTCTCTTTGTAAAAAATTTCATCTTCTCCCACTAGACTTAAGAAGAAAAACAGCCGATTTAGTTTACCTTCATAAAATTGTTACATCTGCAATTGATTGTCCAGACCTATTGAGTAAGCTTAAGCTCAAAATACCGGGCAGGGTGCGTCGTAAGCCTTTGTTCGCACTGCCACATGCCTCAACGAACTATAGGCAAAATAGTTTTTTATGCCGGGCCGGCCAGAACTTTAACACTCTTCTTGAAGATCATGACGTAGATCTGTTCAACACCGGGATCCCAACTTTGCGAAGATTAATTAGCAATCCGTTCTTTGCAACGAAGCCAGGTGCACTTAATGCTTAATTTTAAAAATATATTTTATCAGTTATACATAGGTAAGTTAGTGTAGCGCAAACATGAGACTCAAGCTCATTCATAGTTTTAGCATAATATAAATTTATCGGCGAGAATCTGTTATTAGCTTTTAAGAAGTTATTTAAGTTTGTTAGATTTTGTAACGTGTAGCTGATGATTCTCCTATCAAAAATAAATAAATAATAATAAAAAAAAATGTTAGAACGACTGGACACTCCAGACATTAAGGGACTGGACGTTATTTGACACTATGGGGACACTGGACATTTTGACTCACTGGACTCAGCCCTTTGAGTGTTGGTTTAATACTCAAAGACTCAGCCACAACGTGACATACGACGCTAAAACAGCTTTCTCTTTCAATACGAGAACTCAATATTTACCCGAATCTAAGAAATGATTTAACTAATATTGATCCTCTTTTGTTACAGCAGTCCGAGCATCCCCGGAGCCTCGTAGGCCGCCGATCCTGGTGGAGCCCCATCACCACCTGGAATTCACCAATACAACGGGAGCCATGCTCAGCTGCGGAACTCGAGGAGAGTATCAGGTATGATACAATTAGATATTCAAACTATCAGCAAAGCAAACAGTGAAAACTGTTATCTTCTTTTATCTCTCGCCGCAGTAGCAAATACATTGACGAGCAGTAAGTAGTCACGTAACTGACGATATTTTGTGGTGCTCTAGATTCATTACTTCATCTTTGAATCGATGGACTGCAGCCGTACCTCCTTTTTTCCTCTAATTTGACTCCTTTATTTAGCAACAATAGACTAGAATCATGAAACAAAAATGACGTTGATCTCTATTCCATATGCGTGGACGGCGCCATTTTGATTCCGAATCTAAATCGCTAACGTCAAATTGAACATTAAATGGTACCTCACCAAATGCTAAGATAATCTTTATAGTTCACTGTGTACTTAATTAAGATCTTATAAATGAGGAGGTTTGACCCACCAGTGTATAAATTTCGGACGTACAATAATATTATTATAATATTTAGTTAATTAAACATTTAAAATTACGATTTAACAATTCACATCATGTTATTTGACGCTGTCTTATATCCATAGGTTGTGTTAGATAGTAGGGCTGCTAAATGTCACACCGTTTACACTAGTCCAATAAAGATTCACTATCCACTGGATCGAAACATTGGATCAATGTAAATCAGCAAATATGAAAGTAGATTGGCATTTCCATTGACAGAATTTTCTTGATTTACATTCATAACTTTGTATACCTAATTACTTTCTGCGTCCTCTCCTGAGTGTAGTTATTTTTGTTCGAAGTTTTACCGCAATCCAATATCCTGAACTTTTCTTATTAAAGGCCTTATTGAAGTCAGTTGTAAAGTAGGTACAGTTATATTACCTACGTATAAGTGACGTTGCAGGGGTTCGTAGAATGATTAGTACTTTTGAACTTAATTAAATAACTTTACGAATCCGTCCAACTTTTTACAAATCCAAGGCTTCCTTTGGGCGTTTGTTAATCTAAATCTCTTCCCTGTGTTCTAAATCCATACCAACTAATGAAATAAGACACAGTAACAAATCGAGCCGGCGGCGGGTGGCTAAACGGAATATTTCCCAATTTGTTTCCGCCCCCGTAATTCTGTCGCGGCGGAATAAATAAACAAATCCGTTTCGGTAATACTCCCATCGTTTGTGGTGTCTAGGAATGTGACTCGTGGCGGTTTCTGCTACTGTAATTTAACGAAACGGTGTTGTTGTTTACATAGAATACCCAGCCATATACAGAGAAAAAGTATGTACTTAGGTATATCATGAAATTGTATGTGAGCTCTTGAAAATAGTTTTACCAGATTCAACGACATGTGAGAGGCATTACCATAACAAGATTGTCTCTTTGTACCTATTGATCAATTTTAGAAATAAGACGAATTTTATTGAAATTCGCTTATATAAGGCGAATAAAGAAATAAAGCTAAATAATAATTATACAAAATTCCTTTTCATTTTCACTTTCATAAAGTATTTTTAATATTCAGGAGAGGTTTCATAAAAACATACCTACCTAATTCATGTGGTTTTAAAATTACAACAGAGAAAATACGGAGAGTTTGGTATAATATAAAGATAATATAAATTAATTAAGATTCATTTCTCCAAGTCTTAGAAAGAAGATAGAAATAGTTCCAAGATCCATTTCATTTTATGCTCTACGTGTATAATAGTAGAGTTCACTTTATGACGTATCCCGGTATGAAATGATTCTAGATTTGGATCGCGTAGGTCAGATGGTGGTGACATAAAATGCCGCATTTTATTCGAGACGAATCCAAGATTCCGTCAATATATGAAAATTGTATTCTCTAAACTTGATACCTACTAGATACTCAAAGTAAGTAACAAATATATTTTACTAGCAGCGCCCCGCGGTTTCACCCGCGTAGTTCCCGTTCTCGTGTAAATACGGGGATAAAATATAGCCTATGTGTTATTCTGATGTATAAGCTATATAACTGTAAAGTTTCATCAAAATCCGTTCAGTAGTTTTTGCGTGAAAGAGAAACAAACATCCATCCATACATCCATACATCCACCCATAAAAACTTTCGCATTTATAATATTAGTAGTAGAAATAAAATCTAAAAGTCACGTCTATCTGTAGTTCCGTTTCTGCGTGAAAGAAGCCAAACAAACAGTCACACTTTCGAATTGCTAATATTACTAGGATACTTGACTAGCCAAAAAATATCTTTTAATAGTGTTTATAAGAGTATAATTAAGAATGAGAGGGAACCCTAGGAAAAGACCAAAAATAATAATTGACGAAATTGTAGCTTAGAGATGAAATCTGTTGTGAGCAAGCCTGCACGCCAATCTGATTTGGTATTCAGTATTCACAAACCCGCTCACCCAACTCAAATATAAATAAAGTTTTTCCATTCGACGGAGTTCGGCTAAAAGTTTACGAAGCAGGACCTGCGGGAAATAAAGATATGCGCCGCCCTCTGCGTCTTTCATAAATATGGGAGTGTGTTATGTGTTCATATCACTCATTAAGTAAGCTGACCTTTACTGCTGATTTGCATTTGATATACTTACACTATAGTCTATTTCACGTAGCATGGGTTCGGTGACAGTTCACATTTTTCCGTTCCGCGCCTACTACTTTCGACTAATAAAAATATTTGATAATAAAATATTAATTATTTAGGGCTGATTTTTCAATCGTTAGATAAATCTTATGTAGAGAATATATTGATGCTGTCACTGTCTGACACAATAGAAAGGAAAAGTGACAGGTGAAGTTTATTCTTTAGACTTTTAACTGACTATTGAAAATCTAAGGGCTGATTTTCAATAGTCAGTTAAAAGTTATCTAAAGAATAAACATCACCTTTAACTGACTATTGAAAATCTAAGGGCTGATTTTCAATAGTCAGTTAAAAGTTATCTATAGAATAAACATCACCTGTCACTTTTCCTTTCTATTGTGTCAGACAGTGGCAGCATCAATATATTCTCTACATAAGATTTATCTGACGATTGAAAAATCAGACCTAAATAATTAATATCTTATTATTTAATCATTGCAAAAATACAAAAAAAAAAATATTAGACGAATGCAGCATGAGTAAAAGGGGAAAATGTGAACTGTTACCGAACCCTGCTACTTGAAATAGACTATAGCTTTCTTGGTATACACGTAGATACATTATATAAATAAATATAGGGGTTTTGCGAAGATATTGAGTATTTGAAAGTAGCCACTATATTTAGAACCCCTAAACGTGCCAATTAGAGAGCCCTTAGCCGTATGTGGGTGCTGTTACCTCCGATGTTTACTTGCAGGATAAAAAAAGTAGCGTAGGTCAGTACAGGTATATACAAAATTACGTAGATATGTTGCTCTGTTACTGCATGAAAGAAGGAAAAATTATCAACAACTTATGTAAGATGATGGTTAATAATACGTTCTATTCATATGAAAGGGTACAAACATTATTTGTTTAGATAGTATTTTTTGTACCAAACTACCAGTATTTAGGTACAACGTACGTAATTGTGGTGATTAACCTACATTACCTAAGCATACCTACATGAAAATAACAATTGCATTTCCAAGAAAACATTTAATTAAGTGAAAACGCCTTGAATACGCAGGCCTATTTTATATTCGAATTAAATTAAAAACTCCGTTCATTGCCGCCCGCGAAAACTTTTCACATTCAGTGGAGTTAGATGGTATTCGGGGCAGAAACGAGTCACGGGGGACTTTTCGCCTATACCCCTTACCCCTGTACCCTGGTACCTTGTTACACCTGAGCTCGCCAAAACTCCGTGATTAATTTCATAAGTTGACATTTGGAGTTATTGAAACACTTTAAGGGCCAAAATAGACGGCTAACAGGAACATTTAGGCGCTGCGCGTAGACACTTTTGTGTTCTGTGCCAGATACAAGCTACCAGTGAATATTTTTTGAAGTGAAACTTCTTATCCCATAAACACAATACATCCCATAAACATACACTGGTAGTGATTCTGCTTAGTCTAGGCAATAAAGGTAGTGGACCCCAACATTAATTCCTCAGTCGATGAAACTTTGCAGGATTGTAGTATAGTATGAGACAATACTTGCATAAAAAAATCCAAAAAAAAAACCTAACCGAAGTTAGGTTTTTATACTAAAAAAAAATTTTTTTTTTTGTTTGATAATTTGATAATTTCTGAAAATAATGTAGCGAGACGGTTTTTATTTATGATTTTCCTACTGAAAGTCCACAGCGACTATTAAATAACATTCCAGTTAAAAAAATGGACTGAGCAATTTTCCCGTGCAAGGTACATTTACGTCTGAGTTTTGTCGTTTCTACCAGGAGATTTTTTTGGATATTTCGCATATAGCTTATTGCTGGCGAAGAAAATTTCCACTGAGCATTTTTCCCAACAAAGATATCAAATAAATAAGTATTTCAGTAAAACTACCTAACTTCGGTTAGGTTTTTTTTTTTGATTTTTTTATGCAAGTATTGTCTCATACTATACTACAATCCTGCAGTTTCATCGACTGAGGAATTAATGTTGGGGTCTTCATTCAAAAATCCGCTTCATTGCCTGGACTAGCTTTACACCAACTAAACTTATGTTAATTTAGTCCTGTCATTGTCTTACCTCAATAAAAGAAAAGGAACAGAAGATAACCTACCGAATTTAAACCGAGAGTCGGTAAATTAGCTGTATTTTAGTCGTGACTTGTTTACCTATGCAGTAAACACGTTATGAAATGCCTTAGTTGAAAGGCTAATTTTAATTTGACAGGACGTAATATCTCTAGTCTCTTTTCTTTTCTAGGAGAAAGAAAAAGACGGGAGTAAACTAAAAGAAGTTTAGTAGCTGTAAAGCAGAATCAACACCACTATTCACCTAAAAACAGAGGAGCAACATTATACTAACATTGTAATGAATATGTTAGTACAATTTATATCTTAGCCGTATGCTCATACATGATTTACAGTTCTTGTACTATGAGCACATGTTTGATGAGAAACAAGCGAAGATGTTTGTCCCGATATAGGTAAATAATATCCTAAATCTACCATATACTTATTCGTTCAAACAGTACACAACCTGTTTATGGATACATATTGTTTACCTAACAACTAACACATTGTTAATAAAACATTGTTTATTTTGAACATCGAAGACGTTGCATAGTTTTTTTAGAGTGTTATCATATTATTACAGTATTTTATAATTTTGCTTCAACTAATGTTTACTCAGTATGGCAACCCAAATACGTACCCCCCGAACTAGGGTACTCATAAAACAAATTCCAATTACTTGTAGCGAACCTTCAAAAACATACCATATTGTTTTAACGCAAGCTATATTTGCCTCAAAGTAACTTCCTCTACATTAAAATAAATTATATATTACAAAGTTTATTAATTATTACGAAGAAAAATCTTGAATACCAAAAAAGTTGCCACAACACTGGATAAAAATTCTCTGGTAAATCTTGACAAAAGAGAGAATAATTAGCATAACCCAGAACGAATCAAAATCGGTTCAGATAGAGCTGGTTTTCATTATTCTGCTTTACTTAAATTCATCGATGCAACATTAAAACAGTCATTGAATAGACTTTAGTACGTTTTGGAATGAGGAAAAGGATTCAAAGGCACACATGGGGTAGGTACTGTGAGCACTGTAAGCGTAGTAGTGTTACCGCAAACAATCGCTGAAATGCGGGTCACAGCTGGCAAAGGGAAACTGTTTACTAATGAACGCTGCGGTGCTTTTAAGAAATTGAATATCACAGTGCATTAGGAATGTGCAATTTTAATGTCGTCCTTTCATAAGTTATGATAAATATGGTCGCGCCCCATGGTTTTATTTTTAAGCTATTGCATAGCTTCTATCGCGGGCCTTGAGCGCGGGGACCGAATCCAGAAATTCGTAACGAAAAAAACCTCACGTCGGAGTGGGGAACTCCGACGGGCACGGAGGTGTGGCTTAAAGGCCGTGCATTGTCTAACGATGGACGGACGGACGGACGGACGGACGGACGGACGGACGGACGGACGGACGGACGGACGGACGGACGGACGGACGGATGGGGACGGACGGACGGACGGACGGATGGGGACGGACGGACGGACGGATGGGGACGGACGGACGGACGGATGGGATAGGACGGACGGACGGATGGGGACGGACGGATGGGGACGGACGGATGGGGACGGACGGATGGTAACGGACGGATAGGGACGGACGGAGGGACGGATGGATGGGGACGGACGGACGGACGGATGGGGACGGATGGATGGGGACGGATGGATGGGGACGGATGGGGACGGATGGATGGGGACGGACGGACGGATGGACGGACGGATGGGGACGGACGGACGGACGGACGGACGGATGGATGGATGGGGACGGACGGATGGATGGATGGGGACGGACGGACGGACGGATGGGGACGGACGGACGGACGGATGGGGACGGACGGACGGACGGACGGACGGACGGATGGACGGATGGATGGATGGATGGATGGATGAATGGATGGATGGATGAACGGACGGACGGACCCTTTCGGAACGTTCTGTCCGTTTCCCAAAACACCCTTTCCCAAAACACCCGTTCCAAAATATCAGTTTCTTTAAATGAACGTATGCCAAAAGACCCGTTTTTCATCGCATCAGTATGTCAAAACACCCGGTTCTCATAGCATCCGTATGCCAAAAGATCCGTCTCTTATGACACCCGTATTCCCAAAAGACCCGTTTCTCATCGCATCAGTATTGTTACGAGCTCTTTGTTTTTTACGTCATTTTTATGATCTTTTGTTTGAATTTTTGATACGTTTTGTTTCTGAGTGATGATGATTCCATGATGAGAATCAGTGAGGCTCGGGTGCGAATCCTGGCATGTACCCAAATATATAATATCTTTGCATGTACCAATGAGTTTTTCAAAACTTACGTACATATTAATTAATTCTGAGACCCGGTCCGGCGATGGGCTCAGCTCCTAGTTGTCCAAAAAATATTTCGTGAAAAGTGGGTATATCCAGAAATGGAATACCTCTGACTACCCCTTCGGGGATAAAAGGAGTGAGATTTTTTTTTTATTATTAAATAATTTGGGAAAAAAACGGATAATCTGGGAAACGGATGTTTTGGGAAGCGGTAGTGACGGGAACGGTCTTTTCGGGATTAGGTCTTTTTGGGAAACGGATATGAAGCCAAAACTTATCTTTTGGGAGAAGCACATTTTGGGAAACACTTATATCGGGAAACGGATTATTTGGGAAAAGGTGGTGACGGGAACGGATGTTTTGGGAACGGGTGTTTTGGGAAACGGTCAGAACGTTCCGAAAGGGGACGGACGGATGGGGACGGATGGATGGGGACGGATGGGTGGTGACGGATGGGGACGGATGGGGACGGATGGGGACGGATGGATATGGACGGACGGACGGACGGAGGGACGGATGGGGACGTATGGATGGGGACGGACGGACGGACGGACGAACGGACGGACGGATGGATGGATGGCTATTGCATAGCTTCTATCGAGGGCCTTGAGCGCGGGGACCGAATCCAGAAATTCCGTAACGAAAAAAAACCTCACGCTCCCCACTCCGACGGGCACTTGTTGATACAAAATGCTATGCAATAGCTTTACCGCGGCAGTCCCCGAGTGCCACACGTCTTTTTTTTGTTTTAGTGCTATTTCTACATTCCATAAAAGCACATGAAGGCATTTGATTGTATAGCAGTTTAACCATTCAATGTGTTTCCTTCTCGTCGACTATAACGTACTGTCGATACGCCGACCCGAATGAGACTGCAGCGATTACGTTCCTTAGACCTAATTTAAGCGGTCCACGCGCGAAAAGCCAGTAACGTAGCTTCCTTTTCTGCTTTTATCTAAGGTAGTACAAATACAAACAAAAATACTTACTTAATCAATTACTTCAAACGGAGAGTATCAATAACAGTACTTCAAAATTAATCCTGAAAGAATATAAATTAAGACAGAAAAAAGAAATGAACAAAAGAGAAAGTGGCCATTTGAAAAAACTATGTGCCAATAGTACAGAACTGTAAATAGTAAATAAAGTACAAAACACTACGTAAATCGTAATGTGATGAGTACTATCTAGTATCAGGTGAATATTGTACGACTGGCTTTTAGGATCCCTGGCCTGACCTTAATTCCATTTACTATACAGTAGGTACATTAAAAATAAACAGAAAACCTCTAAGTGGATTCCCCCCTCTGGATCGCTTAACTGATTTCCTTGTTGTCTCAATGCGGTGCTTAGAAAGAAACCTTAAAATAATTTGGCTTCCAGACTCAAAGCGCCCATCGTTTCGAGAGCAAAACGAAAAAATATGTAACTAACCTTTATAAATATATAAAACATGCTTCTTGCCTTCTAGAGAAAATTTGTGAAAAGGTCAAAATGTAAGTGTACCTACCTATCTGCTTAATGTATGTTCCTGTGCAAGGCAGGGTAATTATAAGATTTGGCAGGTAAATTTACCTAAATAAGACTTATTTGATTATTATTATTAAATATCATTTAATAATAAATTAATAAAAATCTCACGGCTTTTATCCCCGAAGGGGTAGGCAGAGGTATTCCATTTCTGGATATACCCACTTTTCACGATATATTACGACCCTAAACGTGATAGGGGTGAACCCATCGCCAGACCGGGTCATTTACACATATTGTATACTTTTACATTATTATTAGTATAAATCAATATACTTACTGATATTTCATTCATTTAATAAACACAAAAGGCTTAATATTTTAAATATTCATATATACAACATCACATAAATACAAGTTTACCAGTAAAATTTATAAAGCCTTTGTGAAGCGAAAATCGAAATGATATTTGATAAAATGACTTATTTCAATATATTATGCGGCATTTTGAGCATGGGGATATTAATATGAAACATTGAAATAAACAGGTTTTCCTTTTCAAAGGTAGTTGTAGTAGTAAAAGAAGATTCATACGGAAGCAAAGATATAAGTTTGCTACGAAAGTGCATATTGGAGACCAAGCTCGTCCTGTCTTAGGAAACGATCTTCAGCGTTTTGACGACTGATCAATATGCGACCTCTCTCCATACTTCAATCAAATTGGAGCCTCAATATCTCGAACCGAAATTCAATTTATGTATTCATACATATAAAGGGAAATGTCTTGACTGACTGATTTTTCAAAGCATAGCTTCAACTATATTTATAGCTAGCTCGATTTGGAAAACATCGTAAGGAAACCCGCAGGTCCCAGAATTGATTCTGAGGCATGGGTCATGGGCTCACCACCTGTCACTTTTAGGGGTCAAAAATATATACTGGTGGAAAGTGGGTATTTCCAGGAACGGAATACCTCTGCCTATCCCCTCGGAGATAAAGGCGTGATTTTTTTTTATTCAAGCCTCAACTGCTAGCCTTGGTATGTTTTTTTTTATTTATTTGTTTAGCCTGTATTACGTAACCACTAGGAAAGGGTTTTTCTAAAATCCCACGGGAACGGAACATAAGCTGTGCGACTGTCAGTGTAATAAGTATACTCGTAGAGTTATATTCGTACGAGTATGATCTAACTCTGTCCGACATGCGATTCAAGTGTCTTTTTGTTTTATCTATTGTGTCCAATTACAGTTTATTTTAAACAAAAAAAGAAAAGCTTCCTAATCGAACTTTCTATACAGAAGTAGGAAATTCGAAGGATAAAAAGCTACACACCCACGCATCCTCTGTGACTAACGGTATATTTTATACTTTGAGTCGTTTACTCACGTAATTGACAGTGTGATGGATAGTCGGGAGCTAGGCGGAAACTACACTGAGAAATGACTGAGAGCCTTCATGCTGTTAGTTATTCGAATAACGCACATAATAGACAATATGGCAACTGGTTTGGATCCATCTGGTCCCTTATGTCTAGATTCCGTTTGGTCTAGTACGTCTGATTAGTTCAATTTCCGGATAGTCTAAGTCTCTGTTGGTCATTACCATTCAGTCCAATCCCTGTAGGATAATCATGTATTTGAAAAAACGTAAAATAAAGATAGTAAAGACGTTAAGTAAATTAATAATTAATTTTCGCAGTAAAAACTATGCACTCCAAAATGATTTCATTTTATGAGACAAGGCATGTGGACAATATTGGCCACTTATAATCATTTTATTTTTATACTTACAAGCTTCGTTACAAACAAAGAATCTACCTGATAAAACCATAACTATTGGCAAGCATCCAAAGCGACAAAAGTAATGATTTTGGTTTTGCCCTTGCATCCCCACATCTGAACCCTTTCAGTTGTTTTGTGATCTCTCTAGCCCTCGGATCACGGCAGCTAATGCCGAGGGTATCTTGACCCCTCAAAGTCCCTCCAACAATGCCCAACTTCCATCAAAGCCTTAAGCACAAAGAAAAATAAAAAACTTGTAAGTTTCAAAGGGATGATCCCTTTATTTCCTTCTTTTGTTTCGGGATTGTATTGGGATTGTTAAAAGGAATGAAATCTTAAACGGTGTCAGATTTCTAAAGCACGCAATAGATGTTGCTGTATTGTGAAGCTATTAAGTTACATTGTTTACTTTATGGATCAAAACATGTAGGTTCTATATAAAATGAAAGGTTTAACTGAGAGTTATAAAATTCTCTAAGTCTAACAAAGCTGAGCAGTGAATGCAATTTAAGCAGCAGGCCTAGCCAAGAGGCTTTATTTCAAGTAAATGTTAATGGAATATAAATACAATAGCTTGATAGGCTCACCACCTATTACATTTAGGAGTTCAAAGAATATACCTACTGTTGAATTGTGGGTATTTCCAGAAATTGAATACCTCTGCCTACCATGTCGGGGGTAAACGTAGTGAGATTATTTATTTTTGAAGTGAAAACTTCTTTAGCGGCGTTGAGCACTTTTGTGGGATGGGTAAAAACTGTGAAACTCGCGTCAGGTCACGTGTGCTGATCGAAAAAATACCGTAAGACGGGGCGCAGAGCGCTTGCGCGATCTGCCATCTGCGAGCTATTCTGGCGTACGCTGCAAAAACTGTGTCTACGGTAGACTCAAACGAAACGCACATCAATTTGAAGAGCGTAAAAAATAAGTCGATCTGATTCGACAACTTATAGGCGGAAAATTCGGATTATCGAGTATTTTCAATATAAAAATAAATAAATTGCTATTAAATTAAATGGTGTTGCTAAGTAAACATGTCAATGTCATCACGTGTCACAGGTTCGTATTCCCTTCTCCTTTGTGTTTTGGGTAAATAAGATTTAGCAGAAATATCTAGAGAAGCAGAGAGAAGATAATCACGATGTTGTCAAGAGAGGTTAAATACTATTCCCTAACTATTCCAATAAATCAAAAATTAATCAAGTTTTCACTTCTGCCGGCACTCCCGGAGTGCAACCCGTGTTTTTTTTTTCAATAAGCGATGTAGAAATAGCAAATTTATTTTTCATACCATTTATTCGAAAAGTGACGTTTTGGTCCTCAAAAAGAGGGAGCAAAGTCAGTCTTTTCCGATAGGATTTTAATAAGTGCGAATAAAAGTGTTTTGAATTTGGAATTAAAAATATTCTTCAAAATTCTTAGCCAAAGAGATTAGCAAAATAAGTTTTGCATCTAAGGGTAGCGCCACTGTAGTTTACATCAAACATTTGTATAACAAAAGATTAGTTCCATTTTTAGCCGCATTAGGTTGACAAGGCTGAATGGCCTGCGATGGTCGTGCCACACTGTCAGAAAAAATTGCTGTGGCACTGCGCGCGCTTTCGTAGTTATTTTTCACAGGCGTAAAATACGCCAAATTTTCGAATTCCAACATTGAATTGTTTGTGTATTTTGTATTTTGAAATGAATTCAAGTATTTAGCAGTGACTGCAGTGATAGGTAAACACCAAAAAGAAGAAGCAAACAATGCCATCAATAATTTTTCTCATAGAGAGGTATGAAAAGCAGAGTGTATCATTCGGTCGCAAAATTATTTTTACCTTGGGCTATGTACTTTAAACCCCCTCACTTCGTTCATGATTCTACATTAGAATCCCTCACCTAGAATCATTCACTATGTTCGTGATTTAAAAAAAACGCCCTCGCCGTAAAAATATCGTTTTGCTCCCTTATGACACAATCTACTATTGCCTCTTTTCAAATTTAGTTTTAAACTCTCTTAGGGAACCCGTCGGATACTGGATATGCTTGAAATTGTATATGATCTTTGGGTCACGCGGTTTGGGTAACGGAAAAGGTAGCTAATTCTGCTACTGCGGATATCCCAGCGATTATTGTATTTATCCCACCGTGATAAGCCTGCAGCATATCCGTTACCAGCCTGCCTAGCCAAGTGTCATGCTCAAATTTTATTCGCCTAGTTGGCGTCTGCTTTGTTGTAATACTTACCTACTATTAAGAATTACTTGACAGTGACTACTTCTCCAGTGTTGTGTAAATTTTATATGGTATCGCTTAATACCGCCCGCATGAAGTCTCGACTCCACACTCCACTCTCGGCCACATATCGCGCCGTACTGGCCACATATCGCGCCGTTCTGGCCACATATCGTGCCGTTCTGGCTACGTCCATATCGCGCGATATAATATCGCGGCAGTAGGGTTGAGGCTTGACAAGTCGAAAGCTTGTGTCAATCCCATAATTTTGTCATTCTATTCGACTGACGTTTAAGTTTTACAAAACTACTTGGTTATGTCCTTAAACATCTAGTCATCATCATCTTCAAAGGTTTAAGGTCTTCACTTGTAGAATTTCCGTTCCATTGGCGCAGGTAATACCAATTACCTATAAGGTTTTGCCAATAGGTAGTATTGAATAGGTATTCTTGTAGGTGTTCAGGGAAACCAATTATTCACTGCACCTGCTTTGTCACAGCGAGGCATTGTTCGTCTGTCGCTTCGACACAGAAGAGAGATTGCATTTTGTTTGTTCTCTTTCCTGTTCGAGGAACACGGTGAAACGTATTTCGAATTTCTCTGCAGTACGTACATTAAGTTTTGTAGTTCCATTGAAGTTAAAAATACTATATAATCGCGCGGACCAATAATATTATATAACTGCTTATTCTCGTTCCCGTGGGATTTTCTAAATTTCCCTTCTTAGTGCTAACTTTCGTCATTTAAGGAAACTTTGTGCGAAATTTCATGCTTCTAGCCCAGCTGTTTGCGTTGTGCGTTGTTATGCGTTGATCGATTAATCAATCAGCCATTTAGTGTCTTCTTATATTTAGATAGATAGAAGCATTATATTCTCATTTTCCTTAAATAGGACATGATTTCGCCGATATGTTTGAAGTGTAACACTCGAGTGATTATCAACAATATCACATAAGTATATCGTTAATCAAAGATTTCTTGCAAAAGAGACAAGTAGGCGGTAAACTCATCTCGAAGTGGTACACATCATAAAGCGCCCATTTGGCAGAATGCGAAGATATGTGTCAGTGTCGCGCCAAAATTCGCTTATTACGGCTCCCGTGAAGATATATAACCATTTCCTTTTATTTAAGAGTATTTATAATATACCTTAAGTAATGCAGTGATAGCGCTGTGGTTCAAGAACCGACGAGTTTGAATCAATAAGTTTTTTAAAAACGTATATTTTTATTTCAAGTTCGACGGTGAAGGAACACATCATGGGGAAACCCGCAGGTCCCAGAATTAGTTCTGAGGCATGTGTAATCAATCACCCAAGGCCGGCAATGGGCTGACCACCTGACGTTTAGGGATACAAAGAATATTCTTGTAAATTGTTGCCCTTTCACGCAAGAACTACTGAACGGATTTTGATGAAACTTTACAGTTACATTATAGCTTGTACATCAGAATAAGACATAGTCTATATTTTGTCCCCGTATTCCAACGGGAAAAAGAATTACGCAGGTGGAACCGCGGGGCGCTGGTAGTTATAATAATTATATGAAGCTTTTATTCAGTTTATTCCCGTACCAGTTTTTATATTTTCCCGCGAGAATGAGATATTTTCCTAGTTGTAAAAATTATCATAGATAACCCGGTTACTCTGTAATCTCCATACCAAATTTAATCAAAATCCAGTTTTTGCATGATGCGTTCCCAGACAGATAAAAATTTCTAAAATTGGTATTTTGATATCTATATCGATAACTATATCTACACTAAAGCAAAAAAATAACAACAAAATATATTGCATGTACAGACACGATCTCGTTACAGTTTTATTAACTTTATGTATAGATTATTATTTCTCCAAATTCTCTCTTAGCCTAGGGATTTGGTGGAACAAATATTTTGCCTCTCTAGCGAATCGGGAATGGATGTGTAGCACGGAAAGGAAAAGCAAACAGGTAGCACTTCTGACCACGGTATGCCCGAATGAGAGCGCTTTGGTCGAAAATATAGGGACGGCCTTAAGTATGAGAGCTTTCCATATAAATAGGTTACCGAGCAAACAGCAAAATGGTTTATAGAGAGCCGCCGTTAGTTTAATCTTTGGTAATCATAATGATAAATTGTGGGACACATTTCACAAACTAGGCAGAGCCTCTACTATGAGCACTATTTAATTGTTAATCGTTAATCATACATAAATACGTAGGAAAAGTACCTAGTGCTTTAAAGTTTTACTTACTAAATAAAAAAGTTTATTTACAAATGATAATCTTTCGAAAACCCGTCAAACAGTTTAGGATACAGACTGCCAATTAAATAAACTCACATACTAACATACTTGATGTGTATGTAAAAACATGACCCTTCTTCTGGAGCAGTCGGGTGAATACAGACGAACACCACCACAATTCGAGTTTAAACGATTTTACATCAGAGCACCATTTATGTCATTAAATTGTGATAAAAAAAATTACATACAACATAGAGTTTTCGTTTTGTGAGTTGTCCTCTGTAGCACTTTACCCTCTCCGGAAGGCGGCCAGTCAGTCTTTAAATAAATGTAGATTGGTATTTCAGCTCAGTTGGTATAGTGACCCCAGCAGGCCAAACTGTTATGCATAAACACGGGTTTCGTGTTTGGTTGTTATGTTTACCATTTGTTTATTAGTAACCATAGTCGAGGCGCTGCCTAGTTTGAAACTAAATGACTGTAAATTAGAATATTCACCAAAATAAAATTTTATCTTTTAGAGAGCATATTTTTTCCGTCTCGTATTCAGCTTTAAAGTATACAACTATGAGAAAAGGTGTACAAAACTGTACCAAACGCTCAGCCTAAACTTCTCTAGTAGGTATGTAAGTCACGAACCTACCGATTCTGAAGACGTTTGTTTTTCAGAGAGTTCCAAAATAAATCCACCCAAATACCAATATGCTAATTTCGACCCTAAAACACCTCCACGCTCGGCACGTCAAACATATTTGATCCCGTCCGAGCATGACACCATAAATAACTAACAGATTTACGTAAGCGAAAAAATCGCCAATCAGGTCACGATACGCAGCAAAATAGGTCTTTTAAACATATTGAGCCTTAGGATTTATGTGTCAGATGCCAGCGAGCGTTGAGCCTTTTAAAATATTCAACCGGGCTCCTGTGTCGGGGCTGCGGACTGAAGAGGGCGAGGAACAAACAAAACATCATTAAGGGACCGAAGAAAAAATAAGCTTAGCGAACGAAATGATTTTAATTAATTAAGAAGAATTGCGCTGAACTTAATGAAACGTGCTTCGAATGAAAGCGCTAGTTTAATAATAAATGCTGTGGTTTAACTTAATGAAACAATGGCTACTGTATAAGAGGGCTTCGCAAGCGTCTGGAAAATATCTTGGATCGTAATTAGATCGTAATTCATTATTATCACTAGCTCGACGGTGAAGGAAAACATCGTGAGGAAACCCGCAGGTCTCAGAATTAATTCTGAGGCATGTGTAAATAGACCCGGTCCGGCGATGGGCTCACTACCTATCACGATTAGGGGTCCAATGTATCTCGTGAAATGTGGGTATATCCAGTAATGGAATACCTCTGCCTACCCCCTCGGGGATAAAAAAAAGGCGTGAGATTATATATATATATATATATATATATATATAATTAGATAATGTTTCAAATCACAAAGTTGTAGTAATTGTATTTAAGAAGTCACGTAAAGCTTTAAAGTTTTAATAATCAATTATTGTAAGTCACTTTTGGATTTTATTTGTAAGAATTTATTATATTATTAAGAGCAGTGATAGCCCGAACGGTTAAAGAGCCGGCCGAAAATCAGTGAGGCTCGGGTTCGAATCCTGGCATGTACCAATGAGTTTTTCAAAAACTTACGTACATATTTATCACTAGCTCGACGGTGAAGGAAAACATCGTGAGGAAACCCGCAGGTCTCAGAATTAATTCTGAGACATGTGTAAACAGACCCGGCCCGGCGCCGCGGCGATGGGCTCACCACCTATCACATTTAGGGGTCCAATATATCTCGTGAAATGTGGGTATATCCAGTAATTCAATACCTCTGCCTACCCCCTCGGGGATAAAAGGCGTGAGATTATATTATTTTATTATTATTATTATAATTTATTATAACATAGAAGAGATTGACAAAGGAAAGGTGGTTTGGTCATATTGACCGGATAAATGAAAGGCGCTTAACGAGACAAATTATACAAGGGTGTTTTGAATGAGCGAATCGGTAGATTACTAGGCGTACCTACCTAACCTACATCAACCAGATTGGATATATTTTATTGGGAAAAGAGTCGAATAAAGAGTACCCGAAACCGACTCATACATGCTCGTGCATGAGTGGTTTGATTGATGTGGATGAGGCGTGTGAGAGCTGTCAGGTTCGTAGTAAGGGTAGTTCCATTGCCTCTGCCTACTCCAACGGGAGAAAGGCTTAGTATTATGTATATATGTGTATGTTATATGTATACTGCTGTGCAATGTAATTTTCCTTATCCTTGATCGTGGAAGAAGATATGAGTTATAATCTCTAGCGTTTTCCCACGGGGAGGTATTTCCCAATTTTCTTGAGAGCATCATTTATAACCACTTTAGATAGGAATTACGAACAAAGCTGTTTGACGCTAATATAATAGCAAATCTAAGCTAGCTTCAAATATACTCTCAACAGCCTTAACCTACAATAGCACTGCAGTCTATCAATAGACCAGATGTCACGTTTAGGTATCCGAAAAATGGACTGTCACTGGGTATATACAAAAACGGAATGAGAACCTACTTTTGCCAACTCCGGGGTAGGGTTTGACTCAGTTAGTTCAAGTATACTTACTCGTAAAAAGTTAAATGTACGAGTAAGATGATACCAAACAGTATCTTTGCTGTTGAAAATATTTGAAGAGAAACAAGGAAACATTTTATTATTTCTACCACGAACCAGTCCATCTCATCTGAAAGGAGGGTAAATATTTGCTTCTAAATAAAAGCTGGAAAAAGCCGTAGGACGCGGCGGGAAGACACGCAAGGGAGCGAAATTTCAAGGCTTACACGGCAGGGCACTCCCTCAAGTATTATAAATATCTCGTTGTGCTGTATTAACTGTCGTAGAAACCGCAATGTCGACAACTCGCCCTTTTTGTTGAAAAGTTTCGCAATAACTTAAAATTCTTAACTTTATTGAGCACTTTTTATGAAGGCACTTTTGATGCCAAAGGAGTTCGCCGTTTTTCTTCCATGCCGTTGATTTAATTAAACAGTTTTTTCGTTTGACTTAATTATTATTTTCAGTAACGTTATTTCCATTTACATTACGCTAATGGAAAAGCTTCCTACCTTTTTATCTCCAATATCCCTCACCTTTTCATTTATTTACCTACTTACATCAAACCGAATATTTTTCTACAAAGGTATATCCATTGAAATCATGGTTATTCGTACAAGTACATTGTAAAAACTGTAGGCTAAAAAGTCTCAAAAAGGCGTAACAAAATCTTTTGTAGCTATGTAAAGAGAATCACCTTTTATTAGTTCATACTACAGTTTAATACTCAAATATACTTTGTCTATATTTGTTACAAGCTGCAATAGGAATCTGACAACACACCAATAATGTGAATGGCAAAAACATGTGCGCACCAGAAACCATCATCCAGATTACCTCATATTTATGTATTGATTCGTAACTGAGCGGAACTCAAGAGGATAATCTCCCGAAATCCGCTTAGCTCCGTTTAGGGTAATCTAATAAGCTTTACATTATGGTCCGGCGACTGAATAAATAAAATAGAAACTGACGAATAATTCAGAGCAATCGCACAATATGAATCTATTCTGTAATTATACTCAGATATCGTAAATAAGTATGTGTCAAAGTAATCAGTAATAACAAAGGATCACATTGTCTTTCGTTCTCTATTTCAGAACTTAATTTTTATCAACTCCATGTTTCTAAGTCTGACACTAGAGGATTGGTCAAGTCTGTATGGCTGGCGGTCTGACCTATTGCGACCACAAATGAAACTTATCTTAATAGACAGACACACAGAAACATTGGAAAATAACTTTTTTCTCTCGGATAAATATTTTTTCGTAATATTTTGACCTTATTTAGGAACTTTCCTGTATATTTCAGAATTTCATAAACCACAAAAAATGAATTACAAAAATATACCTACCTACTACAAAAAATAGGGAAAAAAAAGCATTATCTCAACTTTCACAAATTAGGATAAAATTCCAAAAAAATGTGCACAGCTTAGTACCTAGCCAAATTTATAAAGATTAGTTAATTTTGAATGAATGACAGAATTAATGGTAGAATGATTGAATGTTTTATATTACATACTCTCTATCTTTTTTAGCTGGACTGGCTGACAATGGACAGCACGCCAGTGACGTCACTGCCCGGCCTCCGCCGAGTGCTCAGCAACGGGTCACTAGAGCTGCTCCCGTTTGCCCCGGAGGACTACCGGCACGAGGTGCACTCCACCACGTACCGGTGCCGGGTCAGACTGAGCAGCGGGTACGCCATGCTGTCCAAAAACATCCACGTTCATGCCGGTAAGTTGCTTTTCTTATGTACTAGATGTTCCCCAAGATTTGACCAGCGTAAGTCCCGTTCCCGCCCCCGCGGTTTCACCCGCGTAGTTCCCATTCTCGTAGGAGTACGGGGATAAAATATAGCCTATGTGTTATACTGAAGTAAAAGCTATATAACTGTAAAGTTTCATCAAAATCCGTTCAGTAGTTTTTGCGTGAAAGAGGAACAAACATCCATACACACAAACTTTCGCGTTTATAATACTAGTAGGATATCAGTCTCAGAAACATAAGGTGTCGATTGATAAAACAATATTAAAATCGGCCCAGTAGTTCCGAGACCGATTCATTACAAATACCTAACCATAATAAAAAACTTTATTCTTTATTAGTTAGATGTAGATTGTGCTATTCACAGTATAAGAAAGTGCCAGCTCTAATCTACAAACAGACTTCAATTAGCACTTTGAAATACTAGTTGGCACGTCGCATTCTATAACTGTCAGGTTTGTAACCTGTGACAAACAATTGTATAGCCTGAGAGTCCTAATTTAGCTCTATACAAAATAACATAAATAGGCATAATAGGTAGTATTTTCTTATAAAACTTGGAAATTACCTTCTACAGGGAGTACTTAACATCTTTTCAAGTACAATTCTCATTCAGAGCATCTTAAATCTTTAGGAAGGTTGACTCCGGCAGGTAATAACATTAAAGGCAACAAAAAAGGACCGCTGGAACTAAAATTAAGGGGCAACTTCGGGGAAGTTACAGTGAGTGAGTGACAGTATTTGTTAACCGCCGAAAAGTTGGGAATTTCCAGACGAAATAACATTTACGTGAAGTAAACTTCAATAATAAATACACATTTCACGAGTCGTGTATGTAATAATGTAAGTAAGTAACAACTCTTTATTGTACACCAATAAAAATATGCAACAAGTGATACAATGATAAAAAAAAGTACAATGGGTGGTCTTATCGCTTTAAGCAAATTCTTCCAGACAACCTTAGGATGGATGTAACTGAGATAAACAGATGAAGGTAGGTGGTGCACTAAAGTTACCAATGTATGGTGTCCTTTCTGTAACTGTTTTCAATAATAATAATAATAATTTATTTATTTGATTTCATAGAATCAACGGCGAAAATATATACATATATATATATATATATATATAATAAGGATAGGGTTTGTTTTTTTCTCTTTAATAATAAAGCACATATTACAAATAGATCTGTTTGTGGACCTGTTGGCTCAGTTGGTAGAGACCCTGCGTTTTGAGTCGGAGGTCATGAGTTCAATTTTCACCTATGGGCAACATTTGTGTGCAAGAATTGTGTGTACGTTTCGTGTCCGGGTGTTAGTTTGTTTATCAGTTATTTTAGTACACATGAGTACCGTTTCTGCCTAATTTAATGACTAAGTAGCCATGTGTATATTATCTCCCACAGTTTATTTATTATCTAGGAAACTTGAAAGGGATGAACGAAGAGATCGACATTTGTTATGTATGATATATAAAAAATTACAAAAATAAAAAATACTATTATTTTACGTGTTATCAATATTCTATATACGACTAGCGACCCGCCCCGGCTTCGCACGGGTGCAATGTTGAATTTTCTTTGCTATAAACCATCCCTGGACCCACTCGAACCCACACAAAAAGTTTCATCAAAATCGGTCCGGCCGTTCTCGAGTTAAATCGTCAGGAAGGAAAACCCGACTTATTTTTATATAGTAGATTATGTTGATTACGACTTCGTCCCTGTACTGACCCCGTTAAAAAAATACTATGTATCAGACTCAAACATGTTTCAGATTTCAGTTAAAACGGCAACAATACAACTCTGAAAACCGCATCTAATGTGGTACAGTATTTTATGCATGATGAGCGTACAAAAATGAGGAGAGACAGACAAACATAAATTCTAAAAGTTCTCTTAAATATCTTATATGTAGAGAATTCGGCCAGATACAATTTTAGTATATTGACGGGCCTGTTGGTTCAGTCGGTAGTGACCCTGCCTTCTGAGGCGGAGGTCGCGGGCTCGATCCCCGCTTGGGCCAACATTTGTGTGCATGAACATGTCTGTTGCTTGGAGTTTGGTCGTTTAATATTTATTTAAGTATGTTTATCAGTTGTTTAGTACCCATAGTACAGGCCCTGCCTATAGTTTGGGACTAAATAACCGTGTGTGAATTGTGTCCCACAAATTATTATTATTATTTGTTTTTCTTTTTATTTCTCGAAATATACCTACAGTATATTTCGGTAAGTTTATCAGTGCTTTAGTACTAGAGATTAGATTAGGACTAAATAACCTGACCTGTGTCCCACAATTATTATTATTAAATTATTATTATTGTCATAAGTAACTTTAAGACCATCGGATTCCAAATAAAATAAAACTTGTGCCTATGATCTAGAAGCACTCCTCGAGATTTAATTATTTTTCGACTTTGTAATGTTAGAAAGAAGTAGGTACTTATCAAATTCAAAGAGTTCCTCTATAATTATATTTTGAGTGGACAGACGACAATTTTCGATTTTACCTCGCCATTTTTATTATTGTGTTTATCTTGTTTTATTACTTGTAAATAAGTGGGCTTGGGCCGTGGAGTTCTTTGCCGAGGAAATTGATTCGGTTTAGGCTATTTTCGATTTCCCCTGAGAGACCCTTTTTTAAGTAAAAGTGTACTATGTTCTTACCTTACACTTTTCTTTGTTAATTTTAAGTGCTGCTTTGCCGGTTCGTGGTATCTGTAAATAATCACTTTAGTGAGTTCGGTGTTCGTCTGTCTGTCGCAGGCCGCAGCACGACCGTTCTGCAATCATTTTCAGAAATAGAGGGGGCTCATATGTATTTGATTTTATTGCATCATGCACATTTGCACATACCCTATTAGTAGGTACTTTAATTCATGACTTTACATCAAAAGCAGAGTGAAAAAAACCGGCCAAGTGCGAGTCGGACTCGCGCACCGAGGGTTCCGTACAACCTTGCAAATTTATGGTTTTCGTAATTTTTCCTTTATCTATGCTATAAGACGTTGCTTCGTACCAAATTTCATTCTGAGTTCACGGGAAGCACCCTGTAGGTTTTGATTCCCTTGCAAGTGTCGAAAATTTGCGGCATAAACGGCTGTATCTTTTGATTGCGTTGGCTTAGAAGTTTGATTTTTTCACAGCTTCAAGGGACAGTAGACCTGAGTAATTGATATAAATTTCAGTTTCATACCTCCACGCGTTCCTGAGAAAAAGGGTCTTGACAGACGGACGGACGGACGGACAGACGGACAACAAAGTGATCCTATAAGGGTTCCGTTTTTTCCTTTTGAGGTACGGAACCCTAAAAATACCGGCTGTATTCAGTAGTTGTATTTTCTGATGCCAATTTTGTATTGCTAGGAAGAAGCTATTCTAAATTTGCTTCTAGAACATTAAAGTTAGGTTATGTCCTGATCCTAACATTATTAAAATACTAGTTTTTGTCAGCGATACCGTTCGCGTTTAGGGTTAACAATTAGTTTAGTTTGTGTTTTTCCTTAAGATGCAAGAACTCTTTTCCAAATTTCATCAAACCCGATTCAACGGTACTAATATTATAAACGGAAAAGTTTGTGAGGATGGATGAATGTTTGTTATTCTTTATTAACGCAAAAACTATTGATCGGATTTTTGGATAATGAAACTGTAGAGTACATCAGAATGACACATAGGTTACTTTTTATCTGGGAACGGGGACTTAGTATCAGGCAAAAGTTAGTAGACGATGAGTACGGGTTGATTCGAGATTTCAAAAGAACAATTGTTCCAGTGCTACACATGCGGTGGGATGTCCATGTGCCCGACGAATATGTGATGGCAGGCAACGTGGCCGTGATGCGGTGCGTGGTCCCCGCACACTGCGCAGACCGCGTTGACAGCACGGACTGGCTCACCGAACACAACCTCAATGTGCTGCACTACTTAGGTAATCACTTCCCTTATTTTTACATTAGATTTAGTTGCTAACATATTAATTTTATAATTATTAATTGCTTGTATTGAATTCTTTTTTTTTTTATGTTTGAAATTCGAATACAATGTTATTGTTTCTGAATAAATAGGTACTATTAAATCCTACAAAAAACATCTAATTTAATCCTAGTCAAATGAATCACTTGTTATGATCTTCCAAAACGAAAATTTTCCATGAGGAATGTTGTGAGTACTGCGATCGCGATGTAATGTCATCATTTTTCGTTCTTAATCGCTTCATCATTTTGGTAGTTTAATCATTAAAAAAATCATTATGGTAAAATAAAAATCTAAATAAATTTTAGGGGTGTTCTTCTTTAAACTTTTTAACGAATGATTGATTACTAGCAATTTAATTTCGATACAGTCAAATACCACAACATAACTACCTAGTATAAATACCTATTTGGTTCTTACCTATAGATAAGGTTGGTTACTTTTTGTACATTTTTACTAATATTGTCAACTTTTAATTTAAATTATAATAGGAATAATCGCAAAATTACAGAAATTTAAATCAATAACAGTAATAAGAATATTTCGGCAATTACATATTATGTTACTTAAAAACAATCACAGGTCTTTTATCCCAAGGGGGTAGGCAGACTTATTCCCTTTATGGAGATACCCACTTTTCACGAGATGTTCTTTGGACCCTTAAACGTGATATGTAACATGTAACATAAGAGCAACACCAACTTAGAATTAGTTTGTAAAAACATAATAAGTCATTTTAAAATTAACCTTATTACATTACTTAGGTATAGGTAATGTATACTAATTTTAAATGTATCGATTTAGAATTAAATCGAAATATCATTTATTTAGGTTTAATAAAACAAATAAAAATGTATACTTACACACCTTCATTTCACCTTTATCGTATTCCATCTACCTTTCCAGAGATATTAATACATTTCAGAAGCTAATGGCAAAGATATGCAAATATTTATGTTCATTTCAAAAACATGTTTCGTTTTCGTTTAGCGAAAATATCAAAGAAATAACCAACTTGCGCGCTCCCGGAAACCCATCGCGCCGAAGTGAAATTTTCTCACGAATTTTTCTCATCAAAACACTTGTCAAGTGAGATAAGACGTCGGCAATTACATTTTTCATCACATGTCTCATTTTCGTAAAATATTCATCACGCACACCTAAATGAAAACGGAGCTCTGTGTATACAAGTACTTATTTCTGGTTACAAATTGATATTTGTTTATCTCTGGCAAAATAATATTGAGTCAAACTTCGAGGTCCTTCACATTAGGTAGGTCGCAAGCAACTGCTGAGAACCAACAAAAGCAGGAGCAACAATGATATTTCCTCGTTGAAATCCATTATAAGAATGAAGTGCGCCCCCTAATCTAAAGAAATCTAGCGGCTGTAGTTCCAATAAGAAGGCATCTGCTGCTGCCGCACTGCTTGCGACCTAATGTAAAGGAGCTCTCAAATAACATAGCATATTATACAACATGTAACAGAATAAGCGCAATTCCTGAAATTAGTTTGTTCAGTATCGACTACTCATTCGATTTCAGGTATTTTTAATATGTGTTAAATTTTTCAAAATAATGAATTATCGTAGCTGAATTTAGTGCTTTCTATGGAGATCGTGCTGTTATTAATCGATATTTAAGAAAATTGGTTAGACACTACTAAAGTTCGATTGCATCATATTTTTTTTATATTAAAATACTAATTGGGGTGTATGAGGAATTGCGCTTTTTATGTTACGCGTTCTATATAAAATAAACCGATTAGGTGAAACGTGCGTGGATTTGTATACAACGCGTCACAGAATAAGTGTAATTCCTCATACACCCCAATTAGTATATTATTATAAAAAATATGATGCATTCGTACTTTCGTTTTGTCGAACTAAATTTCTTCAATAAAGAGCAATAATAGCACGATTTCTATAGGTACCTAATAATTTTGGAAAAAAATAACACATATTAAAAATTGCTGAAAACTATTAAGTAGTCGATACTGAATATTTTATAAGTACTTATTTCTGGTTACAAATTGATATCTGTTTATCTCTGGCAAAATAATATTGAGTCAAACTCAAATAACATAGCGTTATTGTTGAAGGGTCAAAATACCACCGGCTGGACGACGGGTCCCTTTACATCAGCGCCGTGAGCCCTGGCGACCGCTTCAGCCGGTTCCAGTGCCGAGTGCGTGACCGGGTCACCGGAGCAGTGTACACTAGTCTCAATTTTGGTAAGTTTACAGATAATTTCTAACCTAAAAACTTTTTTAAATATCTGATGAAGAACTTCGGAAATGGAGAACGGAAGTCTTAAGACACCAGCATGTCACTCGTTCGCGAAATGAATTAGATAATTCTTACGTGCCCCGAATCTATTCATGTCATGTTAAAAAAATATGTTATCTTTTTATTGCTAGTGTTTGAAGACGGTTCATAATTGTTATATTTATACTTTAAAACATTTTGTGTAAAGTCACAGATTTTACTTTACAAAACAGTAAAGAGATAGAGTATTCCAGACACTTTTCAGTTGTGCAGACTTTAGACTGTAGATCTACGTTTCTAATTAAATATAAGTGACGAGTAAAAATTAGCCGGAATTGAGCTAACTGATATAGAAGTCATAAACAAATACATTGTTACACTTTGCTCTTTGTACCTTGAAGAGATAATTCACTAACTTAGCCACTTAGCCCAAAATACCCTATCGGTCCTTCCAGGGCACTGAACTGGAAGCATTAGTGCCTTGTCCTTATACAGTTGGTTGTTCAGGTCGCGTAATAGTGACGGAGCCCAAGGGCGAAGTGTGTCCATGGATGGCCGTGGATCTGCACATCCGCAAAGTGCAGATAGGACAAGAAGTGCGGATGCCGTGCGCGGGTCACGCGTGGCCTGTACCGTCTTATAGGTGAGTGGTGATAATGATCTAGGTACGTCTTCGCCTAGGCGGTGTCAAATCTAGCACATCCGCAAAATTCAAATAGGCAAGAAGTGCGGATTCCGTGCACGGGACATGCGTGGCTTGTACCGTATTATAGCCAATGGGCGATATAGTAACTTGATCTACTTATATCTTCTTAAGTGTAGATGGCGTCAAATCTAAAAAGAAGTCTCAAGCATCATAATGGGGCTGCGGAACGACTATGCGCCCGGATGGGATGGCGTACCGGCCCACCTTCTGAAGTTGGCTTGCCCTGTCTTGTCACCCGTGGTTACTTATTTGTGCAACCTCGCAATATCAACGGGTAAATTTCCATGTGCCCTCAAAAGAGCAATTGTCCACCCCATACATAAAAGTGGAGACAAGGACAGGGTTAGCAACTACAGACCTATTTCGGTCTTACCAGTTCTTTCAAAAGTACTGGAGAGGGTACTGAATCGTGGACTGGTTGGGTTTCTGGACACTAATAATATAATTTCAGCAAATCAATTTGGTTTTAGGAAGAATAGGTCTACTGAGGATGCTAATCGGGTCATTAGTTGAATACGCTGTCCAGAAGATCGATGAAAATCAGAAGTGCCTTGGTTTGTTCCTGGATCTTTCTAAGGCATTCGATACTGTCTCTGTCCCACTATTATTAAGCAAACTTGAAGCGATCGGCATTAGGGGGCGGGTTCTGGATGTATTTACGGATTATCTAACGGACCGCACTCAATGTACCAAGATTGGGCCATGCACTAGCGGACAAAAAATAATTGACTACGGAGTTCCACAAGGGAGCATTTTGGGGCCTACTCTGTTTCAGATATATGTTAATGATCTGTGCAATATTACAATCCCTCACTGCCGCCTCTTTGCTTATGCTGACGATACGGCATTAGTGATTCATGGCAGTACCTGGCTCGAGACGCTGAAATTTGCAGAGGATGCGCTAAGAATAATTACAAGATTGCTCAACAATAACCTACTTACCCTCAACACTGACAAAACTAAATATTTATTATTTTCTATCAGACGTGCTACGCAGCCAAAACAAGACGAATTTACCTTACGAGCTCATACATCTGACGACTGTTCTCCTATCTGTAATTGCCCTACTTTAACTCGAACGGATTCCATCAAATATCTTGGAATCATATTAGACGACCGCCTAAATTGGCATAACCAGCTTCAATCCGTAACTACTCGCTTGCGGAAACTTATCTACGTATTTAAAAAATTGCGCAATTCCGCGGATCTAACCATCTTGAACACAGTTTACACGGCCCTGTGTTAATCACTTTTGTCCTACTGTATCCCGATCTGGGGTTGCTCTTCGAAAACAGTATTTATGGGTCTGGAGCAGAGGGCAGTTCTTAAGGTGATGCATAAAAAACATTACAGATTTCCGACAACTCAACTTTATGAAGTTGCTCAAGTGCTCACTGTCAGACAATTATTTATACTCCGATCTATCTTACGTCAACAGTCGCACCTTCCATTGCAGCCAGAGCCTTCCTATACAAGACGACAAAAAGCAGCTTGTTATACTGTCCCCTGTAAAACTTCTTTCGCCAGGAGACAAATTGCCTCTGCAAGCTGTAGAATATACAATAAAATAGATAAAGTGCTAAAAATATATAAATTAAATAAATTTGAATGTAAGAAAAAGATAAGGAAGTGGTTGCAATCTCTAGACTACTCTAAAACTGAGGACATCTTGGTCTAGCTGCTTATTTTATCTACGTGAAATACATACCCACATTCGCAAACGCACCCTCTCGCACACACCCCACGTACACCCCCCCCCCCACACACACCACGTACACAAACACACATCCCAAATACACCCCCACACACCCCCTCACACCCCCCCCACACTTGCTCACTTACACACATAAATCGTTTTATTGTATTCATACATGCATCTTTTTCTTTTTTTTTTTCTTGTTTAATTGTACACAATAATAAAATATAACTCTGATTTAGCTTATGGAGTACCTACCTTTCTGTCTCAAATCCGAACCACTGACTTTCATAACACAGGTTTACCTAGCATGAAAGTCAGGGGACAATTAATTGCAAAAAGCAAGCCTAAGATTGTGTACCTATCAAATTTAAGTGTCATGTAATTTTGTTTATAAATAGTTTTAAGTTTAATACTATGTTCTTTTCTCATAAGGGCTTATGTAAATAAAAAATATTATTATTATTATTTTATTATTATCTAGAACATCTGTAAAATGCAGAAGTGCGCACTTCATCCATTATTATTTGTCTTTATTCATTAATATTATGCAATTAAAACCTAGAAAGAATTTAAAGCAGAACACGAAAAACATTTAAATAATGACCTACATTTTTCACTAATTTCTCTACGTAACCTTAATAATTTATCTATATATGTATATAAAAGGAGAAGCTAAATCTAAAAATCAAGGCCCAGCCCAAACCGCTGAACATAGAAATTTGAAATTTTGTGTGTAGGTTACATTTATAGTGTTGATGCTCGCTAAGAAAGGATTTTACGAAATTTAACCCCAAAAGGGGTGAAAGAGGGGGTTGAAGTTTGTATGGGATAGTGTGATTTCTGCGTGTACCAACTTTAAACTTGGCACAAATACTCTTCAAAACAAACTATGAGATATTAGTTCTAGGATTTTTCGAAAATCATCCTCCAAGGGGGTGAAAGTAGGGGTTGAAGTTTGTATGGAAAACCCTCATTTTTGGGTGTATCAATACGAAACTTTGTAAAAATACTCCTCAAAACAAACAACAAGACACCTATTTCTGGATTTTTCCGAAAATCACCCCCTAAGGGGGTGAAACAGGGGATAGGAGTTTGTATGGAGATGTGTTGTTTTTTACGTCTATCAACTTCAAACTTTACACAAATACTCTTAAAAATAAATTGTGAGACACGTGTTTATGGATTTTTCGAAAATCATCCCCTAAAGGGATGAAAGTAGGGCTTAAAGTTAGTATGGAGAAGTGTGGTTTTTTGTGTCTATCAACATAAAAATGCCAAAAAAATAACGTTTGTTGTATGGGAGCCCCTTAAATATTTATTTTATTCTGTTTTGTAGTATTTGTTGTTGTAGCGGCAACAGAAATACATCATCTGTGAAAATTTTAACTGTCTAACTATCACGGTTCATGAGATACAGCTTGGTGACAGATGGGCAGACAGACGGACGGACAGGGGAGACTTAGTAATAGGATCCCGTTTTACCATTTCGGTATGGAACCCTAAAAACTGGTTAAAATTCTCTTTTTAACCAGCTTTTTTACGTACTACTCCCAATCGATAATACCTACCTAGAAACTTGAAATATGGTATGTAAGTGTCTTATAATAATATATCGTTCGCAAACGCTCTATGAAGGGATTTTTAGAAATTCCCACTGGAACAGGAATTCGGCGCGGGCAACGCCGCTGGGCACAGGCTATCTGAAAAATAATAAGAACCTATCTTATGTTCTGCATAAAGATATATTTACTCTAAGTGCATTCCAAAATGTTTAAAAAACAAATGTCCACCCGTGCGAAGCCGGGGCGGGCCGCTAGTATTCATATAACCTCTTGCTCCATAATTCTGTTCGTGAAATTTTGGTTAGATAATATATGTTTTTATAGGTTTTTCTGTGATAAAGAGTAGGCCTTCTTATAGATATATCGTCCTGCCTTAAGATTGTTACAATCTTAACCGTGGAAAGGTAACAGACAGAGTAAGTTGTTACTTCTTAGTTTATTTTATAAAATCTTTTAGAAAATGTGTAAATGGTTAATAAAATTGATAATGACGTCTGTAGAGTGGAAGAGAACCGTTCATATTTCTTTCAAAACATAAAAGCCAAACATTCGAGCCGTACTTAGCCGTAGCTAGCAAAACTACTCACAATCTCCGCCAGCTAAAAGGTTTCTGCGCTGAGCAAACAAATACGGAGCATTGCTGCGACAGACTGCCAGTACTGAAAGAGGCCTGAACCGTTTCACCGGCTCTCAGGGCCTAAACACACCGGCCGAATACACGTGGATGCGGGCGCCGAAACAGCTGTGTCGTCTTTTGTTAATGAAAAACAATTGAACGACATTTTGAATCCGACTAATATTATAAACGTTAAAACTTGTGAGGATGGATATATGTTACGGTAATGTTAATAACATAAAGGATATACATATATATATATATATATATATATATATTTAAATGTATATTTAAATGTGTTAAATCAGAATCCGCGGTGAACGAAGTCGCAGGCGACTGCTAGTAGTTTAATAGTAGTCGGCTCTATGCAACAAGACAACTACAAAAAAAAGTTTTATAAAAATAAGAGAGTAATTTTGTTACCTAGGTTTTACTGCATTTTTTTTAAAGTAGTACACGTATCCAGGTTTAATATGATCCGCAACTCACAATCCGCACTCGCACTCGCATCTGCAATCGCAATCGCAAGAAATGGGCACTCCTACATTACGAGAACGACTTGTAATCGCCATCCAATGCTGATCCGTTTAAAAGGTTTCAGAAATAAAACGCTGGTGAAACGTTTTACTGAATTCATATTTTTAAGGAGCACATTGTTCCTCTATTGCGTTTAAAGGATTGGACGGTCCTTAGCAAATAAATAAAAGTTATTAAACTTTAACAAAGTTATTTATTTTGTTCATTACTTGTAAAAATTCGGTGGCTTACGGTGGGGCAGTCAAAGAGATAATTCGATTATGTCCAATCGTAATGTAGCCTGTTGGGTTGCTATCTTTCAATGTTTATTACGTGTTTGAATACTCACACGAATAAACTGAACTAAATGGGTTTATACTTACTGATTGAATGACCCACCTCCTTAATTATGCCCCTCATAAGTCTGATCTCTTGGACTATTATTCTGAAAATAAATAAAAAGTTTTATTTCTCTCCACAAAGATTTGATAGCCCACTCTATTTCGTATGAACCGAAACACACCCCCGATGTGTACGTAATACGGCAGTCACCTCAGCTATTTGCCGGCACATTAAAAATATACGTGACGACCAAATTGAGCGTTTTATTTTGTGGCTAAACCGTTTTGATCCTGTCGAGATTTTACCGCAATTTTATAATCCCACAGCGACGTGATCCGTTTTAACTGGCAAGGAGCAATTTGGCGGGAAAACCAAGCAAATTGCATTACACCCTCGCATGTATAAATATAGGTGGATAGGTGTATACCTCCGAAAATGAAGGGTAGCCAATTTAAATAGATTTTCATAATGTAATCATTTGAACGTGTGCTTAATGGGACGGCTTAGGGATGATGAGGATTATTGGGTAAAGTGTTTTGAGCCATGTCTACCTTTAATTTGGAGCAACATTTTACGGGGAAACTAAAGTACCTGTGAAGAATATTTAAATACTTCTTAAATATATGCAAATTTTAAGGGACGGGAAACAAAGTAATGTTAATTTTGTTCGTTATTTGCTACTAAGGCAACAATACGAGGTATTCCTCGAATAAAGTTTTCTGGGTTCAACTTTCTTGGGGTGTTTTCAGCTAAATGTTCCTGTAGGGCTTGGGGGTAGGTAGGTACCTACCTACTATACTGTTTAGTCTGATATTATTATTAATAATAACTAAACTGATTCAGATTTCATTCGTACAAGTACTTTATATGAAGTTTGTCTTTCTGTTGAACTTCGCCCCCATCTGTTCAGCCTCCAGCATATTGTATATTCATAATGCTCAGCCCAACATGCCCATGTTTGGTCAAATAACTGAAAAGGTCAAAATCCACAACGCCAAACTTACTCGATGTTTACCTTTACAGCAGCTTGCTTGTAGAATATAAACAGTGTAACTCTGGCTTTATTTTAATTTAATGTCTTCGGACGTGAACTACTAGGTATACTTGTTTGATGTTTTTTATGCTATATTATATTATACAGTTGTTGCACAAACTTTTGTTTTTGCCACGTGAGTTTTATTATTCCACAGTGAAGGAATCACAGACTCCCCGAATACGCCATAAAGTTTCATATCCTGGAATAGTTTGCTGAAACCTTTTAGAATGCAAATGTGTCAGCATTTCAGCTCTTTTCAAACTATTTCTAAAAGGGGACTAACTCGAGAGAACATTGGAGATTTCGCGCCGTAACCGTCTCATTTCCGCAAAATTTTCGCAAGATATTAGACAGTTTTCTGAGTACTTTTGGTAATAGAAAGGATGTTCTTGGATATCCACCATTTAGCGAAAGGGGTTTAATAATAAGGGTGCGAATTCCGTATTTGAAGTTTTAATGCAATGGAGATATCGTGCAATAGGACGGTACCAGTGGCGATGGCCATCCTAAATTTTAGTAATATAAGATTTCGAACCTGTCAAGCAACAGGAATGTTAATTTAATAGAATTATTCATTATCTTTGACATTTGAAACTAATGCTTAGAATTCCTAATTAAAAGTTGTTTTTTAAAGAAGCGGAAGGTATTCCTTACTAGATAAGTTCCACCGCTTTCCAATTACTCTCATTGCATTCTCCAAGAGCTAATGGTACAATAAATTCAACGTACAGATTCCAAACGTGCTCGTTTGCGACTTTAATTATTTTTGTGCTCAATGCGGTTCGTTAGCAATCCTTAATCCCACTTTTGACAGAGGAACGCTTTGAAGTTGATGTTTTCGATTTTCGTTATCGGAAACTTCCTTTTTTCCTTACATATACATTTCAAAGCTGTCTTGAAAACTTTCTCTAATATTCCATTTCAGCGAGTTTGGAAAAGTTCAAAGAAAGTCATAAATAATAAACCAATGAAATGACATGAATGCCTAAAATTCCAGTTCTATTTAGAATTCTTTGAAAAACTTTTATAAATAGCAGAAGATCCGGAAAATTACACTTTACATCTGAAGCGCCGATTTAGCAAGCTGGTATTATATACCTCAAAAATGATAGAAGCTGTTATCCTACTTGACATACAGTAAAACAATAAAGTAAAATATGAGAATCTAAGTAGTTAATGAGGCTCTGCCGGTAAATTACAGAGTACTCGTACCTAACTATTGAAGATTGGGGAGACGATAACCTTTGGCCATTCGCTCTCATAATTCATTCTCTCAGATCAGGATCATGACGGGTCTGTTGGCTCAGTTGGTAGTGACCCTGCCTTCTGAGCCGGTCTTCTTTTATCTAAAAGCAATGAAGATACTGTAGTCAATCGCGATAATAACATAAAGAGAAAAATATGGCATCAATTTATGTAACATGGTCTTTTCATCAGGTGGTTTCGTGCGGAGCAATCCGGTTTGACTCCAATAGAGCTGACATCTCTATGGCCTCGCTCAAGGCTTCTAGACGAAGGCCTGCTATCCATTCAGACCGTGAAGTTGGAAGACCATCAGGACAGACTGGTCTGCTGGCTGAACAACACTGTTGGTGGTGAAGCAGTATACTTCCTGATTGTTGTATCAGGTGAGTAAAAATGTATATATCAGCCTGTTGCCCTGTTTCCCGTTATTTGAGATTTGCACGGTATTTTATTATTTTCTTTCAGCCGTCATATTCAATGTTCACGTCTTCTTAGGATACATATTTTTTTTCACATACTATATTTTCACATAGTCCATCTAGTTTTGCTCCTCCTCTTCTATAAATAATAATTATAATAATCATATTGATTCCTTGAGTGGTATCAGATATAATTGAAACTGCAGGTTTTAGAATATTATCTTAAATTTGTCTCCAAAAACACAATAAAAAGGATTTGCCGTTAACTCAATATAAAAGCAAAACAGATAATGTAATCACTGTGACACCAAAAACACGAGACACCATTAATATAATTTAGGGCAATTCTTACTTACCTAGGTTGGATTGGAAGTTTTAACACACCATGCGGAAATTACGCGGCCGAAGTTCGGCGTAGTTACACTTGCAATGTTTTTTTTTAAATTACCCGCGACACATTAGGCTGAAATAACTATGGTTATTACCTGTTTTTGCTGCCGCGAAATTTTGATATGGTCATATTACTTAGATTAAAATGTCTGTTTCTTTTACAGCACCCATCTCCGTCCGAATAAAACCAGACTCTTTCCGTGCAAATTTGAACACTAACTTTACACTGGATTGCAAAGCGTCGGGACGACCAATAGACACCATCTACTGGGTGCATAACGGCAAAGTTGTTAAATCTAATGAAAGGATAAAAGTGACTGACGACGGTGTCGTGGTTAGATTACATATCAGGAGTTTGCAGACCGATGACCAGGGAGTGTACCAGTGCTTTGCGAGTAATACAAAAGAACAAGTTTATTCGACCATTGAACTCGGAGTTGATGGTGAGTCAAGAAGATTTTTATGAACACCATTTTTTTGCTGACTACTAGTAACATTTATCAGTTCGTGTTCAAGGACCCACCAAGTAGACCGGGTCTCTTATGACTCTACCAAATTACTGGAACTATCGTCAAATGGAAGTACTTACCTACCGCATACAATATTTAAATTTTCTTACTTGCATATCTATAGAATGTTCTCAGAAAAATATAGCTGTAACAGCATTACATATTTTTATATCGAAGAAAGTAAGCCCTGTACACAGCATCACCAATTAATGTTGACCATAAAGTTCAGAGTAAATATACGATAATTTCTTCTTGTAGCTTCAAAAGAAAGGAACATTCTAGAAACTAGTTTGTTCAGCAGCAAAGTCCATCTCGTGCCTTCATTATTGTAAAAAAAAGAAAGGTGAGGGTATAAAGACTCGTATTTGCAGTGTCCGAAGGGCGACTGAGGGCCGCTGGCAACCGCTCGAGGCGAACGCCATACGCGAGGAGTGCTACACATGATGCCGACTGGAATTTCACTGGAAATAGAGGTATATAGAAGTCTGAAGACACCGAATATTAAATTTTTAGATTAGATCTTGAGGATTTTAGAGGTTATAATGGAATTCGCTTTGCATTACAATAGACTCTACTGTAGCTAAAGCAATCTATACAAATATAATAATATTATAAACAGGAAAAGATTGGTTTGTTTGTATTGCATAGGCTCCGAAACTACCAAACCGATTTTAAAAATTTATTTAATCTATTAAAAGCTACATTATAAGGCAGTAATAATAACAGGATCTTATTCGGGAGTACCAAAGGCTATATTATATCCCCGTATTCCCCCGGGAATGGGAACTACGCGGGTGAAGCTACAGTATTGTATAAATACAGCTTGCGAGAACTTTGATTGTCAAAGTCTATTGTTATCATTAGAGGCAATACTCGTATTAGAAGTAGTATGGAGTAGGAATCGTTAAGCTTTAACAAATAATTACTAATTGAATAAATGATAGGTACATTTGATTACTTATTGATTTCTATCAACGGCAACTTGTTGACTTTATTATGCTGGAGCTATTTATCTTCTTCAAGTTTCAAGCATCTGACCAAATATCTGAAAGGCTGTAAACTTTTCCACTTATAACCAATGTCACAACTTGGCCAAACTTCTCCATAAACAAAAGGTAACTAAGTTCTGACACTGAAATATGGCCAAAGCATGTTTTTTAGGTTATGTTTTGTTACTCATCTTGGAGTAGAAGAAGTAAACAATGAACTTTACTAAACTGGCCTTCTTAATTATTTTGCAAAGTAATTGTCTAAGACCTACTCCTTAATTTTAATTAATTCTTTAGTCGGAGTAGGCATTCAATTTACATTTCCTCAGTCCCTCGCTCTTGTTATTTTTGTTGACATATTAAGTATAAAACTTGCTCATCCCTGATTTTTCTAAAAACTTATTTAAAAAAAAACATCTAGTTTTAAAATCAATACAATACGATTGTATCTATAAGTGATTTTAAAGAAAACTTTATTGTAAAGTCAATATACCTAGAAAGCATCCCAAGTAGGTATTAGATTAAACGTCTACTACAGAGAAATTTAAGTTATTCATTTGCCTGCAATAATACTACTATATTTGTCCAAAAGACTTTAATTTGGAATTGGTTCAGTCTACATTTTAATTAAATTTCCAAGTCGCAAACCACCCAACATTCTGGGTGGAATGTTCTATCTCTCGAATTTATGACATAGCTCACATATTTCGTCCCAGCACAATATTTGGGTAGGTACATACACAAAGGACGTACGATGATTTTTTATCCTCTTTTCCACCCGTATGCGCCGACTTCTTCATAAAATATTTAAAAGTCCATTTTTAAGCTCGGATCCGCTGCAAGCTATTAGAGTCAGCTCTTCAGCTCAAACAAAGGGCTTCAGTGACGCGGGCACGCCTGCCGGCATATCGTCCCCCCGTGGTAAATGCCGAACCGCGAATGCTCTAATTAAGATCCTATCGTCTGCCCGTACGGTCGTTTTTGCTGCCTATAATGGTGAAATATAAGCTGCTTTGTTCTGCCATTAATTCGTTCCCGCTATTTGGTGTCGTCGCTCTTCAGCTCGGTAAGTAGGAGCGTGACTGCACCGACCACTTATTTCGCTAGAGTGTAGGATATTCTATTATTTTTGGTTTCGTTATATTATACCTAGTTTTTGAGAATGTTCGTAGATTGTAGTTCTGTAATCTACTTTTATGAAAATGTAGACTATAAATGAATAGTTATAACGATTACTTATTTGGTTTTCTTGCATCAATTTTACTATTATGTTTTACACATAATAGATACATGTGTAAAACATACAGAAAAGTTGATCTTCTAAAAATATTTTGAATTTAGGTAAAATCTTCCGAATGTTGGCCAAACAAATAAGTATTTCCACTTGCTTATTCCCGGTATTGTGCCCGAAAAACTTCAACCTTTTACATTCACACCCAAATCCGACACCTAACTTAACAAATACCTTTCGCTGGCATCACGGCAAAAACCTATTTACCTACACTACTTTAGCAGACAACAGGAAAAAGGGAATAGCTGAACAAGCCACAGGAGGCGAATGTGTAGCCCACACCTCACAGTTACGTAATAAATTATGCAAGTGGCTGACCTCCTGTTAACGGTCCCCATTTGTTCCGGAGGAAGTCGGCTAGACAAGAAGGGATGGCCCTCCCTCGCCACGAGTTTATTTTTATCTCATAAAACCGAGATAGCCCTTATTGAGATAAATTTTACGTCCTGTCATCGTCCAATCGTAAAATTCACGAAAGTTGCCAGATCCGTGACTTTCAAAAGTGGAGGTAAGATATTTTGTGGTAATGACTTTCTGGGAGTTACATTAGGCTGGGATATTTAATGGGCGTAGAGAAATTGCGAAAGAATTTCGCAAATAAAAACAAATGTTTTTCAATTCTTTCAGTTTCATATTTTTTTATATCACTGACCGTAATGGAATATTTCTGTTTGAATAATAAATATTTGTTGTTTTTAAATAGGTACCTAGCGTGAAATGGAATAGGGACGATCTTACATTTGCAATGTGGAAAATAAAATAAAAGTGGATTATTTTTTGGTAATTTCTAGAAGTTTTGACTTTGATCGAATCCGAGGTAAGAGGCAAGTTTTAGTATGGAAAAAAATTACGATCTTTAGTCGAAATCATAAACTCACTACCTTTTAATCTAGACTACCTAGAAGTAGACAAATAAGTTATGTGTGAGTTTTTCATAAATAACTATCTTACCACAATAGCTGTGTTCCAATTGCATTCGCGTCTGCATACTTTTAACGGGCCTTGGACTGTCGAATTGTCAATATCTTTTTAAATATTTTTTTAAATACATATACTTACCTACGCTTACGATTATCCCCGGGGCTGGCAAAGGTATTTCAGAAAGTTCTCAAGATTCGCCTTACCCCTAAATTTGACGTGTAGACATCGCCGAAACGGGGTGTTGTTACACATCTTCTCGTTTTCTCACAATGTTTTGCTTCAGCGAAGAGCTTGTACTAAATATTCAAATACGACAACATAACATTTTACGTAATTACAAAATACTTAAAGAAAAATCGACAATAATTTAAAAAATACCTCCAAGAATTAGCTTAAGTTAATGCAATGAACCCTGAAAACCCTTTGTAGTAAAAAGGTCTCTAACCATTAACAATGCCCAATTGTCCATCCCTTCTAACCACGAAGCACCTGTAATAAATAGCATTTAAACAATAAGAGAGCAAGAAACAAAAGTAGCCATAACTAAATTGTCACAATTTATGCGTACCCTAATGAAGGGATGGTACCCTCACGTTTATTGCGCTTTACTTGAAGCCCAGACATAGTGGACCCACGGGAAAACTAGCATAAATTTAATCCAGACTTTATTGCTTCGTTCAAACGAGCTTTGAAAAACCTTGTACCTATACGAGTTGGAAATGAGCTCATAAAAAAGGTTGTTACTGTCTAATTTTACCTCGCTATATTTTGTTACAAAAAGCTTCACACTTTTATCAAAATTTCTGAGCAATCTCAAATTCTGCCGTCGTCGACTTTCTAAGCTTTGTGGATTGTTACTAAGAATCCTAAGTCTTTTTAAAATATTGTTTTTCTTATTTCAAAGACTGGATAAAAGCAAGTGTAGAATATTTCTAATGTTTTCGTATCAGATGCCAAGAAAATAAGTATTGCTACTTTAATTATCAGATATTTAGATAGAGTGCTTGTACCAAAGAGCTTCTAATTTTTAGTATTTCAATTCTTTTTACACATCAACAAATACAAAAATCTTTTAGAAAAAATCACTTTGTCTCTACGTTTCGCTAGAATTCCCTTCGCAAAAGATTAAAGAATCTCGGATTTCTGTAATCAAAGCCCCATTTGGGGGAATTAGGGAGGAGATGTGACATCATCGAAAACCGAACCATCGAATATCAATTACCCAGTCAAGCATCAGCTTCGGGCGATCAAGCACAAGAGATAATCCTATTGTGTCTTTATTCCGTTACAGGTCAGGGATGGCGAACCTACTCGTATGACACGCGACAGAAAATTCTAAACACGGAATTTATTTTCTAATTTATTAATTATCATGTTAGTTCCACTTTGGAAAAAGTTGTTGTGGCATTCTAGTTCCTTTCTGCACCACCGATAATGCATAATAATATTAAAGCTTTTAGTGTTATTAATATAACCAAATAGACTACTTCTTTCTGATATTGGTGGCACGATAAGGCTTTTTTAAGTGCTTGCTCCGTGCATATACCTGAATTTATGTAGAATATCATTTTAGGACCGCGCTTTTCTCGGACTTCTTTTATAGCCATGCCTGAGCTCTGAATATATTAAATCGTAATTCACTTTAATCAGCTGGCGAAAAATTGCGACAGCGTAGAGCCCCGCCCGTGCCGCCGACTCCTCTGGCCGGATTTGCGCTCCGTTCGTCCGTCTCCAATCTGTGCTATCTCCATAATACCGTCCTTAACTACTTACCGCTTAGTCTATACGCAAATTAAAATGAATTTAAGTACTCAAAGTAGAGCTTTAAGATAATAAGTATTCGCCTAGCCGCCTAGCGAGGAATTTCGGCTTCAACCAGTTTTTGTATTTTCTTGTGGGAATGAGACATATGTACTCGTTGTCGTTGTTGACTCAGATACTCTACACCAAATTTCATCAAAATTTGTCAATTATCTTTTGCGTGATGAGTGCACAGAGTACAAATAAACATTTTAAAAATGTTGATTTAATAACTACAAGCGACCAGCCCCGGCTTCGCAGGACACTTCGCACGCAATTATATATAACCTTTCTCTTGAATCACTATAACTACTTAAAAAAACGCATCAAAATCCGTTGCGTAGTTTTAAAGATCTAAGCATACATTGGAACAGACAGACAGAGGGAAGCGAATTTATTGTATACTATGTAGTGGTGTACTCTACCATTATAATTTCTGAAAAATATTTCATGTGGGTATGTAAGTATAGTTATGGATTTATGAACAGAAAACTTAATGTTTTAGTTGACTTTGTATTTTATTTAGCTTAGCTGGCAACGTAATGGGCCTACTTTGTCTAATGGCTTATGATATAATGTCTGCCGCTTATAATAAATCAATCTTTATAAAATTATCAGTCTTTCCATATGAGAAGCTATTGTGAAACAACTCCATTTATATGAAAAGTGTTTTTCGTTACTTTATATTACAGAAATCTCGCGAGAAAAGAAATATTTATTATAGTGAGCATCACTGCGGGATCATCTCTCTATTTTATACGAAATGTTGAAGCTACACGTGAAACAATTAGGAGGGCTTGAAAAACAATTTCATATCATATTATTATTCATAAAGGGTAGCTTTAACAAAGTGAAATTCTAATATGACATCATTTATAAGCGAATCTACGCCTATATAGCGTTTTCAATAAAAGAAGAATTTCTAAGTAGGTACCTAAGTATATACCATGTCAGATAAAATATCGTGCTCTCGTATTAAAAATTCTTAGCGGGTCGAGTCAAGATTTTTATCTTTCGTTTCATGTCATTGAACTTATTGACAATGTAGTGATATAAGTTCTTACAGGAGCTAAAGCCGCTACTTGTAGAAATTATATGATGGGTCGTTGCCACAGTGGTGCAGGTAGACGTAATTACCCCACTCTAGGTGCGTAACCGAACAGCATTACAGAATTACCGCGTCAGCCAGAATACTCGAATTTAAATAAATATAAATCTAAATATATTAAATTATAAACTGACTGACTGATTGTATCAACGCAGAGCCTAAACCACAGGGTCTTGAGACTTGAAATTTTGCATCCACTAAGAAAGGAATTTGGAAAATTCAACCCCTAAGGGGGTGAAATAGACGTGCGCGAGCTAAGCCGCGGGTAAAAGCTAGTAAAGAATAAAAATATGAATCTCTCAAATGAGCACCATTCGTTCTACCTGCTCCCATTGACTACTATGGTGTTACATTATAGTGCTGTCTGTATGCGTTAATTTATTTAAATTAATATTTGATTGTTTCGTCTTCGACGCATTCCTGATGGGTATTACCAAGAATTTAGTTTGGCATGGCTTTGGTAAAGACCGCCCATGTCCAGTTACCTACTTAAGAAGAATAATATTATAATGATATCTAATCATGTTTATCGGAACATGCTTCCAGTAATTTTTCAGCTTGTCCAAGAAAATATAACAGTCTTACGAGTATAAGAAGGTTAATCCCGTAAAACTTTACAACTTCTAAAAAAACATCTTCGTACAAAATTTATGCCGATTCATTCACGGTAAAAAATTTCATATTTATTTTAGCCAATTCTTCTTAGTTTTATAGGTAGATTAACCTTAACACATCCCGTAACGGAATGCAGACATAAAATAATTACTTGGGACGTTGATCCTTGACTTATCATTATCATCTCAGCTTAAAGATGTCCACAGCTGGAAAAAGACCCCCCCAAGGTTCTCCACAACGTCCGGTCCTGCGCCGCCGCCCGCATCCAGCGCCTTCCAGCGACCTTAACCAGATCGTTGGTCCACCTGATGAGGGGCTTGACTGGCAGGACTGATATATTTTCTACCACGCTGTATATAACTTTTCTTACAGAATCAAAGCCGGAGCTGGTCTACTGGTTCTCGGAGCAAACTCTGCAGCCAGGGCCGAGCGTGTCCCTCAAGTGCGTAGCGATGGGTCACCCTCCACCCCAATTCACGTGGCTACTTGATGGATTCCCAATACCAACGAACTCTCGGTAATATTTTTTTAATGACATACTAAAATATTACCTCATTTGAATTACAATCTAGCCTGATGACTAATAAGTACCTAAGTAATTCAAATTTGACCTAAGCTTCTAAGTACACTATAATTAAGAATGTGTAAATTATCACTTTTCTTATTGTCTCTATTAAGGGGAAGACTTCGTACATGTGTTCTTTGTAATTCGTCGAGCACCGCTTGGTTCCAATAGGCACCGTAACAATTAAAAATCAATTATGTTTTATTTTATTGGCTTGAGATGCATTCACTGTACTACATATCACTGTCTAAACTAACTCAAAAGGTTTCTTTTTTAACAAATTTCTGAACTGAATCCAAATAACCACAAACAGTAGTTCTGCTTCACGCAAATAGATAACAATATGTAACTAGTGTAACTACAGTAGATACATACCTACTGTTTCTGTGCTGCGGTTTTCGCTCATTCATCATCATCAGACCCCCTAATATCGCTCATTAACAAAATTTAATTCAACATCTCTGAAGCAGCTTATTCTGAGATTTATGTACTTATTCATTATTAGTTATATAAACAGTCTCAGATTAACTAATACTTGGTACGAACTTAAGATGGAGGTATTAACCTTCTTATTTTTTTGAACCACGTTCACTAATTTATCGGTTTTTATGTCTAAATCGATTAAATATTACGAGATAGCTCGACACCGCAGCTGCTAAAACAAAACTTCGATAATTATAAACTGATTTGGTATTTGTCCTTCTTACTTGGATTTTAAATTTACCTTATAGGTAAGGTAACAGGACACGTAGGTACTGTCCACCACCCACTAAAAAAAACTTAACTTTTGCATTTCTAATATTTTTGTGTTCCCTTTGAGCAATTACGCACAGTGGCAGAAGCACTGCGAAGCTCAGTCCTAAAATTCTTTCCATAGATTCGTAGTGGGTCAACATGTGACCCTTCAAGACGACGTGGTCAGCCATCTCAACATCAGCCGGGTGACGGAGCAAGATGGCGGCGAGTACGCATGCGTGGCCAGCAACTCTGCCGGGAAAGCCGTACACTCGGCCCGAGTCAACGTGTACGGTCTCCCTTACATCAGGGAGATGCCGAAGGTGACAGCTGTCGCTGGAAGTGACTTGGTCATCAAGTGCCCAGTCGCGGGATACCCGATCGAGAGCATTACTTGGGAGAGAGGTAAGCATATTAATTTTATACTGATTGTATTTTTTTTACAGTGCATGCAACTAACCCACCCAAGTAACTAACGAAAGATGAACCGATTTCAAAAAAATCGGAGGATCCTTCCTAATTCGTCGCGTATGGTTCTTACCTTTTTTTGGTAGATTGATGAAAAAAAATTATGTAAACCTCAAGGTTGGTCCCATAGAAGTTTTGTGAAAATCTGATGAAGTACCTAGGTACTTCAGGTGGAGAACGGATCTCCTCAACGGACATCAGCAAATCACTTGCTATCAGCGTAATAGGTTTAGTAACAGTAGGTAATGTATGTTGAATATGCATAGTCTTTTTAGTGCTATTTGGTGTGTATTTATGTTTGAAATTTTTATTTCATTTCTAGATATACCTACTTCTCACTAGAATATTCAACCCCTAAACGTGATGGGTGGTGAGCCAATCGCCGGACCGGGTCTGTTACACATGCCTCAGAATTAATTCTGAGACCTGCGGGATTCCTCACGATGTTTTCCTTCACCGTCGAGCTAGTGATAAATATGTACGTAACTTTTGAAAAACTCATTGGTACCTGCCATCATTCGAACCCGAGCCTCACTGATTATCATCATGTGAAGCAGGCTCTTTAACCGTAAGGCTATCACTGCTATAAAATATTAGATTATTTTAAATGGAGATAAATAGAGTTTTTCTAAATATGAAATTATTATTAGCTAATGTTTGATGTGCATACTGTATAATTAATCCAATCATTATTCAAATTCAGTCACTTCAGGTAGAGTTGAGGCGTAAGAGCAAGTGCATTTCTGTCACTTTTTTGAGACAATTAGTGGAGATATAATAGGGATATATAAATATTATTTTCTCATAAGCTACTCACGCGATAAAGATTCTGATTTTTGTAAGGCGCAGTAAGTAAGTATTTTATAAAATAGCCGGCATTTTGTAAAACTGTACCTTATCCTAATGAAATTGCTCTGGGTCACCCTCTCATTCTCGTAAGGCAAAAAAGATTTCCTTCCACTTCTGATTGTACAAAGAAATCTTTATACGTAACGAGAAAAACGCCTGGGGCCCTTCTTGCTATTTTACATATTGGCTAAATTACCTACAATAACGTTTCAAGATGTATTCAATTCAGCTATGAGCTTTGTGTAATGTGATAAGAGATGATTTGAAAGAACAGGAACCAAGAATTAATCATAATACATAGGTACCATAATATTCTCCCAATAGCCAGGGATAGCCTTGTTTTCTTGGTTCGAATCCTGGTGTCATATACCTACTGTAAAAAAAATCTAAAACTTTGTAAGTTTTTGGAATTTTCTAGCCCGATTGGGAATGAAAACGTCGTGCGAAAACTCACATATTATTAAAAGTGAGGATTTCCAGCTATGCCAAACTCCTTTGGGACAAGACTTGAACAAATAATATACATATTTGTGCCGTTTGGGGTGGAGACCACGGGACCGTGTTATCAAAGAGCTATCAGTACATTTGGTGAACGGTTTGGATGACCAGAGGGCTGGCTTATCTCTGTCCAGGGATCATCCTAGCTATCCAGAGGCAATGCGACCAGTTTTCTTGACCAAGTCCCATAATTATGATTATTCTTTGGAGGATATTTTTTATCTGTAAATATTGTAAACTAGCGGGTTCCCAGCTGCGTTGCCTTAGGCTACTCAGCTTATCACACCAAATTTCATCAAAATCCGTCCAGTCGTTTTTGCGTGATGGGTGCACAAATAGACACACAGAGATCGACAAAAATTTCAAAAATTTATTTTTTTATATCTAAATCGATAGCTTAATTAGGTACTATCTACACTACCACAAAAAAAAATGTATGTACAGACACGGTCCCGTTACAGTTTTATTATATGTATAGATAAATGTATTTTAGCTTAGAAAATAAATATAATTCTCAGACACATTAGACAAATCACTTTGGTCAAGTCTCCAAAGACATCGCGCCATTACTTAATTCACGTAAACGTTGTCTATTCCGCGTCAATTCTTTGCCAAACCGTAGCGATCTTTCTGAGCGTGCTGGCACCCTGCCCGGACATCAAGGCAAACACCGGCACCCACGGGACGTGGACTAGTGTAACATAAGTCAAACAGCACTATTTTATAAACCAGTCATTCACTATCCTATATCTGTCCTCTGCGTTTTCATAAGTACCTATACCTAAACAAAACTGTTCATCATGTAGATATGTGATAGCTATAAATGGACGTAAGTAAATACATACAATAACTATGTGAAAGAGAGATACAAATATTATGGGCGGACTTATACATAGTATCGTGGTAATAGTGTTCTTCTTCTGCAGTAGTCGGGTAAAAATACATTAAATTCCGGAAAAACTCATCTCTTAGGTAAATATATTTGCTGCGAATTCAAAATTATTACATTTGAATTTTTATAAGTATAATTATTAAGTGTTATAAATTTCCTTAATACAGTTCAAACGTACCTACTGTCTCATGCCGTAAATATATATTTGCTAAACTTCCACTTTTAATATGAGCGGATATATGAAATTGTCCACGCAATGTGGCGACCAACCAACGACGACGAACGACGAACCAACTGTGGCGCCACGGAAGACCAGCGCTGCAGCAGTACTTGTACTGCTAAAGCACATGCTGAGTGGTGACCATTTTTGGTGTATTTTTAGAATAAGATTTTTAGTTGTACTTTTTTGTTGTTGTTGTTGTTTATTTACGCCAAAATAAACTTTTCTTTCTTTCTTTTCTTTCTTTCTTTCTTTCAATGGCAAACCATTATTCCTGTGAACGTGATCACGATCCTCGTCAATGAGGAAAACCCTCATAAAAAATTGTAGGAGAGATGATCTGTGTCACAAATATCCGTTGAATTCCTGCTTTCCCTCAGCAGAATGTAAAGACAGTTTTCATTCATCTGAAATTCCACTACTGGGAGTAATAAATGCATTAACTCTGGCAATCTCGGGGTCACCTATTTGGGTACCTACTATACTACTTAGTAGTTATACGTTCGTATTCATAGTCTAGTAACTAAAATATACAACGCGTAACAGAAAAAGCGCAATTCCTCATACACCCCAATTAGTATATTAATATAAAAAAAATATGATGCAATCGAACTTTAATTGTGTCTAACCAATTTTCTTAAATATCGATTAATAATAGCACGATTTCATAGAAGGCACTAAATTCAGCTACGCTAATTCTATTTTCGGAAAAAATTTACACATATTAAAAATAGCTGAAATCGATTAAGTAGTCGATACCGAACAAACTAATTTCAGGAATTGCGCTTATTCTGTTACATGTTGTATAAGAATATCTCGTGAAAAGTGGGTATATCCAGAAATGGAATACCTCTGCCCTCCCCCTCGGGGATAGAAGGAGTGAGATTATTATTTATTTATTAACTAAAATATAACTGGCCTGTTCTCTCAGTTGCTAGTGGCTATATCTAATCGGAGGGATGAACAATTGAATATCATGGTTTAGTGTCTGTACCTATGTTTTTATACAATATGTAAAAGAATAAGCGCAATTCCTGAATTTAGTTTGTTCAGTATCAACTACTTAATCGATTTTAGCTATTTTTAATATGTGATAAATATTTCTGAAAAATGAATTAGCATAGCTGAATTTAGTGCTACCTATGGAAACTACCTACGGTACTATTATTGGTTAATTTATATATATAACTAGTGGCCCGGGCAGACGTCGTTCTGCCACCGTATAAACCATCCCTGGACCCACTCTAACCCACACAAAAAGTTTCATCAAAATCTGTCCAGCCGTTCCTGAGTTTTAATCAGACTAACGAACATCAATTCATTTTTATTTATATAGATTATTGGTTAAGGGAAAATTGGTTAGACACAACTAAAGTACGGAGGCATCATATTTTTTTATATATATAATAATATGTAACAGAATAAGCGCAATTCCTGAAATTAGTTTGTTCAGTATCGACTACTTAATCATCCATTTGTTTATTTGTATAAAACAATTCGACTCTCGTTATACCTATATTTAAATTTATCTGTTTGAATATCCTTTGTACGTAATAAGCGGATTCATATAAGCCGATATTCTATAATGCGGAATATAAACCTACGTAAATGCCTACCTCCAAAATTCAATTTCACATAAAAGAAAGTTGGTAACTGATAAGTAACATTCCTATTCCATTCATGAAAGAAACTCCACTATCATAACATCATACCTACCTATCAACATAAAGGGACCAGGAATAATGTTGAAATCGAATCCTAGTGAGTTACTGCAAGGAAAATCGATATGAAATACCTACAGAGATATTCTATATCTTATTTATGTTGAATCACTTTGATAGGGTTACGTATGTATGTATGTGGCACTTTCATTATTGTATGGACCGACGGGATCTTGTGGCCTCCATAAGCTGCTTTTCTAGAAAAACTTAAGTTGCGTTTCTTTACATTGGCACTGAGGTACACGCAATAAAAGAAGTAGAGGTACAAAACATGGATATTGTATTGAATCTTCTTACCCATTTCCATCAAATATAAAACGTAAATTGAAAATCTATTTTAAAAATATTTTTCCTGGAGTTGAACTTTCAATAAAATTGGATTGGCAAACCTAGTTTAATCGTTTGAAGGATTCTTATGGCGTCGTCCTGGTTTAGACAGCTGGTTGAGGTTGAATCACTGATCCCATTTCTAATACAATTATTGGAGTCAAGTCGAGCTCCTTCAAACTACCTCCAGTAGATCGATTAATAATAATACTTAACTGAAGGATATCTTGCCTTTTCATTCAAAATTAATGCCATTGTCTGGTAATTCTCGTTCGTTTCTACGGGTAGCTGTCACTAGCTTTCTGAGTAAAGAGATTGGAAAATTTCCGAGTGCATTTTCATTGCTTATTACAACTTCATTTCTAGCTTTGAATACGCAGAATGACCATACGCAAAATGACTACATGAGTACGCGCAATGACCAATACGCATAATGACCAATACGTAATTTTAAATCTGATTGAAACAGTTTTTGTTATAGGTTATTTGTAGTGTGTGAGCAAAAAAGATAGCTACAGCAACATAGATTATTGCTCGAGAGATATTCTATAGACAATAATTTATATAGAATCACTTTGTGTTTCAAGCTATCCTTGTTTGTATTATGTATGAGCGACCTCTAGACGGACAGTATTATAGATTGTCTCGAGGTCATGTCAACCCTAATTAGGTATCAAATACCTACTCTCCTCGACGTAGGTACACTTTGATTTAATATAGATACATGAAGTAATTTTATCATATTTTAATTTATAGCAGTGATATAGCATTAAAAGAGCCCGCTTTTCATGATGATACCTAATCAGTGAAGCTCGGGTTCAAATCCTGGCATGTATAAATGAGTTTTTCGAAACGTACGTAAGTACATATTCATCACTAGCTCGACGGTGAAGGAAAACATCGTGAAGAAACTCGCAGATCTCAGAATTAATTCTGAGACATGTGTAATAGACCCGGTCTGGCCATGGGCTCACTGGGTCGAATATTCTCTTGAAAGTGGGTATTTCCAGAAGTGGAATATCCCTGCCTACCCCCTGGGGATAAGAGTCGTGAGGTTTTTTTTTATAATTTGTAAGTAGGTATTGGTATTACACTCTCTCTAGTGGTAATGCATTCAAACACTGTAGATTAACTAAGAGATCTTTTACTCTAACCTGAGTAATGACCGAACGATTCATATATTAATTCCATGCTTCAACGTTTGTCAAGTTTAAGTGCTACATAAGTACCTATATTTTCAATTATTTTGTACGATACTTACCATGTAAATTACACTAAAAGCATAAAGAACCTTACAGTATTCAGCTCAGTGAGTATAGATAATTATTGTTTTTAAGTGCCGCAGTTTGCGTAGCGTGGCAAACGAAAGTAACTAAGAAGATGAAACCCTCAGAATTACAAAGAGAATGCCTATTATTGCCAAGTTCCGCAGGCGGCACACCCAGCCTGTTAATGACAAAAATTGACATCATTTACCGCCCTACATTACGTCCTGAAATTGAATTGCCACCGCGGTGCTTCCTCCAACCATTTTATTTGCACCTCAGGTACTCGCGGCTTATTTCGCACCGTTTTGTGAAATAAGATTGCTGGATGCCGCCATATTAATACTGTATCGTATTTTTTACTTCTTATGCACTAAATAAAGTTGGGTGCGGACAGTTATTTCGATGAATGAGAAAGTATCCATGTTTTAGGGTTGGTCCTAACTCACAACTGTCATTTTTTGTGTAACACACAATGTAATTAACATAAAAAGACAGCTCTCAAGCATTATGTCATAATTTATAGTTATAAAGATGGGAATTGAAGGCGCCTACAGATTTAAAGCTTGATTAGGATCAGTCTAACGACGCCATTTCACTCGTGTAGTTCCGGTTCCCGTGGGAATACAGGGGTAAAATATAGCCTATGTCACTTCCTAATAATAAGCTACATATTATGAAGTGGCATAGTCTATATTTTATCGTCAATTATATCCATTGGTAAAGATTTTTTTTAAATCGGTTTAGTTATTTTGGAGCCTATTCAATACAAAGAAATAAATATTTACTTTTTATAATATTTCTATAGATTAGTATAGATATGGACAAAAAGTCAAGATTTAATCCAGAATTTTATAACCACAACCTGTAATCTGGTAAGTTTACAATTCACCCAGAAAATATGGGTAACATCAAAACTTATGTAAGGATATTATAACTTTTAATAATGTCTCAATTTTCACAAAATTATTTTGCGACTTCCAGTTCATTACAGCGTAGAAGGTCAATAAAAGGCAGTCCCCGTACACTTATTATTAAATCAGGCCTTCATTCCAGGGGCAGATTTTATATCGTAATTTTTGCCTTTTTCATATTCTATGAGACGGGTCACGAGGTATTTTTGCACGAAATATTTTGTACAAAATGTTACTAACTACATACATTGTAAGCAAATGTTTCATCGCATTTCAAGAAACATCTCTACATTTTCTTTCACGAGCGCTTTTTGCTAAGAGGATTGTCTACATGTAGTATTTTTCTATATCCTCAAAACAAACAAAAGAAGTTCTAGATAATAACGTATTCAAATTTCAAAGGCAACTAGATAATACAATATGTCAATAAGAAAACTAGATTTATTTTTAAACTAGCGACCCGCCCCGACTTCGCACGGGTGCAATGCTTATACTAAAACCTTCCTCTTGAATCACTTTATCTATTAAAAAAAACGCATCAAAATCCGTTACGTAGTTTTAAAGATTTAAGCATACACAGGGATATAGGGACAGAGAAAGCGACTTTGTTTTATACTATGTAGTGATAGTGATATCACCGGCCATGGGCGTATATAAGAGGGGAGGGTTCGGTTAGTTAATAAGTAATACCTAATTGCCGGCATAAAATAAAATGAAAAATACCACAAAATAATGAAGACATACAAGTTAAAACAAAATTGGAAAGACCGGGAAAAAGCTCCGCTCGTTTAACGGAATTACTGCGTAAGATCAAATTAAGAGCCCCGGTCACTCCTTCCCAATTTTCCTTTTGCTCCGCCGACCCTTGTCAACAACGGAGCGGAGTCTTATCTTTTTACAGAGCACTCTCATTAAGCTGAACTAAGGTTTTTGATACCTGTATTGATAATAAAAGGGTGCCCTTAATGCCCCCGCGCTTTCAAAGATTAGCATATATTTGCTATCTCGTGTCTTGTGGTTAGTGGTACCATCTTAAATATAGATTCCTTTTATAATACTCTGTGATATTATAAGTTTATTATGTTTCACACAGTTATGGCAACGCTCCTCAGGAAATATTTTCGCTGATCCTTATAAAGTTAATAAGTAACACACAAGTGTGTAATAGAAACAAACCTACCTTTTTTTATGTGTCCCCCTAGTAGCATTCTATCACGAGCACCTACGTGTTTCGGAAGGTAGGTACGTTAAACCGTTGGTCTTGGTTTTCGTTATGTTGTACCTTTGGTTGGCTTAAAAAATTCTGACAGCCTAGCACCTTATCCCTATCCGCGGTGGGCTTTTGACTGAATATGGCACAGACCCTTAGCTCAGCAGTGGGCTATTATTATTACTTGATGATGATTATTTACTCAACGCAAATTATTATTTACTTTACGCAAAGCAGGTCAAGCCACATTTACTACCCCACGCGGCACAACCCGCTTTTCAGACAGTTTAGGGGTAGGTACTCAGCGCATTTGGATAACTTACTTTTAGGGTTTATTTTTATTTTCATATAAGTATTTTTGGTACTCCAATATTTAAATTCCGGGTGTGTCGGATGGTTGGCACATTTTCGCCAAACTTTCCACCGTTTGTAATAGGCAAAGTTTTATTTTTCAACATTTCGCTGGCGCGAGTTCCGCTGGACGCAGCGGAGCGCGAACAGTTTCAAATTAGAATTATTTTCAGTGTTTAGTTTAGAGTTCCAAAGTCAATCGGACCTGAGTGTACTGAGCGCAAAATCGATTCTGCTAGTTTTATTAAAAACTGGCAGCCAGCATGACCGCAAAAAAATTCGGAAACAATGTTATCGTGTATGACGTATTTATGTCTGTAATAGTTTTTTGTTCAGTAAGTTTGTATATAACTCAAATTATTTATTTAGTTTAATGTTGGCTCAATTGGTAGTGACCCTGACTTCTGAGTCGGACGTTGCAGGTTCGATCCCCGCTACACGGTAACGACACTGTAACTATCGTAAATGAGTCACTCAAGAGGAAATGTATGAAAGTAAATGTAAGCAAGACGAAGGTTATGGTTGTGGAGAAAAATATTTACATTTCTGCGTGCGATATTATGAGTGAAGGTGACAAAGTAGAACAAGTGTTAGAATTTGTGTATTAAGGAAGTAAGTTTAGTAGAGACGGTAAGTGTGATAGTGATACCTATTGAATGGAATGTGAATGCAGGTAATATGGTAAACGGTGCATTGCACGCCTTCATGAGGAGCCAGAAAGTAACTAAAAAAGCACGCCTGGCTGTTCATGATGGGGTGTTGGTTCTTACCTTAATGTATGGTAACGATTCGAGAGTTGGGTATGGCAGAAGAAGCACGAGAGTCGAATAAATGCAGTAGAAATGCGCTCGGAAAGAAGCATGAGTGGAGTACGATTGATTGATAGAATGAGGAATAGTGTAGGTAATCCGAGAGCGTTGTGGCTTGAAAGAGGATGTAGTGACTAAGATTGAGAAAGGAATGCTCAGGTGGTTTGGACATATCGAGCGGGTGGATGAAAGGCGTCCAACGAGACAAGTATATAAGGGATTGTGAGTGGCCGAGTCGGCAGAGGGCGACCTAGGCGTACTTACATCGACCAGATCGGCGATGTATTGAAGAAAAGCCAGATAAAGAGTACCCGAAACCGACGAGCTTGTATGAACCGATTGATGGATGTGGATGAGGCGCGTGAGGTATGCCAGGATCGTAGCAGGTGGCGGACTGTTGTCTCTGCCTACCCCTTCGGAAAAAAGGCGTCAGTATATGTATGTAGTATGTATGTACCTACCTACTTATCTGTAAATTACTGTTTTGTTTACACTTCTAAGTTCACACGTTACTTCACATTCTTCAATTCTCTAGTTAGATTAGGTTTGATAAACTCATTTGAAAATAAAATATGCTCACATTTTTTTATACCCGAGCGGGTACCTACATTTCTGGAAACGCCCACTTTTCACTAGTCCATTTTTTGGACTGTTAAATAAATAGTACATCTAGTGAGCCTCACGTATGCGAGAAGCGGTCTCTTTATCACTGCTCATTTAATATGAATATTTTTTTAATTTACGAATTCTCTTTAGTCATTTTGATGTATGGGTATTTTATTTCCTATATTTCTCTACATGGGAAATTCCTTTGTACACAGATGGACAAAACCTACCTTTGAATCGGCGGCAGAAGGTATTTCCGAATGGCACTCTCATAGTAGAGCAGACGCAGAGAGCGGAGGACGGTGGCACATACACCTGCCAAGCTGCTAACAGGCAGAGACACGCTGCTAGGAGAGACGTGGAAGTTCAGATATTGGGTAAGTCCTAGGGATGTAACATTGATCGAAAAAAATCGATAATTTAAAAATAGATTTTTCCCTTTTAAAAATTAATCAATTTTTGAAAAATCTATTAATTTTATTAAAAATAATCGGTGAATAAAAAACGATTATACGGTAAAAAATACTTAATATAAAAAAATAACATTTATCATTTATATTTATTTTATCCTTTTAACATAAGCTTTGTTAGTGAACTTACTTCAAATTTCTTCAATCGTCGCACAGATGGTGCTGTTTACAAAAATCGATTAAAATTTGTAAAAATATTAACGATCAATTAAAAATCTATTTATTTTTTACATCCCTAGTAGGTTCCTAACAGAGTTCACGGTCCTACCTGCAAAACTAACAGGAGCTTCGGGCCAAAAAATGCTCGAGACAAGAGTCGACAACATTCTTGTCACGGCGCTCAGTTTAGTTTAGATAGGCTGAGTGAATAAAAAAGCCGAAACCCAACGACAGAGAAATCCAGGCGTAATTAGTGGTAATATTAACCATGGTCTTGAAGAGTATTAGCTGTATTAGGTATAAAGTAGTAATGAAATAATACTACACAAAGTTTATTTATTTTCTAGATGAATAGGCAGCGACGTTGAATACGCTGATCCAGTAGATATATTACGGATCCCGTGAAAATTTAGTTTTTTTTTTTAATGAGTAAATGTCTCCGAACGCTTATACGAACCTCTATAGGATAAACAAAGAACCGTTCATTTATGTGTATATATTTTCTAGGATACCCATAAGGCATAAACTATTTACAACAATATCCGCGAAGTCATAAACATTGTAGCTAAGTGCTGTCTTAATTGGTTAATATTTCATCTATTAACTACGGACAATTTGGACATAAGATAATATCTACTTCACAATTTGAAGTTCTTTAATTCGTCGAGCACGGCGCGGTTCCAATGGGCACCGTAACAATTAAATATCAATTGTGTTTTATTTTATTGGCTTAAGAGGTTAAGACCATTATTTACTTGGAAATTTAAAAAAAATATGCACAAATTCAAGATTCCTATTATTATTAGTCTCAGGTTACAAATTGGCGAAGTCTAGTGTTTCTCATTATTTGTATTTGCCTATTAGGAGGTTCATTAAAATACGCACGTAAATATACACGGACAAAATACATACAATTTTTATTATCTACAATTTATTCTGATTTACCTAATATCCCGAAAACAAAGTTTTCCTCTATTTTCAAACTCACGATTCGCGAGCAAAGTTTTCTGCCACTTCTCTGACTTTCTATAGATACCTAGCATCCACTATCCACTTCTAAACTTCTGGCTTGTCATAAAACTGTCGGTTGAACTAAAACTGTTTCAGCATTTACCGTGACTGTTGAAGATATCTGCGAGGACAAATTCAGTCGCGCACAAAAGTCCATTTATATCATAAGACAAAACTGAAAACTTCCACATGCCTTCAAACTAGAAATTCGGGTATAAACTTTCTCATTTTCCGTGCAAAGATTTAAAGCGCTATAAAATCACGAATTCAAGAGGGGCGGAGTTACTCATCCGTAATTCATTAAAGTTAGCGCGTTTACCATTCCCGCGGCATCTGCGAGCGTTAACTCCCAGCTTTTCCCGGTTAATAGGCCAATAAAATAAAAATATAAAGTTAAATCTATATTACTCAAGATCCCGCATTAAATGTGACCATAAACACTTTACATAAAGGTTTTACAATAATTAACACTCAAACCATGGATTTTCGTTTTTCGTTCGTTTGCAAAACCTTTCCACATAGAATAAAGACCCAACCACGTTTTCGGTTAATTAACCCGTTTTTTACCGTTTTCAGTTCAGCCGAAAATTTTGCCTATTCAGCCTTTGACGAACCTGTTACGAGAGGGGATGCGAGCAGCAATTTCCTGTCAGATCTTGGAGGGAGATTTGCCAATCGCGTTCCGCTGGGAAAAGAACGGGCAGCCGGTGACGTCATCGCCCTACGCGCCAAGCGGGATTATAACGAGGAGGATGGACGAGTACAGTGCCTCGCTGGTTATTGAACACATAACTTCGCTGCACAGTGGAAACTACACGTGCATTGCCTCCAACGTTGCTGGGTCTGAGAGGTTTACTGTACCTCTTACTGTCAATGGTAAATTTCGCGTTACAACTCCATACTAAATCATATATTTTGTTTAATAAAAATACATCATCATCAATCTATAGCAGTGTACTGCTGGATGTTGGTCTCTCCCAAACCTTGGTACCTACAGTCTTTCCTAGTTACATTTCGCAGATGGGTAGGTAATAAATTTAATATGGATGTTCTAGAATTACCACTACACGATCTTCAAATTAAAATCACAATTACGAACAAAGCACTGAGAACAAAGCCTAAGACTTACTTAATCGTTTTAAATTCAGTTCCTCCAAGATGGCGATTGGAACCAAATGATGTGGCAATAGCAGCTGGACAAGATGTAATCCTTCAATGCCAAGCTGATGGGTATCCAAAACCAAATATAACATGGAAAAAAGCCGTTGGTGAGTAAAAAGCATATTTTCCTAAACAGCCATTATTAAAAACACTGAGAGGTTCGTGATTAGCTTTAAATTTATTATCTAATTTATTTTACTCAGATTTTATACATTTTTCCTTTTTATCGAAACCCTTCATTCGCCTTTCCCTTCCTGATTATGGAAATAAATCAAAGATAAGTAAACAAAAGCAAAATACCACAAATAAAACTTTTGTCATTAATTGTACTTTTATGATTTATTGTATTCTGAAAATGGATACCAAAACTTATCCACTATGTTATTATTTTTTTACACAGGTAACACTCCAGGAGAATACAAGGACTTCATGTTTGAAGGAAGCTCCAGAGTTTTAGAAAATGGCTCCTTGGTTTTTGAGCGTGTAGCTAAAGACAGTGAGGGTCACTATCTGTGCGAAGCAAGAAACGATATCGGCGCCGGGCTGAGCAAACTCATCTTTCTGAAGGTCAATGGTTAGTACGAATCCAATAATGGTTTAGGGACCCATTTTGGAGCAAAAGTGTCGTTTACTGATCGCAAATACGCCTTGGCGGCTTAGCTAACGACTCTCCAAAGCATAATGTAGCTATTACGTCCTTACATCCAAGATTGTCAAATCCTTAGATCACATATATCGTTGTCATTGTAATCCTTGTCAAGTATACAGCAATCAAGTATAATTGTATTTTATACAACGCGTCAAAGTAGAAGCGCAATTTCTCATAAACTAAATTACCTACTTTAGTTGTGTCTAACCAATTTTCTTAAATAAAAATCAGTAATAGTAGTTTCCATAGGTAGCACTAAATTCAGCTATGCTAATTCATTTTTCAGAATAAAATTGACACATATTGTAGCCGATACTGAAAAAACTACTTTCAGGAATTGCGCTTATTCTGTCACATATTGTATATGCACGACGATATTTTTTCTTTTCGTATTCAAATTGACACCAAATACACATAAGAGTATCCAAAATTTATCGACGTTCAGAAACATTAACCTCAACGATAAGTGATGGGGCTTTTGTTTCGAACAGATCAAACAAAACTTTGCCGTCCGTACACTAGTTGTTCCGCATAAACAACAAACAGATGCTTGTGGTATTTCAAATATACCCTTCATCTAAATCATCCGTTATAAATTAAAGTGAAGTTTCGCGTCTATTCAAATACTATCAGTCATTGTCTTTAGGATATGATTATTCATCTAAGTGCTCTCATTGCCGTCGCGTAGTTTAAGTCTATTCCAAATCCTCTTAAACAGACTGGAAGTAATCCTGACTCCTGACTAGAGGATTCGATCCCGGGATCCCGGATCTCGGGATCCCGGGATCCCGGTCATATTTTAGTCCCGAAAATTTCGGGATCAAATTTAATGAATCCCGGGATTTTCGGGATTGATACATTTACATTTACAGTACCTATAAACATTGATCTCTATAACATATTTTTATAGTTTATCTAAATAAGTCTAAAGAAGTAGATTTTTTTAAGTTTATTTTTAGTTTCATAAATTAATTACAGAACAAACTAGGCCCAGTTTGTTTATTTTATAAGAAGAAAGTATAATTTTGTTTAACGGGCTTTTTAAAGATTTAAAACTTAAATATTCTATGTCCTCACAAGGCTTTCTTATTTACTTCCCGAGGTGTGTATACTTTTTTCAGCTCGACAGAGGCGAAAAGCGGCAATTTCGTTTAACGCAGCGGGCCAAATGTTGACGCTTTCCGCCCGGAGATATGAAAAATTTATTTTGATATGTTTTACTGTCTTTTTATTATAACTTTCCATTACCAATACAATCCCGGGACTATCCCGGGATCCCGGGATTAACTTTAGAGAATCCCGAAATCCCGGGATTAGAAAAAGCTACCGGGATCGAATCCTCTACTCCTGACTAAAGCGGTAGTTCCCAAACCCTAGTACTGATGTAATTCAGAAAAGTATTTTTATAAGCAAAATTAAACTTCAGCTTGTATTATATTTTGAGGAGTGCATAAAGGAGATAAGGCATCTTTTTGTCGAACCACTCTGAAAAGTTGTGGAATGTCTTGATGGGAACCGCTCGAGCTTCATCGGGGACAGGCGACCGTACTCAAATGAAAATTCTTTCCCGTCATCGTTTTTGGTATAGGTACAGCTATAGAACTAGTCTTCTGCGAGATAAATTGTAATAAATCTTCAATGCTAAATAATAATAAATCAATAAAATGTACTGATAAAAATATAGATAGGTACCTATTTGAAAAGCAAACTCAACGTAAGTTATACCTCCCTGTCTATATAAATAAATAAATTGTGGGACACAATTTACACACGGTTATTTAGTCCCAAACTAGGCAAGGCCTGTACTATGGATACTAAACAACTGATAAGTAGTCTTGCCACGTCCGTAGCCAAATATTTCATAGGTAAACATCCAAAATGTAAACAGCTTTGTTATTATTCCCGTATACAGACTAATTGAACTGTTTTCATTTAAGATGCATGAATATTTATGGCGTGTATTTCAATTCCTGTTGTTGTTAATCTCAAGCTTACTGATGCGGACTTGAAAGCTGAACTATGAACACGTGAACTACAGGGTTAGTTACGAAGCGGTTAGAAACGATTACTACTTACAAATAGATAAGGAAAACAGTACAACAATGTTCATTTCAAAACATAGCTATGATGTCTATGTTACATATTATGTATAGGCGTTCAACAATAATCTTCCGAGTCACGAAATGTCGGAAACTTTCATATAACTTTTGTACCCAGCCGCTTGGAAGCGTACCTCAGTCGCACTTTATTTAATTCTATAGAATTCCGCGACGCGACCCGATAACTCGCTCAAATTGTTGAACTGGCAGCATTCTATTGTACGTTATAAAATTAAAGGAAGTCCATTTTCCCCCCACTTTGCCACGTTCTGATGAGCTGAGGCATCGTTCTCTTTTAACGACAATGTAGGTCATCCGAGAGCGGAGGCAAGTGAAAACAAAATGAATAAAGCTTGAACTTAGCTAAAGATTTTTAAAACTTAAGCACCTAGAAATTTTTTGACAAATTGGGCGCCAATAACAAATTTTGGCGCCCACCGTGGGGTTAATATATTAACAATAAGAATATTTACTATCAACTCAACGTAGGAGCACCTTTGTATCGCAAAACATTTGAAATACTTAGATCCCAAAAATAAAGACCATCAAATCGTCCACTGAATAGGTCTTAAACTCGACAATGTACGCCACTCCTGCTTTATTCGATTGTCGGTAGACGACAGCGTGAGTCAAGCGCGTCTGAGCAGAAAACTCAATGACCGTACGTCGCAATACGTCTCTTCTTTATTGGAAAACGAGACAGTTGGCTTCCACTAGAATAAGTTGGTCGTGTACGTGTTTGTGTTTGCCGATATTGTCTTTTGTTGGGAAGCAAATATCGTGAAACATCGAAATACAATTCAATAAACGATACTGGTGACGCGCTGTATTCAATTAGTGTGTAACATAGTTTCTTGTGTAAATTTCAGAAAGCAGAATTTAATTAATCAGACAGTCCTCACTCACTCAACTAAATTAATTAATATAATCCAGTTTGTACTCACACGATCCTTGAACATAGAAACAAATACGCATACTACACTTATTGTTTTAAAATGCCTACTTTAGTCCGTTAGTCCTTACTAGCTAGCATTTTATTTTAGCCAACATAATATTTAAAAAAAAAATGTTTAAAAGCGCACGTAAAATGGCTATGAATCAAAGAAAACGAAGGGCCAACTTATGTAAATTCCAACAAGTTGTTAGGTGCGCAAATATCCGTAAAAGAATTTCCCGAGTTCGATTCCCGTCGGTCGGCTCCGAGGGCAGTCACGTAGGCGACCAGTTTGTAAACAGTTCCGTCTTCCACTGTAATCGTATTTCCCGTAGTTTATGTCTGTTTGACACGATAAAATCACACTTTTACAGTGTTTAGGTGAGATTTTCTTATCGATTCTTCATTCAATTCTATTCTCTTGTATTTACGTCACCTAGTATTTACCTATAACATTATAATTGAGTTCATACTAAAAGTATTTTTCTGAAAGTATACATTAATTTTAAGAGCAGTGATAGTCTTACGGTTAAAGAGCCGGCCGAAAATCAGTGAGGCTCGGGTTCGAATCCTGGCATGTACCAATGAGTTTTTCAAAAACTTACGTACTTACATATTTATCACTAGCTCGACGGTGAAGGAAAATATCGTGAGGAAACCCGCAGGTCTCAGAATTAATTCTGAGACCACCTATCACGTTTAGGGGTCCAATATATCTCGTGAAATGTGGGTATATCCAGTAATGGAATACCTCTACCTACCCCCTATATCGGGGATAAAAGGCGTGAGATTATGAGAGATTACATTAATTTTATCATACGAGTGATTAAAAGTAGAGATTGTTTACCGGTGAATATATTTTCCGGGGCATGTTGCGCTTGGTTATTTATTCGATGCAGCTGAAGTAAATCATAAAAATATAAGGGTCTGTACATAATATATACATGAAAGCTTATAAATAACGCTGAACAACGCTGGACGGAGACGGCTGAGCCCCGGCGGTCCACTAAATCTCTCTACCTCGTCCACACTCTTGCAATCTTAATATTATTTCCTTAGGACCTCCATGTTTAACTTAAAGCGTTAGTACCTCACATAATGCTACATTTCTAAACTTTTCAACAAACGCTATGTAACTACTAATTTATTTTTTTAAATCTCCAGGGACTAAAATTAATTTTGATTTAGAATTAATTTCGTATTACATTTTAATAAAATTTATGACTTTACTTTATTTTCATTGTAACTTTTGTGTTAATGTGTTGAATATTAATATTAAAATTTTGTTTATAAGTTTTAAATACGGGTGCAACTTGTCCGATATTAAGATTACCTATAAACCAATTTCTGTGTTGTTAAAAATTTATCGTAGTTAATCAGATGAACGCTATACAAACGTGAAACACATACCTATATGACAAACAAACATACCAACAAACATTCATTTTCGTATAAGATTAGATCGACAGTGTCAGTCATATTTTTTAATCCAGCTCCAGCCCGCTTTCCCATGAAGAGTAAGACAGTGCAAGTAACAGCTGGTGAGGCCGCTCACTTGCAGTGTGCAGCGTCAGGCGACGCGCCATTGGAAGTCAGTTGGCGAAGTCCACATCACCATACTATTGCACATCATTTGGATCAGCGGTAAAGACATTTTTATTATCTTTATAATTTTTAACAGTAACTCAACGGTGAAGGAAAACATCGTGAGAAAACCCGCTGGTCCCAGAATCCCAGAATTAATTCTGAGGCATATGTGACAGCAACCCGGTCCGAGGATGGACTCACTGTCTGTCACGTTTATATAAAATACCTATATACTGGTGAGAAGTGTATAATACCTTTTCATCTCTTCGGGCGGAAAGCGGCAAATTTCGGCCCGCTGCGCTAAACAAAGTTGCCGCTTTCCGCCTCCGTCAATAATAAAAAAAGTATACACACCTCGGGAAGTAAATAAGTAATCCTCAGATTACGTTTGTAGACCTCTGCTTTGCCTCGTTCCAATTACGTGTGATCTGAGACATTTCTTATTTTACTTCCCTAGGTATGTAATATACTATTACCGACCTCCTCGGGAATAAAGGCATATTGATATTATATTATATTTTTTACATGATATTTAAGTTAAGTATTTTAATCAATTTAAAATTATACAGGACTATTTTGGTCAACAATTGATAAAGGTACAGGCATAGATTATTTTTTGGGTAGAGTCGGCACATTTGTTTCCGTTACTGTACAAAACAGATCGTATATTACAGATCTTCGTTTGATAAGGGTAGGTATTGCTGAAACAGAGATGAATGGCCGTTTCGCTAAGCCCCGGCTGACTCGTATAATAAATTACTTACACATGTAAATTACGGTCTCGACAAGAAAAGTTACTTATCTAATAACTGTTTGTAAAATTACAGCTTTTGTTTTCATGTGCAGTTATATATATTCCGTGCTCTCGTATATTCCTATCTATGTGAATAGAATAGAAATGTATTGCTTGAATTAAAATTAATACCTACACGCCATATTATATTTGTAGCTAATCAGTGTCTGGAATTTTTTTGTAAGAAATGTTATGTTATACATAATATCTTATCATTATTAATGAAACAACTTGCAGGTATACAATTCGTGAGCAAGTATTAGATGATGGTCTGGTTTCGGAGTTAAGCATACTACAAACGTACAGACAAGATACCGGTGCGTTGACCTGCAGAGCATCCAACGCTTACGGCCAAGACGAAATGCTCATCCATTTAGTCGTACAAGAGGTAAAATCGTATTTGTATAATAATCGGATAGTTTAACTGTATCAAAATTTAATTTCGAGAAGTAATTAAAAATATTATCAAACATCTATAAAAAATATTTCGATTTTACTATTGTTTCATTTTGCTAAATTTAACTAAATAAATCAACCAAAAAAGTTAAGTAATTGAGTTATTAAAATAAAGACGTCATACGTCGCCTAGTGAAATAAATAATTTAAACAACATATTTTAAATACTGGAAAACCACAAACGAAAGAACAAATTTAAATTGGAACAAAACTTTTAGGTCCCCGAGATGCCAAAAAATATAAGAATTATAGATCAACAATCAAGGAATATACAAATATCATGGACGCAACCGTATGCTGGAAATAGCCCTATTATCAACTATATTGTCCAATACAAGGAGGCGCCTGGTAAGCCCAGAATACCATTTTGAATGTTAATTTAATGTACTTATACAAACTTATTTCCTCTTATTTTTTCGAAGAACCGTGGCCAACGACACCTCAAAAGGTAATAGTCCCGGGCAGCGTAACTTCAGCGAGTGTCCAAAACCTTCAACCAGCTACCTCTTATCATCTACGAATCATAGCTGAGAATCGATTAGGACAAAGCGAGCCTAGCCAACTAATCCAAGTCACTACTACAGAAGAAGGTATGTTACAAGAATTACATTTTATTACTGTAACTACGAGAAGATTGTTCAAAAATTTTGTAAGTTTCCTGCTTTTGTAGTTCCCAGTGGACCACCCTTAGATGTGAGAGTTGAAGCCAAGAGTTCAACAGAATTAATCGTGAGCTGGGAACCACCGCAGAGAGATCTTTGGAATGGAAACATACTCGGATACTACGTGGGATTTCAGGAAGTGAGTAACATAATTATTATAAAAGGACCCAGTACTGTTTCCTAAAGCATTCCAAATGTGCTACAGCTGAAAAATATTATTTAATAACAAATACTAGTAAATTACCTACCCAGAAAACTGTTGATAAAATGATTTTAAGCAACTAAAACCATAAACGTACTAATAGGTACCTACTGTAGTTGTAAGATTCCATCGATACTATGATCTACAAATTCTACATAATCGAAAGCTATTGACAAGACTTTCTTTCCCTTTCTACAAATTAATAATTCTTTTACATTTAGCTAAACAGCAACAGTACCATACTCAGTGCAAGTGGCCCAGGAGGGGCTTCATACACTGTCCGGACCGTTGAAGGAGCTGGAACAGCTAGAACAAGGACCACATTATCAGGCCTACAGAAACACGCTTCATATGCCGTAGTCGTGCAAGCTTACAATAGCCGAGGGGCTGGGCCTGCTTCACCGCCTACCACTGCCACTACTATGGAAGATGGTAAGATATTTGAAATAATATGGAAGTTGGTAAACTATTTAAAAATAGTAACCTATTTCACCTGTTTATTTTTTGGACCCCTAAACGTGACAGGCAGTGAGTCCATAGCCGGACTGGGGTGCTGTTATGGTACACATGCCCTCGGACCAATTCTTAGGTTCACAGCTTTCCTCATGAGGTTTTCCTAGACCGTTCACCTTGAGCTAGTAAAAATACTTACGTAAGTTGTTGAAGAACTAACACCTCTTCACTAGGAATCAAACCCGGAACAGATGCATGGGAGGTGAGCTCACTGTCAGCTCAAACGACAATACTAAAATGCCAGTGCCCTATATGAATAATTAACCAATGGCGATATTTTTTACTTCAAAACATTTTGTTTCTTCACAGTGCCAAGCCTACCCCCTGGATCTCTGCAATGCACAGCACTAAGCTCCCAATCGGTACGAGTAACCTGGGAGCCACCACCGATGAGAGGACGAAATGGAGTGCTTCAGGGTTACAGAGTTACTTATGCTCCTGTTACAGATTGGTATAGTAAGTATGCTTTGGGGCTTAACTGCCATATATTCGTTTATTGCACACATAACAAGTATTAATTTAAATTTCCTTGGAATTTAGACGTTTCAAAATGTTGAGACAAAAAATAATGTTCCTTTAAAAGAAAGGAGAAGAAACAAGACCAACAATTATTGTTACTACAGAAATGACAGCTGTTAGAATTCCACATAAGAAAATTCGGAAGTTTAGGTAAACATAAAACAACGTCTTATGTTTTAGGAAGCGACGAAGCAGTTACGAAGCAAATATCTGGTCTCCACACAACATTATCAGGATTGCGACGTTACACCAACTATTCGGTCACTGTATGCTCTTTCACTGCAGCTGGTGATGGTGTAAGAGCTGCTCCCGTTTACTGCCATACTGAAGAAGATGGTAAGAATTACCTAAACACCCTAAACTGGCAGCTGTGTTACGATCCCAGTTCTTTGGTAATATGAATTATTGATTATCTTTCAGTCCCTTCTGCTCCTGCTGACATTAAAGCAGTAGTTTCATCTCGGAACAAGATTCTGGTGTCATGGCTTCCACCTTCTTCACCTAATGGTGTTCTTGTGGGATATACTCTCTATATGAGCGTTATTGAAGATGGCAGAGAGGTGAGAGATACCATTAACAATATACTCTATTGAAATTGGTTATAGTGCACGTGCAGTTTTATTGGATTGTGAAATTTTGAATAAAGTCCCGTTATTTATTTAGTTAGATGGATAGGTACTTAGAGATACTATACTTTCAGGAGGGTACTCACAAACGCATGCTGTCACCAAGCACGCTTTCTCATGAAACAGCAAGATCTCCGCCACGAGCAACACATCAGTTTTGGGTTTCTGCTTCCACGCGATTAGGCGAAGGAGAGGCTACGCGTGTTGCCACTGTTCTACCTTCAGATTCAGGTACATACGAACATAATCTCACGACTCTTGCACATTGGTCTAAGCAAAGACAATAAATAGATCGCCACTTGCTACCAACCTGGCAAATCTCTCGTGGTTCATCTACATCCATTAATCGACTCATGCACGCTCGTAGCTTTTGGCTACTCTTTATCTGGCTTTTCTTCATATACTCAAACAAATAAACAAGGAGTTACAAGTATTTAGGCCAAATCAAGTCTAGGATTTCTATTTGTTGTATTCTCCTGAGTTTTAAATAGTTTTAATTCTCTTCTTTCTTAGTCCCAGCAAGAATAACCTCCTTCAGTCGCAGTATAGTGACACCGTGGAAGGAAAACATTTCACTTGCTTGCAATAAAGTGGGCGTCCCAACTCCATCAACCATGTGGAGTATGAACGGAGTTGTTATCGAGTCCACTTTAAGAAAAAATGTAACTATTGATGGATCACTCATCATCAGGTACGAGGGGTTTCTTTGATTTTTCCAGTTGAGAACCGTGCAGTTCCAATTTCCAATTGCAACCGTAACAATTAAAAATCAATTGTATTTGTGATTCTTGGTTTGAGAGGTTAAGCAGCCGATTTGGTCTTCCTCTAAAACTTCAAAAATATTTACAGTATGACTCAGTATGCGGACAGTGGCAACTATACGTGTTTAGTAGAAAATCCTCATGGACGAGACGAAGTAACGTACAGTGTGGAAGTAAAGGTTCCGCCGCAACCACCTGTCCTGGCTGTAGTAGATTCATATGCCGATTCACTACATCTTCAGTGGAGCGACCAGGGCGATGGAGGAAGCCCTATACTAGGTAACTCCGCCTTTGACCTCGATAACGTTAACTAGTAACATTAACCTTGATATGGTTGAAAGTGTAACAATTTTTTTTTATCAATTCCTGGGGTTTCTCGGTAACTTAACGATAGGGTAGTTTAGCCTAGTTAAGTGAGTTACTTCTTATAATCTAAAAAACAAAAAATAACCTACTTTTATTTCATTTCGATACACCCTACTGTAAAGTCTACTGAGGATAAACCTGTTGAAGACTATGAAATGCGCTAAGTTGTAATTCTGGCACAATTTGTTAAACGGCTAATATCATCCCGTTTTTAGGTTATGTTATAAACTACAAACGAGAACACGGTGACTGGGAAGAGCTACAAGTTGAGGCTGGGACATCAGAACACGTTCTACCCAACCTATGGTGCGGCACTCGTTACCAGTTGTACATAACTGCCTTCAATCGTATCGGCACTGGTTTGCCGTGTGATATCGTCCACGCCTACACCAAAGGAACTGGTAAGAAGTCAAAAGGCCTAGCCAAGTGACTTTATAAAACGTAAACATCAGTCGAATAAAACGAAAATATATGGTATTGACCAGGGATGTTGCGAATATTCACATCCGCATCCGCAAAAGCGGAGCTTCCGCATAGATGCAGACATCTGCATCCGCATCCGCATTAATCAAAGCGGATATTTATGCGGATGTGGATATAATACAAGTTGTGATAAGAAAGAAATTGGGCGGGACCCGCGAATGGCACGTGCCGTTCGCATGAGACAATGACCAATGGGAACGAAAAAATTGGTGACAAGATCCGACGCATTTGTTGTGGTACATCCTTTGTTTCTTGTAACTAAATTATTACGTGTTTGTTTGCGCTGTGGGTTACTTATCGTGGAGATATATATTTTGAGTGTTATTGTGATCAGTGATCATTGTGTGTAGATAATTGAGTATTGGGAAATCCTTATATTATTCTTAGCACAGCTTATTAAATTAAAATCGCCAGGAAAATGCCATTATGTTATACCGGTAAAACCTACGTTTTATTGTAGGTAAAGTTGTTTTATAACAGTATTCTTAATTTTTCCAGTGAGGTTCCTGTTATTGATTGAGTAGAATAGAATATTTCTTTAGTTGCGTCAAACTTGGGTACAGATGAAAAAATACAGTTTTGGCAGTGCATACATGTTCACTATAATTAAAAGACATGCAAACACCTTTGACATAATGGACACACTTATTTAATTTTTTAATAAATTAATTAAAATTGTAAAAATACGTTCATTGAGCTATTTATACAATTTTCTTTTAATAATTTTAACGGGTAAGTCTTTAATGTCATTCGGGATTTTATTATACATAAGAATATATTCTAATACTCAAAGCCAATTTTATCATCATTTAATATTTTTTGGAATTGTTTCAAAGACAAGAGTGTTTGGGTCTCTGTGAATACGAGGGTTTATGTTACAAATTTTTCTAAACAATTCCCCATGCTGTTTAGCAAAAACGCAAATCTCATTCATGTTAGATGATAATGTCAATAAGCCATTCCTTGATGAACCTTTACCTATAGTAAGATAATTCTTCATTCATATACTATATTTATATAAGATCCCAAACATCCGCATCCGCATCCGCGGATGTGAGCCTTCAAAAATCCGCATCCGCATTCGCATCCGCGGATGTGAAAAAATTGGCATCCGCAACATCCCTGGTATTGACATAAGCGTTCGACTTGTCATGCGCGACTTTATAGCGCGACCAAGTAAAATTGAGGCAACACTAAAGAAGTAGAGCCACTGATACTCCTTTCGTTTGAAAATTTCTTAGTAAAATATTGTTAGAACAATTTCGATAATTTTATTTTACCATTTATTGTTTCCGTTTATCAGTGCCGGTGAAACCGAAGCATTCTCAAATGATAACATTGAACACAACGACTGTAACAGTCTGGTTGGACTCGTGGGGTGACGGCGGATGTGGTATTCTTTACTTTGTCATAGAGTACCGGGAAATAACCCAATCACAGGTAATACGGCGTTAATCTTATTCTCTCCATTCAACGATGTTGTCAGTAGTGCCGTAACTAACTGCGCTCTAGAAAAAATGTCTCATCTTACGCGGCTCTTATAATAAAATGGACAATGGCTATAAAAATAACTCTATTATAATTATGTATGATTAGTTTTATGGAAACAGTATAAGTACTTTTCTAAGGAAAATAAAATTTAATTATTATATGGAATTGAACATTTCATGAAATAGTGTAACCTAACCTAACCAAATCATGAAGTGATCAATTCTAAGATACGAGTATGGCCACGTCATATACCTACGCTGATATTAGGGGCGTCTAGTATGGTGTTACATCATGTCATGTATGTAGAGCAAGCACTATTCGCGTAATTAAATAATATAATGACGGGTCTGTTGACTCAGTGGTAGCGACCCTGCCTTCTGAGTCGGAGGTCGCGGGTTCGATCCCCGCTCGGAGCCAACATTTGTGTGCATGAACATGTCTGTTGGCTTCGTGTCTGGTCGTTTAATATTTATTTAAAGTATGTTTATACTGACTAGGTGTACCACGACCAATACCTCACCCATAGTACAGGCTCTGCCTAGTTTGGGACTGAATAACCGTGTGTGAATTGTTTCATAATTTATTATTATTATTAATTGATGACAAATAGACAGGATTCCGATTCTAATAATAATTACACACTAACGCCGCTGGACTCTAGGACCTGCGACTTGCGCCTAGGCACTGCTGACACCGCCCTAGTTACGGCACCGGTACACAAAACTGACAGTACACAAAATTTAATTTATCTATCCTATCTGCAGTGGCGATTAGTGTCAAACAGTGTGCAGGCGACGGAAAGAGTATTCAGCGTTACAGGCCTCACCCCGGCCACGCAGTACCAACTTCGGATCACTGCCCATAATAACGCGGGGCACGCTGTTGCGCTCTACAATTTCACTACCCATTCCTTGAGTGGCAGTAAGTAACATAACTACTAAAAAAATAAGATATAGAACCTTCATCTGTAGAAATTATATAAAGCTACTAGCTTTTACCCGCGGCTTCGTTCGCGCACGTTTATTTCACCCCCTTAGGGGCTGAATTTTGCAAAATCCTTTTTTAGTGGATGCCTACAATGCTATCTATGTGCAAAATTTCAAGTCTCTAGACCTTGCGCTTTAGGCTGTGCGTTGATATATCACCAATCAGTCAGTCAGTTTATCATTTTATATATGTATATAGATACTTCACGAAATGCCATCAAATAATTTAAAGGTAGATAAATGTACAACACTGAGACTACTTGACATCTGCTTCCTTACGATATTACGTTTCCCTACATGTACAGTCCCATTTCACTCTTTTATGTTTCCGTAGCAGTTTCGTCCTGTCTGTCCGTCTGTATGTTTCATATAAAATCTGTAAGATAAGACTGCAATGGATTCGATTCTGCTTTACAGCGACTAAACGTATATGTCATTTTCTTTCTCCTAGAAAAGAAAAGAGACGAGAGATATTTAGTCCTGTCAAATTAAAATTAGTCCTGTCAACTAAGGCATTTCATACCTAACGTGTTGAGTGCTTATGTAAAGAAGTCACGACTAAAATACAGCCTCTGACAAGACCAAATTCAGTCGTAGGTTATCTTCTATCCCTTTTCTTTTTTTGAGGTAGGACAAAGAATAAGTTTAGTCGGTGTAAAGCAGAATCGAAGCCAATGGTCAACTGAGAACGAAATTACGTGTGAAACCCTTAAACATAAAAACACAGCTTTTAAGAAAGCTGTGTTTTTATGTTTAAGGGTTTAAAGCTTAAAGGGTTAGCAAAGACGTTTAAAGAAAAAGTTTCTGAATGATTTTCTTCCAACCTCTTTGTTTCTTAGCTAAGACACTTGTGTAAATTGTTCCAGTGCTAGATGGCGAGCTCGCACCTCCAGTGCCCGCGGCTGGAGCACGGTCTTTGGGAGGAGCGCGTGTCATCCTCCCAGCTGCTCTTTCTCTACTAGTGTTGGGTGCTTTGATAGCTATCGTCCTTCTTGTCAGGAGAAATAGTAAGTTCGAAGATTCACTGATGTTTTTGACGAAGTCTAGTGCGGATAATTGACTGTGATGATTTCAAGATATTGATGAAGCCTGTTGCGCATTAATTCCTTATTTATTTCAGAAGCAGGTGGTACTGAGACCGTGGCCACCGAGAGCGGTGTTGGCGAGTCGCCGTCAGTGGCCCAACTTCAGAACAAAGTGAATCGCGACCAACAATACCTCGCTGCTAGAGCTCAGCACCCTGCTCCACAACATCACTACAAACACGCATCTAATGGTAAGAGTACTGACTAACCATTACCAAAACCGACAGCACATCAAACATTTCATCAGGACCGAACACACTAAAAGCAGGTAGGCTAAAACACCCTACTACTGACACCCAACCAATTAATTGACACCCCAACAGTTTTATTCCAAATTAACGAACGATATACAATCATATTTAGAATAATGAAATAAACACTGTGGTTTTATCTAATTATTCTAAATATAACTGTTTATCGTAATTTCGTTAATTTTGAATAAATCTATTAGGGTGTAAATTAATTGGTACGGTGAACTAGTGTCCATAATTGGGTATTTTACCTTACCCATATTTGACATTATATAATCATCATTGTCATTTTATATACGAGTAGTTCCGTATAATACACACACCGGCACAATTAGCGGAACAGAAAAAAAAAGGAGAAAAAAGAGGGAATTTAGAACAATGAATGTAATTTTTAAACAATATATTATTTAAAATGAAACAACAATTAAATTAACATGTTTTGACATTCATTTGTAACACCATACTTAAAATTTTATAAAAATAAAAATTAAATTAAACAAAATGCATTTTTCTTCGATTTTTAATTATAGAGAAACAGCAGAAAATTCAAGATTTTCCAAAGTTTAACAACAATTTCAATGACTGTTCAATATCGAGTGTTTCCTCCTCGTGCTCTGATGAGGGTTTCCATCCGTCTGGGCATGCTGCGGATGATGTTATCAATGGTTTCTTGGGGCAACCTCTGCCATTCTTCAAGTAATGCGTTTCGCAACTCGTTGAGATTATTGGGAGGGGGCATTCTTGACTTTACACTCCTCTTTAGCAAGTCCCAGACGTGTTCTATAGGGTTCATATCGGGGGACCGTGCTGGCCACTCCATCACCGTTATACCAACATGGTTTAGGTATGTCTGTACTGTGCGAGCACTGTGAGCCCGAGCATTATCCTGCATTAGAATGAAGTTGTTACCAATAAAGGGGGCAAATGGCACAACATGTTCTTCTAAAATCTCCCTGATATACCGATCAGCATTCAGATTCCCGCCATCGACCACTACTAACTCCGTACGAGCTCTTAAACATATTCCTCCCCAGACCATAATTGAACCGCCGCCATATGCAACTGTATTTTCAAAATTAGACTGGATATACCGTTCTCCTTTGCGTCTCCATACTCGCTGCCTTCCATCAATTTGATTTAACATAACTCTGCATTCATCAGTAAAAAGAACCTGTCCCCAGTCGTCGAAGTCCCAATCACGATGTTCACGACCAAAGTGTAGACGGTTTGTGCGATGATGTCTCTCAAGTTTTGGGGCTTTGGCGGGCACATACGAGCCTATACCCACTTCTTCGAATCTTCTACGAACTGTCCGCTCACTCATCCTTACTGCTCGTACCTCTTCCAGTAAATTTCGAGCCTGCACCGCCGTTAGTCTCGTGTTCCGTCGGACTTGAAGTTGGAGAAAACGGTCATCCCTCCTTGAAGTACACCTTTTCCGGCCTTGTCCTCTCCTTCTCACTAGAGCATTCGTCAATCTGTATCGTTGGATGCTACGATAAATCGTTGATAACGATCGACGAAGGCTTCTGGCAATCGATCTGTAGGTTTGACCATTTCTCCTCATTTGATCTGCCCTAATGATTTCTGATGGCGTTAAATCAGGCATAATTAGATGCTCGTAAATTATCAATATGCGAAAAAACTCAAAAGCCTCAAAAACTGCAATTCAAAGCTTTTCAAATGGAATTCACGAACCTTCTAAAAACGGACAAGCGGTGGAAAAAATGAATCAATGAAAATTAAAACAAAAGAATGAAAAAAAGGGCAGTCGCTTAGTATTCCATTTTTAAATTAAAACCCAAATTTAAAAAAAGCTTGTTTAGCCGGCCAGTAACACGCAAAAATGCGTAAATACTCCCTTTTTTTTCTGTTCCGCTAATTGTGCCGGTGTGTGTATATTTAGGTGTGTTCGGGCCTTTACTCTGGCATATAAACGTAAGCGATCACGCAAAAATAATCTGAAGGGAAAATAATCGATTAATGAGAAAATCGCGTTTAAAAGTCGTGGAGTCGAGTAAAATAATAATAATAATAATAATCTTTATTTCAGGCAATATTTACATTAGTAGATCTTAAATAACGTAAACAGAGTAAAAATCCTGACTATTTATTAGACTATTTATTTTTATCAAAACTACGTACTCCACTTGTAAATATTCTGTTTGGCGTTTGCACTAAATGAAGTTCACCACTGATTAAAAATCACCTGAAAACGTTTTGGCGTGACCGCTCACAAAAATATTGTAAAAATGAAGTCCAAATTAAACAACTCTATGATGTGTTTTTCATTGTAAGTAGGTACTAGATATGATTATAACTTATATTTATACTTACTAAGATGTCTCTTTCTTACATCTTGTTCAATTCAACATCATAATCATCATCTGCTTTTATGGTCCTCGATTTACACCTTATTAACTAATTTCTGAGTATTTTAATTAGTGTTGTATTATCTTTGTCGTGGTATTTACTATTTTTAGACATTGTTTATTAATGTTATCTTAAGTATCTCACTTCCGTTCTTCACAGAATACATAGAAGATATTTGTCCGTACGCAACGTTCCAATTAACTAAGCCGACGGCGTATAGCGAGAGCAGTTACAGTGGGAACGTGTATAGCGGCCCTTATCACTCCGTGCGTGGTTCTTTTGTGTACCACGACTTAAAACAAAACGATAAGTACAAGGTAGATTTGGATATTACTTAACTCATTTTCTTCAGATACATCCTTATTTTTATGAACTGCACGAATATTTTCGACGACAGCCATTAAATATGTTTTCTTTTTTAATAAAGGAAGTCGATTAAATTGACAAAAGCTTTTTCATTTTACGAAGTTGCATTTGAACTCGACATTATTGGTTTAATGTATTATATACTAAATAAAATGTATACGACTACTAAATGCTGTGTTATCGCTATAAGGTTTCGCTTCAATTTCCAGAAAAAAACAAGTATTATCTAGGTACTCGTTAACAATATGTAGCCGTTACATGGTGCGAAAACACGTGTCGATATATCCAAGCCCACTCGGACTACGTTGAATCATTTTCGGAAAATTCAGAACCAACATGTTGATGTGGAGCAAATTTTGTGACATGCATCAGGAGTAAATAAAAATATCACATCGGATCTGACAAATATCATTGGTGTGGTCGAACTATTAAATATTTGCTAAGCCAACTGTAAACATTTTGAAATCATATTTATTCCACCGTCATTATCGCTTATTTATTATTTTGTTACCAAAGCAAAATGAAGTTTGTAGTGGACATAATATCAGGTTCAAACGTAATAAATTGTATTTTAAAATCATAAATTGCAGGGCAAAGAACCAGAGTACACGAAAGTACGAAGAAAAGGAAACAGACTCCGAGACCCTCATTCTGAAAGTCAAGGTCAGAAATCCATTTATCATAGCTTACATATAAGATCTAAGCTTATCTATAAGTAGTTAGCAACATTACTTTTGTTTTACGTAGATTGCACCTTCTATTACTTAAGTTTTACCCGTATAAGATTTGAATTTGACAAAATGATCACCTTTTATGCAACCTCTTGGGAGCGTAACTGGTGTTGTAATTTATAAAGGTAAGCATGCACAAAGTATGTATCGTAATATACCTTCGTATTTACATTTCTTTTTCTCTGTGTCTTAATATCTTAGTACTGCGAACGATCCTCTCCAAATAACGCTTTGGAATGTTCAGCATCATTCATCAAATTGCTTCTTGTATTTCATTACTTATTTCTGTGATACAACCATTTTACTTTATTTTATTCTCATACATGTTTCATTCTGAGAAAGTAGCTCTACGTAAAAATTTAAATCAAATATAATCGGTGACAATCTCTACTAACTTGGCAAGCTAAATACCGACTTACCCTTAACGTAGCGCTACTATCTCAGTCCCACAGCTATCCACACAAAAAATCCGGTTTAAACCAGTTCCACGTTCACTTGCAGAGTCGGACAACTTGGGCTCAACGGACTCGGAGGTGAAGAAGATATTAACGCTGCACCTGCCCATTACAGAGTATGAGGACGACGCTAGTGACGACGCCAGCGCCCCTCATTCTGACAGCGAATCGGCCGCGAGGCTGCGACCATCGCACCCCACTTCTTGTTAGTACTTTAAATGCGGCGAAAATATTGATTGAATCAATGAAATAACGAGGCTTACCAATATCTTTTAAGAAAATAACTGGTTCGAGAACGTTTTGTTTAAAGCTGTTCAAAGCTCAGATTGATATAGTATCAATGATATGGGAAAACAACACTGTTTTATTCATAAATAGTTATGTAAAAGAACGAATGATTGCCTCATTATTTGATACTAGCTGTTCCGCGCGATTTGCGCGTAAGTCCCGTTCTTGTTTTTTGTAAATTAATCTTAAAAAAATTATATTGTCAGACCCCAATGTCGAACGCGAAGAGTCATCTTCATCATCCGAGAATTCTATCGGAGGTGTGGTTCGAAAGGCGTTTCCGTCGAGGAAAGGCAAAGCTGGAGCTCTAGGAAAGAGACACGTTCGCTCTTCAAGTGGCTACAGTAGCCATAATGACGAGACTACCTTCAGGTACATTATAAATTCTTTTTAATCTTGTCCCACAATATTCATCAATTAACTTTGTCATAGGTAGTTGGCTGGCTAGTCAAATCATTAGATTTTGTCCTATAAAACGCAAACTTATAAATACTCTAACCTACGACATAATATATCCATCACGTATAGTAGTCAATTGTTTGATTATTTTTATGATTCCAATTGTTGTAAAAGGACAATCAAAATATATTCTCGAGGTGTTTTAAGATTATCTTTTTAATGAACGATCACTCGCCAATTAATTTCGTTACAGTCAGCTACCTTATACATCTGAATAATATGTTTTAAAGGCTGCATTGTTCATCTACAAAAATCTTTTATTATAGAATGAGGCCTTATCCGGAGTCAAGTAAGAAGTCCGCAAAATAATTTATGACCAGTCCTCAGAGCCCAGCTATACGAAATTGTAAGAGAGTACTGTTAATAGCTACAGTACTGAGTATCGCTCTCTTGACCAAGAATAACAAAACAATTACAAAACGCTGTTTAAAGTTACATACTGTAAAGTCATACTGTTTACAGTGTAAACAGTATGACCGTTACTGTCGCTTTTTTAGGTTTCCTTACATAGAGGGTGATAACGGGGTTATCCATCTGTCAGTGTGCTGTATCTCATGAAATAGGTGGAAATTTCCACATAATGTGTATTTCTATTGCCGCTATAACAACAAATAATAAAATTAAGAGGAATCGCCATTAAGAAACGTTTTTTGGTGTTTTTTAATAATAGCTATAGTTCGACTCTTAAAATGTTCAGAGTGTGTATTCTTTCTAGTCGTTATAAAACATATAATAAAATTACAAAAGACGTGTTCTTGGCATTTTTACGGTTTTTTATTGGTGGTACTTGCGTGGATGGGTTCGCACTTGTCCAGTTTGTCATCATTATTGTCCAGAAAGTGACAGCATATTTGTTTTACACACTGTTCAACTTTAAACCCCGTTTTGTAATAAGGCCGTAAGAGTTTCAATAAAAAACATAACTAGGTCATGCCAAATAAAATTCACCCAACTATTATTTACAGTATATCAAACTACCCATCGTTCAACGAACACATTCATCCCCCCTCCCGATTCTCTGATGACACAACGAGCGAGGGGCACCACCGCCGCAAGCGCAATCACCACTCGCAACACGACCCCAAGGTCACTAGGGAGGCCTTCCAGATCAACGTGTGAATATCTCTGAAGACATTTGTACCCACTGAGCTAACAGGCCTATTAGCTTGGAAATTGAGAAAGGTAATGACAAAAATTGCCTAATTCGATAATTAATTTTTTAAGATAAAGTTTTTATCGGAAGTTCTAATGACACGTAATTTAACTTTCTAGTGAAGGCTTTTGAAAATTAAGAATGTTAAAAACGCAGAAAAAATATACGGCTCAATATTAAATAAATAACTCACGACTGTTGTTGAATGTCTATTGAAAACTGTATTTTACAGTTTCTTATAAATATATTATGTGATGGAGGAACTTTTCTTATAAGAATATTTACTGCAATATCTTTGTTCCTCCTCAATTGTGGATAATTATATTGTCTTTATATCCAGCGATCACAGAAAAAGAGTATTACGTAAATATGTAACGAATGCTTAATAATGGAATACATTTTCATAATTGTTGCCAAAATAACGTATGTACATACTAATGTAGATAGGTAATAGCCAAAATAATTATATGATTATTATACATTAGTGCTATACAATAATAATCATTTTTGTACTCCGAAATCAAGAATCGAGTATTTTAATAAATGTACCGGTCTTGCTAGGTTTTAAATCCGGCGTTCGACCGACATGTAAATACATTGTAATTAACGTGTATTGAATGTAAAAGTAAGAAGAACAATAATTAAAATAAAAATAATTATATTTTAAACTTAATGCCTTATTGACCAAAGTCTTAAAACTAGTTACGGATGTAATTGTAAAATTATATCCAATGTTTCATTATGAATTGTTTTGATTGTTGTAAAGGTTTATGTAACGACTTGTTTCATTGGCCATACTGATAAATAATCTTTTAGCGAAAGGTACAGCTGATATTTAACCAATAGCTTTACAATAATATAACTATAGTATCATTACTAAATCATGGGACAAGTCCGGTGACTTAATGATACTAAGAGCCCGCCGTAGAATCAAAGGCAACACAAGATATGTCGGGAAAAATATAAGACCTGGAGGAACAGTAATGTATTATTTAGGTACTTGTTTTTTTCTCTACAAAGATTTACTATGTACCATCTATTGCATAAATCGATTTGTCAAATATAATTTATGTCCTAGGATTACTTAATATAGTGCCAACAGAAAAACCATAGACAAAACTTAACCTTTCAATAAAAAATATATCATCAATATATTCGAGGGGGATGTTAAAAGTTTTGAGAGTTGCAAAGTTTAACATTACTTTTTGCACGACCCTCTTGGTATTTTCAATGTTACTGATAGATCTTATTAAATAATATCATGTTAATACTACTTAATGGATGTATAGTATTCAAATTTTAGTAATATACAATCCTCAGTAACAGTAACACAAGACAATACACTTATCTATAGCTTGGTGAATACGGCAGAAAGTTAACTTTATAATGTACATTTGAACTGTATCGAGTACTTAGCATAATAGTTAATGGTCTAAGGAAAAATAAATTTCGTTCTATGGAAATGTTTAAATATGAAACGTATGAATTATATTATATTAATTAGATAATGAGAAAAACTTTCATAATTTACTGTTTTTTTTATTCCAACTTGAAAAACTTCGGGACAAACTATACTACAGAGCTATATATCGCTTAGTCGATAAATATTGTTTTAAATAATATCTGTCGACAAATTTGTCTAATATGTATTTCAACTATTAAAATTAAAATACTAAATTATTAAATTCACGTGTAGTGGATAATCTGCATTGATATTTTTTCTTAGACCATGATATAGTTTATGAGTGTTGAACACTTAACACGACGTTTTGTATTGGACACATGTTTTAAGTGAGTTGTGTGAGTTTTTAATAATTTACAACTGTTTACTTTGACTCTCTTTCGTAATTCCAACGAAGACTGCCCTATATTAATTGAGATCTATTTTATATAAAATCTAGTCACAATTACCTAACGCTAGTCGAATCGAAATAAAATATGTAGAATTTAGTAGTTATTTTAAAATGTATTTTGTTCTATAATTTTCATAGATTTGTTAAATGATTTTATTTACAAGAAAAATGTAAGATGACTATTAAACAACCGCATTATGCTTTTAGAACTCTCAAACAACCGATTTCTGAAAATATCAAGATAAAATTCGAACTATGCTAATTTTAATGTATAATTTTTTACTCATTTGGAATTTCTAGTCAACTAACCATATCATTTTAAAACGTTTTGTTATACAGAACACTTGTATCGTAAGGGTTAGTTAATCATGTTGTTACAGATAGATATGTTTTTATAAAGCAAAAAAAATGGGTTAATAGGACAGTACGATGTGAACGAAAATAAAATTCATTTACTTGAAATAAAATGTTATTTTATTTATCTCAATATACATTTTAAACGTATTTTAACTGATTTAACAAGAAAAATTACGAAGATAATATTTACAGGAACACAAACGATTAGATGTCGATCTTAAACTATATTATACAGTTCTTTTGTGAAGAGTGAAACATATTTTTGTTCTTCACAGATATACACAATAAAGGTCTGACGGCGGACAGTGGTGTCCGCTTGGATTTTTTTGTATTTTTTTTTATTTAGCTTCACTTGTATATGACTATGGATGGATGTAAACAATTCTTGGCACTGAGACTTGCTTTGCAATGGTATGTAGTTTGGATGACAATACAAAAGTTTTGTATCATGGGTGCTATGATGAGCGATGTGATGTCGGAGACAGGTAGTGGATAATAGAATAGCATCAACTCAAACCACCCGAATTGGGGCTTATTTGATTTACTTTTTACAATTTCATTACTGAATGGCGCGGTGAACACTGCGTATTCATAAGTTTAAAAACCGATGTGCGCTGAAATCAACGCGGCCACTGTCTGCCGGACAAAAAAAGCAGTCTAAAAGCTTATTAAAATAATGGGTTTCAATTTAATTTAAAATAATATAGGACTCGATTCTGCAAACCACCTAAAATTCCTAATGTTAAGTTAGCTCTATTCTTTTCCACCGCTTTGGAAAGGAAAGGGACAAAAATAAGCGCCATATTTATTTACAACCTCCCAAATGTCAAAATAAAAAAAATTTACCTTATAGACGCATTCAAATACACGTTTTTAGCAATTTTAGCACATCACATCGTTGTAAGGAGGTCATGGATAAAAGTGACAGATAAGACATCAAATTAGTTGGTTTTTCCATGTTTGACATTATTCTATAATCTAGGGTTTGTGTCTGTCCTTTTTCTTCCGTATTCTATAAAGAAGGATAGGCTAACTTAAAATTAGGAATTTTAGTTGGTTTGCAGAATCGAGTCCGTTGTAGCTCTTTAAGTCAAAGACAAAGAGGTTTGAAAAGAAACGTTTTCTTCAACTGTCTTTGACAAAGGATTATTTCCACCAGAGATAATATGACATGTATTATTACCTAGCTATTGTCAGTCGCTGTCGCTATCCTCGTCGGCCGTGAAGTCGAAAGGACGGAACTTCTCTCGGAATTCTGCCACGTGAGCGTCTTCCTCCTCTCTGCTGAGCAAGCACTGCTTCCAGTCGGCCTTGTCTTCGCAGTTCAGGATCGGGGGACTGGACAGGACGTCTCTGTCAAAATAATAATGCAATTTCAGACTGATTTTGTCTATAAAAATGTATTAGTAGTACATACGATTTAACTCTAATTGTTGCATGTTTAGTAACATGATATTATTAATTATAAAAATAAAAAAATTATAAATAAACATCTCTAAATTGCAAATTTGATAAACATTGCCAAAAAACAGGCGACTTCGACCAATCAGGTCTTTGCTTTCGCCACCCAATATTACGATTTGATAGCTTTTAACACGTTGACTGTCCGTGCCCTACATGTAGGGCACTAAAACCGAGCTGACCAGTCCATGCCCTATATGTAGAGCACCGCCTAAAATCCTGAAATACAGCCTAAAATACTCTTTATTTATTGTACTTATATTAGCATCATTTGAAATCGGTATAATCAAAATTATATGAATACAAGTCAGACAACTCGTCTAAAGTGACTTGGACAGTTAACGTGTTAAAATGTTCAGTTCGACCTGCGAAATTTTAGTAACCAATTACAATTCTCATTATAGAGTGAGAGCCCAGGCTTGTCAGACCTTCGTCATTTTGTAAAACCTCAAAGTTTGTCTGTGTATGCCCCTACTACAAGTGTAAATGATCCCCGAATATGAAGTTTGGATAACGGTTCCTTTGGAAGTTATCAAGCAGCAAAGGTCCATAAAGTTGCACCTCAAATTCGTTAAAGTTTAAAGCCCAGTTTTTATATATTTTATTCGGATTAATATTAGAAATCACGTCGTCCATTGTCAGACTTTTGGTGCTTTGGAAACCCCCTGTCAGACCCTTGAATCATGGTGAATTGAGGGTATACTTTCATGACATGATTTCTGCCCACATATAGCTACTAGGCCAAGTTTGATGTCATTTTCATATAATTCAAGGATGAGGAATTCATTTCTGGAATAAACTTTTTATCAGTCCATAGAAAAAAACGGAGTAACTTACAAAAAACCAAAATGTTGAAACTATTTTTTTAAGAATTTCGTCGCTCAGAAGTACACTATAACGATTAAGACTAAATTAAAAATATTACCTTATAGCTCCTTTATTGCACAATATAAAAAGTATTATTTCAATAACATCGTCAAAGTATAGAAGTGTAAAAAAAAATATCAATAAGTATATCAATTCACCATGATTCAAGGGTGTCTGACAGAGGGTTTCCACCGCACCAAGTGTCTGACAATGGACGACGTGATTTCTAATATTAATCCGAATAAAATATATATAAAAACTGGGCTTCACACTTTAACGAATTTGAGGTGCAACTTTATGGACCTTTGCTGCTTGATAACTTCCAAAGGAACCGTTATCCAAACTTCATATTCGGGGATCGTTTACACCTGTAGTAGGGACATACACAGACAAACTTTGAGGTTTTACAAAATGACGAAGGTCTGACAAGCCTGGGCTCTTGGGATATTATATACAGTCTGACATTTCCGATAGAATTATAAACATGACATGTAATTTTTATTATGAATAAACGAATTGAATTGAATTTATCGACAGTTTATAATTTTCCTACAAGGTTACTAATAAATTTAAAAAAATAATCTTCGGATTTATCTACATACACACGTCTTAAATTTATCTATTTGGACAAGACTACAAAGCACACCTGCCGAACTGCAGCGGGAAGTGCTGCCTCGTCTTGACGAATATCTGCTCGCCGGTAGGCAGCTCGGCGTGGAAGTACGGCGAGCCGGCGAACGTCACTTGCGCGATATCCGTGTACGGGGGCAACACCTCCATCTGGATGCTGTTTATGCCGGCCTCGTCCTGACAAGTTAAAAAACTTAATTACATCACTATCAAATCAAAAATTATTTATTTCTATAGGTATTCAACATACACTTAAAAACGTCAATATCAAGACACTCTAAGCTCGTCCATGAAGATTGGCTAAATGCAAACAGCAGTCCATTTCCACCGACGAGTTGCTGGTTCCAAATGCAGTACCCCGAGAATTCACTTCATTATCATTATCAGCCGGAAGACAGCTGCACAAAGAACTTTATAGAACGCCGCAACGAAGGGCAACTTGCCGCTTGCATCCACCGGTTATCACTAAATAGTAAACAAAGTCGCTTCCCGCTATCTATCTGACCCTATGTATGCTTGGATATTTAAAACCATAAAACAGATTTGGATGCGGCTTTAGAGATAGAGATTTAAGGAAGGTTTTAGTATCAGCATTGCACCCGTGCGAAACCGGGGCGGGTCGCTGGTTAATATTATAAAGAGGAAACTACTGGACTGATTTCCAAATTTATTTCGCCTTCTGAATAACATAGGCTATATTTCATTCCTGTATTCCCACGGGAACGCGAACTACGGGGGTGAAACCGCGCGGAACAGCTAGTCATTAATGAAAATAAGGCTAACATAAAGAGGGAGTAAGGCGTACGCTTTTATAGTTAATAATTTTCTGGCAATAGTCAATAATCAAACGGCAGCATAAGTTAAGGTGTTTGAATAATAATTCAGTCTTATTACCTGAAAAACCTCCAGTATTTGGTCGCCAGAGAGCTTCGGTACGGGAACGCACTGTATCTGCATATGCGAGGTCCGATAGTTCCTTTCGAAAAACACAGTCAACTTGTTCATTGATGAATAGAAGTTTTTCAATGCTTCCTTGAACTTCTTTATTTCGTTTACTACTTCATCTGGTGCCTGGTCAATAGAAATAGAAATATAATAAGATAAAATATGGTCTAATAAATATTAAATATTACTTTTATTCAACATTTGAATGGAATGTAGAATTCACTAATTGAAAGTCAATACCAATATGTAGTTATCAACAACCATTTTGGAAAGCATTCTAGCGGAAGAAGCAAAATAAATTATTATGAACACTGGTCTGGATATTTCAATTGTAGTAAGTCTTAGTATTCCTTACTACCATAACAAATAATTACAAAAATGATACTAAATATTCTATAAAAATTGCAAAAAAATATATTAAAACTCACCCTAGTAACAGCTTGATGATGAGCTATAGGCAATATCATTACATGGTACGGCGTAAGTGGGCCTTTAGGCAAGGCCAGGTAACAGTGAGTGCCCACTGTTATTACTAGATGCTTCTCCACACTCGGTGATGAAAGGCAGAACCAGCACTGATCTGGAATTAAAAAAATACTACATACATACCTATTTATTTAATTAATTGTTTTTCTATGGCTATGCTAAACTTTCAACTTTATCTCATTGGTACTACGGTAAAAAAACTTTGTACCTCATGGTATTTTTTTAGATAGAAGCTGCATTTAAGACTTATTTACTTATGCCTTACTAGCGAATGCCCTTGCCAACGAGGGTCCTATTTTTCCTTCCCATAGGAATTTTCAAAATCCTATTCCATTACCAGTGGGTGCTTTTGTTGTGCAAGGCACCTACTTTTATATACAGAAACTATACTATGGAACTAAGCCTATGAGAGTACAATGTAACATGACCATTATTTCATTCAGATATGCACACCCACTAAAAACAACTAAGTATGTAGTACACAATAGACATGTAACTGACCTGGATCAATTCCTTTCCTCTTCTTGGCTTGCTCCTCTCCTCCTTTCCGTTTTCTCTTCCCGTAATCGTCATCTGTCGCATCCATGTTGAAAAAGAACTGTCCATTGCCTGTAAACTGAAACAAAATATAAACAGTTTCTATATTATTCGTATCATCATCATCAGCCTATATTAGTCCACTGCTGGACATAGGCCTCCCCTAATGAGCGCCATAGCGCCCTGTCTTCGGCTCGACGCATCCAGCATCTGCCTGCAGCCTTTCGCAGATCGTCATCCCATCTGGCCGGAGGGCGCCCTACACTACGTTTCCCGAGTCGCGGTCTCCACTCCAGAACACGTCTACCCCAACGGTTGTCGGTTCTTCGCGAGATATGGCCGGCCCACTGCCACTTCAGCTTGCTAATTCTTTGAGCTATGTCGATAACTTTGGTTCTCTGTCGGATGTATTCGTTACGAATCCTATCCTTCAGAGAAACTCCGAGCATAGCTCTTTCCATAGCTCGCTGAGCGATCTTGAACTGGTGGACCAGCCCTACCGTGAGTGTCCACGTCTCAGCTCCGTAGGTCATAACGGGTAGGACGCACTGATTGAAAACTTTGGTTTTCAAAGATTGCGGAATGGATGACGAGAAGACTCGACGCAGTTTCCCAAATGCTGCCCAACCCAGCTGGATCCTCCTCCTGGCCTCCTTCTCGAAATTGTTTCTACCTAACTGCAGAATCTGCCCTAGGTAAGTATACTCGGAAACAATTTCAAGACGGTGGCCATGTACGACGACCGGTCCCGGATCAATGTGGCCATTGATCATGACTTTGGTTTTATCCAAATTCATGCCAAGACCGATGCATCGCGAGGCTGAGGCTAGGTCATCCAGCATCCGGTTTAGCTCCTCTAGCGACTCCGCCATTAAGACTATGTCATCAGCGAATCGCAGGTGTGAGATGTATTTGCCGTTTATGTTGATACCCATACCTTTCCAGTCCAGAGTCTTAAACATATCCTCCAACGCGCTCGTGAACAGTTTCGGGGATATGACATCCCCCTGTCTCACTCCTCTGCGCAATTGGATGGGTTTAGACTGCTGGCCCTGTACTTGGACACTCATGGTGGCGGCCTCGTAGAGACATCTCAGCACCTCGATATAACGATAGTCTACTTGGCAACGCTGTAAGGATTCCAGAACAGCCCAGGTTTCTACGGAATCGAAGGCCTTCTCATAGTCCTCAAAAGCGGGACTTCTGTATAATCTGCCTTACTGTGTGAATGTGGTCTATGGTGCCATATCCTCCTCGGAACCCGGCCTGTTCCGGCGGCTGGAACTCGTCGAGTCTCCTAGTAAGACGATTCGTGATCACTCGTGAGAATAGCTTATAGACGTGGCTCAGGAGTGTGATGGGTCTGTAGTTTTTAAGGAGGGTTTTATCTCCCTTCTTAAAAAAGAGCACCACCAAACTCCCGCTCCACGCCTTTGGAGTTCTCCCACTGTGAAGGACGGTGTTAAAGAGGTTCTGTAGCTCCTCTATAATAGGGGCTCCTCCAGCTTTTAAAAGCTCTGATGTTATTCCGTCCTCACCGGGGGCTTTTCCATTCTTAAGCTGTCTCAGAGCTAGCACGATCTCGTCTTGGCTGATGTCTGGCAGTTCGTCGGTATAGTGGCGTGTCAGGGTGGCTCTAGAATCGTGGTCATCTCGTTGGGAACGGGGAGCATGAGCAGCGTACAACCGGCCATAGAAATCCTCTATCTCGGCAGATATCTCCGGCTTCGACAATACGGTCCTCCCGTCAAGCGTTTTAAGTTTCGTCAGGTGGCTCCTGCCAAGCTGCTGAGTGAATACTTTGGACCCTCGGTTTCGCTCTATTGCCTCTTCAATAAGGCGTGTATTGGAGCTCCGAAGGTCACGCCGTACCATCTTCGTAATGCGCTTGTTCAGGTCTGACTTCTCTGACGAAGTCGCTTGGGTGGTTTCCCGTCTTTTTGTCATCAGCCCGAGAGTCTCATCCGACAGTTTGGACTTCTTGCCAGTACGCTCCTTTTTGCAAAACTTGATGCCCTCGTCCCTCAATGTTTCGACCAGATTGTGTAGGGACTCGTCAGCGTCATCAGTGGGTTCCACGGCAGCAAATCTATCCCTGAGAAGCTGCTGAAACTTCTCGGTGCCCGCCATGATTTGGACTGGGTTAGGTCGGAGCGTGGACTTCATCAGACGGTTTCTTTCAAGCTTCAAGTTGATATTCAGAGAGCCTCGGAGCCGACTGCTCCGGTATTAAACCTATTGATCACTGAGACATCTCTGAATATGTGCTTTCTATCCGTCATGATGAAGTCGATCTCATTTTTAGTCACAGTGTCGGGGCTTTGCCATGTCCACTTCCTCTGGGGCTGTTTCTTAAAGAAGGAGTTCATTAAGAACAACCCCTCCTTCTCAAGGAAGTTGACTAGCATTTGCCCCCTGTGATTCCTAATTCCATATCCATGCGGGCCTATTCGGGATTCGTTGCCCGTTTGGGTTCCCACCTTGCCGTTAAAGTCCCCCATAACAACGTTGAAGTGAGCCTTAGTGGTGTTGTGCAAGGCTTTGGATATGTCTTCGTACATATCCTCCACTTCAGCATCCGAGTGTGTCGAGGTCGGTGCGTAGACCTGAACGACCTTCATGCTATACCGTTTGGATAGCCGAAGGATCAGGTACGCTACCCTGGTCGACACACTGGAGATTTCTCGAACGTTGTTAGCAAGGGCCTTATTGACAAGAAAGCCTACACCACCCTGGGATGTTTTATCACCCTCGCGAAAGTAGAGAATATGGCCCGAGTCTAGAGTTACGGTGTCCTCCCCCTCTCTGCGGACTTCACATAACCCCAGGACATGCCATTTTATATTCTCTAACTCCACTTCCAACTGCGCTAGATGATGGTCAAGCCTCAGAGTGCGTCCGTTAAACGTAGCCAGGGTCAATTTTTTAAGTAGTGAATGGTAGCCTAATGTAGCCCGGGGATTCTTAGCACCCCCTGCCCCGCCGTTACCGTGGCCGCTACCATGGCCAGGAATAGCGAGGCGGCCGGGAACTGGGGGCCATTTCTTTTTGGCTCTATCCATTAAGGGTTTAATGCCCATAATCCCCACGCTGGGCCTGCGGGTTGGGGATCGCAGTTCAATGGTGTTGTTCTGCAGGGGGTGCTGCTGCCCGCCCCCCGGTGTATGTCCCTTAGTCGATGTCCCTTAGTCGCCTTTCACGACACCCACGGGAAGAGTTGGGGTGGTGCAATTCTATGCCGGCACCACACGGCCATTATTCGTATAATTTTTAAAATTTTGGAATTTTTTTTAAACATATAAAGCGGTGATCTGTTACAAACGCCGCTTAATGTGGAAATGTACTATACGTGCACCACCTACTACAGACTTTTTTTTCTAATTTGCGATTATAATTCTAAGATGCCACCAGTGGTAACTTCACTATTGAAGACAAACCTCAATAAGTAAGTATATTTTACCTTACCTTAACAACTTTACCAGGCTGATGTTGTTTTAGAAGGTTAGGATCATAAGGGCAAGCAGTCTCATCCGTAGTACTTTGCAGCAGATCTGTCATTCGCATCTTAGATATTGGCTGCAGGGAACATGCATATATCCATTTCTCTTTCGCCTTATTGCCGACTGGAGCCAGGGCTATGAACCTTGTTGCACATTCCTTGTAGTCTTGGTGTATGCTTTGATTTCTGCAAAGTGAAGATTAGCCATAAAACTAAAAATTATGATAAAGTTTTTTTTAATTGTGGCATTTATAAAAGAGTGAGCAGAGTGACCTTTAGTTTTATGTTTTATTTATATTATTGTCAATTATTATTATGATGCTCTAATACTCTTAGGACTTTACTATAACACTCACTAAGAATCCTAGACAAAATTGATTTTATTTATTTGTATATTGAATGTAGCTGAATCTTTCAAGTTTCAACTCTTACCTGTAAGGTTGCCTTTCAAAATATTTGTCTACGGAAGGTACACAGTGATACCTGGGCTTTATATGTATTGAAAGCCATGCTAATAAGTCTGACAATCTCTCCTGTTCAACATCCACCTGTAATGAAATATGACATAAGTTAACAATAATATATAATTAAATTCATCACACAATAAATTTATTGTTTAAAAAGACAAATTCTGACATACCTAACAACTTACATAGAAGTAACTAGCTATTCCCCGCGTAAGTTCCGTTCGGGTGAAAAATTATAAAAAAAATAAGGTTTTCAATGACGAACGAATTTTAAAAATTTGTTCACTAGTTTCAGGGCCTATTATTTACAAACACACTCACAACAATGCGGACTACATTCTAGGAGAAATATTTTCAATTTGCAATCAGGAATTGTCAAAAATTACTTGTAGCAATATTGCTTCGGAGCTGCATGTTCACTATTTAGATCCTACCTAGTGTAATAAATTAATAAATTGATCTGAATAGCATACCTTCTGACATTCGTCCTGCTGTATTCCAGCAGGCCACAGAGTAGTTATTAGCACATCAACACCTCTGTATTCGCTCTGGCCTCTAAAGCAGGCATCTCGGACCGCACTGCAGTCGCTGGGCTCAAATGTACACATAGGGATATCTTTGCCAAGCTCCCTTCGAGACAAGCCAGTTAAATAAGCAATCTTTACATCAGCACTGGTTGTGAAAATGCCTCTTTTGCCTGAAAAATTTAATCCTTACTCCTTACTAATATTATAAATGCGAAAGTAGCTCTGTGTGTTACGCAATCACGCCTAAGATACTTAAAACATTTATATGAAATTTGGTACAGGGACATTCTAAAACCTGAGTAAGGACACAGATTACTTTTTAATGCAAAAAAAGGACTTTAGAAATAGGGGATGAATGTTTGTATGAAAGTTACATGCTAAAAGCAAAATTGCAACAAAATTATTGATTTTCTTACCCATATAAATAACATTGGGTACAATTTCAGCTCCCTCTTCACAATAGTACTGGACATGGTCACTGTTGGATGGTCCGAAAACGTAAGTAGTGACCGGTACTGAAAATTACAATTTAAATGTTAATGAAATTTAAATAATGGGAATGTCTAACCAGGCATGCAGCAAAATTAGTTATGTAACACATAATTTTTATAATGTACTAAATAAATTATAGGTATGTTTATATCTGGGGTATTCACCCTCCTCCCCCAAAACAAAATAAGAAAATGTAGCTGTATGCCAAAATAGGGTTATCTATTTTAAGAGGTAGTTCAGTGCCAAAACAAATATGTAATTAGTGTCTGTTGCACGCACTTAGTGGCAATCCAGCCCCCATTAAGTAAATCTCATCGCAAATCCCCTATGACGGGGTACCCCTTCGCCATTGGTTGGTAAGGGATTTGCTAGGCTAGGTACAAAATAAAAACAAAATTCACGCCTTTCATCTACGAAGGGGTAGGCAGAGGTATTCAATTACTGGATATACCCACATTTCATGAGATACATTGGAAACCTAAACGTGATAAGTGGTGAGCCCATCACCGGACCGGGTAAGGCTAGGTACAACCACTCACAATGCAATAACATAGCAGCCAGTGAAATGGGATTGTGCGTAGATGCTTTTAGTCAATAGAGATTTATGAGTGCACTATATTTGTTAATCAAGCTTTTTAGGTCTCACCTTTTCTAGTACCCAATTTATAAGTGTCCAGTTGTGAATTGTCATCTCCAAAGAAGTTTCCCACACAAAAGAGGACATCAAATGGACCAGATTTCTTCACGATTGTATCGACGCGGGAAAACAGACTGTTGAAATTCCCATTGACATCCCCACAGAACAAGCTAGACAAAAATAATTTACATCACAGAATGATAAATTACGAATATTTTCAGGATGTTTTGGTAAAATTAAAACTTACGTTTTCTGTTTATCATCCATCCTAATTGAGGATCCAATTTTCAACCAACCGTGGAACAAACTTCTTTATATGAAAGTAGCCGAGATGATGAGATGAGGTTAATTAATTCAAACAACACTTATACAAAAAGGCCAAGCGTCGACCGACACATCAGTTTGTTTGATATTGGTGCAATACAACAAACAATTAACCACTGAAACGCAGTTAGATATGTTAGATTTTAGTTATATCCTCATTGATTGATATTTGTGGTACGGTCCAAATTGCACTTTCTGCGCTCGTGTGCGCTATATTCTAGGGATATTCGATATACATCGATGCATCGAATTCACTCGATGTTTACAATACGATACATCGAATCAATCCGATGTTTTGAAAAGGTATTGATTTACTCGATGTATCGATGTATTTTCATAAAACATCGAATAAGGGAAATTCGATAAAATGCGTGGAATCAAAGAGATTAAAATATAATAGGGCATAGAGGGGACAAAGCGAGGAAAATTTGAAGCCGAAAAGTTATTCCAAGTGGAATAAGTCTAGTACAATTTCGACGGAATGACAGCTCGCGTTCATACTAACTGACATGACGCTTGAGCTTCAAACATGCTTAAACGTTTTGTATGAAAATATTCCCAATGCCCCCTCTATGTCCTATTATATTTTAATCTCTTTGCGTGAAATAGACATTTTTGTATTGCCTCAAGAAGTCACAATCAAGTCTTTGGTAAAAGTTACTATCATTTTACTGTCGACAACCAAGAAGATAAATAAACAGTGTATTGTATTATATGTATTGTATTTTGTTTGTACTTTTTCTAATAAAAACAAAAAATGTTCTCTCATTGCTTTATTTTTTTAATTAACAACAACTGAATCGACGCGGGTTTGCATGAAAAGTATTTTTTTTGTTTGTAACAGGTAAAAATACTCGATGTTGAAAAAACATCGATGTTTCTATCCGATATATCGGAAAACATCGATGTACAGTCTCGATGTATTGCATCGAAAAAAAACATCGATGTATTTTCTAAGTGGACACCCCTACTATATTCATGCAAACAACTGTTCAAATTGCGCTGTGGTACGCTGATATGAGCATTGTGACTTCATTGATGACGTCATCGATTGGTGCAAACAGTACTAACAACGAGGAGGTAGTGCAATGTCTCCGGATCTGTCAAACAGTTGTTAAACTTCAATGTGCGTGGTATTTTTTTTCCCGCGAACTTTTTTCATATTCGTTATGTAATCGATTAATTAAAATTAGGTATGTCGTCATTAATATTAGCAGAAGCATTACATTGTGAAGCTTCGGGGGACACTACACGACTCAAATACGACTGAATTTAACTTCAGAACAGTATCAACCTAAATATTAAAAGAACTGTCATTTTTGACAAACGAAAACCTGTTCAAATTGTTTGCATGCAAACAATCGTAATCATTTTGAACAGTCGTGTGCGTGCTTACGAACGTATTTACTATTTGCACAAAACGGACCGCAGCCTTGATACCATTAGACGAAGTTTCGAAAACACTGATGACAGAACACCACAGAATATAAATGAGGCGTTTTCGGTGACAGCTGTCACTTGAGTATTCAAAGATGTCAATAGATGGTGCTGAACTGAACTTTATATCAGCTGTCATAAACTAGTACTAAACCAAACTAATTTGAACCTTAATGGGTTAACGTGCTTATCTGTCACTTTTATCCATGACCTTGTTACATTGCTAAACACGTGTATTTGAATAATATGTGAATGCGTTGATAAGGTTTAATTTTGTTATTTTGTTAATTATTTCTGTTCCTTTCCGTTCCAAAGCGGTGGAAAAGAATATAGCTGACTAAAAATTAGAAATTTTAGCTGGTTTGCAGAATCGAGTCCTATATTTTTTATGTAGTTATTTTCAACATGCGAACATGTTCCATCGTTATCTGTAGAAATGGAGGCGTTCATACATATCCAACTCATGAGACCTAAAGACAAGTGGATTAGAGCTACCAGTATAGATGTTCAACGCAAAGTCGGGTGGAATCTGAGTAAATATTCATGTGTTTGTTCGAACCACTTTAAACCTAGTGTAAATCAGGAGAAAACACACCAACCACAACACAAATTAGATATCACTAATATAAACAACACGTCTCTCGGCATTAATAGCTGTATATTTTCATGACCATTGCATTCATGAGAACAAAAAAAAGCCATCATTCGATGCTAGATTCGATGACAGGTTATTGGTCTGTGGACATCGCCATCTATCTTTAGTGAAGGAACTAGTTTTTCTTTTTTAAAAAACGCCTCGAAACGTTTTCGGTGACAGCTGTCACTTGAGTATTGTTAGCAGCATCTACCAGCACCAACTCCACCAACAATAACCGCTAATAAACTATTCATGCTAAACATTATAAATTGTATATATAGATTGATTTAGATATAAAGTATAGGTATATGACAACAAATAATTACAATAATCAATGTTAGATTTATATTCATTAATTGCACATTTCTACATTTAGCGCCATCTATTTAGGCAGTCATGAAACGTTCCTTTTAATCAACAACAATTACAAAATACTTCTAATTATGTATTATAATAAAGATATCGATTTTATGTAAGTAATTCACAATTTAGAATTCAGGCATTTAATTAATTGAGCATTAGTTCACTAATATAGTTAAGCTGCTAGAGGGCGCGGCCGTCGCCGGCCGTTAGTATTTTAATTTTAATTTCTGTGTCGATGAAAGTATAAAAGCAGAACAAAGTTATTGTCAGCATTCATTCCATTCCATAACGAGCAGTTGTTAAGGCGTCACTCTGCCAAAATAAATAGCGAGCAGTTAGTACCTACCTACACGTGTTTTACTTTCCCACTTCTGCTGTTTCATCTCAGAAGTGGGATCTGCTGGACACGCCCACCTGTGGACTTCAATCATGTCAGGGCCTTACATGGACGGCCTGGGAAAGAAACGGAAACGCAACCTAAGCAGCGATTCAACATCCGAAGAAGAAAAGGAGGAATTTTTTTTTTCTGAAGACGAAATTCCTTCAAAAAAGCGCCGCCGTGTCACGCCCACTGATGCTGAACTGATACCTAAATTTCGCCCTGACGACACTACCAGCAATGTTAATGCGTGGCTTCACAAAATCGACCAGCTCGGAGATATCTACGGTTGGAAAAGCACAGATCGACAGTTCATAATGCAACTTCGCCTCCGGGGATCTGCACGCGATTGGTATGACGACTTAGAAGAATACGACATGACGTGGAACGAGTGGAAAGAAACCCTGAAAACTGCATTTCCTCGAGCTTCAGACTACGCAGACAGGTTAGAGCTCATGTTGGGTAGAACAAAGAAAGATACCGAAACTATGACGAAATACTATCACGCCAAGCTTTCACTATTGAAAAAGTGTGGTATTGATGGTGAAAAGGCTATTTCTTGCATAATCCGTGGCCTACCTGCTGAACTGAGAGCCAATGCTAAAGCCTACAACTGCGACAAACCAGAACAACTATACTACGGATACTTATCTTCATTGGAAAATTTCAAACGAGTAGAAGCGGGACAAGCAAGATCGACATGGAGAAGGGGTGCTGCTGGTTCTGCGACAAGTTCAACGGCTACGATACACCAGCTGCAGCTGAAGATCTGCTACGCGTGCCGCCGGCAAGGGCACGAGGCCAGGGATTGCCGGTCGTCGCAGCGCTGCGAGACCTGCCAGCGCACCGGGCACACTGCGGCTACCTGCTGGTTTGCGGCAGGCCGCTCTCAGTTACAGACGCGACAGGTTAGTAATGTGTGGTCTATTACCTACGATATCTATTGTGACCTATACAGGCGACCGGTTTTGGTTAATCAGTGCCCGTTAAACGCATACATAGATACGGGAAGTAAGCTTAACATACTAACTCTCGAAGCGGCGACAAATTTGCAACTTGAAATACAGCCATCAGCTGTTATTATGAAGGGTTTTGGTGGCACCTGTTCACATTCACATGGCACAAGCAAAATCACTGTGTCGATTGATAATTTAGAATTGCAAGGAAATGTAGAAATTACAAGCTGTGATTTGCCAAACATAGATCTGATAATTGGACAACCCATGATAAACCAAAACAATGTCAGCTTGGTTACGACTAATACATCAGTTAATTTTATGCCTACCCGCATACTGTCAGATGCGTTAGATAAAATACAGTTACAAACATTGGACTGCCTGACTAAATTTCCAGTGTATTTAAAGAATGTCGTGACAATTAGTAAAAAGTGTAGTAGTTTTGTGGAAGTATATGTAGATTGTAATGATGGATGTGCGCACACATTTCTGACACGACCCGTATTTTACGATTTAGGCGACAAATCTTATTATATTCCTGAGACAGTGATCAATTCCAAAAGTTCACATTTAAAACTGTTTAATTTAGGCAGCAGCGACATAGAATGGACAGCTAATAAGTTAATAGCTAGGGCAGATCTGATGACACATGAAACGAATGAATCGCGCTTAGAAGTTTTTTCTATTTCTGAAAATAGGCCAAAGGATAGGGCAAATGTAGATATGGGTGATGTAAATATGGGTGATATTAGTGACTCGGATAAAACAAAATTACTTGATTTGTTAGGAAAATATCGCTATTCATTTGCAAGGGACACTAAAGATTTAGGTTGCACTGATTTGATTAAAATTCATATCCGTACGACAACAGACCAACCTGTTTACTGTAAGCCGTATAGATTATCGTACAAGGAGGGTGAGATAGTAAACGAGAAAGTGCAGGATCTTTTGGATGCAGGAATAATAAGGGAGTCTGTATCAGAATATGCAAGCCCAGTTGTACTAGTCAAGAAAAAAGGCGGGGATTACAGGCTGTGTGTAGACTATAGGGCACTAAACGCGCGAACCGTTAAGGACAGGTATCCATTACCGCACATTGAAGATCAAGTCTCACGCCTATCGGGAAAATGTTTTTTCACGACACTTGACCTTGCCCAGGGCTATTATCAAGTACCTATAGACGAAGACTCGATTAACAAGACCGCGTTCGTTACACCTTTAGGCCAGTACGAGTTTTTGAAAATGCCATTTGGACTGGCTAACGCACCAGCCGTATTTTCAAGATTGATTTAAATGACCCTTGGCAAAGTCAGTCGTGACATAGCTCTATATTTAGATGATGTTATGATACCCACGGTATCGGTGGAGGTTGGGCTTGAGCTTTTAGAGCAGGTTTTGGAACTATTAAGTCGTGCCAACTTGAAACTTAACTTAAAGAAGTGCGTATTCCTAAAAAACACAGCTACTTACTTAGGGCATGAGATTAGCGCTGGAACTATCCAGCCTGGGCTAGCCAAAGTTAACTGCGTAGCTAAATATAATAGACCCCGCAATGTACATGAAATAAGGCAGTTCATAGGTCTAACTTCTTACTTCAGAAAGTTTATCGAAGGCTTCGCTCTCATTGCACGTCCTTTAACAGAACTTACCAAAAAGGATATGGAATGGCAGTGGGGTTCAGATCAAGAACAGGCATTCCAAATGTTGAAACAACGTCTGATTGAAAGGGCAGTGTTAGGAATCTATGATAAGGATGCAAAAACTGAACTGCATACAGATGCGAGCAAGCTAGGACTAGGTGGAATTCTCATGCAGTATCAGAATGAAGGAAGCTTAAAACCTATAGCTTATTTTAGTAGGGTCTGCACTAGAGAAGAAAGTTTGTACCATAGTTACGAATTGGAAACCCTTGCAGTCGTAGAATCCTTGAAGCGTTTCCGTATCTACTTAGTAGGAATACCAGTGAAAGTAGTTACAGACTGTGCTGCACTGCGCACAACGTTGACGAAAAAGGATTTGATCTCAAGGATAGCTCGCTGGTGGTTCACGATTCAAGAGTTCGATATAGAAATAGAATATAGGCCTGGAGAGCGGATGAGGCACGTAGACGCCTTGAGCAGGAACCCCGTGTCAGGTCATGTACTGATGATAGATACTTCCGACTGGTTACTGACTTTACAAATGCAGGACGAAAATATACAGAATATCCTATCCCAATTGCGTGAACCTAATGTTAGCCCTAACATCTCAAACAATTATGTAGCTAAGGAAGGAATTCTCTATAGGAAAACATTACTAGGCGAAAGTTTGTGATTCCCAAGCTAGCCAAGTATGGTGTTTTAAAGAAATATCACGATGAAATAGGTCACCCCGGTTACGATAAATGTGAACAAACTATCAAGGCACAGTTCTGGTTTCCGAAAATGACTAGGTTTATTCGGAAATACACCAACTCATGCCTGCAGTGTGCTTTCGGAAAGGGTAATCATGGAATGTTGGAAGCAGAGCTACATCCCATTGAGAAGGTAGCTGTCCCTATGCACACATTGCATGCCGACCATCTTGGTCCCTTCATCAAAACGCGTAAAAGCCATACCTATGTCCTAGTGGTCATAGATTCATTCACCAAATTTGTATTTGCAAAAGCGGCCAAAAATTGTAGCTCTGTTGAAAGCATCAGATTGCTGAAAGAGATATTTACCCAGTTTGGTAACCCGGTTCGTATAATTACTGATAGGGGCAAGGCTTTTACTAGCCGATACTTTAAACAATTCACCGAGGAGATTTGCAACTAAAACATGTGCTAAACGCTATAGCTAGTCCTCGATCAAACGGGCAGGTAGAACGTGTGAATAGAACTTTACTAAACGGTCTGAATACGATGTCAGAGTCAGAGTGCACGTGGGACAATAAATTAGCAGATGTTGTGTGGGGCATCAACAACACCCCTAACGCAACTACAGGCTGCACTCCGTTTAGCCTCATGTTTGGTCACTCAAACAGCCGCTTCCCGGCTATACCTAATGACGCGCCCCAAGATCCCGAAACACAGCAGCAACAGTTGCAGGCTAGAAGAGAGGCAGCCAAACTGCGTATTGACCGTAATATGACACTGATGAAGTCTAGGTTTGACAACAAACACAAAAAATGCAAAAAGTACACTGTTGGCCAACTAGTCTTATGGAAAGGTGGAATAGCTAGGGACGCGAAGGCACAGGTTACGCGGAAATTGGATGGCTTGTACACGGGTCCGTACAGAGTTTGCAAGGCTGACCGCTCCTTAGATCGATACACTATAAGTAGCATCAAGGGTTTAAAGGGGTATAGAAAATTCAATGCAATAGTACGGGGAGAAGCTCTTCGGCCGTACAAAACAGCAATGTCTGATAATGATTCGTCGGGTAGCGACCTTGAGGTAGATCGCGATGATTTGATCGACTTACTCGAAAGCTAATAGCAAATTACAATAAGTAGAAGCTGTCGTTTAGAAATGTGTGCCTTTGTTAATAATTACATTAATTTAATAATTACAGTATTTCAAGTAATACATTTCAAGGTATAGCATGCAAATAGGTATAGTTAAAAGAAACACATTGTAAGTATCTTTAATATAAATCTTTATTGAAATTAACAAAAAAAAACTATTTATTACTACCCCATCTACCTAATTTATTAAAGAGTAATAAACATATTAAAGTGTAAAGCTGACTATATGGGCGAATAAATTGATAACTTCAATTACATATTATGGTTCGGTGTGATAGATAACTGAAGGTAGACAGCTAAGTGATCAAGTCTACTATGATCTGTGTGCTGAGTGAACTAAGAAGCTGTGTGATCAAATCCTATATAATACATTAATTGACATTAAACACAAAGTGACTACTTACCTTTCTGTGTGACAAATTACCTAATAATACGCTGTATAGCTTTAGAAAGGATGGCTGTGTGATCAATTCCTATTCAATACGACATCGAAACGACGTACCTTTCTGTGTGGCAAATTATTTAACGATACACTGTGTGGCTTTAGAGAGGATGGCTGTGTGATCAACTCCTATTTATTATACTTACATTACCTACATCAAACATGAAACGACTACCTTTCTGTGTGGCAAATTGTCCTTAAATACACTGAGTGGCTTTATAAAGGATTGCTGTGTGATCAATTCCTATTAAAATTGCTCGTGGTTTGCTCGACTTGGCGGGGGGCCACAGCCTTGTCCCCAGATTCGTGTAATTATTATAAATTATATAAATTACAAAATACTGCGTGATAACTTTCACTTCCAGGATAATGTGGCTGGCTCGAACACCAGCTGGAGACAGAGGGCCGCAGCAGCAGTCGAAGCGAGTCGCGGGACGCGCCCCGCGCAGGATGGCCGAGTGTTAGCAGCATCTACCAGCACCAACTCCACCAACAATAACCGCTAATAAACTATTCATGCTAAACATTATAAATTGTATATATAGATTGATTTAGATATAAAGTATAGGTATATGACAACAAATAATTACAATAATCAATGTTAGATTTATATTCATTAATTGCACATTTCTACATTTAGCGCCATCTATTTAGGCAGTCATGAAATGTTCCTTTTGAATCAACAACAATTACAAAATACTTCTAAGAAGATAAAGATATCGATTTTATGTAAGTAATTCACAATTTAGAATTCAGGCATTTAATTAATTGAGCATTAATTCACTAATTTAGTTAAGCTGCTAGAGGGCGCGGCCGTCGCCGGCCGTTAGTATTTTAATTTTAATTTCTGTGTCGATGAAAGTATAAAAGCAGAACAAAGTTATTGTCAGCATTCATTCCATTCCATAACGAGCAGTTGTTAAGGCGTCACTCTGCCAAAATAAATAGCGAGCAGTTAGTACCTACCTACACGTGTTTTACTTTCCCACTTCTGCTGTTTCAGTATTCAAAGATGTCAATAGATGGTGCTGAACTGAACTTTATATTAGCTGTCATAAACTAGTACGTGTAACAGCCATGCCACACATTAAAAAACGAGAAGTTGACATGTTGATAGTAAATAAATATGAACACTGAGAATTTTTTATTGCTACAAAGGTTAAACACAATCTATCCTATCTATAGACTCGATTTTGCAGACCAGCTAAAATTCCTAATTTTAAGTTAGCTAGCATATGTTTCTCATTAGAATACGCAAGAAAAAGGACAGAAATAAACAATAGATTATACAGTTATGTCAAACATGTAAAAACCAACTAATATGATCCTTATGAACGTGCTTATCTGACACTTTTATCCATGACCTTGTTAAATTGCTTAACACGTGTATTTGAATAAGATGTGCATTGACATCTTATTCAAAAGTGTTCATAAGGTTCAATTTTGTTATTTTGACATTTGTTACATTGTAAGTAAATATGGCGCTTATTTCTGTTCCTTTCCTTTCCAAAGAGGTGGAAAAGAATAGAGCTAACTTAAAATTAGGAATTTTAGCTGGTTGGCAGAATCGAGTCCTCCTATGTTATATTATGTTGTTATTTTCAACATGCAAACATGTCCCATCGTTATCTGTACAATTGCAGGCGTTCATACATATCCAACTCATGATACCTTAAGACAACAGTGGATTAGAGCTACCAGTATAGATGTTCAACGCAAAGTCGGATGGAGTCTGAGTAAATATTCATGTGTTTGTTCGAACCACTATAAACCTAGTGTAAATCAGAAAAAAACACACCAAGCGCAACACAAATTAGATATTACTAATACATATAAACAACGCGTCTCTCGGCATTAATAGCTGTAGGTATATTTTCATTACCCTTGCATTCATGAGAACAAAAAAAAAGCCATCATTCAATGTTAGATTCGATGACAGGTTATTGGCGTGTGGACATCGCCATCTATCTTTAGTGAAGGAACTAGTTTTTCTTTTTTTAAAAACGCCTCAATGTCATGCATTGTCAACTGTTAAGGCATTGGCAATATAGTCATTTGCCTAAATACGACAAGACTATGCAGATGGTACATATAGATCTGTATGTTACATCTCAAAAATAATTTTATTTTGTATCTATACAAAATAAAATTATTTTGTGACTATTTTAAGTTAAATATTTTGCACATTGATTATGCCGATTACCTGGGAGTTAAATTTAAAGTAGAGTCCGTCCAACTCAATGTGTTAAAACCTTTGAGTATTAAACCAACCGGAGACGCGACTGACAGGCGTTCCCCTCTGACAAAAAAAAGTGTCGGTCAACACGCATACCTGATAAATACAACTTGTTTTTTTGAGTTCACGGAGTGCTTGGATTGGTGAATGTATTTGTGTGCATCTAGTTCAAGCTAGTGTTTAATTGTTTTGTCCAAAAATGAGTTAGTTTTAACATTATTTGTGTTTGTTTCCTCGTCCCCCGCGCAGAAATTGGCAGACTTTTTTGCTAAGAAACTAGTGCGCGTGACGTCTCGTTGGTTTAATACTCAAAGGTTAAAACGCATTGCAAGATATGAGGGAAAGCTGTGTCTTAGAAACAAAGAGATTCAAATATAATAGGGCATAGAGGGGACATTGGGAATATTTTCATACAAAACTTTGAAGCATAAGCGTCATGTCCTTGTCATGTCAGCTAGTATGAACGCGAGCTGTCATTCGGTCGAAATTGTACTAGACTTATTCCACTTGGAATAACTTTTGACTTCAAATTTTCCTCGCTTTGTCCCCTCTATTATATTTAAATCTGTTTGGTTAGAAATATTTTTTGAACTATACTATGTCATGTCAAGTCATGTCATGACATGACATAGTAAAAAAAAAATTATTTTTGTTACTATGTCATGTCACAAATCGACACCCTCATTCGGTATGCAATCAGGCTGTATGAAACAATTGAACCGCTGACTATTAACTTTAAGAAAAACAATGTCAATGTCATAATTATTTCGCGGCTGTGATTGCTGGCGTTTCTCTTTTGCTGTTTGTTTTCTTTCGTAAAATTTTGTAAATACGAGTTTATCAATGTTGTGAAATACTAAAATCTAAAGATAAATTACATTATGGCATCATCAAGTAAATTGCCGGGCACTGGCTTAGAAGAAGTAGGGGTGCCGGGTCAATCTTTTCTTCGGGACGCTCTTACGAGTTGTACCGACCCATTAAAAGCTATCGAAGAATTTCAACTGGAAAACGGAATTCTGCTACCTTCCCTGAGACCTATGTTGCCTCTCCTTGACCTCCACGGTGTCCGTCGCTTAGACTTTCATACATCAGTATTGGAAGAATTGAGAGACAAACTTATAGCTCATATAAATGAGTTAGGTACCAAAGATAATAAAGAACATGACAAGAAATTGAAAGAATTACTATCTAAGAGCTTCTCTGTTGTAAAGGTGAAGGCACTAAGGCCTGTTATTATGAGTATATTAAAGAATACTCCTCACATTGATGATAAATACTTGAGAGTTTTAGTCCGTGACCGTGACTTGTACAATGACACTGATACAGAAGTCAAGAGACAGATCTGGCAAGATAACCAGTCTCTTTTCGGTGATGAGGTGTCACCCCTGCTCAGTCAGTATATTAGAGAAAAAGAAAATATTTTATTTGATCATGAGAATCTTACTAACCTTTTCTTTTCACCTTCACCCAAAGTGAGACGTCAAGGGACTGTAGTTCAAAAACTAGCTCATATGATTGGAAATAGTGTAAAACTCTATGACATGGTCCTACAGTTTCTTCGTACACTGTTTTTGAGAACGAGAAATGTCCATTACTGCACTTTACGAGCTGAACTCTTGATGGCGTTACATGACTTGGAAATACAGGATATTATATCAGTTGACCCTTGTCACAAATTCACTTGGTGCTTAGATGCTTGTATAAGAGAACGAAATGTTGACATCAAACGTTCCAGGGAACTCCAAGGATTTCTGGATAGCATCAAAAGAGGGCAGGAGCAGGTTCTAGGAGATCTCTCCATGACTTTATGTGACCCTTACGCTATAAACTTCTTAGCGACTTCTGCTATAAAAATCCTTCAGCATTTGATAAACACAGAAGGTCTTCCAAGGGATAACACAATTTTAATACTGTTGTTGAGAATGTTAGCCCTTGGATTAAGTGCATGGGTAATGATTGATTCTCAAGAATTCAAAGAGCCTAAACTTGACAGCCAAGTTGTAACTAAGTATCTCCCAGCACTAATGTCACTGATGGTGGATGATCAAGTTAGAGCATTGCATAATAAACTACCTCCAGATGAAAGAGAGTCTGCGATTACTACGATAGAACATTCTGGACCTCCACCGGACGCCTGTGAGGCTTACATGAGAGAGAGCTCAGTGTGTGGTGTCTTAGCCATGTACTACACTTTACATGCTGCAAAATTACGTGACCGTGGAGCATTGCTCCGTATTCTCAGTATCTTAGGCAGTTGTAAAGATGGCAGAGCATATGAGGATCCATTCTTACATGCTTTGGTTGCTCTTTTGATTCAATTACCAGACGAATTCCAAGGAGAAGACTTCAGTACAGTATTGTTTGATGAATTCTTCTTTGCTGGTCTCTCGAAAGACAATGTAACAAGGCATTTGCTTAAGTTACTTTGGTATATTCATCCTAAGCTTCCGGAAACAAGGATACAGACGCTAATGAAAGCTTTGCAGCCGGGGACGCAGCATAATGAGTCTGTACATAAGTTGTATGAAACCATGCAGCAGAAAATGAATACTCAAGTGGAACCAGCCCCTAGCACTACTGAAATGGAGTATTTGGACTCCCCTCTGATGAGTGTGCCTACACCTGCACCCTACCACAATATGTAATTATATACCTACTTTTTATAAAGAAATCTATACTAATATTATAAAGAGGAAAGATTTGTATGTTTGTTACGAATAAACTCGAAAACTACTTTACTGATTTTAACAATTCTTTCACCAATGGAAAGCTAGAAGATCCCTGAGTAACAAAGGCTATATTTTATTCCCGTATTCCCATGGGAACGGGAACTACGCGGGTGAAACCGCTCTAAACCGCTAGTTAATAATAAAGCATTACCTAATAGCCCTTTGGAAGTGAGTCCACCTCACATGCATGAACTCAGGCCGAGTTCAATTCCTAGTCAAAGCTATAAATTTGTTGGTCAAGGTTTAGAATGTATCCAGGTGTTCTCAAATCTAGCTTTCTCATTACAGTCTTCCCCATTTACATATTTTAGTTAATTTTTAAATTGATAAACCTTATAATATTTTTCTTTCATTTGTTTTCAGGTGAGATTCGCTCTCATCACCAACACCGCGTCCAGAGACATGAAGTGTAGGTGGTGTAGACTTTGTCTAAAATAAAGTGAATAGAATGACAAGGTTTGAATATTTCAGATTTTTATGATTCTTAAAAACATTGCAATCTGCAGGGCAAAAATATATTGATAACAATTTAGTGGCTAGTTTTAAGAGAGTGCTGAAATAAGATAGATAAGTAGATACATTCAAATCATTAGAAATTTATGTATCATACCAATCATACAAAAAAAAATTGTGACGATTTTAGTTTGTTCAGCTTAGACGATTGCTGGTAACTAAAACTCTTCATAGGATAAATAACAACACATGAATACATTTTTAATCACTGTAAATATTTATTAGTACCAACTTAAAATAAATGCTTTAAGAAATTACGTACATTGTTTCTGGAATTACAGTAAAAATAAACTAATACAACAGATCTATGGACGGAAAACTGAGCATGTTCATGGCAGCTTAACATTATTAATTAAAATTATTTTTATTAAAAAGTTAGATTCAAATTTAGTGACGTAAATTGTGCTTATGTTTGCACGGAATTAGGAGCGGTGGTCGCGTCTTTCTGGCTGCATATCGAGTGAATGTAGAGAGCGCAGAGATCGTGAGCGTTCAAAGAGGGACGGATCCGTGTATATTGGCTCACTTCCGTCGTCAAACGCGTTTGCCAGTCGCCCTACTGAGCCTGCCTCGTCACCGACTTCAGCGAATGTTCTCCCGAGACCACTGAAAAATCGTCATATTATATGTTCGTAAATTATTCTAAATTGTTTCACCCGCGTAGTTCCTGTAACCGTGGGAATACGGGAATAAAATATAGCCTAAGTTACTCAGGGATTTTCTAGCTTTTGATTTTTTAAATCGGTCCAGTGGTTTTTGAGATAATTCGTAAGAAACATACAAAAATACAAATCTTTCCTCTTTAAAATATTAGTATAGACGAGGTTTTTTTATAAACATGCATCCAAATCAGATTAAAAATTGCCAAAAACTTTTACTACACCAACCCTAAATATTGGAAAAAAGGCAACGGAATGCTGATCCTATGATAATACTTTGTGAAGTAAATAACTAAAAAAATATATTTAGGTTATGGAAGAAGACAAAAAAGCTCTAGATAAATATGTAGTAACTTGCTGTTTGATTACGTGATATCAAGATCGCGAGATGTCGCTAACAGTTGAAAATTGACTAAATCGTCAAATCTAATACCAATAATAAAATGGAAGTGTATGTCTGCGATTTCAAAATAAATGCCAAAATTTTAGTGACTAGCTATTTAGACGCTGCCTAAAATCGTGCATTACTGTTTTTAAATGTTTTGTATGTCTGTCTAAAACTTTTACGTATTTCTATTCTACGGAGTAGGTATGCATATTTTATCGATAAAAATAAAACAGACATTTTAACATTAACTTTATTGTAAAGAAGAACGGTCATCTGTGACCCAGACCCGACAGAAACGAGACATATCTCAGTTTTTTTGTTATTTTTTATATAGTTGAAATATATATTTTTTTAATTCTAAATCAGTGGCTAACACCAAAATATTGCCTTATGTTTTTTTCAGGCGACACAATGAAAAAAAATTGAATATGCCTATTTATCTACAAAAATAATAAATGTATGTAACCAAATGACGATACAATAACTATAGGATGTATCTGGGTGACCTGGAGATGCAGCTGGGCTATGTAATTTTTAAAATACTAGTACAACAATCAAGGATTCATTAAAATCGTTGTATTCGATTATTTATTGCATAATCGGAAGTTATTATATGTACAAAAACGGTCACTTGCTACCTGCATGCTATGGCTCAGGTAGCCGGGTGCAGACAGAAACCAATCATGCCATCTCACTCTTTCATTAAAACAACAATGGTGCGGAGCGGGGAGGGGAGGCCGTGTGCCGGCGCAACGTAGTATCGGCGACCGGCGGCGGCGCAGTCCTTCGCATCCTGTGTTGAGATCTGTGCGTTTTTGTTTTCAAGGTTACAATTTTACGTTGATTTTTGGCTTTCTCTATACCGGACTTGATTTTTGCATTCTGAGTGGTTCGTTGACATGGCTGACAATATTAATATTTGTGTTCTGTGTGAATGTGCACTACGTCGTCGTCGTTCATACGTTCTCAATTAACGATTACTGGAAACTCGAAGAGATTTCGTAGAACAACTATTGCGCATCGTTGGTGGTGAAGTATGTATTATTTTAATTTTTGGTACTTATTTGTAATTAAAGTCTTTCGCAATACAAAAGCGTGTCGAACTGTAAAATATTTATAGTAAGATACCTATTACGGTGGCGTAAATAGACAACATCATGTGTCTTAAGTATTATGATTTACTTTGTTGCTGCTGCCTCATTTTTTATACTTTATAGAAATAAAATAAGGTAACCCCGTAAGTGATTAGGGTCGTGAGTTTATGTATGTATGTAAAAAATATAGGTAAATGAGGTTCAGTGCTAGTAATTGCGTGTACGCCTTCTTGTCTTGACTGTGACGCGCGACGCCGCGACCTTTCCCTTTTGTGACTTTTTCTCACCTTTCTCCTGCTCATCTTCTGACAACATGTTATATTCTTAGTTAGGCGCAGTTGTAGACTTGAATTAATAAAGACTTTCTTCAGACATTTATTTTATTTTCATAATGAGAAGTAGACGACATACATTGTGAGCGTGTTGAGAGCGGTGACAGGAAGGGACAGTATTGCTATATGTAATAATAATAAGTCTTAGTTGGATTTCATAATAATATAATGGTAGCATTAGGTAAGCCATATTTTTAGTTTGTTTAAAATGTATTTATGTTTTGTTACAGATAGCTTTTGATGGAACTCGGTCGGTTTGCCACTCATGTCGGCATAGAATCGATGCTTCAATTAATCAAGAGCGACAAGCGTCACCTGCTCCTACCCCACCAGCTGCAGCTGTAAATGTGCAAGGAGTTAGACGCGCTTCTAATACGGCCCGGAGATGTTTAATTGACAACTGCAACAACGGTTCCCTGCGTCAAATGCCTAATTCGGTGAAGGTACAACTCCTTAGCTATCACAACTTTTATGTACCAAATCTTGCCCGCATTTGCCAATGGCATTTACTACACATGGCGATAGAAGAGATTCCTGAAAATGTAACAAATCAAATGACCGACTTGAATGCGGAGAGTGTTGGCGACATCATTAACATGTATAGACAAGCCTTAGAACAAAGGTCACACTTCAATGTCGATGACGTTTCTGACGAGGAGTTAAGTTTTTGGACTGGAAGAAACAGAGCCACATTCAACGATTTGCTGAGTCAAATACCAAGCCTTAATCAGTCCTCAAATACTCCACGAAATGACTTGGCTATGTACTTGTGTAAAATTCGATCAGGCGAGCCGCATAATAGAATCGCTTCACTTTTTAATATATCCGAGCGAACTGTGGGGAGAAAAATAAATACAGTAAGGCAGTGTCTCACTACTGACTTTGTTCCGATGCACCTTGGCTTAGACCATATAACCAGGGACGAAGTGATAGCCCGCAACCGGGTCATACCAAATGTCTTGTTTGGTAACGAAGAGTCACCAAAAGCAATAATTACATTCGATGGAACTTACGTCTATATAGAAAAAAGTTCTAACTTTTTATTTCAACGCCGCACTTATAGCCTTCATAAGTATAAAAATCTAATAAAACCATTCATGATCGTGTGTGCGGATGGATATATTTTGGACGTAACAGGTCCGTACTCTGCACGGACCAGCGATGCTGATATAATGAAGATGATATTAGAAAACCATGATGCACCGATTGAAGACGGACCGTTCAATTTTTTATTTCATCAAGGAGACGTATTTATTTTGGACCGAGGCTTTCGGGATTCAATTCCCTTAATTGAAACATATGGCTATGATGCTCATATGCCGCCAAGCAAACGAAGACAAGATACGCAATTAAGCACCGACCAAGCTAATAAATCGAGACTTATTACGATGGTGCGATGGGTCGTCGAAACTATAAACGGCAGATTCAAGCGCGACTTCAAGATCTTCAGAAACAGAGTTTTCAACAAACATGTGCCGCATATATTTGAAGATTTTCGAATTGCTGCAGCTTTGATTAATTATTTTTAAGATTCGTACGAAGACAGTCCTTACACAGAAGATTTCATTGAAATAATTAATCGAAATATACAACGCCCTAATCGACTGGCCGAGTATGTGGAAGAGAATAATCTAAACAGACAAAGAGTGACGTTTCACAGGATGACTGGAAATGATCCGGAAGTTGATTTTCCACAACTAACAATTGAAGACTTAATTAAATTCTCAATTGGCACCTATCACGTGAGGTTAGCCCGGTCTTACTGTAGTGAACATTTAAAAAGCACGGGAGTATATGATATGGAAATATTTAGACATCCAGCAGCAGTAGAGGGCAGAATCAATAATACATTAATCAGGTGCAGAATTCATTCGCGACACATTATAACAAAAATATATTATACTTATATTATGTTTGATGAGAATATAAATGGAATAAACGCAATAACCGAATATTACTGCTCGTGTTACCATGGAAAAAGGACATTAGGAAGTTGCGCACACGTCATTAGTGTTGTCTATTATTTAGGGTGGGCTAGGCATCAAGATCACTTTGACCACCCCGCACTGGGTATGGATTATGTTTTAAGGGACATAGAAATGTAATAAAACTTTATTTGAACATATTAGTTTTTTTTTTTGTTATAGATCATAGAACTCCAATGATAGGTACCTAAATCACTGATCTGCAATAAATCATCGAATACCACGATTTTAATGAATCCTAAGTTGATTGTTGTACTAGGACATCAAAAATAATATAATCCAGCTACATCTCACGATAGGCGCTACTCGACTCTCCCGCGCATGTTATCCCGCTCCGATATTTGCTAAGTGAAAGGGACCGAACGCTTTGTCGCGCTACTCTCCGCGACATAACGTGATTGTGCTAGCCCTGCAGGTCACCTAGAACATCCTATAGTTATTGTATCGTCATTTAGTTACATACATTTATGATTTTTGAGATAAATAAGCATATTCTATTTTTTTTATTGTATCGCCTGAACAAAAACATAAGGCAATATTTTGGTGTTAGCCACTGATTTTGAATAAAAAAAATATACAATTTAACTATATAAAAAATAGCAAAAAAACTGAGATATGTCTCACTTCTGTCGGGTCTGGGTTTTTTTCTATGGGGCGTGACCGTTCTTCTTTCATTTACAGATCCAGCTGGATTTAAAAGAATATCCTACTAATATTATCGAAAGTTTGTATGTATGGATGTATGCATGTTTGTTCCTCTTTCACGCAAAAACTACTGAACGGATTTTGATGAAACTTTCCAGTTACATAGCTTATACATCAGAATAACACGTAGGCTATAGTTTATCCCCGTATTCCTACGGGAACGGGAAGTACGCGGGTAAAACCGCGGGGCGCTGCTAGTTTTATATAAATTGAAGCGAGGCAGGGCACGCTAGTACTTAATGTTACGTAACCTGAACCTCAGCTAACTGATAAAGCTGATATGTTACCTCAAAGAAAAGGGTTTATGTAAATGCGATGCTGAAAATAGAGATGGGCGCGTTGGTCTCGGTCCAGGAGTCACGGGGCGAAGCGCCGGCGCAGGGCTGGACGCCTGAATGTTCTTTCGAAGCACACGCCAATAACGTCTGACAAAAAAACATAACTTAGAATATTTCTTAGAGAAATGAAAGATATTTGCCTATAACATTTATTATTATAATTTATTTAATACACTAGCACCTCTTGAGCTGATGCGTGTATAACAATGCACTTATTTTATCAAGTCTATTTCTAAAATCATATAAACTGTATCAAAAATATCATTTATAAAAATTTATTATTAAATTTAATATACCTTACCAGGTTTGATAAGGCAGAATAAAGTAAGGTTTATGGGAATACAAAACAAGAACAAAATGCACAGATAAATCTAATAACCTTTTTTCCTTTAAACATTAGCACATACGCTATTTTTTTTTTTACTTTTTATGACATATGAAATAAACAAAAAACAAAAAAATGTGGACAAACTATCTCAACATTTTGAAAGAAATAGGATAGGCGGGTAGAAGCCAGGATAGCCAAAAATATATTGAAAACTTACCTATAGATATACAACGCCACAGTCAGCATAGCCAGTAACAAAGATAGCAAGACGCATAGAGCCACCAGCAAAGCTCTGTAGTGGTGAGGAGAAACGCAGACACCTGCTGCAGCCACAACAGGGGCCGAATCCGCAGGGCCGTTCTCTTCCAGTAACTCGTTACGGTTGTCAAACACCTAAGCATCAGAAAATTCGTAATAGATTATCCTTATCATAATTAGTTACGACACAATATAGACATAACTATTTGTTAAACACAAAATAAAAGAGATACAAAAATTTAATGTGTTTAAAAATTTTAGCGGTCTCTTCCATGCATCCTTGATAAGGATGGTACTAATAAATGGATGTAGACGGTGCATAATAAAAGTATGTACCTACCTAAATAGCGATTGATACTGTCAAACAAAATTATAATAATTACTCGTGCAGAAATCTCGGTGTATCAAAGATTAAAGTATTTACTACATGCTTCTTAATCATTATTATTTTTATTAAAGTTACGGACAAGTAAAAAAAATTTAATTAGCCAAGACCAGCATGACCTTATATTAATTAGAAAATGTAAACACCAATCAACTCCAGAAATAACAGGAAAATGGGAAATATGCAATTATATCTGTTTATTAAAGTGACTAAATAAAGGTCACTTTTTTATTAACTTTATTGTGTCAATGAACTTTGCTTGTTTTGTTTCTAATCTAATAGAGCTTACTCAGATTCTCACCTCAATCATTTTCCTCACATGACTAGGCGTCTCTACTTCGTCTTTAAGATATTTATCGACACTAGCCTCTTCATAGGACACTTTATAAACTGTTCCTGCGTCTTTGTCTTCAGGTTTTTCACTTGTAACCGAGTTATCTGTAGACACTTCGGTTTCATTGTTTTCTGCTCCAAGAGTTGAATTTACGTCCCTTCGACGACGGCCAAACGATGGCTCAGATCTTCCTGTATGACTTGGACAATATGCCTAAAAATTTCAGAATTTAACAATAATTAATTATAGATAGAATTACAATATTGATGATTTATTTATACACGATAAGTAGGTAGTCATCTGTCAACATACATTTGATAACTTCTATGTGACCTCTTTTAACTGGATGCAGCTTGATAACTATTTGCCTTCATTGACGTAATTCACTACATTGCTTGGGGCTTATTATTGAAATTATGTCTCGTTAAGATAGAAGCGCCTTATATTCGACAAAATAAATCGAAATGGTTTAATAATGTTTTTAAATAATATAAACACTTAGCATGGGCAAGGGTAGTGATAGCCCTGTGGATAAAAAGGAAAGCCAATTCATTCTGAGACATTCGACCATTCGTGACACCACCCGGACCGGCGATGGGCTCACCACCTGTCTCGTTTAAGGGTCCAAAGAATAACCTGGTGAAACTTGGGTATTTCTAGAAATGAAATATCTCTGCCCTAATATAAAAGGCGTAAGATTATTTACTTAATTTTCTAAACACTTACTGGCTGGCAACCATCTCTGCATGTTCGAACTGTAGCTTCGAATACTAAGAAGTTAGATTCTGGAATCTTGAATGCATTGAAACGAGCTTCAAGTGAATCCCCACTGCGTCCCTTATCCAATTCAGGGAATACATCAGAATCAACAGGACATCTAAAACAAAAGTGCTTTTTACGTGACCGTTCTATTCACTAACTCATCATATTCTGGTTACATCATTTGTAAATTTAGTTGTTTACTTGACTTTCGAGATTTACAACTGTTACTTATTACATTTACGGCTCTTAGTTTCCTTTTATAAGGATCAGCTCAAATTTATGCTAATAAAACAAACTAACATAGATAACTAATACCTTCCAAACGACCTGAAGGGTATATTACTAGGCCATCATTAGTTCCATTTGCAGGATGAATGTCAATATTTTTGCAACATCCGCAAAACATTTTATTTAGGTAGGTACATGATAGGTTCGTCCCTTAGTTATTTTCCTTAAAATTCGTCTACTTACCCTACTCTGTCAATAAGTTGCACAGATCGTCCAGAGTATGGGTCTCTTGCTATGACATTTGTTGCAAAAATGTCTGTAGCGTAGTTGTACCCGTCTTGGGCTTCCAATCTAAAGGTCAGTGGATCTCCAACAGCTATGGTGGTGGTAGGACGACCTTGATACAGGATCATTAGCCTGACCTTGGAATTTAGAGAACTCTCCTCTGGCAAATACTCGATGGGGATTGGACTGCCCGATCTGTCAACCAAATCGTAGCCAAATCTACAGTTAGGCTTGAAGTTGGTAATTCAAAGATGTTAAATTCGACTTTGAATGAGCTCCCATATTGGAAAATTATCCTTTAAAATAACATTGTCTCAGTGTAGTTGCCTCATTAGTGGTAACATTGAACGAGATAAGTGGGTAAGTAGGTACATAAAAGAACTCATTGAAAGTCTATTAGTTAGTAGCCGTTAGTGAAATAACAGCACTCAAAACCCGCCAAATCTACCTATTAAGCCAATGATAACATATTGTTTATAACAAAAAATACTCAAATAGGTAACAATAATGTTGATTTGTCACACGAAACACTCAATCAAGCACACGAAATACTCAATTATCAAACTCCAAGAAGTAGCCCAAAGTAATTTAAAAACAAATTCAAAAGAATCTACTTTCAACAAGACAGATGTTTTGGCATCACTCCATATATTTGGAACGCAAACTTATATAGACATAAGGAAGCTTCACTAAAAATGAAAATCGGCTAAGAAAAGCACTCACAAAAATCACGCAAATATTGTTAATCTTGATTATATAGCCAAGATTGACTGTGCCTGTTTGAAGAACCCAAAGATTCTTCCAAAAAGACACATAAAATGTTTAAAATAAATTTCTCACCCAGCACCGATGTAGTTCGATGTGACCACAGCTTCAGCTGGTCCTCTAAAGAGGCAGGTCAAATTGAACCGTTTGTCACGAGAAGTTTGTACATTATCACTGAATTGGACAACTACTATATTCGTCATTGTTTCGCCGTACTGAAAACATAAATTATTTCCATCTAAACGATATGAAAATCACATCACTAAGTAATAATAATAAGTGATAAGTCTTGAACCCACCCGTTGCGTTCCACATTCAGGATATCCGTGTGCTCCAGAAATCCGTAAAACGTTGACATTGCCGCCATTGCCGCGGAAGAAGCAACGGTCATAAAATCCGTACGTGTACATACGACCGTAAAAACCTTCTGGTAGTCTCAAGGTGAACTCCATTCCATCTTCATTGCAAACTTGCGACACTGTAATATGTTCTTATTTTTATAATCTCTCCTTAAGAATAGTAGCATCTTACTAAATAAATAAGATAAATTACCGTCTAAACAGTCGTCTGCAATTCGCCCAAGGGCTCTTTCATAGAAATCGTAATCGTTTGCTGTGTTGTCAAAATGTGCTGGATTGGCGGCATCCAGTTCCCGGGTATCGCGGTCACTGAGCTCACAATTATCACGAGGTTCAACTCCATATCCCGACTCCCTAAAATTAGTTTCATTAATAATGATAGTCTTTAATTTGTCTTGAAAAATAATTAATGTTACGAGGTAATAAACACTTACCTGAAGTTGAATGACCGACAAATGAAGTCCCGAGCTTCTATGCACTCTCGCTGGCAATGAGCCAAAGACTGAGCGGTGGTAAAACGACGTACAAATCGTCGTTGCATACGCTGTCGCCCTACTTGTCGGAAGCTGTCTTCTTCACATCGAGATCCTTGCCATGGCCGCGGACCTACTGGTGGTCTACCTGGTCCGATTGGAGCGCCTACAGGTCCAACGGGACCAATTGGTCCTCCCACAGGGCCGATTGGACCGTTGTCATATCCTCCATAGCCACCTTTTGAATTGAATTTGATTAAATATGTGCGGATGTTAAAAATAACTAATTTATTTTTAATAACTAGTTACTTACTAATCGGTCTATCAAGCCCGGGTGGTGGATAATTTCCCCGATACCCTCCAGGTCTCTCAGGTATAGGGGAGATGGGGGGTAAAGGTTGCACTGGTCTTATTCCGAAACCTGGTCTGGGTTCTACAGGATATCTATATAAAAATCAAATGATATAAGCGCCGTTCATCGTTCCTAAAGTGATAGCTATAAAGCCTGGTTTCACATAAATACCTATCTGCTCCTGGTCGAATCCCGCGGTCTGGAACAGGATAACGGTCTGGTCCTGGATAACGTTCTGGTCCTGGATAACGTTCTGGCCCTGGATAACGTTCTGGCCCTGGATAACGTTCTGGCCCTGGATAATCAGAACCATAATAACCACCGCGGCCATAGCCTGCTGTAATACAAGCCGAATTGTTAAATAAAATGTACAGACAAATCAATTAATCTATGGGGAGGTTATGTGCTTACCAGGGTATGACGATCCGGTCGGCGGATATTTGTCATAGAGATCAGGGTAACGGTTCCCGCCCAGCGGTGCTGGATCCCTGTTGACGCCAACAGGGTACCGACTGAACGGATACCGTCCCCAATCACCCGTGCTAGGATAACGATCCTGATCGAACCTATCAGGATAGCGACTGGGCTCGCTGGGGTACCATGGTCTCGATGGGTAGCTTCCACCACCACCTCGAATCGGATATCTGTCAGCTGGATACCGATCGACAGGGTATCTTTCAGGGTATGTGTCAATGGGATATCGGCTGACGGGGTATCGGTCGGCTGGGTATCTGCCAATGTCATTTGTAGGGTAGTCGTAGAGCGGGTATCGTCCACTGTCTAGAGGGTATCGATCGATGCTCGGGCCGACAGGATATCTACTTCCACTCGGGTATCTTTCGGGATATCTATCTAGTGCTGGAGGGTATCTGTCGATTGGGTATCTATCTAAACCAACGCCAGGTGGATATCTATCATCCGGGTATCTGTCGTCGGGATATCGGTCAGCCGGGTATCGGTCCGGGTATGCATCGGCGCCGCTCGGGTATCTGTCGTCGGGATACCGGTCCGGCCGACCGCTGTATCGGTCGTCGTCTGGGTACCGGTCATCATCCGGGTAGCGGTCTGCGCCAGGAGGATATCTATCGCGATCGCGATCCCTATCCCGATCACGATCGCCACCGCCGCTACTTCCACCTTTGGAATCATATGAGTTTTCGTTAGTAGGTATTATGGGACATTATTGTAGTATCTAACTGTAACTCTCATGCACTACTTATCTACACAATTTTTATTAACTTTAAATAATTTATCCAAGTTCTAATGATCTACTACAATCCGCACAGCGAGACTTGAGCATTTTGTCCCCATACCTTTGTCTCTCTTTCTTCTTTTGCCTTTCTTTATTTACTTTCGACAATCACTCACATAAAAGCAAAGCTCATGTCTCACTATTAGAACTATAATCTATTAAATTTGCACATGCATCAGTGAAATATAAATGGCTACAGTTAAATAAGTACGTATTTTAAATAATAAACTTATAAAATAATAGATCTACCGGTAGGTAGGTACATGCATTTTACCTACACATCAAACTTCTTACCATATGAAATCTACTGAATACTATAAATGCTCTAAATATGTACTATACAGAAACACCACTTCGAAGTAAAGAAATATTTAAAACAACAACAATAACAGTTAGGTACCTACATACTCTACAAAATCTGCATAATCTCAATTTCATACAGAGTCGGTCGCACCGTATCCCCATTTTTTGCTATTGTATGATATTATAAACAAATTAAACCATGAAGACATTGTTGAATAAATTTTCAGTATTGATTAACAATCGCTATTGTTATAGACATTCACACTCACGTCAAAACAAAATTAACGTACTAAAGACTATCTTTCAATACACGACAGCTCTCATAGCTCAGTTGATAGTGAGTGACCCTTACATTCTGAATCAGAGGTCGCAGGTTTGACACCCGCATGAACATGACTGTATGTTAATCAGTTATTTAGTAACCAAACCACAGTATCTACTGCCTAGTTTGGAACTATTTTTTTACAAATGTGTGAATGTGTCTCAAAATTTATTTATTTATAAATATCATCAGTAGCTAAACAAAACAATTTAAGAGACCGACTCCTGACTACCATGCATCGAACCTGTGCTGGTAGGACGTGCCCAGGGCGTCTGTGATCCGCTCCCCGCGCCCCCTGTCTCGGCTTCACCACTTACAAGCTGATCTGGATCCCCAAGTTATTTCACGTTACTTCATCATCATAATCAACCCGTAACAACCCGCTGCTGAGCTAAGGGTATTTACTGACGCATGAGGAAGTATGGGCTATAATCTCCCTCCGCGGATTGGAAGACGAAGTTAGGCTAGTGGCCACCACATTGTCAGAATCTTTTAGGTCTGTATCTGACTTTTATTTTTATTTTATTTTCATAGGAAAACCAACAGCACATTTCCAAGTATGGGTAGGTACATTAAATTTTATAACTAAACTAAGAAAGTAAATATTGCCAATTCCAGGTTTTCACAAATAGAACTTAAAAAAATGCTTATTATTTACTTCTATTCTTTCTTATCCTAGGGCTGATTCACGCTTAGGTACACTAGACGATTAGGCACAATAAAAATTGATTTTAAATGGCTTAGACTGGAACAAAATAAATCTAAGTTATATTTGACATGGCTTTAACACTTCCATTGTGCGTAAACACAACGAAAACCGGGACCAACCGTTTAACGTGCCTTTCGGCAATCGTTATAAGTACAAAATCTTATACTCAAGTTCCTTTAAAAAAAACTTTAATCTTACTTTTATCGGAGTAGGACATTCAAAGTCGCGTGTTGCAAAAATTACTCAATGTTGACCTTGATAATAAATATAGGTAAGTACCTAAGTATAGTAGTTTTATTTTTCTGGGGCATTCAATTATAGAATTGATTGTAATTATTCATTAGCGATTATGAGTTAGTAGGTTATAAATAAATAGCTATTCAATTCATAAACGAATTAAGGTATCTATAGATTTGACCATGGGCGTAGGCAGATAGGTATATGTATGTGGGGGCAGTGCCCTCCCTTAGTTTCGTAAGTAGGCTGAGGAAAACAAGTGAACGTTTTTGTGTATTTTTTTTTGCATCCGTTTTGCATCCGTGCTGGATGATATATTGTTTTTATTTTCATTTGATTGATTCTATTGGCGCTTACCTATATCTAAGGCGCTTACAGTTCTTGTTTTTATTTTCATTTGATTGATTCTATTGGCGCTTACCTATATCTAAGGCGCTTACAGTTCTTTATTTTTATCGCGTAAAGTGACGGACGATAACTACTTAGTTTACATTTGTGCGAAACTGGACAATGTAACGCCCGTGAACCAGAAGTGGTCTCAATAGACAAAGACCATGATTTTTTGATGTTTGTTGATTCTTTAAGGTCTACCTACGTACTATTAAACTACCTACTACTTACTATCAAATTAAAATCCAGTTTGCATCGAACAAAACACACACAAAGTTAACCTACATCAAATACCTTGTACTCTCGGTCACATTTGATTTGCATTCATATAGCCGATCTATTTCTGTACCAGAACGGTTCAATGTCGGCCTATTTCCCGGAGCTTGTTAAACCAATTGATCACTTGCTGGGTGAGTGGGGAAGTACCTATGTAAAGCGAACTCCTCTGAATTTTAGGATTGCTTACCTAAATGGTGCCAACGGGACCCTATTACCCACTAAGCCTCCGCTGACCTACCGTCTGTCTGTCCATGAGCTGTTAATAGGTAAACAGTTGAAAGTTTCACAGAATTTGTATTTCAATTTCAACAAAAAATTAAAAAGATCTAAAATTAAAAATTGGGGGAACATAGAAAAACGTGTTTTTGACGATTTATGCTCGTTTTTTTATTGCATATTTGCACCGAACCCTTTGTGTGCGAATCCGACTCGCATTTGATCAGTTTTTATCAATCAACCACTTGTTACTGCCTCATGTATTTAGGTTCTTAGATCTCATGATACGTGGTCAATCAATTGACAATTATGCGTGGAAAATGTGGCTGTTTGGCTTTCACGACCTTAGGTTGATAGGTTTATCGTTTCAAGTGCTTATGTACCTAGTGATTGCGTGTACTTACGCATAAGATTTTCATAATAATCGAAGTCGGGATCGTAAAGTAACCGCATGCCGTCCTTCTGATTGTATCTGCTCAATCGACATGTCCTGGCTCGATCGCTGTATACCGCTGACCTAATGCAAGTAAACATGATAAAATAAAAATATTAGCATTACTCTTTACTCGTATATCGTGCAATGAACTTATCCCGTGTTATCGGGACGCGTAATAGTAATAGCAGCATTTGTTTGACATAGAAACACAAATGGATTGCATTGCATTTCCTGGGTTACTTATATTTTTTTCTATGCTTAGATACTGGCAATTATTTGGAACTTTTTCATGTTTCATATAAATTAAGTAATAACTTTTTCATGTTTAATAATTTTCATATAATTAATTAAGTTCTAATAACAAAAAAAATATATAAAATATTTAAATAACAAAAAAAATGTGAACACAGTTTCAAATATATTATTTTCATATAGTGTCACTACAGTATCGTAAGTAGATACATCCTAAGTAAATAGTAGGTACTACGTAAAGATTAGACTACCTGGCAAGCTTCCCCAAAAATGTCAGACCTTACAAATTTCATGGTTATATTTACTCAAATTAATTTCTAGAAATTTATTAATAGAATTCTAACACAGGGTCCACAGTCAACTAGCAACTACCATACTCCAATATACGTTTAAAAATCACGTTTCCATTCCGTGATTAAGTTTCTGACGTCATTTAATTACTGTGAATCATAATCAATTGTCCATGGAATGAATAATAGTACATTAAATATAAAGTTTGACGTTACTTTCCCATCGAAATCAAATAGGTAGGTACCAGATTCATTAAAAATCTCTAAACAGCTCTAAAACGTAAAATTTATCATTATAGCAAATTTTAAAACAATAAAGCAATGAAAAAGTTCAGCAATAGAATACTCAAAATGCTGACGTCACAATTTAGTACATATTAATTACAATTTCCATAATAAATTTGCCCTTCGACAGTTGGCAAATGTAACTGATAACTGACTAGGTCAGGTGACTAATCACCTCAAGATTTGCGAATTTCCTGACGATCATTTCCTTTATCTCCGAACCAGTGATAACTTGTGAAGTAAATGTTCTATGACTTTACCTGCATTGAAAGCTTGTCTGTCTTAAGCACTCGTCCAAACATTCACTCAGCGATCTGCCTGTGATCTCCGAATGGAATTCTCCAGTAATCCTGCTGTTCCTATATCTCTGGAAGGCAGTGTCCGGTCTTCTCCCAGGAGAAAAAAGGTGTGACGTCACGCTGTTGTCGGGATACTCCGTGCCTCGAGCTGTCACCCGATGAGAGACTGATCATAATCGTGAGAAAAACCTTATTGTGGCTTCATGCACCGTTACAACAACTAACCAAAACGCATGTTATTAAAATAGTCGTGTTAGTGTGGGTGGGTAGAATGTTATTTAAAACAAAACACAATCTTAAAGTATTTATGTTTTGTTAGAACAAACATTGATATCTCTCGTTAGACGTTCACGCAATGTTAATGTTTATTTAGGTATTGTTTGTAGAAACCCAAGAAAAATAATACTTACGATTGTCAAGGCAAACAAGGTCGTAGAAATGATGAGTTGGTGATGCACTAACAGTCACGTCGTCTTTTTGTGATACGGAATCTTCTTCAGAAAGAACACACTGTCGTGTCATGGCATCGTGCTCAATTGATCGGCAGAAATATCTAGAAATTATAAAACAATTGATGTCCGTCTTCTTCATGCTTTTATCATTATTCGTAGCTAATCTGGTGGTAATGTGTTATTGATTACTGTGACTCACTTTTCTGCACGGACACACATGGCCTGGCATTCATCTATAGTCATATTGGAGAAGACATCAGCTTCGAAAGGTCCACCGAGACGTTTATTTTCTTCCTTAATGAACACTGCTAAGCCATCACAGCGGCGCTCAGCTATAAGAAGTAATAAACTCAGTATATAACATATAATATGTATAAGTGGATTTAATTTAAAACAAGCTAATTCTTAATACTAACCATTTAGACAAGTATTCTCCAAGTAGTCAGCGTTATGGTCATCCTCCAACATCTCGGGATGCGTTCTCCTAGTGAATCTACTCAAGGAACAAGTTCTTAGAGATGAATCGTATGTGGCTGAGCGGCACACGAAACTGAATTCTCCCAAACATTTGTCTTCACATTCAGTACGATTGGCAACCATTATTTCTTTCAAGTCGGAAGGCGGAAGCTTTAACCGCTTATTCGCGTGACGTTCGAACACGTAACGACGAGAAGGACATTCTCGCTCTGGACGATTCGCTGGAAGAAGCAATAGTTTTGTATTTTGGTCCTACTGCTGAACGAAGGCCTCTCTGGCCTCCTTCCAGTTATAGTGCAATAACAGTGAAAGCTCTGCTAGAAATGAAACCTCATGAATAAATTTCCATGGGCGCCAATAAGTTTTCCGAAACTTAAGTGCCTAAGTACATATTTATTACTAGCTTAACGTAGATGAAAAACATAATGAGAAAAACCACAGGCCACAGTGTTTGTTGTGTATGAGGAATGATCCACTTTTATTGGTCCAATAATAGGTACCCTGTTGAAATGTATAGGTACTACCAGAAATGGAATACTGTGCTTATACTCTCGGGGACTTATTCGTAGCTCGGGGATAAGACTTTTTTACAAAGTCTTTAAAACAGAAACACTCATAATTATTTTGATATTTGCACTCACATGTTAGACAAATTTCGTTAAAATGCACGCTGTTCGGGACAATCATGAGACTACCGATTCCTTCAGGCATTGACTGTTCCCGGGTCAAGTAGCAAGTAGACTCTTCATACTCAGGCTCGGGACTAAATGCTGCGATCCTTGCTCCCGGTTGGAAGTCGATGGAATTGCAGGTCCTGACGAGGCCGTTACCAGACCGATCGCGTAAACATAAGTCTTGGCATTTTTCCAAAACGCGGAAAGGTGGGGCCGTGTCACGTACCTGTGTTAACGATGAATAAATGTGAATTGAATTTTAACTGTTAACCGTGAAATTTGCAAAGCAGCCTGAGTCAAGATCGTTGTTAACTTACAACATCGTCGTCGAACCCATGTAGCTGTTGGTTTGGTAATCTTTCGTACATAACGCGGCCCATTCCTTGGTTGCATGTTGTCTGGGCTAAAACGACAAAAAAAATTGAGATGATACTCGATACTCTGCTCTGCCTCATAATCGAACCAGTGTTGATAACAGTCTTCTTTTTCCGTTTTTAATTATTGCCGTAATTAGGTAACACATTATGCAGTGATGAAGTACCTAACTAGAAAAGTTTAGTTTCAAATTATAATAACATCAATTAAAGAAATTAGCCAATGGTTCAGTTTCATAATAGGTACTACATAGCATATGAGTCTTCACACGAAGAATTAGAGTACATAGCAAATATTGTACGTGTTAACTGTAACCACCTGTAACCTTATTATTATTCTGTGCTACACCTACCCTAATGTGTAATAGGAAAAAAATCTCTACCCAACCACAGTATAATAAATTGTAACCCAACCGCGCTACAATGTTTTCGGGTGTATGTACCTGTTTATATAAGTCGTTTTCTTTCGCGCTGGCTGTAGCCTAAACAGGTTGATAGATTTTAACAAACCACTTTTTGTCTTCGTTTTTGAAGTGCTAGGGTAAAAAAAACTATATGTATAGCGGAAGCTAGACACCGTAGACCTATCTACGTGTGTTTAATTATTGATGTAATAAAGGTGGTCTCGTTACATTCGTCTACATCCTAACCCGACTTCACCGGAAAGAAGGTAGTGTTTTCAAAACTTTTCAGTGCATTTTTCACGCAGTCGGGTTTAATGTAGGTACCTACTTGTGTTTGCAAATACTTCTGCCTTCCTGGTATGATATAATTATTTCAACGGAGAACGTGTACCTATGTTTAGAGTGCCTTGTTATTAGACTATTGGCTTTTTTAAGTGTGATTTTTAATTACCTACAGAAATAAAGACATTTTCATTTTATGTACATGGTGGGCGGACTCTCACCGTTAGCCATGGTGAGCATGGTGAGCGCAGTGAAGGCGTGCATGACTCGCCCTCGAGGCTTCATCTTCCGGGCTGCTGTCCTGCTGGTCACCGCGCGTCACCGACCACTCATGTGGTCGCCTATAATATATTAGAAAATATTTACATGTAGGATATACGATGCATACATCTCACCTGGCGGGATAAAAAGAGAGATAACTCTATGGGGTTAGTCGCATTACGTCCAATTCGCAAAATGTCCAGTGGGCTCAAAATATCAAATTCTCACAGTGTTTGGACAATTTGCGCATTGGACAATTGCTAATTGGACAATTTAAGATTTGAACATTGTGAGAATTCGACATTTTGAGCCTTTGAAATCTTTAAAACTACGCAACGGATTTTGATGCGGTTTTTTTAATAGATAGAGTGATTCAAGAGGAAGGTTTTAGTGTTATCATTGTACCCGTGCGGGGGCAGGTCGCTAGTAACATTAGAAAACGTTACGTTAAGAAACTTTTATCGCCCTTTGTAAATCTTTGCCAATAATACGTAAGTAGTTAAAAGCGTAGCATAAAGATAAAATATCTGGCATACTAACATACAGCGAAGAAGTATCAGAAATAGGTTTAAATAAATATGCTAGTAAGTATATAATCAAATCTCTTTGGCATTTATGAACGTTATGCCCAAACAAGTCTCTTGCGGATAGATAGAGTTTCTTACTTTTACCCATTAACTTTAAAATACTTAAAGGTGACACAAACCGAAGTTTCCTATAATTTTGAAATACAGAAATGGGGCACTAGATAAATACCTATATATATAAAAAAACTTGATCATCTATGTCCTATGTGAATTGTGAAGCGATACAAAATTTGCAGCGTCCTCGTCATGCAATTTTCCATTTGCGAAAATTGCAAAACGATCATCGGTTCGTTGCGCTAAATGAATGACATGAAACAATTGAGAGCAAGGTTGCTTTTATGGTAATAAGTACACGATTTTCATGTACCAACACAGTTATTACGTGTATGGTCGTTTAATGTTTCAGCCTTCGGTTGTGGTAATTATGGGATTCTATATAATAGGTATAGGCATATGTATGTATTGTAGGAATATTATATTGTTCTTAATCTATGTATTTCGGCTACAGTGACCGCAGTGTCGCGGCTGCCCTAAGATTAATTGGCTGTAATTTGACAATTGATGGATGAGTAGGTAGGTATGTCATCTTTTATGGATTGTAGGTATTGATTTGAAATAAAAAATATTATTATTGCTTGCTTATCGCGCGCTGCGAAAGGGGGGGCTAGACGGAAAAAATTAAGACTAAAAGTTGTAAAGACCGACACTTTTTGCTATAGTTGAAGCTCTATGATAAATCTAATAATGATGATGAGATGACGATGATGATGACGACGACGACGACGAAGATGATGATGGAACTTTGTTCCATCCGGGTGTCCCTTGACACCTCTCAAGTTTTTTTATAAATATATAAATGGTTGCTATTTCCAAAGGCTAGATTGTTTTTAACACACGAAAATACTCAATTAAAAGATACTCAGTCAATTACTACTGTTTTATGTACCTACAAGTATAGGAATCAGATAACTGAATAGGTACCTACTTAGTAGTTAGGTAAACGCTTGTTTTACTGATAATACCTAATCTAGGTGTCCAAGATTTCAACTATGGACGATAATAAAATAAAAATAGGCTATCAATAGAACGTGTAAAAGATCGTCTTCTTATATTTACGTTACTTGACTTGAGCTACTTTATCTGTAGTTAGTAAGGAGTCTCTTTGAAGTGTTATTATCAAAATATCGTACCACTCGCTACAAAGGCTACTTGTTTTTTTTTTTGTGTCTTCTCGGAGATACGAGTACCTATGTTGATAATGAAATCAAAAATTCCTAATTAGGATAGAGCCAAAAGGTCTGTGTTTCATCAAAGATATACTAATTATGAAACTTATTATTATGAGTGGGACCTATCTTTCGTAGTATGCCAACTGCTTGACCGTAGATGTTTTAAACGAAACCTTTTAGTTTTGGTCCTTTATCTAGTATAGCTGACAAATCATGTAAAACTTTAGTTGACCGCAATATTGCTTGTGCCACATATTATTTAGGTATAGGTACTTATTTACAGAGTAGGTACCTAATTTGCAATCTTATCAACAGCCTAAAACTAAACGATCATAAATATGCGAACGATTGAATTATAGGTACATTTGACTAATATTAATTCATGTTTAGAACCTCTTATAAGAACAAGAATTTGCAATATGACATATCGAATTGCCATACAAGATTGTTCGCAGTAACATGCTTGTTACGACTTCCAATTAGGTGACGAAAACAATTTTAAGTTCAACACGCGTACTGCAAGCGGTAAAGTGGTCGCGATCCAAAACAGTTTTTTTTTTATTTTCAAGTTTGTATGCAACCTGTGCCGCAGTAACTAAGCTTTGCACCGAGATAGCTTTATTGCCTTTCCTGCCTTTGGTGCTGTTGACCTTTATTGTTGTCGTAAGAATCCCATGCACCAACTGGAAATTTAACAAAAATGCGAGAGTATGTTGTGCCAGTCAAGAGCACGTGGAGCTTGACACATTGGATTTTCTATCGTTCTTATTACAATCTCATTAGAGGTCAGACTCGCACTACAAGTGTAAAGCTTCATGTGCTCTTGACTGTACGTATGTATCTATAGCAGTATGATGGCTACAACTAAAAGGAATGTTCGTTGTCAATGCATGTGGAAGTATTGAGCACAACGGATCGTTATTTAGTTGTGTATAAAATAGAAAAGCATGCTCTAAGTACCATGATAACGACAATAACTGTACTGTTGGGCTATTGATCGTTGTCGACATGATTGAAACGGACCCGGCTGACATCGATCCCGTTATGATGCGCAGACGCGTGAAATAACGTCCAATTAATGTTTTATATTAAAAACTGAAATGAGAATCGAACAAATCTCAGCGTGAAATATTTTCTAAGAAAAGTAACAGACTTAATGGGCATTACCGTTTCTAATACATAGGTATGTGTTGATTAAGAAAATTCCAACTTTGAAACTTGAAAAGTAGAGAGTTAGAAATGTACTTAGGTACAATGTTGGATGAATTGATGTTAACTCTTCAGAGATGTTTCGGAATACCGGTATATCGATATGTAGTATAAGTACGTTCAAGATCCCTAATATGTAAACAGTACCTATGTATTTAAATTCTTAGCGTATATAAGTAATGTTTTCGAGTGTCTGTTGTTACTCCTTATATGAGCATCTTGTAGCCTCACTTGACGGATTTTGTATAGCGAGGTGTTAAATTCGTCTATGTATTTCCGTAGTGTCTTTGGCTACCTATTTATCCGACTACATAAGAAGGAGGGTAATGTTCTCAACAAAATAATAGTGTTATTTTGATGTTTTAATCATTAATACATACGTAGTATGTACCTAGCATAATCCCACGGCTCTTTCTCATTACGCAAAAACAACTTGTTTTGTCATATAAATAGCCATATCCTATGAAACCAGTTGCGTAGGTAGGTATGTACTTATAGATTAAAATCATAGTTACTCTACGAACGTATTTAGGTACATTTTAATAACAAACTCGTGAGTTGTTTACGTATTAGTAGAGTCTACAAGTAGGAACATAAACAAGAAATATTCAAAATAATAAGCAGCTATCGCTCACCGCAATGTTATTGTCAGGAAAAGATTAAAAATACACATAATTAACGTAATTATTGTATTCTAATGCGCAAATAAGTTCACAACACAACTTGACCTGTTCGGAAGTAAAACGCAGAAATTACGAACAAAAAAATAATCTACATGACAAAGAGGCTTGAAGGCTTGGACTATGAAAATTTTGGTGGTTCCTAAAAATGTGCCGATGGAAAGCGGAAGCCTACATCCTGTCCATTGTGCTTCGAGCGATGTCCTCGCCCGAGCAATCCACGGAATGACGTGGCTTCCAAATTTTGTACAGTTATCTTTACCGCGAAATCGCTGTCTGCCGCAATTTTATGTGTATTTATTTCGCATCAAACATGATCGGATCAGGTACTTCAGGATACGGAATACTTAGGTGCAATTCAAATCAATGTTTAAAATAAACATAACATCTATTGAAGATTGTTTGTACCTAAACATAATTTGACGAAACTGTGCCGATAAATAAACAAAAATAGCAGATTTTTTTTAAAGTTTGTCTGCGTCCCGAAAGTTTTGCAACATCTAAGTATGAAGACTAGCCCGAGACAAACTTAAATTTTATAAAACATTTTAGCTCTATCAGTGCATCTAGTTTTCCGAAATCAACTACGACAAAACAATTGAACCGAAATCCAAATCCAAGACTTATGGAAATGATGCAACATTCCCAAAAATTGCATTGCGTAATGACAATAATGTGGCAGTTAAACAAACTGGGCGTTTATAGTGAAAGTCGAATCCTTTGTACTGATACTCCCTCAAATTGAAAGAGAGCAATGCGGATGCTGAGCTCAATTCCATCGTAACAGGACTTTTGATGCTGCCCATTCACCCGCGACGAAATGGTGCGAAAACTAAACCTAGCCATTGAAGAACTGTTTGGGATGGGCTCGTGGGAAAGCCCTGCTTCCTATTTACCGCAAGCCTTGCGACATCGATAGTATCCTGAATATCCCGCATAGTTTTGGAACAATTACCTAGTAGCGGAAGTTCCCATAACGGGATAGAGTATTTCTACATTAAATAGTAGCAATTTTTTAGAATTGACACAAAAGAAGAAGGAAATTAGTGAGTGAGAGAAACGTGGTGTATTAGACTCGTTCTAAAAATAAGATAGTGGCGCAGAGACGGTGGCGATTTATACTTTTCAAAAGTAGGTACAGGCCACTTCAGTTAGTGATTGAAAATTTAATAACTAGAAAAGTCTATTGGATAGATAGCAAGTGACTTGTTTGAGCATTACCTACTAGCTAGAGCGAACTGGCCATACCAAAGCACACTCTGAATTCTGCCGCCACTAGGCCGCAGCCCCTACGGCCTATTGACAAATCTACGGATGCGCAGATACCATTAGAAGAGGTCATAACCATTCTCAAGTATAGAATGAAATATTCAGATGCTCACACATAATATATGTATTTGAATAGCTAGCTACTCACTATCGTCAAAATACCTATTATAAATGCAAAAAAATATATATTCTTTGCCAAGAAATCTATTGTTAAATGCAAAAAATGATTAATTATATTCCTTGTTACTAAGCAAGAAAACACAAGTCTTAAACAACATTACTTAGGTATTATTAAATTTAGAAGTCTTGATGAAAGTGACTTATCTACAACTTTTTTTGTGAGCTCATAACGTTATTGCTTAGTTTTTGTTGCGACTGTTTACGATGTGGGTGGATATTACAGTGCATTCCCAGTGGTCACTGACCTTACTAAACTAAATGGGATAAAATACCATAATTGTCACCAGTGGCAACATGGGGGACAAAAATCCCGTTTGTCACAAAAACTGCAAATATCGCCATAGATACTCTGACAGTTTCAGAAACATCGGACCTACTACCAATTGATAAAGATGACTATTTACTATCAGCTGACTCGTTTGCACCTTTGCAACATTCATAGTAGGTACCTATAAAAACATATTGTTGATGCCTTGTTTCGAGTTTATCCAGTGCCGGATTAAAAACGTAGCCAGAGTAGCAATTGCTGACCAAATCTATCAAGTTAGGTAGGTAATGGTACGTACACAAATGGTGTATTACCAAAGTAGAGGCCACTAAAAATGCCGTTTTGCAATAACTGTCAATGTTAAATTTTAGCATATTTTCAAAAGCGAACGCTGGGTAGGTACTAAATGTTGCAAGTTGAAAACACAACAAAACTTGCACCTTGGGAATCTTCTTCGTCCACACTCCTCGTAACGTCTAGAAAAAAATTTGTTTTTTCCATCTTAACTTCAAGATCTAAGCAAACCGAGGGCCCCCTAATTATCATTTGCTACGAACCCGCGCTCGCTTAATCCGTCACTGGGTTTATCGGATCCATTAGTTAGCCAATCGAATTGCAATCCGCCGGAACAACCTAGCAATTTTTCTGTTTAACCTTCAGAAATTACAGTCGAATAAAGTTAAACAGATACCTATTTCAGTGTTTTTCAAATAGTAGGTAGGCACCAAGAAAGTTCAATCAGTAATTTTGAAAACCTTAAAAAGTTTTTGACTGATTTTGCTCACTACATAGGTATCCTGCCTCACTATACATATCGTCGCAAAGAAATATTAATCTTATACATTTATCCCCGAGAGGGTAGGCAGAGGTGTGAAATTTCTGCAAATACCCACTTTTCACGAGTATATTCGACCCCCACATGAGTGCTATGTGATCCTCACTAATAATAAGTAGGTAAAATTAGTAACTTAATTTCAATTTATGAAGCCAATTCACGAAGTCGCCTACGACTTCGTGACTTCCTCAAGATGCGGTCTAGCCAAAAGGCTTCGTCATACGTAAAGATTAGTGTAAGAAAATGAGTGCTTTTTTGCTGTGCCCTTCAGGGTCCATAATGACTCCTTAGCTTTAAGGATATCTGGATATGTTCATTATGGTGCAATAAAATTATTGAGTATGAGATTGACATTATCGCTCGACATGTACAGTCAAGAGCATATGAAGCTTGACACTTGTAGTGCGAGTCTGACCTCTAAGGCGATTGTAATAAGAACGTTACAAAGTCTAATGGTGTCAATCAACACGTGCTGTACGAGTATCTTTGTGAGCATGTACGAGCGCGGGCGGCTTTATAGTGCGACGAAGTAAAATTTTCACAATACTCTAAGGAAGTTTCACGAACTCTAACTCTTAGTTAGTTAGGTACTAACACGTCGGTTGTAATAGTAGGTACTTATAACAATTAAGTGAATGCCGACTAAGCGAATTAAACCTTCGTTTGCCCTGGGAGGGGGGGGGGAGGGTTAGATACTTGTAATGTATTTTGGAACCCTAAACGTAACTGATGAGCACTAGTGGAACGTTGTTACAGCCAGTATTGGAATACTACTATCTTCTCGGGGTACTGTAAGCAACTCGTCGGTGGAGATAGGCTGCTGTTTACATTTAGCCAACCTTCATGGACGAGTTTAGAGTGCCTTGTTTGTAGACTATTGACATTTCTAAGTACATTTTTGTACCTACAGAAAATAAATTATTTAGAATCAAATATCATCGAGTTGTCACTGAAAACATCCAAACGGCTGGATGGATTTTAATAAATGAGGTGCAATGTCTATCGATTCGTCTAAGCCGTGCGGTGCGATAGTTAAAGGCTTGTTTTTTTGCCTACTGGCATGTGATACTGGTATTTACAGAAAATATAAATATTTGCTGGTATTAGAGTAATATTTAGACTATGTTTGGGGTCTACAACCGATTTTGTTAAAATCTAATTACAGTTAATACCTGAAAAATTACTTCAAACTCCCCATCTCGTCAGTATTCCGGTTGCAACTGGCCTTTCCTTTTTTACTTAATGCCCTATATTAGATGTTCAATTACAGAATAAAGTAGACTTTCACAGTAAAACTATAAATAGTTTTCGGACTGTTTAAGTTATTTTGTAAATATATTTCATTATTAGATAGGTTTACAATCATTTTGCATTTTGCAACTCTGTTTTGGGTCAAAATTCTGGAGCCTCGTATTTGCTAGTAAAAACACACGTAGCCAAAACTTTACACCGTGGCCGCTTAGGTAGTTAAAAAGAATGCCTTCCGCCGCGTACCCCACACACCCTTTAAAGGACTAACGTCCCTCGGTCCTTCAGTAAGGACGCATCTGGCATCATCGACGAGTAAAGTGTTGTTGCCAGACGATTTAAAAAAAATCGATATGTAATTACGAACGTAATTTGTATGATTATTGTTTTTTTTTAATGTAGAACGAAGGAATGTTTGCTTAATTTATTTGTTCTAATGTTTTAAATTTGCGAAATATCAGTAGTTCTACGGCAGTGATAGTCAGTATTCCGTTATTTCGGCTGGCGGAATACTGACAGTTTACCGAATTCTGATGATTTTTGTCGGTATTCCGGATACAAGTCAGTATTCCTATATGTATAAATCATTGAAATAATGTTCTAACTGTCAGATTATCTTCTTATTATTGTTTTTTAACATCGTGGATCAACTTTTGTTTCAATCGGTTATTGTATTTTGTCTGTTTTTTGGACTTAAGCATTCCGAAACTCAGTATTCCCTATTTTTTTCAAATTCGTATATTTTCTTTATTTAAATCGTTTAAAGTGGGCTGTTTTTTCATTAGATGGTCCAAACCGTTCTCTTCTGCGATCGTTACCCTGGTACCACTTAAATATTATAGACTATAGCGGTCGTTGTCAACCGCGTAGTTCCCGTTCGCGTGGAATACGGGAATAAAATATAGCCTATGTTACTCTTCTTCTTCTACTAGGGATCTTCTAGCTATCCATTGGTGAAAGAATTTTTAAAATCGGTCTAGTTGTTTTTGAGTTTATTCATAACAAACATACAAAAATACAAACCTATCCTCTTTATAATATTAGTATAGATATAGATGAACCGAAGGAAAGGAAACTCTTAGGTAGCACCATGCTTTATGGGTACCTACTAAAACTAAGTACATTATAGCAGAATTCAGGTACCTAAATAATTATTTTTTAATCATCCGAATTATCATAAGACCCACAGCTTTAATATGAACCTAAATTATCGTCACTAATTAGCTATAAAAGTAATACAGTGTTCATTGCACGTGCCTGCAGCACGCTAGCGGTTGCATAATACAGTCACACTACGCTGCGCAAACGCCGCCGCCCTAACATTATTTGAATTAGTAACGTACTTTATGACAAGTTGGTAGATCCTTTATGAAAGCTCTAAGCCTTCTTACTAAAATATGTCGATTTTCTCGTGAAGTGGCGCGCGAAAGAAAGAAAGAAAATTTATTACTTATTGTACTTAAGTATATGATTTTTGTACTTGATCGTTAAATAGGTAACGGTAACATATTTAAAAATATATACATAATATGTTTTGTAAGAACTAAAAAGGTGACAATCATTTTTAAATCATTCGATTTTCCGATTTTTCCTTAAATTTATTCCGCACCTACACTTCTTGATTCTTAAACCTGAACCGATTTAATTTCTGCTTTCCTTACTTAATTTTTTTTCTTTAATGTACAATGTTACACAACATTACCACAAGTCTCGTAACGTTGCTACGAATCAGACGCAAACTTACTTGAGCTTTCCTACTAAGGTGGCTTCTACGAATCGTAGCACGCGGCACGTCGTCGTAGCACTCACTGTCCAAAACACACACGTCCAAAAATTCCCGACACTCCTGTCAAAACACGGGCTCACTACTGGCCAGCCAAAACTGAATTGTGGTCATTTCTACTCCATAATTCAGTTAAATCACATCATGGGGGGGACGACAATGGGAGAGCATCGATGTGAGCGAATCACACCATCGCTACGCATGGCTAATTTTCCATAGTGATCCATGTTCGCCCACACTGGTAGTCTAACAGAAATTATAATACTTCATGAACGTGTGGGTATTGTTGGAGCAACGAAATCAGTGCGAGTGACCTATGTCATTAAAACTTGTACCTCTGTCAGATTACACAGATTTTAATGAACTAATGGGTATTTGAATGTTCATGGCATTGCTGGGAACATTCTGTACATTTGCTCTTCAATCAAAAGCCCGCGTACCTATTAGGAAGTCTGGCCTAAGAATCCTAAGATCCTACGATTTAGCATTCCAAACTCAGCTTTGTAATTATGGAGAAACACTCGTCATTACAAGTTTAAGCAGTTGTAGGTAGTTGTCAATATAGAGATAAAAGTTGTAACAATCATTGACGAGTCATAAATAAACCGTACGTAATAAACATTGAATTGTAAACTAACATCAAGAAGACACATTGCTAGATGAGACGGATTCCAATTTGGAAAATCCAACCGAGAAAATTGCGTGACGTCACCTTATGCCCCATACATTACTTAGTACTTCATTTATAAACTACTTTTTATATTTGGAACATATTCACCTTGCACCAGAATAAGGAAGATAATTATTTTCGGTTGTAGGTATGTACTTATGTATAAGGATATACATGGATTGCACAAGAAGGAGGGTAATGTTTTAAACCTTTGCAGTGCTTTTTACAGCAGTAAGGTTTTTTTGGCGTAGCAGGCAGGCGAGGACAACAAATATACTGTAGGTCTAATGAGTTCAATAACTTACGTACATATCATCAATAGCTGGACGGTAAAGGAAAACATCGGGAGCGACTCGTAGGCCCAGAATTATTTCCGAGGCATGTGTAACAACACCCCGGTCCGACGATAAATAGAAAATCATTTAAAATACTGACATACACAGCCATCAAGCAGCCATCCCACTAACTGATTTCGAGCGGTTTTTATTTCGGGAAACGTTTGAACTCTATTACAAATTCGAGATTTCTCACAAAACCCTAGCAAGCAAAAACCGATAAGCATACATTCAGTGACCCCAAACTGTGCGCTTTTCCGGAAACCGCGTACAATGGCGGTACGTCGGTGGGCACGCGCAGATTCCAATATGGTGATTGGTGACGGGCAGCGCCAGCCGCCATGTTGCGACGCGGCCCGAATGCACTCTGAAGATTAACATCATGCGGGTTCTTCTCATTTGCACCTATAAAAGTAGTAGGTGAGGTCACCTATTGAGTTATATGTTACACCGCCTAATTTTCTGATACCTACGCAGTATGCACGATTATACCACTAGTGAAAAGTACACCAACCCGGTATAAAGGGTATTTATTTATTAAACATTAATTTTCCTAATTAAAAATAATAATACCTTATTATCCACAAAATTACTCCTCTATAGTTGTTTGCGATTTCGTGTAAGTTTTCTTGCCGTGAAAGATTTCAGGAAACATCAACAGGATAAAAATAAATCATTACTCCGTTACACGCATATTTTTTTTTTATTTTATTATCGCAGCTACATTAGGTATAATAAAACCTAGAAATACACTCATGCTTACTTACCATTATTCCGAACATATTATGATCGCTGAACCGAAGTAAGATGTTCGATCTCGTATTCGACGATCAGCATTCTTCTTTCAACTCTTGTGGAGCTAAGTTCTAATTTGTGTAAAGGTATTGAAAATATTTATTAATTATATAAAGTTTCTTTTTATTAACGCTCTACCTGACCGTTGGTTTACACTAATCTTCTTACCTGTCAGGCACAGGGCTCAATATGCTACATCATCGTTTTTTAGTCTTGTATTTATCTACGTTGGTCAAACACTCGAAAACTAAGTCGTTAGTTAGACAATATAAACAGAAAAAAACACGGGTTGCACTCCGGGAGTGCCGGCAGAAAAGTGAAAACTTGATTATCTATTTCGGTGTTACAACACTACTCTCCAACCGTCTTACGGTTTTTCGATCAGCACACGTGACCTTCACACTTCGTGAGTTTCACAGTTTTTACCCATCCCACAAAAGTGCTCAACGCCGCTAAAAAAGTTTTCACTTCAAAAAACATTTACTAAAAAAAATACATCGTAAAGTAAATGTAGAGTCGAACCGGGAGAAAGACTAAATAGGAATAACCCGCGGCTGCCAATGATTTAATTATGATATTGTTTTATGTCATGACCTTGGGCAGGTTGCCTCACACGGTCATCTCGTCACCATCACAGGGTAACAGATATGAAATAACGATTACAGGTCGCCCTGTCGGTTCAGAGGATTTGCTAAATAGGTTGTGTTGCCAAAAAACAATAGGAGGCGGCTCTTCTGTCGTGTCGAGGTTATCATTTTGTCAATCGTTAAATTTAGTCTGGGATAGATCTTCCGGCGTGTATAGGTATAAACTACCTTTGTCTATGTATACCTAGGTATAAGTACAGGATGGGGCCATATACTGGGTTTTAGATCACCTAGTTTTTAGTACATCTATGTATAAATAATACTAATTAAGTCTATTACATATACAGGGTGAATTTTTCAAGTGGACGTGGATGGCTAAATCAGAAACTATGAGGAATAGCGTAAAGTACTCAAAGATGTCTCGGGCTCGATTTTGATAAAAACTAAAACTGCATCATTGGATTTTTTTTTAATCTATATTCCTAGCCAGGAATTGAACAAGGTGTTTTTGGAAAAAAATACACCCTGTATTATTACACCATTCGATAGTGTCGCTAATAAGGATAGAATTCTGGGAAGAAATGACATACGGAAAATGTTGGATTTCAATAAACTGATTCATATTTTGAAATAAAACAAATAATCTCACGCCTTTTATCCCCCGAAGGGGGTAGGCAGAGGTATTCCATTACTGGATATACCCACATTTGACGAGATATATTAAACGTGATAGGTGGTGAGCCCATCGCCGGACCGGGTCTATTTACGCATGTCGCAGAATTAATTCTGAGACCTGCGGGTTTCCTCACGATGTTTTCCTTCACCGTCGAGCTAGTGATAAATATGCACGTAAGTTTTTGAAAAACTCATTGGTAGGGTAAGGTTGCGATCATTGGACCAGCTCTTTCTTTGGACCGCTTTGATTTCTCGGAACCGAAGAACTTTAAAAATCAACCGTTAACCCGAAACGCTAGCTATTTGAGCTAGTACCAACCCCCGCTCCCGCCAGTGTCGCCGTGAGCTCGGTTAAGGAAGGACGTGTGTCGCAGTGTTTCGCGCGCTCCCGATGCAATTATCTCGTGACTCAGTTTACCAGGTAAGTACAGCTTCATAAAGGTTTTTAATGATTTTTTTTGTGAATCGCACGCCTTATTTAGTTCTTCAAGTAGATTCGTAAACATTTTTTTGCAATAATTCACAGATTTTTATGTATAAAATTTTTCGTCTGTGTGCTATGAATTGCCATCAATGGACCAGTAAGTTTCTCTTTGATTGGACTGGTCCAATCATAGCAACTTTTAATATCGAAATTTTAATTGATTCTTTTTATTTTAGGATAGCAAAACGAGGGAAATACTATGCGTGGAACGAAGAAAACATGAAATTGGCATCGCAAGATTTACGTTAACAAGAAGTTGGACTTAATGAGGCAAGCAGGATATAATATGGTGTACCGAAAGCGACGCTAAAACGAAGGCTGGAAGACAAAATTGTATATTTTCGTAAAAAAATTGATTAAGAATATTATTTAGTTAGATTTTCATACACTATTGTTATAATGTTGCGATTGATAACACTATATAAAAAATAATTTTTTAAGACTTATTAATGTTTCTGTGCCATATTATTTTATACTAGCGGTTCTGCGCGGTTACACCCGTGTATTTTGAATACGGAAATACAAAATAGATTACGTTACTCAGGGATATTTTAGCTTCCCAATGGTGAAAGAATTTTTGAAATCGGTCCAGTAGTTTTTGAGTTTATTCGTAACGAACATACAAACATACAACAATACAAATATTTCCAGTTTATAATAGGTATTAGTAAAAAAAACTATGACTGACTAAAGAATAAAAAATTGATTGTTATATTGTTGTCTTTTATTTATTTGAATTCTCATGGTTTCGTCGAATGGACCACTGCAGAAAAATTTCTAAGTCCAATGATAGAAACTCACTGGTCCAATTAAAGAAACAGTGGTCCAAAGAAAGCAACCATGGCAAAAGAGTTTTTTTCTATTTTCTCTCTTTATGGTTAATGCTAAAAATCATAAATGACACATGCAAGTTCTTATGTGTAAGGCCTATTAAAATCTTGAATCACGTTTCTCCTATCTATCAGAATTCCGCTGTTATGTCATTTTAAAGTTAAGTGGTCCAATATTGGCAACCTTACCCTACATACCAGGATTCGAACCCGAGCCTCACTGATTTTCGGCCGGCTCTTTTAACCGTAAGGCTATCATATTTTAAAGTACCTACTAAATGCTTTAATTCATACCTAATGCAGGTATGCCTGTACCTTGTCCGAAATGATGCTCAATATTTTTCTCAACACAGACCCGCAGCGCGGTCATCTTAACAACATTATGTTCAATTAAGTAGATCAAATCCTTTTCTCTATCTCAAATGTTATGCGCACTTGTAAATTTAATTTATCCAATAAAAATATTAAAAGCAAGTGTTTTACGACCAAAACTATGGTTTATTTATAAACAAACACAGTTTCAAAGTGATAATAACGAATAACTCTGCCGTATCATTATGTAATTATGGCCTGAGTTGTCTTTGAACAAACAAATTATGTACTATTTTCGTTACTATGCTGACAAGTGGTGTAAAACCACATAATAGTACATTATGGTACAAGTGAGTAAAGTTGGTGATTACCGCTGAGGCGCCATTGAGACCCGAGCCGTAGGCGAGGGTCATAAGAGAGCCGAGGACGGTAATCATCAATACACACGTGTATCATACGACGTTTTTCAACACACTTGTGAATAAATAATACTAAAAAATCATTTTAAAATAATCATTCGCAATGGCGGGGAAAATTAATTGGTTTTCCAATTTTTTATTTATATAATTTGGAAAAGGCAAAAGGATCTAGGCCCATACAGCCTCGTTTTCCTATGCGCTCGCATCTTACAATGGCGATCGGCCATGGACTAAAAAAATTAGGTTTCTTTTTCTTTGGTTTGTCGTGGATAGCGTTTTAGCCACGTACAAAATGGGGTATTTAAAGTTTTTACAGAGAAAACCAAAGTTATATTTGAGTGAAAGTTTTGTTTATTAAACACGTACAAGTTGAAATGATCTATTTAAATACGAAGTTGCATGAAATGAGCAAGCCATATTTGTGTATTAATTTATTAGTACGATTGAATACGATCTTTTTTGTATCGAAACTTTTTTAAGAACAAAGCAACTCTAGCAACAAAATTGAAAAAAAAAATCTATAACTCACTAGTGAATAATAGCAAACAAAAAGTCTCAGTTTGATTATAGGTGTCATTATGTGCCTAATTGCAGTGAAATTAGAGCCACTTTATGAGCAAGTGTGTTGAAAAATAATTATACTATTCTTCTACAGCTGCACTTGCGTCAAGTATTAGGTAGGTACATACCTATTTTAATTACATAGTATTATTATCTAACTACTTGTAGTTCGAGCTCATTTTCATTGAAATTGATAAAAAAAGTAGGTATATATTATTGTGATCTATTCTATTTTTAGAGTTATTATCATGATGCATATCAATATAATATCACATAAAGCACGGCATATGCATTTGTTGCTTGGACTTGGTCAGCAAGATTTCATGATTGAACAGCATAGAAAACATGTCGTAAAAATATACTTTACCTCCCACGCCCACGCCCACCCCCAACCCCACTATCACTACCACTGCCACTGCCAGTGCCACTACCACTACCACTACCACTACCACCACCACCACCACCACCACTACCACCACCACCCCCACCACCACCACTACTTGTAATCGTAATAATAATCATAATCATAAAAGTTGCATAATTCAAAGTCTTTTCAAATCTAATCTCAAATTTAAATAACACCCATAGTATTTTCTTGTTATGCGCTGAAGCTAAGTATATGTGCAACAAATTGTGTGTGTGGGTTTGCTTTGCGTTAATTAAATTACCTATCTATTTTATGTTTTATGTCATGTATTGTAATAAAATCTTGAATCGGAAACATTGCATATAAATTACACTAGGATTTCGAAACAATTTCATTTGTCCTTCGTTTTATGGTTTCACTAAATCAATTCTATTACATAAAAGTTGCTCAAACTTATTGCAAAAATTTCATGTTTTTTGTCAGACTACCAGTTAGGAAATGCGAGAACTGCAGTTTTTTGTTAGGTATCATTATTTGAATGGTAAGTCTACTTTTACAAACTGGTAGAACAATATTATAGCGTTTATTTTGAAAATGTGCAGTGAAAATTTAAAGCCGTTAATATAAGTACAGTCAAGAGCACGTAGAGCTAGACACATTGGACTTTGTAACGTTCTTATTACAATCGATTTAGAAGTAAGACTCCTACTGCAAGTGTAATGCTTCATGTGCTCTTTACTGTACCTACTTATTCAAAATTAAAAAAATCTGTAAGTACCTCTTTGATTACTTAAAAATACTTATACTTAACTTGCCAAGTGCAAGTCAGTCCATGTGTGGTGGGGTTCCGTAGTGGATATTCAAGCATGCACATCGGCAGAAAAAAACAGTTAAAATATTTCATATTAGCTCTCAAAGACACTATGAAAAACAAAGTTATTTCTGTAGTCACAAAACTTTAAATATCATGTAACCAAAATATCCCAAATCGCAGAAACTACACAAAAAATAGGTAACTACAGTAATATCTTATTCAAAAAATACTTTTGAAACTGTTTTATAAATTGAACTTCCTCAATTATTTTCAGAATTTAACATCTAACAGTTCATTAGCGCAGAACACACTTTTTATAACTGTTATAAATAAACGCACTTTTCGAAGTACCTAGAAGTCATCGCATAAACAGACGGAGGGACATACGTTCTGGGTTCCGTTTTTGCCGTTTGGTTACGGAACCTTAACGGTTAAATTATAAAATTATAGTAAATAACAACTATTAGAAAATATTGGTTCAAAATAAAAAAAAATGTGCAGCTATTTAATTTATTTACTTTTTGGTTAAAATAAGAATTTTTCACGTTTACCTACGTAAAATGACATGATTTTATATCGAAATAGATACATACGCGTATCTCTTACGGAGTAGATAGTAGATACAAACATAATACTTATTCGATATAAAGTAGGTCATGAAAAAAATATTGATAAGTAATATTGTCTGGAAACTATGCCGTACAAATCTTGTTGCAATGAAAACAGCTCTAACTAAAGTCACGCACCTCTTCCGTGATTTATAAAATATTTTGTTTCCTTTGTATAGATAAGAAAGAAACAAATATACCTACTAATATTATAAAGAGGAAAGATTTGTATTTTTGGATTTTTGTATCGAATAGACTCAAAAACTACTGCACCGATTTTAAAAATTCTTTCACCAATGGAAAGCTAAAAGATCCTTGAGTAACATAGGCTATATTTTATTTCCGTATTCCCACGGGAACGGGAACTACGCGGGTGAAACCGAGCAGAACCGCTAGTCATAAATAATTAAGTAACTAGTATGCATCAAGGATAATGCACTTTAACAGATTGAAAAAGTGTTTTTTTTTTCATGAATTATGTAAGTAAGGAATGTAAATTGTCTGATAATACTTTTAAATATTTAACTAAGTATTCAAACTCCCTAGTTTTGTTCGTGTCTAATTCTTCAGCACAGGTATGAAGGTGTGCTGCAAAACTTTTTACTTCACTAGGTACCATATTATGTCACTAATCACTCATAACTCGTACAAACTCGTATGACGTCAAGATCGAAAGATAACTGAGCGAATTGCATATATGCGCCCTAAAATAAACGAAGTCCCGTCGTGATTAATTGATTGATTACATGATTACACTTAAAATAAGGTCAGTAAGGATCGAATGTCCTATCGGTCAAATGGCTTTTTGATGTAATGGCAAAAGAGCCATTTTTATAATACTTATTGCGAATTCGATTATTTTTCGAAAAAGAGTAAAGCCGTATACAGAAAGAAAGCCGAAAACCCATCGGCGCCGACCGGCGCCTATCGGCGCCTACAGGCGCCGGTCTACGCAGGTAACCGGCGGAGGCATTTATATGAACAAGCGCTGATGGGCGCCGATCGGCGCCGACTCGCGCCGGTCGGCGCTGGTGCCGCCCGCCAATCATCGTACGACATTTTGCTCGCTCTGCTTCAATCTGCTTGCTTTCTGTAGAATGGATGGGCGCCGATCGGCGCCCATCGGCGCCGACAAGCTTTCGGCTTTCTTTCTGTATACGGCTTAAGTACCTATACTCGTAAAGCCAAAGAGTTTTACAAAAAGTTTACGTAGGTACATATTTATTGCTAGGTCGACGATAAAGGAAAGCATCGTGAAGAAACCCGCAGGTGCCAGAATTAATTTTGAGACATGTGTAACAGCATCCAGGTGCGGCGATGGGCTAACCACCTATTAAGTACGTTTAAGAATCCAGATAATATACTAGTGAAACTTGGGTACCTATTTCCAGCAATGGGATACCTCTGCCTACCCCCATCGGGGATAACAGGCGTGAGATTATTAATTTTTATGAAGCAACACCGACTCCCTCTAAAGTATCAACTCATAGTTCAAGGGAAAGAAAGGAAGTGAAAAAAGATAGAACCAAGTTAAGTCCTAAGTAAGTTAAGTCCGACCATTAAATAAATAAATAAATAAATAAATATTAAGTTTCAAGAAAAAATCTACCAGTTAGAGAAGAAAGTTCGAAAATATAAGAAGATATTGCACAGAAAATAAAAAAACACAGCAGCAGCAACAAAGATGAAACAATAATCAGAATACAAAGAAGTACCTACAGTGTTCTTTCTAATACCATTAAAGAACGGTACAAAACTGTCAAAAGTCGTGACGAAAAGCGCCTCATTCAATCGGTACTTCAAACCCGTGTCGTAAAAGAGTCCAGAATGCAGAATCGAATTGGTAAGAGAAGAGACACATTAAGTGTAGACTACTGTAGACTGACCTTTAACATACAACAGCGTTCTACCAAAACAAAGTGATCTTGTACGGAAGGCTCGTCAGTTCTTCTTGCGGGATGATGTAACGAGAGCTAGAGCTGGTAAGAAAGGGACTGTCACGCACAAAAAAAAAGAAAGTACAGAAAATTTTTTTATTGGACTCCATGAAAAACCTGTAGAAAGCTTTCTTGAAAGTAATAGTAATAGTGCTAACTAATAGTGCCTCAAATGCCACTACAGCCCCTTCACTAAGCATAGGCCATTTTATGTGAAGCCACCTACTGCATATGGAAGAGATACTTGCTTATGTAAGTTACATGCAAATTTTAACTATGTGGTTAATATATTACATAAGAATAAAGTTATTGTGCAGAAAGACATGAGTGCTTAGAATCACTAGTTTGTTCTGTTGATTCGGTATCCTGTATGACAGGAATTTGTTTGGAGTACAAGAACCGGTGCATAGATTATGATAGAAGTAACCAAACAGATATTGTCAACTTACGACAGTGGATAAGGAAACATGAAGTTGTAGAAAAGACAGAGAAAAAAGTAAAGATTACAAAAAATGTAACAGTAGAGTTCTTCTATGAAATCGAAGAATATCAATAGAATTTCATACAAATATGAAATCCCAATTGTGTTCGAAATATCAGCGAGCGTGAAATACTCCACATCATGAATCATATCGTCTTCTTTTTCGTTAAAAAGAAGACGATATGATTCATGATGTGGAGTATTTCACGCTCGCTGATATTACGAACACAATTGGGATTTCATTAATTATAAGTTCGATCTCATGTTATTTTGTATGACAATGGTAAAGACTGATAAACATTTATAATACACACACCGGCACAATTAGCGGAACAGAAAAAAAAGGGAGTATTTACGCATTTTTGCGTGTTACTGGCCGGCTAAATAAGCTTTTTTTAAATTTGGGTTTTAATTTAAAAATGGAATACTAAGCGACTGCCCTTTTTTTCATTCTTTTGTTTTAATTTTCATTGATTAATTTTTTTCCACCGCTTGTCCGTTTTTAGAAGGTTCGTGAATTCCACTTGAAAATCTTTGAATTGCAGTTTTTGAGGCTTTTGAGTTTTTTCGCATATTGATAATTTACGAGCATCTAAGTATGCCTGATTTAACGCCATCAGAAATCATTAGGGCAGATCAAATGAGGAGAAATGGTCAAACCTACAGATCGATTGCCAGAAGCCTTCGTCGATCGTTATCAACGATTCATCGTAGCATCCAACGATACAGATTGACGAATACTCTAGTGAGAAGGAGAGGACAAGGCCGGAAAAGGTGTACTTCAAGGAGGGATGACCGTTTTCTCCAACTTCAAGTCCGACGGAACACGAGACTAACGGCGGTGCAGGCTCGAAATTTACTGGAAGAGGTACGAGCAGTAAGGATGAGTGAGCGGACAGTTCGTAGAAGATTCGAAGAAGTGGGTATAGGCTCGTATGTGCCCGCCAAAGCCCCAAAACTTGAGAGACATCATCGCACAAACCGTCTACACTTTGGTCGTGAACATCGTGATTGGGACTTCGACGACTGGGGACAGGTTCTTGTTACTGATCAATGCAGAGTTATGTTAAATCAAATTGATGGAAGGCAGCGAGTATGGAGACGCAAAGGAGAACGGTATATCCAGTCTAATTTTGAAAATACAGTGGCATATGGCGGCGGTTCAATTATGGTCTGGGGAGGAATATGTTTAGCAGCTCGTACGGAGTTAGTAGTAGTCGATGGCGGGAATCTGAATGCTGATCGGTATATCAGGGAGATTTTAGAAGAACATGTTGTGCCATTTGCCCCCTTTATTGGTAACAACTTCATTCTAATGCAGGATAATGCTCGGGCTCACAGTGCTCGCACAGTACAGACATACCTAAACCATGTTGGTATAACGGTGATGGAGTGGCCAGCACGGTCCCCCGATATGAACCCTATAGAACACGTCTGGGACTTGCTAAAGAGGAGTGTAAAGTCAAGAATGCCACCTCCCAATAATCTCAACGAGTTGCGAAACGCATTAGTTGAAGAATGGCAGAGGTTGCCCCAAGAAACCATTGATAACATCATCCGCAGCATGCCCAGACGGATGGAAACCCTCATCAGAGCACGAGGAGGAAACACTCGATATTGAACAGTCATTGAAATTGATGTTAACCTTTGGAAAATTTTGAATTTTCTGCTGTTTCTCTATAATTAAAAAATCGAAGAAAAATGTATTTTGTTTAATTTAATTTTTATTTTTATTAAACTTTAAGTATGGTGTTACAAATGAATGTCAAAACATGTTAATTTAATTGTTGTTTCATTTTAAATAATATCTTGTTTAAAAATTACATTCATTGTTCTAAATTCCCTCTTTTTTCTCCTTTTTTTTTCTGTTCCGCTAATTGTGCCGGTGTGTGTATAAGTACTTAACAAAAAATGATTCTAGAAAAATAAACCTGTTTTATTCCAAAACGCAGCCTGGTATCACCTAGAATAACAACTCTGTCACATACATAAGTTACTACTCTGTCCCGATGTTGTCTCCTGGTAGGAAAATTGTTTCGGTCGATTATATATCTTGTTATGACTAATGTTGCACAATTGGAAAATTTATACTTATTTATAATAGTTGATGATATTGCCGTCTGTGATATTCGTATTTATTTGTAAATGATAGTAAAAAATGATTTATAGCAAAAACATGCCTAGGTACTTTAATATTAGCAGAAAATGTGACAGTGGTCCTACTCGTATTAGCCTAAGATCCTGCTGCAAATCAGTGTAGGGATCAAGTAGTACATGCTACAAACCAAATTTTTACGCATATTTATGATAAGGAGAATAAATATTTTTAAAAAACTTCAGATTCTTTATGTATATGCCGTGAAGTAAACGATATTTTATGTAAAAAAACAAGTGAATGAAATTTCGTCTATTTTTTTTTTTAATTAAAAATACTAGCGGCCATATTTCGACCATATTACCCTGGTAAATATTTATTCTCCCTATCATAAATATGCGTAAAAATTTGGTTTGTAGCATGTACTCGATCCCTACACTAATTTGCAGCCGGATCTCGTACTATATAAGATCATGAATAAAACATATTTTATAAATACAAAAGTATTATTTTAATATGTTTTCTAAAAGTTCCTTTACTTAATTTGACGAAGAGTACCTATTCGCAAGAATAAAATAAAATATTTCGTGACGGAGGGTTTTTTGTAGAATCCATCTTTCAGGTCTTGAAAATCGTACAAAAATCTGTAAACTTCTCGGCCAACAACTTTTTCTGATAGAATATAAATTCTGCTATCATTCATGTCGTCATTCTATTATAAATTATGGAAGGTTACCTAACTACAGCATAATGCAACACTTGCGTTCGATTACAACTAAAAAGGTAAAGAAAAGGGCTCGAGGTTGAGTACATATATACATCTCAATACAGATCTATACAGGTACCTGAGATGATTGTGGGTCAGGCCGGCTCGCAAGCCGGGTGCTGCGCCCGTGCCTACGTGACGTGGACCGCGTGTCGCTCTGAGGGGGGCACCGGTTTGTTTAGCTGCGTGCGCATCGATTAGTGATGGCTGGTGTCGATGTTTTGTGATTTCGACCTTCGGCTAAGAATCATTCTCATTTATTTGAGGACTGTAGGTAGCATTTTTATAGCCGTCTTATTTTAAGATCAAAGCAAACTAAATTTAAAAAAAATACTGTAAAATGTACCCACCTAATGTTATTTAAATAAAAACTAAATAACACACAAGCATTCACTTACGGACTAATCACAAATTTTTGACGTGACAACGTCTTATAATTTTAATAGAGCCGGCTGCACGCACGAAAAAACATGACGTCATGGTCATGCGGCTTTACCTCGCTCTGAGGCGTTCCATTTAAGTCTTGAAGTGCAAGCGAGAGCGCGCAACGAGCGACAAAGAGTCACAGTCCATTCCATCAGTATTTTCTTATGACGTTGTCACGTTCAACTAGCGTCAGTAAACCGACTTTACAGACAACCGATTTTTTTATAAGCACATAGGTATGCTACAAACTTGAGATCTGCCAAAGAAGGATTTTGCGAAATTCCCAAGGAAACGGGAAAAAATGCGATCCTCCCGGGCAACGACCTTGGTCACCTGCTAGTAGGTACCATATTTACCTATTTGTGTAATGATACCTATAGTACAGAATAACTGCTTTAGGATATGTAGAGTAATATAGGTATAACAAGTAGTACCTACTAGGAAAAGTCCTGCTTAGTAAATATAATTTACCTATTTAAAGGTTGGTAAAGGTTGATTAGATAGATAATTATGTAGGTATTACGTTAATAATAAAAGTATAAATTGTACGAATTCACAAGGTAAGTAATTAATTACCTCAATGAGTTAATGACGCTGATAAATCGGGTAGGGTAACAAAAATGTAATGACCAGACGGTAAAAGTATCGATGTCGGCAAAACTGATGTAAACAGTAAAAACATCACTGTTGCTTATTTTGAGTGGAGTGAAACCGGCAAGGAGGCAACAAACACAACAAAGAATCAGTCGTTCCCTGGAACTCAGAGTAGGCGCACGAAACTTTGTCTCGACAACTCTATCAAGCACAACGCAACTTTTGAAGAAGCCAACTGTGTAATTTATGCGCATACAAATACTGCAGAAAATAAAATCCATTAACATGTTTTCGACGAAGAGCTTGGACAAGATCCTGCAAATTTACAAGAATGAGATTCGCCGGCAAATTAGTAAGACGACCAGCGTTACCAACTCGGATGCCATGGTGCCGCGTTTGGATCAGGCAGCCAACACGCAACAGAACGAAGAACTCGGCGTGAACAAGAAACTGCTGAAGTTGCAGAAATATCACAGGTCAGTGCCCTCGAGACACCGTAGCTTGCGTAACAATATAAGCCATACCGTGACCCGTTTACACATTGGCAGTGTAAAATCAACTCGCGCTTGCACAAATTAAATTTCTAATTACTGTCATGGCTGGTTTACAGACTAGTTTAGTTAGGTACTTAATGGATGGACATTGCTCGCCCACTAAGAAATTTGGTATTCATATAAACGTTTAAAGAAGCAATGTTCATCTACTGCCAACTTAACTAAACAGTGTGTATTCCAGCCACTAATCTGACATGCAGAGCCCGCGTGATAGCGCCATTGCCGTATAGGCAATACAAACCAACACGTCATACACACGGAGCTTTATCACTTTGTTATGAAAAACTTGTCAAACAAGTAAGGAGCTACCTCGCACGGCCATTTAATTTTAAGGTTCAAGTGACCACATGCTACATACATGTTCTGTATTAGTGGTTATCTTATCGGTTTCTAGTAGTTGTACCTACATAATAATCATTCTTGCATAATAGTACGTAAATACAAAAGAGATTACTCATTAAATAAAAAAGGAATCCAACTCGGGAATAGTTTGAATCAAAGTAGGCAGGTATAAGTTAAAACACATCATTATTCAGACAAGGATTAGACAAAAGTTAATGCACTTAGAGTTATGATTATGATTCAAATTATCTTACAATATAAATAACTAGGTAAGTATATAAAGCGACACTGAGTCAGAAAATATTCCAAAATTAAGTAGGTACCTATGTAATTCAAAACTATAAAACCAATTGGCGACCAAAACCTTTTCCAACCAGATACCTGTCAACCCTGACGGGTCAGCAAATGCCACTGGCTGCCCGAGGACTGGCCGTCTCGAAGGACCAGTCCAGGGAGTTCATGGCTTGCTTCCCGGATATCATCCGGGACCTTACCGAGACTGGCAAGCACATGGACGTGCCGCAAGCTAGCAAATGGTTGGCCAAGGTACGTTATGTTGCTATGCTAACCTGCCCTAAACATGGCCTGCATAACAATACAAAAATTTTGCTAAAAACTGTTTAAACAAAAAGGGGTTTTCTCTCGATACATATAAGGCCATGTTTGGTGCCGGCTGATTACTGATTCCTTAACGACAGAATTGATTGGGATTGTGTAAAAGGTTTTCGGAGATATCGTGTCAGAATCAGTCATTTAAAACTTGTCTTCAGGCTTTACCTGTTTTTACTTAATTTAAAATTGGTCTATTATACAATTTTATCACAACGCCATGATATCTCCCCAAGCTATAAGCTAATTATATAGGTATCGTGAACAACAACTAATCGGTGTTATATCTAGTAAACATAGCAAGGTACTTACACAAAGCTTAACATCGTAAATTCTACTAATGCACTGTCATGCCGTGCCATTGCTATTGTTTTCTCGATTTTTGGTAAGGGAACAGTTAGTACCCATACCAATAAAAATGCAGATAACTTAAATTTGTTAACAAACTAGGTACCTAGTACACTATAATGGCTAGGTACATAACTAGAAAATAAGAATGACGACAACACAAACTACAATTCTATTTATAAATAAATAAATCGCCCTTTGGACCCGTGCGGCCGTGTTTCCGTTACTCATGTGCCCGTGTTAGTGCTACCTGTAACAGCCTAAGCTCTGGTCTTTAGATAAAAGAAATCTTAGCAGTACCTACCTGTGGCAGTAGGTACTTCGTTACGTGTCGTAAATAGCAAAGAAAACTATTTTCTTATTTGTCAGATTTGTTCCTAGGAAAAAATATTTAATAGAAGTATATTGATAGTGAATCGTGAATGTTCGACGTTAGGCTTACTATATTTCCTTGAATAGATCAAATTACCTAGGTACCTCCCATGATACGACATGAACTTGCCTCAACAAAAGGTTATCTTGTTGTAACAATGACAGTTACTATTTGCAGTTACTATTGATAAGCAATTGATATATTGCGCTGCAATATTGACATGAAATGAGAGCTAAGAAGATCGGGAAAATATATGACATAACGTCCGCATTTGTTATGTTTAGGTGACATCATACCTCACGTCGTCGTATGGTGACAATGGTGCCACACAACCTGATAAAAGCTGCGCAATTACAAGCACAGAAACAAAGGTGCAAAAATCTATATAAATACATCGCATCTGATCAAACAGTCACTCATTATCATTTATTTGAGCAGGAAAAGAAATAGGTTTCGTTCAAGAAAACAAACTTGGAAACCCCTTTATTATTGTCCATTTATGTTAGGTATTAAGTAGGTATACGATTCATATTAATTTGAAATTTATGTATGGTACCGGTACATTTACATGTTCAAAGAATAATGGGTATTTAAAAAATTACGTAGATACTCCTAGTATAGGTATAGGCACTCATATTACCGACTAAACTAACTCACTTTTTTTTATTATGGTTTAAGTTTGCCCATCTACCTATCTAAATATATTTTGTGAACAATAACTATATTACGGTAATGCAGGTACAAGAACAGGCTCAAGTACGGTTCGGTCTTTCGGAAGCAAAAAGTTAAGGAACTAAAAAACTGCTTTGTTTGTTGCAGCTCCTACAATATAATGTTCCAAACGGCAAAAAAAACCGAGGCCTGGCCACCGTTCTCGCTTACAAAATGCTTGAGAAGCCAGAGAATTTGACACCGGAGAATGTGCATTTAGCCAACATTATGGGATGGTGCACTGAAATGGTGAGTTTTTTCTTTATTCCTATAATAATGAAAACAATGATGCTAGTTTCTTGAGATTAAGCGTCGTTTACAAGTCTAAGTACTATTTATGGCGCATATTGGTGAAACCTTTAAGAGGTAGTCCTGGATTAGCCTATAAGCTATTTGAGCAATTGCTTAGGGCATACCGTCTAGGAGCACCAGAGACTACCGAGAAAAAAAACGAACACACGAAAGTTAAAAGTGATTTCAAAATCCGGGCGTTTTAAATTGTTATTGACGTTCAGTTCGGTCGCAGTTATGAACTCACTACAAACAGTATTGATTTTCTCTTAATTAATCTTTTTAGTTTACATAAGGATCCCACAGGGAAAGAAAGCTTAGGGCATCCAGTTACCTTAATCAGGCACTGTTAAGAGGGAGTATGAAAGGATGCATGCAGCTGATATGAGAATGTTCAGATGGATGTGTGGAGTAACTAGGATAAATGGAAATATAACGCGGAGGGATGACAATGTTGTAAGACGAGTGCACAGAATAATAAATAGTACTAACGAAACGACAAGTAAGTACCTAATGTAGAAAGTTATAGTAAGAGAGGTAGACCTAAGTTAAGATGGATGGATTGTACAATGTGTAAATAATGATATTGTGCAAGAATGTGAATGTAGAGAGATAAATAGAAGGAGAAGACATACTGCACCGACCTTAAATACTGAATGGCAAAAGGGCAAGAATATAATGAGTACCTACTGAAATAGTAGACTATAAGTCCAGTTATTGTAAGACGAGTTCAGACACGGTGAGATGGATCGAAATATTATTATTTAGAAAATGTCATATCTCATACTTGTCTTCATACTCGTATATTATCAGTATTTATCAGAGACTACTAAGTTATTGATCACAAGTAGCATCTGATATAATTGGAATTGTAACTAATTTAATTTGGGTTGAAAAAACTTCTAGAGACAACAATAATAAAAAAAAAATATTGTCACTAGTAAAATTACATATTATGAATTATCTTTAATAACAAATGCAAAGTATCAGCAACACCCTTGTTCTTCGTACATAACTGAGTTACATGCTTCTTCAAAAAAGGAAAGAATAAGAAAATCTAAATTGAAATATATTTTTTTAAATATTTAATATAAGAAAAAGTCACGTCCTGTAATTATACATTATTACGCGAATGTCAGAGTAGAACAAAAATAGCACACAGTAATTCTAATGCGTTGTATCTACTGTTGTGTTAAGATTTATCATACTACGTGATAAAATAGTTGAGTGTTCAGAAAAACCCTACCTACCGGTTTATGTTACACACTCTGGTGAATTTGTTTTTTGGTTCTGGTGAAAAATGTCTTATTGTACTCGTAAAGTGTACCTAAACGACAGTGTTAAGCACAAATTATTTTAAATTATTTTGTGGTAAAATGGATATTAACTCAAACTATAGGCACAGCAATACCTACCTACTTAAGTACCTAGTTAGCAAAAATATATTTGTCCGTAACGGCAATGAATTGTTATATTTGTATTGTAATGTAACCTGAAACAGAACTAAACTGTAAGGGAAAAATAACTTGTTTGCCAATAACCACTTTGGTAATAACTATAAGCATTTAACACATCCGTAAAACAGATAGGCTTGGAACGTAGCACTTCTAAACCTATTGATAAAATACTTACTGTAGGTACAGGTGCGATTTTTTATCATTAATTCCCATAGTGATAACTGGCTTTTCAAATATTTACGACAGAAATATTATTTTTTTTATCAATATTTTCGTAGTTTGTTCGTATTATGAAAATACATGGACATTTTTGATTATATAGCAGGCAAAGATATTTAAATATAATAGGGTATTATATTTAAATGACTTTGTTAGTAGGTAGGTAGGTATATTAAATTCAAGTAACCACATGTTTTACTAATATCTTGGAATATTTACGGTGTGGCGGAGAAAAACGAAGGACCCACTCTATTTAATTTTCATTCTGCGTTACCCATAATTAAGTGGGTTTATTTTATAAAAATGCCTATTATTTTCATCATTAGATATTTCAAGATTGCACAAAACTATGAAATTATTAAAAGTAGGTTACTACAGGTGACTGCGTGGACCAACAGATTTGTAATCCGTGGATGTAGTTAAGGCTTTATTTCCTCACGGAGACTTTAATTTCGTTAAATATGTGATTACATATTTATTCATTCTTTTAAATGTGATCCATCAATAAATGGTTGATAGCTTTGAGCGACGTTAATAGGTGTTTTCAAATCTCGTAAGATTCTTCATGTTCTCTCATCTTCGTACTTTTTATGGCCTAAGACGTCGAAAGAAAAAAATGCCTATGTTTTTTTATAAAAAGCTTGTCCTAGTGAGCGACAAAAAGCAGTTGACAAACCCCCTTTAGAAGTCACTCGTTTTGATGACACTGCTATATTGGATGGCAGATCGAAACAAACTCTCGCTTTTACCATAAAAATGCCCGCATGCAAATATATTATATATATAAAAATAAGTCGGGTTTGCCTTCCTGACGATTTAACTCGACAACGGCCGGACCGATTTCGATGAAACTTTTTGTGTGGGTTCGAGTGGGTCCAGGGATGGTTTATAGCAAAGAAAATTCAGCATTGCACCCGTGCGAAGCCGGGGCGGGTCGCTAGTTATATATAGAAAGACGTAGATATGTTACTAGAGCGTGGAAAATGAGGCCGACAAATGTAGTTAATTAACCACATTTTATTTAGTCGCATTGTATTTCAAGTCGTATTTCAAGCGCAACTCTTGACATATAGCTGTCTATTTCTTGATTATTGGTTCAGTATCATCTTTCCCCGTCATTGTTGTATGATATAAATACGCTAAGAAGTAAGTATGTAAATGTTGTGGCCACTCGTAGCAGATCAATTTTCAAACGCGCGCAGTATGAATATAACTCATCCTTAGTTTAATATCTTTGCCCGCATGCGTCGTTGTGTGGTGCGGAAACTGCTTGGAAAATTCTCAAAAATCCAATACTGCGTTAGGTACTTACCTATCACCACTTTGTATTTTCCTCAAACTTTTTTCTTCAAACTATACCTAAGTACTATGATACTACTATACCCTAGTATATTTAAATCTCTTTGTTCGAGCGTCTTTGATTATGAAGTTCTGTGTTAATCAGGAATTTCTTTTAAATTTTATTACAGTTTCATACAAAGCAGCTCCTGTTAAACGACATAATGGAAGGCACGGATATGCGCCGTGGAGCACCGTGCTGGTACAAACGACCTGATGTGGGCCTTGGAGGTATCAACGACGCTATGCTGGTCCAAGCCGCAATGTACTCAACGCTCAAGCGCTATTTCCACGTCAAGCCGTACTATAAGAACGTGCTTGAAATGTATAATGAGGTAAGCGTTACATTTTATGTATTTTAAATTACGTTTATTAGGTGTATTTTGTTAGTCCTTATCCTTATTACTTTGTTTTATTATATTTATTATTTTATTATATATATGAATGCGAAAGTACCTCGTAACTGTTTGTCAGGTTGGTTACAGTTTCTCGGGAAAAATGGTGAACTGATTTTTGAAAAATTTAGCAGGACGATAGTTTACATCTCAAAAAACGACATAGGGTACATTTTATCCCTGAAAACCACAGTTCCAAAGCAACGCGATATCCCAAAGTCGCAGAGTCAATTTCGGAACCTAATCGAGACAATTTTCAGACAGAAATATATAAAAATTAAAGAGATAAAAATTCTAAAAAAAATCATTATCTATTAGGCATCGTATATAGCAGCATTTATTTAAAAATCACAGACCGGCACTTTCATTTAGGTATGTATATCAAACCGATGTCATTAACAAAAACTTGACGAAACGTCTCACTTCAAGTACCATTATCACAGATGCTGGTGAAGTGTTCAATCGGGCACTACTTAGAGAAGTCGATGGCGAAGACCGATAAGCCAGATCTGAGTCTGTTTACAATGGAGAACTATGAAGCCATTACCAAGTATAAGACTGCGTACTACACGTTCCAAATGCCGGTGAGTCTGGCACTCCTGATGACTGGTATCGAGGATCCGGAGACACATAGACAGGCCAAGACTATTCTGCTGGGGATGGGAGAGTTCTTCCAAATACAGGTAAGTGTGGCATGATCCATATGGCGTAGAAGTTCTACCTGTATGGTTAACGGCTAAGTAGGTAAATAGGAGACCCTTAAACAGTGATTCTCTTACACACCTATCACTGAAACTATGTGTACCTAGGTACTTTACAACACAAGATAATCTCTTCCCTTCATTGCTGAAAGTTTCTTGACACACCTACATGCTAAGATTAAAGTTTATTTCTTTTTTTTATGCTTATTACTATAGGTTCAAAAAAAATAATTAAGGAGTTAGAGATTAGAATTTCTTATAAAGAAACACAAATACTAAATTATGTAGCCAGCAAAAGACTTCGGTTATAGCTCATAAACACTTTATTTGCAGGACGATTTTCTAGACTGCTTTGGTGACCCAACTGTAACCGGCAAAACCGGCACAGACATCCAGGACGGAAAATGCACATGGCTTGCAGTCGTAGCTTTACAGAGGGCATCCCCAGACCAGAGACAAATCATGGAACAGCACTATGGTGGCTCCAAACCTGAAGATGTTGCCATAATCAAAGATTTATACGAGGAACTGCAATTACCCCACACATTCTCCGTCTTCGAAGAAGCGACATACGATCACCTTAGGACCCAAATTCAACAAGTCACAAGAGGACTCCCTCACGAGTTGTTCTTCAAAATCCTGGATAACATTTTCAGGCGAAACGTTTAAAATGGTCTCGATATGATATTAATATGTATATACTTAAGTGTAGTAATTGTAGACTCAATTAGAATTATTATTTTATTAAGGCGTGAGTTAACTTAGATAAAAATCGCATTAAAAATGTTATTGTGTACTCACGTGAGATAAGTAACATACCTAATATGAACAACATAAATACATTTTGCAGTTGTAGTTTTGTAAGAGGATTGTTACCTAAAAAATAACTGCTGGCCTATTGTCTATTTACTATAAATTTTATTGTAATCGCAATAGTCTTCATTTTGACGTACGTTGCGTCTTCGGTAGGTCTGTCATTGCCGCCCGCTAGTGTAAGTAGAGCAAGCACTAGCCGCATAACAAATGTCAAATTAAGACGATTGCGATAATAATAATAATAATCATCATTTATTCGTTAACATGAACACTAACAATAATCGTACATATAGCAACAAAACGCTGTCAACACTTTGGGACACCGCTTAAAATTATAAATAGACAAAAAGTCCCCTACGACAAATAAGGCATTTCGAATATGTTAAAGTAACATTTGATAATGAGTAAATACTTACTGTCATATAAGTAAAGAAAAAATAATAAAAATATTATGTGATTTCAAGTTTTTTTCTTAAGTATACCTAATTATTATTTAATTTAACAGATTGCTTTACGAGCCCAAGAGTGCCTGAGAAACATGCATTTGACAAATGTATTCTACAACGGCACAGTATAATGACAACGCTAACGTACGAAGAACTATTAAAAATAGTCATATTAGAAAATATAAACAGGAAAACGAGACAAAATAATTGAAATTTTTAGTTTAGTGCCTCTTATATTACGTACTTAAGTATACCCTCATTTCCGACACCGCCTAACAGATTTCGTTCCGGGTTGAAAGGTAGGATAGCTTTGGACTAGAAAAGTAATCATCAACAACCCGTAACAGCCCACTGCTGAGCTATATAAGGGTCTTTCCTCACACATTAGGAAGTATGGGCTATAATCTCCACCGTGGATTGAGAGAGTTGCTGTTAAAGCTAGTGGCCATCTAACAGTCTTAGCCAAAAAGACACTAACAAACATCCACCCAAAAAACATACGTAATCTGGAACAGTCTGGTAAAAAAGTAACTTTGGGTAATGGAAATCATTCTGGATAAACGAAGTAACGTTAAAAACCACATCTACTGTGAAATAAAGTGAGCTGAAAAAGATGTTAGCAATGTATGCATGGCTGTCTGGCATCCACCGCCTTTGCTGGAATAGACTGCAAGCAACTGACAGTTGACGTTGACAGTGACAGTTGTGCTGAGTGCTAGTTAAAGATATCTGTGGCTGAGTGAGTGCCAGGGCCATCCAGCTGGCCCTGACATATGTACACGATAGGACTCTTCGCACTCATTGTAAAGTCCCACTTACACTCTCGCTTTTCATGCCCTTTGCGTCTGTGTGTGTGCTGAATTTGTATGTGTGAGTAATTAAAAAAAGAATCAAGTTGTTCTGTTGGTAGTTTACTTCCGGTTATTCCGGTTATTGGTCTGTGGTCTGTATTTACTTCCAATATGGCTGCTATCTAAATTGTGATCTAAATGTAATTCCGTTGAGTGTTTTAGTTTTTCGAGTGGTATTTTCAAGTTACTTTCATCGGTTGACGTTTATAGAGTTCCTGCTACTTGGATATTGAATCTGGTCATTCGGTGAGTGTATTATCATTATATTTTACTGCTTAGAAGTTTGGTTAGGTTGTTTTTTCACAGATTCTCTTTCACTGTAAAAGAAAATCTGTAAAAGTTTTACAGTTAAATTTTCTGTGTTCCGAGACACATCTGTCCCACATCTGCTGAAATGCTTTCGTAACAATTTTGTGAAGGAAAACATCGTGAGGCACGCAGGTCCCAGAATTAATTCTGAGATATGTGTAAATAGACCCGGTCCGGCGATGGGCTCACCACCTATCACGGTGAGGGGACGATATATCTAGTTAAAAGTGGGTATATTATCCAGTAATGGAATACTTCCGCCTACCCCCTCGGGGATAAAAGGCCTGAGATTTTTATTTTTTTATTTAACAATTTCCAAATGAAATATCTCTTTATTGCAGGACAGCAACAAGCATAACGGGCTTCCCTTGAGATGTCTTATAATGTGGATGGGAGCGGTGGCAAAGCAAGCAGCACCAAGCTTACTGATGCATATTAACTCTTAGGACTATGATAAAATGCAGGTAATTTTTTTTAAAATTTGAAGCACATGGATAGAAAGTTCATTTTTTCACTTTTTGTCTTTCAACCAAACTTAATTTATATTCTTACTTGCATAGTGAAGTAGAATTAGCACAAAATATAGGATTAATTTACATCAGTTTTACAGCCCTTTCGGTCAAATAAATTATAGTTAATAATCAAAATAAAAATGATTTTTATCATATAAAACACAAATATCATAAATACTTTTAGATCGTTACAGCTATACATAATATATTAAGAACTTTTTACTTTACTTGACAGTGGCTTCGTAAAGTAACTGTGATTTCATATTAGGGTGATTCTACAAATTCATACTTAAAGAATCACTCGAGATTACTGTAAAAAGGTTTAACATCTTGACCTTTTAGTATAAAACAAAAATGTTTATTTACACACAAACAACTTTACTTACAATCATAATACCTATAATAACTAAATAAGATTCATCAAATTTATATTCGTGTTGATGCTGATCAGATTGTTTATTTTCCGAAATGTCGTTTTTCAGATCCAGTATGCAGCGCAAGTATTCAGCCACCAAGTATCAACATCATTGGCAGTTTATATGAAAAAAATTCCAAAACTTTTACGTTCTTGAATGTACCTCTTTTTTAGGGTTCCGTGCCCAAAGGGTAAAAATGGGACCCTGTTACTAAGACTTTGCTGTCTGTCCGTCCGTTTGTCTGTCACCAAGCTGTATCTAAATAACCGCGATAGTTAGACAGTTGAAATTTTCGCAAAATATTTCTGTTGCCGCTATAACAACAGATACTATAAACAACAAATTTATAGTATCTGTTGATATTTGCCGTTTTCATAGATAATGGTATGGAACCCTTCGAGCACTTGGCCTGTTTTTGAAATGTTGATTATCAGTTTATGTATAGAATAAAAATAAATGTGCCTATTTCAAACGTCTTTTTTTTTAAATCTTAAAAATAATGATTTATGTAGAAACCTATTACACCGGAAAACCAAAACCGATAAAAATCGAAAAAATCATACATACATACATACATACAGCTCACGCCTTCTTCCCACAGGGGTAGGCAGAGACGATGGATCGCCACTTTGCCCGATCTTTGCACACTTCCCTCGCTTCCTTCACATCCATAAGCCTTTTCATGCACGCTCTTTTATTCTTTGCACTCTTGACACCAGATTTTTGAAGGACGTCACTAATTTGATCCGTGAACGTCCTTCTGGGGCGTCCTCTTGCCTTGTATCCTTCAACATTTGCACCATAAATCTCTTTCGTTACTCTTCTTTCATCCATACGTTCTAAATGACCAAACCACATCGAACCGAAAAAATCACATCACTATTTTTCATTGAATACCGATATTTCGGTTAAATGCGTAAGCAGGGCATCCCTAATAAAGATGACAGGTGCCAATACTTATGTAAAATGTGTGAAACAGATACAAGAGTGGAATGTGACCGATCGCTCAAGGGGGACTGAGAAATAAGATAGATTCTATATGTTGTTTTCTCTGCCTCCCCCAACGTCTCTTTAATTCGACCAAAATTTTGGTCGCAATTGGCTGTCTTTTTCTATTACTGGTCTGTGGTGAGTGCTACTCTGTGGTGCTACTTACTGATACCGCAGCTGTACAGTTGTAACAAATAAATAAAATAAATATATGTAATAATTCTAAAACATCTACATATTTATAAGATAAACTGGGAGTACAATTATATATCTATCATCATTTACTTATTTTTTTATAAGTTTTCAATTTATTGTAAACTTACAAGGAACTAGGAATATCGGTCAGAGAAAGTTTTGGACGCGCTATAAATATGAATTCCTCTATATTTTTTAGAGTTCTCACTAAAACAAGTAGATACTGTACCACCACTCAACAAATATATGCATCGACGTAAGTATCATATATTTTTTTAAAAGTTCTTGAACTAGACAATCATAAATTCCTAAATATGTTTTTTTCTATCTGTATAAAAAGTAGCTATCCATATAGAATTATATTATTATGCAAACATCTCAATAACACGGGCTCAGGGACAACTAAACCAATTAAAAAATATATTTCGCTCATACTAATCTACTTAATCTCTGTCAATATTTTTTATTTTTATAAAATGAGGCGAGGGCAAGTCCTTAGTATGAAATATACCTAAGTACCTACTACTTTAATGGCAAGCTTCTAACAGATAAAATCAGTAAATGTATGCAAGAACATGGTAGCTAGGTAAATGCTTATGATATAATCACACTTTTTTTTCATTCTAATGTTAATAACACATTGTATTCAATAACAAAAGACAGAGCCATAAACATTTTAATCTCCTGTACAACAAGATTTTTGTACAGATAGGGACATAAATAATGTTACGAAGTGACTGACTGTGGCATACGTTAAAAAAAATCACAAATGTTAGTACCATTTTCTGCTGTGATACTTTTCCTTAGTTATAAAAATATATAGATAGAATTACTGACTATAATAATAATAATATCGCTCCTAATCTCAAGGGGTAAATTTGGGCTAGGGCTAAGAAAAGCCCGACAAGTGGTGAACCCATCACTGAAACAGGGTGATACATGTTACTCATGTATCAAAACCAATTCCAGGGTCTCACTATATCTTTCTCTAACATTGAACTAATGATAAACTAACTATTTTGTTACTATATCTGTAAGTATGTTTATATTTTATACTTCACATAGGGACTGTACTGCAGAAGTCGATTTTTTTAATTAATATTTATTATATTTATATTTTAGAGCTCTTCAACAACTTACCTGCAGAAAGATGTCAACAAATGTTTCTACAATGTCACAAGCAAAAGAAAAAGAAACATTTCAAGACATACTGCCCTGCATTATTGACTCTCTTGTGTCATGTCCAAAGTTAGCTGAGGTCCCTGAAGTTGGGAGTTGGATTAAAAAGGTATTTTAACAATAAATTGTGAGGTAAAATTCATACACGGATATTTAGTCCCAAACTAGATAGAGGATTATGGATAATATACAACTGATAAGCATAGTTAAATAAATTTTACATACCAAAACATGAAAAAATATCAAACAAGAATTCAAGGCAAATAGACTTGAATTATGGAGATAGTGATGACAAATTTTACGGTAATTTTGCCTACAGGTTCTAGAATACAATTTGGCTGGTGGCAAGAAAAATAGGGGGTTAACAACGGTTTTTGCTTATGAAATGTTGAAGACACCTGCGAATATTACTGGAGATTCTATGAGGTTGGCACGCATTATGGGCTGGTGTGTGGAAATGGTAAAAGGTTTACTTATATAAATTTTAGTGGTAGTGTATATTGACATTGTAGTTTAAATTATAATATATATATATATATATATATAATATATAATCTCACGCCTTTTTTATCCCCGAGGGGGTAGGCAGAGGTATTCCATTACTGGATATACCCACATTTCACGAGATATATTGGACCCCTAAACGTGATAGGTGGTGAGCCCATCGCCGGACCGGGTCTATTTACACATGTCTCAGAATTAATTCTGAGACCTGCGGGTTTCCTCACGATGTTTTCCTTCACCGTCGAGCTAGTGATAAATATGTACATAAGTTTTTGAAAAACTCATTGGTACATGCCAGGTTCGAACCCGAGCCTCACTGATTTTCGGCCGGCTCTTTAACCGTCCGGGCTATCACTGCTGCTGTAGTTTAAATTGTTACTATCATATCTAATAATATCATTTATGTTAATCACCACAAAATGAGGTTACAACCTTTAACAAATAGTTAGTGAAAAGATGTGTTGATGCATGTCTAAATGTGACAAATTTTAACAGTTACAAGCGTACCTGTTAGTAGCAGATGACATGATGGATGGATCGACGACGCGTCGTGGTGTCCCTTGCTGGTATCGCCTCCCAGAAGTTGGTCTTGGTGCTATAAACGATTCAATTCTCATCTACACTTCCATGTTCGAAATACTGAAGATTCATTTTGGAAAGTTACCACAGTATTCTCAAATAGTGGATCTTTTTAATGAGGTATGTCAGCATAATAGTAAATAAGACAGTTTAAGCAAAATTCCTAAAAAAAATTAATATATAATATATTAAAAAAAATTACTTCCTTAAGATATAGACACCATCACATAATAATATGGTGATCAACATACATTAGTAAGACATGAGCTTGAGATGACATGATTAAAAAGAGCTGCCCTTTAGTTTCTTGCTGGCTCTTCTCGGGGTACTGCATTTGGAACCAGCAAGTCGTCGGCGGAGATGGGCTGCTGTTTACATTTAGCCAATCTTCGTGGACGAGTTTAGAATGCCTTGTTATTATAAACTATTGACTTTTATAAGTGTATATTCAATACCTACTGAAAATAAATGCATTTGACTTTGACTTAACACCCGAAGTACATATTATAAGAGCAATAAAGTACATATCAAGAAAATTTATTAATACAGAGTAAAAAAATATATAAATGCTCGCGCCTTTATAGGCAGAGGTATTCTATTCCTGCAAATTCCCATTTGTCACATTTTTTTGTATATTCAAGTGTATTGTAAAATTAAATGTAACAAAGTTGTAATTTAAAAAATATATATAGTCTTCTATTATCTGAAAATGTAGCTTAAGAACTAAGATCCGAAATCAATTTTTAATATGAGTAGGTATATCCTTACAATAGTTTTTTCTTCCAGACAGTTTTGTACACTTCAATTGGCCAACACTTGGACTACACGACGGCTCATCACAACAATAACGACTACAGTCTGTTCACAGTAGACCGATATGAAGCTATCGTGAAATACAAGACTGCGTATTACTCGTACAGACTGCCAGTATGCCTTGGTATGTTATTAGCTGACATAACGAACAAGGAAGCGCATAAAAAAGCAGAAGAGATTTCTTTGGACATTGGAAAATTCTTACAAATTCAGGTGAGATGATTTAAAATATGTAATCTAATAAAAAATTGTGCAGATACAATAATAACAAGTAAAAATAATGTTCACACAATGAGTCTATTAATTCCGAATCTTTCATTACATAGTAGGGTCTTAAATTTTTCTGTTTATACATTTTCTACAATAGACTAACACAGTCAATATTATAATGCCTACTTTCCTATTAATATGATAAATGCCCTCAGCAACTTTGTTTTGTCAGTTTCGTCGTCAGAGTTAAACTAGTGAACAGATTAACGAAATTTGGTAATTTGAAGGAATACATAGGCTACTTTCACTTCAGAAATACAATTAGTAAATTAGACAGATTCATACTACCTGATAGAGTACAATGCCTTAAAAAAATTACGATATTATTTTTGTAACTCAGAATTAATCCCGCTTTTAGGACGACTTCATTGATTGCTTCAGCGACGAATCAATAACAGGGAAAGCTGGTACTGACATCCAAGAAGGAAAATGCAGTTGGTTGGCAGTTGCTGCCCTACAGCGCTGTAATCGAGAACAGTTACAGGTCTTCGAAAAATGCTATGGTAGTAAGAACCCGGATGATGTTCAGCAAATCAAGCAGCTGTATGAGGAAATGGAACTGCCGAGGATATATAGAGAGGAGGAACAAGCTCTCTACGAAGCTATAGTGTTCAAAACGAAATCGTTGGATCAATATACTGATCTCTCACCGAAACTGTTCCTCAAACTTATCGATAGTATATACCGTAGGAAACAATAAAAGTAGCATATAAATTATTTTAAATGTTCTTATGCCAAGAAAAAAAACTCGTTTATTCGATTAGATATCTCAGTCGACAACTATATACCTGCCTAGATTTAATATACAAAAGAGTGAAATAGCACTTTGATTGTCATACGGAGTTGTCGTATCGAGAGATGAATACAGGGTTCATTCCGAAACCAATTCGAGATAAAATATATCAAAACCTTATTTTTGTATTTACACGTCATAATGAGATGGTGCTTGTTTGTAAGAAAATCTATGTTACCATTTGACCTCTTAATGACGTCACTACGTCTGCCAATTCGGCGACACTAGGTAGGTACAACTGTACTTGAAGTTTCAAATTTCAAACAAAAAGTTACATCCATCCGGCAACGTGACGTCATTTAAAGAAGTAAAAAGAAACCGAATATACCCCACAGAGAGAGATAGAAATCAAGTATGAGACAGCTCTGACATACTCAACACCCTTAACAACTTTAACTGACACGGCGATTTCAATTTTATTTACTTCTTATGTTTTTTCTTGAGACTACTCTACAAGCATTTAATGATTTCATAGTTCACAAAATTCGATCTGAATGTGTAATTTTACTTATATTTAAAAAATATGTTATGATTAGGATACATGTTATAAATTCTTGTTATATGTATAATCGATTTTATTTTTATTAAGTATATTTTATAAGTTTATAACTTGGCAAGGCTGCGGTTCTTTTAATTTGATTATAGTCTAAAATATCTCTAGCTATCCAGCTAGCTAGAATAGCATACAGATAGCTCACCATACTGCAACGTAAAGTATTATAAGATATTCTTAAGGTATTATTTGTAGAGGAGAGCGATTTCATGAGTAGTATAAAAAAACATGAAATGACTGCATCATGACCATGGATACAAGTCCTTCGAAGATACGTGTCCATGGTCATGCTCTAGTCGTTTCATATGATTTTTCACAAGCTACTCATTAAATCGCCCACCTCTAATTAGTTGTACGTAGAATACAGGGTGAAAAGCTTATATCGTTGTTTATGTTGAAACTACTCATGAAATTGTATAACGTTAGCTAAAAGTACATCCGTTAAACACCAATAATCCCAACTACGCATAAAACTCACTGAAAACTTCTAAAAATATTAGCTACAAAATTTTTGTGCAGTCAAATGTAGCATTTGACCAGAGATAGTCAAAAATAACAAAGTATATTGACTATCTCGGCCTGTGAAAATTCTGAAATGAAGATGAATGTAATGACCTAAATGACTATAATTCTACTTAGGCGTCACGGTGGCTAGAGTTCGAAGTGTTGTTTTTTTTTTGACGTCAGCAACCCAGTGGCACTTCCAGAACTTAGAATTTTACGAGAACTCATTTATTAGAATCTAATGCCCAGTTAAGGCTAAAGGCAGCAGCTGCAAAGAAATCGACTCACGTAACTTAATTTACATACATACCTACCTATTAACCTCTTTCAGTTGATTGGCAGTCAGAACAATTATTGTTATTTTTTCTAATTATTTGTTAGGAGAGTTTGTCTAAAAGTTGAGAGATTCAAGTTATTTTATACCTCATTCAAAGTTAGTCACATAATGTATTTACATGGGCGTAGCTAGGTATTTTTCCTAGGGGGGGCCATGGCCCCAAATATGAATCCGCCGGCCGCACAGCAAGGAAGTCATGGCCCATGCGCAACTATGATAGGTATAAAGTATGGATTTCAGTTATCCTATCCTATCTATTTTTATCTATTTATCTATCTATTTCTTTTATCTGTGTGCTGACCAAAACTATGTACTTAGTTTAAGTCGCTAATAGGTACACGACAAGAGCTCCGCTCTTAAATTACCAGCAACAAGGTAAATCAATCATCATTCGTGTATTGTAACAATTATATGCAGGCCAGATTGTTCGTTTGTATCTGTGGGTCGCAGGTTGGCGAGCGAGATAAACAAGTGAAGTGAAGAAGGTAATTATTTTAGCTTTTGAAGACGGTTTTCGGTTTTGGTAATTGAGGATGAAGTTATTTTATGTAAGAGAAAGGGTATTTTTCTAGGGTGGGCCAACAGCTTTCTAGGGTGGGCTGGCCCCCCCCTAGCTACGCCAATGTACATGAAACGTAGTTAAGTTTTATAATAAAATTATATTTATTTAATTGGGCTCAAGAATGTATATCTATTTGGTTAAGGTTTCAGTGTATGCAATAATAAACTATTTATAAAATATTGTATTAAGTATAACTAAATTTTCCCTGATGATAAGTAGCCCTGTAGCCGACGGCGGAGTACGCATATTCCGTAGGTGCATATTCACCTAAGCATTCAAAACCTTTTTCAAAGAAATTACTAAAAAAGAGCAGTGATAGCCCGGACGGTTAAAGAGCCGGCCGAAAATCAGTGAGGCTCGGGTTCAAATCCTGGCATGTACCAAGGAGTTTTTCAAAACTTACGTACATATTTATCACTAGCTCGACGGTGAAGGAAAACATCGTGAGGAAACCCGCAGGTCTCAGAATTAATTCTGAGACATGTGTAAACAGACCCGGTCCGGTGATGGGCTCACCACCTATCACGTTTAGGGGTCCAATATATCTCGTGAATTGTGGGTATATCCAGTAATGGAATACCTCTGCCTACCCCCTCGGGGATAAAAAAGGCGTGAGATTATATTATTATTACTAAAAAAACACATAACCTTCCGTACTGTTTTTATATGTGTGTATTTCGTACCTCAAAAGGAAAAAACGGAACCCTTATGGGATCACTTTGTTGTCCGTCTGTCTGTCAAGAACTTTTATCTCGAGAACGCGTGGAGGTAATGAGTTGAAATTTAGGTAAACCATATACTCAGGTCTACAGTCCAGTGGCGAACTAAGCCTGTCGGAGACCCGGGACGGAAAAACTAAATGAGCCCCCCCCCCCCCCCGGTCTTAGAACTTTTGGATTTTGAGCCCCCCCAGGCCCAGGGCGGACCTCTGGTCATGGAGGGCCTCAAAACTTAGCGTAGCTTTAATCGTATTTGTATTTATGGTGCCTCCAACCAACGCCCAACTGCTTTTTATTCTTGCTTAGGATTTGATTAAGAGAACTTTTCGCTAAATTTTAATTGAAATTTTGCGGCCCGGGGCAGACCGCTCCTTCCGCCCCTACCTAAGTTCGCCAGTGCTACAGTCCCTTGAAAATGAGTAAAAATCAAACTTCTAAGTTAACCGTAAACCGTTCCGAACGACAGTATGGGACCTACATACCTAATTGGGGTTAGGTCTTTTTCCTTCCCCCTCTCAGCATACTTTGGATGACTGTAGATATAGATTTCTCGATCAAGATATCGCGGTTAAAACCATTTAAAAACAAATCTGCGCTAAAAATAAATCTGGGCTTCCTTTACGTACTTCGGAACAATAAGTTGCATTATTATACGAATGAATATTGTAAAGGCTCTTACAAACACAACAATAGTGTTACAATCTCGTAGAAAAGATGTGCTTAACAAAAGAATAATTGTACCAAGAATGATGTAGAAACCTAGGTACCTGTTTATTATTACTTACATATCTTTTTGAATAAAGAGCGCCGTGTACATCTAGCTAGCAACACGTGTGTATTTTAAATATAAAATGTATTTTATAAACATAGGAAGGATTCCCACGCGTGTCGTGAAATGTATAAGGAATTTCACAAATTTGTAAGTAAAATTTTTACATGTTATTGAAAAAAAATCAGCTTAATAACGTTCAGAATGTATTGTGGGAAACTTATCTTCTCACCAACATCTGTTCGGAAACTGTCGATAATATTTTTAGTTCACCGTTTTGTCGGTGACATGAGTTTTTTGATTGCAGACCTCCAAGACAAAATAACGTAACAAGTATAATTACTCAAGGATCCTGCGATGAATTTAAAAAATCGTTGAATATGATTATAAACGGTGTAAGCACAGAAAAATTAATAGCACCTGAAATCGTAGAACGAATTCAAAAGGCAAGATAATTAGTAACGTATTTCTATCGACTTCAATAAGTAGTTACTCGTACAGATATTAGCGTATCTTGTTTCCATTACTTCATACATACTTCTTCCTCTTTCACATCATCGAGGGGCATGCCTACTGCATTAAACTACAGACATTTAACTGATATGGCACATTGTGATAACTGTTTACACAAATTAAAGAACAATGATGCTTAATATCAGACAGAAAAGATAGAGATGCAATAAAATTCAATAAGTGGAGTTATGAACTTCTAGGCAGGTAGGTACATCGATTAAAAACATTTAGAGTTTGAATTTTGAGCCAAAACTAAAATGGTAAAGTTCTTGACTTTACAATTGGATTTGAAGAGTTGAAAGGAAAGAACATAGGTACACTAGGTAGTTATAGAGATTTCTGAGGTGTCTAAAAAATTATAAGAGGTATTTCCAAGAAGTCCAGATGTAATTACCTAAAAGTACAAGGGGCCAATCCTGTGTAGAGTGATTTTATTTCTAACTATAGTATTTAAAAACTTACTCCACTACTAGGTCTTATACCTAGTAGTTTTATTATAATACTTTATCTGAAATGAGTTGTCATTTCAGATTGTAGAAAACAGTGCGGTTAATGATAAATCATTACGAGGCATGCTTACTATAAACGCTTATGAAATATTAGAAAACCAGAAAAATATTTCGGAAGAATCTTTACAGCAAATTCGCGTTTTAGCGTGGGGTGCAGAAATGGTAAGTAATGAATATTAATGATTTTATGACATTAGGATTTTAAATATGAAAATGGTAAATCACAACCGTCATTCATGATCATGAATTATGAAAATCTTTAGTACAGAAATTGGCAGCATTAGCACTGGAAACTCTTTGAAATCGAAACTGTAAAACGAATACTATTCTTAATCTTAAATATTTTCTCCTTAATTCTACAGGTCCATACCTATTTCGTAATATCAGATGGCATAGAAGACGGCGTCAGTAAAAGTAAGGGCAAGGCAGGAGTGAGCTATCACGATATCAACGACGCTTGCCTACTCAGAAGTTTCCTCTATGAGATGCTGAAACAAAACTTTATGCGGAAACCAGCGTATTTAAATTATTTGCATCTTTTTGAAAAAGTATATTTCGTTTACTTATCTATTGTTGTCTATTAGGAAAGGATATAAAATTGTGTGATATGTAGCATTACAATACAGCAGAACAGAACATTCTGTACTAACTAGTCACAATATTTTTTTATCTATATATTTTTGTAAAACTATCCTAATATGTTTGTATTTTAGGCATTCCTTAACACAGCTATCGGACAGTACTTGGACAATGCCACATGCAAAAGTAGCGGTTTTGTAAACTTTTCTATGGAACGCTACAATACTATTGTGAAATATAAATCAACATTTCATACGTTCAAGCTACCTGCATTTTTGGGAATGACACTGGCTGAGAAGGCCACAGAGGAGTTTTATCAAATTATGGACGAAATATTTTGTGACATTGGAAGACTTTATCAAATTCAGGTAAAATCTTAGAGCATACGAGCTGGATAACCATCTTAGGCTGAATTTGTCCAACAAAGTGGCCTACACGGAGATCACATCACATGCTATGGACTCTTTTATGATTTAGTCTTCGGATAGGGCACTCCACATTGGGACAAGTCCGACCTTAAAGACATGCGTGTTAAAACTTGTTTTTTAACTTCTATACATGAAATTATATATTAAGTTGCTTGCAGAACGATAGAGCAGTGATAGCCCGGACGGTTAAAGAGCCGGCCGAAAATCGGTGAGTTTCGGGTTCGAATCCTGGCATGTACCAATGAGTTTTTCAAAACTTACGTACATATATTTATCACTAGCTCGACGGTGAAGGAAAACATCGTGAGGAAACCCGCAGGTCTCAGAATTAATTCTGAGACATGTGTAAAAAGACCTGGTCCGGCGATGGGCTCACCACTTATCACGTTTAGGGGTCCAATATATCTCGTGAAATGAGGGTATATCCAGTAATGGAATACCTCTGCCTACCCCCTCGGGGATAAAAGGCGTGAGATTATATAATATTATTATTATATTATATTATTATATATTATTATTATATTGTATTATTATATATTATTATTATATTATATTATTATATATTATTATTATATTATATTGCAGAACGACTACATCGATTGCTATGGTGCAACAGACATAACGCAGTGGGGAAAACACATCCAAAAAGGTAAGTGCTCATGGTTAGCAATTGCAGCATTACAGCGCTGCAGCCCAGCGCAGCGCATTGTCTTCACAACTTGCTATGGAAGTAACGAGCCAGCGCACATAGAGCGAGTGAAGCGGCTGTACGATCAATTATACTTGCCTGAGCTGTTTGAAAAAGAGAAACAAGAGTTGTACTGCAAAATAGTCCAAAAAGTGCGCGATAATAGCGCGCTCCCGCCAAATTTGTTTTTGAAGCCTTTGGAGGTAATATTTAATGTCATGAATTAATTTTCATTCTAATAATACCTACCTACACCGACCTACAGTGTTAAGTATCTTGAGTTTTTCTTTTAATACGAGTAATTGTATCGTGTCCAATGTCCATATAATGAAAGGTGGAAATAATAACAATCATAGATACCTATATCCGTCTTTCATGTAAATTAATAATAAAAACTCTTAAAAATGTATTCTATCATAGTATATTCCAAAAATATAATGTTGTACATAACATTGCTTTTATATCGATAGTTACGAAAGGTACAGTGATACTGTCCTTTATTAACACAGTAATTAAACGTTAATCGCTATGACTTTGAAATTAATAATTTTACCAAACTACATAATATGTGGGATAGGTACAGAAATATAGAAACTTAAGAGAGGCTTTATTGAACTATTGTATAGAACAAGGAAGTATATTTTTTTATTTACAAGTACAAACCACAAAAGACATAGAATAGGTAGGTTTTATAATATGAGTGTGAGTAGGACAAAGCGAGTGTTTTGCGATGTGTTTGTAAACACATCTTTCTGAGAATATAGATTTAAAAAAACCAGAAGTGATACATACGGTATTCAAGAAAACCTCCCTTGATGACTAAAAATAATAAGATATTAAATACCATGTGTACATAAAATATAGGTATACTGCGTATACCGCATCAAATAGCTTCATACAACCGTGCAATAATATGTTTACAAAAGGTTTATCTGAAAAGATTACACATATTACACAACTCGTGTGCTAATATAATTTTGACTAGTAAGCACCAATTGACTAATATAATACTTAGATTATATTTACCTAAAAATATTATTTACATCATTATAATTATGTTTATGTGGCTAATAGAATTTAGCCGATCTCCAATATATTGTTAGACATAAATGTAGTAATAACATATTATTGAATATTAAAACTTTTATTACAAATTATAATAAAAAACGGGTGTTTTGAGCAACACTAAAATCAGTTAAAGCATAAATATAAGGATATTCGATTTTTAATGTGGCAACATTACTAAATATGTATTTTCCTTTATTTAAATTCAAAAATTCGATACAATGACAGCACAATAAAAATATTCAAAATGTTGTCGCATAAAAAACAATCTGCATTATAGCAAAAATATACATCGTCAATTTAAATTAAGTGCATATATTTAAAGATAAGTTAAAAAAAATACAAGAAACTATTTTCAGCATGAATTATTATTTTTCATTCCCTACTTGTACTTTAGTTACTGTTGGTATCCATATTGTGTTGTTTTAGGTGTACAATAAAGAGTTGTTGTATTATGTTGTATTGTACTTTACTAGATAACATCGATTATTTCAAAAATTAAAAAAACATACTTCATGTACCAAGACAATGTACACAATACACGCACACTACCCAATCAAAATTTGCTGGAAAATAAATAAATAATGCCGATAAAAGTGGCTTTTTAGTACGGCATTGAGGGTTTATGTAAAGCATGTTTACAAAATAAGATTTTTTTTTGTTTAGAAAAGAACAAGAAAAAAACTATGTATTTTTTTTCTCTTTATATGTTAATTCTATTTCTCTTACACATTTGAACCTACCCTTAAAATATTTGCAATTAATTTAAAATGACTTTATAAATAGAACAAATGACATACAGAAATAAATAAATTATAATTAAAGTATTATACTTTTGTCTTTTTTATACTTGTAGGAAGGTAAAGTTTGTGCAAAATATTTTTTTAGCTTACTCATGTCTTACTCATTATTTCTATAATATTTATTGATTATTTACGTCTAAAAATATCTGTAAATATCGGTGGTACCCAGAAATAATTTTCCATAATATGGTGTTAAAGAAACATACATAATTTACTAGAATAGCGGTTTTTCATATTCATACCTTTATTACTACTTGAGTTTAAATAATGCTTCGGTTGGAGTATAAATGGATAGTGAATTCTACAGTAAAACGCCAGTAGGTAATTTAGAAATGTCCTTAAATGTAGTGTACGATTAAGTAATCTTTAGGTAATCTTATAACACGCAATATTAATGTATAATGGTGTACTTGGTATAGATACTTGGTGTATTTTATACAGATATTTCAATTGTGTAACTATTTCAATTTTGTCAAAACTCGATATGAAAGAAACAGATTCTCAATAATTGCGTATTACTTCGTGTTTAATGTATGTATATCAATTTGTTTTTTTTTGTATGAAAATAAATAGTTTTAATTTGGCTGTATACATATAAGATATTATGGTCTATTTATCTGAAGTTTAAAGGTTTATTTAGTCAGTGCAGGACCTGTTGCTTCTTCGGTGTTGGCGTACATGGACCCACCGGGAGCCGGTGGGCTCACTGACAAAAGATTAAAATTTGCGACTATTGTAAAAACTTAAATTCTTGTCAACCGAAAACCTTTAGTTCTATAGGTCTTAAATCAAATTTAAAAAAGAAAACTCGCCGATTCACTAGAATCCCATGAAAGTCAAACACCATTATTTTTGGCTCTTAAATTACACATACTCATTTACCAAAAGTAGACAATTCAGGGCAAAGAAGCCACCATCGCATCACAATAATAATGTTCATATCCAAAATTTAAAACAGTGAGCATATTTACATACTAAGTTTAATTCACGCTGCAATATATATTAAAAAAATTCTATGTTCACCCAATCACATCAATGTTATAACACTTCACTTTATACACATCACTGAGTTAAGGTTCCAATATGGATGACTGGAAGTTACGCCAGTATCCAATGCACTTCGAGCCAATTCAAGCGACGATGGTCACACTGTCCGTAATAATAAGGATTCTAACTACGAGTATATCACTTCTATAAACGGATTAACTTCCACTTCGGGAGGGTAGAAAGTTACTTTCACATTCAGTTAAACGTCATTAATCGTTATATAACAAACTTACTCACGGGTCTATCTGAGGTGCCAATATGGGTAGTTGGGAGGCGTGCATGAGTCTTCTGTGCGCTTCGGAGCCAGTCAGAGCGGCGATAGTGACCCCAGCCTGATAAGATGCCGGGATCCTGATATGACGAGTGCGCGTGCCGTGTTCAGACCAGCCGGTCGCGCGCCATTCTCGTATCACGTTTACCACTTGGCCTGGAAGACGGTTGAAGGTAACATGATGCTATTCATTTTGACAGCAGTTCTACTTGTTTGTAGCTTAGAATAATCTAATGATTTTTTTTAGTATAGGGGCCAAAGAGCAGACGATTCATCTGATGGTAAGTAACTACCGTCGCCCATGGACAACTGAAAGTCAAGGGTCACAAGTGCGTTGCCAACCTTTGAGGGAGTACGCTCTTTTCTTGAAGGTCGTATCTTGGTGACTAGTTAACAGTGAAGGTCGTATCTACAGTTTATATAACAGAAACTTTTAAAAGTTATACGAAGTCACAGCCTGGCATAATTGAAGATCATGAGTCTAATAAAATGTTCGCTAATTTGGCATGGAGACGGTTTAAAATGACACATTGCCGTACAACCTGTGTTGCAGGCTTATAAACACTCATTTCTGACAGTAAACCAGTTTCACTATAAAATTACAGTTGAAACGACTTCCATAGAATTCGCCTGTGGTAGACGTATCGCATAAAAAGGTACTACACGATTTAGGAGTTATGGAAATCATAATATCATTTTTGAAATTATCTACTTAAATGGTATCGAAAACTAATGTCATATGTGACACCAACTGTCATATGTGACATTAATTTTCGATACCAACATCAGCCCATCTCGATAGATTCGTTTCCGATGTCGATAGATTCGACTCGAATCGAACGGAAACGGTATCGAGTCTCTGTGAATATGTCTGCTGTTCTGTCCTAGAATGTGTTAAAGGAAACCATAAAATGCTAATACAAATTTGTAAACATTTATATGAATAAAGATTGTTATTATAATTTGTATTAAGTGTCTGCGTCCTCAAGAAGATCTACTCAGATATGCAAAACCTGTAAGGGGCAGCGAAGACCAGACGGAAAAATGCTTTAGTTTGTAGTAATAAAATTTCGTCTTTATCTACTGCAAATACAGTGAATATCGCGAGTCACTGCTGTAGAATAATTTACTCGTTCTTTCCATTTACAACTCTATTAGTATTATAAATAAGGGCAATATATCATTCATATTGGAAAACAGCTCGAGCGTTTTGCCGTTGCTCTGCGCTGCCGCTAATAAGTATATCACTCACCAAGTACATTGAAACTATGAAACCGGCGATCGGGCACAGCCATGAGCGGCGTCAAATCCGTCCCAGCGGTGAACCTCGCCAGGATATCCCTCGTCCGGATCAGAAGTACTGAAGGAGACGTAAGCCTGGGCCATAGAGCCGTCTCCCTCACACATTCGACCGGATTACAGAGGTAAATGCCGCGGGTTGAGACGCCGAATACCATCTGATGGTGCCATGCGTCCGGAATCTCACCTTCGCAGCCCACTTGCAGGTTCAGTGTGAGAATTGGTACGGCTCCTATAAAAAGATGTTTTTAATCGACTTTTAAAAGAAAGGAGTTTGTTACCTCTGAACTCTGCCCTTTGTAAACCAATTTGGAAAATTCCTCTTTTTATTTAAAAAAAAGTATATATTCAACGCTTTGTGTTTTTCAGTGACAAAAGCATATTCTTTCCTCAAAGTGTAAACTATCTTCCTGACAAATTTAATCAAGATCTCTCCACTCATTTAGCCATGAAATGGTAACAAACAGAGACAGGTCTTTCGCATTTATAATATTACAAGCAGGGCCCAGCGGTATGATCCGAGGAGTTCCCGTTCCCGTGGGAGTACGGGAATTAAATATAGTCTATAGTAATAACATAGAAACATCCTTAAAATTTAAATTCATGTAGCAACATTAAATCGCAAGAATGCTAAACGTTGTCCAGTGGTCAATAATTATGTAAACGCTAAATTGTGTTAAAATAAACTAAACATCTTTATCAAATTATTGTAAACAATGGGTTCAATTCTGCATTACAGCGACTAAACTTATTTTAGTTTATTCCTTTCTTTATTTTACCTCAAAAAAAGAAAAGGGATAGAAGATAACCTACCGAATTTAGTCCTGTCAGAGGCTGTATTTTAGTCGTGACTTATTTACTTATGCACTAAACACGTTATGAAATGCCTTAGTTGACAGGACTAATTTTAATTTGACAGGACTAAATATCACTCGTCTCTTTTCTTCTCTATGAGAAAGAAAATGACGGGACTAAACTAAAATAAGTTTAGGCACTGTAATGCAGAATCGAAGCCAATATATTTTGGATAAGAATATATAAATAATATTATAAAGAGGAAAGATTTCTATTTTTGTATGTTAGTTACAAATAAACTCAAAAACAACTGGACCGATTTTGAAAATTCTTTCACCAATGGAAAGCTAGAAGATCCCTGAGTAACATAGGCTATATTTTATCCCCGTATTCCCAAGGGAAAGGGAACTAGGCGGGTGTAACCCCGGGGCGCTACTAGTATATAGTATATTGGACGTGTTGAAGTTATACATATATGTAATCGCAAACGATATTAACGGTTTAACACACCAAGCATTAGCGCACTCTGAAATCTGCCGCCCCTAGGCCGCGGCCTATACGGCCTATTGACCAGTCCAGCGCCGATGATAGTACTTTACCTAGTGATATCCAATCGGCGAGCCAATGTGACAGAGAGACGGCGCGCTCGGGGTACGTAGGAAAGAACCTCGCCGTAACCAGCCCGTCTGAGGCTCTCTGGATGCCGTTCACGAGGTCCGCAGCCGTGCAGCCGGCTACTGCCCGCGATAGTATGTACCTACGAGAGTAATCTTTTTAATGTTGAACTGTGCAGATGACATTAAAAAATTAACATGACATTAATCTAGATTAAAATACAATCTTAAAAATAAATACTTTGAGTATTAAACCAACAGGAGACGTCACGCGCACTAGTTCCTTTGCAAAAAAATCTGCCAATTTCTGTGGGGGGGACGAGGAGACAAACACAAATAATGTTAAAACAAACGCATTTTTTGACAAAACAATTAAACGCTAGCTTGAACTAGATGCACACAAATACATTCAAAAATCCAAGCACTCCGTGAACTCAAAAAAACTAGTTGTATTTAACAGGTGTGCGCGTTGACTGACCCTTTTTTATGGCAGAGGGGAACGCCTGTTAGTGGCGTCTCCGGTTGGTTTAATACTCAAAGAATAAATACCATTTATGTTGTTTTATGTTTGTCCATCGCTTTTTTAAATTTATTTATTTTTAAGATTGTATTTTAATCTAGATTTGTAATGTTTAGAAATTTTGTTTTTAATTCATCCTATATCGTATCGTAATGTTCCTAAATTCGCATGTGTAATTTGTAATGGTTGATTTAAACATAAATCATATTTCATTTTATTTCAACATTCAAATGCAAGATAGTGTTATTTATAAACTATACAAATAAACTATAAACCAGCTCTATGAGTTGCTATTTTTATACGATTGTGAATCACTCGTTAACGACATTATAATTATATATGAATCACCTTGGTAATGGAGCGTTATTTGCCCTTTGTCGAGTTCCAACAGCGGAATTGATCTTTTCTATGTTTACTGGCACACCCAACGCGATCTGAAATCATAGTAGAAACAAATGATACTTATGTTTCATATACAATACGCGATGCGTCTACAATTTACAAGGATTACCAAATAGAGATATAGTAAAGTCTCAATGTTGACCTAATTAATTAAATGTATGTGTTAGGTTTAAATTTAAAATACGTTTAGCACATTGTAATTAGTATAGATAATGAAAAGATTGGCTTTTATCTTTGTGCTGTATTGCTATGGAAGAGTTTGGCATCCTGGCACAAGTATCTAAATACTTAATAGGATGCCTTTACAAATGTAGTGTTAAGCTTAGCTTACAGTTAATAAATATTTTTACATTTTCATTTTTCACTTTAAAATATGTTGAAACAATACAAGTGACAAAGTTTTTTAACACTAAACAAAATAAACAAGGTATACCGACACTAAAAGCCTCAAATTCAGTGTCAATCAAAAAGTAAGTATAGCATACGCAATGTAGTGTTACTATAGTATAGTACTCGAAATGAACTCACGAAAATATTGACGATAGCGGTAGCACCGCATGCCGAAGTCGCTATCTGCGTCACTTGTCGCTCGCACGCTTCTCGCTCGGACCACACCATACACCGGGGAGCTTCGACACAGCCCGCAGCCGCAGAACTCGTGGTCGTTTGGGAGCACCCCTCGCCCGTGATATCGCGCGCCTTACAAAAAAAGCGGTATTACAGAACTGCGTGTGTGTCATTCCTACTTACTAATTCAGAAGAAATATGTTCATATTTGTAGAAACGTATACACAATAATGAGGACGACGTAATAGGAGTAGTGGGTATTACTTGGAGGAGAAAAGCACACTACACACTTTCGCAAACTCTAGGGGAGGCCTATGCTGGAAAGCAAGATAATCTTTAAGAAAATAAAACTATTGTAGTAACTTAGAATGTGTATTTAACCAAAAGTAAGATTGTTAAATAAAAGCTATTATTATTATTATTACACACAATAATACACAGTTACTATGTGTGATTCTTAATTCTTATATTTTAAGTTTAACTTACCATACTAGATGCTTCAGAGCTTTCATTCTCACTTTTATTTTTCTCTACCATCAGTCTCTTAGCCATGTTCAGATGATACAGTGCTGATGATAGATTGGCCGAGTCATATGTTGGCCTTTCACCCTGGTTAATTTGGTGGGTGAATGGCCTCTCTACTTCCTCTTCATCATCTGCAATAGTTTTATGATTTCTGTAATTTTTGGTCAATTTGCTTGATGGCTTGAAAAATTATCACAGTGGGTCACTAGTGTAATTACTTTTTCACAATCTGCTATGGTTGCATGGGTTATTTATTATGGTCCAAACTTCCTTGTATGTGTTTCCAAAGTGAAGAAATAATAAAAGACTTTAAGCTGAGCTTTAGCTCAGCCGTGGGCTGTAATGGGTTGATGATAAATAATAAATAAATTGTGGGACACAATTCACACTCACCTATTTAGTCCCAAACTAGGCAGAGATTGTAATTTGGGAACTAAACAAGTGATAAACATACTTAAATAAATATTAAATGCCCAGACACAAAGAGAACAGCCATGTTCATGCACACAAATCTGGGCCCAGAGCGGGAATCGAGCCCGCAACCTCGGACAGAATGCATGGAGGATGATAATAATGATTGTACTATAATTTGGATAATCAGGAATATTCAATACTTTTAGTATCTATGTATAAGTGTAGTGTAATGATAAGAATCCCAAAATTTTAGCTAATTTAATGGACAGCTATGCCACAATATGGGTCCAAATAAATATCTAAAATATTGTATACATGTACTGGTGTGTTACAAGTCTGTTTAATAAAAAAATATATATTAATCAGGCAATCAGTATTGAAATAAAATTGTGGAAAAACTTTCAATAAAAACTTACAATTCAACATTTCTCTTGGTGATACCAGATCTCCACTGGAGACATGTAGACTTACTGGTGTGTTGTACGGCCAGTGGGACATTGTCCTTCGTACTAAGATTTGTTCTCCTCTAGCATTCACATGTGTTATGTAAGGGCCATAATATATGTGGTTAGTTTGAGCTTTAGGCTCTTCTGCTACGTCACCCTGGGCGTAAGAGATCCCACGGCTGGTTGATGGCACATCACGATAAAGTTCTGAGTCTGGTATAACCGGAACTACTGGAGGATTAACCACAGCTCCAGCTAAGTATTCCGGAGAAGTTCCTCTGATCACCGGCTCAATTTCTTCTGGCATGTTACTTGCAGCATCCAAATCGGCATTGGGAGTTGATTCATCACCCGTATCAACTTCACATGAAGGCCCAGGGTCGAAATCCATTTCTAAAAAGTCCATATCAGGACTTGATGCTCGGGAGTCACGGTCCCTTGCATTTGGAGCTGCCTGCTGTGGAACAGGGTAGTTTGGTGGTAAAGGCAGATGCTTGTCAAGAGGTAAGCCCATGTCAAGACTGAAAAACGAACTTGGCAAGTCTGCCAAATGTTCACCGCCCCTGTATGTATAAATACATCCATCTTCAGAACCTAGTGAATAATCATCATTGCCTGTGTCACTTGAACTGTCGTTGTCCAAGTTAGGTCTGTTCAGTTTCAAAGTGGAAGGCCGTTTTCTACTCTCCTTAAAGTTGCTCTCCAAAACTTCGCCTGACTTGCTAGTGCCACTTGTTGAAGGCAAACTGTTGATGGATCTGTCTAAGTAGACTTTGTGCCGCTGACAGATTGGTCCCTCGTTCGAATCCAAGCCATTATCATAAGCGCTGGATTCTGACTTACTGCTGCTTGGACTCTCGACTTGGTCAGTGCTGGAACTGCTCAATTTACATGACTGAGACTGACTACCACTATTCCTATAACATTCTGAAGTGTTTTCACTCAATCTATTCGACTGACCGGATTCGTTGCTCGATAAAGAGTTCATGTGTCTAGCCTGGGGCCTGTTTTGTAGTGCCAAACTGGAGTCCGTTTGGTTTGACATTGAGGTAAACACATTTTCACCGTCGTCATTATCGCAACGATTTTGAGACGTAGCTTTGTTGTTTTTGCTTTTTTCACTGTCGCGTTCGAGTCTCATAGGATTCTTCATGGAAGAAGAACCCTCGCAAGGATCCATGACTACAAAAACATCGAGAAAATCGTCGGCATTGTACACAAAAACTTTTAAGGTTACCAATTACAAATTGATAATAGAAACGATATGACCGTCACAATAAAATTGTTAAGTGTACTATACTTGACGCTTAACAATATTATTCATACGAAATATCCCATGAAAGGGTCTTCGGAAAACAAACCAATTCACAGCACAAACGAATTGACTGATTGACATGAATGAAATTAGTTTTTTTTACAATTTAACTAAGAGTCAGAAGAACAACGCTATACAAAATGTTATCCTTTGTCTCTTTCACTCGCAGATATTATACAAAAAAAACTAATATAATGACAGTCAACCATAAACAATAAAACACATTAATTTTTTCTCGCACTGCACTACATTACATATTGACATCAGAACCTTGGAGCCCCGGAGCTACAGAGCTGGCGAGTGGCCTAAATTATTGTAGTGAAAATGTAGTAGTCAAAAACACATCTCTTTGAATTTGTAGTTCTATAGTTCTGGAGTTATTCGACCTGAAAGCTAGAAATCATCAGGTCGGTGTGGCCCCGAGATCTCAGTAATTAGGGCAGTAACGGACGTTTGCTCTTAGACAAAGTTACTGTAATATTTAGGTAGTAGACAGAAAAACAAAGAATATAATTCGTAGTTCGATATTTTGGCAGTAATTCACGTTTGAAGTGCGTGACAATCAGGTCCCTGTAGCCCAGTGTTTTCTCTGAAACGAAGCATCCTAGCATAGTATGTTGTTTGAGTAAGTTTCTGTAGTTCTCGATTTAGGAATTCGTATGGAGCTAGTTTTTTATGTAGTTCTACGGTTTAATAGAATTTTGCACTCTTTCTAAAAACAATCAGAACGGTGTAGCCCAGTGTTTTCTCTGCAACGAAGCATCCTAGCATAGTATGTTGTTTGAGAAAATTTTTGTAGTTCTCGATTTAGGAATTCGTATGGAGCCCGTTTTTTATGTAGTTCTACAGTTTACGAATAATTCAGGTCGGAAGCTCCGAAATGACAGCTAACCTCACTCATTACATCTTTGGAATCAAACAAGCTAGCGAAACAGAAACTTACACAACGATTTATCATCCACCGAATAATAAGTGCGCAAAATTTCATAGAGATCCATGCAGTATCTGTAAAGGAATTTAATATAAAGACATTCGGTACCATTATCTGTATAATGGAAGAGGGTGACCATACAATTTATGTTAAAAAGGAAAAATATTCGAGCACTGAAATTTGATGGTGAAAGTAAGTATGATATGACATCAAATAGTAGGTATTTATTGAAATTTACACTCTGGTTGTTTATTCGTAAGTTTTAACATTATGTAAATAAATAACTAAAAATGGTTTTTATAGTTATTTATTGAATTCTAATACCCATGGTGGGTTTTTTAGATTGTGGTTTGGCTAATTGCTCGAACTAAACAAAGTCCATATATTATGGTATTTAAAGTAGTTACCTACTACCTACGGTTTCTTTTGTGCAAAGGAATAAAAAAGAGTTGACCATGTGAGTCTTAAAAAAAATTTAACCAAGGGAAATACTTATTACTTTTCTGGGAGTAACATTTTTCCACTGGAACGGGACTGACGCGAGTGAAATTATTAGGCGCCGCTAGTTTAATATAAACTTCAAGCAGGTTCTACTTATTTGAAAAATATGGGCCATTGATATATTAAGTGATGTTTTAGCAACTATTTAAATACCTCGTGATACGTTCGACCCCGAGCTCAGGTTTCGCGAGCACGCGCAGCACGTCGCTATCGCCGCCCACCGCCGACTGGGCTTCGTGCTGCGGAATGCGGCGCCTCTATCTGCCGCGGCCACTGAGGCGCTCTACGGCGGGTTAGTTAGGAGTGTGCTAGAGACTAACGCAGTGGTCTGGAGCCCACATGAGGATAAATATATCCTCATGCTGGAGCAGATTCAGAAAAGGTTCCTAAGAGCCCTGTATAAAAAACGGCTTTTCTATTATCCGTACCTATATCCCACTCTCTACATCCAGGGTTGCTTAGGGTACCAATCGTTAGAAATTAGGAGATCGTTAGCACTAGGGAAATTCGCAATTGGTCTCCTAAGACATAAAATTGACTGTTCGCAATTAGTGGAACAATTCACTATGTTGTCTGTACCCAATGTGCACAGTTTAAGGTACCTCCGGATCCGCGGGCGAGCCCTGCTGGCCCAGCCGGAGTGCCACACGGTAAGCCGTACGCAAGCCCCCGCGGGCCGCGCCAGAACCCTCCTCAACTCCGTGCTCGCCGCAGCGCCACAGTGTGATCTGTTTGTGTCTGGGATAGCATGCTTGATGACGGAATGCAAGAGAATGCTAGAGATGAATGCTAGAGGAAGTACTGTTCCTATGTAATTGACATTGTTATTTAATTAAAAGTATTTTTAAGTTGACATATTAATTTACATTATGTAATTTGTTTTTTGACATGCAATTTGTAAGTATTTAAATTTAATCATTGTAACGCCTTGGTTTTTTTAAGAAAACTGTTATGTTACTATTGAATAATGAATAAATAAATTGAAAATAAATTGAAATTGAACGAGGTAATGTTTAAGCTAACCCATACCCAAAATCACGTGTATTTTTTAGAGTCTCTAAAAAACTGGAGAGCCAAGCTCGGGTGTTGTATACCTGCTTCGTAATAATAATACTTATATAATTATTGACTGCTACACACGACACTTATTTTTATAACTAGCGGATGCCCAGTGGCGTTGCCCGTGCGGATTCCGTTTGTTCCCGTTCCCGTGGGAATTTCCGAAAATCCCTTCATAGTGGTGGCCTACAACATATTTAAGACACCTACATACCAAATTTCATATAGCGGGTCCCAGCGGCGTTTTCCCGCGTGGATTCAGTTTATTGCCGTTCCCGTGGGAAATTCCAAAAATCCCTTTATACCGGTTTCCTACGACACCTTCATACTATTTTTCCAGTTTCTAGGGGTTATCGTTTCGGAGTAGTACGTATTTCTCTTTTTAACCAGTTTTTATATTTTCCCGTGGGAATGAGATATTTTTCTGGAATAAAAAGTACCCTAGATGTTGACCTGGGTACTCAGTTATCTCTATACCAAATTTCATTAAAATCCGTCCAGTAGTTTTTGAGTGATGCGTGCACAACCAGACAGACAGACAGACAAAAATTTCAAAAATTGGTGTTTCGGCATCTATATCGATAACTATATACACTACCGTTAAAATTTAAAAAAAATATTTAATGTACAGACACGGCCCCGTTAGAGTTTTATTATATGTATAAATCTAGAAAATCAGATGAACAACTCTTTTTTATTCCTTTGCACAAAAGAAACTGTGGGTAGTAGGTAACTACTTTATACCATATTAAATGGACTTTGTTTAGTTCGAGCAATTAGCCAAACCACAATCTAGAAAAAACCACCATGGGTATTATAATTAAATAAAAAACCATGTTAACTATTTTTAGTTATTTATTTACTTAATGTTAAAACTTACGAATAAACAACCGGAGTGCAAATTTCAATAAATACCTACTATTTGATGTCATATCATACTACTTTCACCATCAAATTTCAGTGCTCGAATATTTTTTTTTTTAACATAAATTGTATGGTCACCCTCTTCCATTATACAGATAATGGTACCGAATGTCTTTATATTAAATTCCTTTACAGATACTGCATGGATCTCTATGAAATTTTGCACACTTATTATTCGATGGATAATAAATCTTTGTGTAAGTTTCTGTTTCGCTAGCTTGTTTGGTTCCAAAGATGTAATGAGTGAGGTTAGCTGTCATTTCGGAGCTTCCGACCTGAATTATTCGTAAACTGTAGAACTACATAAAAAACGGGCTCCATACGAATTCCTAAATCGAGAACTACAAAAATTTTCTCAAACAACATACTATGCTAGGATGCTTCGTTGCAGAGAAAACACTGGGCTACACCGTTCTGATTGTTTTTAGAAAGAGTGCAAAATTCTATTAAACCGTAGAACTACATAAAAAACTAGCTCCATACGAATTCCTAAATCGAGAACTACAGAAACTTACTCAAACAACATACTATGCTAGGATGCTTCGTTTCAGAGAAAACACTGGGCTACAGGGACCTGATTGTCACGCACTTCAAACGTGAATTACTGCCAAAATATCGAACTACGAATTATATTCTTTGTTTTTCTGTCTACTACCTAAATATTACAGTAACTTTGTCTAAGAGCAAACGTCCGTTACTGCCCTAATTACTGAGATCTCGGGGCCACACCGACCTGATGATTTCTAGCTTTCAGGTCGAATAACTCCAGAACTATAGAACTACAAATTCAAAGAGATGTGTTTTTGACTACTACATTTTCACTACAATAATTTAGGCCACTCGCCAGCTCTGTAGCTCCGGGGCTCCAAGGTTCTGATGTCAATCATTACATACTACATTTTATATATTATATTAAATTTCCATAAATATACAATAAAAGGCAAGGACGGGACATGATGTGGTGTCGTGAATATGTACACCCTCAGCCCCTTTTCACACGTACCGGTTTCCGCCGCCGGTCCGGCGGCAAAATGTATGGCCGATCACCCTGTTGCCCGCCGGTACGTATGAAAGCGAACGTATGTACATACATGGCCATATACTTCGCCGCCCGCCGGACCGGCGGAAACCGGAACGTGTGAAAAGGGGCTCACGCATCTATATCTTATTTATTAATGGCCACCTATCTGTATTTGCAAGTTCCTCAACTAAAAAGTTTTAAATGCGTCGCCCGCACGACTTATTCTTGTTCCTATCCACGTCCCTGATGTGTGCGGATGGTCTTTAAAAATAAACAATAGTCTATGTTTTCCTGTCAATTTTCACAAAATGACAAACTGATTTGACCAGCTGTGGATTTTCTAAAAACTGCGTATAATTTAGCTGTAATTATAACAAAAGCCATTGTTGACTGTTATCCAGTTTCACATTTCTTATAATATCGATAGACAGTGTTGAAAATGGCGTACGCCTATTTGTTCAAATATATCATCATTGGCGACACAGGTATTGATTTTATTTCCTGATAGTTTTATCTTTGCTATTTGTAGGTTTATTTAAATGTGTTTCTTATCAGAGCGGAGAAGACACATTTGTTACTTGTGGGGAACATGATATATATTGTTATTTTATGTTATTAAAAAGAAGTGTGTCTAGAACAGTGTCTCCTGGGAACACCATTATCTCTCCCTTGTTTTCCGCCTACGCATTTTGCAGGTGTATGTCAAAATTTATTCAAATGCGCATATCTCCCATATCGCGTTAGTTGCTGTACATTTTGCGCCCATTGTCTGTAAATATGTTGTTACTAATCAATATACCTTTGGTTGTTGTCATGTCAAGGTTTTTCTTTGTTTGTGTTTTTCATAATGAACTGACGATATGACGAAAGTGCTTTTTTTATTCTAATGAAAATACTCAGCTACTTACATATTACCCAATGAAAACAAACCAATTAAATTTATTCAAAATGAAATGTTCTATTTTCGAAGGTGTTGGCAAGTCGTGCCTTCTCCTACAATTCACGGACAAAAGGTTCCAGCCTGTCCATGACCTCACAATTGGAGTGGAGTTTGGTGCTCGCATGATCACCATTGACGGCAAGCAAATCAAACTCCAGATATGGGATACAGCTGGCCAGGAAGCATTCAGGTATATTTCTAATCCAGTAGATTTAAACAACAAAGTTTCTTGAAATATGTCAAGTAAGTAGTTTATGAGACAAAAAGACTTATATTAGTTCAGATGGTAGTCTCCCTGACTTTTGAGTCGGAGGTTGCAGATTCAATCCTCACCCGGAAATATATCTGTTGAGTTCTAGGTGTTAATTTTAGTATGTTTATCACTTGTTTATACCCCTAGTACAGGCTGTGCATAGTTTCAGAATAAATAACCATGTGTGATGAATACCCCACAATTTATTATTTTTATAGAACTTTTAAAGAAATCTGAGTAATAGTCATATTTTTTTTTTATATAATATGGCTTATATTTATTTTTATGAGTATGTACTATACAAATTGTAGGCACACTAAAATGGGCTTTTATTTATTTCATCCTACAAGTTTAGTCATCAACATCAGGGGGCCAATTCCACTAAATGTCAGCCATTGTCATCGAACTATCATTCCATTATGCTGCAACTGGCAACTATGACATCTAATTTGTATTCCACTAAAATCATAGTGGCATAACAATGGAATGACTATGGACTACGTTAGGTGTTGCCTACCATATATAACTATTACTACCATGCGTGTCATTAGTTTTATTTCGGGTTTTCGGCACTAAAATCTTTAGATGATTGATTTTATTTATGGTACATGTGACATTTCGATAAGTTTTGAAGACACTTGTGTATTTTTGTGCATAGACTCTGAAGCAGAGCTAAAATCTGAATTTCGTGTCGTGTTTAGGGCTGATGGCTAAATTGCCAATGCCTTAAAATAAGGGGAAAAAAGCAATCACTGGACAGCGCCATTCCATGGTAGGAATAGTAGAATACCAAAAGTGGTCAACAATGATAGTTGAATGATTGTGAAAACTGACAGTTAACAGAATACGAAAAGTGTCAAAATTTGACATAATATCACCATTGAGTGACCACAGTCATACAACTATCACCGCTGTCATTTAGTAGAATTGGCCCCCAGGGGGCCAATTCCACTAAATGTCAGCCATTGTCATCGAACTATCATTCCATTATGCTGCAACTGGCAACTATGACATCTAATTTGTATTCCACTAAAATCATAGTGGCATAACAATGGAATGACTATGGACTACGTTAGGTGTTGCCTACCATATATAACTATTACTACCATGCGTGTCATTAGTTTTATTTCAGGTTTTCGGCACTAAAATCTTTAGATGATTGATTTTATTTATGGTACATGTGACATTTCGATAAGTTTTGAAGAAACTTGTGTATTTTTGTGCATAGACTCTGAAGCAGAGCTAAAATCTGAATTTCGTGTCGTGTTTAGGGCTGATGGCTAAATTGCCAATGCCTTAAAATAAGGGGAAAAAAGCAATCACTGGACAGCGCCATTCCATGGTAGGAATAGTAGAATACCAAAAGTGGTCAACAATGATAGTTGAATGATTGTGAAAACTGACAGATAACAGAATACGAAAAGTGTCAAAATTTGACATAATATCACCATTGAGTGACCACAGTCATACAACTATCACCGCTGTCATTTAGTAGAATTGGCCCCCAGGTCATTAATGTCAGACTTTTTGAAATAAATAAAATAAAGTTTTTTCAATAAAATAAATTATAGTTATCCAAGGATTATACTGGTGAAATGCATCTACATTTATATTTCCTGAAACAACCGCTATGTACCCCCTAGGGGATAAAAATCGTGAGTTTTTTATTAAACTTTTTTGCACATAAAAAGTTATAGAAAATGCTTCAATATTATTTATTAAAAAATGGTCGGAAAATGTAACATATTGAACAGAATAACAAAGATAAGGTTTTGTTGACCTGAGTTGCTTTTTTAAAATAAGAATCCCTGTTGTTGTTTTGACTGAGTTGAGACAGACACAGTTATCTTTGAAGGGGGGATGACTTTTTTATGAGTCATTTTATTCACAATCATAGGCAAGTTACAGTTCGGCTTATTTCAAATTATGACTTATCTCTTCCTGTTGTAAATTTAATTTTTACTAATCTTTTATGGAAATACTAACTTTCATAACACCTAGATTTCCATCATACTCAAATGTATCATCTGTGAATGATGACAATGAACTAATAGACAATGAACAAAAAAACAAATGTTCATTTCTATTATGATTTGATAGTAAAAGACGTAACCACATCTTCTCTTCATAGTATAAAACGAAAGCAAAAAAAAAGATTGTGATGCAGTTTCACTACTAGAAAAAGCAATAAACGTTTTTGTATCTCATGTAAGCGAGGGTGGATCACCGCGGTTCGCTAGTGATTCATTAAAACATTGTTGCTGTTTCCATGATTAAATGAATCATCTCTCAGATCAATCACTCGGTCGTACTACCGCGGCGCGGCGGGCGCTCTGCTCGTGTACGACATCACGCGGAGGGACACCTTCAACCACCTCACCACCTGGCTGGAGGACGCGCGTCAGCACTCCAACTCCAATATGGTCATAATGCTTATTGGTAATAAGAGGTGAGATACTTTGATTCAATCAGCTGTTGGATGTGGGTACAGGATTTCGGAGCACTATAACACTGTTATTGTGTGATTATTGTATGAGCTCTACACTGTCCTGTCACAATAGCTCGACTGTAGGATCTTAAACACATAATTATTATCAGCCATAACTAAAATTTGTGTTAATGGTAAATATCTGTCATTGACTAGTTTTGAGTTGCAAACAATGTTGGGGTCCTGTTTTACCCTTTGGGTGCGGTTCCCTTATATAATTTAAATTTCCAGTGATTTGGAATCTCGGCGTGAGGTGAACAAGGAGGAAGGGGAGGCTTTCGCGCGCGAACACGGCTTAGTGTTCATGGAGACGTCCGCAAAAACAGCCGCCAACGTCGAAGAGGCTTTCATCAATACTGCCAAAGAAATCTACGAGAAAATACAGGAGGGCGTCTTTGACATCAACAATGAGGTACTGAATAAATTTTGCTTTAGATTGTTTTTTTTTTTTGTAGCAGTCAATAAATGAATCTTCTATTTTATGTGGAGAGTTGCAACTCAGATATCTTATTAAGTATTTTACAAAGAAAAAATTGGTTGTCTGTAAAGTCGGTTTACGGTCGATAATTTTACGTGATAACGTCATAAAGAAAACATTAATTAAAAATTGCATACTAGAGTGGAAGAGAGATTGATGCGTCACACACAAGCCGAACCGCTTAGGCCGATCGTGCCCTCTATCGCTTGTTTCGCGCCCACGCACCCAAAAACTACTGCTCTCGTTGCACAAAAAACTATTGTTTTTAAAATTATATGAATCCGTCTGTTCCGCGCGGTTTCACCCGCGTAATTCCAGTTCCCGTGTGAATAGGGGGATAAAATATAGCCTATGTTACTCCCTGATAATGTAGCTTTCCATTGGTTAAAGAATTTTTTAAATTGTTTGTGGTTTAGGCGTAAAAGCGTGCCTAACAAACAAATTCGCAAAGATTTTAAAAATCGTGATATCTTTACAATAATCTCACCAATCTCAACAATCTCACCTTTTTATCTCCGAGAGGGTAGGCCCTAAACGTGATAGGTGGTGAGCCCATCGCCGGACCGGTCTGTTACACATGTCTCAGAATGAATTCTGGGACCTGCTATCTTTTGAATGGAATAATACTCCTCAGGCAAACGGCATCAAGATCGGTCCCCAGCACTCGACGTCAGGAGGCGCGAGCGGTGCGGGGGGAGCGGGCGCGGGCGGAGCGGCGGGCGGCGGCTGCTGTTAGGTGCTGCACTGCACACGCTGAGGCAGCGGGCTGCCCACCTCATCTTGGGCTTAGGAGGTATGTACACCACACTGCATCCACGTGAGAACTTCTTAATCTAGGTACACATTTAATGAAAATTTTACCAGGCCGTGTCTGTACATGAAATATAATTTTTGAATTTTTGCGGTATTGCAGATAGTTAAAAACACAAATTTTTTGTCTGTCTAGTTGTGCACACATCACTAAAAACTACTGGACGGGTTTTGATGAAATTTTGAGTGGAGATAACTGAGTAACTGGGTCAACATCTAGAGTAGTTTTTACAGAGGGAAAAGTCTCAGCAAATAAAAAAAATAGGATATAAAGAGAAATGCCCATGTTACAAAAGTAAACTTTCCATTCATAAAAGAATTTTTTTAATCGGTCCAGTGGTTTTTGAGTTTATTCGTTGCAAACATACAAAAATACAAATCTTTCCAATGTATTAGATGTAGGCCCTCCCTTCACTTCAGTTTAAAGGCAATGCTCACAAAGTATGGAAAATTAACCTAGGCCCGGCGGAAATGAAAAGTGTCTCAGATTATTAATGAAAATGAATAATTAAATACATAGTTGGAATCGTCGAAATATTTTTGAAAAGTAAGAAATTGCTATTGCTACATGTAACAGACAAAGAAAACTTAGATCTGAGTTCACTAACACTAAACAACTGTTAAACCAATCAGGTGCCCGAAACCATATTGCTGATAACCTTATGTGAATTCGTAACATAAGAGTGTCGGCACGATGACCCATTTACCTGTCCCGTTCACTCTTGTGCAAAGTCGAAAGAGACAGAAACTCGGTCCTACAAAAACTGGCATGGCGTAAGTGAAGTCATACATAAAGATTAGGCATTTAATTCTTCGCTGAGATTTTACTATAGAGCCGCTGAACACGGGCTCAGTTGGTAGTGACTCTGCCTTCTGTGTCGCGGGTTCGATCCCCGCTCGGGGCGAACATTTGTGTGCATGAACATGTCTGTTGCCTTCGTGTCTGGTCGTTTAATATTTATTTAAGTATGTCTATCAGTTGTTTAGTACCCATAGTACAGGCCTTGCCTAGTTTGGGACTAAGTAACCGTGTGTAAATTGTGTCCCACAATTAATTAATAATATTTATTTATAACTTCTGTTACATAAGGATTAGGCAGGTTTTAATTATTTTGAGTTAAAATAATAATGTTTTTTTGTATTCCAGAGTGCAGCTGTGTGCAACGAAAATTGGTACGAAACTTACTGCATGCCGGATTATTAGTTTTATTTTGTATCCTACAAAATAGCTTGCGTCTGAACTCACTATAATATTCTAGTGCCGCTCAGGCATAATGTCTATACTTCATAGAACTATTCGATACTATTTCATAGCTATAAAAGTAGAAGTTGCATTGCATCTTTGTTGGGAGAAAGATTGACAAAAAATTCAGAGGTGCAAACTTCTGTAGTTTTCAGGAATAGCACATAATATACAGTCGACGTAGGAAAATTAGATAACATGAAATTGCATAATTTGAGATACTCGACCGGTAATCAAATTTAAGTACCTACCTACTTCACTAAATATACACGTCACTTTTCGTATATTTTTTTTAAACTTATAATGATAATTTGAAGTCAGGAACATTTGAGTATATCAAGATGACGTCACGGAAGGACCTGTATGAATAGGTCACAACGTCACAAACGAATATCGCTGTTATTTTACGGTCAGTTGTAAGGGTACTCGCTTTTTTCCTATGCCGACTGTACATAGGTTCTTACTTTCGGCCGAAAGAGCCGTTAGTAAATTCGGAATTATTACAAGTTAACCACTTTCATTTTATTCAATATTTTTATCCTTCTTTGTTTTGTGATGGCAGTAAAGTTGTAATATTAACTAATCTCATCTCACCTATCATAGATACGGTCGTTTATTAGAAATAGACATCGCCTTCGCTGTTGCTAAATAATCTTCATTTATATTATGCCACGGACGATTGAAAGCATTGGACCAGAGATGTGAAAAATCATTAGATATGTTAGCTCCTTCATAAAAATGAAGCTTTTATGTAATTTTGTGTGTATGTAAATTTGTGTAAAATTTTGTTCGCAAATCATTCATAGTGTAAAGGTGTCACAATATTTCTAATCTGGCATTTATTCATATAACATATATTACATAGATATCTAACCTATATTATCCATCATTTAGGTCATAATGTTTTAGTTTGAGTGATAAAATGATCGATCCAGAAGTGTAATGCGGAATTTATATCATCTGTAAAAAATAATTGAGTGTACAGTTGGTGAAGAGGAACTACTCTTTTATACTACCCGTCAAGTGATATAATACTATACAATCATATTCTTTGTTTATATATTATTAAATTATGTATTACACAAACAAGTATAATTTTAAATGTTACTATTTTTTAACATTTCAAAACAAATTCTATTCTATGTTGTTGTTTTTTTTCCAATTTATAATAAGGTCTCTTGAATACAATATGAAAAATTTAATCCTGTGTTATATTTTATAATTTTTGATGACTTTGATATCAAAATGTGATTTATATTTCAGCATCTTGCTTGGCCTTTTGTACCCTGCATTAAATAAGTAAGACCAAAATTGTATTTGCATAAACATAATTGATACAAACTTTAAAATTATTAAAAAGAATGTATATGGTGGCGGCCTAGTAACATAAGGTGTGCACAAGAAGACAATTTCAAATCAGACGAAGTTCCATTTTGATTTTTTCAATACGGAACCATGAAAAGGATTGCTTGCAAGGTAATGAAAGATGTGATTACAAAATAGGTTTATTTTTAAGTTTAGCACATTGTAATAGTATAATAATGAAATTATTTTGTAAGGTTACAATATGCAAAAACATTTGTAAGATGTAATTCATGGTGAGTAAATGTTGAAAAATGAATTTTGGATTTTCATTGGTAGTTGAAGTTATATTAATTTGTACAAATGTCTAGAAACAAACCAACGACACTCGTCATTTTACTGAAATACATTTATAACATAATTCAACACAAAAATTCAATTACATTTGTTATAGCGTGCATCATAACTAGGTCCCCATTTGGTAGCTAATTACATACCTACGTAAAAGAGGTAAGGTACATCATTAATTTAATGACATACCTCTGGTGGAGACACTTTTTTATTGTTCGTCTATGGCTGCTTCTTTCATCTGACTATGACTGAATTCATTCAATACTGAAAAGACGCAATTTACTGTCTCCGGCGTCTTCATTCTGAGTACTCCACTGTTTTTCACTTCTGATTTAGGCAATACCACTTCACACAGTCTGCAAAGCGTTGTATCCAAGTTGATCATGAAATATATTTGATTTTGCAGCATCTGGTATGCCAGACTCACTTGATCCAGATGTTTTGACACTTCTGCTTTTACTCTGGGAACAAATGTTCAACATGTCGGAATGGGTAAACAACTGGCCTATCTATTTACCTAGTTAAGGTTCATGAAATACAGCCCACTGATAGACAGTGGAGGCTTAGTATTAGGATTCACTTTGGTTATGGAACCCTAAAAATATGCTCTTTTTATGTTCTATAATTTCAACAGTTACTCAAATAACAAGTACTTGTTTGCGTTGCGCTCAGCGACTTTATCAATTTTCCCTTATAGAATTATTTTATAATACTGTCTTAGTAGACACCCAGACCTATGTGACATATTATTATGTCCTAAAGATTACTAGATAGATCAGTCAGGACATTTATCTTTTCACGTTAAATATCTGAGTCAGCATTACATAACATATTTGTATAAAATAGCAGCTTTAAAAATAAACAACGAACCATTTATACATAATCATTTTAATCCATAATGATAAAGATAAAGAATACTAATTAGACATCATCAATTAAAAGTAAGCTTACCCATTCCATATAATCTTCACATCTCCAACTTTGAAGGCAAATGTCAGTTTGTTCTTATGGTGTGGGTCTGGTATCTCATAAATCAAAACAAATGATTCTTTTTCGGATGATGTATCACTGTCTAGGAAACCAAGGCCAATTTGCAACATTTGATGCTGAAAATATAGATTATCTAGTTTATTATTTTAGACTAGCGGTCTGCGCGGTTTCAAGCGCGTAGTTCCCGTTTCCGTGTGAATAAAGGAATTAAATATAGCCTATGTTACCCAGAGATCTTCTAGCTTTTCATTGGTGAAAGAATTTTTAAAAACGGTCCAGCAGTTTTTGAGTTTATTTGTAACAAACATACAAAAATATATACATATATTTTTTTATAATATTAGTATAGATAGACCTTAATTTGAGCTTCAGTGACAAACACAAGAAACAAACAGTATAAAAACAATGTTACCAATTAAAAATTTCTTGTATGAATTATCAATTTTACAGTGTAATTTTAAACAACATTCCTTTTTTACTATGAACATTATGAATGTAAGCAAGAGCTTTTAAGTCATAAAGACAAACATACTGTACTGTATCTTATCTGTATTGAACTTGGCAAAACATTCACACCTGTTTAACCCATACCCCATTAGAATATTTTTAATGAATTTGGAAAATTATTTATTGTAACAATAAATAATAATGGATCTACTACAAGAAAATTTTACAACTTACCTGTGTGAAACAAAACTGTATTATATTACAGTCAAACACAGTTTTCAGAGCAGTTTTAACTGCGGTCCCAATTTTTTGTTCCCCTCTCTCCAACATGTAGGGAAGATGGATGGTATTATTGAGTTTAGTATACACCCCCCATGATAAGAGGATGGCAGTGTACACTACTTTGTCTTTAGAATTGTTTTCTTGAGATGAAGAAATTGTTATCTGCATAAAATGTAAAAGAAAAAGATAGTGATTATGAGGTGAAGGATTATGACGCTTGCCAACGAGCATTAATGTTAAGGCTATGTCAATCCCAGTCAATCTGTAAAATCATTCCCTTCGTTAGTTCTATGCATTTTTCATGTCCAGTACGGACCTGTCTAAAATCAGCCAGAGCGACCTGGCAAAACGGACACACAAAAAATAAATAAACACTAAATACAACAATACCTGATGGATGCCCTATGAAAGGCTGACTTTTGTACTACTGTAGACAACATTGAAGGGCACCTGATGGTAAAGAATTAAGTACAAAACTTACCATCAATCCATTTGAGTCATCTTCTGAGTATTTTAAGTTTGGTTGTTCCTCAAATATCACTGTGTATTTATTGGTTGAACTAGTTATATCTCCACCTATGATTGCTTGACGAACTTTTGAACTATACTGCTTGAGTTTGACCCTGTCATACTGCAGGTTATACAGAGGTGAAACTCTACTTAGCCTCCACTGGCCTTCATTGTATATCACTGTAATCAAAGCAAAATCAAGAGTATGTAGTTTTTGTTCTCTCATTATACAACCTGTGACAACCCTATGGGAAGGTACCTCGTCTCTCATGAATGAGACCCGGATTTTACAACAGATTTCAGCGATTTTTTAAACCGTATGACAGGTACCCATGCTCTAAATTAATTGTCCAATGGCATGGTGTGGATACAGTAGTTACGTAGTCACAAGTTTCTTGGTACTTAGTCGTTGGAAGCAGACACACATAGCAAATGGATTGGGAACAGCAGATAATACTAATAAAAGACCGCCTCACGCGACAAACTATTTGTTTAGATAAACAAGTAATGCTTTTGTCTCCTTACCAGCAAGTGGGTCGTTATACACAATATTGTTTGAAACATTTTCCCTTTGCCATGAAGGCTCCGGACGACCAGAAGTCATATTGGAGTTGTAAGCTAGTTAATTTCTATGTGAAATCGTATTTTTGACATAAAGTTTTATTTTCAAACTCAAAATCAAAAAAACAATGACGGTTAATTAATGTTGCTACGTTAAAAATATAGTGAGTAAAAAAAAAGTTCATTCAATACATACACTCTCGCGTCACTGTATACTTGAACATCCACGGTTCACCACAAGTAGTGGCACAGGTTAGTGGTGATCACACTAGGTCGAGCTGTAATGGTGGTGTTTCGCATGGTAAGAGTTTCAAGATGAGTGATTTATGACAAAATACTGGTTGGCGCTCCCGAAGACGGAAGAAGCAAGGCGAGTGCAATATTCAATATTTACTTAGAAGCATTCTTTTAAAACCCGTCTTGGACTCTCCATAAAAAGAATCGGTTGTCTGTAAAGTCGGTTTACTGACGATAGTTGAACGTGACAACGTCATAAGAAAATACTGATGGAATAGATTGTGCCTCTTTGTCGCTCGTTGCGCACTCTCGCTTGCACTGGAACGACGCATACGTCACACTTTTTCGGGAATGCCGCCGGCTCCATCAATTTATATTTGATGGTCAAACGAACTTACCTTAAGTGAAGTTCGACCCATAATTATATGAGGCCTTCGTGTCCGAACCGAGTCCTAAATTTACTTATAGATATATGTGTCTCTAGTGATCGTCATTCACACGGATTTCAAAGCTTAGTAAATAAAAAAAAAAAAAAAAAAAATAATCTCACGCCTTTCATCCCCGAGGGGGTAGGCAGAGGTATTCCATTACTGGATATACCCACATTTCACGAGATACATTGGACCCCTAAACGTGATAGGTGGTGAGCCCATCGCCGGACCGGGTCTATTTACACATGCCTCAGAATTAATTCTGAGATCTGCGGGTTTCCTCACGATGTTTTCCTTCACCGTCGAGCTAGTGATAAATATGTACGTAAGTTTTTGAAAAACTCATTGGTACATGCCAGGATTCGAACCCGAGCCTCACTGATTTTCGACCGGCTCTTTAACCGTCCGGGCTATCACTGCTCTTTTAAAGCTTAGTATTATTTTAAAAAATAAAAGCATTTTCAGTCTGGCAACACATTTGTCACCCGTTTCCTTCAAAGTCCGCCATATGTCATTTAAGTTCAAAGTTTAATAGTTTATGGGTAGATCCAAACTTTGGATCCAGGGTTGGGAGGGCTGGAATCGGTTCGGACACGAAGGCCTCATATAATTATGGGTCGAACTTCACTTAAGGTAAGTTCGTTTGACCATCAATTATATTTCTGCCTTCGTGTCCGAACCGAGTTCTAAATTTACTTATAGATAGATGTTCAAAGCTGTTTTATTTATAAAACAATAAAAAGTATAATATTACTAAATTATACTTCCCTGTCTAAGTAAATATATTTTTTATTTCCATATAGTATGAAGGTACTTGCTAGGTTTTGGATAGATAACAGGTATCTTAAAGAATAATAAATAATCAGTAACTCTTACACTGTATGTACTACAATAATAATAAAATAAACACATTAAAAGTACCCTGCGCAGTCGGGTAAATAGGTGTAAGATAACTATGAAAAGGTGTAAACAACCTAGAGATATATCTACAACCAAATGAAACCTTACGAATTAAGCAAATCATCTTTCTTTTAGCTATTGGGTCTATTATAGAGCCTTTTTCTTATAAGCCTACATTTTGGGTAGCAAGTGTTGCAGCCTACATAAATACGTATAAATCCCTCAATCAGCTAGTATTGTTTTGAGCTATCTAACTACTCTAAGTTTGTGTTGAATATTTTCTGAATAAAGTTTTATGAAGCTTTGGAACAAAGAAGTATTACTGGAACGTAAATTTTTAGTCAATTTTAAATAACTAATCGAGCAAGGTGCAGGCTGGACAGTGGACATATTTCAGGATTGAACTTGAATTAGACAGGCAGAATCCCAATTATTCTGAAAACTTTTTTATGGAGGAGTTTTTATTATTTCTGGATTTTATTAAAATTGTGCAAACATTACTTTGAAAACTATTTCAAACTTCAAATCAGAGATTTGATGAAAATTGTGCTCTTTTCTATCGTGCACACTATAGTGCTAAATATATTTTGTGTGTTAATATCAATATTATTTATGTTATCAATATAGAAGACAGAGTAGGAGTGCACCCAATGTCCAGTAGCTAACACTGTAGGTAAAGAACTGTATATTTATTATGGTTATAATAATATACTTACTTATTCTTTATGAAACATTCTCTTCAGATGGTCCGAACACAAAAAAATGATCCCTATAGTATGGCATTTAGACAGATTAGGTCATAATTGTCATCAATTGTAAAATTTTCACATTCATCGTAATAGTGACTTAACTTGTTAATTTATAAAACGAAGGGCCGATCTGCCTGAGTTTGGTGTGGCACAAATTGTTAACTGAATTTAGAAATGGCGAAAAATTTCATACTGATATCCTAGACAGAAGTTTCAACATGCAGGTATACCCAAAGAGAATATAGCCACTAACGTTTTAGGTATACCTAGGCAAAGATATCACAATACTGTAGGTACAAATAATATATGTTTTTTAATATATTTTTGAAAAAAATTATTTCCAGTATATACATTACAGGATCAAATTGCTTTCATAAATGTCAATACTCTGAAACACAGAACACTTTTACAATACCTGGATGTACATACATGCCTGCCTGGCGTCTCCCTGCCACCAGAGTAAGCTGCTTGTATAGGTAGAGAGTGTAGGTTCCTGAAAGGGTAAACCAATAGTTTAGTGGGGCCAAAACATTGGAAATCGAGGAAATTTTGGTACATCAAAATTCTTCTTGGACTATCAACTTAGATCAAAACAATTTTATCTAACACTATCAATACCCAATATTTTTTCTATTCTTAGAATGAGTCTTACAACTGTGCGAATACTACTGCAAATCCATTAATAAACCAATAAAAATACCTGTAACAGGTTTAATCTAGGTTCTTGCAAATAAATAAATTGTTGATTGTTCCAAAGTATTTATACTCAGCTAAAATCCTTTTTTGCATTAACATAAAGCTTTCTAGATTCCTTGTAATTTTCTTTAGAGGTAATATATGATGCAAGCATATTTGAAAATATACTCATTTTTAAATTCTAACTATTGCATGTAAACAGTAGTTTTTATTTGTAGATATATGTATATATTCATATTCATATCTTTTAATTTTATTCGCAACTGAGAAATGAGGAACAAGATTTCTTCTCTAGAGATATTCCTACTATAAGTACGTCATAAGCAGGAATGTATACAAATATACCTACTGCATCCATGGTCGTACGTAAGCGTAAGTGAGAAAATTGAGTAATACCCATATTATTTGTCTAATTCAGCAGTTGTATTATTTATTCGAAAAAGTATTTCAGAATGATGATAGTCTTTGCTCTTCTGAAAAAGAACTCAAAAAACGCTATCGCCATTACTTCCAGGTAATTATGTTAGTTTCTTCTATATTCTACTCTCCTTTAACATTTTGTTAATTACGAGACTGTATTGATCTTATTCGATTATATTCTCACCTTACCGTTATCATTATCACCATTATTTAAATAATGCAAGATATTTCGATCGCCCAATATTTCTGATGTCCCAACAGCCAGTCGTACTAAATGGCTGGGTATGCTGTTGTAAGGGTAGCAAAAATTTGAACAATCACTCTTGTCTTACAATGTCGTAATAGTTGTTTGAACAAAATTAATTTATATTTTAATATACCTAATAATTTTCTTGAGTCAAACATTCTTATAGAAAATCCATCAGAATTTTAAGGATCCTAAAAATTTGCAAATCTTGCTTGTGTTATTAACTTGATTACCAGATATGGTACTGTGTTCAGGCCCAATGGGTGAACATTAATTTATATAATACAAACCATCCCAAAAAACAAATCTAAGATTTTATTGTATGTCATCTTCATGAATAAGTAGTTACCTACTAAGAAATATGTAACTTTTAAATAAATGCTGGACACCACTGGATTCATTAAACTAATGATAGATCTTACATCTTCCAACTTGAAATGGTTTTGTATGTATTTATTTAATTATTTAGTTTTTTGAGGTTAATTATGACTTTGAAAAAGTTATTTGATTTTACTATGTACTAGAAATACCTTAGAAATAAATTGATTAGAATGTGGGCCACAACGTGAGATTCCTTCACATTCTAAGAGTCTCAAGATCTCTGTAGGTATGGTATGCATCTGGTTATTGTATGAATTACCTGATTGATTATATACCTATATTTAGTCATTGTTTCGGAGGCTTTCCTAAAGGAATGCTGTATCCCGAAATGTAAGACAGATTCACTTTATCCTGAGTGTTTTCCTCCAGTTATAATGAATAGTTAAAGTCCTCCATAGTGATAAATTGACCTTTAGCGATGATTTTTGTGTATTTGTCTGCTGCTGCTGAGGTCTTTGCCCACCAGCTGCCACTCAACTTGTAGTCTCATCTGCTGTGGCTGTGGAGGCGGGCCCCTTCAGTTTAAAGTATCTGATTTGGGTTTGTTGTTGATGAATCTTACTTTGAAGATCATCTGTTGTGGTGTCTGATGTCGCAATTCTTAGCTGTTTTTGCTTATTTTATTTGTGGTTTTATACTTTCAAATAAATTAGGTATCACCGAACAAGAACTTTCTTGTCTTTGTCCTTTGCCTCAAGGATAGTTTCTTTCGCTGTCTTTAAAACATTAGCCAACACCGGGCCTGTATTGTTTCACAGCAGCTGTTAATCCTTGAAATAATGCACTTAAGGATTTTGCAATATTACCTAAGTATTTTGTTTTGACTTCTAGACATCTACATACCTATATTTATATATATATATTATTATTAATATTTTATTTATTTTCAAAATAAATAAGGGTCCAAAGAATATCTCGTGAAATGTGGGTAAGTATATCCAGAAATGGAATACCTTTACCTACTCCGTCGCGGATAGAAGGCGTGAGATTGTATTTTTCCGAAATAATAATTGTTGTTAAAAACAACAATGCAAAATAACATCCTTTCTTTACAGAATCTCTCACCATACTCCTAATGGAAGTACAGTATACATAATGAGTAAAACAGCTTAGTTATAACCGCCACATACTCAAATTTATTAACCAAGTAGGTACATACATAGTCAGTTTCAACTTGTAGGCAACTTTTTAGTTTAGTTTCGTCTTGCATGCAGCTCCAGTAAGTATGATTCGGCTCCAGAAGTTGCGTCAAAGTGTCGCCTTAGGGACGATGCCCCTTAGGCTAACTTTATCTTTTCAGCTGTGACCCCAGTGATGGTGATACAGCTCCCTGATGCAGGATTTCGGTCAGTGTCGCCCTAGGGACGATGCCCCTTGGGCTAACACTACCTGTTGAACTATGGCTCCAGTAATAGTGATACAGATCCATGATTCAAAATGTCGGTCAGAGTGTCGCCGTAGGGACGAGGCCCCGTAGGCTTACCCTACCTCCTGAACTGTGGTGTTAACGAGGTTAACTCCGCAGCAGGAAGAGCTATGGTGCTCTGATCAGCAATAGCAACAACCCCTAAGGCAGTGCGTAACGCGTGATCGAGGTGTCAAGGCTGGCAAGGGTGAGAGCTGGAGCCCTGCAGGCAATGCGTAGCACCCAATTAGCAGAAGTGAGAATGCAATTCGACAACCTCTTGTAGACAGTTGTGTAACATGTGAATTTATGTGAAGCAGTTCGTGTTATTTTCAGAAAATTATCCTTGTCTGGATATTCTCTCATTTCTATCTCTTGTTATCTTCTACACAACTTGTGGCTGACTCTCGACAGCTTAGACGACGAGGATGGTGCAAGCCCATCAATTATTTCTATCGCACGAAATCCTGCTGATCAGCATCTGTCCTCTCTTTTAATGTCTTGAGTAACGTTTCAATATCCTCACGGAGTTACTGCAAGTCTTCATTTTTCCATTTCAGCATCTTGAAGTCTTTTAAAACCTGAAAAAACAATTTTATAAAATTTACCGTAGTGAACAACGAACACGGAAACACGTAATGACATATGGCGGACTTTGACGGAAACGGGTGACATATGTGTTGCCAGACTGAAAAATGCTTTTATTTTTTAAAATAATACTAAGCTTTGAAATCCGTGTGAATGACGATCACTAGAGACACATATATCTATAAGTAAATTTAGGACTCGGTTCGGACACGAAGGCAGAAATATAATCGTCACGTCAAAAAGATCGATCGATGAGAGAAAAGGTGACCCGTCTGCTCGTTTGCCCCCTTGTTTATCATAAAAAAAAACATGAAAATCTGTTGCTGTGAATCAGCTGTCCCTATTCCTCAATGTCACGCAGACTGTCAAACGTCAACGTCAATTTATCTTCCTTCAATCTTCAACGATGTCAACTTCGTTTTGATTCCAAGCATACAAGGAAAATAATACGTGTTTTATTTCTTTTTGTAAACCAAGAATCCTTCCAGCAATAGCGTTGTCGTAGCTCGTAGTTTATAATCCTCTTTTATTATCAGGTAATTGCGTAACTTGTTAGTCTTGCAAGTCATTGTGCTCGCTTCCCTCAGTAGTTGTTATCGGAAACTTGTTTATCGTAAAGTCGGAAAGTGGGGAGTTGGGCATGGACTTTGACTTCGATAAAAACTATATTTGCCCAATTGTTTTATTGTTCATTGACGTCCCGTCTGTCGTGTAGAATGGATCAACTTCGTTTCGACGGTCGTGTTGCTGTGGTCACCGGCGCCGGTGGTGGGCTGGGCAAGGAGTACGCGCTGCTCCTGGCCTCAAGGGGCGCTAAAGTTGTGGTCAACGACCTCGGCGGCGGACGGGACGGAGCCGGCAAATCTACCTTCGCCGATGCAGTGGTCAAGCAAATCAAGGACAATGGTAAATTAGTGACATGCTATTTTTAACAGATGTTTAAGTAACTGTGTATAATTTATTCAGCATTATAATTTTGAACTTTGGTTGTCTATTTGATTAGTTCACCGGTTAAAGTATATGTTATGTCATGTTCACTCTATTACCTCCAGTATAAGACCGGGTAATATCTTTTAAATGTTCAGTTTCTAGAAGAATCTCACTAATAAACATTACTTGTAAACTCCCTTTCTAGTATCCCAATGTTATAGATAACTATTTTGTAATCAATCAAATAATAAAAGAGCAGTGACATCCCAGTGGCTAAAGAGCCCAATTCTCATTTGTGAGGGTCGGCTTTGAATCCTGGCATGTACGAATGAGCTTTTCATAAAGCTCGTACATATTTATCACTAGCTCAATGCTGAAGGAAAACTTTGACCCAGAATTAATTTTCAAACATTTGTAGGACCCTGGTCCCGCGATTCACCACCTATTATGTTTAATATACTGGTAAAACATGGGTTTTCCCAGAAATGGAATGTGTCCAAAAGGTGTGTTTTTTTTTTACTTAATTAAATAATTGTCCACAAAATGGAGCTGGGGTTAAAATTGTCTCCTGTCTCCTTGGCATCCAATCCCTTCATCAACATAATATTTAGAACAGTTTATTATATTAGTTCAATAATAAAGTTTCAGTTTAGATTGAATAATTTGAAGTGAACAGGAAAAGGAATTAATTTAAAATTTTTAAAATAAAAAATTTGAAACGATTCAAATCGGCCAGAGAAAATTAGTATTCCTAAGTAAAAAGTATAATAAACCAAAGCTCCAATACTTTTTACGTAGCATGTTAATGCTACAGAAGTTAACAGAAAAAAATAAAATTATACTAATAGAATGTATTTACTGAAAAAAAATGGAGAAAATAAACAAAGAGTGCACACACTTTTTAGCTTCAAAGATAAAAAATCAATTCTGTAGCACAACAAGTTTTAACTTATACACAAGTTCTATTTGGCCTTGACTAGTTTTTTCTATTATAGCAGAATTCACATGGATGAGTATTGCGAGTACAGACATTTTGTTACTTTTTCTGTACTAAGTGTGCTGTTGTTTTGGTAGAAGTAATAACTTAGAATCCTGGGATATATTATAGTACATATAAAAACAATAACCTAACACTATTTACTTTAGAACCTACACCACCAACCTTTATCTCTAGTTAAATCGATTCCAAGGTTATCATTAAGAAATCGCAGCAAGCAATAAGCAATAAGCTCATTGTTCTTAATTGTGTCACCTGCCACATATTTATTATTGGTGTTAAGAGTTGTAACTTACAATTGGCAGTAGACTTGTACAGGATATTATGGCATACCTATCAAATTCGAGAAAAACCTATGATTTTAGCTATGCGCTGGTACAAGTCATTTTATGAACTAACATTACATCTCATTATAAAAATGGGACTAAAGATGTAAGAATTTAATTTTACAAATTAACCAAACATTTTTTATATCTTATTGTTGTGAGTTGAAAAACAAATCCATTATATAACTTTGAGCTTACAATTTTTTTTTTTTATACTAAATATTGGAGAACAAGCTACTGCTATAAATTTATAAAAGTTTAGAATTAGCAAGCCAATTCATATTTATCAAGAAAAAATAATGTTTTTACTGTTCTGTCTTCAAAAGTTTAAAGTATATTATGAGCCATGAATTAGCCATGTGTATCTGCTATCGATTCTCATCAATAATTTATCTGTTCTATCTGAAGTCAGTATTACTTGTTGCTTAATTTAGAATCTAATAGATAAATCAGTTAGTTATAATAATTTAAGCATATTGACAATTTTATCGTAATATTTGAGGCTTCTTATAAAAGTCAAATTAGTAAAAAGCTTTCTCTGGACTAAGATTTTTAATTATTTCATTACATACCTAGGTTTTTTTTAAATAAATATAGTTTTTGTAACCGAATCAAACTCCAGTAAATCGCTCGCGTTGCCTGCGTGAAACCCTTTTTCTTTTCCCGTATAAAAAAAAACTCTTAGTACTTACAGGGAGTAAGTACTAAGAGTTTTTTTTTACGGGCGCTCCAGGAATATTTCCTGTAAAATTATTTAAAAAATATGGTACTGTTTTATAGGTATAGATGTGATTTTGCTGGGTCATACTTACACTTCATAATTTTTTTGTCAATATAAAAACATTTTATCAAACTTGTGATTATCTGAGCATATAGGATTATACAACATTTATGATAATAGTCTAGATATGGTTTACCATTATCACGGCTTATGTAAAAAGTCACATCTTCGTTATTGTAAAGGCTTAAAAATGGATTCTGTAAAAAATCTAGATTTTAGTAAAAAAAATTAGAAGTATTTAGTTTCTAGAACTTTTTGTTTCAATGTCTTTCTAGTTTCGAAGTAAACTTGAATATGATGCTTGATTGATGATTGCTTAATGAATAAAGTTATTTTATTAAATACATACTAAAATAAACACTTAAAAGGTAAAGAAGCATTGTTTCAGCCGAGCAGTGGCGTAGCGTGGGTGTCGGCCGCCCGGGGCCGAAGACAATTTTGCCGCCCTAGTAAATTCTAGAGAACTTTTCGGCAAGAACAGTCATTATTATTTTGCATTATACAGGTTAGATTTTAAATAAAAAAGTTTCAATCGGTCCGAATTTGTAGTTGCAATAAAAATATGAAATGGTCCAAGGTGTTCTAATAAAATATTTTCTTTCTTTCTTTCAAATATTTTTATTCCATATTGTGGAATTTTGCCGCCCCCTAAAAAGTGCCGCCCGGGGCGGATCGCCCCCTCTACACCCCCCATGCTACTGCCACTGCAGCCGAGTATGATACACTGGTCAAGTGGTCACTAATTTTTTTTAATTGTTTATTTATTTATTAAATGAATTAATGTTCACCATCGTAAACCGGTAGGTTTTTCTGTAAACTCCGAATTCCGTCGACAATTGCTCATACATACTAGTTTTTGCCGGCGGCTTCGCCCTCGTTCCGGGATAAATTGTAGCCTATGTGTATATAATATAAGCTGTAGATTAGTTTCATCGGAATCCGTTCAACTTTCGTGTTAATTATTACTACAGCATCTAAGCATCAGATGTCCACGGGCGGGCAAGGACAATAGATAATCAAGTTGGGTCTGGAGTCCGCATGACGGGATCATTGAGTTACCTATATGAAAGGACTCACTCGAAACTATAATAACTAGGTAGGTATAGGTACATAGAAACATGTAATTTTTCTGGTAGGTCGCCTATGTAGGCGTAATTTTTAGAAATTCCCAATGGAACGGAAAATAACGGAATCGGCGATTACAACGCCGCTAGGCATTTGCTATTTAGCTATAATTATACTTTATGTTATGTATTCTGCCTTTTCGCCGAAAATTGTTTGGCCGATTTTCAATTGCCATCCAACGTTTTAACAATTTTTCACTTTGACAACTAACAATTTTATTATATACCTATGTTTTTATGACAACGTTTAATTTGGTAGAATTATTATTAAGCTGATTATTATAATGACACAAAACGTTTGGGGCATTTATCATATTTTGTCAAATCTTTCACTAGACCAAACAACTATTAGACGAATAACGTTTAGTTTTTCCTACATTGATATACATAATGATAAAAAAAACTAATATTTTTCTTACATACATTTTTTATTTCTCAGTAGGTTAGGTGTGGGGAAGGGGTCGCAGCAGGATTGCAAAAACTATCGTGGCATTAGTCTTTTAAGTGTGGTAGGAAAACTTTATGCAAGGATTTTAATTGACAGGGTTGTAAGCGAAACAGATGAGAAAATATGGGACGTTCAGGCAGGTTTTCGAAACGGGATGGGATGTATGGATCAAGTCTTTTCCTTACGGTGCGTTACCGAGAAGTTTTTGGCTAAGGGCCAAAAAATCTATTGCGCCTTTATAGACCTGGAAAAGGCTTACGATAGAGTGAGGAGGAACGAATTGTGGTCAACACTGGCCATGCATGGGTTGGACCCTATTCTGGTGCGGGCTCTGAAATCCTTATATAAGGATTCCAGAGGCTGTGTTAGAATAAATGGAGCCTACACAGACTGGTTTAACGTCTCCATGGGTGTAAGACAGGGATGTGTAGCATCACCATGGCTGTTCAACCTTTTCATGGATAGTTGTCTGACAGATTTGAAAGAGCGAGATTGTGGAGTACAAATGGGAGAGGTACCGGTCAAATGCCTACTGTACGCTGATGCTCAAGTTATAATTGAACCATCAGCGCATGAGTTGCAGGACACGGTAACTATCGTGAATGAGGCATTCAAGAGGAAAGGTATGAAAGTAAATGTAAGCAAGACGAACGGTTACGGTTGTGGAGAAGAATATGGACATTTCTGCGTGCGATATTATGATTGAAGGTCAGAAAGTAGAACGAGTGTCAGAATTTGTGTATTTAGGAAGTAAGTTTAGTAGAGACAGTAAGTGTGATAGTGATATTGAAAGGAGGGTAAATGCAGGTAATATGGTAAACGGTGCATTGCACGCCTTCAAGAGGAGCCAGAAAGTGACTAAAAAAGCACGCCTGGCTGTTCATGATGGGGTGTTGGTTCCTACCTTAATGGGCCATTTACACGAGGGCAATCCACTAAGACAATCCACTAAGACTGCATATAAAAAAAACTTGAGGACAATGGAATGGATTGTCCTTAAGTTTTTTTTGTATGCAGTCTTAGTGGATTGTCTTACTGGATTGCCCTCGTGTAAATGGCCCGTAATGTAAGGTAGCGAGAGTTGGGTATGGCAGAAGAAGCACGAGAGTCGAATAAATGCAGTAGAAATGCGCTCGCTAAGAAGCATGAGTGGAGTACGATTGATTGATAGAATGAGGAATAGTGTAATCCCACAGCGTTGTGGCTTGAAAGAGGATGTAGTGACTAAGATTGAGAAAGGAATGCTCAGGTGGTTTGGACATGTCGAGCGGATGGATGAAAGGCGTCTAACGAGACAAATATATAAGGGGATTGTGAGTGGCCGAGTCGGCAGAGGACGACCTAGGCGTACTCACATCGATCAGATCGGCGATGTATTGAAAAAAAGCCAGATAACCGACGAGCTTGTATGAACCGATTGATGGATGTGGATGAGGATCGTAGCAGGTGTCGGGCTGTTGTCTCTGCCTACCCATTCGTGAAAAAGGCGTGAGCATATGTATGTATGTAGGTTAGGTTAGGTTAGCTGGCTCTTCTCGGGGTACTGCATTTGGAACCAGCAACTCGTCGGTGGAGATGGGCTGCTGATTACATTTAGACAATCCTCATGGACGAGTTTAGTGTACCTTGTTTATATTGACATTTCAAAGTGTATTTTTATACCTACTGAAATAAAAGAATTTTGAGTTTGAGTTTGAGTTTAGAGTATGACAAACAACGCACAAGTCAAGCGAGCTTGCCGCGGCAGCAGCCGGCGAAGTCTCAGAACTACTCAGAAGCGAATCGCTTTTGTAAAAGGAAACAGTTAGGTTAGGTGCCTTGTTATTATATAGACTATTGACGTTTCTAAGTGTACATGTACTTTAGCTACAGAAAATAAAACTTCTACGCACGTAGTTTTTTCTTATTTAGACATTGGCAAAAGTCACCAAAACCACTATGAAAAGTCATTATCACATAAAAGAAGTTTTTTTTTTACTTTTGGTTAGTTTAGGTCACATTAAAGATTAGGTGTGACGACGAGCGAAGCGAGGAGGAGCATGTTAGGTTGACTGTGAGCTAACCAGAATACAACATTTGGTAAACAAACAACTAAATAATTATTACGCTAACTAAAACATTCGCTAGGTACTTGAAAGTTGGCATTTTTAAAAGTGTTAGGAAATAAAAATGTAGGTAGGGAATCCAATCCCGCATCAAAATCACGATCCCGCAGGCCTGCGGGATTGAGGTCATCAATCCCTCGAATCCCGCGGGATTTGCGGGATTGAGATTTTTTGAAATAAAGACAGTAAATGTTTATTTTTACATCCATACATATAGGGAATCCAATCCCGCAAACGCGGGATCCCGCACCCAGGACCTCTTTTGCAGGATCTAAAATTCGGGATTACTCGTGCGGGATCCCGCCCTTTTGCGGGATTGAAAATAAAATAAATGAGCTCAGACGACGTTCTGATTAGTTTCAAGACCCAGTACAGCCTCATTAATAAGTGTTTTAGAAACTTTCCCATAGATCTCTTGCGTGACTTTAACATTTGAAAGAAACAAAATTTTAGTTTTTAATTTAAAAAAATATATATGATGTGTGAATCCTGTTTCGGAACGGAACGTAAACCTCTCAAACCAAGAATCATAGACACAATCAATTTTTTATTGTTACGGTGCGCATTGAAACCGCGCGATCGATGCTTGACGAATTGTTAGTTGAAATACTAGAGCTATGACTAGGAATTCCCCCACGGCACGGGACTGATTTATTATTAAATAATTTCTTCGGAAGTATTATTATAAAAAAATGTTATTTCGTGCCTCTAAAAAATTTAATTATTTTTTATTGTCAATACAAATCTAAAAGACAAAAGGTTGATAATTGTATTAAGTATATCGTTTCTTAAAAGTAACTGATATTTTTAACTTTAAAGCATAATTAAATTCAATTGTTGTTCAGTAATTAGTAATAACTTTACCTACATATTACCTAATAATAATTATACTAAAAATTAAAATTTACTTAGCTTTATTTCAGTTATTTTTAAATAACTACTCAAAACAAAAGAATATTTAGAAAAATCTCAATCCCGCAAATCCCGGATTGATGACCTTAATCCCGCAGGCCTGCGGGATCGCGATGTTGATGTGGGATTGGATTCAATACATACATACATATGCTCACGCCTTTTATTTTTATTATCATTATTTTTAATAAGTAGAGTTATTACTACTTAATTACTGAATTGAATTCAATTATGCTTTAATAGTAAAAATAATCAGCTACTTATAAGAAACGATACACTTAATACAATTTTAAACCTTTTTTCTCTTAGATTTGTTTTGACAATTGAACATATTTATTAGTTATAGAGCCACGAAAAAACAGTTTATATTTTTTCCACTTCCAATATATTTTTTTGTAAATTCAAAACTAAAAGTGTTTTCCATTCAAATGTCAAGTCACGCACGAGCTCCATGGGAAAGTCGTTAAATCACTTATTAATGAGGCTGTACTAAGTCTTAAAAGTAATCAGAACGTCGTCTGAGCTCTTTTTTTCAATCCCGCAAACGTGCGGGATCCCGCACTAGTAATCCCGCATTTTCGATCCCGCAAAAAAGGTGCGGGATTGGATTCCCTAAATGTAGGTATACGAAATGTTGGCAAATGGTTATGCCGCGAAATAAAAGTCTTCGGTCCGGCGATGGGCTCACCACCTATCACGTTTAGGGGTCCAATATATCTCGTGAAATGTGGGTATATCCATTAATGGAATACCTCTGCCTACCCCCTCGGGGATAGAAGGCGTGAGATTATATTATTATATATTATAGAAGTCTTCGAAACTTTAGTTGCCAAGTGATAATCGGCAGATAAATTTTCAGCAAAAAGGTATTCCATAATATTCCTAGAAGGACCCTCTTCTCATAGGTACCTTATATACCTTTCTTGCAATATCTGTTTATTTAGGGCTCAAAAAATTTACGTTTGTAAAGTGTGTATGGATGAAATACATCAGTCGACTCCCTCTGTGATCAATGCTTGAACATGTTTTTTGTTTCTTATCCGATAAACAACAGAATTAATTTATATTTATTTCCTTAATCCTCAGGTGGCGTGGCAGTGGCTGACTACAACAACGTGATCGAGGGGGAGAAGATTATTCAAACGGCTCTAGATAACTTTGGTCGTATTGATATCCTTATCAACAATGCTGGCATTCTTCGTGATAAGAGTTTTGGCAAAATGTCTGACCAGGTAGTTATATAATGAATGGTAATTAAATAACATATTTTGTGATCAATCAAAATAGATAATATTTTTGTCGTTACGGTATCAATTAAATCGGAGACTAATGTGTAAACATCCATTTGTTTGCTTCTTGTGATTTGTACAAAATATGCACCTCTAATGACAAGTTTATCTTAACTTTTCGTGAATCTGTCAGAAATCAAAGATTCACAACATGAATGAATATTAGAAACTACCTTAAAATAGCTATCAATACAATAAATTTATACTTTTATTACAAGAACTGTTTGTATTAAACTATTTTATAAAAACATGTCGCGATTATTAGGCTTGACGGGAACTTCAAGAAGTTAAGTAATTTATAATATGATAAAAATGATAAATCTTAGAACAACAACAGTTACACAGTCATTTCAAGCGTAAGCCAAAATATCTGTGTTTTATTCTTACATATAACATGCCACAGAGTAATGAAATAAGTGCCAGAACCAAAACCAGTTTTGGGGCTTTACCTTAACCGTCATTTTGTCTATGATTATTGCATCATATCTTTGATCTTGTAGGACTGGGACTTGATCCACGCAGTCCATCTAAAGGGAGCCTACAAGACCACCCGCGCGGCATGGGAGACCTTCAGGAAACAGAAGTTCGGTCGCATCATCATGACCTCCAGCAACGCCGGCCTGTTCGGCAACTTTGGCCAGGCTAATTACAGGTAATGTTATGAATTACTAGCAGCGACCCGATGTAACAGCTTTATCATGATATTGAGACCAGACAAAAATATAGCCATTTTTCAATAGTGCAGGAATGGGAATATAACTAATAGCCATTAATGGGTTCGATTCTGCATTACAGCGACTAAACTTATTTTAGTTTATTCCTGTCTTTAAATTACCTCAAAAAAAGAAAAGGGATAGAAGATAACCTACCGAATTTAGTCCTGTCAGACGCTGTATTTTAGTCGTGACTTATTTACATATTATGCACTAAACACGTTATGAAATGCCTTATTTGGCAGGACTAATTTTAATTTGACAGGACTAAATATCACTGGTCTCTTTTCTTCTCTATGAGAAAGACAATGACAGGACTAAACTAAAATAAGTTTAGGCGCTGTAATGCAGAATCGAACCCAATACCTACCTACTTAATTATACCTACGGCTTTATGCTTATAATTTTTTTTACATTTTGTTTGAAAAAGGTGATGATTGTACATAATATAATTAATAGTTTCACAAAATTTACCGGACCAACTTAAAGGGTGATAATACTGATAATAAATCATGAAACTGAACAATTTATATGTTACTAGCTGACCCGACAGATGTTGTGCTATCCAAACCGCATTGAGAAAACACTTTCAGTTTTTCCTGAATTTTAAATTTTTCTGGGCAATTTTCCTATTTTCTTTTCCTTAAAACTCTATTCGGGCTTATACTCGTAAAACATTTTTGAAAATGGCCAAACAAATCCATTCAGCTGTTCTCATGTGATACCAACGAACAACAAAAGATATTTAAGATAAGATAATAGGTGGAACTTCGCAATGGCGAATAAATATACTGTTCCAAAAGCGCAATATGTATTTTTGAAATGAAAGCGGATTTTGCTTTGATTTCGCAGTTGTTTTTATTATAAAACTTGTTTAGATTCTTCACCCCCGAAAAAAAACTTTTCGTTAGGTCTTGTAGCCAATGCAAAATGAAGAAACAAACATCATCTACTTATCACATGAGAAAAGCACTGTATCCTGCTTATAATTCGTATAAATAATATTTATTCTTTATCTATCTATTTTAGTGCTGCAAAATTGGGCCTAGTAGGTTTTGCAAACACCCTGGCTCTGGAAGGCGCGAAGTACAACATTAAAGTCAACACTATTGTACCGACCGCCGCTTCTCGACTGACTGAGGACATCCTACCCCCAGACATGTTCCAAGCCATGAAACCAGATCTGATCGCGCCTGTTGTGGTAAGTTTCCCCCAGAAATTGTAGCAATGGCTTAACATTAGGCCGCAATTGTTTCAGAATATTACAAGTTGCCAGAAGTTAGAATAGTGCGCGATTCGGAATGTGAAATAAGTATAATATACCCTCGTCTATTATCTCACGATGACTCAGAATAATTAATAGTAGGTACCTACTAACGTAATTAATTTCACATTTAGCAATATATTTGACCTTTAAATATTTTTTTACGTTTGCTTTATTCCACAATTACATCATATAACAGAAACGGAAACAAACGGCAATAAATATCAATAAATCAACATATCAACAAAAAGGAGATAAAAAGAGCTGCCCTTGAGTTTCTTGCTGGTTGTTCTCGGGGTACTGCATTTGGAACCAGCAACTCGTCGGTGGAGATGGGCTGTCTTCATGGAAGAGTTTAGAGTGCCTTGTTCTTACACTATTGACTTGACTAAGTGTCATTTTCAATTCCCTACGGAATAAATAAATTTAATTTTTTTTTTTAACCCGACCAGCACTTGGGCAGTCTGTCGCCCCTTGTGATTTCTCCACCGCGCAGGGTCCGATGACAAACATTATATGTTAAATAATATATACATTGATACATCGCGAATAAGTTGCTAACTAAATTCCATGATTTATTTTAAATTTAGAGTAATAGTAATATAATTTTTATTATTTACGGCCCATTCCGCCAAATTATTTCTGCTTAGCCTGATAGTTGACTGGTAGATAATGCCTTTAGCCATTAAGTTCGCCATGTGTACATTTTCTTGGTACATGAAGTTAAATAAATAAAAATAAATAATAGGTACACATCCAACTAAATTGTGTTTCAGGCTTACATGGTTCATGAATCGTACGAAGGCACTGGGGATGTCATCGATTCGACCCTTGGATTCGCTGTCAAGACTCATCTTGTTAGGAGCGAAGGAGCGCCAATCAGGTACTAACTTTATCAAAATTAACAAACAGTCTTGCTAAAAGAGACCTGCAACGAAACTAGACAAATATGAGCAAAATCATGAATAAAACTATAGTCATTTTATTTGTATTTATCAAAAAAACTGGTGTATATGGTGCAGGCTAAGTCTCCATACATTCCTAAAACGTCTCTTTTACTGTTAAATTAGCAAACAAAAAATGAAAGGGTCAAGGAAGAATTAGATGTATAAAAAATGCGGGTCTCAATAATAACAGCTTTAATATGTGCTAAGGTGCTCCCTTACTAGTGTTAACAATAATAAATAGTGGGACACAATTCTCACACGGTTATTCAGTCCCAAACTAGGCAGAGCCTGTACTATGGGTAAACATACTTTAATATTAAACAACCAGACACGAAGCCAACAGACATTTGCATGCACATAAATCGAACCCGCAAACTCCGACTCAGAAGGCAGGGTCAAGGGCCAACTGAGCCAAAAGGCCCGAATTTAAAATAATATACTGAGAGAAATTAGCATAAATTATGAAAAAATAGGTAAGCTTTCAGTTCAGAACCTTATTTTTTGATGACCGTAAAAAACCAAAAACATTTTTAGGAACAAACCAGCTGACCCTGTGACCATCGAGTCTGTCAAGGAGAACTGGTCGAAGGTCGTGAACATGAAGAACTCCAAGCATTTGGAGAAAATGGCCGAAGTCACCCTGGACTTAGTTGAAAAATTACAGGTAAACTAAAACTACTCACTCCTTTTACCTTACCTTATTACCTTTACTTTATTACTTTTACTGAATAACTCCTTTAGTTTAATATACTCATAAAGAGAATTAAATAAAGTGTTTAAATAAGAATCATCAAAATCGGTCTCTAGGGCGCCACAAAGGAACCTATGTGTTTATCAGCCTATTTATGTCATAGGGTGATAAATACAATACCTTCCTCAGTAGGGTAAAAAAGGTAGATTTTAGCCTACCAAAAGTGAATCTCACGAAAGTTGTTAATTGACGCCTTTTTATAATATTATTTTCCTTTTTATTCTCGGTCACTTTAAGCTCGAATATGGTTATCTCTTTCTTTCTTTGTTCTCGTATCTTTGTTCGTCATTAACTAGTGATACAAGTCATGATTTGACATAACAAACGCTAATTGCTAGGGAAAGAAAATATCTTATGAAACATCGTTGCAAAAGTACATATAATAAAAAAAATATTTTGTTATATCACCAAATAGAGACTTGACTTGTTTTTTGTTTAATGAAGAGGAAAGTTTATTTTGTATGTTTATTGTAATGAATAGGATCCGAAACTACAGGACCGACTTTATTTCTTCTTCAAAATTCTTTCACTTATGGAAAGCTTACTTTTTTGGAAGTAACATGGGCCACGGTAACGGGACTTACGAGGGTGAAATTTCAGGGAATAGCTAGTCTACATCTACACTTCTACACTAATTTTATAAAGTGGAAATATTTGTATTTTTGTATGTTTGTAAGGAAACTCAAAACTACTGGACCGATTTAAAACTGACTGAACTATGTCTGAAACAAATAATTTTATATATTTATTTAATTTCTATTTCATTTTTTTATATTAAAAAAAACTTTCACTAATGGAAAGCTTACTTTTCTTGGGAGTAACATGGGCTATAATTTTTCAACGGGAACGGGAAATCGCGCGGAACAGCAAGTTTTCAATATAATAACAACATCATTGTTATTAATGACAGGACTTTGAAGAGAAAGCCAAATTGGACGCCGGCGGTCGGGAGTCGTACTGGTCAAACTTCGAATACAATTCAAAGGACCTCTCCTTGTACGCGCTCGGAGGTAAGATAATGATAAATCTAATGTATATGTCATTATTGTTTTTTTATAACTTTCACGAATTTTGCTAAAATTTATATAAAAATATTTACCACTAAATTTAATAAATCCGTTGCCCATTCTGCTGTCTCCAATACTGCCTAAAAATCTAAAAACAAGATGACCTATTAGTGATTTAGGACGAAAGACCGTCTGCTGCACAATATTACAACCAAAGACGTTTAAAGAAAAAGTTTAAGAGAATGATTTTCTTCCAACCTCTTTGATTACAACAATCTCACTCAGTCGGGGGCAATATGTCTTATTGTTGAATTAAGAATACGCCTTACAGTTTTACATTACATGTCGTTTCAGGTTGATGATGATTATTGTGGAATTTAGTTATTAAATGAATTGTGTATTTGTATCAGTCGGTGCGTCAGTCGCCAACGAGTCCGACCTGAAGTTCCTGTACGAGAGTCACGAGAACTTCTCTGCTCTGCCCTCCTACTTCATCCTCCCTGGAATGAGCATGGAGGCGCCCATTGTCCCACAAGCCATGCCGGCTGGCAAGCACGCCGATTTCACGAACGTAAGTTATATCAATAGAAAAAGTCCTTTTATCGCCAAGGTTGTGGGCAGAGGTATCCCATTTCTGGAAATACCCACTGTTTCACCAGTATATATTATTTAACGTGATAAGTGGTGAGCCCATCTCGCCAGACCGGGTCTGTTACACCAGCCTCAGAAATAATTCTGGGACCTGCGGGTTTCCTCGCGATGTTTTGTTTCATTGTATTGTAAAATACTCGTATGTAGGGACGTAAGTGTTTTTGAATACTAGCATGCGTTGACCGTTTGTTCTTTTTTTGTTTCGTTCTTTCCTTTCGTAGTTTTTTCTTCGTCATAGTATAACCAACTGTCCAAAGTGATCTCGAATGTATTAAAATAACACTATAGATATGACAATTTTATCTGGCAGGTTTTTGAAATATAGTATTGTTATTTGTATAGTTCAATATTATCTGATTGCATGCACCGACAATGTCAATGTCAGAAAAAACCCTAAAGATGGTACGATTACTTATCCGCGTTTTGCGTTCCTAAAACATAACAGATTTGAATTAAGTATATTATTTGACGTGCTTGTATCTTTTGGTTTCGGTATACAACCTAATTAATAAATAGATACGTCAATTCTTATATTCTGCAGTTAAGGTTTGGTTAATTTTCTAAACATGACAGGTGGTGAGAGCTCATGGCCGGACCAAGCCTCAAAATGTTAAACAGACTCAAAATAATGATCTATAAATATACCTAATAAAACTGTAACAAGACCGTGTCTGTACCTCTACATTACATATTTTTTGAAAATTTTTGTCTGTCTGTGCACGCATCACGCAACAACTACTGGACGGATTTTGATGAAATTTGGTGTGGAGATAACTGAGTAATGACAAAACTGAATATATAGATGAACATTTAGGGCTGCAAAATATCTCATTCCCATAGGAAAATAAAAAAACTGGTTATAAAGGGAAATACGTCCTATTTCGAAACGATAACACTCAGAAACTTGAAATATGGTATTTAGGTGTCTATGGGTCATGTCGTAGGCAATCGCTATGAAGGGATTTTTAGAAATTTCCACGGTAATGCAGGCCACGCCGCTGGGCACGCGCTAGTAATATAATACTTTTTTTGCAATAGATCTTACATGGAGAGCAGTACATCGAATTCTTGGGTGAGCTACCCGGCACAGAAGGCACCTTGACAACTCGGTCCTACGTTGTAGACGTCTTAGACAAGGGATCCAGTGCAGTCGCCATTGTCAACAGTGAGTTTTTTTTGTTAATCTCCTATGAATTGTGTAATTGTTACTGATTATAATTGCTCGTTAAAGTAATAGAATAGGCTATCTATATTTTATAAATTATATAATTATCACAGCAATTGGTACAATCTAAACCATACGGAAAACGTGATAAGATTACATTCATAAAACTTTATTGATAAAATGATAACTATAAAAAATATTATCTAGTTAGGATGTTAGATTTCTGGTAGATTCCGTAATACGTACTTAGTATAGTAGTACAGTGAATAGAGACCAAATAAGGGGGGTTACCTTACAAACGGTCCGGTAGTTCTAAATTTTTTATATGTTGTCTAGGATGGTTGTTAAGTGTTTAAAATGCAAAATGCACAATTCCCCCCCCTCCGCGCCAGCCGCCATTTTGAAAAAACGGAAAAAAATCGGCACTTTTTTTAGATTTTCACTTATATCTTTGTTTCGGTGCATTTTAGCTACAAAACAGTTCTATTTAATGTTGTAGAAAATGAAATTCCCTATAATATATGTGTTAAATTTTGTTTGTAGGGCAGATAGTTCACGAGATATGATATTTTAAAAAAGTTAAAAAAATACGCATTTTCCTGAATTTTTTCAAACTTCTAACTTTAGAACGCTGTAATTAAATTTTGGCCTATTTGAGAAAAACAAGTATAAGAATAAAAATTGTAGGGAATTTAATAACCTACAAAATGGATGTATATTTTTTTTAACCAACCTTACGGAGGGGGCAGTAAACATTAAAATGAAAACAACGGCATATTGCGTTTTTTGTTTTGTTGTAGCAATTGTTACTCCACAGTGTATTATTTTCCAGATGTGGCTTGAATTTGGAGTTTATACCAATCTTATTTGGGTTTCTTACATGTATAGCGCAATGATTATCATAAAGGTACTATTTCACTTGAATATTTCACTATTTCACTGGTGATAGGGGAATTTCAAATAAGCCACCAACACAGCAGATACATTTTTTAAATATTCATTTATTTAAACATAGTGAGAACAAAAAGCAGTAATTATCATACAATAATCATTAGTAATTGAACTAATTGGTGAAAAGAAAAAAAAATTATAAGCGCTTCGCTCGTTTTGTAGGTGGTGAGTTCATGAAGTCGGGGTCTTCATTTTCGTAACATAGTGAAATTACTTGATCGGCGTCGTCTTCGTCGTCGACGATTACTTCATTCCTGTTGTCACATTCTTGGCCATCACAGAATTTGCAAAGGGTGGAACAATTAAGGCCCGCCTTTCTACAGCCACACATCGCCATACAGCCAGTTTTACATCTGCATGAAATAGTCTTGAGCAGGTTTGGGGGAGCCGCGTCTCTACTCATCCTGATAGGCTCAAGTCTTCCAGCTTTTCATTCATTCATTCATCATTGCTGGAGCAGGCGGAGAGGTGCAGCAGGGTCACTGAACCTCTCCGCCTGCTCCAGCAATGATGGGTCTTTCCTAAAAAGTTGGCAGAGTTTATTCAAACCCAAAAATGTTTGAAGTGGTGTCACTGCCCGATATTGCGTGCATCATGAAGTGGATGGGGATTGTCAAAGACCCTATCGAGTGGGGCTGGAGTTGAAAAGCTGGAAAACTGGAGCCTATCAGGACGAGTAGAGACGCGGCTCCCCAAAACCTGCTCAAGACTATTTCATGCAGATGTAAAACTGGCTGTACGGCGATGTGTGGCTGTAGAAAGGCGGGCCTTAATTGTTCCACCCTTTGCAAATTCTGTGCTGGCCAAGAATGTGACAACAGGAATGAAGTGATCGTCGACGACGAAGACGACGCCGATCAAGTAATTTCACTATGTTACGAAAATGAAGACCCCGACTTCATGAACTCACCACCTACAAAACGAGCGAAGCGCTTATAATTTTTTTTTCTTTTCACCAATAAGTTCAATTACTAATGATTATTGTATGATAATTACTGCTTTTTGTTCTCACTATGTTTAAATAAATGAATATTTAAAAAATGTATCTGCTGTGTTGGTGGCTTATTTGAAATTCCCCTATCACCAGTGAAATAGTGAAATATTCAAGTGAAATAGTACCTTTATGATAATCATTGCGCTATACATGTAAGAAACCCAAATAAGATTGGTATAAACTCCAAATTCAAGCCACATCTGGAAAATAATACACTGTGGAGTAACAATTGCTACAACAAAACAAAAAACGCAATATGCCGTTGTTTTCATTTTAATGTTTACTGCCCCCTCCGTAAGGTTGGTTAAAAAAAATATACATCCATTTTGTAGGTTATTAAATTCCCTACAATTTTTATTCTTATACTTGTTTTTCTCAAATAGGCCAAAATTGAATTACAGCGTTCTAAAGTTAGAAGTTTGAAAAATTTCAGGAAAATGCGTATTTTTTTAACTTTTTTAAAATATCATATCTCGTGAACTATCTGCCCTACAAAAAAAATTTAACACGTATATTATAGGGAATTTCATTCTCTACAACATTGAAAAGAACTGTTTTGTAGCTAAAATGCACCGAAACAAAGATATAAGTGAAAATCTAAAAAAAGTGCCGATTTTTTTCCGTTTTTTCAAAATGGCGGCGGGGGCGAAGGGGGGGGGGAATTGTGCATTTTGCATTTTAAACACTTAACAACCATCCTAGACAACATATAAAAAATTTAGAACTACCGGACCGTTTGTAAGGTATCAGCTCTCTATTCACTGGGTTATAGGTAGATTTTTCAGAGCAACCAGTGAATGGTGTTCCGAAAAAAATACTATTTTTATGCTGTCTTGCGAACGCAACATTTCTTAAAATAAAATGGCAGGCTATCCAGACCAGTGATAACCGAATGCACCTATCACGAGGACCGAAAAATACACTACATACAGGAATAGAACTGTATCAACCTCCTTGGAGATAAAGTTTGTGTGTATTTATGGTACCTACATGTTGTATTTATACCATTATGATTTTATACTTAACGCAAACCCTTATTCAGTTTTTCTGTTATATTACATTTATATCTTTTTCTAGATATTTTCAGTAATGATTCAATTCAACACTTGCAATAAATCATTAACCTTAACTTTCAATTTAAATGAATTATATCTATAATACACACACCGGCACATTTAGCGGAACAGAAAAAAAAGGGAGTATTTACGCATTTTTGCGTGTTACTGGCCGGCTAAACAAGCTTTTTTAAATTTGGGTTTTAATTTAAAAATGGAATACTAAGCGACTGCCCTTTTTTTCATTCTTTTGTTTTAATTTTCATTGATTCATTTTTTCCACCGCTTGTCCGTTTTTAGAAGGTTCGTGAATTCCATTTGAAAAGCTTTGAATTGCAGTTTTTGAGGCTTTTGAGTTTTTTCGCATATTGATAATTTACGAGCATCTAATTATGCCTGATTTAACGCCATCAGAAATCATTAGGGCAGATCAAATGAGGAGAAATGGTCAAACCTACAGATCGATTGCCAGAAGCCTTCGTCGATCGTTATCAACGATTTATCGTAGCATCCAACGATACAGATTGACGAATGCTCTAGTGAGAAGGAGAGGACAAGGCCGGAAAAGGTGTACTTCAAGGAGGGATGACCGTTTTCTCCAACTTCAAGTCCGACGGAACACGAGACTAACGGCGGTGCAGGCTCGAAATTTACTGGAAGAGGTACGAGCAGTAAGGATGAGTGAGCGGACAGTTCGTAGAAGATTCGAAGAAGTGGGTATAGGCTCGTATGTGCCCGCCAAAGCCCCAAAACTTGAGAGACATCATCGCACAAACCGTCTACACTTTGGTCGTGAACATCGTGATTGGGACTTCGACGACTGGGGACAGGTTCTTTTTACTGATGAATGCAGAGTTATGTTAAATCAAATTGATGGAAGGCAGCGAGTATGGAGACGCAAAGGAGAACGGTATATCCAGTCTAATTTTAAAAATACAGTTGCATATGGCGGCGGTTCAATTATGGTCTGGGGAGGAATATGTTTAGGAGCTCGTACGGAGTTAGTAGTGGTCGATGGCGGGAATCTGAATGCTGATCGGTATATCAGGGAGATTTTAGAAGAACATGTTGTGCCATTTGCCCCCTTTATTGGTAACAACTTCATTCTAATGCAGGATAATGCTCGGGCTCACAGTGCTCGCACAGTACAGACATACCTAAACCATGTTGGTATAACGGTGATGGAGTGGCCAGCACGGTCCCCCGATATGAACCCTATAGAACACGTCTGGGACTTGCTAAAGAGGAGTGTAAAGTCAAGAATGCCCCCTCCCAATAATCTCAACGAGTTGCGAAACGCATTACTTGAAGAATGGCAGAGGTTGCCCCAAGAAACCATTGATAACATCATCCGCAGTATGCCCAGACGGATGGAAACCCTCATCAGAGCACGAGGAGGAAACACTCGATATTGAACAGTCATTGAAATTGTTGTTAAACTTTGGAAAATCTTGAATTTTCTGCTGTTTCTCTATAATTAAAAATCGAAGAAAAATGCATTTTGTTTAATTTAATTTTTATTTTTATAAAATTTTAAGTATGGTGTTACAAATGAATGTCAAAACATGTTAATTTAATTGTTGTTTCATTTTAAATAATATATTGTTTAAAAATTACATTCATTGTTCTAAATTCCCTCTTTTTTCTCCTTTTTTTTTCTGTTCCGCTAATTGTGCCGGTGTGTGTATATAAAGCTCGACTACCACTCACTGACTGACTGACTCATTGACATAATTGTTCTCCCAGAAGGAGTCGTTTTGGAGTCAAGTCATATATGAGAAAAGTGTTCAAGATGGCGGGGTGACCCCGGGAAAATTCCGACTTTTCAAAAAAACAAAATGGCGGCCAGGCTTGCCTATCGTATCTCTTTTGTTTTCCGGCCGATCCGGCTGAAATTTTTGGAATCTGTAGAAATGTTTAAATGATTTACGAAAATAGTTAAAAAAGTTGAAAAAACAAAATGGCGGCCGCGTAGTAGTGTTTCAAAGTTGGAGTGGTTTTAGACCCCACTTGACCCGAATTGATCTCCCCGATGCTAATATGCTAAAGGGATGTGTTTGGTGTCATCGCACAGGGCATATCCTGTAGTTTACCAGAAAATCCCGAAAATTTGAAAAACCAAGATGGCCGACCGGTGATTTGCTCTCAAAGAAAGGGATACGTTTTACCACATTTTGATTGTCGATTTTCGGCAAGATGGCAACACCTGAGCGAGTTGGTCTGTATAGCGGGGTTGGAGGTCTTGCTACGTAGTGTGGCCGTGTTGAAGAATTTTCCCGGAATTTTTCGTAGTTTTTTACTTTTAACGCAAAATGTCAAAAGTCTAAATTTTACCATTTTGCAAAAACAAGTGACAGTCAGTGAAACATTTTATTCCTCCCTATGACCTTTTGTAGGTTTTTTGAATTTCACCTGGCAACACTGAAAGTTATGGTTGATTGAATTTTTAGGGTAGACCTCAAAAGACCCGAATTGATCTCCCAGATGCCGATATGCTACAGGGATGTGTTTGGTGTCACCGCATAGGGTATATCCTGTAGTTTACCAGAAAATCCCGAAAAATAGAAAAAACAAGATGGCCGCCCCGTTATTTTTGTTTTACTGAAAAATTTAAATTTTCTTAATCTTAATAGGCATTTTTTAGCCTGTTGGCAACACTTTGGAAAGTTGGCTTGTATGGAGCGATTGTGGGTCTCAGTAAACAGTGTTGCCATGAAAAAAAATATTTAACAATTTTTTTTGTTTTTCGATTTAAAATGGCTAAAACAAGATGGGCGCCCAAAATTTGACTCTATTTTTCTGTCAAAATAAGACCCCACAGAGACACGCGTGGCCGCTTGCGGCCTCGCGCACCGCGCGACATCTAGTCTATAATATATAAAGCTGGACTACCACTCACTCACTCACTCACTCACTGACTGACTGATTGACATAATTGTTCTCCCAGAAGGAGTCGTTTTGGAGTCAAGTCATATATGAAAAAAGTGTTCAAGATGGCGGGGTGACCCCGGGAAAATTCCGACTTTTCAAAAAAACAAAATGGCGGCCAGGCTTGCCTATCGTATCTCTTTTGTTTCCCGGCCGATCCGGCTGAAATTTTTGGAATCTGTAGAAATGTTTAAATGATTTACGAAAATAGTTAAAAAAGTTGAAAAAACAAAATGGCGGCCGCGTAGTAGTGTTTCAAAGTTGGAGTGGTTTTAGACCCCACTTGACCCGAATTGATCTCCCAGATGCCAATATGCTAAAGGGATGTGTTTGGTGTCATCGCACAGGGCATATCCTGTAGTTTACCAGAAAATCCCGAAAATTTGAAAAACCAAGATGGCCGACCGGTGATTTGCTCCCAAAGAAAAGTATTAATTTTACCACATTTTGATTGTCGATTTTCGGCAAGATGGCGACACCTGAGCGAGTTGGTCTGTATAGCGGGGTTGGAGGTCTTGCTACGTAGTGTGGCCGTGTTGAAGAATTTTCCCGGAATTTTTCGTATTTTTTTACTTTTAACGCAAAATGTCAAAAGTCTAAATTTTACCATTTTGCAAAAACAAGTGACAGTCAGTGAAACATTTTATTCCTCCCTATGACCTTTTGTAGGTTTTTTGAATTTCACCTGGCAACACTGAAAGTTATGGCCGATTGAATTTTTAGGGTAGACCTCAAAAGACCCGAATTGATCTCCCAGATGCCGATATGCTACAGGGATGTGTTTGGTGTCACCGCATAGGGTATATCCTGTAGTTTACCAGAAAATCCCGAAAATCTGCAAAAACAAGATGGCCGCCCCGTTATTTTTGTTTTACTGAAAAATTTAAATTTTCTTAATCTTAATAGGCATTTTTTAGCCTGTTGGCAACACTTTGGAAAGTTGGCTTGTATGGAGCGATTGTGGGTCTCAGTAAACAGTGTTGCCATGAAAAAAAATATTTAACAAAATTTTATTATTTTTCGACTTAAAACGGCTAAAACAAGATGGGCACCCAAAATTAGACTTTATTTTTCTGTCAAAATACGACCCCACAGAGACACGCGTGGCCGCTTGCGGCCTCGCGCACCGCGCGACATCTAGTCTATAATATATAAAGCTGGACTACCACTCACTCACTCACTCACTCACTGACTGACTGATTGACATAATTGTTCTCCCAGAAGGAGTCGTTTTGGAGTCAAGTCATATATGAAAAAAGTGTTCAAGATGGCGGGGTGACCCCGGGAAAATTCCGACTTTTCAAAAAAACAAAATGGCGGCCAGGCTTGCCTATCGTATCTCTTTTGTTTTCCGGCCGATCCGGCTGAAATTTTTGGAATCTGTAGAAATGTTTAAATGATTTACGAAAATAGTTAAAAAAGTTGAAAAAACAAAATGGCGGCCGCGTAGTAGTGTTTCAAAGTTGGAGTGGTTTTAGACCCCACTTGACCCGAATTGATCTCCCAGATGCCAATATGCTAAAGGGATGTGTTTGGTGTCATCGCACAGGGCATATCCTGTAGTTTACCAGAAAATCCCGAAAATTTGAAAAACCAAGATGGCCGACCGGTGATTTGCTCTCAAAGAAAGGGATACGTTTTACCACATTTTGATTGTCGATTTTCGGCAAGATGGCAACACCTGAGCGAGTTGGTCTGTATAGCGGGGTTAGAGGTCTTGCTACGTAGTGTTGCCGTGTTTAAGAATTTTCACGGAATTTAACGTATTTTTTTACTTTTAACGCAAAATGTCAAAAGTCTAAATTTTACAATTTTGCAAAAACAAGTGACAGTCAGTGAAAAATTTTATCCCTCCCTATGACCTTTTGTAGGTTTTTTGATTTTCGCCTGGCAACACTGAAAGTTATGGTTGATTTAATTTTTAGGGTAGACCTCGAAAGACCCGAATTGATCTCCCAGATGCCAATATGCTACAGGGATGTGTTTGGTGTCATCGCATAGGGTATATCCTGTAGTTTACTAGAAAATCCCGAAAAATAGAAAAAAACAAGATGGCCGCCCCGTTATTTTCGTTTTACTGAAAAATTTTAATTTTCTTAATCTTAATCGGCATTTTTTAGCCAGTTGGCAACACTTTGGAAAGTTGGCTTGTATGGAGCGATTGTGAGTCTCAGTAAACAGTGTTGCCATAAAAAGTAATATTTAACAAAATTTTATTATTTTTTGACTTGTACTAAAAAAAGACTAAAACAAAATGGGCGCCCAAAATATGACTTTATTTTTCTGTCAAAATACGACCCCACAGAGACACGCGTGGCCGCTTGCGGCCTCGCGCACCGCGCGACATCTAGTTTTGTTTGGAAATTATAACCCTATAGGTATGTACCCCTTATAATCGGTGCCACTCCCTATTCATCACTAAATAATTTCAGATTCTAATCTATCAAATCGAAATGTTGTTATTCAATGTAGTCTTAGAAGTCCACTTATTGAAAGTCATTGCTAATTTACAGTACCATTATAATTATTATTGTAAACCATATTAACTAGTAACACATAAGTTTAAAAACAGCCCCTTGAGTTTCTTGCTCGTTCTTCTCGGGGTACATTTGGAACTAGCAACTCGTTGATGGAGATGGGCTGCTGTTTACATTTAGAAAATCTTAATGGACTTGTTTAGAGTGCCTTGTTATTACACTTTTGACTTTTCTAAGTGTTTATTTAATTACCTACAGAAAATAAAAACATTTTCATTTCTCAACCGTTGCCCCCAGGCGAGATATACCAAAGCAAGCAGCTGTTGTACCGCACGCAGCAGCACATCTTCGTGCTGGGCCAGGGCGGGTTCGGGGGCCCTCGCAACAGCAAGCTCGCCACTGAGGTGCAGCCAGCGCCAAAACGCGCGCCCGACGCCGTCGTCGAGCAGAAGACCGCCGAAGACCAGGCAGCGCTTTACAGGTGTTTTTTTTTATTTGTCCCTTAAGGGAAAGGCAAAGGGATCTAGCCCATACAGCCTAGTCTGTTGTAAAAGAGAAGAATAATAGTGGTATTTTATTCCTCGTATTTTATTACCGGAACCATATATATATCATTGTAAAGCTAATTTACTGGGCTATTTGATAACATAATGAAATATTTTAAAATGCCACCCTATGTTTGAAAAATTCAGTAATATATGAGGGTTTAGGTCACTGAGAAACGAACGTCACCCTTTTGGTCTAGGGACCCAAAATGATTTAACCTGTGAGTCTATAATTATTTAGTTAAGTGGTCAATTAGGCTAATCGAATTTGTATGATTATTTTGTATTCCCTGAATTATTAAATTATATTTTTTTTGTTGGTCAAAGTGGTATGTTCGTTTCATGGTCCAAGGTCCAAGGAGTAATAGTGTTCTGTGCTCCATGTAAGTGAAGAAATGTCATATTGACATTGGCAGAGTGGCAGACCGACAACATAATAAAAAAATAACTGTGTTTTATTTCACTTCCGCATAAATGCTAATGACAGATAAGAGTGAGAAAGAAAGTAGAGCGCTATCTCTTTCACATAGCACATCAATCGCTACTTTCGTGCAAAAAAATATTTATTTCTTTTAAATATTTCTTTTTACGACTCGGGATTCAAGCTTTTTTGATTTCATGTACAAAAATGTATGTTGGATGGGTTACCAGTATTTTGATAATGTTGCAAGCAGATTTTTGTACTTTGAAGAATTTTACAAGTCAGGGGGCATTATGGGGGGTGTTTTGTAGGACATATTTGTTTAAAATAATATCTTCTTACCGCTCTACTAAATCAGATCTCTATAGTATTTTTCATTTATTATTATACCACCCTCTATAGATTTTCTGGACATCACCTTTCTCTGATCCGAATGTTGTAAGGCTAAAAAGCAAAGTCATTATACCACCCTCTATAGATTTTCTGGACATCACCTTTCTCTGATCCGAATGTTGTAAGGCTAAAAAGCAAAGTCTTATGTTGTCAAGTTCAGGGTAAAAGTTAATCTTAGATAAATGGCTCTGCTTCAGAGACCATGCACAAACATTCAGTAACTTTAACACTTTCTAAGTAAGTAAGTGTTAAAGACACAGAATTTTTGTTGTTTATCAATAGTAAAATGATAGCACTTTTACTGAAGACTTCATTGTGACTTTTTGGGGCAATCCAAAAATATCCATGCCGCGCATTTTATCGAATTTCCCATTCACTGCACACCCTCACGGACACTTGCCACATAATAAACTAGTCAAAACCCGAAATACACGGCAAAATGAAAATTAAACAAAAAACATGACGTCCCTCTTAGGATTCCCGCCAAAAAGCCTACAGGTGGGTTTGACCTCTTGTATGACCTGTTACGTTATGGGTCCACATATTATACTGGTTACCGGTCCGACGATGGGATCAACACGTTTCGGCGTCCACTATTCTCGTGAAAAGTGGGTATTTCCAGAAATGGAATACCTCTGCTACCCCCTCGGCAATAAAAGGCGTGAGATTATTTATTTTATACTGGTTAAAAGTGTGTGGTTTCATCAATGGCTGGATTTAATACCTGTGCCTACCCCCTCAGGGATAAAGCGGGAGCATTTTTTGTCTAGACAATGGCGTAGTTGTCTGGTAGTCAAATAAGTTACTTTTGTCATCTGTCAAAACGAAAATTTTGTATGGACAATGTGAAGAAAACTAAACTTGGTTTCATTATTATTACAACAAATTTGGTGACCCTATTCCGAAACCATTTCGAGATACATACCTATTGGATTTGTAAATTTTATATTAACTGATCAATATTAAATATTTGTTCTTAAAAATGGAAAATCTGTTTATCACTTGACTTCAAAATGACGTCAGAAAGCCGGCCGATTCGGTGATAGTAAGGGATTGAAGTGTCAAAAAGTCTAGTTTATGAAGACTGCGCCACATGACGTCTGAGTTAGTTTTCTTGATAAGTTTGATACATTTATTTTATCAGGCTATCCGGCGACTACAATCCGCTCCACATCGACCCGCAAGTAGCGACCGCCAGTGGACACCAGAAGCCCATCCTCCACGGACTCGCGTCCCTTGGATTCTCAGCAAGACACGTATTGGTCAAGTGAGTACATTTCAATGTTTAGAAAAGTCAATTGATCAATAACACATCTAGAAACCAGACTTCGTGTACAAGTCAGTGTCGATTTAGATTTGTCAGAAAAACATACGCGTCGAACTATGAACCTCCTCCTTTTTTGAAGTTGGTTAATAAAAATTAACCTTGTGTAGATAATAATATAACTATTTACATCTACAGTAAGTATAAGTGCCAAAACATAATTTGTAATCGATTACAAATACAAGGTTAAATTTTTATCCGAGTACTGATAGATATGTCGATTTAGATAGATTTGCATTTGTATAGATTATGTAGTCGTTAATCCATGTCAGATACCCTTGGGTGGCTTGAAACTTTTTTTCATTTAGGTAGCTACTAGCATAACACCATGTTCCAATCCGTGGTGGGCTCGCGTGGGAGATTATGGCCCATACTTCCTCATGTGTGGGGAAGAGTCCTAAGCACAGCAGTGGGCTGCTATGGGTTGATTATGATTTGTATAAATATAACTGTCTGCGTACAAGGTTAAGTTTCATTAGTTTTTAGTTGGCTGAAATGACACTAACTTTCCCACTGATTGTAGGAGCAACTACACAATCAAGAAAAAAATCTGCTGTCATACTGGACAGCAGATTTTTTTAAAGATTTCCTTACTATTGCATAAAAGGTTAAGTTTTATTAGTTTTACATCTATTTGACTGATAATTAACAGATACGGTGGCAACGACGCCTCCAACTTCAAGGCCCTGAAGGCTCGCTTCGTGAAACCCGTAACGCCCGGCCAGACCCTCGTCACGGAGATGTGGCTCGAAGGCAACCGCGTGCTCTTCCAGACGAAGACCAAGGAGACTGGCAACACCGTCATTGCTGGTATGGTGGAATTTGAAAAATATTTTATATTGCATCTAATAAAAACAAAAAAATGTTTATTTGTTGGTCTTTCTAAAGCTGCTGACGGCGATGCTCTGCCAAATTATAAATAGAAAAAAAATACTGAGTAAACAGGCATCTTATGGGCAAGCTCGTCCCATTGTAGGTCCCGTCTTTGCCCTCGGGCTAGGGTCAAGAGGAAGCTTATCATTAATAAAAAAAATCATCTTTGATTTAATAAAATAGTAAATTGTTAATATAGCGAAGCATCGACTTCTTCTTCTAACGACACAGCGTATACTAAAAATTTAATATTGACCGGGAAATAAAATGACTAATCTTAAATCAGAAATATAAAAAAAACCTGCCTAAAAGATCATTTGATAACTGAATTCCGTATGTCTCGATGACATTAATTTCTTTTTGTCACAGGAGCCTACGTTGACCTGAAGAAAGTAGTCACCGGTAGCAGCGCCACTCCTGCGCCCGCGCAAGCTGTAGCCGCTTCGTCCTCCGGGACCCTGAAGAGTGACGGGCTATTCGCCAAGATCAAGGAGGAGGTCGGCAAGAACCAGGCTATGGCCAAGAGCGTCGGCGGCGTGTTCCTGTACAACCTCACAGAGAACGGCAAGATTATAAAACAATGGAGTGAGTATCATCTTGCCTACCCTGTTACCGTGTGAAATTCAGATAATATGCCTTTTTAGCAATCTTTATAAAAAGTATGGATTTTTTGACTGACCTTTATCTCTGTATTGTAAAGAAAGTTTTATGGTATAATTGAGTTCAAATTATGGTAAAAAAAAAATCTATTCAAATAATAATGTAACAGACTTCTAATAAAACAGTTGGAACACTTGATAATTGAACAAGCAGGGTTTATAGAATTTGGGTCATCGTTTTATTTGGGATGGACTCCTTCAAATTAGAGTAAGCTATATTGTCTCCTCTTTGTTAACCCTTTATATATTTTATATATTGTATAGCTTTTAAAATTTTCCATTAGTTTTGAATCTTATCTCAATTACATTATACTGGCAAATATTCTGCCTCTGCCAGGTAAAAGGTTAAAGGAACCATCATTTCAACATATTTTAACCCTAATTTCTCTTCCTTACAGCTCTGGACCTCAAGACTCCCGAAGTTTACGAAGGGGCACCTAAGGGTGGCAAAGCTGACACAACCATGTCTGTCGCTGATGGTGACTTAGTGGAAATTGCAGCTGGAACATTGAGCCCACAAGTCGCCTACATGAAGGGAAAACTTAAGATTGCTGGCAACATCATGTTGGCCCAAAAATTAGGTCCACTCCTCAAGTCTGATTCCAAATTGTAAATGTAATATAAATCTGTCTATTATTTATCAGACATTGGCACAAAATGAATTCTAAGTGTAATGGGTAGAAGGTAAAGGCTGGTTCCAATAATGTTGAATGAAATATTTTAGTTTATCAGATTGTTACTGTTACCTGATTTTTATTGTTATGAATCCAGTGTAACTTCGAAAGCATTTCTTCTAGTAATTTGAAAATGTACTAAATTCAATAACTTTTATTATACCACTGTTAATGATTCCAAATAGATTTAAGTTTATTATATTATTATGTACCGTTATTTTTGTAATGGGGAAGGAAAAATATATATGATTTTTAAATATAACTTTTTATTATTACATCCGTTATCATCTGTGCCCCGTCATAAAATACAGTAATGCTGCGCCCAAAGATGTTTAAAGAAGGAAAGAGAATGATTTTCTTACAAACTCTTTGGCTGCACCACTAGCTCCTACTACGCATGCCATAAGCATAATGGGTGCGAGTGAGACAGACTGAGGACATCCCAAACCCATGGCACACTATGGATGACTTCATAAAGGATGTCAAGGAAGCGCAAATTATGAAGAATAGCAGCCTAAATTAGATGGATAAAGAAAAAACTATTTCTAAATTATTTCAATAAGTATGTTTTTCTTTGCTTGGGATCATTTATATTGAAGGCAGAATTTTTCCTTCAAGGAAAAGATTTGTCTCTTTCACTTCAAATTCCCAGGCGATTTTCATTTGTGGTTGTGAACTTAAATCTACAAATTTATTGGCTTGAACTTCTGGCAAACCTTTTGTTTTCACTACTGTACCTATGATACAGCAATAGGTTCCTAAAACAAAATTTTATTGTGATTGTAATCAACACTAAATTAGTAAAAGTTGAATTTACTCTGATTATCAGCTGACTGGACGATTAATCTCAATCACTCGAAAGTAAATAAACTTAAATAAATGAGACTATTGAACAACAGCTAAAACTATCACAATATTCTAGGAAAGCTTGTTGAGAATCACAAAGCGATAAAAAATACTAGGTACCCACAATATGGTAAAAATAAAAGCGTATTGTTCGAGCATTTATGAATATTTATATTATATATTAGTTAATTACTAGTGGTATATTCAAAGCATTAAACTACAGGCGACGAGAGGTGTTGCCTGTATAGGGTACCTAAGTCCTAAAACCTATCTACATTCCGAATTTTCGACTCCTAAATCCAGCAAGTGAGTTTAGTGAGTCATCGTACGTTGGTAGTCAGTCAGGACATTCCTTTATGTACAGAAAGATAGATACCTAATTAATGAATTTACCTTTTTTAAGGGAACTCTTATCAATAACACCGTCTGCAGTTTCACATTTAGTTATTTTCGCCCTTCCAGATGTGTCTGAAATGATTAGTATATCGGCGCCAACAGTTTGTTCGATGGTTCCCTGCAACCAAACATCTAGTGGTGTCGGTTTGTTTAGTAAATCGTTAATTAAATATTTTTTAGGACATAGTGCCATTTTGCGGTATTTTTTTTTGCAATTTTACATGGATTTATCAACAAGTAAATAAATATAGGTAGGAATTTACACAGACCAATTGGCAATTTATTTATCACAGTTAAGTGACAGTTATTTAATTTTATTTACAAATGTCAATTTTTTTTCTCATATTAGGCATTGGCAATTTAGCCATCACCACTAAACACGAAATTAAAGATTTTTACCTCTGCTTTAGAGTCCATGCATAAAAATACAGTGTCTTCCACACTTTCTTATCAAAATGTTACGTGTTAAGCTTGGGTCCCACGGTCCGTAAAATCGCGGATGCACGCAGACCAGCTCGCACGACGCACCGTGGGACCGGCCTCGTCCGTGATAGCACAGAACGTCTGTGGCGGTGCGCCCGTATCCATCGTGAGTCGGTAACTTCAAAGGTGCGCTCTTCTCTCTCTGGCTGGCTCTATGTGGCAAGCACATGAGTAAAGAAACGGAACAGAGACAAAGCTTCTAAGGAGCGTGCAAAATTCTTACCTATTTTAGTAGGGTTGGCAAAGGATCAGTCACCGCGCGAACTCGCTATCGTTCGGGTGTAGAAAAATGTCCTCTAAGAAAATTAAGTGTACGCAGTGCAACATCATTATAAATGAGTTACTATGTTTTGTGCAGAATAAAATTAGTATAATGGATGAAAAAAGTTTAATTCGTTGTAGGTGTAAGTTCTTTTAATACATCCGAAATCACGGATACAAAAAATCTTTTGTTCGAGTCAATTTCTACAAGTACCCGCAATATCTCACGGCGAAAAAATAAGGAACAAAAAGACATTGAAGATATTATTTGTGTGCTGAAGAACACGGAGCCAGACGAAACTCCCATTTTTGTTGCGAGAGAACTGGAAAAATTGCCACCAGTATGCTTTGATCACATCGACGTGACCGCACTACTAAAAGACATTGTTTTGTTGAAAACGGAGATAAAGAATTTGAAGGAATCATTTACTAATTTTGCTACAAAGGAACAGCTAGAAAGCATGCAAACCGAGATAAACCACATGAAGTTTGCATCCATAGTAAATATAAATAAAAAACGGGGCGCATATTTATTAGATAGTGATCGAGATAGCGGTCCTATTGGTATTTTAAATTTTTCTACCAACACAAACGAATCCTCAGAGACCCAAACAACGGCGAATTGTCGATCTCCCTCACCCCTGCAGGAAACGAGTAAGGTTGCCGCGCGCAGTAGTGCCGTCACCTTCGCACTCAGCGCGGGCGCAGCTGAGAACGTTAGCGCCGCGTCCCAAGCGAAGGAAGAGAGCGGGCTGGCCGTCGGCGGCGACTCGCCTGTGCCTGCCGTTACTAAGATGCCTACGGTGAGGACGGAAAAAGCAAGCCCGCCCGCTACCGCCTATGCCTTAACGGGGTCTATAATAACCGCAGGAGACGACATTAAAAATAAAACTTTTGCTAATATAATGCGAAATAGTAAATGTAAAGTGGAAAGTCCTAATGAAAAATGGGTCCAGGTGCAGAGAAGAAGACACAGGAACAAATCTTCTGAATCGGAGGGTGTACGCGGCAAAGCCACATTTATGCCGCAGGATAAGTTTAAGCCCGCAAGTTTGAAAATTGCTTTGTTTTTGTCGAACGTTCACAAAGACACTACAGTGAGTGATATTTCTGAGTTCGTTTTCTCAAAAACAAAGGAAAAGGTTGTATTACTACCAACGCTGCCTTGCAGTGCGTCACGGACGTTTATGTTAAATATGGCGTCTACTGGTCAGATCATACACCTCTAGTACTGACTTGTAATCTTGATGTTATTCGACAGAAAACCTTAGCAAAAGATCCTATATGTAATGACATTTTATGGGGTGAAAGAAATGCTGAACAGTGTAGTGCCTATGAAAGCATGTGTAATTCCAAATTAAAGCACATTGATCTACCTGTAGAGCTGCAAGAGTGTTGTGGAAAGTATTGTAGTAATAGCTGCCACATAGATATTATAAATAACTTATATAGAGATTTAATAAATATTTTAATTATGAGTGCCAGGGCATCTTATATAAGAAATACTGCAAAACGTAAGAAACCTTTAGCCGGCTGGAACAAACATGTCAGTGAGGCTCACGGGAATGCCAGGCTGGAGTTTTCTAATTGGGTGTGGTACGGGAAACCCACCTCCGGTCCGTTTTTTGAAGCTATGACCAAAACACGTAAGATCTTTAAAGGAAAATTGAAGTGGTGCCAAAATCACCAAGAACAAATCAAATTGGATTTGATAGCAAAGCATCATACTAGCCTAGACTTTAAAAGTTTTTGGAAATGCACGAGTAAGTTAAACTCTAAGTCTGGCCTTCCGGTGAGTGTCGATGGTGTATCTAGTCCGGGAGACATCGCGGAGGTTTTCAGAAGTCGCTTTTATGTAAAATCGCCATTAGGGCCCCCGTGCCGGGCGTTCGATGCTGGGACCCAGGGTGCTGAGGTTACCTCTGTCATAGTCGCTAAAGACATCAGTCACGCATTAAAAAAGATGACCAGAGGGAAATCTCCAGGTCACGATGGACTCAGCGTCGAGCATCTGCGGCATGCTGGACCTCACTTGCCGAGAGTCCTCGCCCTCCTGTATAACCTGTGCGTGAGCCACTGCTACCTCCCTGATGATCTGATGCGCACTCTGGTGGTTCCGATAGTCAAAAGCAAGACGGGCGATGTGTCGGACGGTTCAAACTACAGGCCAATTTCGCTAGCAACCATCGTTGCGAAGGTGCTTGACAGTGTGCTGAACTCATATCTTACTAGGCATATCAAGCTGCACGACGGTCAGTTTGGTTTCCGACCTGGCCTGTCAACTGAAGCAGCCATTTTTAGTTTAAAGCACACTGTCAAGTACTACACGGATAGAAAAACGCCCATTTATGCCTGTTTTTTGGACTTATCCAAAGCCTTCGACATGGTGTCTTATGATAACCTTTGGCAGAAACTAAAAGAGACGACGGTGCCGCCGGAGCTTGCATCGGTTCTCAGGTACTGGTACCTGCATCAGGAAAATCGTGTGCGGTGGGCGGGAGTCCTATCGGAGCCGTCCAGGCTGGAGTGTGGGGTGCGACAGGGTGGATTGAGTTCGCCCTTGCTCTTCAGCCTGTACGTAAACGCGTTGATCGACCGGCTCAGCAGCATGCGTGTCGGCTGTGTTATCGACAGAGTTTGTGTCAACAACATCAGCTACGCAGATGACATGGTGCTGTTGGCCCCCTCATTAGGCGCCCTCCGGGAGCTGCTCGCGGTTTGCGAGTCATACGCAGTTTCGCATGGGCTAGTGTACAACGCGAAGAAGTCGGAGTACATGGTCTTCAGGGCTGGTACCAGGTGTCCATCTACCGTTCCGCCTGTACTACTGAACGGTCTTGCTTTAAAGCGAGTTTACCAATTTAAGTACCTGGGACACTTGGTAACAGACGACCTGAAAGACAATGTAGATATGGAGAGGGAGCGCAGAGCGTTGTCGGTCCGGGCGAACATGCTGGCCCGCAGGTTTTCCCGATGTACAGCCCCAGTTAAAATAACTCTGTTTAAAGCATACTGCACATCACTGTACTCGGGGGCCCTGTGGTTCAGCTATACTCAAAGGTCATGCAACGCTCTGCGTGTCCAATTTAATAACGGCTTCAGGGCTTTGTTGCGGCTCCCACGCTTCTGCAGCGCTTCCACCATGTTCGCGGAGGCGCGCACCGATGGTTTCGACGCCATCTGGCGTAAAAAATCGGCGTCGCTATTAAGCAGACTGCGCGGGAGCCCCAACACAATCCTGCGGGCGCTGGCCGACAGATTTGACAGTCCATTCCTATGGACTCTAATCTGTCGGACCAAATCTCCATTAGTTATAAGTTACTAACATAGGTTAAGGATATTTTGTTTACTAACATAGGTTAAGATAGATGTGTAATGTTTTATGTAACTAACATAGTCTATAAGATACTTTGTTACTAACCTGTATGGACCTAAGAAGTCCGCTAAATAAATAATAATAATAAAAGGAGAATAAAATAAACAAAACGTTTATTAAGCCGTATACAGAAAGAAAGCCGAAAACTTATCGGCGCCGATAAGCGCCGATCGGCGCCGATCGGCGCACATCGGCGCCGGTCTACGCAGGTAACCGGCGCAGGCATTTATATGAACAAGCGCCGGTCAGCGCTGGTGCCGTCCGCCAATCATCGTACGACATTTTGCTCGCTCTGCTTCAATCTGCTTGCTTTCTGTAGAATGGACCGGCGCCGATCGGCGCCGACAAGCTTTCAGCTTTCTTTCTGTATACGGCTTTAGACTTTTATTTGTACATTAGATTATTTACAAATTACCTACTCTAAATATTTTTTTATAACTTTTTATTTTTAATAAATTATTAAATCTTTTAATCTAATGATGAATTCTAAATCTAATGGATATAAAGTTTTTTCAAATAATCATTAAGGACGCTTCCACATGGCATAATATTTTTACAATCTTACACTCGATTCAGAATATCATTAGGTACCAATATTTACAATGTTTACGTCGAGTTCTTTGTAATGAGTAATTAAAGAATCTTTGCCCATATTTATAGGATGTTCAGGTCTATTAACAAACAATTTTATTTCGTCACATATGTGATTTTCAAGACATTCATGCAAACTGTACAGTAGGTAACCATTTTACACCTCCGAATCTAATTATTTACACTTTCTTGACTTTTTAGTTTAATACTTTATTCTACCATAAACAATTTAAAATAACCATTTCTCACTAAGCAGGAGCGCGAAACAAATACGGCAACCATTGCGCGGCCCTCGGCATTTCTACTGACCGAGCCGGTTTTATCCAGTTGCGGCGCGTATGTGACGCAGCGCTAGTAGAAACGCACACAAGCATTGCATGCTTGTAGTAGTGTACCTACGACAGCGCGGTTGTATGAAGCTTTGTCTCTGTTCCGTTTCTTTACTCATGTGGTGGCAAGTGTCCGTGAAGGTGTGCAGTGAATGGGTGGTTCGATAAATGCGAGATCATTCATTGGTCATTTTACTGTTGATAACCAAGTTAGGGATGTAGAAAGTGTTAAAAACACAGTAGGTATGTTTGTGCATGGACTCTGAAGCAGAGCCATTTAACTGAGATTAAAGTTTAACTATTGGAACTTACTCAAGGATATCAATGGACTCGATTCTGCATTACAGCGACTAAACTTATTTTAGTTTAGTCCTGTCATTTTTTTTCTCCTAGAAAAGAAGAGAGACGACCGATATTTAGTCTTGTCAAATTAAAATTAGTCTTCTCATGTATGGCGTGTTTAGCAATTTTAGCGACGATGTAACAAGGTCATGAATAAAAGTGACAGATAAGCACGTTCATAGTTCGAATTAGTAGGTTTTTAGGTGTTTGACATTAACTCTTTAATCTATGGTTTGTTTCTGTCCTTTTTCATTCGTATTCTATGAAGAAGGATAGCCTAACTTAAAATTAGAAATTTTAGGTGGTCAGCCAGAATCGAGTCCATTAACTAATGACGGGGCTGCATGGCGTAATGCCTTTGCCTATCCTGTAAGGGGTGAAAAAAAAAGCCACAAATGTCAATGTCAATTTGTCATTGTCAAGTCGTTTCTTTTTTTTTGGCTTGACTTCATGGCGAATCAGCATTTATTTGACTTTTTTCTTGGAGCGAAGTTAGTCATCTGTGCACATCCAATACCACCGACCAAGCTTTGTAAACTGGACTTTGGCGAAATCAAAAAGGATCGCCATTATAAAAGAAATTGTTGTTGTACCTACTATTTTTTATTTTATTTATTTCATGTTTTTCTGATTTCAAGATTTTTATTCCTACAGGAACGGAAAAACAGGATTCGAGCGGATTGCGTGGGCACCGCTAGCAGACCAGCACATACCTATTGGCAAAAGTCTTAGGTACCTAGTTAAAACAAATAAAATAACGAGAGAATGTAATTCTATGGACAAACTTCCACCTGTTTACTGCCAACAACGAAAACATTTTTGACATTTTTAAAATATTTGACCTTTTTGACATTTTTTGTCATTTTTGACCTTTTTGACATTTTTGACCTTTTTGACATTTTTGACCTTTTTGTCATTTTTGACATTTTAGACCTTTTTGACATTTTTGACCTTTTTGACATTTTTGACAGTTTTTACATTTTTGACATTTTTGAAATTTTTGACATTTTTGACCCACTGGTCTGAAATGCCCAGTCCCTTTTGACCCACGGGTCTGAAATTCAAACTCGATCGAGGTATTGACCTAAGGTATCTACTGACCGAATTTGAAGTCAATCGGTCCAGTAGATCCGGAGATATCCTGTCGACAGACACACAGATGACACAGACAGACAGACAGACATCCTACTCAAACCATTATCTTCCTCTTATAATGCTACGCAGGAGGAAGTTAATAATCGGGTATAAAGTTTTTCTATGTAAATACATGTCTAACTATATTTTTGTGTCTATCTGTTCTCTGTGTCTTTTGATTTGAGTTCCTTTGGACGAATTTTAATGCCGTTTTTCATATTTATGTAAGATAAATTCGGTCCCAGAATTAATTCTGAGACATAATGTGCCGGTCCGGCGATGAGCTCACCACCTATCACGTTTAGGGGTCCAATGTATCTCGTGAAATATGGGTATAGGTATCCAGTAATGGAGTACCTCTGCCTACCCCTTCGGGGATGAAAGGCGTGAGATTATTTATTTTATTTTTACCTATTTCGGTGTGTATTTTCCCCGTTTTCCTAGTTTTTGCATATGCCCCGTTTCCCCAGCTTTTAAGTATTCCCCGTTTCCCCAGATTTTTTAAACGAGTCATTCTATAAACGACTATTGCCCGGTTCCTATATTCAACGAATCGTGGTTGTACTTCAGCAACGGACCGTTTGTCAACTACGAGTAACGAACGGATAGAGACGTTCCTATATGTTTTCACGTCATCTACCTGCGACGAACGGTTGTAGGTAACCAGCTTACCGAAGCCCTCCGCTGCGTTTCGTTTTAGCAAAAACAGAAAAATTACGTTCTAATAAAAAATAAAGCAAAATATTTTTATTTTACGTATTTACGGTAGTTTTATTTGTAAAACGTCTTTTTCTTGCACTATTTGATCTGATTTGCGAAAAAGGAAATAATAAATCGATGAAACACAAATTATACTGTAATGAACGAAACGCAACTGGAATGTCCACACGCCGCTGAGCTATCTTGTCATCAAAGACATTTAAAGAAAAAGTTTCTATCTCCTAAAGATAATAATTTTATTCCAATCTCTTTGCTTGTCATATTATTTGCGTCAACAGTTGCTTGAATCTGGGGGCACGGCAGTGCCCCTTTCCAAGTCAACCAAAAAAGCGGCACGGCCCCGTACCATCCTTTTCTCGAAGAAAGTCATTTTCGACCCCCTATAACTTCGTTGTGGATCACTACATAGTATAAAACAAAGTCGTTTTCTCTGTCACTATATCCCTATGTATGCTTAAATCTTTAAAACTACGCAACGGATTTTGATGCGGTTTTTTTTAAATAGATAGAGTGATTCAAGAGGAAGGTTTTAGTATAAGCGTTGCACCCGTGCAAAGTCGGGGCGGGTGGCTAGTAAAACTATAAGCCTAAATTTTCAGTATCCAAGCAGGCATTGTATAAACACAGTATATTTCATCTAATTTGAATCAATAGTTTATTAAGAGTTATAACTAGTCAAAGTTTTCTAATTTTTTCTCTGACTGACTGATCGATCATCAAAACTCTAAGGCACTTCTAGCAGACGTAGAAGCTTCAAATTTAGAATACAATTAGTGTTTGGTGTAAAAATAAAGGAAAAACTCAAATAATTTGCAATTTCGGTCCAGGTTTCTAGATACACCAAGTGCATAAATAACTTTAATCAAATATAAATGTATAGGATTACAAAGTTATTTAAGAAGTCGAAGAAGGAAAGGAAATAAGTAGGACTATCTACAAAAAGAAATGAGATGCCATAGAAAACAATTGTTGGGACATTGAGTCCCAACAATAATTTACTTAAATCACAAAAGATTTTTAATATTGGTATGGTCACTACTTATAGTGTTAATGTTGTTAGGTTAGCTAATTACGTAATAACTTAAGACAGAAGGTCTTTTAAGTAGGGACTGAATAAATTAACCGACTTGGTATTACATGGATCTTACAACTTTGTACGGTAATAGAACTGAGTGGCAAGACTTGGTTTTTTTTACAAGTTATGTTTTTTTGGTATTTTGTTTCGATATAAAACGAACATTTTAATCAAAATTCCCTACTTCCTCGTACATACCTGACTAAAAAGTAGGTACTAAATATGTTATAATATTAACGGGGCTTGAGAGACTTACAACAAAATAATAAATAATGGATACGTAGGTATTACACCGGTATGGCAAAATATAACTGGTAATCTACTATATAAAAATAAGTCGGGTTTTCCTTCCTGACGATTTAACTCCAGAACTGACGAACCGATTTCCACGGTTTTGCATTCGTTGGATAGGTCTCGGGCTCCGCAAGTTTTATAGCAAAGAAAATTCAGCATTGCACCCGTGCGAAGCCGGGGCGGGTCGCTAGTTTGGAATAAAATTGTTTATTAATGCAATACTCTGTAACACAATCACTTTTTAGAATTACCTACAACGATGACACATCGTATATACCTAGTGCATATTTGAAAGTTTCTTCAGCTGAATATAACACTAATATCTAAATAGCAACTGGTCCAAATGTTGGATACAAAATTGATATTTTGTTTTGATACAGTGCAAATGTTTAATTTTCATTCCCATGAGGACCCCGAACAAGACAGGCTGCTAAACCAGGCTGAAAAAAAAGTGATAACTCATTACTATAAATCTGATGTCAGTCTTGATATTTCTGTATAATTCGCATCTTGCATTTTTTGCTACACTACTGGAGCATATAAAATATATATTAAATATTGTAGCATCATGAGCGGACCCAGGCCAACGGGCTACTACATTCATTAGCAACAAATTTGCATTGCATACTGTCTCAACATTCAATAAAAAGTAGCCTTTCCGGTTTCTGAATTCCTCTCCACACACATCTCGCACTATACCAAAAAGCAGATGATTTGGATACCCCAACAAAGTCAGCCACTGATAATAGCATAGTTCCCAGAGCATAAAATCGTAATGCCAATAGCAATTGGTGTAAAGGACGTATACCATAGGAAAAAATGTAGGTTCTTATTGTAAAGTATACATATCAACAATACATATTTGTTGCGTTACTTTTTAAACGTTTTGAGGTTTCAAATAATACCTATTACATACCTGGCTCCCTTCACTGTTAAATAAGGGTATATTTCAACTAGTAATCGTTGAACAGAAGGTTTATCCAACCGAAATCTGAGTTGAAATTCGTAAAAATACAAGGTATTGAAATGTCTCAATATCGTTTGGTAATTTCGGCGATTAACAAGTTCTTCATTGAACTCTCCCAGTTGGACAACATTTGTAGGTCACTCATTTCACTATCTGAATGAGACATTGTTATTTTTCACATCTTATGTAGTGAAACTACTAAAATTGTGGTTCACAACCGATCGAATTCGGGCAGTAACTAAATATCAAACGCCTAGTAACTTTGACAGCTAGTTGACGTGTCAAAAAATTTATAGGAACACTCTATCCTGTCATCTCGATACATTACCCTTACTATCCGTAAGTTGTAGCCCTCTCATCCGTATGTACCAAGCTGTCAGTAAGTTCGCTTACGAATAGTTTTTTATAGGAACACTTTTGAGTTACGCCTCGTAGATAATTCTACCGTCCGTAAGCAAAACGGTTGGTTTCTCGAATATAGGAACCGGGCATATGAGGTTTTCTAAATATCGGCGCTCATTTGCTAGTCGCTTATAAGTACGTAGCAAGTTATTTAATTAGGTATAATGATAACAATATAATAATAAACATATTTGTTTGCGTTTGTATGTAATGTACGTAAGTAAGTTACCTACTAAGACAAGTGCTAAAACAGCAAAACGATAGGTATACGTAGAACGTTTCTGTGGAACGTTTTTAAGAGCATGAAATCACTCTGTATACGAGCTCCAGCCGTAACAACTCAATCAACGCAATTTTAAAATAAACTTTTTTTAAACAACATACGTCGGCCGCTCTTGACAAAAAAAATGCTCGGGCGAAGGTCTCAATAATGACTTTCTCGAGAACTTGTTACAGACATATGTATAGAGACATACCGTATCTATAGGTTGTACTCTATAGATTAATTTATGTTGCCTATGCTGTTTTAAAATTTAACGGTTATTTTGTTTGTAAAAGTATTTCAGGTGGGTAAGTGGAAATAAACTACAAGTATTTATGTGTTTTGTGGATATATGTATACATATAATATATTTACCTACCTAGTGTCTAGACTTTTGTCGGTCTAGACCTCATTTTTTAAATCTTATCACCTACCTACCTAATAGGTATAACCTACTTACTACTATGTGTATAATTCATAAATTCTTCTGCCATGTCCTGTAGTAGAGCCATAGTAGAGCTTTAAACGGTTTATTTCAAACCGGACAGTAATCCAATAAAACAAAATAACAATCCAAGAAGTATATTCTCTTGCAATGGAGCTATGTACATTTTAGTCCAACTGCAGGTCCGTATTCAGAAAGTAAAGTTTAAAATTACAAACAAAAAGATAAAGACTTCGCTGCACTATTTTGGAAAAGGATCTCTCCAGACCCTCTTTTGCTTTTATCTAAGCTCCAGACTCCCACTTAACTCCAATACTCGGAAGTGGGCTCTCCTAGCGCCGTCCCTGTTGGAGGTAAGACGCAAAAGGGAAAAAGAAGATATTGAAGCTCTGCTGTCATCTGGGGCGGAGCGGACGCGAACATAAAAACAACTCAATTGAAGTCGCGCGCGCGGCCCGAGCGAACGTAACTCACGCGGCTCTCAACTTCGCCGCAGCAGCGCAAACAAATACATTACTTGTTTCAAGTTTTTGAATAAAACCACCAACAAAACTTTGTAGTCGAAAGTCTCAATTACGTATAAAGACAGTGATGTTACGTTAGTGACGTTGAAACCCAGTGATATTTTTGTGAAAGATCGTAAAAGTTAACAAAAACAGGAGTTCTAAACTTTCCAACGAACGCAAGCCATGTGACTTCGGACCGGGCGCAGTAAGAGAGTTGTACGTTGATTTTATCTCATTTTAACTTTATTGTAATGTAACTAATAATAGATGAAGGGTGGACGATTGCATACCACTTGCTGAGTTTTCGGTTTCAGTCAGTGTAATTGAATACAAATTCATATTTTGCAATGTTGGTCCTAAACGATGGCAACAACGAAACATTAAAAATACCGAAAAATGAAACTAATAAAATTTACATAAAACATAGCGTTTAAGTGACTATTTCCAGAAATGGAATACTTCTGCCTACCCCCACAGGAATAAAGGCGTAAGATAGTTTTTTTTAAATAACGTACTTTTGATATTTTTTCAAAATCTTAATCTCATACGTAGGAACATAAATCAACTTGGTTAATTTGGTACCTACTTGCATTGCAACGTCTGTTTTACTTTGAACATGAACAATAAAGTCATGAATGGGATACGTAAATAACATTAATAAGGCCAACGGAAACAATCACTTCACTTGATAATAGGCTCTGAGATGCCAATAACAGCAGTCGTGAATGTTTATTTACGCATAGATAATTAAAACATAATTTACATAGTCATGGCACAGCATAGAAATAACTCAATTGATCAATTCTGCTACATGATATGTAGTATTGTAAGGTGCGTCCTCCCATATCCCGTGTCCTTACAAACAGACGTGAACTGAAATAATGAGATGGTCTATTAACTGTTTGACGTAAATATATAGCTGGAAGAACCGAGAGACCTACGCAGAATCTTGAATAGACGTTGCAAATGGTTTTTGTTAATCGTTAAAGGTACGAGAGGTACAAAATGGGGCCCGGTTACGTTTATAGAATACGAAATTTGTTTGGTTATAAAATCGCCACTGAGCTGAATATTTGAACTACGCGGAATAAACAATTGATTTGAATGATCTACGTGATCTTAACGATGAGTTTATGTAATCGTTCCAAGATATTATATGTTTTATCAGTCACAGTCTATTCTATACTACCAAGATACCTACTACCACAATTAATTATTCGAATTTAAGACATAGTGTAGCCTAGTAGGTACTATTATTATTATATCTTCAACATGGCGCTTGCAATTTACATAAAATTTTAGTAGTAGGTAGGTATATTTCTGAATTACTCGGCTCTACGACGTTAAATGATTGATGAGGTATGCCCATTTACCGAAGTCATATCTAACAGTTGAACTTAGGTTAGCGTTAGCCATAGAAATGTCATGATCAAGACTTCACGTACGTCATCACTCATCAGTGACCAGCAACATCCATTACAAGCTAAGTTTATGTTGTAGTTTGTAGCGATTGTTAGAGACCCGCACGCATTATCCATAAAGAACATGTCATCGGCGCCGAAAGATTTATTACATCATGATGATACCCATAATAATGATATCTTTAGACAAATACTGCAGCGATGTAACAAAGTTTAAAGGCAGTGACTCACTATTTCCAACTCGGAATTCAAGGAGAGACCATGAAGACTATTATTGAACTAGCGACCGGCCCCGGCTTCGCACGGGTGCAATGCTAATACTAAAACCTTCCTCTTGAATGACTCTACCTATTAAAAAAAAGCATCAAAATCCGTTGCGTAGTTTTAACGATTTAAGCATACATAGGGACATAGGGATATAGGGACATAGGGACAGAGAAAGAGACTTTGTTTTATACTATGTAGTGAAGTGATGTATAAATTGTACGTCGCAGTCATTGACTATCAAGTCATTGAGTATCAAACAATGAGAACAATTATTGAATTTTACGATCGATTTTTCAGAAACAGCGACGATTTCTGTTTCTTTAGAACACTCAGATCACTTCTCTTAGTAAGTAAAACGTTTTGTCGAGATGCTATGCAGAATAACCAAAGAGAATAACAGTTTCGAAATAGCTCAGTATCTTTATTTATTTTATTTATTTACTTAATCTTAGGAAGAGTAACAGCTATAAAAAAAACTAAATAATAACAAGATTTCGCGACAGGTAATTTTATGTCAACTAAGATGCAGTCCTTGAAGTCGAGACATTTTCGTCAGCGACAAATTGGTGACGCCTCTCGCAAATAGAAGTAATTACCAAAACAATACTAAGTCAGCGCAACTGTGCCAAGTTTAGAAGGCAATTTTTTTAATGACTGAAATTCCTTGAGAGTCAGAACGACTGCTGAGCGGAAAATTATGTTAATTGGTTATTCGGAGTAGCGAAGATGACAGATGTTAGGCGGCGGTATATTTTAAAATACTAATTTTGGGTTATAAGACTTGAAAGGGACTAACGTTCTTTAAATGTTGCTCATCAAACAAATGTCTTATCCTAATTTCTATCTTTACTTTCATTATAATTGACCCAACTTGTTAGTGCTGTATTTAGCTACGTTCGTAGTTAACTAGCAGATCACTTCAGTGAAAAGATTTATGACTGCCATAATTACTTTCTTGCTACAGGCTAAGCACGTATTACCTAGGCGCTTTGCGTTTTTATCTTACAAAACCGTGTATTCGTATACGTGTTGTTCTTTTACCTTTTAAAAGAAGCTTGAATCTTTGTTTGCTTAAAGCGTTAGATGAAATAGGATAACATGGACAGCATCCGATGTCTCTAATCCCTGTTTACCCACGTAATTAACCGTTGTCTAGTCTACAAGGATATTAGGTTACTTGACGTGCGCTATCTGAAGATTATAAGTAGACACTGCACTTTCCTCCTACTTAAACGTGTTTGTTTAAACTTTCATATGATTTGATAGTGTCATCGTGTGACAGGGACATGTGGTGATTCTCTATTTCTAAGTTTTGTTTCTGACTCCATTCTCCTTCAAGACTGTCTGAGTCTGTAACGTCGTTGATTAGTTTTTGCAACGTAAAAAACCAAAATATATGAAAACTTAATACACGGTTAATAATACTACAATGAAAAGACCATTGGGATTTTGGGTAGGTAATCTATACTTTTGTTATAACTACATATATGGTTTGATGCAATCTTAATAAAAGGGGAACTTTACGAGGTGTCGCAGTCTGCAACGCCAATATGGTTTCATGCGTTTTACGACCGATTTATCGAGAGTGCTACCAAAACTGATCGCGGTGTGCTCGTTGTTTTGGTTTCAGTCACGCGTTCGGTCCACTTCTTTCCTGCTTATAGCATTCTGGTTGCGAACCGAAATTCTGAGAAATGCAAACGGCTGTATTTTTTGTTAACAGTATGTTGATGAAGCTGTTAGGATAGTTGTCGAAAAAATAATGAATTGGTTTCGTCGTCCAGGGCTGTGCAGCTGAGCAACACATGTCAGAAATTTGTCTGGAAAGGTAACCTTTTTGGTGATTTATTATCCTTCCCATTTTGTCCTTTTATGTAGTGGATGCTTATTTGAAAGAGCATTTGACAATACGCATGAATGAATAGGACGATTTAATTTTAATTGACTTTTAAAATTTACATCTTCAATACAATATCTACCTACTGTGTAGAACATTAGATAAAAAAAATGTTACAATAGTTTAATCTAAACACTTTTGTTTCTACTATATAAAAATAAGTCGGGTTTTCCTTCCTGACGCTATAACTCCAGAACGAACCGATTTCCACGGTTTTGCATTCGTTGGAAAGGTCTCGGGCTCCGTGAGGTTTATACCTAGGCAAGAAAATTCTGGAAAAAATTCAGCAGAAAAGTGGGAAAATCTTATAAGCATTGCACCCGTGCGAAGCCGGGGCGGGTCGCTAGTTATTTATAATTCGTGCTTTGATCTATCCAAAACGCTTCGTTTCATCTCAGACATGAATAGCAGCTAAATGTCTCATTTGCACGCTCCACCAGCCAATTACAGTGTGCAGCTTGATGCAGCTACCTGCTCTTGAGTGCACCTTTTTTATTTGCCACTCTTAACTTTTTTCTGTTCTCCGACTACTGTTAGTTTGCTGAAGAGATTAAACTTCGTTTGTTGTAATAAGACCCTTTCTTCTGTTTAAATTAAGGCAAAAATGTTCCTTGTTGTTGTCATTCAGTCAGCAATAAAGCTTTATCTATATTTGTCTAATAATTATAAAGAGGAACGATTTGTTTTTTGTATGTCTGTATGCAATGAATAGGTTCCAAAACTACAAGACGGATTTTAAAAATCTTTCGCCAATTTAAAGCTTACTTTTCTGGAAGTACGTAAATTTCAAACGGAAACGATACTTATGCGAGTGTACAGCTAGTGGTATAATTTAAACAGACAATAGTGAAGGTCCTCTCGGAAGAAAAAGAGCTATGAACGTTCGTAAGAAAATATTATAATAATAATACTATCTCTACATAGTATAAAAGTGGTTTCCCGCCGTCTGTACGCTTGGATCTTTTAAACTATGCGACGGATTTTAATGAGGTTTCCATCAATAGACAGAGTGATTCAGGGGTAAGGTTTATAAGTATGTGCATTTAGTGGTAAATAGACGCATTATAGTAGAGGAAATCTTTTAAAATTTCAAAGATTTGTAATGTGATGTAGTTAAAACATGTTCTTGTGCACTTAAACCAAAGCGAAGCGAGAGTGATTCGCTAGTTTTAAATATTTGGCCAACATTAATCAAAGTCAAAGTTAAAATATTTTTTCTGTAGGTACAAAAGGTACACTTGGAAACGTCAATAGTCTAATAACAAGGCACTCTACACTACTAGATACTGTTTGTGTGTTTAAATTTTACACACTTTTGGCTTTGTAATAAAGTTGATGCTACTTATAGAACAGGACATAGGTAGGTAGTTGAGATTGGCTCCAATCTTTTGTTTCCGCTCGTGTGTCAACATCCAAATTGAAAGATGCTATTATTCACTTACGTGGAATGCTAACAATTCAAGGTTTTGCTTATTTGTTGTTGCAATGGTTGGGAGTGGCCGAGGCTATTATTGGAATGGGCATTTTATGTTTATTTTAGATATTAGGCTTTATTTATTATTGATTACGTTACTTAAAGACTGTTAGTACCAAAGGTAGAGTACCTTCCTAACAATTGAAACTACTTAACAACTAAATTACTTCGACGTTAGATAGGACGTTTTTTTTAATAATATAACATGTGTAAAAATGTTCTTAGTGTTTATATTTGTTTCTAAGTAATTTGTTTCTAAGAAAGTCTTTTCAGTCAAATCATAAATGAATCGTAATATCCTCAGACTCATAGAGAATTTCTCTACATAATGTTTCTTGTGTCATTGCGAAAGGATGTTCATTTAATTTGTCGATCACTTGTCACGTCTCAGAACATGAAATAACAATAAAAATTGTAATTGTTTTGGTGTTGTTGATTACCATTCATCTGGAAATCAATATCATCATCATCAACAACTTATATAAGTCCACTGTCAAGTCTCTCTCAAGACTCGCCACTAAGCTCAGTTTATGGCTCTCTTCATCCAGTCTTTCAAAGCTACATTTCGGAATAGTTGCTCCTGTTTGCAGGAGGGCTTCCTTCACGGCGCTTACCAAAACATTGACTCTACTCCAGAACCCGTTTGCCCCAACGGTTGTCGGTTTTTCGGCAGATGTGACCTGCCACTTCTGCCTGCTAATCCTCACCTAGATAAATCTTATGTTCGACTCTACACAAAAAATTTAAGTTAACACTAATTTATGTGTTATGTTACTTATTTTCTTAATCCACATATAGTGCAACGTGAGAATCGTGTGAAAAGCAAATCTTATGTCAGCCCGCATGGGTTTTGTTCTACAAGATCATTGTGTGATCTCAATTCAATTCTGTATACACAAAAGCTTCACTAGTTACTAATGGAAATATGACCTAGTAGTAATTTAATTTGAGTAGGTACATAACTCAAAGTATTAGAAATTAAATATACCCAGTAAAAAGAGTTTTTCAATAACCTGGATAAGCGAAAACTAGATAAGTGAGAAAACTCTATTAGAAGGTAGCAAAACGAGCAGACGAGCCATCTGATCTTAAATGGAATTTCGAATGATTAAGACTTGTAAATATAACGGTTAAAAAACTTTATTTTAGTCGGGTAAAGCTTTATTGCAACGACGACGTACTCTTTGCCATTAGCTGCATAGCACAGTGCAGTTGGTATAGCGGGTGTCCTCTTTCTATACCGCGGTTCCTTGAAGGTGTCGTTTATTATCTCGCAACGTAATAGTACTCGGAAATGCAGGGCTGACAAGACGAGATGAATCCAAGAACTATTTTTTAATGCTTTGAAGAGTATGCATTGTTGCAGGTGCGTGTAATCTCAGATGACGCGTACCGTACTTATGCATTGCATTACACATGTGAATTTTAAGAACTTAATAATATTGGGTGCCAATACTTTTAATTTTGCAATAGGTATTTTTTGGGTTCGTATTGACAACTTTTTTGCTTGTGTATGCTAAATTTTTTCACTAGGTTTTGACTTTTTTGCTTGTACTGATGACATTTAATAATCATTTAAAAGAGAAACAGCTTCCAAATAATACCTTAGTCACCCAAAAGTAAGGGCCCCGTTGTGAAACTATGTAGTGAATCGAGCAGGACAAACAAGAAAACGATAACCTCATTTAGATACCGTTACAGCGGATCACATACTGACCTTACTACCTATTATACAAGTAGCACCTACTTACAGTAACACTACACTGCATATCTGTATGTGAGGTAATATTTTCAGTACTTTACGACTCGTTGAATTTTTTTTATATCAAGCAATGGCGCCATTTTACTGTATTGTGTGCCTACGCCTACGCAACAAATTTTTATTTGGAACAGTTTTATTTGCATATAGGAAACGGTATTTAATTTTTCGATGTATTTGTAACATGTTATTATTGGTTTACGAGTATGATAAATAGGTTAAAAGAGATAGACTGTTGTCATAATATTGTAATGTGGAAATCGTGGAAATCACAATACTTGTTAGATGGGATCTACCCCCATCTAACAAGACGTTGTGATTTCCACGGAGGCGGGACCTAGAATGTTGGAAATTTTACATTTTATTAAATCGATTTGATTGTATAGATATGCCAATCTACAATACCTAATCTACACTAATATTATAAAGAGAAAAGATTTTTATTTTTGTATCTTTGTATCTTTTGTGGGAGTAACATGGGCTATAATTTTCCCACGGGAACGGGACTTACGCGGGTGCAATTTGCGCGGCTCAGCTACTGATGAATAAACGGAGATAGTGTTGTGTGGTCTATCCCAAGCACCAGAATATGACTTTGACTATAGCGAAATCTATTGGTTCCTAATCGTGATGATGACAAAATGGGACATTTAAGATTGGGTGGCCAGATACAAGTGCCTCGGTGCTAAATACGATTTTAGTGCATTTGGTGTCGAGACACTTGGTCCGTGAGGTCCTGGCGTGCACGGGCTCTTCAAGGAGCTCAGCAGGCGACTCAGAGAACCATCAGGCGACAGGAGGCCACGGGGGCCTCATTTCTTACATCTTTTGTAGTTTAGTTCGTTCGGCAACGAACAACGTTTCGTTCGTTTTACTTTTAGTTTTCTGTTCTATCTTTGTATTTATATTAATAAAAGATTTTAATTATATATAGGTAACTAACGCAGGAAGTTAGAGGCTTAAACCTTGATGCACCGTTTATTATACGACAGAAGTTGACACGCGATTAGTGGATGTAAGAGGACACTTTGAGGTGATGTTGTCATAGAGAAGCAGTTTACCTATGAAGCCTTGTACTGCGCTTCGTGTATTATTTCTGTTATTGTTTTTATTACTGTCACTACATCTAATAACAGAAGTTTTTTTTTGGTGGTTAGTATTTTCGTGAGTGATCAGATCAACTCGCTATATAGATAATGGAGTAAAGAGTCTGATATGCTTCTACTAAAGCGGTTTGGTATTCACGCAGCACTGGTAGCTGAAAAAGTATATTGTTATTAATTTCCGTAGCTATGCTCAAACGTGCAGGCGTGTCTGTTTTCGACTAAAATGAGTCCCTTCAACCTGACTCCAACTTTCTGAAATGTATCCGTGCCTACTTCTGACCATCTCGAACTTCTTTGTGTAAGCCTTTCATCTAACCTGAACTTTGGACAATATATCGAATCCTTGGCCACGACTGCAGCCAAAAAACTCGGTGTTCTCTCAAAGGTCAGGCGATACTTCTCATCGGGACAGTTTCTACAACTCTACCAAGCTCAAGTCCGATCGTGTATGGAGTACTGCTGCCACCTTTGGGACGGTTCTGCCAAATACCAGCTGGCAGCCTTGGATTCCATTGAAAAACGCGCTAAGAAGCTCATCGCCGATACAAAACTGGTTGAGGCTAAGCTGCAGAGCCTCCAGCACCGTCGCAAAGTAGCTTGCCTCTCGGTATTCTACAAGATTCATTTCGGTGAATGTGCGAAGCCACTTCATGACTTGATACCCCCCTCCCCATTCCATCTCCGGGGCACGAGGCGCCGGTTGGGATTCCATCCTTACGTTGTAGACCTACCTAATATTCGCACAAAGCGCTTCGCTTCAACATTTTTAATGCGAACGGCTAAGGAATGGAACTCCCTGCCTGCGGATCTGTTTCCGGAACGCTATAACCTGGGCCTCTTCAAGGCAAGAGTGAATAGGCATTATCTAGGCAAACATGCTCCATCGTCGTCTGCATCATCACTTTCCATCAGGTGAGATGGCAGACAAATGTTTTGCCTATTATTAATAAAAAAAAACTCTTTATTTCATTCTGTACGATAAAGTTTTTTATTGCAAACTGAACATTGTAAAAATGGAACTGTAGACCTAATTACGGTAACTACTTACTCTTAACGCAATGCGGACTATCTGAGCGGCGATAAGCGCTATCTAAATCACTTGTTTTCATGTAATTGCTTGCGTTTTGTGTCGTAATGTGTACGTGTGATGATTTTGCTGTTTAATTAAGACATAAATGTGATATGAAAGGGTCATCATGTGAGTCTTATTACAAAATATACTCGTACTTAACTTGCTTATAATCAACCTATATTAGTTTATAATAGATTTTTTTTCAGAGTTAGAAAAGTCAAATTATTGTCGTTATAAAGGAGTTCTCGGTTCGCCTTCGAGGTACCTAACTAGACCGTCGTACATAAGTTATGTTGCACAGCCACGTACTGAAAAAATATATGTAAGGGAGGAGTTGGTACTTACTATTACTATCTGTATTATAATATAGGTCATGTTTTTATCTAAGGTAAACGCAGCTATCAACGACCCATCGAAAATCTGCAGGTATTGCCGACCCATTCTGCGTATTCCTATTTTTATCGGTTTGGAACGATTTGAGTCACAAGAGAGTATAATATACATACATGTTGGTATGTTTCCTAATTAATTTACTGGTGTTAGTGTACGTAGGTACACGGGAATGTGACCAAATACGTTAGTTTCTGTGAACGTAGCGAGTGCGCCGATCCTGTCATACTAACCCTTACTTCCTCAGGTAAGTACTCAAATTTTTTGCTTAAGATATTTTATATATAAATATTTACGTTAAGTTTATTATGAATAACTCCACATATTCCTTTATTTGTATATTTCACATTTCGCAACGAAATTATTATGTTTTAAAAGATTTTAAAAAGTATTTTTGAAATTAAAATAGAACGGCAATAGCTGCAGTGCATTTTAGTAGTGCAGTCATTACCGACCCATGGATCGGCAATGGCTGAGAGGTTATTCTTAATTTTTTCCCTTTTTCGTTAATGCTTACAATAATTAAACAAGTTTTTGTAACACCATTTCAATCTTAAGTATTCTAAAATTATAAGCATCTATTAGCGACATACACCATGTTATATTAAAAACTTGTTTTTCCGCGATAAACTGCCACTCATTATTAAACATTTAGACGTGGGATATGAAAGAAACTACTTAGAGTTTTCTTCGTATTTATATGAAAATGGTGTTTTTTTTTATAGTTTAGGGCTAAATCAATAAATTATTGTATTAAAACGGATGGGGAAATATATTAAAATTAATATTGATTATTTTTTTGTGGCTCGGAAAAAGATTTGTTAATTTTTTTATTCAACACTAATTACCGATCCATATGAATCGGCAATTGCAACAAAGAGAAGCTATCACCGATTCTATACCGATTAATTATATTTTTGGATTAATGGTATGTAATGTCTAAAAGTAAAGCTACTAATTTGTTTCAATATAATGATTTGATTCAATGAGTTATGTTAGGTTTAATTTCATTTAATGTCATTAAATTTCATTTTCATTTCATATCCATAAAAAAATCTACTGAAGACTTGGCTGTATGTATAGTTCCCTTTGCCTGCCCAGAATGGGTGAGGAAAACAAAAAAAACCTCTGCTTTAAATCTTTTACGGTTGGCGCGATTTTCCAAAAATGTTAGTTGAGTTTATTGTATTTTTATTATTTTATTAAATTGCTTAATTTTTTCGCAACTGTATTAAAAATTGTTATTAAGTACACGTGCGGAACCGTCATTGCAACTTGTTCCGACAGTCAACCCTCACCTTCGACTGCGCTAAACTTGGGAAGTTCGAAAAAAATTATAGGCTTTTTAAGGAATAAAACAAAGGGTTTAAGTTATTTAGAAATAAAATTGTCTAATTATTTTTATTCAAAACATATAAATTATATATTTATAATAGTTTTTACTTTTATTTTCAGGTTTGTGACTCTGACTTAAATAGTATAAAGTATTAGTGCTAGCCACGGTGGAGCAAATCATGATTCATGTGTCTAGAAGCACCAGCCACTATCCCAACTTGAAAAACTCTGTGCTGAAAATAAAACAGTGTGTTTTTATTTTATTAACATCTACACATTTACAAAATTATCTCTGAATTTTGATAGTGAATATTTATGTTTCAGGTGATTCAGTTATCCCCTATGTCCAAGACAATTGACACTAAGACCAATTCCCTTCAACGGCACTACAGGGAACTGCATTATGAAGTAACAGCATTGACATTATTTTATGAAGTAATTACTATTAAGCAGGCTAATAAATTAGAAAGAAAGGCTATGGTTGGTAACTATGGTTTGCACTAGCTGGCCAAGCAGCAGGTTTCCGGGGGCGCAAGATACCAATACGTGACCTATGTTCTCACTTTTATTTTATGAATGTTATTCTATTTACCATTTTTATTAAAGTCTATTTTCTTATATTACTAAAATTTCATTTGTGTCCACCGCGAAATCAATATTCAATACCTTTATTTTTATTGAAGTCCAAATGTGAAAACAATCTTTTAAAGAATCCACAAGCATTCCGAGGTTCACTGCGATCAGTTGGAAAGCATGGGCACTAGAAGAAGAAATCTACATAACAATGAATTTCATGTTGGTTCTATTCCTTTTTTTCACCCCTAGGCAAAGGCATTACGCCATGCAGCCTTTTCATTAGTTAATGATATCCTTGAGTAAATGGCTCTGCTTCAGAGTCCATGCAAAAAAATACAGTGTCTTCAACACTTTCTACATCCCTAACTTGGTTATCAACTGTAAAATAATAGCAATAATAATAATAAGAGCAGTGATAGCCCGGACGGTTAAAGAGCCGGCCGAAAATCAGTGAGGCTCGGGTTCGAATCCTGGCATGTACCAATGAGTTTTTCAAAAACTTACGTACATTATTATCACTAGCTCGACGGTGAAGGAAAACATCGTGAGGAAACCCGCAGGTCTCAGAATTAATTCTGAGACATGTGTAAACAGACCCGGTCCGGCGATGGGCTCACCACCTATCACGTTTAGGGGTCCAATGTATCTCGTGAAATGTGGGTATATCCAGTAATGGAATACCTCTGCCTACCCCCTCGGGGATAAAAAAAAAGGCGTGAGATTATATTATTTATATATATATTATTATATTATTAAATAATAGCACGTTTACTGAAGACTTCATTGTGACTTCTTGAGGCAATACAAAAATGTCCATATCTTACATTTTATCGAATTTCCCATCCACTGCACACTTTCACTGACACTTATTGCCACATAATAAACTATTACTATTATGATGAGTCAAAACCCGAAGTACACAGCAAAATGAAAATTATACAAAAAACAAGACGTCCCCCTTCGGATTCCCGCCAAAAAGTTTAAAGTCAAGTTTATCTCCATTTTCAGATTATTTTAGTAACTATAATTATTGTAATGAATCAAGTACAAAAATGAGAATCAAATAAGAGTAAACGGGACATTTCGAAAACGGGATATTTTGGGAAAGGGATATTTCGCTTTAATTAATAATTATTTTGAGAATCGAACATGTAGGTAGGTATTTTGTGAAAAAAAAGTATGCTTTATATACGTACGGTCGGTGTTAGATTCATAAAAATCGGTAATAGCTTCAAAGCGTTTCGGGTGGGTCGGCAATAGAAACAATTGACTTCAACAATCCTTTGATTATTTTTTCAATGAAAACATGATATTTATAAACAAATGAAAATATAAATATAAAATATACAATCTATATTTAAATATAAAATAAAAAAATCTGGTGTCTTTGCAACCACTACCCTTAATTCTTATAATCAATTTCAAAATTTGCTTAAGGGGGTCGGTAATAGCTGCATTTACCTTACTTGTTTTTATTTTATTTACATTTGCATAAAATTATAAAAACTAAATAAATGTTTAGAATAATGAATACTACCTATATATATCAAAGGCCTGCCAGATAAACTGTTAGTTTCAGAGATTTCGTGATGATCCTGATTTTACCATGCCCGTGGTAATTTTTCGCAAAATCTTTTCTTATAGGATAGATATATTGAGATTTTCGCAAAGCCATTTTTATTTGTAAGTTAGTATGTATAGGTACTCTTTCCATAATAGTCACGGAGATTTCATAATGATTCAGCTTGTGGAATCTTTTATATAATGAATACCTATTCCTAGATTTATAATTTTGCCATATGAATTAAAAATAAAATAACAAATATGTCAAGACGTGCACGTTCACTGAACTCTCATTTAGGTCACATTATCTAGTGATTACAACAAAGTTCGCCGTAAGATTGCAAGTTTTTAAACTGTTTCAATGCTGTCTGATAAGTACACATTAAAAAAATTGTGTGCATTAACCATGTAAGTGTTCTTATTTTACACACACGTGGTTGAGAAAATGGTCATGTTATTCATCCATTTGAAACTCGTCTGATGGTCGAAGATGATCATCATTCATCACTCACCTGTTTCGTGATTTTATCATATTAACATATTATAACATACACATACATTTGATTTGAATATGTAATTACTAATTAAACATGGCCAACGGCCTTGCCGCTTTATTCAGAATTGAATGTGGAGTCCATTTAAAACAATTGTTTATAATTTATATCAATATGATTATTTCTTGCAGGACACAAGCTTTATTTTAAGCTAGAGTGACAAATACCAATTACCTACAGTACCTACTCATGTATTTAGCATAAGTATTTGTTACGGTGCTGGAGTCTGGATATCTAATTAAATTACAATTGCATTTAAAAAAAAACCGTTAAATAAGACAAAAGTACTTACTTATGCATATTGTAAAACAATTTATGTAATATCACACAGATTATACTCGGGAAATTATACTTGTAAGCCAACCGATTAACGCACCCTGACTTGAGGAATACAACTTTAGAAAGTGGTTTAATTCGATCGTTTATATTCGAACAGTAAGTAGATCCAGACTTGGCTGGAATACTGCTGCGTATTCGATCGTAAATCAATTCGACTAGTAGCTATTGTGCTCTAATGCTAATAAATCAATTGAAAATCGATTGTTACTTTGAATGAGCTGTGTTTTTGCGTTTTAGAGGTAAATGGTGGCCCTAGAGCGGTGATAGCCCGGACGGTTAAAGAGCCTGCCTAAAATCAGTGAGGCTCGGGTTCGAATCCTGGCATGTACCAATGAGTTTTTCAAAAAACTTACGTACATATTTATCACTAGCTCGACGGTGAAGGAAAACATCGTGAGGAAACCCGCAGGTCTCAGAATTAATTCTGAGACATGTGTAAATAGACCCGGTCCGGCGATAGGCTCACCACCTATCACGTTTAGGGGTCCAATATATCTCGTGAAATGTGGGTATTTCCAGTAATGGAATACCTCTGCCTACCCCCTCGGGGATAAAAAAAAAAGGCCCTTTTGTTTTCAATTCTGGCGGAGTAACGGGATTAACTACAGTAAAATTTTAATCCAATCCACTGAGTTCTGTTCGTCAATTATATGACATAACATTTTGTTAGACAAATATATAAGGGGATTGTGAGTGGCCGAGTCGGCAGAGGGCGACCTAGGCGTACTTACATCGATCAGATCGGCGATGTATTGAAAAAAAGCCAGATAAAGAGCACCCGAAACCGACGAGCTTGTATGAACCGATTGATGGATGTGGATGAGGCACGTGAGGTATGCCAGGATCGTAGCAGGTGGCGGGCTGTTGTCTCTGCCTACCCCTTCGGGAAAAAGGCGTGAGCATATGTATGTTTGTATGTAACATTTTGTTAGAAAAGCTCCATTAGCGCAGTTACAAAATTTAGTAAATATTTGGGGCAAACAAGTAGGTATTTATAATGAATATAATAATGGTAAATGAATTACCGTAAAGTTATGGATAGGACCCATTCTGCTAATAAGACGATCCGACAAATAATTCAAAACAACAATATGCACTTTGATTATTTTAAATAAAGTATATGCAATAGTTCCAAATCAAATTTTACCCCTAAAACGTATCTAAAATCCTCAGGTACCGAAAATCTTGGAGGTATGTTACATAATCCCCGGTAGCTGTTTGTGCAGCAGTTTAGCAGCTAAACGACACGCAATAATGAGGTGCGCAGGCGCTGACGGTGTTTGCTCTCATCATTAGCGCTGCGGGAGCGCAGTGCCAGTAGTACGGGCACATGAGTAAAGAAACGGAACAGAGACAAAGCTTCTAAGGAGCGTGCAAAATTCTTACCTATTTTAGTAGGGTTGGCAAAGGAGAATAAAATAAACAAAACGTTTATTAGACTTTTATTTGTACATTAGATTATTTACAAATTACCTACTCTAAATATTTTTTTATAACTTTTTATTTTTAATAAATTATTAAATCTTTTAATCTAATGATGAATTCTAAATCTAATGGATATAAAGTTTTTTCAAATAATCATTAAGGACGCTTCCACATGGCATAATATTTTTACAATCTTACACTCGATTCAGAATATAATTAGGTACCAATATTTACAATGTTTACGTCGAGTTTATTGTAATGAGTAATTAAAGAATCTTTGCCCATATTTATAGGTTGTTCAGGTCTATTAACAAACAATTTTATTTCGTCACATATGTGATTTTCGAGACATTCATGCAAACTGTACAGTAGGTAACCATTTTACACCTCCGAATCTAATTATTTACACTTTCTTGACTTTTTAGTTTAATACTTTATTCTACCATAAACAATTTAAAATAACCATTTCTCACTAAGCAGGAGCGCGAAATAAATACGGCAACCATTGCGCGGCCCTCGGCATTTCTACTGACCGAGCCGGTTTTATCCAGTTGCGGCGCGTATGTGACGCAGCGCTAGTAGAAACGCACACAAGCATTGCATGCTTGTAGTAGTGTACCTACGACAGCGCGGTTGTATGAAGCTTTGTCTGTTCCGTTTCTTTACTCATGTGGTACGGGTGTGTAGCGAAATGTTACGGCTATGTGGTTGGGACGTTGGGAGCACGGAATTAAGATTGAGATTGTAGAAAATATAAAATAATTTATGGTATGTAACAAAACTTTTTTCTTATCACTTTATTATCTAAAGCTGTAGACAGGTTTGTACCTACTTTAGTTTTGCACTTAAAAAAGTTTTACGTAGTCCAAAGTACTCACGTACTACCTATCTAAAAAATGACTAAGTTTTTTCTGTTATTTCTGAGTCAATGACTTATTAATTTTACGGAAACCAGTTTGCGTCCAAACCACCTGTCAGAAAATATTAATTTTGTATTCACACGTCCAGTCCGGTGACTTTGTGGTGTAACTATGCAAGACAACTCATGAATAGCTGTAAAAATACTCTCATATTTTTAAGTTACGTTCTCTGTAGATGTTGATCTTTAATCACGTGTATTGTGAACTAGACATTTAGGTACAATATTAGAAAAACTCATTTTTCCTTTGAACTGATTTCAAAAAAAAAGGAGATGAATGTTAATTCCTCTGCATCTATGTCTTAATACCAATACATATAAGTACCTAACTACATAGTTGTTAATAGGTATTATACTTATCAGATTGTTTTTTTCAAAATTTAAATATGAACATTCCACAATAATGTCTTTAAATTGTGTAAATATATTTTTAAATGTCCGCTGGGAATAAAAAAAACTGAAAAAGCTAAAAAAAGCCGCTGTAAAAAGCTGAAAAAAGAAGACTCTGGGACCTTACTATGTAAGTTTTTATTTTGATTTGGTCATCGATGCCTTGTTTGTAAATGTTTGTACACTTATTTAGGTAGGTACCTACCTTAAAATATTTTCTTTCTATACCATTACAACCCCAAAAACTCAAGAGCAATGTGTTAAATCGGTCTCTCGCCCGGTGATAGCCGATATCCCAGTGGAGTATTGTACCAGCGAGCGTGGCAAACACAAATTTTATGTTTCCTCAACTTACGTTGACTGTGTTTGAGCAATTACTGGTGCTTTTCACACCTGCTCGCTAACTGACTCAGATTATGGTGTAGAAATGTCGCAGAGATGGTTTTCTCGGATTTGGATCTGATATTTGGACACGTCGGTTCCGTGTTTGGTACCAAAAGAAAGAATATTTTGAGTTCGTGGGTCACGTTTGACGAATTCTTTGGAATATTGACGTTAGATTTTATCTTTGACACGCGTTCTCCTTACAGGTACATAGTTCATGGCTTGTCTATGGACGTGTTTGACAATCTAATTATTATTCTTCATTGCGTCCATAGAGTAACTTTGCGTCCATGCACCGACAATATTTAGTCCTATCTTTGAAATTCGTTCAGATTGGTCTTTTTATTGAAGACTCGCATTTACTAGTTAGTGCATTTAGTAGTTAATGGATGTTGACTATGCAAATATGTAATGGTATTTTTAGTGCTATTCGTTAAAGTCGATTTGTATTTTTCTTTAAACTTTTGATTATTGCGTAAAAGAGTAGGTAACTAAAATCCATCTATCCTTACAAAGATTCGTATAACGAAAGGTTCGATACGTAGGTCTGTAGGTACCATTCAATCATAGAAAGTCCACACTAGAAATACAAATTATCTCATTGTGCATCTGCGGCTATGACCAGTTGCAATCGTCTTACTAAACTCTATTTTTTTTAGAGGACTATTTTTTCTTAGTTTAGATTTCGAGACAAGACCTATCAAAGGACTTCCTATTTAATTCAATATAGACTATACAAATACTCGTAATTGTTTACGTTAAAACTCTAGCCGCGCCAGTACTTTAGCCTTACCAAAGAATTCTCAGAAATTCTAATGTAAGTATTTACACACAATCATACAATGTAATTTAATTAACAAACCAAACGAGGCTTTGCTGCTTGCCTATCACAATCAGCCACGAGATTTGTCTCTCCTTAGTGCGATAGAAATAAGGATGGTATTGGGACACGGACTTGGGAGATTGTTATTGTAATGTTACACTTGGGGCGTGAGTGGCGGACATCTGAAGTTGTCACTATTTTCTTTTTGCGGGCACTCTTCACAGGGCGACGACCCCCATCCCGTGTTTCTATTTGTCAGGGTTGTCATGAAGACAAAATATAGAAGAATCCTGTAAAATTAAAAACATTTGACGATTTTGGTTTTGGCTTACAAAGCTGACGGTATGTGTGTATCATGGGTAGGCACAGGTATTGTTGATTTGTTTACGATTGGTCGCATCAATTATTACTGCTACAAAAGTATGTATGTTTTTTTTTGAGATTGAAGGCTTTTGCCTAGTCTCACCCTTAATTAATTTTATATCCATGCACAAGTTTGACAACACTCTATATGTATTATGTTATATTATGTTACTAAATAAAATGCTTTCATAACATCATAGTGCCAACCCTATCTTTGTGTTACGGTAAACGTGTAAGTTAGTAGCGGACGAGTGGACGTGACGAGATTCTGTTTGTTTTCTGATCGCGGCGCGAGCGCAGGCCGCAGCCTTCCCAGAACACTGGATGTCGAGTAGGACACTCGGGTAGCTATTGTTAAGGACTCGGAGACCAGTAAATCTGTTTATGAAGAGGCTTTTGTTAGTTCAAACTATACAAGAATATAAATAACTAGCGAACCGTTGCTTCGCTTTGGGTTACTAAAATAAATTAAAGCCTATATTAGTCGGGATAATGTAGCTACCTATTTATAAACGATTTTTTAAAATCGGTCCGGTAGTTTCAGTAATTATGCAAAAAACAAACAAACGCACAATTTTAACTCCTTACAAAATGAATACTATAAATTGATATTGAATTTGTATACGAGGTAGAGCGTTTCAGAAATTAAAATTTTAACACAAGTACCTACTGCCTAATTATTTACTTTTTAATATACTTTACTTTAATATTCTAGCTTATGCAGTGACTTTACTTGTAGCTTTGTTGATGCAGCAACCAATCGATGCAGTTGTCGATAACTTTTTAACAATTAGGGAACCCGATCTACGTCATACGTCTACAGGAAGGTAAATAAAGTGACCTGTGAGACTTGACATTAATAGTTATATTGCATAGATTTAGTTTAAAGTCTGTAGATAATAACACGTAAATTATTAATTATACCTTTCGAGTCGTACGAAACTACTACTTCATGAACAAAGCTACGAATACCGAAACCAATCTTGTAATGTTTAGAATTTGAACTGAAATATGTATTGTTGCCAAAATCAACTTGATTGTGTCAACACAGTCAACTGCTGAAAGCGTTATACGAGTAGGTATTTCTTCAAAGTGTTCGCTCATTGCATGTAAATGTGCAGTTCTGAATTAGGAGTTATTTTGTATTAGCCCGTATTTTTGGAGAATGGTGGCAGGTTCACGTAAAACATTTTATTATTACTCAATTAATAGGTAATTTTTTTGTTAAGATAGACAAGATAGATAGAGATTTTTTTTCAATTTATTCAGACAGTGTAAAAAGAGATGCAAATTAATATCTTCTAGCACGATCATACATAAGGTTAACAGATTATGTTTTCGTGACAAATATACTCTTCAGGGGTATATCCAAGTGTATTTCAAAAATCAGTACAAAATTGACGTAATGTTTAACTATCGCCATGAAACAATTGAAACTAGATCTGGCATATTGACGCAACACTCCAATTAAGTATAGGCACGTCAAATTCAAATTTTAGTCTGCCACTGGTCTATAATGGGCCTATTTGCGAAACCGTCCAATTGCTACTGAGGGATAACCAGTAGATAGAGAGAGTCATCGCTTCGCTGTGTTTTAACCTCAAATCTATTTCCAGGTGATGTGGCTGTTCGCCGCAGTGGTGGCGGCGTTGGCGCTGGATGTGGGCGCGACGACGTGCGAGGAGGCGCGCATGCGCTGCGCCTACCGCACGGGCTGCGGCGCAGCGATCAACAACTACATAATGCTGTGCAACGACGTTCTGTCTGAACCAACCAAAACGTGCCCAAAAGCATGCGAGCATGCGCTTATTGCGCTCACGTCGACGGAGGAGGGGAAAGAGCTAATGAATGTAAGTTTGTTATTGATGTGTAGGTATGTATATCTCTTAAGACTACCAACTAATTGTATTTTTTTTAAGGTACGTCACACGGCCTAGACGTAAAATATGTTCTACTTATTCGTCAGTTAGTAATATTGCCATAAGATTTGTATAGACCGAATGACTCCAAACTATGGATGCTGAAAATTTACATTTTAGTGACTGGAACTGTGATATGCGAGTATAGTATCCCGCCTACCCTACCTGTCTACCGACACTTGGCTAATGTATACTAGCCAAGTGTCGACAAGAGGCCAGACACTAATACATGCTATATGGGTACTAGGTAAATAAATAAACCAATAACTTATGAAACAAAATTTACACGTGGCCCGATACTCACTTGGGCGGTTTTTTAAGACAAATCAAATATATTATTTCGACACGGAGTACCTCAGATCCGGGTATAAGTTCTTTCAAATATCAAAACAGAAACATAAGGTCACAATAAATCGTGTTTTATTTTATTAGTCACAGGGCTAAAGGGTTGAGAATTTTCGCCTTCATGCTATCGTCGGGTTTAGCTTTTTTATTGATAGGTGCTTTGATCATATTGACACGTCACGTTTCACGCAAAGGTTTCATGACTCTACATAGACACGACGAACTAAACCTCGGGCCAAGAAACCCATAAATCCTAGATTTAAACCACAAAATAAATAACATTAAACGTAGGTTCCTACATTTTTATTAGGAACATCATAAATCATTTCGCAGTAAATGAAAATTTCGGATATAGGGTCAGATAGGTTAAGTGTTTAAGTCAAGGTTGCTATTATGTGGGAAAGCTACGATTATACTGAATTTAACGGTGTAACTTAATATATATATTTCTGAATCAATTTGCATATAACATAGACTGCAAAATTACGAAAGTATTGTTATTGGACAAAGCGCATGTCTATTAGTGACACAGACATATCATTTTATAAATAAGTAGAGTTACACTGTTTGTTTACTCAAAACAATTGATGATACCTTTTTTAAGTTAATACCATATGTTAGATCCTAGGTACCTATGAAAGAAATTGCTGATAAATTTTAAATATTAAGTAATATTGTTTCTAATTTCTGTAATTTTGCAATTAAACCGAATATAAAATTAATTATTGGAAAGTGTTGTCCGATTAGATGCTCAGATTAGTTTCTGTTATTATTTATTTACAGCTCTTCTTCAATTTAAAAAACTAATGGTGTTGATTAAACGTAATGATTTTATGTAACAACTCTAATAAGAACTTGGATTGGAAGTGTTAATCACGAAAAAAAGAAATGTTAAGAGCAGTGATAGCCTTACGGTTAAAGAGCCGGTCGAAAATAATTGAGGCTCGGAAAATATCGTGAGGAAACCCGCAGGTCTCAGAATTAATTCTGAGACATGTGTAAATAGACCCGGTCCGGCGATGGGCTCACCACCTATCACGTTTTGGGGTCCAATATATCTCGTAAAATGTGGGTATATCCAGTAATGGAATACCTCTGCCTACCCCTGCGGGGATTAAAGGCGTGTAATTATTTATCTTTATTTTATTTTAAGAAATGTTAGTAGATATCCAAAAATTACGTTTGCTTGAAATTCTTCATGCAAAACGGCAATTTATAGGTAAAGACCCAATGATTATCTCTCTCCAATGGTTGAAGGCGACATCACAACATATTTTTACGTAAATATTCGTACTTGTAAATAAAATTACAAACATTCACAGCAACTTATCTCGGCATGTGAAGGCGTGAATCGCGATGTAAGAGTACGAAGTACTTTATTTAACTTTACATTCATGAATTGAGTCGAGACAACGATCAAACTTGTCAAAATTGCTTCTCATCACCGCACTTGTTTATGCCTCTTTCAATTGAGGATGACGACCAGTCATTGCGGAGCTCTCATTGCGTTGTTTTGTGTTTGAATTGAGGTAAATAGAAGGTCTGATTGTGATGGTGCTGGGAGTAGGTGTAAGCAGACGGGCGTAATAAAATCTAATTTAGACGTCGTCGAGCAGATTTGTCCGGGACGCAGCGCCATCGAGGGTCGCGGTTGACGACCTCGCCTTATTTGATCGAGGAAAAATATTTCTGTTTCCATTGTGATTTATTAATTTTATTTAAAATTTTCTGTACAAAATCGCCAATAGTCTCCCGAATTCTTTCAAAACTAAGCGTAGTGGCTCCTTACAAAACAGTCTCTAGGTAGGTACACATTATTTGCCTTCGTTGAGGAATAACTTGGCGATGGAATCACCTTATAATAGATAGATCAGTTTATATAACTCTACATCAAAGAACAATACGATGTAGGTAGATATATTTGCAGCAAATCTGGCCAGATATATAAAATGTATTTCTGATATATATTTTTCAAATTGTGAATTAATTTATCTTCTTTAAAATATTTTATTTGTGTTCCCTTTTTATTGTTTTCGTTTTCGTTTTCTTTTTAAATTAACTATGTTTTTAATTTAATCATGCCAAGGATTGATCATGCTATGTCTAAGCTAGCTAAGTCTGTAAGTAGGACATCATTTAACTTTTATTATGTTGCAGAATAAGTGTTTCGAATTATTAATGTATTTTTTGTAGATGACCCCTAATTCACCTTTCCTACAGTATCTCTATGTACTTCAACGAGTTAATTATTGAGATAAGCAAAATTCTCTGAAACAACCAACACAATTTCCGCGATTTATTTATGTTAGGTACGTTTTTCTTTCAACTACAGCATATATCTCTGTCGTACGATTTGGTCATCTCGTAACCTTGGCTGGAAACTGGTTTCCAATACAATGTCTATTGTCACACTTCGAAATTTCCAATTACAAGCCATATTTTCGAAGTAAAGAGCAACGTCGTCTTTGTCACTGTCGCGGCACGACGAAAACGAGAGATAATTATTAAGATATTAAAGACAGCCATTGTTATAAAAACGCAGTGATTTTGTAGTGCTAAGAAAATATATTTGTTTTATTTACTATCCGTTTTGCTATTGAAATATTCAAAGAAGATATTATTATATTAAAGTAGAAGTTTATACTTCTTGCGTGGGAACAATCGAAAAGGAGTAGATTATTTTTATCGATGTTATGTTAATGTAAGGGTAGGTATACACAGACTTTTAAATTGCCGTATCGTAGCGAGCATGAATATAATCATCTTAACTCTACTCGTGGGTGTTGTAAGACGCAACTGACGTCCTTATTACAGAACGATCCTCAAGCAACGATTGCAACAAGCAACTACGATTGACGTGAAAAAGGGATGCCTCTATATGAGTAGTATAAAGATGTCACCTTCAAGATCGTTCTGTAATAAAGGCCTAAGAGTCTGATTTGCTGTGGCGCTTACCGCCTTGACCTCTGATCTACAAATGGTGGTGGGTCAGCTACCTACAGCATTTCTAAGGAGGGTTGTTGGGTAGACATAAGATACTGCGCCAATCCTAAATGGTGACAATCGCACATAATTAAAAAAAAATAGATGAACGTGAATAGCAGAGCAGTGATAGCCTGGACGGTTAAAGAGCCGGCCGAAAATCAGTGAGGCTCGGGTTCGAATCCTGGCATGTACCAATGAGTTTTTCAAAACTTACGTACATATTTATCTCTAGCTCGACGGTGAAGGAAAACATCGTGAGGAAACCCGCAGATCTCAGAATTAATTCTGAGGCATGTGTACCACCTATCACGTTTAGGGGTCCAATGTATCTCGTGAAATGTGGGTATATCCAGTAATGGAATACCTCTGCCTACCCCCTCGGGGTTGAAAGGCGTGAGATTATATTATATTATATATTATGAACGTGAATAACTTTTTCTGCTCAACAAGTAGAATATATCTCTCTTCATTTTGTTTCATAGAAGCATAATAAGTTTTTGTCAACAGTAACGACGTAAATGTATTAACATATCACGGAAGCGACAGTCGCAATTGTATCAATAAAAAGCGTGTGCTAACGCGCTGGAGACCTCCCTGGAGGCTCAGGTGCACCGAATTACATAAAATAATTTCCCCTATACTTCACAAGCAATTCACATCTGTCGACCTTCACAACATTTGCAGAAAAATACGAAAAATAAAAGTGCAATTAAACATTTTTCTTATCATTTGCAAGTCCATTGCTTTCAATTATTTAAAATCAACATAGGTTGTTATGAATTGAATAACAGATAGAGTACATAATAAACATGCTTCGGTCCGCATAGAAAACTATATTTTAGAATTAAACCGGTCAAACCCTTTAATTATATCGTACGACCGTTGGGCAATGTGTATCGAAAGGTAAGGCAAAGGAGCGGCCGCGCTCAGCCTTGAGATTTGACGTCTTGATCGGGACCTACCGCAGCGTCGCCGACCGACTCTTGCGCAGGTGTTAGCGCGCTCTCACAAAAAACAGGCGTAAGACGGCGGCCGTGTCTTCATTTACTTTTATCCAATACACGACCGGTAAATTCAGCTTAAATTTAACATAAAAATTCATTAAAATAAATTAGCTACACCGCTACCCATATGCACAGAGATTAATTAGTAATCTATTCATAAATTCACATACCTAACATACCAAAATACGGGAATTAGGGAAATTACAGTAAATTTCAACGTCAGTCCAATCGCAGATTATGCAAATCTTTGTGTATAACGATTGATTGGAATCTATTTATTACCCCCGAATAGCTAAGCCAAACGCATCAACATTTAATTCCATGCAGTATTTATTAAGATTTCAAAAAATCACGAGGTGTTTTGATAGCGGCTGGAATGTTTCTGGTGTCGTAAAAAACTTTTATGAACTAAGCGTTATTATTATGCGCTACGGTGCGAGAGAATTTATGATTTTCCCTGAAAGTTATTGGTCATAAATTTAGAATTTTCGTGTTGGTGACCGGTTGTAAATATAAATGTGTTTTTTTTTGTTGCAGTGCCAGTGCGAAGACGAGTACTGTGTAGAGGCGAAGCAGAGGATCGAGGTGTGTCGCCCACAGGTGTTGAAGGGGGCCGCTAACGCAACTTCGTCCTGCCGTCTGTCGCAGCTCATTTGTTTAGCTGACGCGCAGTGCGCGACAGCCCTCCGGTACTACGACGAGCTTTGTCGCTCCATGTACCGAAGAGGAAGGAAATGCTCGAACAAATGCCTCAACTCCATAGAGATACTAAGGAAGCAGGAGAAAGCGGCAGCGTTAACTGAATGCCGCTGTGATGGCAATGAAGACTACGATTGTCCTCGCATGCAGAATAACCTTCAGAGGCTATGTTTTCATAAAAAGAATCACAGAAAAGGTCACGGGGAACGAGGCAACGGGGAAAAGCACCATAAAAAAGTGCAGGAAGTGATACAGGCGAGTTCTGCTGGTTTAATTACCGTGCCTTGGTTATTATTACCTTTGGTTTTTCTGCCGCTAAACACGTGACGCGAGGTCTACCTCACATAGTATAAGCTAGCTTTTAAATTGTAAATATGTAAAACAGAGCAGTATTGTAAGGTACTATAGGTGAGGGTATGCAAGGTAGTGAACGTGATTTCGTGAGTTGTGTAGTCGATTTAAAATGTATGCAAGTTTAGTGTAGCTATCGTGATGCAGAGTGAACTGTTTCGTCGCCCACGGACGCGCGTCGCTATAAATACGGCCCCGCCGGTGGTCCGGTGACAAATGCTGGTCCGTGGCTGATGTGGCGCCACGCCGATTGATCTGCCTGCCCTGGTAACACGACAATTGCTGACGAGTTTACGCTCGTAGATTCATTTGTAACTATCACAAGCTGCAGTGATTTTCAGCGTGCGATTGTATCTAATCTAGATTTTTGTGTTAAATTTATGAGAAAACATTTGGCGCTGGTTTGTTATAGAGAATATGCGTGGAATTTCCTGGTTGAATAATTTAGGTTTTGTCACCGATTAGAACTTGAGACCATTCACTTGGTAATCTATTACGATTGATTTTATAATACTATCCTAATTGTTCAAATATTCTGTTTAAGTTCCGGACTTCAAATAATTGTCCAAGTCCAAAATTCGCCGCAGAATAAAACCTAGAGACCACAAGAGTTTAAACCGTCTCAGTAATAGCCTAAGGAAGTGGATGCTCTAATGACACATTGGTAGCTAATTCCGGTGGGGCGACACTAATCGCCCTGGTGAAGTAGGGCGCCACCAACTACAGGATGGGAGATGGGTGCTCTGTCACATTTACAACATTAACATCTTTCTCATTTAGTTTTTTTTCGACATCCGTTGGAAATATTAGTCTAAAAAATATTCTCGTGTACCTACTCATTAAGGAATAGTTTTCTGCGGTACGTTTTGTTAATTAGAGATTTGAATATGCGTGGCATTTCAATCGGGCGGGTAGCAGGATGGTTGAAATTTGCGTCTTTTAAGAAACAGTTATATATGACTAGGTATGTGTGCCTTTGGGGTAATTTATTAAAATAACCTCGTTCGCGTTAATATTAGCATATGTGTCATTCTGAAGTGAGTAGGTATAAGTTGTAAAGTTTAATAAAAATGAGCATTAAATATCCATCCATCCTTACAATTTTTCCCTTTTATAATATTAGTACTAAATTGTTAGACGGAGAAAAATACTTATGGATACTGAATTATAGGGTTGTGCCGGACTGCTATCGGCTAAAACCACCTCGGAGGCCATCATTTCAGTGCGCGGAACAAAGAGAAACACTAAAATAAATATGAGAACTGCTTCAAGGATCGCCATTCGCCTCTTATGTACTTACTACGATTCTGACAGAAAAATTAATATCTTCCGTGGTAAAATTCTTGTTTGTCACATCTAAATTAGATACTAATGTAATATAATATGTTCAACCCTTCTTTTTTCTTTTTCCACGCAATTAAATATTTTTAACGTTAAAACCGCATATCAAGAAGTCTGAATGTGGTAACCACAGGCTTTTAAAGAAAAAGTTTCTGGTAACCATTAAGTTACCACAACCCGCCATCGTATGAGTATGTGGTAGTATAGACAGTTGGGCGTAATGAAGAGGTAGGGAACCGGTTTCAGCCAGCCTGGAGGCCGTACACTGCGAACTTATATCAACCGAAACCAGGGCACTCTCTGTTAAGCAAAGTTCGAATGTTTTACCCTATAAGAATTTCCTTTTGTTATTGTCACCATACAAATGTGATTCCTATATAGTTACAGTTTCGTCTTGTTTACCGTCGTTGATCATTTTATTGGTTTAGGACCGGTTTACGGCATTTTCATTCCATACTTTCTGTCCCAATAGGTAACTCGTATCAAAACACATTTGCTTGGGACAAATAACTTTCCATTTTTATTATGATTTACCCATTTATTGCATTCAATCATCAAGTAATTGACGGAGTCCTGCAAATGACTGAATGTTTATTTTCTATTTGGTGTGGTGAATATCCTTTGCTGCCCCAGTGATAAATCACTCCTTTCGTGCAACGTGAGTCTGTTTGTATGCATCCCACAAACAATTGCTTACTAATGTTTCTTCGCCCGAATCATGTCTTCTTTATGCATAATGCAATACACGATAATGTGAGGAATATGGATGAAGTTTTCAGCACTTATAAACTTGCCATACAGGGTCAGAAGTTACAAAACATATTTGTAAAGTAAAGTTCAATGAAATGGACTAATCAGTTTTACTACATTTTTTTCAATACTGTACACAGTTTTCTAAAAACTGTTCTAATAGTCGTCATCAAGTTTTGTTCAGAATTATAAATTATTCCGAATGTTGTGATATTGAAAACTGATTGTGTTCAAAACATTTTGTAACATTTGTAAGTCAATTTCATAAATTCTAAATTGATTAGTAATCCTTTAAAATGAAGATGTAAACGATAGAAATATAATAAAATAATAAAATATATAAATATATTTTTGTAGCTCAATTTTGTAAAAAGTAAACCAGACCTATGTTTCCGAATTATGGTTAAGAATTCAATTTGTTTTGCGATGGGTATGAATAGTTCGAATTAAATAAACATTGAAAATGTTTATTAAGTAGGTATTTGCGTGATTTTGGTGAGTGTTGTGTGCCAGTTTGTACGTATTTAGGTAGTTTCATATTCCAATGGTTTTACTAATAATTTCGATTAGTAAGTTAATACCTTAATTTTTGTTAGAATAGTCTAAGTTTAATAAAACTATAAGTACATTAAAATAATGTAACTCATTTAACCACAGTTTACCAAAGTGAGATTATTAGATTAGTAAAAGATGTAAATAGATTTGTTTAGCTTCTAATTTTTAAGTCTCGTTTATTATTTGATGTAATGAAATTCGTACAAAGTATTTTAGGTTAAAATTTAATAATTTATTGAACTAGATTACGGTTTAGTTTAACATTTGTTGCATTTGTTTCGTTTTTGTAAAATTATTTTAAGGAATTTTTAGTTGTATTTATTAAACAAAATTGTAATAAATTTTCGTTTTCAAAATTTTGTCTTTTTATTCCTATGTCCACCAAAAAATACTGCTTAGGTATCTAAGTACCTACGCAGTAACTTAGTTCAGTAAGCAAGATACAGAAATTATTTACGTATCTAGAGGTAAATTAATCAAATTATGTCTAGTTGCCTCTAATTTAAAACCTCAAACGGTCAAAGTTAACAAAATGTTCAGTGATCAAATTACGGTGCAAACGACGTCACCTAATTCAAGGAAGATGTGACTAGCAGAGGGCCTAGTTAAGTGGCTTTGATTTTTTTAAACGTTTTTTCGTAAAAGCAGTGATAGCCTTACGGTTAAGTAGCCTGCTTGACGTGATGATAATCAGTGAAGCTCGGGTTCGAAACCTGGCATGTACCAAAGAGTTTTTCAAAAAACTTACGTAAATATTTACTTATCACTAGCTCGACGGTGAAGGAAAACATCGTGAGACAAACAACAGAATTAATTCTGAGGCATGTCTTACAGACCCGGTCCGGCGATGGGCTCACCACCTATCACAGGGGTCCAAAGAAAATCTCTTGAAAAGTGGGTATATCCAGAAATGGAATACCTCGGCTTACCCCCCCGGGGATAAAAGGCGTGAGATTATTATTTATGAATATTATGATAAGTAATAGTTGTCTGATGGTACTTACCAATAATAGACTTATCCATCACATCATACACGATACCCATATTTTATTTATTTACTTTTCACACAAAACAAGACCATAAACCATGGAAGTCATTTATAATATGTCGGAGAAAAAAGCGGTCCAGAGTATTTCCAACAGTGAGCAGCACCGGGTTCCGCAGTGTACAATGTCGCTTTTTGCGGTCATTCCCGATCAGTTGTTTTATGCCAAATAAGCATAACGTAAACTACGAAGTATATTTGTCTCTAGGTATCTAGTTATTAAGTCGTGTTACTTTTAAAAGTAAATTACTTCGAGTGCGATATCTTGGCAGAATCGATAACGGCCACTTTTGCGGCAAAATCCAACCCCACTTTATTTAGCCGTTCATAATGGTTTTTCCAAAATGTTAACACATCTTTATATTTTATCTATGCGTCTCAGATTTCAGCGTTGTAGTCCTTTAAGTGACGGTTAAGAGATTAACTATTTAAGAGTCTTTGTTTTACTACGAAACCCTTAAAACCAGTTCAGCACGTCGCAAAAAGATCATTTACGTCCCGAGATGTAAGATGTATTAAACTTAGCGACATGAAAAATGATTCGTTTGGAGCAAACCGTCATGAAATGTAAAGCAGTTTTTTTCTACGATACCTCCAACGGCGCAACTTGATGTAAACAACATCCGTTCCCATGGCTCGCGAACTCTAGTTTTTGGCAAAATAATCACGTTCTGCTAATAAAGGGACTATGGGACTCTTAACTCAGTTAGGCACTTGTGCAAAGGGTGCTTGTTATAGGGAAGGGGTCCTTAGCGTGATTTAGTACTTGGCTGAATGATCACAATAGGCTGCATCCTGAGTTCTGAGAGCTCCATCCTTTATATAGCAGAGGGCGTGTGAAAGTTTGAATCGTGTGAACGTAAAACGTAGTTTTTACATATCAATTTATGCCCACCGGCAGACAATGTCAATAGATACCTGACGGGAGTGGCAAAAATCAAATTAAAAGTAAAAAAATAGGTAAAAATATAATTTAAATCACTTTATTTGATACTTACTTTTGCTTGCGACTTCGTCCGCGTTCCGGGATAAAAAGTAGTATGTAACACTTCCCGGTCCTGCATCTATTTATGCAAAAATCACTTCGACCTTTATCTCCGTTATTGCTTGGAAGGACAATTTAACAAACATACACAGATAGAAAAGATTACTTAGACCAAGAGTCAAAAATCTCTTGGAATAATTGCTCCAAGCAAGTAATATATATCTTGGTATAAAATACTTTACTTGAGTTAAATGGGTCCCAAATATTGCCTCAAAAATTATATTTATTTAGTTTGATTCCGAGAAATTTTTGTTTGAAGAAACACCGTTTTGATGTAAGAGTTACTTATTCCAACCAAAAGTTTCCCATTCTTAGCGTTAAAGTGAAAACTCTTGGCAATTCTTATTTAACCCAAGATTGTTACCATTTGCGTTAAATATCGCCATTTTCCATTCAAGAACTATCAAAAGTCTTCCTTTAAAAACGCACGCCACTTTGAACGAAAACAGAGCTTTTAGAATAAGATTCACTCTATCTTCATTCAAGAGTTTTTAAATCTTGAAACCAGTACTTAGGCCAAGAACGTTTCATTCTTGTCTCAAATATTTTTGTTAGGTATTTCATTCAAAATTCATTCTTCGACCAAAATCTAGAACCAAAATTCTTACTCGCACCAAGAGCGGAAGGTTTCTTAGCACAAGAACTAGACATTCTTAACTCAAAACTTTTTTAGTATTTATTGTTTCGATTAAAATTTCTTTTTTTTTCTTTCTTCGACCAAGGAAGTTTCACTCTTGGACGGAAAAATTTGTAGGTTACTAATATTAGTGCCTTTTTGGTGTTGCTACTATATAAATTTTCCCTGGATCTATGGTAAATTGGACGACCGTCGAAATTCTCTCATTTGATTCGTCTCGATGAGAAATTTCGACCTGGGTGATTCCAAGGGTCTGACGACGGAGCCGGGAGGTGGACATGGGAACTATAACCTTTATTTATTTATTTATTTATTAGGCATGCTTACAGCAAAACATAACGTGACATTTTAAACTTAAGGTAGACTAAAACTATTACATAATATGCTCGCCAATTAGTAGCACGCACAACATTTGCGTAAAATTATAAGACAAGTTAATAATAAAAACATATAAAAAATTATAAGAAACTATAAAAAACTTAAAAAAGGACGGTTCAGGGGGACGGTTTTAAATCTTGACATGATTTCAGCAGCTTATGTTTGAATGTAACTTGTGAGTCATGGAAAACATCGATGTCAGGTATTTTTTTAAGTTATTTTTATAAGATGAAACCACCCAACTACGTTGAACTTGGGCTCATTTGATTCGTATCGATGAGAAATTCCGACTTGGAACATAGTGATTTCAAGGGTCTGATGATAAAGCCAGAAGGTGGCCATGGGCACTCTAAGATGGAACCACCCAACTACGTCGAACTTGCTCTCGTACGATTCATCTCGGAGAGAAATTTAGACCTGGGTGATTCCAAAGGTCTGATGATGGAGCCGGAAGGTGGCCACGGGAACTCCAAGATGGAACCACCCAATTACGTTGACTGGTGCTCATTTGATTAGTACCGGTAAGAAATTCCGACCTGAAACTTGGTGATTTAGAGGGTCTGATGATGGAACCCGAAGGTGGCTATGGGAGTTCCATCTTCGAGTTCCCATGACCACCTTCCGGCTCCATCATCAGACCCTTGAAATCACCCAGGTCGGAATTTCTCACGGAGACCAATCAAATTTCAATTACTTGACTGGTTGTCGGTCAGTTAGGACTTAGGTACGATAGTCAGTTACTACTCAGTTAGGTACGATAACTAGTGAAGCTAAAAAATCATAGCCACAACAAAAAGAAAATAGCGGCCCATACTTCGGCATTTTCGGTCTCGCGTATATCGGACTGCCGTACATTCGGTCAAACGTACGTCGGTCTTTTGACATTCGGTATTTCGTACTTCGGTCAACCTTAGCTGAGTCGATGAGCCCAAATTCGACGTAGTTGGGTGGTTTCATCTTAGGGTTCCCATGGCCAAGTTCCGGCTCCATCATTAGATGACCCTTGGAATCTACCAGGTCAGAATTTCTGATTGAGGCGAATCGAATGGGCCCAAATTCGATGTAGTAGGTTCAATAGTAAACATAGGTAGGTATACTAGGGAAAAGTTAATAGGTGACTTGACAGCTCTGCAAAATACATATCATAGACAAAAAGATGTAAATTGTATGTATTTGACAGAGCTGTCAACTCACCTATTAACTTTTCATTATTTTAATATTATTTGTTATGAAGATGTTTAAGTATCTTAGTGTAGATACTCTATGGTCTTATTATTGTCTATGGTGTTGCTATGATAGATTTTGTCAAAAACAATATATCGATTCTATCCATTTCCTACAAATGTTTATTTTATTTTTCAACACAAATCCTAAACTTAATATTTGTTTATGCGAGTTCATACTTATTATGCGTATTCATGTTTATGCGCATTTATTTAAACGAATTTTAAAAATGGGAAAATGTTAATTAGTTTGGCGGAATCTGAACAATCATATCTGGCCACCCCGATTTGTCACTGGCAAGTTGGCAACTGGCAATTCAAATTTTACGAGTGCACGTCTATTTCTTGTGTCGTAACGGAAAAACCAGCAAACAGCAAATTTTTGTGAAAATTAACTCCTGAAGTCCTGGACATAACTGTTACTGCTTTGAGCCCGAAGTGAAAGCAATGGAATCTGCAGAGGAGGCCACGCTATCCTTACTTTCCTCTTTAGTTTAGGCAATAAAGGTTAATTCCTAACATTAATTCCTCAGTCGATGAAACTTAGTATAGTATGAGATAATACTTGCATAAAAAATTCCAAAAAAGAAACCTAACCGAAGGTGAATTCAGCAGACACTGAAGAAATACAAGGTAAGTTCTCTTCTCCGTGATAGTTAAGCAGTTGAATATGTGTAAAGTAATTAAATTATCATTGCCTATCATCACTACAAAATATAAATTGAAGGCGCATACATACATACATACATATGCTCACGCCTTTTGAAGGCGCATGTCTGTTGTTATCTGTTATCTGCTAACTCCTCCTAAACCACTGAGACTTCAATGTGGATTTCACTGTTAGCTAGGAAATTTTATTAGGACCAGCATAAACCCACCGTGTTTGGGTTCATTTAATTCATCTTGACCAGCACTTTATACTGTGGGTGTCATGATGGAGCTAGGAGTTGCATAAGTAGTTGATAATGTTTTTTTTTAAGTTTTTATGAGTACCTATTAGTCTCTTAGGTTATTATTGAGAAGTAATTAAACGAGCAGCAATTATAAAATTTGGTTAGAATAAGCATTTAAATCATTCGGTCGGCATACAAAGATTTTGTTCTCAAATAAAAAAATCAGGCAGCAATCCTTGTTCGGCAAATAATTTTGATAATGGTCAAAAATTAATTAGGCAGCTTACAATAACATGGGTTTGCATAATAAACATTCAGTCTGCAAAATAGTTACTTGGTCCGCAAAATAACTACTTGGTCAGCAAGATTTCATAATTGAACAGCAGAGAAAACATGTCGTAAAAAATTGTACTATAACTACTACTAATACTACTACATTATTACCATTACCGCTACCACCACCAGTACCACTGCCACCACCACCACCACAACCACCACCGCCACAGCCACTACCACCACCACTACCACCACTACCACTACTACCACCACTACCACCGCTACCACCACCACCACTACTACCACTACCACTACCGCTGCCACTACCACTACTACTTGTAATCGTAATAATAATCATAAATCATAATCATAAATGTTGCATAATCCAAACTCCTTCCTAATCTTTGTAAGGAATGCGCCCATTTTGCGCATGACAAGTTTGCTGAGATAATTTTTGCAACTTTTATATGCAGCTCAAAAAAATTTTTTTGGCTTCCTCTCTGAGTGCTTACCAAAATTTTATTAAACAGTAGCAACTCATTGTAGCTCAAACATAATTACAGCCATCCAGAATGACATAAATTGCTGATTGGTTTTGTAATGTTTGCTGGCCATGAGTAGCTGACCAATTAGCTATTTCTGCTTACAGATTAAATTTTTCTGCTCACAAAAATACGAATACTCTGCTAACCATTTAAATAACACCCGTTATTATTATGGTTAGGTTAGGTTATATTCCATTCTTCAGTTATCATCACCTAGCCTAACACTAGACTATTTGCAGCCATAATATTTTTGTGTGTTTAAATTAATGCAAGTACTCTTTTATTTTAGGAACATCTGATGATGCACTATGGCTTATGCAAAATTATGAGCCGTGGGACGAGCTCTTAAAGAAGTGGGAAAACACATATGTGGAGCGACAGAATTCTAAAACCTTGACGGTGTATGAGTACATAGAAAAGTTTCCAATACTCAAAAGCTCCAAAGCTCAAACGCTGGTAAGTAACCACGATGTAGCATCCTTGAGAAATCTTTGACCAAGTGTCCTGTTTTTTATACTTAGTATTTTTCTGATAAATCATGACAGAGTAACGTAACACATGTTTTGTTATTTCAGATATCCTGGGACTTTGAACAAAAGTACAAGAATGTAGATAGTGACTTATTAATTTAACTTTTGATTATTCCTAACAAAATTCCGAGTCAACTTGGTCCGAGCCTTGCCACGTGTATGCTTGGATGCGGAGATTTTTTTAAATTTTTTAACCCATAAGTACCCTTCGCCTGCATCCGGGCGTCGCATGGGGCAAGTCTCGGACTACGTTAACTCAGAATTTTTACCGAAATATTATATGTAGGTATGTGCAAAAAAATTGAGGTATGTCGCTTTCTCGACGGACTATTAATATTTTCGATATTTTACCGACGATCGAAATACTACATACATCTGTATTTCAGTAGGTGTAATCAGTGAAATCGACAGTAGTTTGTTTACTTTAAATGCACAGTAGTTTGTTTACTTTACAAATGAATAAAATTGAATATAAAATAACTTGCATACAGCTTTTTCAATTAATAATTAAGTACCTTCCTTTAATATAATAGTTTTAGGACTTAATTTATGAAAGATTCTGATTGTATAGATATTGATTATGCTTTGCTTTTCCATATTTTATTGTTACCTATTGGAACGTTTTTTTTTTCTTTCCTATTTCCTATATTCTGTGACGGTTCTTCAGTTTTGTGTTATGACTCAATTCAAGACCTATGGTTTTCGTTTGTAATTGTACCCGATGTTGATTTGGTTGTTCTTAGTATATATCCAAGAACGACCAAAACAAAATCGTGTACTTTTTCTCCTAAATTAATAATTGCACTCTTTTAGACCAAACTTTTATAAAGTTTAATATAATTAACAGAATCTTTCATATCAAGTAATAGGCTCTTTTCACCCAAACTAACATAAAGTTTAATTGAAGTATCAGAAACTTTCATATTGAACAATAGGTTCTTTTCGCCCAAATTAATATAATGTTTAATTGAAATATGCGAATCTTTTATAAAAAGCATTCGTCTCTTTCATACTAAAGATTCACAATTTTAGGATAAATATTTATCGTATTTCCTGGAAGCAATGCGCAATCTCACAACAAAGCAGAAATATATTTAATTTAAAAGCGCAGTTGTTAGTGGCAAGCATATTAAATACTTCACGTAAATTTTTTTAAATCTTAAACTAAGCTTTAAACCTTAAGGCAAGACACACCAATTATTAAATAAAGAGTCGATAACTCTTCATTCAAGCATTTCTCGTTCTTGCTTTGTTGTTTGAAATGAAGAACGACACAAATTAAATCTAAAATTTTTATTTATTCGGTCCAAGAGCGTAAAAATTTTAGATAAAAGTTTCATGCGCTTTTGTAGAGAGTATTTAATTGTTTGATTTAAATAATAAACTCTGAAATCTTTTCACTCTTGATCCAAGAGATTTACGACTTTCCTCATATACGAATATGAAAAACTCTTGGATCAAGTAATATTACTTGAATTAAGTAATCTTTTCTATCTGTGTACTTTTGTATTTATATATTATTCGGATTAGTCACAGATCCTGTATGTCGCGCCCTATTAGTATTTATTTATATGATCATCATACCATATTATATATTATATTGATTGTGCTAGCATGGATGAATAACTTCCGAAATAGAAATATATTTATTTTATTTATCCTTCCTTAATATTATAAATGCGAAAGTTTGTATGGATGGATGTGTGGATGGATGTTTGTTCCTTTTTCACGCCAAAACTACCGAACCGATTTTAATGAAACTTTACAGTTATATAGCTTATAGGATCAGAATAATATATAGGCTATATTTTATCCCCGTATTCCCACGGGAACTACGCGGGTGAAACTGCTGGGCGCTGCTAGTATATTATAATAAGTACATTGGAATTTGGATATCTTTGAACTGATAGTTTATGACAAATAAATGCAACTAATAGTTTGTCTACGAGACCAGCTTTTAGTAGATATATCTACCTAGTACCTTTTTCTTTGTAAAATCAAATACCGATCAGCAATGTATTTTACTATCTGTAAGGAAATACCCGTGTATAAGAAAACAATTCAGATAATCAAAGAATGTTCTGAATTCGCATAACGCGATTGTACCCACCTACGGGCCACGCGGGTGGTCCAATTACACAAAGCTTGTCTCTTTGCCTTACGCAACCCTAATTATTACTACTTCAAGTAAAGATGACCATTAGCCGGCGTAAGATAGACAAAAAACCTAAATGAATTTCAAGCGAGTTTGATATGGAACAAAGATTTGTAAAGCAAGGAATTTTTAAATTGTTTCTCAGTAATTTAAGTCACGGAATCTTTGATAGGTTCTGTGGTGAGTTATGATTATGAAGTTTTTTTTGTAATGCTGTACCTACTGTAATTGTCAGCAGGTTTAGGTACCTGTCTGTATTTTTATTCGTATATTAATACTTATATAATTTTATTTATATCGTTTTTAGTAGTTAGATATACTAACAATGCGCAAATTATAGAATTCTTTAATGTTTGGTTACGATTAATTGACAAAATAATGTTTTACGTAGGTATATTTAATTTGTTTTCTATAAAAGTGTCATCAAACTTATTCATGTTGGAAATTATTTCTATTGTAAATTACTCTGTATTTTATTAAGTTCCTTTTGTCCTATCAGCTTTTAATACCAATGATATTATAAAAATAATGAATTAAAGTATTTCCACTCGCTCGACGATTTAGTGGGTTTCCTCAAGGTGTAGTCCTTGACACCTTGAGGAAACCCACTAAATCCAAAATTTATTTTAAGACATTGTGGAACAAACATCACATCATGTGGAAAAAATTCATTTGTGAAAATTTCATATTTAATAATAATAATAATATAATCTCACGCCTTTTATCCCCGAGGGGGTAGGCAGAGGTATTCCATTACTGGATATACCTACATTTCACGAGATACATTGGACCCCTAAACGTGATAGGTGGTGAGCCCATCGCCGGACCGGGTCTGTTTACACATGTCGCAGAATTAATTCTGAGACCTGCGGGTTTCCTCACGATGTTTTCCTTCACCGTCGAGCTAGTGATAAATATGTACGTAAGTTTTTTGAAAAACTCATTGGTACATGCCAGGATTCGAACCCGAGCCTCACTGATTTTCGGCCGGCTCTTTAACCGTCCGGGCTATCACTGCTACTGCTACTGCTACTACTGCTTTCATATTTACTTTCAGAAATATAATACCAATTCCAACCCCAATTTCCAGAGCTTTTTGGGTTTGCATTTCTAACATCTTCCTATCTCTGTCTCATTGCTGCTAGTTTTTCCCCAATATAAAGTAAAGCAACTGATTACAGTTCAGTACAGTTCCAGTTATCAAGTTCTCCCAAGGTACAATTCAGCCGGCTACTAGAGTCATCAGTGCTTAATGTTCGGACCACCCGCTCTCGGTTCCGGCACGACCTTCCACGCCTATAATGCGACTCCCATGCGCAAAGCCTGATACTGCTTTACTCTGGTCTTTAATATACTAGGTCGTGAAAGAGATAGTTGTTGTGTAAAATATGCACTACACGGTTAGGTAGATTACAACACTGGTAACGATACCGAGATTGTCCTCCTTTGGAGTTGGACGTAAGAATATATTAAATTGCTTTCCGCGATAGGTAAAAGATCATTTTTAATATTTGGATCGATTTTGATTTCTTTCTACAAAAGAACTTTTCTTTCTGAAAAAGACATTATAGACGATCTTTTCTACCTAAAATTAATAAATCAATATTTTGTTGTCGAATTGCAACCTACTTAACCTACCTACTAAATTGAAGACATTGTATTTTTATGCAGGAACTATGAAGCATAGAAAACTAAAATAACTACAAAAGTTATTCCCTTCTCTTAAGGGCTTTACACACTTTCATGAATTTAGTAACTGAATTTCAAGGCCAGTTAGGAATCTTATTAGAAGCTTCGGAATCTAGGCTGCTAAGTGACTTAATGCGATTACATAATTAATACGATTCTTGAATTCAGATAAAGAAAATATTCTCATAAAAGTCAACTTCTTAGATTAGGTTTCATTCACATACATATACAGGTATACCTATAGGTTGAAATTAGTTGAAACACGCTTTTGAAACCACTCGGTGCTTTTGCGAGTAGGTTTGAGTCAACATGCGTCGCAACTCGCAGTTCATCAAATCCCGTTTTTTAAAAGCGGCAAACATCCTTTGAATCCCTTGTACAAAGAGGTTGGAAACAAATCATTCTCTCTCCTAGAAACTTTTTCTTTAAACGTCTTTGCCCTTGTAGTTTTAAATCGATTCTAGCCCGGGTGAAGTCTATCTCACATTTATTTCGCAATCACCATGATTCTGTCCTCGCAGTCGCTTCAAAGATTTAACGTTACTCTACCGTACACTTACTTGGAAAATAGGTACATGGAAGATGGGAGAAGTCAGTAAATAACTATTGGATCTACGGTTATGGAGTTTTAAGTATGAAAGGAGACGTTTCAGAAATGTATGGAGACTGGGCCTGCACCATAAATTTTTTATGTACACCAGTTTTTTAGATAAATATAAATAAAATAACTATAGAATTATTTATTATTTTGCTCATATTTGTCTAGTTTCGTTGCACAATAAACTATTTTTCTCATTAAACTGGTAACGCGACGACCGAAAAAAAATTGCGACCAGGTCGGTAAAATGACAATTGACATTATTTTGACGTTTATCAGACTAATTCACATTAACATGTAAATTGGGTTTATGGAGTTAGAAATAGTATTATTTCATTATGATTCCATGGATCCTCATTGAAGGAAAATTACTTTTGTGCAAGTTAAATAGATGGAAATGATTTTTTAAAATATTTTTCTGATAATCACTAGATTTTTCTCTATTTTTCACGCTGGTGTACAATGTGCAGGCCCAAGATGGAACGTCTCCTTTAATGTATGAAAATGTTACTATGGGCGGATTTTTGTACTGTACCGTGTACCGGTACGATTGTACACATACTGACTCAGCCAGCACACATTCATCAGGATGGGAATATACATAAGGGCGATTCTCCCATGATGCAGTTTGGCGAGGAATCGTAAATCGCTCGAAGCACCTAACGAGCAGTTGCCGGTTTATTGCACTTGCCCCTGATTAAGACATGAAGTATTCCTGCATTCAGCAGTCGTAAGTATACGTCATCTCGTAAATACGCTTCGCCGATGTTTTGTTTTGTGATTGCATAGTGTAAGTAAAAGCTATTTATATATGCAAGAATGTAAGTATTATAACTTTACGGTTTTAAGTGTATTTTATAGTCGGGAAATTGAAGTAATGCAAGAAGTACCTAATCGTTCTTTTTCAACTATACTTAAAGAAAATATTTGAAAAAAATAATGTTCTTGTCATAGATTATCTTTTTGTAGTAAAGCCAGCTTCGCCTATTCAATGAAACATGCCTATGTCACTTAGAAATAAGGTAGGTTTCTATGGGATCTCCTACAAACATACAAACAACTTTACCTCTTTAATAATATTAGTGTAGATAGCAAATAGCCATGGAGTAATAGAAAATGAACCTGGCTCCACCTTACAAAAGTAAAGGTTCTCAATGATAATGACGTAATTCTACAATAAGACAATACCAACCTGACCATCGCAATTTGGAACAATAATAAGTTTAATAGACAACATTAGGTAAAGCTGCATTAAACGGTGGTCAGTCGGTGGGTGGTCGCGTCACCGTGCCCGCCGTAATGACCGCTGATGATGCGCCCAGTAATTATGGCTCCAAACCTCACCGGAATAGTTTCCTCATTGTTGCGCCATCGGCTGAGTTTGATACACCGTGTGTGGTACCCGAAAATGCGGACGTTTCGCTTCGTTTACTAAGGTCTACGGCACACGAGGAATAATTTGGGGAGGAATTTATTCAGACTGCACAGATTTTTTAAAACCAGAATTCTTAAATTGTTTTCGAAGAGCTTAACGATAGATTCAAGAGTTGAATCTGGTATCGGACGAAAATTTTCCAAGTCCTCAAAATCATCCGCAACGGGTCACGGTGCTTCAACACACCTTGCATCTGAGTAGTAAAAATTTAACACAGACGAATTTTGTCTAAATATTCATAGATTAGAAGGAATACCTAACTAATAATCTCTCGTCTTTATTTTAACTGAATGACATTTATGTAAGTGCGTTTATATTTTAGGTACATTTTAGGGTAGCCCAAGGTAAGCTGATCACCTGGTGAAAGTCTCCGGTACACGTTGGATGCGCGAAGCACAAGACCGGTCGTTTAGGCGTTGCTGGGGGGAAGCCTAAGATCAGCAGTGGACGACTTTCAGCTGATATGATGATGATGTTTAAAATGTCTGTATCTGCTACTTAGCGATTTAATGAAAATCTCGTGCATCGTCTTACTACTGTCAGTTACAAGTCTCACGATAATCATGCAGGCGGTGTATCCTCATCTTTACTAAGATAACCGCATGCTGAGCTGCCAGTGTGTTAATCTCCGATGTGCTCGTATGCTTTATTACGAATTAATCTTGTCAGCACTGCGTGTGATGCCATATTTTACGCTGTCTCTTTGTCTAAATAAATTATACTTCGTATACTAGGTAGCCCAGTGATACAGCTAGTACCTGTACTACCGTGTCGACTAGTGGCTATTTCGTACTTATTCATATAATGCGTTGAATATCAAAAGTAATATAAAACAAAGCAACCAATATTTAAATAACAACAAAAGATTGCATGATACTACTTTGTTACTTATCAGAAACTCAACCACAAGGCATTGAACAGCTTCAAGCAAAATGTAGTCATAAAATTCATACTATTGCAATTTTTTAGAGATTCCATAAAAGAATGTGCAAATGAAACCAACTTAATAACTAAATTCTTTAATTTCCAAATTATGAAGGCTGAAAATGATTCCATATTTCGAATTCGATAGGATTTAGTAGGTAGTTGCGGAAATAAGCAGCAGTGAGACAGAATGGCACCAAGTTTTATTTTTCGAGCTTCATTTATATTTTTTTTACAAAACCTACGAAAAATTGTGAAAAATAAAAATGTTTTTGAATAATATGAGTAGATCTGGATCTTCGTATACATTTTATAAATTATTGAATGATGTTTTTATTGATGTTCGCGGATAGGGTTACATAGAAAATGTGAACTCTCCTCCATAAATGTATTAAGTATCTAACCACTTTCCTTCTACAGTTTTGTACCGGCACAAAAAAAAACAAAAGATTGTTGGTCTAAAATTACATCACTTAAGTTATCCCTTAGCAAATAGACTCAAACCGGTATGAAATAAGTACGTTCGTACTACCTTTCAATGTATAAAGATAAAAATTATGATAGGTAATAATTATAAATAATTATCAACAAAGTCATAGCATAATATTTTGCTTAATTTTGAAAGTATTGACTAATCTATTTTTATTTATTTCATAAGCCCGTAACAGCCCACTGCTGAGCTAACAGTATTTTTAAAATCAGTTTAGTAGTTTCTGAGTTTATTCGTTCCAAACATACAAAAATACAAATATTTCCTCTTTATAATATTAGTGAATTTAGTATAGATTTAATCCTCAACTTCACCTATAAACATATTAATACATACATATGTTTCCGTATACGGTATTAAAGTAGTTTTTTAAATTTCTGTAATGCTTATATTTACTCGTATTTTTATTTTGCAAAGCGCTCTATGTGCGGGATTAGATTCGTGGTGTTCTATTACAAATCTTGGGTCGAATCACGACACGAGCTCAACATTTTCTAACGGTGAAACGTGATGAAGCACCCAGCGTCTCACCTCGGGGCCTGTTCCATTCTATGATACATGGACCAAGTAGTTTCATTGTAAGTGCTTTCTTGTAGATAACGGTTGTCATCACGTCATCGGGGAAGAAACAATTTTAATATGTCTTTCGACGCGACCGACACTGCGAAGTGTATTGATTGATGAGTCTATTTGAGACTAGCTATATCTACCTTTGAGATAACTATAGTATTTACACTGCAATTTTTACATGTGTAGTATACACTACCGGATAACTACCGGAGATTCTGAAGATACTACCTGCAGATGTTTGCTAGGCACTTTTAAGTAAAAGTAACGAGGTACTCATTATACTATACTATATATATATACTATATACTATTCTTTCTTCCTAATCTTATCAGCTTATTGCAATTTTAACTTATTTTTCTGGCCACATATTTTAAATTTTGAATTTGAAATTAGAATTACATCTTTCTCTTATATTTTTTTCATCGGCAGCATCAGTACTTACCTCAAATTGGAGCTCGGTAATTCTTCCGAGCTAAAATCTACAGTCTTTTTAAATTAGCTTCTCTACATACAGAAACTCCTGTGTAAAAAGAATATATTTTGCTATATAGAAAGTGCTACGACGACCAGACAAGTCACGTCTGTGGTGACATAATTGTGTTTTTTATCTTCAATCTTCTTCATAAAATAAAATCCTTTGGCTGCTGAAGTTCAGCAGAAAAAGGATTTTATTATATAGGATTATTTAGGATTTTATTTATAAATGATTTTCTCCTTTTCTTGAACCCTGACCTTCACTCCGTCTTTGTGCTCTCCCTATACGTGCCGTCTGATTGCAGCCAAGGAGTGGGCCGCATCGCCGCAAGCCCTAAATAATGATGTGTTTTATTATATTGTGTAATTTTCAGATAGGTTAGGTATATTAATTGATTGAATTACTACATATTAGCATTAATTGATTTGCTACCTACACTACATTTTATGATAAAAAAGGGGGCAAACGAGCAGACGGGTCACCTGATGGTAATGTGACGTCCGTCGCTCATGGACACCTGCAACTCAAAATAATTTAAATCGAATAAATGATATTATTATATGGGAATATTTGGACTTTTTAAGATTGAAAATTTTGAGCTCACAATTTTCTAGTTAATTAAAAGCTGTTTCAATACGCAGTCAAATAACATGCTGGTTGCTGACCTATTTAGATTTAAATATGACTCCCCTCTATTAAAAAAACCTTCATAAATACCCCTCTCAAAAGTAACCCGCTACCGTGCTTACTTTTATTGTCCCTAATACCTTAATTCTTACTTATTAGCATTGTATCGTTTCCTGCTTACTTAAAACTTAAATACGGCGGTGTTTTTCAAGATCAAGCTTAATCCCAAAACTCTTGAAGAGTTCTTTTTATTTGTAAGCGTTACAATGTGGCTCGTTGCCTCGTGCCGACACTTCCCCGAATCACAAACGACAAAGGAATCAAACAAAGGTTTTGTACCTACTAAAGGTGGGGAAAATATCTCAAAAATCTTCTACCAATATCAATGCTTGTATCTAGGACCGGTAGTAAATAAATAAAGTTACACCCTAATTATTTCTTAACTAATTTATATCTGTAGTAGCAGTGATAGCCCGGACGGTTAAAGAGCCGGCCAAAAATTCAAATCCTGGCATGTACCAATGAGTTTTTCAAAAAAACTTATATTTATCACTAGCTCGACGGTGAAGGAAAACATCGTGAGAAAACCCGCAGGTCTCAGAATTAATTCTGTGATGTGTGAACAGACCCGGTCCGGCGATGGGCTCACCACCTATCACGTTTAGGGGTCCAATATATCTCGTGAAATGTGGGTATATCCAGTAATGGAATACCTCTGCCTAACCCCTCGGGGATAAAAAAGGCGTGAGATTATTATATATATTATTTTATCTGTTATACCTAAGCAACAAGGGTATAAGTTTTTCAAATCACGATGTCTTATTTTGCATCGTAAATTTGATAGAAATCGGTAAAGCTGTTATTATATCTGGTAAATTGTTTTAGGTAATAGCTGGGAAATCTGTGAAAATATAGAAATTTTACTCCTTTAATAGCATGTGGGACTCTGGTTCAAATCAAATCAAACGATATCCTATTTATTGAAATTGTTTTAGTATTAAGTAGTTCAAATAAATAATCTACGCCTTTTGTCCCCGAGGTAGAGGGTAGAGGTATTCCATTTCTGGGAAGAAGAAAAGTTTATTATTATTATTATTATTAAGAAGAAAAGAGTATATTAGATTTATTATTAAGTAAGTAGTTAGTTCTGTTTTGCCTGCATCTCACTGTTCATGCACGAGATCCGTAACCCTTCGTTTTGGCTTTGCCGGCGGGGAAAACTAGCAAATTATTATAGCTTATTTTATCAATATACAACGCTATCAAGTTTACAACTAAAATACGTCTGAAGCATGGGGCAAAGGCTGTACCGCTATTAAGGCAATCATAGCGAAGCGTGAGCTTTAACACCCCGCTTGGACAAAGCATTTTTTCTGAAGTAAGATTTGCCTCGTAAATTGCGAAGCTGCCGGCCATAAGCTGGCTTCTTAAGGGATAATTTATAGTTGAGCTGAAGAACTTAAAGCGATGGTACGGTGACACTACTGTCTGTAACTTGAGGATACGTTGTTTATTTTTTTGTTGTATGAAATCTGGTAGTGTTGTAGGAAGTAATCTCTAAATATTATAAAAAAAAGTTGCTATCGGTGACTGTCTGTTTGTGCGTTTAGTTATTTTAAACTACGCAACGGTTTTTGTTACGATATTTACTATCTTTTCATCATAAGGTCTACCTGCCGAAGTGACAGTCAGCTTACAGTTCTTTGTTGGATAGGGCTTTCCCAAATTATGAGATTGGTGAAGGTGGGTTTGAGGTTATCTGGTGATTGGAATAGGGTCACAGTATCACCACAAAAAAGACGGTTAAAAAGGGACTTTCAGAGTCCTTTGTTCGTTTAGATGACTTCGGAGAGGACTTAGTTTTAGTAGTAAAATTTGTAGTCCTTTCATACCAGGGAGTTTGTTGTCACCCTACGCGATAGTCTTCCAGCGATCGAAACGGAATGGTCTCGGAATAAATCATTAGGTTTTTACAAAGGCGTCAGCGCCTCCGCACTGTCACCGGGCGGCGCGGTCGGCGACATCAAACGGAAATAGCCTTTGTGATGCCGCCCGCGCTATGAAGTCTTCATTAAAACCTCAGCTGATATGTCATTTGCTATGATAGGTTGTTTCGATTGGTTTCTAACTGAGATAAAAATGGGATTCTGTTTGAACTATTTTGTAACTGACGTAAGATTAAGATTTAAATCTCGAAGAGTAATTTTATGTTTTTTTTTATTATGATTTATATCATCGGCATCAGATAATAAGACGTAACATCTTGTAACAGTCGTTCGTCATATATGTGGAAGTATGACCTCTAAGGCTTCCTATAAACCCGAGTGTTAGGCTAGTGGTCACCTAACTGTGAAGGGTAGAATCGGACATAATATCTTAGCGACTTTCTTTGAGCGTAAACTGGGAACAACGGAATAACGGGACCAGCAGGCGTATTCACGGAGGCTCGATACCGTTCCCGTTCGATTCAGATCGAGTGAAAAATTTTCCGAAGTCGAATCTATCGACTTCCGAAACTGTATTCTAGGAGTTTCCCTATATATATACCGACATCTGTGAATACCCCATCTTCGACAGATTTTCCGATTTCGAATCGAATATCGAATATCGAAGCTCCGTGAATACGCCTGCATAAATACCTACTGATTTAAAATAATTGAGAAAACATTATTAACTATAAGTTATGCTTAACACTACATTTGTAGGCATCCTATTAAGTATTTAGACACTTTTCCCAGGATGCCCCACTCTTCCATAGCAATACAGTAAGTAAGTAACAACTCTTTATTGTACACCAATAAAAATATGCAACAAGTGACACAGTGATACAGTACAAAGATAAAAGCCAATCTTTTCGTTATATCTACATTAATTAAAGTGTGTTAAACGTTATTTTAAATTAAATTTTTATTTCTTTCTATACCTGTCGCTTATGTTAGTATAACAAATTCTTTTTGGGTAGTTAACTCCTTATAGCAAGTTATCAGTTTATAGTCATCTAGCCTTCCATGAAATTTTACTTCGTGTTATCGCCTATAATCATTAACAGCCCAACAGAAGAAGTCATCAACTGTCATAAGCTGCTCTCACATTTACCTACATCACGTCTATTTCTTAGACGTCATTTGCATGGTGTGATGTTTCTTTGCGTTGATTAGTTTCTGTAGTTGAATGATTTATTTTATATTTGTTTATCTGTAGAATATTAAGAAAATCATAGCAAAACCTCTCAAAGTATTTTTTTACTTCTTAAAATTAATGTTTTGAGTTAAACCAGAGTTGGTTATGCATCGCTTCTACCCCAAGCTTCTACTCTATACCCACAGAAAAGTCAGATTAAACTTTAAGAATGTATTGTGAAGACTGAATTAAGTAAGAATAAATTCTTCTAACAAGCTTAACTGAACATTAGGGCGTTTGAAAGAGCTATTGCAAAAACACTAAAAATAAAACTCACGCTTCTTATCCCCGAGGCAGAAGTATTGCTCGAAATATCCCCGTTTCACCAGAATATTCTTTGGACCCATAAACGTGGAGATCGGCATTAGGTAGTGTGATTAGGTACCATAGTAGGTAAAGTTGCTACGAGGATGTCATATGGAGTTGCTAAAACCACCACTTTATTTCTGACTTCTGAAAATTTCCCGGAAAATTTTCGAGATTTTTCTATAGTATCATATCTACTTACTAAATATAAACTTCTTTTGTTCTTAGGTGATTTTCTCTACAGTGGCCGGTTATGGAGATAATCAACAACATCTGTATATTTGTAATAGTACGGCTCCTTAGCTAAAAAAAAATTGAGTTTCGGTCCCATCCGACACAAAGTACACATATGAAATTTGGCATTTCATATGTGTGCTTCGATTTAAAAGTAGGAACATGGTGGTTTTAACAACTCCATATTATTTCCTCTACCTACTTTGGTACCAAATCACACTACCTAATGCCGATCTCTGTGACTGATGAGACCATCGCCGGACCGGGGTGCACACATGTCTCAGAATTAATTCTGGTACTTGTGGGTTTCCTCGCGATGTTTTCTTTCACCGTCGAGCTAAGTGACAAATATGTACCTGCCTAAGTTCAAGTATAAATACTAGTCAATCCTAAATCCGACACAAACAGTGACTTTCTTTCCAATCTTTATTTTATACTCTGCCTATAGTGCCACCACTTTTAGTTAATCGCCACTTTTAGTGATAAGTAGGTATTATCACAGAATAAGTAATAGTAAAAGATTTCGGACTTTTCAACTTTTCGATGGTACAGTAGTGCTATTGTATATTCCGAGTTTAATATAAACCAACTACTTAAACTTCATAGTGAGGAAACCCGCAGGTCTCAGAATTAATTCTGAGACATGTGTAAATAGACCCGGTCCGGCGATGGGCTCACCACTTATAAAGTTTAGGGGTCCAATATATCTCGTGAAATGTAGGTATATCCAGTAATGGAATTCCTCTGCCTACCCCCTCGGGGATAAAAGGCGTGAGATTATATATCCTATATAATAATATTATAAATGCGAAAGTTTGTTTGGATGGATGTATGGATGTATGGATGTATGGATGTCTGGATGTCTGGATGTCTGGATGGATGTTTGTTCCTCTTTCACGCAAAAACTACTGAACGGATTTTGATGAAACTTTACAGTTATATAGCTTATACATCAGAATAACACATAGGCTATATTTTTTAAAGATAGTGTGTGAGTTTTTCAAAATATCACAATAATTATCAAGTAAGTCGGAAAAAAATCTGCCATCGCGAGCTATTCTGGCGTACGCTGCAAAAACTGTGTCTACGGTAGACTCGAACGAAACGCACATCAAATTGAAGAGCGTAAAAAATAAGTCGATCTGAGTCGACAACTTATAGGCGGAAAATTCGGATTATCGAGTATTTTCAATATAAAAATGAATAAATTGCTATTATATTAATGGCGTTGCTAAGTAAACATGTCAATGTCATCATAGTGGCTATGGTGTAGTATATAACGTCATCACGTGTCATAGGTTTGTATTCCCTTCTCCTTTGTGATTTGGGTAAATAAGATTTAGCAGAAATATCTAGAGAAGCAGAGAGAAGATAATCACGATGTTCTCAAGAGAAGTTCAATGCTCTTTTTATGCCCGTTTCCTATATAAAGTTTATTTTGAAAATAAAGAAACGGCTTGAAGTGACTGGGATTGAAAAAGGAATGCTGAGGTGGTTTGGTCACATTGAGCGGATGAATGAAAGTCGTCTAAAGGCTGATTCACGTTACACAGTGGCGGGTCCGGGCCGGACCCCGTAAACAATACCTTCTAAGATTTCAACGCCGTGTCAAGCGATATATTTTCTTAACGCAAAGGAATAACAAATTCCACGCAGACGAAGTCGCGGGTATCAGCTAGTGTATATATATATTTTACTGTTTCTGGCTCTGTCGATCACTAATGATCTAATCAGTCTGACTGACTGACAGGCAACTCAAAGCCTAAGTCGATAGCTTCAGACTAAAAGGAGGAAATAAAGAATAACTATCGTGAACAATCCAAAATTTCCGGCCAACTTATAAGAACTTCCTTGCGGGGTGAATATTCTGAGAACGGGTGAGCCTCGCGGTGAGGCGGGCTCCACGCTCGCCGCCGCCTCGCCGCCGCCGATAGAGTCATTATGCTCCATTATTGAGCTGGGTTTCTCAAATTTGATGCTCAGAGTGGTCTTGGGATTTTTATTCTACAAATAACTCTTTGTCTGGGATTTGGGGCTATTCTGAAACGGCTTTTCAGTGTATATTAGCTTTGGAAGAACTATACAATGTATACAAGATTTATAAAAAGCCTAAATTTGTTAGCTAGCTAATATCATGTTTATGGAAGTCGTTAAGCCATGTCCTTGGATGGCTTACAAAGTTCGGATAGTTAGGCGGCCACTAAGCCTAACACCATATCCCAATCTGTGATGGAGACTATGGTCAATTCCTCATGTGTGACGAAAGACCCTAAAGCTGCGTATCCAATAGAGGCAAACTCAGGTCGAGCATCCTCAACTTGAAGCAAACAGCCTCAGTTTGAGGCTGCTCGCTCTGAGGCAAAGGCTCGAGGCACGTTCTGATCTGCTCGAGGCGAATCGCCTCAGCTTGATCCGCAACGTGTGCAGTTTAAACGACCGTCTCCATCAAATGCACGGCTCGGACTGAGGCTCCTTTGAGCACGGTAAAAAAACCGACAAAATATGGCTCGGCTCGCGGCGACGAATTTGCCTCGTGGCGCGGCGAGCTTCAGGTTGAGCAAGCGTCTCCACTTGCGCGGCCTCGGACCGAGGCAGCCGCTCGACCCGAGGCTGCCTCTAATGGATACGCAGCTTTAGCTCAGCAATGAGCGTTACGGGGTCATGATATGATATTTAATTCATTTGATAAGTACCAGGGTAGGTCTGGAAACAAACTATCACCAGTGTAACTACAAGTAGTTATAGTTATGAAAAAAAAATATTTTTTCTGTATAACGGTTTATTAGTAGAATAGTAATCTATAAAAAACTTGCGAAATTGCAATTTTTGTTTTCTTCGTGTATCGGGACATGAAAAAGGGGGATTGTAAGAATCCTACTGTCACATTTAGGTTGGATTCGTCCAAAAAAGAGTATGAATTACATTATGAGGCTGACTCTACGTTGGACGAATCCGCTCTAACTTTGCAATTTTTGCATACAATTCTGTGGGACATAATGAAAGACAACATTGTTAAACTTAATACATGAAGTGCTTTATTAAAATTTTGTGTACCTAAGTACAAAGTATAAAAGTCAAACAGAAATCAGATCTTAAAGTTTGAGCATCATAGTCTTTCGATGCCTGATTAACTCGTCGAGAGCGGCGCGGGCGCACGGGAGGGGGCAGGACACGTACCAAACCATAGTATTATACAATCATTTTCTTCCCGCTTTTTCTTTCGTTTTTTTACGTTTCCGCTTGCTATGAACTTGTGTTCAGAAATAGTTAATTACATAGATGAAGTTTGATGTTTCTTAATAACATGATAATAATAATAAACAATAGTAAAACGCACTAAAAAGTCACTCCTTAAAAAGCCAACTGAAAATTAATGGGAGTACTACCACAGCGTAACATCTAGGTAGGTACCTAGTACTATTTACTATTGCGAATGTACAATTATGTAAATTCTAGACGCGCACATTACTTTATGAATTATCTTAAAGAGGAATATACCTACGTACCTAAGTTTTTTTATCTATCTAAGTACTTTTATCCGAAATATGTTTCTAATCTGAAACCTAGAGAAGTAGTGATTCAATTTTGGGTCAGGGTATGAACGTTCCTATGAGTTAGTGGATTGAAGTGTTGACTAAAGTTTGTTGATTAACGTGTTGACGGAAAACATAGTGAGGATATCTGAAAGAATTAGTATATTTTTTGAGGCTCCTGAGGCTGGGCGAGTGAGGTCTAAAGAATATAATTGGTAAAACCTAGGTATTTCCAAAAATGGAATGCCTCTGCCTTCCCTTTCGGGTATAGAAGGCATGGAATTATTTATTTCATTTATTTAGGTTAGTATGGATTTAGATTCCGAACTTCTTGGCGATCGCCATTATATATATTTGAGAGTGAGAGTATAATTATAGAGACTACTTAGAATAAGGGCCATTGGCCCGTTAGTTAGTAGGCAGACTTAACTAGCGCTAGGAAACGTGGGAGTGAAGCCTACGCACACTGGTGCCGGATGTGAAGATAACAAGGGGTTTTGTGGCTGTAACTGTGTGTGATACATCGCTGTGAATGTCACTTTTGTGGACGGATGTTCAATTATACTTTTAAAGTAATTTGCTTTTTCTTATATTTGAGATAGTAATTAGTTACCTAACCGCACAATCAGTGATCTCCAGCCACAATGGTGGCGGTCCTTGCTCCAAAGTACAAAAAGTGGCGCGAACCCGCACGTATTACAACTTTATTCGCGCTAACGAGCGGTCACGCGAACCAGTCTGGCGACACGTCGCGAGATTATCGTCACCTGGAATTTTCCTGTAAGAGACAGGGCTGGCACTTCCTCGGTCTTTTTGATTATGTAACCATATCTTATTTCTTCTAGTTCTTCCATAGATGTCAAAGCAAATGACATGTTTCTAAAACGTCATCTGTGAATTTAAATTAATCTTTCCATACAAATAGTTAGGTTTTGCCTATGTGTTATTCTGATGTATAATATAAAGCTATGCCACCGTTGGGCATCTGTTGCTTGACTGGAATACTGTAAAATTTAATTGAATTTTGCTCATAAGTGTAATAAAATTCGATAATTAATTTTTTTGCTGTCTGTTGTCTCTGCCTACCCCAATGGGAAATAGGCGTGAGATTATGTATGTATGTATGTATGTAGTAATAAAATTCCATCCACCCTAACAAATTTTTACCTAATATTAGTAGGATGGTAATCGGTATACCATTTCGTATGGAATGGTGAAGTTTATTCGTTTCTTAGATCATGTTTATACAGTTTCGTATTAGGTAGAGTCACCTACTCGTAACACAACGGTGTTTCATTATCTTGCATTATTTTAGTTTTTATGAATACATACTGGTCTCCAGCGTGTTAGCCTCCAAACTGTTCAGGGGTATCAATGTTTCCTGGAGCCCCTTCCTAGATACGCCCATTTACAAAGGAGTAGAGTGGTTGGCAATAATAATAATAAAAATAACATTTTTATAACTAAGGAAGTAAAAGTACCTACAACAATAGGTATAGTACTACAAAATTATAGAAGTTCGTCATTTCATTTTTTTTCATTAGCATGATATTATTATCTACTGTACTTATTAACAAAATCTGTCTGATTGGAAAGAGTGGAAATGAAATTCCACTTATCCCAACCACTGACGGCGTGGTAGGGAAGAGTGAAAAAATAAATCCACTTGTCCCTACCAGGAGGGACAGCTGGTGGGGAGTAGGTACCTAATATATAATAATAATACAGACTTAATAAGACACAGTAATTAATGGCCGGATACATATAGTAGGATACATATTTTTTCCATACAAAGTATTTATGTTAAGAATAAATTGCTACACAAACCTAAAACTAGTTTCCGCACAACGAGATTTCAAATCGAAAGCGTGTAGTGTTGCTACATGGTCAAATAACTGATTTTATCGCACTGACATTTTCTTAATTAACTCTATTATAGGGCTTTAACTTATTTACAATATGTTAGGAAAGTTTAGTTTTTTGTTGGGAAAAAGCAGTGATCTAGCCTTACGGTTAAAGAGCCTTGCTTCACATGATGATAATCAGTAAAGCTCGGGTTCGAATCCTGGCATGTACAATACAGAGCACGTGGAGCTTCACACATTGGACTTTGTAAGGTTCTTAGTCCAATCGCTTTAGAAGTCAGACTCGAACTACAAGTGTAAAGCTTCAGTGCTCTTGACTGTACCGATGAGTTTTTGAGTCCGGCGATGGGCTCAACACCTATCACGTTTAAGGGTCCAAAGAATATCTCGTGAAAAGTGGGTATATCCAGAAATTGAATACCCCGGCCTACCCTGCAATCGGCGTGATATTGTTTGTTATATTTATTTTTTATTTAACTACAAACAAATAATTACAACTTAAACCACCACCATAACAATTAAAAATCAATTGTGTTTTATTTGAGCTTAAGATGTTAAACATTTTATTATTTAATTAAAAATTAATAAATAAATAATTCGTTTGAGTAATTCTCATATGCGCGTTGATGTCTTTTGCATTGGCCTTTCCAACGATTACCTGTACAGCGCCCTTCCAGGGTTCATGTGTGTACTTTATATTATTTTACCTACCACCTGTAAAACCACATGGAGCAATAAATGATATGACTATGACTATAATAATAATAAGAATAAATAAGTATACACCCTCACCCCATTAGTTAGGGGGCACAGGTATTCCATCTCCGATAATTATGAGTATTAATAATTTACTTATTTTTAACAGATAGATCGGTCGTTCATTGTTCAGCCAAGCTTGAAAGTGGCTGTCATGTAGGCGACAGGTAACGATGACATGCGGTCTGGCTTCGATTCCTGACACGAGCAAGTTTGATTATTTATGTAGAGTAGGTAAAACTGTTTTCATTGAGCGGATTATTGATATTTTTTTAACTATTCCGTAATTAATTTTTTCCGTGTCTTCAGTAGGGTTCTGGGTTAAAGAGCAGTCTATATATTTCCTAAAGATGTCAGGCAGCTCTCTGCCAAATTCCATTAAGATCGGTTGAGAATTTTTAAAGTGGGTGAGGGTGACTACAAATTGGAAAGTTATAATTTTGTTAGGAATGAGAAAAAATATAGTGTTAAGTTATTACCTACAATGAATATCCAATCACGAAAACATAAAACTTTTACAGGAAATAATAAATTATATAATATATACATATTATACGCTCATACTAAAGTTTTATAAGCACCATACAAACATATTTATTTATATACGGCACGAACTGGAAAGAAATAAATAAAACCTCCAACAAAAAGATAAAATAAAAAATAAGCCCCGCTAAGCTTTCCTACGGAGCCGAAGCACAAAAGCGAAAGAGAAGAGGGTAGGTTGTCCTGTAGGAATGACAAGGACAGCAAATGTTCAACCACGTGACACCTGCCGGCCGCCAAATGAAGATATCGCAGCTGGATGCGAGAGGATCATGGGCAGAGATAATCAACCTTCGCGGTGGAGATTTAAAATTACTATTCAGTTTTTTTAAACGTAATAAAAGAGAGTACAACATCAGTAGGTACGATGTGCCAGTAGCTAATAAGATTTCTGTTATGATTTTAAAAATGCCCTAAAAAATGGCTCCTTTATCCGATCAACGAGCAGCAGTTAAAGGCAGTGGCAGTGGTAGCAGTAAGATATAATATATATTTTTCAAATCACATTGTCGACCATTGACCAATTATATATCATGCAAACCAAGTCATTATAATGAAATTCAGTACAATATTATTACCCGGCGGGTTATAATGTATAAAATAAATAAAAAAATATAAAAATGGTTCCATAGAAACCTATAGCAAAAAGAACTTCTTTAAAAATCGAAGTTCGATTTTTAAAGAAGTTCTTTTTGCTATTAGTACTTCTTTTTAATCTCATGTCTTACTAATAAATATCGTTTACAATAATAATTATAATTAATAGCCTTACATAGCGTCGTGTCGGTTAATCCCATGCATGTTGGTCTACTAAGTAGTCTGTAATTTTATAGTAGCCTTTTTTATGTAATTTTTGCTTAACTATTATTTTAAATTTGTCAAGAGGCAAATTTTGTAATTCAATGGGAATCTTATTGTAAAAACGTATACATTGACCCTTAAAGGATTTGGTAACTTTAGATAATCGACTAACACAAGCAGCCAGATCATTCTTATTTCTAGTGTTTATACAATGTCTGTCACTATTTTTTTTGTAAAGTGATATATTCTTTTTAACATACAATACGTTTTCGTAAATATACTGTGACGCCAGTGTCAGTATATTAATTTCCTTGATTTTTTCCTTTAGAGACATCCTAGACCCCATTTTATAAATTGCACGAATGGCTCGTTTCTGCAAAATAAATATTCTCTGGACATCAGCAGCATTCCCCCACAGTAGAATGCCATATGACATCAAGCTGTGGAAGTAGCTGAAATAGACAAGTCTAGCTGTTTCTACGCTTGACATATTACGTATTTTTTTTACGGCATATGCAGCAGAACTGAGCCTTTTCGCCAACGTATCAATGTGCGGTCCCCACTGTAACTTAGAGTCTAGAGTTATTCCTAGAAATACTGTAGTGTTTACACATTCTAATTTTTCGTTTTTAACTGTAACTGAGTTTAAAGTTCGTTTAATATTTGATAAAGAAAAATGTACACATTTAGTTTTTTTCTCATTGAGAAGTAAATTATTAACGTTAAACCAACTGACAACATCATTAATTGCACTGTTCACTTCGTCATAAGACTTAATAGGTCGTTTAATTTTAAAAAGTAGAGATGTATCATCTGCGAACAGTACAATATCATGTTGCACTCGGTTGGGTAGGTCATTTATATAGACCAGAAATAGAAAGGGGCCTAAAATGGAGCCCTGCGGTACACCAATACAAACCGCCGATCCAGACGATCTTGAACCGTTTACATCAACACATTGTATCTGGCTTCTCAAGTAGGACTTTATTAAATCAAGAGCGCGGCCTTGTACTCCATAATGACGTAGTTTTCTGATAAGAATTTCATGATGGACACAATCGAATGCCTTAGATAAATCACAGAAAACCCCAACAGCATCCTGCGACTCCTCCCAGGCATCAAAAACATGATTTACTAGCTCAACACCGGCATCGGTTGTCTTGGGCGAGCTTAAATCCCACGCTGCACTCAAGACTCCGTTTTACTCCTTTTGCCTCGTAACACCCTCGCTACACTCGGGATTTAAATCTGGAGTTCCACATTTGCTCAGGATATCACGCCTGTGACATAAAAAAGTGCGTTATTCCCTCCGTGTAGTATAATTTACTATATGATCAGACCAATACAACCCTATCCAAGATGATAGAACAAACAACAACAGTAACTAGGGCAATGACAATAATTATGGTTCCAAGCATGAAATACGATTACTATATACAGCCAGTATAGCCCCGCCTCTATGACCTCTAACAAATACAGAAGCTACCCATAAATGTTACCTGTCCGGCTACGGCCCGAGGCCGGCAGACGTATTCTATTTCTGGATACTTTGTACCACGCACCCACATTTCACCAGTACTTAAATTTTGGACCCCTAAACATGATAGGTGAGTCAGGGTGACACATGGTTCAGAATCAATTTTGTGACCTGCGGGTTTCATCACGATGTTCTCCTTCACCATCGAGCCAGTGATAAATATAGTAAGTATCTGAAAAACTCATTACATGCCCACACCAGGATTCAAAACCGAGCTTCCCGCATAAGAGGCGGGCTCACTAACCACAGGGCTATCAGTGCTCAGTTTAAACACACCCAGTTACATAATTCCTGACTAATATAGGCTATACTTTATTTCAATAAACCGAATCAAAGCGAGTATCTACTTAGTTGAAAATATAAAGAAAAGGTTGCGTTCCCCTGCGGACGCTACATCAAAACGTCTACAGATGCTACCAATGCATGCTAAGGCACTGCACCGAGGCTTCGTAGTGTTACTGTGACTCGGATAAAACGAATACAATCGCTTTCTACGGACAGGATATTGCTTTATACAAGTTTTATCGACGTTTCTACGATGTAGCATTTATACCTACTATGAAATTATCATAAAACAACACAAATAATGTAGAGCAATATTATTCATTACCACTTTTGTATGTAAAAACTTTGCAATGAGCGATCTTTTGGATTTTGGCGATCTTTTCCCGAACTTTGGATGGATGGAAAATAATTAGAACTAGGTAGGTATAGTTAGAGCACTATAAATACATAGTTACGAATATTAGCAACGACCATGATGAAAAAAAACAATGTCCTAATTTAAAGATGTTATGAAAAGTAGTAGAATTGTACTAAGAGTTGTTATAGCAGATGTAACTGCAGTACCTATGTATCTTCTAGAAAATACTTACACACATTCACACATACTTGAGGATAAAAATAAATAATAATAATAGTGCATAATTATAACATAAATAGAGCAGAAAATTTATTCACCTCAATGCTTCTAAGATAGCCTTCAGTAAATAATTTTATTATTATCTAAACAAAAAATATAAACATTAATATATTTTACTTAAATCACTATCAGTGTAATGGGAAAGTTGGATGAATCGGTTGAAGTTCCCATGAAGTGGCGAATTAGGTACGTCAATATCATAAAATATCCATACCACACCACGATGCACATTTCACACAAAAAATAATGTTTGAGTTTAAAAATGCAGTCACCAAACTGTATCAAAATTTTATTGTAGTCCAAATAAAGATTAGCGACCAACCGAGAAAAACAAAGAGAAATCTTAAAACGGGAGCTATCCTCAGTAAAGTTCATGTAAAAATCGCCATAAAATCAACGTTTTTGAATTGAAATTAAACCTTGTATTCAGCACCACAAGTATCATGTTATTTTAAAGTCAATGTAAATGCATTTTGGTAAAGGCGTAAGTTTAGTTTACACAGAGCTCGGCAAATATTTATAAAGCGATGTCAAACAGTCTTGTAATCTGAGCGTGTTGAAACTTAGCAGATTATCTTATTCATGGGAGACAGTCCGGAACTACAAATAGGTTGGTAACTTGTTTAAAAGAAATGGGGATTTTGAAAGCTTTTTAGTTTGCCTGTGTTAAAATCTGATAATTGTAGTAATCAAAATCGGAACTTGGTACTGTTCTACATGCCTAAATTATAGTTTAAGAAAACTAAAAAACAAGCGTTTATATGTATATCACTCGTCGAAACAAATCAAATGAACTCAAACTCACATCGCGGATTTTATGACTCGTCATTGAGGAGTTCCATTATCCACCTCCCGGTAGTAAAATAAGATGGAACAAAACATAAATATTCATCACTAGCTCGACGGTGAAGGAAAACCGCAGGTCCCAGAATTAATTCTAAGGCGTGTGTAACAAACCCGGTCCGGCAGCGATGAACTATCACGTTTAGGGGTCCAAAGAATATCTCGTGAAAAGTGGGTATCCAGAAATGGAATACCTCTGCCTACAAAAGAGTATCTTAGGTAAAATAATATTGAAAGTAGTGTTTGCATTAAAATTCACGTGATCACTTCTAAAAATTCGGATCATTAATTACAGGATTAGGGATAGGATATATAATAAGTATAAACATTTATAACTCAGAAGAAATGAAACGTATTTTATCAACCGCAGCAAATATTATATTTTTTATTTAACCACATTTCAACTCATCGGCATCGGGACAACCGACGTATTAACAAAAACCAAGTTCCCTGGCTCATCGCGATTAGTCCAGAAACAAGGTACAAATTACCTACTTTTTAAGTATAACCCAGCAACTCCGTGGTGATTAATCATCAAGTCTTATCATCGGCGGGTATCAGGGAAGCGAGACACAAGTGCTCATATTTTTTTTGCCTTTTTATATTGCTAGTGCGTAGGTGAGTTTCTTTGAGTGGGCGGGATATATGCGCCCATTGTAACAACGGGCTGGGGAATATAATGAAACGATTTAATTAAGAGGTGAAGTCAATGTGTAGGCATTTTACGGAGGTCATTTACGTCTACAGAAAGTTCCGAAAGCTGCGTGGTAATTAAAGTATTATAAACTAATATTACTCGTGAGAAAAATATTAATTACTTTCGTGCCAAATTGAGGTGTAACTATACCTATTTTCTTTATAAATTGGCAACTTCACACAGTATTGACAAAGTACACAAACTTAACAAAACTTCAACCATAGAGTAACTAATTTATACATTTTAATAAAATTAAATGGATTATATAATCGCAGGAAGACGAATATTGAACAAAATTAGGTTTATTCTTCCTTTTATTGATTGGACCATATTTTTTCTGAGCGTTTGTATTACCACAATAATTTATGGGTCGTTCGATTTGGGAACGAATAAAATATTCATAAGACGATAAAATCTGTTCTAAGAAGTGAAGTAATAAAATGTTCAAAATTGCCGTGTCACATCGACATGTCCGCCTATAACTGGCACCCTGTAACGTCTGGGTTATTTATTTCAATTAATAATTAGGTATACAGACTGTGTGCAACATTAAGCATGGCAATATTATAACATTTTCTCGAAGATTTCTTTGTTATTTAAAACTCAACTTTAATTGAACGATCAAACAAAAATCCAACTTAGGTAGGTAGTAGGTACCTATATAAATAGCGCGAAAGTTTACGAGCACGGATGTTTGTTACACTTTCACGCAAAATTATGAAACGGATTTTGATGAAACTTAACAGTACCTACGACATACCTTAATAGGTCTATGCAGTACGAGTATTATTATATCAGAACAAAACATAGGCTACTTTTTATTAGGGATGTAAGATTAAAGGAAAATAATCGATTAAATAATAATCGATTTTTCTTTCTTCGAAATTAATAGATTTTTTAAAAATCGATTAATATTGAAAATAATCGATTATTCTAAAAAATCGATTTTTTTCTAATACATATATAAAAATCTATATATGCTTTTCAAAAATTTAGTAATAAAATCCTAAGAGATTCATATTACCATTTTCACAGATTAAAAATGAAATAAAATAATATGAATAAAGAAATAACAAAATTAAATTTCGATAATCTTCAAATTTAAACAATAAAATAATTAAAAATAATTAGTGTCACAAATGTCCAGTTCTCTTTTACATTTCACTAGTATTAAAATAAAATACTTAAAACAAGAATCAAAAAACTAGACGACTACGTTATGGTCTCAAAAACTAAAATAAAAAACAAATATTTCTCTATTTTTTAAGTTTAAACAGTCAAAAGACGAAAAATAATAAAAAATAAGAGTACTCGTAGTAGTCGTAGTATTCAAATAAAATGAAACGATAAGTAAAAAAGCTTAACGACAACGTTAAGGTTCAACCACCGCAAAGATGGCGCTGTTTATAAAAAATCGATTAAAACGCGTAATTTATATAATCGATTAATTAAAAATCGATTATTTTTATTTAAGAAATCGATTATTAAAAATCGATTATTTCAAAAAAATAATCGATTATTTTAAAAATCGATTATTTTTTTACATCCCTACTTTTTATCCCGGAACGGCCGGAACGGGGAAGATGTCGCGGCATAAAGCTTGTAAATATTAACATTAAACTTTTATATTTATTCCAATATGGCTATTTCGAGATAATCCGGCTACAAGTAGGTATTTTAGAACACACTGTATCTAATTCCTAACAAGTTTAATACGCCGACAGTTCCAACTGTCAGAGATTTGTAGTGAACCTCGGTTCGAAGAAATGAAGCTTGCCGTGTCGACAGATAAATGAATGATGGAGATGTTATTTTTTATACCTACTTACATACAGACGGTTTTAACATGCCGAAGATTATTAAGACGATTCTTTTGAAAATAGGTACCTACCTACCTACTTATGATACCTGTAGGCTAACATTGAATTATGATTTGAGGTGCTAACTTTTTAAGAATTCAGTAAGTTTCTATGCCATAATTGAATACCAATGTTATAGAATTCCTTATACGATGTCGACGCCTAACAAAGGAGGAAACTAGCAATTTGAAAATAACTGACGTGTAGACCTACATAATAAATCTAACAGGTTTTTTTGTGTATACTAAAACCTCAACAAGATACCAAGAGGAAATAAAGAACGTGAGAATAATATAAATTAAGAGTTCTTCCTCCCCTCCCGCACCTCTCGTGGGGCCCATCGATAATTGAGACGTCAATTTTTTCCGTGCCCGGACGGCTTTCGAGGCGTGATGATAAAACCTGTAAGAAATACCAGTAAAGTTTTTTTTGTTGTCGCTATTGAGTAGAAAATTAAAAGGCTATTCGAGCTCAGCGCGTTGTGCTGCGATTTCTGTGTTTCAAAAGATAATATGGGGTAATTTTATTATAACTTCAAATTATTAACAATATTTAAAATAAAAAAATGTCCTACAAAGAGAAACAACGTGGGAGGCCGTCTCCAAAGACCACTCTGGATACCTAAGTTGATTCTTAACAGATATAGCTTATAGCTTGAAAGTATGTATTCATTTACGACATAAGTCTAAAACAGTAAGTATTTATTGATTAAATTAATGATTTCATCACCAAATCGTTATTATAAAATACCAAAGAAAAATCCTTTGGTAGTTATTAAAATGTTACTTAAACTCTCTTCAACCGTAAATGTTTATTTAAGTAAGTCTACTAGCTACCTACTGAAAAATACCTATTTATAATTTACCTATAAAATCCTATTTGGCTGATGCATTGAGAATCTGAAATAAACTTTTAACACAAAAAAATACCTTCAAGTTTTAGATGTAGCATTACTTACAAATCCTACATAGTTACAGAACAATAATAATAGGTAGCATGTCTATGTTCATAATAGGTTTCTGTTTGCTGTGTGATAATGGGTTACACCTTTACGCGTCTAACAGCTTTTTGAATATTTATAACGTGAGCGGTCTGTAATTTAACTTTACTTCGCTTTATCTCTGAAGTTTTATCTAACTCCGCTTGGTTCGGGTCCGCTGCGATTAATGTGGATTCCATCATGTTCTATTCAATGTAAAGTAAAAAAAAACCTACCTAAGTAGGTACCTACCTACTCATCTCGTTAATAAACTTGTATAAGTAAATAAATATGTAATGAATCACCTATAGAATGTTTCATTTAGATTTTACTAGCAGCGCCCCGCGGTTTCACCCGCGTAGTTCCCGTCCCCGTGGGAATACGGGTATAATAGTATATTTTATATCGAGGGACTAAACGAGTGGGGAGTCATGAAACCGAGGGTATATTAAGTTGGCGTTGAGTCTCGAGGTGGAAACTGTACAATTTCACTTTGAGTGCGAGAAAAATTGTCAATTTAGTACAAATTTATTTAAAACCCAACAAATTTACACTCGACAAAAATTCAGAAATTTTCGCGGTCAGTTTTTTCTTCTAAACCTGTCAGGCTGTCACAGATTAACAAAGAGATTTAAATCTCTTTGCAGGTAAACAATTTAAAACACATGGCGCCACCTTCTTCGCGGAAAAACCATGGAACTAAAACTCTTCACATTTTCGCAATGAAGATGGTCCACACTCTACAGATATTTACTGGCTGTTTGAGGTTGTCTTTTTCTCATTAAGTAAATTAAAAAAAAAATACTTTATACTCCCTAGGGACTAAAGTGGTCACTTTAGTCCCGCTTCGTAGGGCTATATTGGCGTACTTTTAGAGCATGAGAAGTGAAAAATATATAATATTACCTAGTTGGATTAGAATAGAATTTAGATACATAGAGGCAAAGATATTAAAGTAAGGATGAGTTATATTCATACTGCTTGCGTTTGAAAATTGATCCCCTACGAGTGTGCTACAACATGTACATACTTACTTCTTAGCGTATTTATAGGATACAACAATGACGGGGAAAGATGATAAGAAACGAATAATAAAGAAAAAGAGAGCTATCTGTTAAGAGTTACGCTTAAAATACGACTTGAAATACAATGCGACTAAATAAAATGTGGTTAATTAGCTACATTTGTCGGCCTCATTTTCCGTGCTCTAGTAACATATCTACGTCCTTCTGTATATAATATCTTTGCATAGAGGTAATTAATACCTTTAATCAAATAATTACGCGTTTCCTGATAAGTAGGTATGTAGGTACCTAAGTGCCTTTGTTATAGGATGTAAGTATAAAAAAAGCTAAAAAAAAGGTTTACGAGTAGACGACTATCCGACTACAATATCAAGTAAAGCCAGGTACATAATCAGCAGAACAGTCAATTGTAGTTTTTGCCTATGGTAAGCTTTGGCCTTTGAATAGATGATATTCATAAAAAAACTCTTACTACCCTTGTGCACAATTTAGATGTCAATCAGACTTGAACTGGGTGCTTTGTTGGCTATCCATGGCTTTTGTTCAAGTGCACACGATTTCTTTCATCTAAACACGTTGCACCATACCTTAAAAAAACCTACAAGCTTTGTATTACAAATGATCCGAAAAATTATGACTGCTCGGTGTCCAAAGCTTTTTCATTATTTGCAGTTGTAAGGGTGAGTGAGATGCGAAGTGCATGCACTGGCGGCCTAAGGTAGGGGCGGAAGGGGCGGTCCGCTCCGGGCCTCTGGTCTGGGGGGGGCCTCCAAATTAAGCGAAAAAGTCAATTGGGTGTTGGTTGGAGGCAGCATAGATACAAATACGATTAAAACTGGAGGCCCTCTAGTACTAGAGGAATTTAAGGTTAAGCTTTTCTAAGCCCCATCCCTAAAACTAGAGACCAGTTTAAATAAAACTGGTCTCTGCTAAAACGTATAAAAAATTAGTCTTCTCGGTTCATTTGCATTTCCAAATGTATAATATAATGACTGGACTAAGTAGGTAGGTACCTAGATATGAAAAATAATTTTAGAAGAAAGTGCCCTCTATCTATTCATATTTGAAGCTCGATGTACATACATATACTACGGAAGTGAAGGTAAAACTATCTGTGTCCACATAAAAATAATAAACCATAGATAAAAGTCAGTACTTCCTGCCACTAGCAGATGTCACTTAGGAATATTTTTTTTTGAAATTATGAAAATCAGTAATCAATTTGAAGTTGCTACTTATTCCTTTTTCCGTTAGAGCTCATGGAAAATGCTTTTCAATGTAAAATAGGTACTGAGATTTTAGGTAGCCCTTTATTTTGTTATGAACTCGAATGTTTGTCAGTGTCACTGTCACTATGACGTTTCACGTTTGTTGAGTGAAATGTGACATGTCAAAGTTGACAATTAGATTTTTATTTATTCCAGACTTTTATTACGAAAAAGCGTGCAGTGACGTGATTTAGTGTTAAACTTATCTATAATAAAAAGTAATTAATTACTGAGTATTTTCTGTTGACCATAGTGCTGAGTGAATTTCATCTTCATAAAATATAATGTTTATGTCGTTTTCGTGATTATGTACCTAGCTAACTGCTTTTACCTATAATTGGTTTATCAAATCCACTTGCTTAGACTGCTGACCTCGTATTGTTGTTTTTTTGCATTTATTAATAGTTGAAAATTCCTTTACTAGTTCATAGATTATGAAATGTGTGTACTAGCACTTGCCTTTCCCCTTTCTTACTTTCTTTTAGATTTGCTTATCTGAGGTCAGTTATGTGGCATTGACTTAGAGCGTAAAGCAATGGTATTCTATTTTGCAATGTTTGGTTCTTGGCAAGTTTTTGGGACAATGTCCTCTAACTTTGACATTCTGTTAGAGGTTAAGCAGTTATGATAATCATGGTATTACTTTCTCTTTCAGACTGCATTAAATGTAATGCGAATGGATATAATAAACAAAAATTGTTATTGAAAAGATTTCTTCAGTTATTTTACTTGAATTGAGATCAAAGAAATGAGTAATGCAGCCGGGGCCCAGGCTATGAATAATTTGCCTCAGGGAGTAAATCCTGATAACAATTTGTTGCCTGGTGGACCGATCATCAACCCGACAATGAATCGAAATAGGAATAACAACCAGAATCCTCTATTTAATGTTAGAGAGAGGCTATTCCATGCTCTATTTTTCAAGTTTGCAGTGGCATATGCTCGCACGTTCCCAAGGCCCATTCGGAGATTTTTCGAGTTTCTTGTACTTCTGAAAGCACTGATTGCTTTCTTTGTTCTTGCATACATACACATAGCATTCTCAAGAACACCAACAACTTGTTTAAACCATGTGAAGGACTCATGGCCACGAGATGGCATATTGAGAGTGGAAATCTTACGGAACCCCTCTCAGGACTACACTATCGAACAAAGTTATGCAAAGGAACGTAAATTGAAGAAAGACAAAGACGAACTCAATTCTATGATAAGCATGATAACTGCAGAAGGGTGAGTTTTAATTGATTCGCAATTAATTATCATTATTATCTACCCTCAATAGATCACTGATGAGTTACGGGTCTTTCCTTTACTATGTAAAAATACATAATTATATGGACTACATGGATTGTGTTAAATTTCCAATAACCTGTTTAAAACAAAAAAATCTCACGTCTTATCCCTGAGGGGGTAGGCAGAGGTATACTGTTTCTTGAATAAAATACCCACTTTTCATAAGTATATTCGACCCCTAAATGTGATAGGTGGTGACCCCGTCGCTGAACCAGGTATCTTACACATGCCTCAGAATAAATTCTGGGATCTGGGTGTTTTCGCATTGATTTTTTCCTACCTGTTTGTAAAGATTTAAAAACTAAGTGTGACTGATTGGTGATTGATTACACATTTGCATTTTAATTTCATATGAAATTATAGGTAGTAAGGTGTTCAACTTCATAGTTTGCTAAATATTTTATAAGTTAAAATATCACAGTCATATAACTTGTATGCTGCCTTTATGGTCATTATTATTATATTTTTGATACTACCAAGTAATTAATAATTAATTATTCATTGTTTATTTCTTGTTGGTTAGGTTGGCTCAAATTGAAATTCGGAGTAAAATAGTTGTAGAGTGGAGGATGCAAATTGGTGAAAAAAATCCTTTATTAAAAACTGAGATAATAGAATCTGTTAGGTATTAATTAGATTAGTCAACCAACTTTTTATTGATAGTTATCAATGTATTGTTGTATTTGAGTAAGGTATGTAATGGGTTCGATTCTTCTTTACAGCGACTAAACTTATTTTTGTTTATTCCTGTCTTTATTTTACCTCAAAAAAAGAAAAGGGATAGAAGATAACCTACCGAATTTAGTGCTGTCAAAGGCTGTATTTTAGTCGTGACTTATTTACATATGCACTAAACACATTATGAAATGCCTTAGTTGACAGGACAAATTTTAATTTGACAGGACTAAATATCACTCGTCTCTTTTCTTCTCTATGAGAAAGAAAATGACAGGACTAAACTAAAGTAAGTTTAGGCGCTATAATGCAGAATCAAACCCAATATGTAGATTATGTTAAGACTGATGTCATTGAACTCAAGAGTAGCTCATATCACAGATAATGTAAATTAGTAACAATGTTTTTCTGTTGTTGTACCCAAGTTACCCAATTTTTACTTATAACCCTTTTCTATAGGTACCTATTATTTTTAGTTACTCTGACTAGAAATAGATGTACAAGTATGTATGTTGTATCATATCATGATCATATCATATAGCTAGGATAGAATAGTCGGGACAGACTGATTGTGCCAATTTCATTCAGCTTACTTTGTGAATGTGGCTTGGCAAGAGATTGATCAATTTATTTGTATTTTTTTAAATTGCCCAGCAGCTACGTATGGTTAAATTTACAAAAAAAAACTCCAATAGAATTCTTGTCCTGACAATTATAAACACAATAAAAAACATCCAAATGAATCAAGCCATTCAAGTGATGATGTTTCATTCATGCAATTGATTTTGATAGAAAGTTAAAATAACATATAGTACTTCTAGCTCTTTTTATAAGATACCAGCTTTTACCTTTGTCTTGTCCACAAATGTTTAGTGTAAATGTGACTATTTAATTTTGTTTCAAATTTAACCACATACATATTTGTCTGTGAATCAACACACAATATTTTATTGACTAGATAGACATTGCTGTACTTTATTACTAAGTAAAGAGTAAAAGAGACCACATTTCTCTACTATAAGTATATGTCCCTTAATGTAAAATGGATTTGCCTACCCACTCGGGGATAAAAGGTGTGAGATTTAATTTTAAATTTTTATGTAAAATAGAGACTAACATAGATATTGCAAACTTAACTAATTTATTGTTTGTTAAATATATTGTAAAGAAAATAAATCAATTTTAACATTATTTTTATGTCTTTTTTAGGTTTATAAACATAGAATCCTCTACTAGTGATGACATAGAGGAAGATGAATACCTGAGAGATGGTACAGACTATGGAAATATCACTCGTGTACATGAGGGCATGGAGGAAACTTCTGCTAAACTTGTTGAAACTGCATTTTTGGATTCAAGATCTGAAAGATCTGATGGTGAAACGGATTTAAATGCAACAATAGTCTCTGGTGACGATGTAGAACCATCATCTTCTATTTGGGAAGGAATAATGGGCCTCGTTGAGGATATAGAAAGAGATTCTAAGCTAGTTGATGTAAGTTATTACAGCATTGATTTTGATGAGGCACATAATTATGTGACTGTGACGAAACTACCTGTAAAAAACTAACTGTACAAAATTACCATCAGGTCCTTTATATCATATAAAATAAACGAATCTTTTTATGTCGGATCAGTAATCTCACAGTTTCTCACGACTTTTTTGCAAGTGATACAATCAGTTATCACCGGTAATTATTTTGTAATAGGTATGTGATTTTTAGGTACCTAATTTTGCCGTAAAATGGTGTTTATCTCCTTGATATGTATTTGAAATTTAAGTTTAAAACAATAGGTATTAGTAATATCTTCAATATACGTACCTCTAAATATAAAATAGCTTCAAATATTTATATTTAAAGCAAACAAAATAATTACTACTCGACCAAAAATAAAAAAAATTACAAGTAGGAGACGAAAAAACTCGCAGGACGCGTATCGGTGACAAATATGGTAGTCGTACTAACAAGACGATCACGGGAAGGTGAGCGAGGAAGCATTCCATTCCTCGCATTCCACCGAGTTGCAAACTTAGCTTGGCCGAGTAGTAACTTCGCTTTATATTTTTTCAGGATTCGCTTGACGACGCGGCTGTTAATGATTCTTCAAAAGGTAAGAACAGTCATTATGTTACGTTCATTGATAGTGTAAGTTACGTTTATAATATTATCCTCCACTTAAACAAATATACGTCAACAGATTTTTTTCTCAAAACAATAAAAAACGTCAATTATTCTAAACATTTAACTATAATATAACATTTCTATTTACCTAGCTTGTTACGATACTTAGTAGTAACAGTACTATGACTATTGTGGAGTAGTTTAATGCTTACAACATCAATTATCTAATGATAAAAAATACTTGAGAGATTTGGTTTACATTAAAATCAAAATGTCTTTATGAAAATAAGGGCTTATTAGTACACTTATTGAAAATCATTGCAACTCCATCTCCATCTGTCTTGAGATTTGTTTTTAGTATATATATTATATAGTTTTTAGAATATATTGGCATCAAAACAAAAAAATAAGGCATTGCAAAAAGTATTACTTATCAACAGTAAATGTATTAATTGTGTGTAATGCCTGTTTAATTAATTCTTCTTAATCTATTCAAACAAAAGTAATGAATTTACTTGAATAATTAATGCACAACCGTAACAAACTAATATGAAATTCAAGTTCATACATTTGCCTATATTAATAGAGGCATTTAAAAAAAAAACCAGGCGATAACTCTTTTAGAATTAATAATAATAAATATATATTTCGCACAACATGATCCTTAAGTGTTAGAGAGGTCTTACCGAACCGCCAGTTTCTTTATAAAATAACTATTTATGTTCTATTGCAGATGATGATGACTACATTCTCGAATATTCTCTGGAATACGGCTTCCTTCGCCTCTCACCCAGTGCGCGCCTTCGTCTCAAGATCCCTGTGAAGATAGTCACTTTGGATCCACAAAAGGACGAATGCTTCGGAGATCCGTTCTCGCGGTTCGTACTTGACGAGTTCCTCGGGTACGATGACCTGTTAATGGCATCTATAAAGTCCTTAGCTGAACAGGAGGATAATAAAGGCTATTTAAGGTAAGATACTCGTACTAGTAGCACGCTATTTAGTGCTGTGATAGCCCTCTTGGAATTGAGATTGTCTCTCATGCATGAGGTCCGGGTGGGAATCATGGTGAGGCCATATACAAATGAGTTTAAAAATCAACATAAATATTTATCAGTAGCTCGAGGTTGAAGGAAAACATCGTGAGGAAAACCGCAAGTCCCAAAATAAAATCTGAGGTTGTGTGTACTGTACCCAATTTTAGCGTCAAAATCATCTTAATAAGAAATCTTTGAGTTTAAAAATTTACATACATATTTATCAGTAGTTCGAGGATGAAGGAAGGAAAAAACGTGAGGAAAACCGCAAGTCCCAAAATAAAATCTGAGGTTGTGTGTAATGTACCCAATTTTAGCGTCAACATCATCTTAATAAGAAATCTTAGCCCTAATCTTAAAAAATAAGGGTCTATTTGTATTTTTTTTGTTCTTCAGGATTTTCAAGAAATAAATGTTTTTATTATTATTATTTATTAATTTTTATCAGTTTATTTTTCGGACGGTGGTGGTGAGCCCGTCTACGAACTGGGATGCTTACATACATTACTCAGAACGAATGAACTTTACTTTTTTTTCTTTACCAACGAACTAATGATATGCAAATATGCAGGTATGTAAGTTTTATGAAATTCACTGCTAACTGGGTGAGTTGTCACTGAAAAGGGAGTTGGACTGTTTGGCTACAGGAATGGAACACCTTTGGCGGCACGGGAATAAGGGTATACTTATTTAGAAGCGCTCATATCCCTGCGATACCAGTGTATTTGTAACGATCACACTGGTTAAGCAAAGTTGGGCGCGGTCAGTAAGTGAATGGGCCGCCTAGTGGCATTATATCACGAGCGCCTCCGTGTTTCGGAAGGCACGTTAAACCTGTAGTCCCGATTTTCGTTGTGTTTACTCACAATGGATGTCGTTAAGTCATGTCAGATGTGTAGGTGGTTTGCAGAATTCTGACAGTTAGTTGGCTTGGACTAACACCATCTCCCAATCCGCGGTGGGCTCGCGTGGGAGATTATTCCCCACACTTCCTTCTGTGTGAGGAGAGACTCTTGGCTCAGTAGTTGGCTGTTACGGGTTGAAGATGATGTACTTATTTATTGATCATAAATAAATGACCACTCTTGTTGTACAGGAATGTGATCACCGGGGAGCACTACCGCTTCGTGTCAATGCTGACTGCTCGCAGCTCCTACATAGCGGCTCTCTTTATCATGCTTGTTTTTGTGAGTATTTTACAAGTATTTATTAGACATTTGTATACTAAAAGTACAGATCCGCTTGGAAAACAGTAGACATATATTGTGCCCGGAATAGGGGTAGTGGCGGTGGATTTTTAGAAATCTAACTAGGTATATATAATTATATTACAAGTCTAAAACATCCTTTAATTCTAAGTATGCAGCAATTTTTTATGAGATGTTTTTATCATTTTATATAGGTACTTAAGCGAATTTTCTGTTTATAAAAATTGTATATCTATTACCGATCCAAAAATGTGTGCATGCGTAACATGTGATACGCATTTTTTTTGTAAAAATCGACATTAAAAAAAACATACTCGTCGAATTGAGAACATCCTCATTTGTTAAAAATATTTTACTTCAGTGTATCAGCGCCATCTAACGTCCAGTAGCAAATACATAATAATCCATATGTCTACAACGAGACAGCCTTTAGAAACAAAAGATTAGCCATTCATCGATAGAGGGTGTTGTTCATATTCGTTCACTATTTTTCATTGCACTAGGTAGGTAGGTACTAGGCACTGTTTGGATCATTTCTTTTCTTGTAATATAATTACATAGTATAATAAGCCGCTGAGATAATAATTACACTAATTGTGGCCTATCGCGCCTATTACAATAACATGCGTATAAATTATTTATTATTATTATCATAAATGTTTACAAGTTTCGACGTGAAGAAAGAAGACCTCCAAGACTTCGCTGGCGCCTTCTAGTTTATTGATTATGATTACGACCCAAAGGTCTCATGTTATGGGCGCGATACGCCGCCACACTAATAATACATAGTTACTCAAATATCTCTCAATGAAAGTACCTGACTAAAAAGTTTTTCACGAAATGAAAATGAAAAAATGAAAATGTATTTTATTCTGTAGGTAATAATAATTACACTCAGAAAAGTCAATAGTCTAAAAACAAGAAACACTAAAATCAAAGGTATTTATTGTACCTACTTACCGTAACTTTACTCCCAAAAATAAAAAATCTGTAATATGTTCAAAAGTACCATAATCAAGCACTTATTCTACTAAACATGTCACCCGAGTGGCATTAGAGATCAATTAATAGGCACATCGCAGGCGCGGTCCCTTGCCACTAAAATCAGGACTCCCCGAGTTACAGTTATAGCTCTTTTACAGCCCTTTCAAACTTTATTACGGTTCGAAATTCCACCTTCGTAAGAACACTGACCCTGTGTTTATTTTTACAGAAAAGTATAGGTAGTGAATACATATAATACTTAGCGGTTCTGCGCGGTTCCACCCTCGTAGTTCCCGTTCCCGTGGGAATACGGGAATAAAAAATAGCCTATGCTACTCAGGGATGTTCTAGCTTTCCATTGGCGAAAGAATTTTTAAAATAGGTCCAGTAGTTTTTAAGTTAATCGTAACAAAAATACAAATCTTTCCTCTTTATAATATTAGTTTAGACTTGTCGCAATAAACATATATAAGTGGACATGTCATCCAAGAGGACACATAATGGATATGTTCAATGCTTTTTAGATCCCTTAATTTTTTTATTCGACTTTAATATTTATTTAGATTATGTTATTATTATGGGTGTATATATTATTATATAAGTATGTGAACTTGTGACCTCATGTAAGTTGAAGTATCTCCGCAGTGTCAATCGCTATACTTCTTCATCTAAGAAAGCATTATGGACGGCTTAGTTTGGTCATAATGGCTGTAAAAGGTTGTGGATTATAATCGCGATCGCATGGAAGATGTAGACCACACATTCTCATAAATATAGTCCATTAGGAGAGGGGGGAGGAAATGATGATTAAGCGATCGCCCTGGCACAAGCATATCATACCTGCTCCTCGAATGACAAAGGACCTTCGCCTCCGTTACCCAGACAATGCACTTTAGTGGGCGTTACACAAACCAATTACTAATTCTCGATCGACAGCCGTATCTACTACTACGCACAAGATGAACAATACAGCTTGTGATCTGATACTCCCATATGCAATGTCTCTAATCACATAGCCGAACGTCAGGGCGCTGAGAAATTGCATTAATCAATTGTCGAACGTCGTACGTGTTGCCTCATATATATCTGGTTTCATACGCAATGCGCCGTCAAAGCCCAAAATGGAGGTGTTTCAGGACTATTTATTGCTCCAGGTATACAATGGATAAACCATTAGGTACTAAAAATGGTCGAGTAGGCATTGAAATAATGTGGGGTACGAGTTTTCAATTTTACTGAAGATTGAAGATTATGCAATATTGTAAAGTAGCGACTCACCCTCGCTTCGCTTCGGTTTATAGAAATACAATATAGATAGGTATCTTCCAAACTCTGCAAGATAATCAAATAAAAATGAATTAAGTTAAAATTCCTGTTTTAGTCCCTGAATTTTTTGTTGCAGTCTGCTGAACTATTTTTGAACCTATTCGAGACAAACTTTCAGATAGACATACAAAACACGGTCATTTAAGTTTACGTATCGTATAAATAGCAGTTTTCACTGAAATTGTGCAATTTGTTTTGAAATCAAAGACACTTCAATTTTATTATTGGTACAGATAATCGTTTAAGAATCTCTTGAATCTTAATTTTATGTCTGTAAATTAACAAGAATGTTCTCACCTTCTTCTTAGACTTCTTAAACACAAGATCCGAAATTCTAAACCCAACACCAAACTTGTATCGTTTCTAAAGCTTCTTCAAGGTAACTTTAACACCAACAATTTAACAAACGTGATTTAATCACTAACATTATATTAGCTGAATCACGTTACCAGAAAATTTAATAATCTATAATGAATTTTGCGACAACACATCTAAATTCTTGTACATATGTACCTACTTACTTAAATTCTTGCACCGATGGCGAGGGGTTTACATGTTTAAACTAATGCACATAACAGCTCTTTGAGTTGATGCGTTTGTGTTTTTTATATGTTCTTCAAGTTTATTTTTATAGCCTACCTCTGGGAAAGCATTCTGTTTCCGTACAATCAATGCAATAGGGTAAGAAGTGTGGTCTGGAGTTCCGGAGGAGTGGTTTCTGTGCTCCAGCAGTGCCCGCTCGATCTTTTGATTTGGTCCATCGTGTACTGATTTATAACATGTATACAACGCGTCACATAATAAGCGCAATTCCTTATACACCCCAATTAGTATATTAATATAAAAAAATATGATGCATTCGTACTTTAGTTTTGTCTAAGCAAATTTCTTAAATAAAGAACAATAACAGTACGGTTTCCGTAGGTACCCCTAAATTCAGTTATACTAAATAATTTTTTGAAAAAATTTAACACACAATAATCTTATTCAAAAAAATTTAAACACAGTAATGTTATCTTATAGAAGATTTGTGTGACTAAAATATATTTAATAACCAGCTGGTTATATGTAACGAAGCGGAATCTAATAAGGTTGGAAAAAAATCTAATACAGGATTGTACCGCAAAACCTTTCATTACAACATGCAAGTGTATCAAAACAATAAGTGTTTGTCGGAGCCCGTTGATCGATCACTGTAGGGCGATAATAAAAACGGGGTTCAAATAACGCTGCACCTACCATCGATAAGAAAACTAATAGATATGCTGAAGAGAATTACGCTGGCTATCAACGACCGCCGCACCGCTATGGTGATTACTCGACTGCGGTAAAGTCAAAGAGAAGGATTGTGTTTCTAACATCGAATGCATGTATTTACGTACTCGTATGTTCAACCGTAGCGCTTAAACTACTCAACCGATTTTGATGAATGAGGTTTCAATAGTCTCGTTATTACGGTCCACGTAAAATAGGCATGTTTTCCATAGGCAGGTTTTAGTTTCACCTATCGTATCACCACTAGTTTTATACGATATCTGAAAAACTGACAAGAATGCATGCTGGCTCTCTCCGGCTTATTTACATCAGAACAACGACGTTTGATAATATGTCCTTTGATTCTCACAATTACAACTTCATAGAGTGAAAACTCTATCATCGATGTATGACTTTTTTAGACTTTTGTGGATTATTTAAAAACCGCTAGACCGATTTTGATAAAATTAAAATAGAACCACATCTGAAGTATGATCAACCAAACCAAAAAAAATCATTAAAATCGGTTGACAATTAGCGGAATAATCGCGTAACATACATACATACCAAAAAACATACAGTCGAATTGAGACCTCCTTTTTTGAAGTCGGTTGAAAAATATACTCACACCTTATCCCTGAGTCGGTTGGTGGAGGCAATTGCATTGGAATATACCCACTTATTTCACCAATGTGTTATTCGGACCTCTATCGCCGGGCCGGATGATTGTCGTTGTTACACATGCCCCAATTTGGTTCACATTATACTTATTGCTAAGTTCCATTTTTAAATGCTGCTCAACAAATGAGACCTTGTATACTTATCTATTAGACAGCGGTTTTTCCGTATCGATGTTCTACACCGTCGTAACATGCAGCTTGATATGAGATTTCATATGCAGCGAGAACGTTATAGTTATCATGATCCGATGGATGATCGATCAGGCCGACGCTGCGCTATCCGTGCTAGTTACGTGAAAAGGGAGGAAAATTGTATCACAGTGCTTGCTGTGATTGGCGAATCGTATTGCTGATATAATTTTAAGAGAATGACATAATAAAATTTTAGTTATAATATTTACCGCAGTTTTGTGTGGGAGCCCTTAGCTGAACTCAGTGGATATAACGGGTCTTTCAACAAGGACGGGTCGATGTTAAAATTGAATAAAACAAGATGTGTGTGAGATATTAACGAAATTTATTTTTTATTTGAAAGGCCCATTTATGCCATTATGGATGGAATATGACATCGTTCAAATGTCCGCCGTGGCTTCGTATGGTGGCACGAATCCGAGAGGTCCAATTTTTAATGACTCTGCTGCATAGATCCGGCTGAATCTGAGCGATGGCCTGCGTTATGTTGGCTTTCAGGGCAACGGTCGAATGTGGTTTATTGGCATAGACCTGCGACTTCAGAAAACCCCACAAGAAAAAGTCTAGCGGAGTCAAATCACACGATCTTGGTGGCCAATTCACGTCACCTCTGCGAGAGATAACCCTACCATCAAACCGTTCATGCAGACTGTCGATTGTGTCGTTCGCTGTGTGGCATGTAGCGCCATCTTGCTGGAACCACATGTCGTTCACGTCCATATTGTTCAATTTAAGCCAAAAGAAATTGTTTATCATTGCCTTTGCCATCGCTCAGATTTAGCCTGATCTATGCAGCAGAGTCATTAAAAATTAGACCTCGCGGATTTGTGCCACCATACGAAGCCACGGCGGACATTTGAACGATGTCATATTCCATCCATAATGGCATAAATTTCGTTAATATCTCACACACATCTTGTTTTATTAAATTTTAACATCGACCCGTCCTTGTTGAAAGACCCTTTAGTTTTGCGATTCGACAATAAAGATAGACTGTTTAGAAACTAAATATCATGTAAACTTTTTTTAAAAACATTATCTTGAAACAAACAACTCTAAAAATTAAATTCTATTCATTTTACAGTTAAAGCTAATTTCAAAGTAATAAAAAAAGCATAGCAATTAAATTTTCTATAATAAATTTGCGTTAGGTATTATGATAGATGATAACAAATTACTAATCACACTATTTTAAAATTTTATTTAACTTCATGTACCATGTAAAATATACACATGGTGTACTTAATGACTAAGAGCAGTGATAGCCCTTACGGTTAAAGAGCCGGCCGAAAATCAGTGAGGCTCGGGTTCGAATTCTGGCATGTCCCAATGAGTTTTTCAAAAACTTATATCACTAGCTCGACGGTGAAGGAAAACATCGTGAGGAAACCCGCAGGTCTCAGAATTAATTCTGAGACATGTGTAAATAGACCCGGTCCGGCGATGCGCTCACCACCTATCACGTTTAGGGGTGCAATATATCTCGTGAAATGTGGGTATATCCAGTAATGGAATACCTCTGCCTACCCCCTAGGGGATGAAAGGCGTGAGATTATATTATTGTTATTATTATCATGACTTAACGACTAGGTACAGGCATTAAGTTCGCCATCTACCAGTCAACCATCAGGCTAAGCAGAAATATTTAGCCGGAATTTAGTCCAGGCAATGAAGCGGATTTTTGTATGAAGACCCCAACATTAATTCCTCAGTCGATGAAACTTTGCAGGATTGTAGTATAGTATGAGACAATACTTGCATAAAAAAATCCAAAAAAAAAACCTAACCGAAGTTAGGTATTTTTAGTGAAATACTAATTTATTTGATATCTTTGTTGGAAAAAATGCTCAGTCAAAATTTTCTTCGCCAGCAATAATTCATGTGTATTATGAAAGCTATATGCGAAATATCCAAAAAAAAATCCTGGTAGAAACAACAAAACTCAGACGTATACCTTGCACGGGAAAATTGCTCAGTCCATTTTTTTAACTGGAATGTTATTTAGTAGTCGCTGTGGACTTACAATAGGAAAATCCAAAATAAAAACCGTCTTGCTACATTATTTTTAGAAATTATCAAATTAACAACGAAAAAAAAAAAATTTTTGTTTAGTATAAAAACCTAGTTTCGGTTAGGTTTTTTTTTTGGATTTTTTTATGCAAGTATGGTCTCATACTATACTACAATCCTGCAAAGTTTCATCGACTGAGGAATTAATGTTGGGGTCCACTACCTTTATTGCCTAGACTAATTGGCCACAAATAATAAAAATATTGAATTAAACATAACAATCGTTTCAAGGTCAATCCTAATACTTATGTAATATGTTGATATAATAAACGAATACATACTATATATCCACTATACAGTCAACTACCCAACTATAGACTACTATAGAGTTGAAAAAGATTTTGCGAGAGTTGTTTTGCAAGAGTAAAGAAAATAGTCGTCTCGCTATAATGCCTGCCTTTTAATATTAACGCGGGCACACGATCGATGTTCGTCCAGTAGTTTACGGGCACGTAAAAACTAACAGCTAGCAGCTCGGCCGGATTACGCACGGCCCATTGCGTCTGCCGCGTACGCTTCGACGCGCCGTGTCGTGCGATCGAAAATACGTACTGGACGTTTTGTATTGGTTGATTCCTACTCTTATCAAAATATCTTTTGTTTTTATATGAATTGCTTGTTAATTAAGAATAGAAAAATAGTGTCACAAGTGTGACGCTGACAATTTAAAAAGCATTGCAAGTCTAATCACGTGAAACTTCGGCCGTGCTTTTTTGTCATAGCGTGTCTCTACAATAACTTCAAAATCATGCAAGCTCACAATGTCTTAGTGTCTCAGAATGCCTAGTTTACCAAAAAGTCCAATGTATTATTCCGTTATGGATGGAATGATGTTAAGGATGAACCGAATTATGAAAGGATATCAGTCGACAATAGCTATAAGTATGTATTCCGTTGACAAAACAACCCGTAGATCTTACTTTTTAGTTATAATTGTTATTTTTACTAATGACTGCGAATAACGATGCTAACCAACGGCCTTGACGAAAAACACCTAGTGCAATTGTCGAGGTAAAAATACGAACATAACACTTACCTCCAGATTTCTTCTTATACAGATATAAAATGATAAACTGACTGACTGATTGGTGATGTATCAACGCACAGCCTAAACCGCTGCGTCTAGAGACTTGAAATTTTGCACATAGATAGCTTATACAGTGTAGGCATCCACTAAGAAAGGATTTTGCAAAATTCTACCCCCAAGGGGGTGAAATAAAACGTGCGCCAGCGAAGCCGCGGGTAAAAACTAGTCAGTGCATATAACTGTAAGAGTCGCACGTGGGTAGGGCGAGTGGCGTCTGTAGGCCGCTATCAATCTTTTCGCCACATCATTTGCTCCCCGCGCGGCTACACCGCGATTGAATTTCATTAACGAAACGCTTAGTGCAGATTGAATCCATTTAAGTAACAGTACGATCGACCCTCTAAATATACCCTGACTGTAACAGAGTATAGAAAAGTATTTTGTATTTTCAATCTTAGTTTTTAACCCACTCCATAAAAATAGGGGGTTCTCAATTCACGTCACCTATGTTTTTTTGGTATATTAATCCATATTTTCGTCAAATCTGAAGCAATTAAAAAATTTTTTTTTTCGTTTGATCGGGTATATCTCAGGGTGGTCTCATATAAGTTTTAAAACAATCTGATGAAGAACTTCAGGTGGAGAACAAAACTCCTCAACAGACATCAGCAAATCACTCGCGTAATAGGTTTAATAACAGTAGGTAATGGATGTTGTATATGCAAATAATAGTCTTTTTTAGTGCTATTCATTGTAGTCGGTGTGTATTTTTGTTTCAAATTTTAATTAAGTATAAATTGTATGTTCGTCTTTTTGTTTAAATATAAATATAAACTAGATGCGTCTATCTAAAAGAAACGAGAAGAACTTTAGACATGAGGTACGTCCCGAAAGACACACTTGAAAATCTTACTCTACAATACATGTTAAATGCTGTTACTTACAGACTACCACAACATGGATAATAATCATCGACGTGATTGCATTATGAAAACAGTTAATTTATAATTAAAATAAAATTGAACTACTTACTTGAGGTTGGTGAAGTTTAGTGAGTATTGATGAACATAAATAAAGATATGGATTGATAATTATTGATCAGCATGGATACACGTGACTGATTTATAAAGTGTTAAGTGAAAGTGTACTTTAAACTGAAACCATCGCTGCATACTTGTTGGTTTGTGCTCATATGTTTAGGCTTAGAAAATATAATGTAAATTTTAGATATAAAATATCACTAACTGTTTTGTGTGGCAAATAAATAAAATAAAATTTATAAGTCCTATCGAAATTCAAACTTAAGAAAACTGATACTTTATAATACTTGCTTAGTTATTGAAAGGTAAGATGACTAGAGAAATATTGCAAATTGCTTAAGGAGCTCAAAGCTTAATTGTTTGTGTACGTCTACATTTTACTTGTACAAGATAAAAAGAGCCTTCCAGGATTAATGGAAAATTACCTGTTCATTGTGGAAGAATGTAAACGATACTTTTTCCAGGTAATGAAAATTCCTTGAAATTTCTTTATAATTGATATCTTGGTGAGGCTATGTACTTAGGAGTTTTTCAACAACTTACTATGTACGTTTGTCACTATAGTCTATTTCACATGTCATGGGTTTGGTGACAGTTCACATTTTTAAAGCATGTGTTACAGCATTCGTTTCCTGCAATAGGCTCACCACCTGTCCTATAGACCAATAGAGGCGGGAAATTGGGGAAAGCGGTCGCGATCCAAGTTTTTTTTTTAATGTCCCACAGAAAGCGGGTGCACCGCGTGGATTACTTTTGGGTAGCTGAAGGATGTTTGCATTCGGACCAGAAAATAAATAATAATGAAATGTGGGTTTTTCCAGGAATGCTATAACCACTGCCGACTATTATTAATATTTTTATTCTATAAATGAAATATTTTTGCTTGTTGCAGACCGTCTCCATATCGATGCTGCTACGTTACGCCCACCATCAGATCTTCGTTTTTATTGGTGAGTCTGGTTTATTCATCTTCACTATGAAACCCACTGTAATTCAATATATCCTGAAATCAGGATGAATCCTTAAAAACTTTTTATTCCACATTTCACCATTATTTTCTAGCATTGATATTTATTTTTATTTCCTACCTACTGCTGATATTAGAATAGTTTAAATTAGATAAATATAAGATCTTAACTTTGTTTGGTGAAAACATACGCCTGCATCGGATATGATGCTAGTTTATCCTATACAGAATAAAAGTACAATTAATCTTAAAAGGTCTTATAGCCGTTGATTGGCTAGCAGTTGAAAAATCATATGACATGAATTTTATATTTATTCGTCAAACCTGCTACTTTCCTTTTCCTAGCCTGCTACTTATGAAATCTGTGAAATTGCTAATAACTTTGGTTCTCACTTTAGATAGGGAGGTCGCGAGCAAAATTTCTATATGATTAGCACACGTGGCAAACCTGTATTATCCGATTGAAAATAATGAGACGAACCCCAGAAAAATGGTGTGCCAGCATATTTCCTCTGCGTTTCCTATTCACAGCGCTTCAAACTTGTAAAAAAAAATGTGTATCTTAAATCATTTGCACATGTCTGCCTTTAGGACTAATGGTGACAATCATCATGAAAACGACGAAAACCGAAGAAGCAGACATTCAGGCTTCTGATATTTCTAGGCAGACCGTTTTATAAAAAAATTTTAGCTCAACGGTCGCGCTAACCACTCAAACGTTTTGGTTACTATAGTAACCAAAAAAAAAGTGCTTCCAAATTGTTTCTTAAGCTTATTGCCATCTGTTGCATAGTTGCTGAAGCAGAATTATAAAGATACTTATGACAGTCTATTAAATTTTCTTCTTATCTTAAGTACTCTAATTAGATTATTCCTTACTATGATTGATATATACCGACGTATTCGCAATGATTCAAGCTTTTGAAATATGTATACAAACCCCTGGTACATATTCTGGAGATAAGATCAGTTTTATAAAATTTTAATTCATGTTGTTGATGAGATTTCGTCATATTTTCGTTAACTTTTAAATAGATAAAACAGTTAAGTTCAATTTATACCTAGATAAATTCTTTTACTAAAGAAAACGTATTTTTTGTTTAGATGTAGCTATAGTATTCTTTGAGATATCCCTGGTTTTAGTTGACGAGATCGCGTTAATTATGCACTAAGCTACAACTTCAACAAAAAAATATATTGTTGTATTGCCGTGGCTGATATATTGTTTCGCATATTTATTCGAAGGTGGGACCTGTGATTTGCAGTTCCTTGCCTGGTTTTCACGATATCACTGGTTGTGAATATAATCTCGCATTTTTTCGAAAAGGTAAAAAAATAGGGTAATAACTACGCTATGAATGGGGGTGTTCGTAATTATTTCATGATACGTGCAACAGATGGTAATAAAAATGTTGGTGACTTTAGTAACCAAGACATTTGGAAGGGTTTTTTTTTGGTAACTATAGTCACCATGACGTGGGAGTGGATCAACAACCGTAATTAATTCCTTGGATTTTCAAAACACTGTACAGCTTGAAATCAGTGGGCAGAGTGTCTGCCAAATGCTTTTTCGTATTCAGGGAGTCACAATGAATCGAATGATCCTAATGAGAACCATGTGTAAATGACTTACTATAGCAATTTTCTTTTACATTTTCGCAACACCGCCCCGTAATAACGCAGAGCCCTGGATGTCTGCTTCTTCGATTTTCTTCATTTTTAGGACGATTGTGACCACCAGCCCCAGAAGTAGACATGTGCAAATGATTTAAGACCCACTTTTTTTTTAACAAATTCAAAGCGCTGTAGCGCAATAACGCAGCGACGTTGGACCTTAATTGACTGAACCGAATCGATTCGTATTGATCTAAACTTCAATCTATATCAATATGAAACGTGTGTAAATCATATACCGAAATGCTCGCGAGCTCCCTATCTACTTGTTTGTTTCATAAGTTCGATCACTAGTGTGTGTTTTTTGTCTCATTTGTTCTACCGTCGAACTACCTACTGAGATTTTTTCCCCATTTGTTCGTCCGTAGAATTGATTTAAATCGAGAAATAACTTGTTTTTCATTTGCCTTTTCATTTACATATTTGATTTCCTAAAGCAAGTGTGATTTTCAGCACTGCACTGCCTGTGAAATTTCATAGATGAGATCATGTGAAAAAATAGTTAATTTCATCTAATGAAAATGATTTTATAGGAACTAGCAATCACACCCATCACTGGTTAATTATATCTTCATCGCGTTTTGAGAACGTTTGACTTATGTTTAAAAAATAGAATCCATACAGTACAATTATGATCTGAAAAAATCCTCGAGTCGTGAGCCGGCTCAGCAGCCATCTCTTTGTAATAACAATAATTGCGAACATAGCCCGCGGCCGGCCCACCCCTGCCTCCTCTCTGCTGAAAAATAAAAATAATATAACGGGTCGGATTTACCTACACCCCCCCCCCTCGCTTGATCCGTCGACAATTAGCCAGATAGAGATAATTTGTTTCTTTTTCTATTTGCTCCTCGTCGTCACTTGGCTTAGTGTTTGAATTCGATAATTGTTTTCATTTTCGCATTTAATTTGAAACTAGCTGTTGCCGGCGATTTCGTTTATTCAGTTTCTGTATTTTTGGGAACGAGACATTTTCTTACAGTCAAATCTATTCTAAGTAAATGTTGACTCAGGATCTGCAAATTTCTTGAAAATCCGTCATGTAGTTTTTGCATGATGTGTGCACGGACAGATAGAAAAAAAATCAATCAATCTCACGCCATTTATCCCCAAAGGGGGTAGGCAGAGGTATTCCATTTCTGGATATACCCACATTTCACGAGATATTCTGTGAACCCTAAACGAATCTTTCCTCTCTATAATCTATATATCTATCTATCTATCTATATAAATAAAAATGAATTGATGTTCGTTAGTCTGATTAAAACTCCAGAACGGCTGGACAGATTTTGATGAAACTTTTTGTGTGGGTTAGAGTGGGTCCAGGGATGGTTTATACGGTGGCAGAACGACGTCTGCCCGGGCCACTAGTTATTATATAAAAATGAATTCCTTTTTCCCTTGGTCACGGCATCACGCGTAAATGGCTGAACCGATTTGGCTGAAAGTTGGTGGGGAGGTAGCTTAGAACCAGGAGACGGACATAGGATACTTTTTATTCCGATATTCCCACGGGAACGGGAACTACGCGGGTGAAACCGCGGGGCGCTGCTAGTATTAGTATAAATATAATACAATTGTTTTTGCTTTACTTGTTATTACTTAGGTTTGTGATTTTGGATCAGCGCAGATAATTTTTTGCTTTGCGACCCGCCGTCGCTTCGCTCCAGTTTAAATGATATACAAAAAAATCCTCGTTTAGCGTTCTATCTATTATTGAAAACTGTATCAAAATCCGTTGCGTCGTTTAAAATATCTAAGCGTACAGGTAGCGGGTAGCGACTTTGTTTTAGACTATGTAGGTAAAGATTATTGTTGAGGAAGACACAAGTTAAGTTTATAGTGGTGAATCCCAGATGTCTGTTGGTTTTCACGATCAGCTAGCCGGTATTGTTTTCATAGCGAGTACCCTAATGAGTCTAATGAGCTCGTTATTGATATCCGGGAATTCTGGTACACTGATCATGTAAACATTTATTCTTCTTTCTGTACATTAACATTTTTAATATTGATATTAACTGTTATGGATAGATAAAGTATTATAGTCTATTTCACACCAAATGTGTTCGGTGACAGTTCACTGTTGACAATTGAAGTGATGTGTCCCAATGAAATCCAATCGATTTTTCTAAAGTTTCGAGTAAGTTTGTAAAGGAAATGGAATCGATTTTATACTTTATTAATAGAATGATTTTTCAAGTTTACTTTTTATTGAATATGTTTAAATTTCACAGGTTATATAAGGGAAAAACATGGTAAAATAAAAAAAAATGTCATCGACTTTTTGATGCAATACGAAAATAATCATACATTATCGAATCTACAAATCACTGCACACTTTCACAGACCCCTGCCACATAATACACTATTACTATTTTAAACCCAAAAGATACAACAAAATGAAAATTTTACAAAAACATTGCACCTTTTTTCGGATTCCCGCCAAAAAGCTTCGATTCATTGATTTAATGTCGATTAAGTTGTGTCAATCCCTATGAGTAAAAGTTCCGTTCCACGCAATACGTGTTTTAGGATATCTTTTTTATCTATGGTTTTTTATATTTTTCTTGATTTATAGTCTGAGATTTTAATTTAGAATTTTAGAGGCGACAATTATTGTATTTTAGCAATGACATAATAATAAATTATTCATTATTTTTGGAACCATCTATTTTTCTTACTAGAAAGTTGTATGCGTAAAAATGAAAAATGTGAACTGTCACCGAACCCATTTGGTTTCAAATAGACTATAATAGATAATTATTTTGACGAGTTCTTCAAAAACTTCGGCGAAAGTCTCACCACACCACCTCTCGCTCATATTTAAAAATATGTTCCAAACTAGCTGTTCCGCGGTTTCTCCTGCGTAGTTCCCATTCGCCTAAAATATAGCCTATGTTAGTCCCTGAAAATGTAAAATGTGTTGGTTTACTTTTAATTGGTCCTTTAGATTTTGAGACGAATAAGTTACAAACATACAAATGTTTTCTCTTTATAATATTAGTGTAGAAGTGTAGATAGTGTAGATGTAGACAATGCCATAATAGACTAAAACAACAATAATAACATTATTCATATTCGATGCATGTATGTGCACAGCAGCGCACACAGCTCAGTGTAGATTAGGTAAGTAAAACGCAGATTTTCAGCTGCGATCTGAGACAAAGGGAGCAGCATCCTGTCGCTTTACTATACGGCTGACTAACTTAAAAATGTATTTGAATTGGACCAAATGAGGTGTCATTCTTTTTATATAAAACATCATAATATGTCACAATATTAATCATTGTACAATATTTAACCCTACAAATTTATAAGAAAGTTTCTTGTGATTTTTAGTGACCATAATACACACTGTGAAAAATGTAATCTAACTGTTACGGTTCAGAAGATAGAGCTCTGTGACAGACAGCAGGGCTAAGTAATAGGGCCCCGTTAGTACCCTTTGGGCATGTACCCTAAGAACAGCAACCACGCGAGCTAACGCCGCAACGAAAGAGGTTGGAAGAAAAACATTATCAGAGAAACTTTTTCTTTAAACGACTTTGGCCGCTACGTACCCGCTTATTGTTATCTACTATATAAAAATAAGTCGGGTTTTCCTTCCTGACAATTTAACTCCAGAACTGACGAACCGATTTCCATGGTTTTGCATTCGTTGGAAAGGTCTCGGGCTCCGCAAGGTTTATAGCATTGCACCCGTGCTAAGCCGGGGCGGGTCGCTAGTACAATATGTAACAGAATAAGCGCAATTCCTGAAATTAATTTGTTCAGTATCGACTACTTAATCCATTTCAGCTATTTTTAATGTGAGTTAATTTTTTCCGAATAATAAATTAGCATAGCTGATTTTAGGAACTACCTATGGAAATTGTACTATTATTGCTCTTTATTTAAAAAAAATGGTTAACCACAACTGAAGTACGAAGGCATTATAATTTTATTGTATTAATATACTAATTGGGGTGTATGACGAATTGCGCTTATTTTGTTACGCGTGGTAAAATAAATGCATAGAAAAAAAGAAACTCTCAATTAAAAAAGTTCTCAAAGCTTTGAATAAAAAAAATGTCCCGTTCAAAGTAGCTCCTCAAGAGTTTTCAGAATAAACTATTCAACTCACAATATCGGATAAGGGTAGACCTGCTCAATAGAATCCGTTTGGTCTCTATGACGACTCATCCCTTTGCCGGGAGATATTGAAAATGTACAAACACAGGTGGAGAACCGGAAAATTCTCTGTAATCTTTTCACAGCAAACTTAAGAGTTCTGTACATATATGTAAAAAAAATCCTTGTATTTTTTGTCAACTAAAACTTTAACATTCTAAATTCGACTTTTTTTATAAGTGGTGGTTAAATTATTGCAACAAGCCCAAGTGTGAAATATGGTTTTACTGACATTTATCTATATATAATAAAACTGTAACGAGACCGTGTCTGTATGTGAAGTATATTTTGAAAATTTCAGCGGCGGTGTAGATATTTATCGACTTAGATATCAAAACACCAATTTTTGAAATTTTTGTCTGTCTTTCTGTCTGTGGACGCATTACACAAAAAGTAACTGATAAATTTTGATGAAATTTGGTGTGGTGATAGCTGAGTAACTGGGTGAACATCTAGTGTAAATTTCTCGTTTCCATGGAAAAATTAAAAAAACTGGGTAAAAAGAGAAATACGTCATATGTACTCCGAAACGATAGCACATAGAAACTTTATATATGGTATATAATAATAATAAATAATAATAATAATCTCACGCCTTTCGTCCCCGAGGGGGTAGGCAGAGGTATTCCATTACTGGATATACCCACATTTCACGAGATACATTGGACCCCTAAACGTGATAGGTGGTGAGCCCATCGGCGCCGCGCCGGACCGGGTCTATTTACACATGTCTCACATGTATGGTATATATTAATAATATATTAAGACGGGGTAGTCTGTTTAAGATGGGGTAAGCTGTAATTGGCTCTGGCACTAATATTCTAAATCCTGTAAAATAGTTATAAGAAATGAGCTGTTGGTTGATCGTCTTTATAAATAAATTATATGTCGTAGGCAACTGCTAAGAAGGATTTTTTTAAATTACCACGTGAACGGGAATTTGAACACTAGATCCCCGGCATCCGCTATCATTCAATATGTCTCGTAGGTTTCCAAAATATACATATTTACTTATGAAAAGTGTGTATCTATTCACCTCTGCCAACCCTCTCGGGGCAAAGGCCTGAGTGCATATTTTGTATTTATTTTTTAAGAGCATTACATTATTTAATGGGCCTATAAAAGAAACTGTCTCGAAAAACTGACAGTAAAGTGTAAATGTTGTGTATTACTTACTCCCAGACTAAATACATTTATTCAAAATTAAACCACTTCGAAGCAAAACAGAACCCTCTTTAGAAATACCTTTCTTTTTAACAGATTTTAATCTGCCATTATATTGGGCAGTTTATCACGGTATTTGAATATTTTCTGAAACATTTTAGGAGAGATGAAAATGTTTTCGGGAATTATTCTCCTTTTTCCTTTTGTATTGTTTACTGTTAATACACTCGTCGGGTCCGGTGTGTTCTTTCTGAAAAAGCGGGGTTTCGTTAAAGGATTACCTATTGTACTCCATGCCGGTATTGAACGCTGTAAACTCACGTTTGATAAAAAGTACTCTGATATGTGTTTATTTTGTGGCCAACTAAGTAATTAGGTCCGTTCCCATGTTATTATTTGGTAAGGGTAAACATAAAAATATGTGCTAGAGTTTTTCCAAAGACTTTTAAAATATTCATGTTCTCTGGAAATATAAATCAGTTTATTTATTTTAGAGCAGATTACATTTATTAATAATAATAATTTTTATTGTGCATAAAATTTGAGTTCAATTTTGAGCAGCTGCCGTTGCCTTACAGTTATGGCTTTCATCAATTTATTTGTTCATACAAGAGACGCACTTATCAAATTAACAAAAAATATTGCAAAGACAAGTATACAGAATAGGGTTATTAATAGGTAAGTAATTTTGTAATAAGTACTGATGAAATGCGAGTATTTCAAGAAATTGAATAGTTTTATTATTTTTTTAATGTACAAAATCTAATGTATCGTGATCAATTTACTACATCTTTTCTTAGAGTTTTTTTGACCCCTTAGTTATGAAATCAGAATCATAGTATAGGTATTACAAGTCCGAAAGTCTACCTATAACTATAGTAGATCATTTTTACATTATTTAATTTGTCATTATGAATTTCAATACTATATCAATCCGATGCGAAAGATGGTGTCGATTTGTATAATGACTTGTTTTTTTTTATAATGCCATCAACCGATATTTTAGAGAAAGTATCTCTTGACTCTGAACAAAAATATAATGCTTTCGGAGAATATTTTTAGAAACATATGAACCAGCCCAATTAGTATTTTTCTTGTGTGTATATTTGTATCTCGCGAGAGTTTTAAGTTATTTCATGATGTTCATTTCATAACTGTAAGAAGTCTATAAGAATATATTATATATCATTCGCATTTTCTTTAAAGCAGCGTGTAGCAACCAAAAGCCAATCCTTAAAAAGTATCTTTAAAATAACACGCCTTTTCGAGTCACTTACCTTAATTAATACTAAGAGGTTTTAACAGAAGCTAGCAGGAAAAAAGGCTTCAACATTTGCATAATTAAATATCGGAATTAACTTCTCGATCCCGACGAAATAATTAAGTGTTCAACAAAGGATTCTCAAGGTATTTTTTGTCAATCTTTGTTTTAAGCTGAGCCACGGGTTGATGGACATGTTTATATTTTTTTTAACTTTTGTCGCTAATGGACGATACTATTTAAAAGAAAAACAATTTTATGTTTTGCAACTAAATGTTTTTCTTGTTTCTTTAAGAACAGAGGTCTTTGTAAATATTTAACTTTTCGTTTTTATTTAGAAAAACAGAAACCTTTTAGCGTAGCCTTAACAACGATTTTTTATAGAAGTAAATAAAAGATAAACACTGCGTCTTATTTGTAAGTTTATTTGTTGGAATAAAAAACATTGAATGCTACAGCGAAGTAAATACTTCCATTTTCTAATCTTAACATTACAGAGAATGAACGGGTTTGACGTTATAGGACAAGTTCTTTGTAAGTCCTTTGCTTCATCTGTCCATTTCTTACTATGCCCACTTCTGGTCATTATACTACACAGAGGTTATTAATATTAAAACGTCATCCACCGTAGATCCAATCGACTACCTAACGAGTATATTGCAATCATATCGTATATCAAGAGGACATGGAATTTTATTAATCTCCCCTAAGTGATTTAATCAGCGTATTGCTAAAATGGTTGTGTATGTTCGCAGCGAACTCCAGACGTAACTGTTGAAACTGAATGAGGAGATGATTACATACCATGTGTAATTTCCAATTGGCGTTTTCCGAGACGTTCTCGTTTGTCGCGTATCGGTTGCACGGCTTCTGCTCCGCCGGCGGCGCCGAGCCCGCTCCGCTTTGCGGAATAATTTGCTTCGCTTGCACAGTTCCGGGAAACTTACTAATAACTACATTTTCATGAAACCCAACACGTGCCTTAAATTTTGCTTGCTTCCCTCATTAATTTGCCTATACAGGTATTTTTTTGTACGCTACAGTATTTTGCTTTAAATAGCCTTCCAATACGACGTAGGTTTCAAATCCTTTAAGCACCTAATTTGCACGTTTTTCGCTCCATTAAGGCGATTTACTTTGTAATTTCTTCAATTATTTCGCTCTCAAATTGAGTGTAATTTTCCATAGCAATAGGGTATTATAAGGTATCGGAGCGAAAACGAAAATAAGTAGATAATAATGATGTGCCGACGTCAATAAAATCTGACGTCTTTTCCTCGCCGAGCTCCGGCCGGTACAGGAGCGAGTTTCGCATTAAATTGCTCATTGTGTTTTTTTATAGCAGGGGTTTTAGCAGACTGACTGTTTGATCCTTCTTGAACAGAAATTACTTAGAATTATTTTGATTTATTGCCAGTATTTAAAATAATAGAAAACAAGGCTGATGTTCCATATTTAAATACATTGTTCATTTTGCCGTCTTTACAAGTGCCATCTTGAGCACTCCGCGTGGGCGGAGCTCACATTTTTCCTGTTATCGTATTTCTACCTAATTAGGGCAAGCGGCTACGCTCCGCGTCGTGCTCGCCTTTGCTGCGCTAACAACCGTTTCGAGGACGGTTTAATGCCTGTTACCTGCGCAGTCTATTGTTTCCAGCGTCAAGTATCGCTGATTGCTAGCATGCCGCTGTTGAGAGAGATTTGTTCGCGCTGTTCACAATAAGCCCGGTTGAATTAATCTGCTAACGACTCCTGAGCTCCTTACATACATAACAAAATGTTATGTTTTTTCTCCTTGTATATTTTTAGACGGGCGAATATAAAAATAAAGCACGACTGCGTAGCTATTGCACAACTTTTAATATCGGGATCTTTTGCAACCAATACTTCATGGTAATATGAATCCGGGAAGCAGTAAATCGTAGAAAGTGCGCAACGAAACGGGAACGGGGAAGCGACGGAAAAATTAATTTCACGTGATGAATGATGAATGATGACGATACAATTTACAATTTTCAGTAGAGATATTAAATCTTGACTGCTACAAATCCGTGCTGATATTGAAAAAGCCACATAAAAAATCTTTTTCTATTATACTTTATTTCTAGTAAATTTTCTCCCATATTTAAAGATGCAAGGCCAACATACGGTTTCTTTTGTTTAATCTGTCTATACATCAGCCCACAAAATTCGAACTGCACTGGACGGGTAGCTTCAAAGAGCAGACGTGAAATTTCTTTCGTTGGCCTTGTTTTATGATGTGCCGTCAACCCTTTTATTCAGTTAGATGACATCAAAAGATGCGGTGACAGAGATAGAGAGAGAGGGAGATACGTTCCATATTCGATACGGAAACAGTACCGGGATTATCCCATCGTAAGCAAACAACCGTCCACAAAGCCCCGGCGAACTGAGAGCACACGTGAACTATGCTAACGAAAAGACGATAAAACCTTTATCTTATTACGGATCAGCTCTTTCGAAACTCACCCTACTTTCAATCCCGTTGACTTGTATTTTTCGGACTGTAACCTTTCAAACTTTTCATTTTAAACCAAATTTTAAGTACGCCTAACTCGTTTTACAACCGAACTTAGGTATTCTAGTGCATTTGCGGCGACTGTTAGACAGCGAAATGGATAAACCGTATATTTTTAAAGGGTTCCGTTGTCGGCTCGTAAAGAATGATCCGACGTCTCGTGCGACACCATTACTTCTCGTGCCGCATGAAAAATTCATACAGCAGCCGTTTGATCGCGTTAACGTGTGGTGTCGGTGTGCGCGTACGCCTCGGGGGGACGCTAAGTACGGCTTATGGCACTGCACGGCGATGCTTGTTCCAACCATTTGCCGTTACGATAAATTTAATGAAATTTAGAATTTTTATTATGTTTTTCAAACAACTTGTATTTATCACTAGCGATGGTGAAGGAAAACGTCGTGAGCAAACCTACATCTCAAAATTTACTCTGAAATATTTGTAACAGCGCCCCGGTTGGGCTATGGGCTCACCCTCAAGTTTAGGGGTCCAAAGAATATAGTGGTGAAACGTAGGTATTTCCAGAAGTGTAATACCCACAGATTGTAATACCTCTGCCTAACCCTATAGGGGATTAAAGACAGTTTAATTCACAGTAGTTAGTTGTCTGTACACAACTTGTTATGACGGTTTGGTAAAATAATATTTTTTGTTTCAGTGGACTTACTACAAATGCTGGAGTTCAACGTGACAGTGTCCTTTCCGGCAGCGCCACTGTTGACAGTCATTTTGGCACTAGTCGGTAAGTCATGAAAGTTTAACGTTACCTTTAGATCACTAATACACAATCAAGACCTGAAAAATTGTGTTTTAGTACATCAAATGTACGGCGTGATATTGTAGTTGTTATTTTCCCGCACCGAGATAATTTGGTTTCGGTATTAATATCGATTTATAAATTTTGTATTACAATCAAAAATAGGAGATCAAAATGAGACGCAGGAGTGGCGCGGTCATTGACCCCACGCGCCTAACAGCTGATTGTGCTTTTATTGCATCTTAGCGCAGTGAAAATAACCTCATCAATTTCAAGTTGTATGTATAAGTTCAAGTCGACAGTTTTTTGTAATTTTGTATGTGAGCGGTTAATGTTAGAAGATGTTACGTCTATAGTTTCCATTAAACACTGTTGAAACATGCAAATTGTAGTTCTAACACGAGGGATGGAGCTACATTCTATTAGGAAAGCGAGACATGCAAATATAACGCATGAACGATGTGCCGCTAAGCACTTCACGTAAGGAGCTCTTGTGGCGCCCGAAGCGAAGCCGCGATGTCACGCTCACTGCATGGAATGCACTCAGTAACTGTAAAGCTGCCGTTTGCACTTTGAGAATTCGTAATAAAATGTGGATAGTTACGGTGAATACTTTGTAGGTTTGCGAAAACATTTTATTTACCTTACGCTTTGGCGCCCCTCGTTGGGCGCCAAAGGTTGAAGGGAAGAAGTAATGTACTCGTATCTGTTGGGTTTCAATAATTAAGTCACAACGGCTTTATTGTACACCAATTAAAAATGTATATTAAAGATAATGACAAAAAGAGTTAAATAGTCTTATCGTTTTTAGCGATTTTTAAAGACAGCCTTAGAACGGATATGTATAAATGAGTTTATGCTTTATGTTATTTTTCATAATAATAATAATATAATATAATATAATCTCACGCCTTTTATCCCCGAGGGGGTAGGCAGAGGTATTCCATTACTGAATATACCCACATTTCACGAGATATATTGGACCTCTAAACGTGATAGGTGGTGAGCCCATCGCCGGACCGGGTCTGTACATGCCAGAATTCGAACCCGAGCCTCACTGATTTTCGGCCGGCTCTTTAACCGTTCGGGCTATCACTGCTCATCATATCACTATCATTTTTCATAAAAGAGGAATATTAGTCCAATATTCGAGTAAAAAGTGGATATTTCCAGAAATGGAATACCCCCTCGGGGATAGAAGGCCTAAGATGTTTTTTATAAAGGAGGAATTATAAAAAAGAAAGTGTATTGCCTTTAGTGTATGATTAAGCACCATGAATATCTCCATCTGTATATGCTTTAGTACACATCACTTAAACCCTGCTTCGATTGAACCCCGCAACGCTATCGCTTACGAGACTGCGGTCGCTGCGATTTTTACGTAGCGCAATTTCAGCGTGGCAAGCGTCTTCCTGGAAACGTTAGTAGGTCGGTCGATTCAACAAGTAAGTCGGGCGCCGCGCCTGTTGCGCTAGAGGGGGGCGGGGCGCCTGTTGCGCCTCACAGACGCCGCCGCCGCCCACTCCATCCTCCATCCACGCCCGAACCCACTCCGCTACATGAGCTTCCAAGTTATGACCCACTTCGAAATACTGGACAACGTTCAGAATCCGGCGACAGAGACGTATTGTCTGCTAGCTTTTGCTCGTCGCTTGGTCCGAGTTCCGAGATAAAATGGAGCCTATGTGCTAATCTGATGTATAAGCTAGATTACTGTAAGGTTTCATCGAAACAAACATCCATCCATCCTCACAAACATTCGCGTTTATAATGTTAGGATATTGCCATCGCACCGTGGATACATCATGCATTCGATGTTTTTTGTCATCAAGGATGGTGACTATTTTTGAGTATTCTTGTTTCACCATGGTCATCCACACTCGAGTTCACTGCACTACAATAGCTTTCAAGTGGTGATGGTGTGTCATATATAAGATGCCGTACCTCATTAGAACGATGCCGTGCAACGATGATAAAGAAACGCAGTATTTCATTTTGGTAAGAAAACATTCTAATTATTGAGAATAATAGCATCAGACGGTAGAAAAGTATACTTATAAGGTATCATCCGAATGTACCTCTGTTCCCCATTTGAAGTGCTTTCGATAATGGATAAAAATAGTTTACGTCGTTCTGTGAAGATGGATATATTAATAGTTGGGATAGAGTGTTCTTGGAAATAGTTGTCACTGACAATTGAATGAAGGGAAGTAAACAATTCTGCTAAATATGTAGGCGTATCATACGTGTAGATTCCACAAATGTATTTTCTCGGCGGATTTATGACCAACGATGTTCTATTTCTTCTTTATTTTTTTATCTGGTAACCGTGTGATTTCGATACGTCCTTTTCTAAGTTATAGTCACTTATATTTGTACCTACTTTTAGTGCATCAACTATTAAAAAAACTTATTAAATACCTCGGGGATAAAAGGCGTGAGAGAATGTATAGATACATTCTCTCACGCCTTTTATCTCCGAGGGAGTAGCAGAGGTATACTTAATAATTAATTAAGAAAAGACATTACGACCATACTTGGTTAACATTGTTATGTTTGTTTTAATTATTCGGTGGCATAGCATACACTCGAATTATATTTTTACATATCGTCTATCACAAACGTATACAAAATATTCAGTTTGTTTTCAGGTGTATTGTGAATAACAAAGTCTGTTAAAAGATTTATCATTACTACTATACTGTTTATTCCCGTGGGAATTCCCAAAAATACCTTCTTACGTTAGTAACCATTTTGCTGAATTTCATGCTTCTATATTCAGTGGTTTCCTCTGTGCGTTGATTGATATTTCAGTCAGCTAATCAACCAATCGACCGCTCTGCCAAGAGCGAAACGACAGAGAAGAAGAATCAACCAATCAGATTCTTCTTTCTTTTACCTATACAGATAAAATGGATGGAATGGAAATATAGATTTTTGAATTACCATCTCGACAATTCCATCGTTCATTCTCTTTGACTTCAGTGTTTGTGTCTATGTTTGCCTTCCTTCCCTAACGATTTGTTTTTCATTTCCAATGGAATCAAACGAATTTGCCTTTATGACGTCTTCGTCATGAGAAGGCATTGGTTGCTGCTTACTAAAATATTCTTTTAATAAGTATTCCTTAATTTTGGTCGTGTGGTAATGTGTGTCGATGAGCGACGGTAGTCACTTCCCATCAGGTGACCCGTCTGTTAGTTTGCTCCCTATATTATAAATAAAAAATCCTTTTTGTGTAAAGGACTGAAGCTGGTATTGTTTTAAAGTTGGATTTATTAAGCTAGCGCGGTTCGTGTAATTGAGACTGACTTTCAGTTTAAATAAGCAGAAGTTCCAATGTTTCATTCGATAAACAATAGCAAAATGAAGACGGTAAAGGAGGTAATTGTAAGACTCCTAAATACCCAGGAATAAATTAATATTAATTGGACGATTTTATCTAGTCAGTTGTAGAAGGTAGGTTATTGCCATATAAATTCTTGCCGTATATTCAAAAACTACATTAAACCCTTTAAGTAATAACATGTAGACATATTACCATTATCTATTGTCCTTGTCCACATATGGGAATCGAATGCTTTAGTGATAGGTTATTAATTTGATTGCAAACGGAAAAAGAGACAAATTAGGAGAAAAATAATATTGATGTTGATAATTTGGTTACTACTTGTGTTGAACGTAATATCATATTTCTATCTTGATTCCTACTCTAGTAAGGTTTAAATTCTCCACTACTAGAGGCTGGCTGTGTGACAAGGGCCGACGATTTTCAAATAAAAAAAAACACTTTTAGATGAAATGATAATGGAACTAGGTAATTATTTTTTTTTACAAGTTTTCATAATAAGTAATAAGTGGTAAACGGAAAACAAGATTATACCGTCCAAGTTTCTCGTGGTTTTTAATTTCTGTGGCTTTACTTTAATTTCCTTTGTCGTTACTAATAAAAAATACAATAATTCTTTGACGACTGAAACAATTTTCCTACTTCAGAGAATAGCAATTTCACTGTCTTTGTCAATTAAAGAGTAATTTTCGTCGTAACCATAGTTTTCTGACTTACTAATAGTTTTGTTATTTAACATCTGCTTAGGCTTCGTCGATAGCTAGCTACAACTGATAGATCACAATATAGGTATAAAATTTTACCGAAAGAGCGTACTTACAACATGTTGGGTGAGTACTACCGTCATCAACTTGCCGCACCAGTATTTCACTAGTGCCGCGTCAATGTCTTCGGTCTCTAATAACATCACAAGTTTAACGGAAAACCTTAAAGAGACTCGTTGTATTTCTTTTTCTATAATTTTGTCAGTGTTGCATATTTATCATAATCAACGTTGTTTCTCTTTATTCACTAAACGTATGTGCACCTATGTTGTTACGGTAGTAATATAGTCTTTGTATTCTAGAAATCACTTACTTTCAATACAAATAGTTTTATATTCTAGACGTTCCCCTGTTTCCTATATATTTATTTTCAAATTAGTTGCTCCTTCTGTAGACAAGTGTTTCAGGTTCTGTTTTTGCACGATGATTTGTTTTCAGCAATCAACAATGTTCAAATTTTACTCATAGTGTTCGGATTCGTTATATTGTTGAGTTATACAAATTTCAGTTCGTCGACTCAATTATTGTTACGAGCCAGCTCGGAAATTCTAATCTTGAAGTTGAGCGGGGCACGTGTGCCCGCATTGCATATCGTCTGATTAATATCGTCGGAGTCGTGTGGCTTCTGACAACTTTCGAATCTAACTACACGTTGTACGTACCTGTTATTACGTAGTTTGTATAGGTACAGTTGTGTTGGATTTTGCTGTGTTGAAAGTTGTAGGGTCGCCTTTGTTTTTGGCGAGTTGTTCGGGACTGTCCTTTGGAACGATTTTCGTTTGATGCTGGATTTTGTAATATTTCTTGTAGCCGGTATTCTAATTCAGCCCTCACTCATATAATAAAGATGATTTTTAATGGATGAGTATATGAAGGCAAGCCAGAATCTCCTTAAATAATAACAGTGCATCCTAATAACATTAACTTTATTAGTAAATTAAAAAACTTACAGTTATCATCATCATTTTCTTGACTTTTGGGGTCCTAAAATAATCTTGACAAGAAATAAAAAAATAAACGTTCAACGCGACAAAACCATCATCCACATCACCTGTAGGTATAGTTGGCAATCCACCACTGTGAGGTTCTCATTATAAACTTTTTGCCTCACACAACCGATCGGTGCAACAAATTGTTGCCTGCGGTATTTCCGGACTAATACGACCTTTAAACCTTCAAGAAAAGAGCGTATACTATCACCTCGAAAGCCGGCAACGCACTTGTGACTCTGCAAGTTGCAAGTGTCTATGGGCGACGCGCGACGGTACGTAGTCACTTACCATCGGGTGACCCGTCTGCTCGTTTGCCCCCTATACTAAAAAAATAACAGAACACAAAAAACTCCGACGATTGACGAAAAACTTCGACGGTTTCTTCTAAACGAAATGTGAATGTGAAAATATATTAGACGACTAGCGACCCGCCCCGGCTTCGCCCGGGTGCAATGCTGAATTTTCTTTGCTATAAACCTCGCGGAGCCCTAGACTTTTCCAACGAATGCAAAACCGTGGAAATCGGTTCGCGCGTTCCCTTTCGTCCCACTTCGTAGCTAGATTTGCTAGCCAGCTTCGGCTTTTCTTTTCCCATTTCGAAGCCGGCTACGAGTTGGGATTATTTTAGTATCATTTTGTAGCTGGCTTCGAAATGGGAAAAAATAGTTCCATCTCAAAGCCGGCTTCGAAATGGGAAGAAAACAGTCCCATCTCGGAGCCAGCTTCGAGATGGGAAAAGACAGTCCCATCTCGAAGCTAGCTACCAAATAGGACATCAATAAAAATAAGATTTTTTTAACAATGCCTACTCCATCGAGCCAACATTATATCAAACAAACACAATATTTAAGTTTAGAATAATTTAAAAACAGGAGAATATCACTCCTAGAAAATATACATGTGCTTTGTATATTTTCTAGTTTATTTTCATTTTACTAATTTATTAGTAAAATGAACCCACAATTGGGATAATTTATACAATGTTTATGAAATTACCGAATTATATTTAATTGTAACATCTCGCATTTTAGGGTGAAAAAAGGTGTTTTGTTTATTGTCCCCAATAAATAAGATAAATAATAAATTACCTCTGTGTGTAGACATTTCTTAAACTTTTTAACTCGTTATCACACTGTTTTGTTACACTGGTGGAACTACAAACAAATAATAAAGTACCTACATATAACAACACAGTGTAACTACGGGTCAGAAGGGTAAATGTTAAAACTAAATTTAGTTCGTAGTACCTAGCCAAAGAGTTATCACATTTCGTAGCCAGCTTCGAGATAGGACTGTTTTCTTCCCATTTCGAAGCCGGCTTTGAGATGGAACTATTTTTTTCCCATTTCGAAGCCAGCTACGAAATGATACTAAAACAATCCCAACTCGTAGCCGGCTTCGAATTGGGAAAAAAACAGTCCCATCTCGAAGCTGGCTACCAAATCTAGCTATGAAGTGGGACGAAGGGGCGCGTTCTGGAGTTATATCGTCATGATTCCTGCAGGAAGGAAAACCCAACTTATTTTTATATAGTAGATTTAATATGTCATCTCTTTAATTTCTAATCTAATCGAAGTCTTCTTCCAGTCGCGTTTTTCAGAGCGGCTTACGCATTTTAAATTCAATTTGGCTCCACCAATGTTATCGTGTATCGCTCGCTTTCCAGCCACTCGCGTATTTTAAAAAATGACTACTGAAGATAATTTTCAATCCGTTCTCGGTAGCGAGAGGTTCGGCATACGTATTTTAATAAGATCTATTATCTACGTCATTCTGCCCTCAGATTCTAGGAAGTTTCAATTATATCAGATGGAACTCTGAGCCGTGGATTTGAATGGAATGAAAAATATTTTAGTATTGTTTGAATGTCTTTATTGTAGACTCGCTGTGCAGTTTCATCTACCTCAATCAAACATAGCTCATGTCATCCAGTAATATTGTAGTGCGTGAGATTAAGCCATTATAAATAACTTTATCTGTGTCTTATAAAGTGAACAAGATTTTAACATCAACTTTTGAAAGAGAAAGCAAGCTGATCCTCATATCCCGGACGCCTGGCATTCCATTAACATGTGGGCTTCGCGATGTTCTGCGCATTTATAAACTTTGTAATAAACCTTCTGAGGTTTTTCATTAGCGTTATGACCTGAGATTATTGGAAAGGCGCCATAATGAATTTCTCCAAAGATGGCCACGCAAGGCGCGATGGCTTCCCTGATTTTTCAGATTTTCATGGCCGGTGATGAAAATTTACCATCAGATGGCTCGTCTGCTCGGGTTAGCCACATTTATACGTTGTTATGGTTATTCCTTTTTAGGCATGCAACCAGATTGTATCTTTGGATTACTGAAACGTATTGTCTAAAAGCTTACCAAATAGCTTAGCTTCGATTTACCGACGGTAGTTGTATGGCTAGGTAAACAACAAAAACATTGGCATCCACGTAAAAGTGACGCTTCCGTATACGCCTATTGGCTGTTGTGTTTTTGTTTGCTCGCATCGCATCACGTTTGTACCGAGCACGTTGGCAACTCGCTCGCTGAATACTAATATAGCGGGCAGGCGCCGAGCAGGTCGCACCCGAAAATTGGATTCGCATAGCACACACTGCACATCATATTAAGGTCTCGCCCGAAACAATGCCCAATCAAATGGAGTGCGCGTGCATGCCGCTTGGATTTTGTTTTATTGAATCGGAGCAATAGACTTTATTAGAGTATTGTTTTTGTTAATTGTGTACTATTTTTAGCTTTGATAAGTATGAACTAATTTAACTAAACTTATATCCAATTTGTGACTTTTGACAAATCTATGAATCCAAATTAGGAAGTCTACACACAGAAAGGAACAGAATGCCCCGGACTTAAAAGATACGTAATCCTTCTCTTCTTCTTCTTTTATCTTGGTAAATATTCAGTTGTAAACCAATTATTTACGAATATATTTTCTTTCTTTCTTTCAATTAATCTAATATATACGTATATATAAAAGAAGAAACTAACTAGCTCACTGATCGATCAACGTACAGACGAAACCGATGGATCTACAAAGCATGCAATTTTGCACAAAAGTTCTTAAATTACGTAAGTGAACAATGAGAAGCGATTTTTTTTTAATTCTATCGAGAATGGGAATAAACACAATTCTGAACTGACTGACTGAACTGAGAACTGGGTACCCGTTTTGTATAAAACAATTTAAATTTAAACAAATTAAAGACTTGACAAATTTACGAATGCACTTTTATTAATTTTGAAAATAAAATGAGGTGGGTAACTATTATATCTTCTTCTATTGTCTTTTTAAATATTCAATGGTAAACCAACTTATGTATTCAATGTAGTGATAGTCGTTTGATGGATGTGGGTGAAGCACTAGATCTGCCAGGTTCGTAGCGAGTGACGGTCTATTGTCTGTGAGTACTGTGATGGGTAAGAGGCGTGAGATTATGTTACATAATCTCATGGCTCTTTATGCGTTAGTAAATAATAACACATAACTTAGGTATCCTTCAAGTATAACGGACCATTGCCGGGCCTGTTGGCTGAGTTGGTAATGACGCTGCCTTATCAGTCGGAGATCGCAGGTTGGATTCCCGCTAGGTGCCAACATTTGTGTGCAGGATATATATGTTGGTTTCGTGTCTGGCTTTTTAATATTTAATTTAGTACCTATATTTATATGTTGTTTAGTACCAATAGTGCAGGCTCATTTGTTTTCGTTCGTTTTGGTTTTTTCGCTCTGCATATTGATTATCCAAACATTTGTATGAATGTAAATATTTTTCGTGTTGTCCATAATTTGGCGTGTCGGGAGGCGTGACGAATTATAATCTGTACGGGCGCGTAATCCCCGCGAGTCGGCGCGAGGCATGAATCGCCGCTGTTTGGACGGTGCAGATGCACCACAGAAAGCTTTACCTTTTAGTTCGTCCATCGAATTTGTTTATTCTTTTCTTTCGATCGAGGCTTAGTTTTACTTTGAATAGTGACTCAGTTTCATCGTTGCTCTATTTTCGTATTGTTTTTGGGTTTAAAAATATTCTCCTTTCGAAATCATAATTTTTTTTACAAGTGCAAATACTCACCCAGTTAAAAGATAGGGTGTAGAATTGGATAATGCATGCATACCTATAATCTATGATAAATTAATAACAGACAAACTGCTTTATAGTTTGGCCAGTGTAATTTAAAATTGTATGTTATTTGTAAAAGGATATAAATTTAATAAAGTTATTAAATTCTATACCGTCTATATGAGAGAAATATTTTAGTGAGCACATAAAACTTAATCTATATAATATATTAATAAAACTCTTTTGTATTCTGAGACACTAAGATCTTTGGTGTTATGCCTTAACGCCGATAGCATCGGATATTAATTTGTTTGAATATTCTCAGTTTGAAGCTCTTAATCCCGGTTCTAGTAGAGGCCGACCGACAATGGGGCAGACGTGGCCATGGATTACTGCCTCCCTTAGGTGTTCTGCCTCTACAAATGGGGATTTAATTTGCCGTATCCGTAAACACAATAGACGGAAATCCGCTTGCACCATCGCCACTCGTGACCATTGCATGTGAAGGGTCATCGGTTGTAACGTTATTAAAAACCGTAGACATATTACGGCGTCCTCCGATTTTTCTCAGTGTTTTAATTATTTGTTAGGATTTTTTATGTAAACTATATTATATGGATTTTTTTATGGATTATGAAGATTAGCGTCCCGCTCTCCCTCGCTTCGCTTCGGTTTATATGGTACTAGATTTTACCCGCGGCTTCGTTCGCGCACGTTTTTTTCACCCCCTCAGGGGTTGCATTTTGTAAAATCCTTTCTTACTGGATGCCTACACTGTATAACCTATCTATGTGCAAAATTTCAAGTCTCTAGACCCAGTGGTTTAGGCTGTGCGTTAAATATAGGTAGAGTAAAGGTATTATTCTCACTAAACGCCACGTCGCGCTGTTTGCTGACATACTTTATTTATAATTAACTTTAAAATGCATCTTTATATCATGTCGGACACATTTTCAAGTTCATTGTCAGTATGTTCAGTATATCCGCCACGGACCGAGGTCAGTTTGTGGTATTAGTTACTCTAAAATATAAGGCTAAAATATAAGGGTAAAATTTACCGTTGGCAAAACAATAGGTATTTGGGAGCGATGACGGTGCGGCCACACGAGACGCCGATGACGTCGCATTAAAATGAAATCCATACGGATGATTGATGAGAGCTGCAAACACCGCGCCCGACTCATTCAATTTACTGTCACAGCGTACGATGCAGTGCAGTTTTGTTATTATAAGCAGTTGCGAGTTTTTGGTAGGCTTATCATAAATTGATCCCTATATCCCTTGGTCACGGCATCACACGTGAAGACCTGCACCAGTTTCTCAAAAAAATTATATTTGTATTTGTTATTCTCAGGAGAAGGTTCTTATCAAAGAAAAAACTAAGAAAGCCGCGTGGAACATTAGAAAACAATTTTCTAATGTCACCTTATGTCGTTTGACATAACTGACAGAACAACATCTGTCGGGTCAGCTAGTCTAAAATAATTGTTTGTTTTTTGAAGTTTCTATTAATTATTTTTACTATCAATTTCCATTCCATATTCAGTTTTACGCTGCCATCCGTCATTCCTATTGCATACTATGTAGACACAGTGTTGGTTTATTATTTCCCCATGTTATTTCCTTTTATTATTCACTAACGACCTGCCCCGGCTTCGCACGGATGCAATGCTAACACTAAAGCCTTCCTCTTGAATCACTCTATCTATTAAAAAAAAACCGCATCAAAATTCGTTGCGTAGTTTTAAAGATTTAAGCATACAAAGGGACCTAGGGACATAGGGATATAGGGACAGAGAAAGCGACTTTGTTTTATAATATGTAGTGAAGTTTTATTTGTGGGTCGTCGGTACTCAGGGTGTTAGCTTCACGTATTGGTCTCACGTAATCTGACGCAGGCCCATTTATCAGGACATCGCGCGGACAGAGATGCATTTTCCAGCGGTCATCCGTTAAATCATTGTTCAGAGCGAACCACTGACGACGTGTTACTGATATCACCTTGAAATAGGATATACTGGCAGGAGTGTGATAGTAACTACGTTATTAATATTATAGGCTTAAGACAACTAGGTACTGTAAAATAGTACTCAGAATTTGCGGTTAGGTTCTTCATGCGGTCTATAGATAAAATAAGCGTAGATGTCACATGAATATAATAAAAAGGAGCGACTGGTGTCTTTCAACGAAACAGTAATTGATTTTTATGTTTATTTTAAGTGTACCATAACGGCATCCTACTTCCTTCTTATAAATGCGAAAGTTTGTACTGATGGATGTATGGATGGATGTTTGTTCCTCTTTCACGCAAAAACTACTGAACGAATTTTAATGAAACTTTACAGTTATATAGCTTATATATCAGAATAACACATAGGCTATATTTTATCCCCGTATTACCACGGGAACGGTAACTACGCGTGTGAAACCGCGGGGCATAAAGCTAGATCCTACTAATATTATAAATGCGAAAGATTGTTTGGATGGATGTCTGGATGTATGGATGTCTGGATGGATGTTTGTTAGTCTTTCACGCAAAAACTACCGAACGGATTTTGATGAAACTTTACAGTTATATAGCTTAACCATCAGAATAACATATAGGCTATATTTTTTATACCCGTATTCCCACGGGAACTACGCAAGTGAAACCGCGAGGCACTGCTAGTGTTACATAAAGCTAGATAAAATATAAATGTCTATTGTTTTTGTAACTTTATAGAGGGTAGAAAAAATTAATGAATCCTAAATTTCTCAGTAAAGCTAGCTTAGTAGCCAGCTTTTCACAACAAAATTGTTTCTTCTGAATCTAATTTGTTCACAATCTCGAGCGATGTGATTATCTTAATAATTTGTCTCGGTGTGTCGCAGCATGCCGCCGTGTCTCAGCAAGTGTAGTTCACTGGCGTCGGTGAATTAGTCGGAGTGTTTTTTTATTGCATTTCGGTGCGGCTGTGAGACATAATGGAATTTTGTGGCATGTATGACCAAACTTATCGGGGGAAAAGCAAAAGTAAAGTTTTATTGAGGTTAGAAAATCTGTCTCTTTCAATCCATTTGTCTGTTATTGTGAAAAATTAAACCAGTAGAGCATTCTTGGTGATATTTGGCAGGACGATAATTTACATCTTGAAGGAGGCTCTACTTTTCATTCCGGGTAAACACATAATTTCTAGGGTATAGTTATTACACTAACGATATATAATAAAGTGTGCCGAATAATACAGTGAATAGCAAATATGTTTACATTATTAATTCAAAATAAAAAATAATTTGAAATCCGATCTTTGCAAAGTTATAAGTTGAATGTAGGAAATTTCTAATAAGAGTTAGTGTCTGGGTAGCTTGGATGGTTCTTTAAAGAGCTTTCGTTCTGTTTGTTTGATTCCTCCATCGTTCCGATACTCGAGTTCGAGTGCTACTGATACTTTTATTATTTCCTTACGGAGTTAGTACAATCGAGTTTCCAACTTGTTTTCAAGAAAAGAATTTGTTGTGTAATCTTCTGCGAGCTGCAACAGTTTGCAGGTAGTCGTTATAACATTTTTTAGTTATTAAAGGCGATGAATAAGTTGTTTGTCTCAAGATGTTTATTAATTAATACCTACAGGAAAATGTAATAACATCCTACATTTTTAAATAACAAATTATCCGTGAGTTTATTAAGTATTTTAGGTTAATCCGTTTTGTAAAGAAATCCCAGTTAGTGGGATTAATTAAATAAATCCAGCAAAGCCAAGGTAAAATAAAAATAAGAATGAACACGTGTACGTGTTTTGGACTCATGATATTTACATTGTACTAAATAGCGCCAGTATGCCAGGTGCATTGTAGATGCATTTTAGTTAGTACGATTTAAGTCTATCACTTGGGTCTATTTTTAGGGGTTCCGTACCTCGAAAGGAAAAAAACGGAACCCTTATAGGATCACTTTGCTGTCCGTCCCTCGGTCCGTCTGTCTGTGTGTCAAGACCCTTATTCTCAGGAACGATTGGAGGGAGGTATCAAACTGAAATTTATATCAAATACTCAGGTCTACTGTCCCTTGGAGCTGTGAAAAAAATCAAACTTCTAAGCCAACGCAACCAAAAGATACAGCTATGCCACAAATTTTCGACACTCGCAAGGGAATCAAAAACTGCAGGGTACTTCCCGTGAACTCAGAATCTTGAAATTTAGATAAAGGTATCTGTGCTATAAAACGTTGCTTCGTACTAAATTTCAAGATTCTGTGTTCACTGCGACAACCGTAAATTTTTATGATGTATCAACGCACAGCCTAAACCGCTGAGTCTAGAGACTTGAAATTTTGCACATAGATACCTTATACAGTGTAGGCATCCATTAAGAAAGGATTTTGCAAAATTCAACCCCTAAGGGGGTGAAATAAAAGTACGCGAGCGAAGCCGCGGGTAAAAACTAGTCTTATAATAAAAATGTTTTTAATATTTTTTATGTCTCTATTGTCGTGATGGGTAAACTTTTACTTATACACCTTCAGGTTTGTACGGAACCTTCGGCGCGCGAGTCCGACTCGCACTTGGCCGGTTTTTTTTCTATCAAATGATTCGTGAAATTATCCGTTTTGAAAACCATTTTTCCTTAGTGGATTTATTGATATAAATCCAATGAAATTGAAAGATAAATAGTACTAAATTACACGTTCACGTGTTCCGGCTGGACATAATATGGTACTGGGCATACTTAATTAGGACTAGTATGCTAAGTTGTGGTGTTGTGGAGGCATTTCAGCTAGTACGATGTATATGCTTAGGTACACTCAGCTCTATGTATAGTATGTGCGCGACAATTGCGGGAAGCTTACCGATGTGATCTTTCGTTAACCAGACTATACTTGCACACTTATATGAATTTTAATATAAAACAAATTAATAAATGAATGATTTAATTTGACGTAACAATCAAATACACACAGTGAATTTAATCCAATTGGAATTATTTACCAGTCAAATATTGATTAAAGAAGGAAATACAAAAGACAATTACTGAGAGATCAATATCTATTAAAAATTTAAGACGAAATTTCAAATCTGAACCAAAAGTTGGCTCCTCTATTATTAATCCACACCCGATAGAAACTCCAGACGGCGTCTTATCTCAGATAGAAACTGAAACTTCGCCCGTACGTTCTTCCTTGCATTTAATTGAGAAAACTTCATTTTTACACAGAAATAGTTTGAGAGATTAGTGCTGAGCTATCCTTACAATGTAAGATTTGTGATCTTGAATAAGTTTTTCGATTTGTACAGATAATTTAGATCGAGTTTTACTGGTCCTATATATTATCTTGTAAGATAGAGATTTTTTAAGATGGTGATTTCGAGATGAGTGAGCCAGTTGTATTTCCCTCTTAAATAGTCTATCAAAAGACGACTTAAACTTTTTTGTCATTATTATTATTATCTGTGGCATACTTTTTGCAAGGTAAATCCATCGAAAATAGAACCAAAACAATCCTTTAAACAGACTCTACGTGCGAAGAGCGCTATTGCGTTAAGGGAAGCATTAGGGTGTTGGTAACGCTCGCTGGACTCACGTTCCGAGGTGTAAAACGTCGATTGCGTCCGACTCAATCTTACTAAGTGAATTACTCTGCACGACCGTCTTGCCCGCCGGGGAGTAATGATCGCGAGTGTTCTTTTATTTTGACTATCAACGGTATTGCATTCTACCTCGCACCGTGTTTTATACAGAAATGTTATGATATTTGTTGGATCAATTGAGCTGTTGTTGTCTAATTCATTTATTTATATATCTACGATATCTGATTAAATATATATAATAATATAATCTCACGCCTTTCATCCCCGAGGGGGTAGGCAGAGGTATTCCATTACTGGATATACCCACATTTCACGACATACATTGGACCCCTAAACGTGATAGGTGGTGAGCCCATCGCCGGACCGGGTCTATTTACACATGTCTCAGAATTAATTCTGAGACCTGCGGGTTTCCTCACGATGTTTTCCTTCACCGTCGAGCTGATTATATGATATAAATAAACAAATTTAAAATAATATTTAATATGATAATAATTAAGAAGTTTATTCTTCAACACACTGCAAATTATCACTGGACTATAGTAAGTAAAAGTGAATTAAAAGGCCTCAGGGTACAGCCTCAGATTAAGTACTGATATCGATGAAAAAATAACTACCTACCATATAATGATTCTTGATAATGAGAAGTTCTACTTTTTCATTGTTTTGTTTAGTAAGCTGTTCTGAGATTTCCTGAAAACGATTGGATGGAAAAGGGGATGGTAGGAAAACAAATAAACAAAATCAAGTGGCAGTAGTAGCCCGGAAAACCGGGGGTTCATTTCTCCGTACCTAACACAGTTATCGGTGTCGAAATTATCTCGTCGCGAGCGCCCGTAATCGGACCCGAGTCCGTAAACCGAACCGTGCGCATTCGGTCGCAATCTGGCGAGTGAATTATCGGACCTCGCTGCAATCTCGCTGAAATCGGGGTATTACTGATGATTCATAGGTATCGCTAGTGATTGAACATCTCTACATTTCGCATTCATTAATTTTTGCAGAAATGTAACCTGTAAGTCTAGTGAACAGATTTTTCTTAAACTATAATGAAAACCGACTTCCACTAAAATTTCTACAAAATTAAATTAATTTGACCTTATTATAATAACTCGGCATTTACCTGCACGGCAAATAAAAACATTTTATTTAAAAATATATTAAATGTAATCACCAAATACCAAATGAACTATTTAAATATTAAACTGAAATAAAAGTCGCGTCATCGGGAAACAACAGGATTATATATTGTATGTAACATATCTCCCGTGGTAGGCTGCGCTTGATAGGTGAACATCGATGTAATATCTAAATTACGACGTTCGAATATTTATTTACTATGAAGTATATATGGGAAACTGCCAATAAAACTCAAAGAAAACACTAGTTTTTGTGTTTTACCTATTTGCAGCTGGTCTTCTGATTTCTCGATAACCGTTGCGAATATCATGCGCAACTGTGTTCGCTAATTAACTGAAAACGCTAGTAGGTAGCTACATAATATTTCTTCCGCTTACCTCCTGCTTTAAACAACCCGGCTGATAGTTCCGCGTAAGCTTTAATCCTCGAACGAAAAAACTCCACTATACGCCGGAGCGTGTTTCCGATTAAACTGTCCGACGGCCGACAAGGCAATAACGGCGCTTTATGATAAAGTTAATTAGATAGAACATTCGTTCCCCCGAGCGGGTATACAGATGAGACTAGCTCTGCGTCTGTGCAAGATGCTAAGGAAACGAAAATCAACAGTCCCCGCTCACCTGCGTAATCGAGTTAGAGTCGCTGATGAGGTAGTCGAAGTTTTTCTGCTCCGAATGGAACTCTATTGGAATTTAATATTTTTTACTCTGTATAAATTTATCAGTGCTGCTACTAGGAGCAGTGAGGTAAAATCTTATTTCTCTTTGTTTTTAGAAATTTATTTTCAGTGTTTTTCCACGTCTATCTAAATTCTCATTATCAATCATCCAGTAAGTTCCTTCTTAAGTAGAAAGTGGCTGGATGATTGACTGACTGTCTGATCTACGCACAGTCGAAACCGCTGGGTCTAAAGATATGAAATCACCGGTGGGCACACGCTAATTTGTGTATAAATGTTCGTTTATTATTGATCAAATTATGCATCAGCTGTTTTTAAATTCACCAAAACAAAGTTCGTATGAACTACGGTATTAATTCCCTTCTTTCATAAAGCGTTCAAGTGAACAAGAACCCTCACATGACCGCGGGATAGACCACACGAGTTTAGCGATTAATTTCGGAGTTTGCGAAGAACGGACTCGCCCGGAGGTGTAATTAGTTAGTTCCGCGATCGTCCGTGGACGGGCGGAACTCAAACAAAACACGGATATTGGCGCTTATGCGACTGCATTGCTCGAGACGTGGCTTTGTCCAACTTTTTGAGTACTTAGTACGTAGTATTTCGTTGTTGGAGTTACGGAAAAATGTGATGAAGCTGTGTGTTTTAATATATGTGTTTTTTACAATGCTGTTTATAAGTACAACCCGGATGGCTTTGATAATATAGTAGAATCACGATCAGTTTATGGATTTGACATGAAAAAAAAAAGGTGTCCATAGTGGTGTACTGTCTGTGGTAGATCTTTGTGTTTATTGTATATGTACAAACTTGATATTTTGTGTGAAATGTGAACTGTGAGTAGATATTTCTACCATCACCTCATAGGAACTACAACCAACCCACCCAACTCTGACCGATCGCGATTCTACTATAATGGCACTGTTGAAATATTTATTGTCTCGATAAGTTAATATTCGATTAGTAATAAATAGTTATTTAGTTTAGACTTGGTTTATGGGTCCTTCCTCACATATCTGGTAGTATGGACCGACTGTTAGAATATATTTATAGGCTACTGACCCGCTGTGGTCTTTAATTACCTCAATTGTTTGAAGAAATACATTCCAATTCCTTCATGTGCCACGATTAGATCAAGAAAAAAAACACGGGTTGCACTCCGGGAGTGCCGGCAGAAGTGAAAACTTGATTATCGATTTCGGTGTTACAACACTACTCTCCAACCGTCTTACGGTGTTTCGATCAGCACATGACCTGACGCGAGTTTCACAGTTTTTACCCATCCCACAAAAGTGCTCAACGCCGCTAAAGAAGTTTTCACTTCAAAAAATCTTTCCTTGTGATTTTGTTAAAACATCGCAGTTTTCAATCAAACTGCCATGTTTCAACAAAAACACTAACACATTTTAAAAGCTTCTCGATCGAAGCTGGTAAGTGGGCTCTATGAAGAATTAAGCCAGTTTGTGTAAATTGGCAACATCCGCCGGAAGCGGGTGGGCTGGCCGATGCCGCACAACTTTTGATTATATGACGCCGCGCTTGTACGGCGATCGGACGTACTATACAGTATACATTCCATACTAATAAATGAGCAACCTCTGTATGTATATGCGCATATTTGTTTGAATATTTTATATATCTCTTATGATTTTATTTTTGGCAACAGGTTTTACACTACAAGCTATGACTATACCTAAAGGAAGATATAACAAGATAGAGTGAAAACTCAATTACAGGCAAACACAACATGTAGGTAAAAACATTTTCGCTTAGGTCTAGTGCTATTTGGTAAAAATGCAGGGTACTAGCTTGCGATTTCACTTGATTTTACTTGCGAAAAATTATATAGCCCATGTTACTCCCAGAAAACTAAGCTTTCCCATTGATAAAAGAATTTTTAAAATCGTTCCAGCAGTTTTAGACCAGGGTAGAAGCCTTTAAAAATAATAAAAAGTGATAAAAAATAGTAGTAGGATGAAACCCATTAGAAAAGGAGGGGAATACTATAAAAATGAAAGGAAAAATAAATTACGGGCGATCTGAGGTCGGGATGGAGGGTGAGTTTTTTAGGGTAAAAAACGGTTTTTCTCGGTTTCCGGCAAAACTAATGATATTTTAGTACAAGATTTTTGCATTTTCTGAGAAGATTTACAAAAGTAACATATTTTTTTTTCACCATCGGAAAGTAGAGATTTCAACGAACAGAAAACATACCAACTTTTTGAAAAAATCTGATATTTTGACGGGTGAATTTTCGATTGAAAATTAGGGTGGTTTTCGATATTAATTCAAAATAAGGTGAAAAAAATAAATATTTTTAATCAAATAAATTACAGCGTATTTGGGACATAATAAGGTAAGTTTTCACCAAATTTCGTTAAAAATAAAAAAAAAATGTACAAGATAAAAATTAAAAACCAAAAACTTGGTTTTTTGAATTTTTCACATAAATTTTGAGGTTATATGAAAAAAGTGTAAATACAAAAGTTTTAGATCTTTTTATTACCTACAACTATGCCATTTGACTTTCTTCGATAGGACTTTTAGTTTTGCCGGAAATTGAGAAAAACCGTTTTTTACCCTTAAAAACTCACCCCCATCCCCTTCCCTACCTCAGATCGCCCGTAATTTATTTTTCCTTTCATTTTTATGATATTCCCCTCCTTTTGTAATGGGTTTCATCCTACTACTATTTTTTTTGGTTTTAAAAATTATCGACACTGGTCTATTTCGGAGCCTATTCATTACAAACAAATAAACAAAAAACAAATCTTTCTTTTTTTATAGGCAGAGGTATTCCATTTCTTTTTCACGAGATATTCTTTGGACCCCTAAAGGTGATAGGTGGTAAACCCATAACCAGACCGGGTCTGTTACACATGCCTCAGAATTAATTCTGGGACCTGCGGGTTTCCTCAAGACGTTTTCCTTCACCGTCGAGCTAGTGATGAATATGTCCGTTTGTAAGTTTTTGAATAACTCTTTGCTACATGATAGTATTCAAACCCGAGCCTCACTGATTATCATCATGTGAAGAAGGTTCTTTTATAATATTAGTGTAGAATAGTAGATTGCGCGAGTGAAAAATCCATAGATTTAGTATACTAAATCTATGGAAAAATCTATCTAGCTAGGTCTCAATTCTGGGAAAAATCATTTTGTGTACGTTTTTACGAGTATACGTATACGTATCGATCGCCCAGGTACTATTAAGTAGTCTATATTGGATACACTACTCGAAGAACCACTTATGCTCAGGGAATATGGAAATATACTCTGTTAAAAATAACTTATTTCAGCTGTAGGTATTTTATGAATTTGTTTTTTTCGGTGAATAAATGAGTATTCAGCTTTTTTTTTCAATTTCTCTGTATTATTTTGAGATCCTTACTGACTGGCTGAATTGTCTGTTAATGCACAGCTTCGACCGCCGTTCCTAAAAAATTATTAGTTATGTTATTTGTAATGTGAGCAGGTAGCTTTCAAGACGTTGTCACCCGCTTTGAAAAGTTTTTCGAAATCGAAAAAAGAAAGTGAATTTCCTTTACTATTTAAGTAAATTAAGAAGAAATCAAAGTCTATTTTGCTTAGAATTTTTAATACTTATGTTTTATTGTTTTTTACTTTAACTTAAATCATTTCCACACTAAGGTTGGCTGTATCTCATGCATGAACCTTAATAGGTATGATAAGTTAAAGAATGTGTATTTCCATTGCCGCTTTATTAACAAATAACAAGAAGATTTGTAAAATAAAAATATAAATAGATTTCTAGAACTAAAAAGTCACTAAAACGACTGTTACTCCAAACTACAAACTGTTAATCACCTAAATAGTTGAGTTCTCCTGGTACTTCACCATCAGCCTCAATTGCTTATCAAATGATATTAAAGTAATCGAATCGCAATCCGTGAAATATTTATTACAGAGTAGTAGGAAGGTACTTTCCGGTAGCCATCTATAGTCTTCATCAACAGTTCCTTCACTTCACTTAATGAAGAGCAAGTGCGCGAGCACACATAAACAATAACGTGTGTTTTGGTGTTTTTTAAATTGCAGTGTGCTATAGAACCCTACGTGTGCGAGTCCGACTCGCACTTGGTCGGTGTTTATTATTGTAGGATTGTTAGAGAGCTATGTTGAAACGTATCCCAGTTTTAAATCGAGTCCTGCGATATTGCTTTCTCTTCACTCCCAGGTGGATTCAGTTATTTTTCATTTCAGAATGCATACAGCAGATTAGTTTTATTCTTTTATGAAGCCAATATTAACTTTGTTGTGTGACCTCCGTTCTGTCCTCTCTAGTTAGTTGTTGACTATTTTTTTTTATTTTATCCTCAAGAGCTTTTGCCATATTATTTGTAGCTTTTAAAGAGAAACTAAATGTACTTATTGTTGTTGTATTTTTTTTTTATAGTTTTGCAGTTTTGTATTGCATAAAATCATGTAGGTATGAATAGATTTCCTTTACTATTTCTAAGAATATAATATGTTTTTTTTTTTCATACATATTAGATTATAGAACGACAGACAGCAATACATGACAATGAGGACCAGCCTCGCTCAGGAGAGAAAATAATATAAAATGCTAGAGGAGGCTACTCCAGGTTGCAATTAAGATAACAAAAATACTTCTACACCTGAAATATGTTATTTCAACTTTAATTTAATTTAAGACATGAGAAAAAACAATGAATATCTGCCGGAAAGCGAATTCCAATATTAATTATTCCTTAGTTTAGTTTAAAATAAAAAAACCGACTATGCCCTAGTCGGACACAAAACGTTCTGTATCACTACAATAAAAAACTCATTTTTTGTATGAAGAAAATTTAAATGTTGTTATAGAGGCAACAGAAATAGGTACACATTCTGTTAACTGACGGATAGTGGAGCCACCCTTTAAGGTCAAAAACCATATGGCGCTAGCTATCCAATAGTCATGTGGTGAATAAAAATTCAAAGAAAGACATACGAATCGAAAACAGTATTTTTCCGTCGTCGCCAGGCCGCACTTTTGATATTCCAATATATGGTGGAAACTAGAAAAGTGTTTCTTACATTCGTTGCGTATCTGTTTCCACGTCGGATGGTGTTCAATTGCACGTATGCTAGTGCAGACACTCGGAGAATGAACCTGTAAGGACGTGCTGTGTTTACATAAACCGGTACATGTGTTTTAATTAAAAACACTCATAATTCTACGTAAAAGTCCCATATAAATCAATACTTTTCTGACTGGAAAAAACAACCACTTTAGCCGGGTTTTTACGGTATGAGCGCGCTCGGACAGAGCTCGGAATAGTACGTCGCCCGATCTACTGATTGGCTCCCCTCGTCCGAGTACACTAGGGTCGTGTCACATGATACGACGACCGTCTGAGTAGTGACTGAGAAATGCGGCTTAACATTTAGGGTTTTAAGGAGAAAAATTAAGGGTTTGTATAATCAGGTGTATGACTTGTAGTGAGTGCAAGAAGATTGATGAAAGTGGCGACGTAGTAGAGTATAGGCGTCCTTACAATTTGTGCATTTCTGCGCAAAATAATATTGCTATTGTTTGCTTGTCAACAATCCATTGAACGTGCCTGCTCTAGTAATAAACAGGCTTGATAAAGTTTATGCTGATATAGTCAGAACGTCTTATTGTCTCTCATTTAAAAGAGGATTTAAAACGCGTAATTATTTTTTTTTATATTTCTCACGGTTGATTATTTCAACCGCTAGTTGCAAAGTAAAATAAATCACCAATTGCGTAAAGTGGCATATAAACTCGTAAGTTTGCCGTTTGTATTGATTGTTAAGAAGAATAATATGTTGTGTAGTTTCTTGCACTGCTACTTCTCACTTCTCAGCTATAACACACTCCGAAGCGGTAGTGAGTATGAACAGGTGGAGTTATAAACCCATACATGCAATAAAAACATTTTGATTTCTTACGAATAACTGTCTCCTAGACTGCTCTGTGTGAACACGGCATAAGTTGCCTCTGTCGCGTTCGACGGCTACAGAAAAATGCAGGTTGTTTTACTGCATTCGAGTGTAACATGGCGTTAACATGCTTGCTGTTCATAAGATCTTCGTTTTGTGTTTGTTTTATTAAATTTGTATAACAATTTGAAAATAATGTTTGTATGGTTACAATACATTTAATGAAATGGCTTAACATCGATAATCCGACGAACGTTGGACATTAAATGATAATAATAATAATCTCACGCCTTTCAACCCGGAGGGGGTAGGCAGAGGTATTCCATTACTGGATATACCCACATTTCACGAGATACATTGGACCCCTAAACGTGATAGGTGGTGAGCCCTTCGCTGGACCGGGTCTATTTACATTCTGCTAGCTAGTGATAAATATGTACGTAAGTTTTTGAAAAACTCATTGGTACATGCCAGGATTCGAACCCGAGCCTCACTAATTTTCGACCTGGGGGCCAATTCCACTAAATGACAGCGGTGATAGTTGTATGACAATTACATGATTGTGGTCACTCAATGGTGATATTATGTCAAATTTTGACATAATATAACCATTGAGTGTCAAATTTTGACATAATATCACCATTGAGTGACCACAATCATGTAATTGTCATACAACTATCACCGCTGTCATTTAGTGGAATTGGCCCCCAGCTCTGTAACCGTCCAGGCTATCACGGCTCTTACATAACATTAAATGACATTTTCGATAATCGTCAATTATATTATGGAATTCAACCGTTTCATGAAATGGGCGATTACTTAAGATCAATTCAACGATCTAGTAACAACAAAAACGTAGTGTTATGATATAGTACCTTATTCTCATCAGTATCTATGTGATGCTATTTTTAGTACACCGCCTACCTTTTTATAGATTTGACACTGTTACATCCATACTAAAAATTCCTTAAAGCGATAACACCGCCTATTTTACCCTTATTGTTTTGTTGGTTTCTAATTGTTTTTACTAATGGTGTATAATAAAACATTGTTACTTACTTATAGTTCTCGTATAATTAAGATTATGTTCATCATATCCTATTAATATTTAGATTAAGATTAGATCACATTTCTGACCGTGCTACGACAAACAAGCGTAGACCGTTCGTACTATTTTTGATTTTGTTATTTCGCCAATAAATTAATTCGGGTCTCTTAATATTACAATAAACTACTACAAACTATTACATATTAAGTAAATGATATTAATTTATTGGTTAATTCAATAAGTAATTATATAAATTGAATTTATATATTATAAATACACTATAGACATAATTCATTCTGTGGCTACGCCGGACGTAGTATGCTACGAACAGCGTAGCCCCTATCAGTACCTCAGTGACGGTCACGTAAACTTTATTATATGGATATAAAGCAGTTGTAGTTCGATATCCTACTAATATTTTTCTGTCTTGTAAATCACATTCAATTTGGTTCATGTGAGAAGAGGTCACTACCATCTATCATTGGTTCATATTACTCTTTAGTTAATAATACCAAACGTACCTCAAAAAAATTATTGTGTCCGGGCTATCACTGCTCTTGACATGACATGAATCTCTCAATATATACCTATCTGTGGTGTACAACGGAGAGTTGTTAGTTACTTACTATCCTTTATAGCTAGAAAGTATTGGTCATTGTACGTAGAGACCACCAAAGAAGATTTTGGTACACTTCGAAACTATGATTATATAATCTAAGATATAAACGAATTAATTAAGCTACCAAAAAGGGTCGCTACTCAGCATGTGCTGCAGCAGAAGACTGACAGCGTTGAGCTTCTGTAGCGCCACAGTGTGTGCGCAAGGCAACTGCGCTGTTATTCCATAAACATAAAAACAAAAGCAAATATTATAAGTGATACAATTTATACTTTGCGCTTCTTTAACATGTGGCATGATATGACATAAATTATTATTATTTGTTAGCAGATGGCTTTGTTAATTGTGGAAACGTATTTTATTCAATACATATATTTATAATTTATATATGTTAATGTAAGCTATATGCGTTCAGTAGGGTTTACGTGAAAGAATATCAAACATCCATCCATCCTCACAAACTTTCGCGTTTCTAACATCAGGATTTATTCTGATGTAATGTCGAAATTCCGATATTTTATTTACATTTTACTTGAATTAAATTTGCTAAAATTCGATTATGCCTCCGTCAGCAGAGCGGCGGAAAGTGTGAGGATATTGAATTAGTGGTCGGATTTTGCACTTTTTCCTGTGACGCGAGACAAAAAAGGATTGCCGGCACGGCGCCCGCCGGACGCTGAATCAATTACGTTACGTTGACGTAGCTGGTAATTCGATCCGTCGGCAAATGTTGATTCGACCGCGGGGCTCGACCAGGCCCGGGTGCCCACCGAACTAGATCAATTATCGAAGTTGAACTATGGTCGTAGTTTGCTTCAAATCACCTCCCTTCGATGTTCCTAGACGATTCATATATTCCATTTTCATGAAGTTCTGCAGGCGATGGTGATCAGCTGGTCACAAATTGAAGAAGGTCATAGGTTTACCGCCGGTCCAGTGTTGTGACCTATAATCTATATAAATAAATGCGAAATCATCACGAAATCGCTATCTATGAATGATGAAGGCATTCGTTAAGAAACGATTATTATGGAAATTATCATGGGAACAGAAAACCGTGTCCCACACGAGCAACACTGTAAGGAATCCGCTACTGATTTATAAACATAAAATTGTTTTATTCATTGAAAGCAACCATGGAGGTAGTGCAGATTCGGAAAGTAGGTCAATAATATTTTTTTCACACCACATGCTCGACAAAGCCGGATTAAATATCATATAAACGTCACCGAAAGCAAGACATTATATCCCTTGGCTTTAACCGGGTTATAATGTTGTATGGAATTTCATTATAACCCTAGGTCAATAATGTAATTTTCACTTTTCTTATTGCTATGACGATAAAGTCTAATTTCGTTAAGCAAAATGTGGTGCAGTCGTGGCCAACTCGATTTTCGAAAACCGAAGCCGCGACCAACTAGATTCGCACGATCTTCAATTGTTAAATCAAGTACCTAGGTCACGCCGCGGCGGAAACAAGTTGCTGTATCGCTTTTATAGCTTTAACATTTCAAAAAGAATATCGAAAATGTCGAGTGATGAAAGTACTTTGACTTCAGAGTCTATTATACTAGATGCCATAGGCCTTTTCAATAATCTACTATCATGCAATTGCATTTTATGGTCTCTCATAAGGTGAGAAAAGTAGAGTATATAACTCGGGAATAAAACTGTTTTTGTCTTGGGCACTTAAATCCCTCACTAAACTCAGGACTCCGTCTTAATTCCCTCGCTTCGCTCGAGAATTAAATCATAACTCCCTCGCTGCGCTCGGGAGTAAAACTGGGAGTCCTTCGTTACGTTCAGGATTCAATGTCGCGCCCGTGACATAAAACAGTGCTTTATTACCTTGTTGTATAATCTACTATATATCTATCAAAACTAGTACGTACCTATAGGATACCTACACAAAAAAAAATAGGAATCAATAATATTTCGCTGCCTCAATTTTTTGTATTGTCTACATCATACAATTCCAAGTCAAGTGAAGTCTTCAAATGCTGCACATACTTCACAAGAAGTGTGCCACAGGTGCTGCACAAAAAGAATGTAATAGAAGCAGCCAGTGTGTATTAAAACTATCTGACCTGCCAGAGGTTGTGACCTGACAAAATCTCATAGAAAAGCACTTTCGGTTTTTTTTCTAATTTTCCCGGAATTTTGATACTTTTCTTTCCCCAAAAACCTTATTCTGGTAAAATAAACTTTATTTTCTCATAAAGAATAAATTCACCTCTATGAGAAATGATAAGGTAAGGAGCCGCAATGACAACAATGTAATTTTTTAGTAATATTCTTATTCGGATTATTACGATTTAAAAAATAATTACAGCCTTTCTCATATCATTTTAATTTAGCTTTCCATTGGAGAAATAATTTTTAAAATCTATACAAATCTTTCCTATTTATAATATTAATATAAGTATTTAGTTAAGTATAGATAAATTTGAGTTGTCCACGACTCAGATTCAGTACTCCTGAATCGTCCAATTTCCTCTTCCATCGTAATGTATTTTAGGCGTGACGTCGGCCTCACTGATCCACTTCCCCCATTAGCAGCTAAAAACGTTGCTCTAATTAAATCACCTGAGGGTGCATTACTGAATCGATACGGATGATCCGTAGTGCACCCTCTGAACAGGATTACTGTTACACATAGATATGTATTGTAGCGAAAAGGGTTGTTGAAAAATGTGGAAATTTTATACTTTAAAAAAGTGTGGGCTGTACGAAACCAAATTATTAAAAAAAAAGTTAACTATATGATTTTATTCGTAAGTTTTTATGTCGTAAAAGTATTTGATTTTTTTACGATATTTTCAAAACAAAGATAAATGTGACATCGTAGGTTTAGTGAGTCCTTAGGTTGTGTATTATAAAGACTAAATTGTGTTGTCCCTGGCAAAATTTTCAAACAATACAACTCTTGTATTTATAAATTAATTTGAAGAATATTTCATTTCATTATATTTCTATATAACATGTGAAAAGAATTCCAATATTAAAAGTAAACTGAAAAATGTAATAACGCAAACCACGAAAATATTGTTGAACCGTATGACCCTTTCGTCATAGTATGACGTATACAGTTTATCTCCGGACTCATGTTGAGAAAAACTAGATCAAGAGAAAAAGAAAAGAAAAACGGTGGACGCAGAAAGCAAAAGACGTGTCATTGTGGCATTGTTTGGGGTAAGACTATTTGAATACATGCACTAGAGTTTGACGTATTCATAATAACTTATTTTTTTATGAACCTACTTTTTTAAATATTAAATTAGTGTTCGTATATGGGTACTACGTTACGGTTATATGTATAGTTGATGAGAGTAATCTGCTAACCTGCGCGGCACGAGGCAGGTTTTAGCCAAACCAAGGCAAAGCGGATTATCGAAATTAACCTCTTCACAGCTCTAATGATTGGCTCTCCTTCCAGTCGAGTGCCAGGGGTCCGTTTCGGCTTGCCAGCTAATAATCTTAAAATTAATCAACCGGTATTCGAACTTAATAAGATGCTTGTACTATTAGTGTTGCTAATAATAACGTGAAACTTTTTATGTTTATTTTGTGTGTTATAACAAATATTGCGCCATAAAATACAATTAACTTGTGCGTGTTTAATTTTGATTACGAATTTTAATTTAAATATATTTTGAGTACCTATATTAAAGCTTAAAATAAAATTGCATTATATAAAAACTATATAATATAATAATATTTTGAATACTTGACGAGTGCACTACACTATCATTACTAACATATTATATTTTTATGAACCCCGTCTCTTATGGAGTCCTAAACGTGTTTCGAATTACGTAGTTCAAAGAAACCTGTTTATAAACGAAATATATTATAGCAATAAGAGGATTACACATTTTAAAAACAGCTTTCAGCTTAATGATTAATTGGGTGTTACGTAGAGTCAATGTTTAGACTATGCTTCGAGGACCTTGTCGAAATTGTTCCTTTGTTCAAGTACGGATCAATAGGCTACTTTTGTATGGCTTAGCAATATTTTGGCCTCTACTCTCCGGGAGTTTTAACAAGCGTAAGTACAAATCTTATAATCTATACATATAATAAAACTCTAACGGGGCCGTGTCTGTACATGAAATATTTTTTGAAAATTTTAATGGTATGGTAGATAGTTATCGATATAGATACCAAATCACCAATTTTTGAAATTTTTGTCTGTCTGTCTGTCTGTCTGTGCACGCATCACGCAAAAACTACTGGACGGATTTTGATGAAATTTGGTATGGAGATAATTGAGTACCCGGGTTAACATATAGGGTACTTTTTATTCCAGAAAAATATCTCATTCCCACGGGAAAATATAAAAACTGGTTAAAAAGAGAAATACACGGTACATACTACTTCAAAACGATGACATCTAGAAACTTGAAATATGGTAATGTAGGTCTTGAAATAATATGTAGTGGGAAACCGCTATTAATGGACTCAGAAAAAATCTACGGGAACGGGAATAACACGATCATTGGGAACCTAATAAATTCTGTTCTAATTGTCATATCCATACTCTTTTCTGCTTTACTGTTATTTTCTTTTTATTGATAATGTCTTGGTGACGTTTATGATATTTGTTCAATAAAAATGTCAATATAATTTTATATTATTATTATAATGAAGAAAGAATTATCAGTTACAAAATGAAGAAGCTGAGAAAACATATTTTTAGAAGATTTGAATGTGAAATTACAAAGCTTGAAACCTTATATTTACCTATACAGAACAATACAAATATCATGCATACAGAAGAAAACCACGTACCAAGGTCAGCCATCCTTTACACATTCTGTTACTCTTATTAAAAACTGGTGATAAAGAGAAATATCCAACTACTCCGAAAAGATAACACATAGGAACTTGAAATATGGTATGTAGTGTCTTAGAATAAAGGGATTCTTAGCAATTGCCACGGGAAAGGAATAAAATGGTTGCAACGCCGTTGGGCACCTTATATGTCGTAGGCAACAGCTATGTATGGGTTTTTTGAAAATCCCACGGGAACGGGAAGACACTGGATCCACTCGGGCAACGCCGCTGATGGGCACTCACTACGTACCTATACCAAATAAACTTTAGGGGGACCGTGTCTGTACATGAGTTTTTATTCGAAAATTTAGTGGTAATAAAGTTAGTTATCGATTTAGATATCAAAACACCAATTTTTGATTTTTTGTCAGTACACGCATCACGCAAAAATTACAGGACGGATTTTGATGAAATTTGGTATCGAGTTAACTGAGTACCTGGAGCAACATCTAGGGTACCTATCTACTTTTTATTCCAGGAAAATATCTCATTCCTACGGAAAATATAAAAACTGGTTTAAAAAAGAAATACGTAAGTACCTACTATTCCGAAATGATTACACCTAGAAACTTGAAATATGGTATGTAGGTATCTTATATGTCGTAGGAAAGCGCTATGAAGGGATATTTGGAAATTTCCACGGAAACGGGATCCGCGAGGGCAACGCCGCACTATGGGCCAGAGGGGTGCGTAGCGTCTCAAAAATCGGTAACTTTTTTGTTTCTTGAGATAAACGAATTAAATTTTGCACACATTATCTCGAATATATTTGCTTGAAAATAGTAAAACTTTCAGTTAATTAAGTTTGATATTTTATTTAAAAAAATCAAAAACATTTTTTATTTTAATGAAAACTACTTTTTATATATGAATCACATGTTCTTAAATATAATTTGAATAAAAAATTTTAATTTATGGGCTGCGGTTCTTCGTGAGTACTAACATGTGATATCCTTAGACGTTTTATTTTTTTTCTAGAAGCCCATTTGCCTCTTCCCACGAGATCAGATCAGATCTTTTGATATAGTTTCCTCAAACTCAAAATATATGAGTCTGATGTGATAATTGATCCTTTATTATTTATTATTATTATTATTCCATTTTCAACCAACTTCAAAAATGAAGGAGGTACCTACTCAATTCGACTGTATGTTTTTTTTATGTTTGTTAGCTCAGAACTTTCGACTGGGTGAACCGATTTAGATCATTCTATTTTTATTTAAAAGCTGGTGCTTCTCATGTGGTTTCATTTCAATTTGGTCCAGTTCTGACAATGGCAACCTTGAGAAATCCATATAAGTTGAAGTCGGTTTTTTTACTCGTTAGAGTTCTATGTTATAATTTATCGAAAGCAGACGAACAGTTATGAAAATAATTCAAATTCAGACATTGTTGGGTTTGTATTTGCAGTCGTAAAAAGGAAACAAATATTTAAAGAAATTCATAAAAACTGATGACATGACAAGAAATTTGAACCCTTTTAGGTATACCTGTAGTTTACCATTTTTGAGGTAGGTACCTGTGGAAAATAGATAATGTTCTATGTATTAAAAATAGGTGAACTGACCACCACCTGTCAGTAACCAGTTTTTGACAATCGATATGTGATGGGACGAATTATATCAAGTAAATCAGGTCATGAAACCACAAGTTACTCTACAATATATAATCTATTATATTGGGAACCACAAGAAAAGGATAAAGATTATTTATTAGGTATTATGTTTATTATTATAAAATTAGTCTTTTCTAATCATATTCATAAATAGTTTATCAAATAACTCCAAAATTAGATGATTGTAGATTTTTTTTTAATTCGCCACATTTACCTCTTATCACATTTTTGATTCCAGACTGAAGAGGGGCAGATTCGGGCAAAAAAAAATACTTGGCCCCATTTTCTCATAGCCTAAGGAATATAATGGTATAAATATAACGACAGCGGTAGACAGCGGTAACTATCAAAAGTCGATTGAAAATTCAAATTTCGAAATTTTTTGGGGTTTCGGAAAATTATTTACATAAATTAATTTTCCAAACCTATTATTAGTTTTTCAATATGACAGAAAGGACAAATGTGTAACCTTTCCAATGATATATAACACTTATATACTTTAAAAAAAAATTCTTGAGAACGACTAGTTTGAACATTTAGTTTCATACAATACCCAGACGACATGTTTTCGATGGTATACTTCAAGCGCATATTATGCCGAGATAAATGTTATTAAGTGAACTTTATTTGTTGTATCATGTGGCCTAGGTATCCTGCTACACAGTCCCATTCCTCAATATATTCATCTGACTTTCCCAAAACCTATTTTTGAGACGCTACGCACGCTTCTGGCCCATTGTGCGCCGCTGGGCACCCGCTATTCTTTATAAGTTTCAATACAAAGTCCAACATTTTTTTAAGGATTGACTATGGTTTCCTTAGGAATTTTTTTTTGTTATCAGGAGCATACACTACGGTATCAAAAACTAATTTAAAAACACCCTGTATATAGCCTAGGACGTATAGTATATATCTGGCTTATGACGACTCCCAAGACACCTCATTTTTTAAATCGGTCCTGGAGTTTCGGATGTACGAGGTAATTAGCGCACACATTTTGGATACATGCATACATAGCCTGTTAGAATTATATACTCCATTTGGCTTTGCCGTAGTTGGGTAAAAACCAAAAAATAAATGCCTACTAACTATCTATAGGTACAGACTGCAAAAACAACACGTTTGTTGTAAGAGAGCCCCCTTTAATGTTTATTTTATTATTTTTTTAGTATTTGTTGGTACACCCGCAAAAGAAATACAAACTAATAAATAAATAAATAATCTAACGCCTTTCATCCCCGAGGGGTAGGCAGAGATTTCACGAGAATATTCGACCCCAAAACGTTAGGTGTTGAGGAGCCTATCGCCGGACCGGATCTGTTACAAATGCCTCAGAATTAATTCTGGGACCTGCAGGTTTCAACAGAAATGAAAATTTCAGCTTTTTAACTATCACGGTTCGTGAAATGCAGCCTGGTGACAGATGGACAGACAGACAGACAGCGGAGTCTTAGTAATAGGGTCCCGTTTTACACTTAGGGTACTGAACCCTAAAAACTGGTTAAAAAAAGAAATACGTAGGTACCTACTCCGAATCGATAACACCTAGAAACTTGAAATATGTAGGTAATATGTCGTATGGAACCGTTCTATGAAGGTTTTTTTATAAATTCGCACGGGTACGAGAATAAACTGGTTCCGTGCGGGCACCAACTATTTGAAAAAGAACTTACACTTATATCTTGCATACCTACATCTAGGTACGTTTATCATAAAATCTTTAAAAAATAAATTTCCACCCATGCGAAGCCGGGGCGGGCCGCTAGTTTATAATAATTACCTATGTATAGATAAGTAAATAATAACCTTTGTGCCGGTTTTTTCTATTATATATATATAAATATAAATATAAATAAATATATAGTATATTATTATATATATTTCTATTATAACCTGCATAAATAACATAGTAGCAGTGATAGCCTAGTAGTTAGTGAGCCGCTTCTCATGTGTGAGACTCTAGTTCGGATCCTGGTGATGATTTTTCAAAAACTTACATTCATATTTTAGTACTAGCGTGATAGCGAAGAAAAACACCATGAGGAATCCTGCTGGTCCCGAAACATTGATTGTGATACATGCACAACAGCACCGCGGTATCACCAGTCATGTTTAGGGTTCTAAAAATATTCTGGTGACAAGTGGGTATTTCCTAAAGGTATTCTATACCCCTCCCCCCTTTTTGACATGCACAAAATGAACTTTCCAGAGAGTATCTACTCTCAATTTTTCATTTTTCTTTTAAAACCTTCAAACTAGATACCTTATATCCTATCAAATTCCAAAGAGGTTTCATACCAATTCGGTGACCTCGAGACGATTGCACCTCAATACTTTCCGAACATCAGTGAATAGCGTCCGTACTGGCAATCTCATAGAGTGGTCTAGCTATGTATAGATTAGGTCTCCAGTCTGGCTAATCTTACGGGACACAATAGGCTTTATTAACATGCATGCGCTCGCTCGATACAAATTGCGGATGAGTCGCCGTATTTGTGGGAAGGCTGTCTCCGACCGTGTAATAATGCAGACATTGTCTTGCAGTTTCTCGTCTATTTCAAAGCATAGTCGAAGAAAGATGAAGAATAAACGTCTAATGTAGTCCAAATGATTGGAAATCAGCAGCGTTATTGAATGTTTCCACGTAAAAAAATCAAGGTAGAATCTTCATATTTATTCCTGTATACATATATTAAACCACAGTTTCACCCGTGGAAATACAGGAACAAAATATAGCCTATGTTACACTCAGGGATCTTCTAGCTTTGCATTGGTGAAAGAATTTTTAAAATCGTCCATTAGTTTTTGAGTTTATTCGTAAGAAATATACAAAAATACAAATCTTTCCTGTTCATAATATTGTATAGATATATTAGTATAGATAGATAATCATATCATGTGAACACGAAATCAATATTAATCAAACAGATGTAAAATAATTGAAACTTGGACGCAAGACGTGACGCTCTTTTATCTTTGAACTCGCAAATTTTTGTTTTAGATGATTTAAAAAAAAGTATTTGGTATTTCAATAATTGAAAATACTTAACTACTAATACTTACTATCCTTTTATATTCGCGCACAACATTAGCCATATCTGGTACTCTTCAGAGCCTTGAACAATTCTGTTAGTAGGATTTTTCCGCATAGCCTCATAATAATGCGTCGTTCAGGTCTTTACGCATACCTAGTCATTGAATCACGCCCTTAAGATCTGGATCATTAAGTGGGGTAAATGGTTAATGAAAATAGAATGAGCACTAAACATCGGAGCGGAATTTCGCCAGTCACCTAGCCGTCGTTAAATGTTGTTATCGTCGCGATTAAGTAACAAAACAACTTGCTGGAGGGCTTCGCGGGGCTGTGGGGGGCAGGGGGGGAGTCGCGAATAATAATCTCAGTTTACGACGGCAGCCGAGTGAATCAATAAAAACACTAATAATGCACAGGCGTAATCCGGATCGTGCAACGTCGCGATTACCGGCACTAACGAGATCGTAAAGACGGATCTCCAATGCACGGCTTAGTCGGGCCGAACCGGCGCCGCGGGGCGCAAGGAGCAGGGCGCCCTGCTAGGACACTGAAACTATGAGTGTATGTTACATGAAGCTGATGGGGATAGCGTACATTTACATATCCTATGTGTAATATACCTATTATATGTTCTGCGCGGTTTCACCTGCGTAGTTCCCGTTCCCGTGGGAATATGGGAATAAAATATAGCCTATGTTACTCAGGGATATTGTAGCTTTCCATATAAGAAATAATTTTTAAAATCGGTCTAGTAGTTTTTGAGTTTAACGGTCATTTATGATAAGGTATCGTGTAAATATCAGTTTTCACTAAAATTTTGGCATTTATTTTCAAATCACAGTCATACATTTCAATTTTATTATTGATATAGATTTAAACATAGCACTGAGCCAAAATTCATATTATTACTTTAACAACAGTCATGAGAAATATACCTTAAGCATATTTCCAAAGGTCCGACCGTAAACCTGCATTTCCTCTATAAATTTTCTTTTACTTTTACAAAGATAGAATAAAAAGTTAATATCATTTTATACATCATTATGACGGTAAAATTAGTTATTTATCATCCGCAATATTCAGCTATACGTAACTATAGCGACCGAAAAGCCAGACATGTCTTCTTTTTTCAAAAATAAAGATACAAAAATTCTCTAGAAGCTTTCACCAATTATTCCAAGTTGTGAACGAAAGCAAGTTTTATTTGTTCAAAAAGAGCGAGCGCAGCCGGCTATCAGATTTTTCTAAGCCCTAAAATGGCGCCCAGGATCCATTATTCTCAATTTGCACCAAGTTCAAGGAAGCGCCTGCAGACTCGGCGGGTGTCCCCCTTGATTAAACCGGGGAAGTAAGAAGTAACAATTTGTGTGCATTTCCCAGTTCTCTCCGGGTTTATGCGGACTCCTGGATTGCACTTGAGCTTACTAGATTCTCTCACGTTTAGAATCTTTATGCTCGCTGTGTTCTTATATCTTCGTTATAATGATATTCTAGTTTAATTTAATTGATATTAAACCTGAAATTTCTATTCAAGGATTAAGCTATTTGGTAGTTTACGTTTATATACTTTGTTATTTCAATGAACTTATATTACTCATAGCTCATCTATGATCTGTTAGGGGTCGTTGATACTGATGACATTATTATATGTTCGCGATATAGCTTGTGTAATTTGATTATAATGTTTCCTTGTCTACAGATCACATTACACTAAATGTTTAGATATATAACACATGAGGATTATTGAGGATACTCTTGAAATATTTGACGTATATTTTAGGGTTGTCGAATTGAGATAGGAATATCCGTCGTATGCAGGCATGTTATCGGACGAGAAACTGTAGACCGCCTGCCGATGACCAAAGCTGCAATTGACACAGTACCCTTGCATAAATAGGCGTAAAGACACCTGTCATACTGTTGCCAAGTTAAAATAATAAAAAAGGTAAGGTACTCAAAAGGAGGGTTATTATTTTTGTTTTTATGAAGTTTGTTATTTAAGTTTCAGTTTTGAAAGTTGATTCCTGGTATGCTTATTTGAGTAATTCCATTTTATCTCACATACCTACTGTTTGAGTCTCTGTCGCCGGGACTGTTTACCCGAATATTCATTGAAGTTTAATTTATTCATTTTCTTCGCTCTCTCAACGTAACTTTTGGCATGTTTATTAAATTTCAATCAATGTGTACAGTTTTGCTGGCGATGTTTGAGGCGCGTGCCTGCCGCCCATCTTCGGCGATCTTCGCCTTGTGCCGGAATTAAAATTAATAGCGGACGGGTGGCACGTCGCGGCCGGTCGACCCGGGCCGGGTAATTTGTTTACTCGTCTCACTCCGGATTACGTCGCATGCTGTTCTGAATAGGTAACTGTCGGTGACTTTTTGGCGTCAACGTCGTCGCTTAAATATTGTCGTGCATGCCCCTGTTCGAGATAGGGCGCTTGCCCTTGTTATAGGCTAAAAAATAGAGGGTCTTTCTTGCGTTTACTAAACGAGCTTACGCGAACGACAGATGTCGCTCAGATACTTCTATTCAACATAAGCGCCGTGACAAAATTTTTCTCGTATAAAAACGAGAAAAATGCACGAGATAAGCATCGACAAAAATTTACACGGCGCTCATGTTAGCTATGCAGAACTACGGTAAGTTTCTCTATCGCACATTGCCTAGTTGACCTAGGACCTAGTCCAAACATATTAATAAAAGCAGTGCAGATATCAAATATGATCTCATATCGTTCCTCCGTAGACGTGACCATCCAACCGACGTTCCAAGCAAGAGTTTAATTGAGCGAACACGGTTATGAATGATGCAGTTACCCGGCGGAGTTTAGCCGGGTGTCGTGGACTTCCGAACGGAGCCTAACGTGTTTATTGTATCAGTGTCGGTCCTCATCAAAATGCAAATAAGCCGCGCCCAGCCCGGCCGTGGCGCCGGACAGTTGTATTGAGTTATGTCCTCACTATGGCTATATTCGGGATTCATATACTGTGCCGGCTGAAGGGACAGCTTGGAAATTGTGGTTCTCATTTTATTTGTTGGCGGATGCTGTTGTGTGTAGAATGTAGAATGATAAATAATTCTGCGTGTTTGCTTAAACTTTGGAGTCAGCGGAATGTGGAAAATGATGATATAGAATGCCTTAAAAAACTAATAGTTTCTATTGAAAGTTTGACTTATGGTCCAAATATTTATAATCCATTGCGAATTAATAAATTTTCGTTGACATCAAAATTCGTTATCGATTCTAATTTGTCTGTTAAAAATGCAACAAATACTTTTCCTACTATTTCGACTATATTTTTTTTGTAATATTTGTTGAAAAACAAAACAAACAGACAATCCGCTGTAATAGAGTCAGAAAATAAAGTAAATTAAACCAACTGAAACACCAGTCCAAGAAATCGAATACTAATCTTAATTATTGGCAGATTCATTCGATTTTAGTATCTAAGAAGAGAGCGGTCCGAATTGCGACAGTCGCACGGAGAATGCGAGTTTGCAGCTGCACCGTGGAAAGACGCGGGGTGTGAATCAGTCGCTGCATGTCGGGCGGTTAATAAGCTCCGACCGTGTCTCGGATTTCGGTCGTTAGCGCGTAATTGTCGACACCTAATTAGTCCGACACCCCGACACTACGACACCCGAGGACGCGGCTCCGGTGTCGCTCTCACACATGACCTGCGATGTTTAATGCAGCGACACTAAACATGACCTCTAGGATACTTGCGCTTACAAGCGAGGTTGCATTATCTTTTATACCCGAAAATCTCAGTAGGTAGTTGCCTTTATCTGCGTAAACAAATACAAAACAAAAACAACAAATACTCAAACGTTCATTTCCCGGTCAAGCACCAGGTTCCCGCGGGCGAACCAGGGCAAAAGGTATAATCTTATCGTAACGTGTTCTGCAATTTATATAAGGCGTGAGCATATGTATGTATGTATGTATATATATATATATATATATTTATAAGTCTTGTATCTTTTTTGGAAGAAGAAGAAAGAAAGAAAAACAAATAATTTATTTTGCACCTTTTACAGTATCAACTAAAACTAAACTAATAAAATAAGTTATAATAAAAGAGTTCGCCATTCATCATCATTTACTTGCCATTTTCCCATGATTTGGGGTAGGCGCAGTATGTTTTTTCCTTCCATTTAGATCTATCATTTGTCATATCTACATTCTCTTCCATCGTCAAGTTATAATGAAATAGTTAAACAAAACTAATAAGTTATGTTTTAAGAGTTAAGTTTAATAGACTTCAGCATAGTTCGCGTAAATGCGCTGCGTATAAGACCCTTGAAGGTTGTATACTGTGGAGTAGGTACCTAATTCAAAATTACCTTCGATAAATTGTACTTTGTCTTAAGTACCTAATTATTGAACTTGATAAACGATCGAGTATTCGGCTGCTAGTTTCTTTATCTATAATGGTAACTTAAATAATTAAATTTTTTTTTACGCGTTAGGTAAGACTTAGTTTTTTATGCAGTCCCATGATTAAAAAAAATTAAGAAGTGTTTATTTCCTTAAAAATAACAATCATTTTTGATTTTGATTGTGGGTCAATGTACAACATCTTTTATGAAATTTTAAAAAGGTTATGTATTACCAACTATAAAGCACATGCTTTAATAAACCACTAATAAAAATATTTAATTTACATAGGTAAACATCCAGATGTGACACCAACCAACATGTTCATGTACATAAATTATGGACCCGCGCGGGAATAAAACCTGCAACCGCTGCTTCAGAAGTCAGTGTCACTGTTAACTGAGCCAACAGCCTACTAAAATAATATTATCATTCGTCTCGTTACTGATTTTTTCCTTTGATATTTTAGACAATTTGTCATATTTATCTTGAAAGTCGACGTATATTTAGACAACATTATGAGTGCCTGTGCCTATATCCTTTTCGATGTTTACCATTCCTTTTATTTGCTTGGATAACATCGTTGTGATACTACTTGTCTATGTTTTTAATGTAATTATTTTGTCCATAGGCATGGAGGCGATAATGTCGGAATTCTTCAACGACACCACCACGGCTTTCTATATTATTCTCATCGTTTGGATTGCTGATCAATACGACGCAATCTGCTGCCACACTGCAATCGCTAAAAGACATTGGCTACGGTAAGTGATAGTTTAATTTTATTCGTCATCAAGCCATAGCAGCCCACTGCTGAGCTAAGGGTCTTCCAATCTCCCATTGAGGCCACCGTGAATTGGGAGATGGTGTTGGGCTTCTGGACAACAAATTGTTAAAAAAAATTATAGCTCCCAATGGTAGATGAATTAACGACTTCTTAAGTGTCGTTGAGTTATTATTATTTATTTATTTTTACAGTGTACAACTAATAACATTATAATTAGATATCGTCAAACTGCACTACAGTTTGTTGGCGAAGGTTTCACTCCTAAAACATATTATTGTGTACCATGGAAGGACGAAAACACCACTAATCTACCCTTAACCACAGTTAACAACATTAAACTTTCTCTTTCATTATTCATCTTCAATAAAGCATCCAATAACTAGCTTTGAGTTTGTTCTCAAACATCTACCACTAGGCAAAATTTCGCTTTACCAGTGTGATCGTTACTAACATAGGACTACGAGCGCTTCTTCTATTTTTATTGTTATAAACTTAAAATTTACTGTGTCTATAATTTGTAGAGTCTGTAAAAATCTACAACTGTTTATAATTTAGAATATTAAAAACAACAGTCACGCCCACAAATGAGCCCATAGAACGTGCACCTATAATTTTAATTGGAGCCTGTAAAGAAATTAATAATGAGTATTCATTTGCCATTTCACAGTATTATGACGTACCCAATTAGCGTATACCACGTGCAGCTTATTGAAAACTACTGGAATGCAGACCGCGTTCAAATTAATTTGCTTATTGATACTGTGGCCGGGTGCTGTCGTTTTGACAGAGAGTAATGGACATGATATATTCTGATTTTTTGCCTGTATTTCCAACATTATTAACGGGACAGGTAAAGTTACACAATATCTTAGTTACCGCACTGTTCCACGGTTTCCTTTGTGCTGTTGCCATTTCCTACTAAACGATTATTATTTTGCCTAGGCTTTGTCTATATTTTAGACAAAGCTTAGGCAAATTTTAGTTAGAATAGGCTAAAAGTCAATAGTGTGTAGTGGGATTGACCCTACCAATCACTGTATACACTTAACTATACAAAAAGAACACCTATGGTTTCACTTCAGTGTCTGTCCGTCTGTATTATTTGCGTTCGCGGAAAAATTTGTATTCTAAAAATTTATTTGTCAATTTGATCAGAAAGTATCCCTCGGTATCAACCGGTAGATAATTAAATTATTCCGATTGTTATCGCAACACGAGTGTCGACTGTCGAGACCGTTGTCCATTGACACGACCAGTGACACTGAATCGACTGCACTCCACAAATTATACGACTGTGTGACACGAAACTGTTTGTTTATATATCTTTCGCTGTTGTACTGTTTGTTTACAGCTCATTATTTTATGTGACGTATTGGATGTTTGTCTTCAAATATGGCTGTGTGGTTTGGGTTTTTCCGCCTTTTATTATGTCGGGCAGCAGAATAAATAGAATTTATTTTATTTACGAAACGCAACACGTACATTTTTATCTTCATTATACATCGACATACATGGTGTTGTTCTATCAAAATTTCAAGTTATGGTAACAAAATATGACATATAAAAAGCATGCTTCCCGAATTTCTCAAGTGATGCCCATTGTGCATTTCTTTTTTTATTTATGTAGAACATTTGTTGGTTGATGTTTCCAAATCCTTAATCTCATTCAGAAACAATCGACTGCCCTGTGTTTACGCGGTGTCTCAACGCGTGTGCCTCCTTAATCAAAAGGCGTCGAGGCACGAAGCAATTTGGTCGTCCGCACGGCCAATAAGGAGTGAGCGCTATTAAAACAAGCGCAAATAAAGCAAATTGAAAACGGTACTGTTCCCCCCTCGAGGGGGTTACTAACCCTGCCCCCGCTGGCCGCAAGCACCCCGCAAAAACAACGCAATGTCGTCTCGAGACCCCTGCTTCGTTTAAGTGCCACATATATTTTAACTATCGATTGTTCTAGGCGAGGCGGGATAGGTAGCCGCCAAGAGAACGATTTCGCTTCGGTGTTTCTCTTTAAACTCCTTTTTAGTTTGAACCTAAACAAATAAAGCTAAGTAATTAACATTCATGAATTTAAAATTAAGAAGGATTGGTTCTACTACTCATACTTTTTACTCGACTGGCCAAGAAGAAGAAGGTTTGTTTTTCGGGAGTTTGTAGGTGAATGTATGTGTAAGTATGCCTGCCTATTCTATTTGCGCCTAAACGGGTTGTTTGATTTAAATAAATGATGTGTCGTTAGATTTTTCTGAGTTGTGGAAGTGACAACGGGATGAAGACGGCTCCAAAAAAAACACCTACAGGGATTAATCGTTTAATGTGCAACAAAGTTTAACTTTTGCGATCATTACAACTCAAACTAGCAGGTATCTCAAGGCAAAGAATGCCTCGTATCTGACACCATATTATGAAATGAAGTTACGAGGAAATCCTTTGTCAATCTAAATGTAATATGTTGCAAAAAATATGCGATGAGTAAAGCATCTTGTCTTCTTTGAAATACCACTTAAATAAGCGTGATGTAATAACAACTTTGAAAAATTGAAATATTCAACCTGCTTTTACAAGACGTTGGAGATAAAAATGAAAATTTCTGCTCCTTATTCTGTTATATAAACAACGTCATGCACTTCTAATTTGAATGTTGTTGTGGGATTTCTGTTAGTTGAGTCTCTTTTTTTCTCATAAGATGGAGGCATATATGAGGAGAATGTTTCTTGATAAGCGTTCAGATTTGTTATAGATCTTCTGAACTCTGAATTCATTTATCATTATCACTACTTATCAATATCTCAAGTTCTTATTATGATATTTAATTTTCTGGTAGACTATCTTAGTAATCTCATTGCTTTAATAATAATATAAGGACATGACATTTTTTATTTGTAAATATTGTAAATAAATGTACCTACATAATTATAATGTATTATTTGTGGTATACTTCTATTACTAATATTATAAAGAGGAAATATTTGTATTTTTGTATGTTTGTTACGAATAAACTCAAAAACTAAAGGACCGATTTTATCAATGAAATTTGTTTCATCAATGGGAAGCCAATTAATCCCGTGTTCCCACGACACGGGAACTACTCGGGTGAAACCGCCCAGAACCACTAGTAGTATATGAATATGATATTTGAAATACGATTATGCAATTACGCATATTATAACTAACTACTAATGTAAATATTGCCTGAAATAAAGATTATTATTATATAGCTGATTCCGGTTATCGTAGTAAATTATAGGCCACGTTACTCGCAGAAAAGAAAGCTTCCTAAAGCAGATTTTTTTTATAAATCGATCTGTAGTTTCGGAGCTTTTTCATATCAAACAACAAAAAAAAACCTTTCCTACAGGTCAACAAACGCGTCCCGCAGGCACAGATTATCTCATTAATTTTACCCGACCTTATAAACTTAGAACAGAATTTTGAAAACCGAAACAAACTATCACACCACGGTAATTGGTTGCGTAACAAAATATTTGTTGGGAAGTATCGATCAAATTAACCATAAAGTATGTTTCGGTTGGCATGCAGGCAGCAACAATGTATCATTTAATCAAGCCAATGGAATTTAATTAACATTGTGGCCTTTTGGAAAACATTTGGTTATAAAAAGGCAAATTGTGGTTAAATTTTTAAGATCGCTACGACAATAATTATTATTAATTATTTGGAAACTGAAAAGCATACAAACTCATTTCCCTTATTGAACCTCTGCAGGGGAAGAATTTTCGAAAATTCTTTCTTAGTGCGAACCTTCTATAAGTAGGGGCTACTGTGCATAATTTCATGCTTAGACCCACAGGTTTAGGCTGTGAGTTGTCTGTAAGTCAGTGTATGAGTTTTATGGAGTACACTACATTGCAGTACAATGTGCAGCAATCTGTACGTTGAAGTTAGTGCTTCATAATAAAATTGACATCGAATTACTGTTTTCATTTAACTTATGATTTCTACCAATGGATTTTTTTCAATTAATCTAACGGAATATCGATCTTTACCACTACGAAATATCACTCCCTATAAATAACAAAATCTCAGAAACTATTAATGCTACAAAACTTAACATTTGGCAGGTAAATGCTTCATAAGGAGTAGGTATGTGCTAAGAAAGGATTTAAAGAAATTGCCTCGAGATTTCGAGAAATTTAGAGAAACGGAAAAAACGTATTTAACAATTAACGTAAATGAACCCACAGTAAAGCTCAACTAAGTGACCCGTGACCCTAATTGGTATTGCCGCAAAACGTAATGTGCGGACTGCGGTTTGGTTGAAGAGATGCCGTAACACTCTTCGAATGTGTTAATATGCTAGGGCTGTGTTTGCGGAGGGCCGACGATCGAACAGCTGTAGCCACAAAGATTAGATGAGAAACAGACCAACTTAAAAAAAAGGCATTATTGGTAGTCATCATCAATTATACGTACACCATTTTTGCTGGACAACATTTGTGAGTAAAATATGCCGTGCCTGTACATTTATAAAAATGAATAAATAAAATATTTTATTTCAAATAATGTTTATTTATATTGTATTAAAATATATTTCTCAGTTGTTCGAATAGACGTGTGTGAAGTGGGTCCCACAATTTTTAAATCGATTGAATAGTTTTAAATGCTCGTATAAAATAATTATTAAGATACCAAATACTTCAGTGCGTGAAAAAGCATTCTAAAAAATTTAAACATACTTACTCTACATTGGGCATATTCAGAAAAATGTAGACTATGTCATTTCAGAGATGAAGACGAAACTTACGAAACCTCGTACTTCAAAATCTGCAAATCCATACTTGTAAATATTTGAAGAATCTCTCTCACAACTATCTATGTGCTGTCTAGAAAAAAAATAGGCATTAAACAGCTTAGTGGCTACAAAAACTCGCCAAAACTATAGTCTTTGGCAGCGGTCGGTGTGACGGGCCGATGCGGTCGTGGAAATCGGCGGCCGCGTGACGAGCGGCTCCCCGCATAAATCTCCGCGACCGCCAATTAAGGCCCGCCCCGACAGTTTGTCTACGGTGCCGCCCTGATTGCTTTCACTCCGCGACGCACTCAGATGAGATCGATACCCGTGTTTGGATGACCGGCGATCCGGGGGCCGTTTTTGTTACTTTAACAGCTGACTAGCTTTTGCCTGCGACTGCGGTCGCGTTGCGGGATAGAAACTAGCTTGTCAGTTAGTCTGAGCTATCTCACTGTTAAGTTTCTTAAAAAATCGAGTAGCTTCTGCATGAAAGTGTATCGAGCATCCGTCCATCCTTAACTTACGCGCTTATAATATTAGTAGGATGTGATGAGAGCTAAAACAAAGGACTACACTGCCAGAAGGTGTTAGTGGGATATAATAGGTAAACGTGAAGATCTTAGTTCTGCGGGCATAAATATTATACAATTCTTAATAATATTTTAAATGTGAAAGTGTGGAAGAGTAGGTACTATGGTAGAGTAGGGCACCCTGGCATAAGTATCCAAATACTTAAACGGAACGCTTTACAAATGTAAGCTAAGCATAACTTATAGTTAATAAATATTTTTTCATTTTCATTTCATTTTCAAAGTTACTCTATCTTTTGGTCTGTTATCTATCCACGGCAAAACCTGTGAACCGATCTTAAAAAAATTTGGACGACGATATTATACATCTTAAGATAGGACATTGGCTTTTCTTCCCGGAAAAACTCACAGAACCAATAGACACAATTACTTAAAATTCGGATTAGAAATTTAAGTGGTATTATTAGTGGTATAACGAGATCGCACTAATTACGACTAGCGTTTATATATTATGAATTGATATTACCATAAATCTTCAAAAATATAAAAATAAAATAAATAAATAAATAAATTGTAGGACACAATTTACACACGGTTATTCAGTCCCAAACTAGGCAGAGCCTGTACTATGGGTACTAAACAACTGATAGACATACTTAAATAAATATTAAACGACCAGACACGAAGCCAACAGATATGTTCATGCACACAAATGTTGGCCCCGAGCGGGGATCGAACCCGCGACCTCCGACTCAGAAGGCAGGGTCACTACCAACAGAGCCAACAGGCCCGTCTAATAGTAATATGCTTTATACGTTTCACAACAAATTTAAAATGTCTATTTCGAGCGTCAACGTCGTACGTAGCCGGTCATAAAAAAGCGCTTGGAGTGTAAATAATGAAAATCCAAAGAGTGTAATGTGTGTGCGATTTATTTATAAGCGTGGCGCGAGAGTTGACGCGGCGTCGTTAGGGGCGCGCTTCTCGTGTGTCATTTTAAGGATGTGCCAAATTGAAGGCTCCGGCGGGCATCATCGCGAGGGGAGCCTGATTTATGCCTCGGGCCCCAGCGCGCCTCGCCTCGATCACAGGTTTATTCACTCGGCCGAGGTCAGTTTTCTTATATGTACGTGCCCTAATAACGTCGCCCTTATTACGAGCCCTACGAAAATAACGCCCAGATAATCTTGGGGGTAATTTCTTAATATTATCCCTGTTTATATTTGGATGCTCATAGCGGGGGGGGGGGGGGGGGGTGTGGTGAAATGAGCAATTTATGTATCTTAGATACTTTATAGTCTTTTCTTAATTTTGAGAGTAGTTGATTAAACTTCTGTAACATAGGTACCTACTATTTATGTCAGTGACAGTGATAAGTTACAGGATTAACCTCTAAGACCAGCCATCCGAGACACAATAGATTTTTAATTGTGTCTCGGTTCCAATTGGAACCCGCGGTGCTTTACAGATATCTGTAAAGCGCTTAAAGCATATTGTGTCTCGGATGGCTGGTCTTAGAGGTTAAGATTCCGAGAAAAATGTGTCGGGAACAATCCGTGGCATCAATGTAAATCTACCGGCGGAACTAGAGGACGCCCAAATGCCCATCGACGTTGTTTCCGTGCTAAGAATTAAAAAAAAATCCTTTCTAATGAAAAGGAGGGATTTTTTGGGAGGGAGGGGTATCAAGGAATATAAAAAAAAAACATTTTTTTTAATCCTTAGTTCCACTGCTTTAGTTCGTTTGCTGTCTGTCACCACCACTCAGTCACGGTACTGTTTTATTTATAAGTATAAATTACATCGACTATTTCGGCACACCAAATATCTTGTCAACTGTCTCTAAATGTATATTTTGTGTTATTGTACATAACTTAATAACTGACTTCAATTTCTAACTTAATTACTTGAATATATTTAATTAGAGGCACGTAAGCATTAATTATCGTAGTGTTTTTTAGAGTCGACGGACCTAAAAACTGAATGCTAGTTTAGTTGGTTGTCAGATGTCAAATAAAACAGTCATACACACATGGTGCTTGGCTTACAAGGACGCCTGGCGCGGCCGTAAACCACTCGGAGTTTGTAGCGCTTTAACTCGGTGATCGCACATCTCGGCTTGTTACAGTTATGATAGTTTTATGTGCGGAACACGCCCCTACACCGACGTCTTCAATTGTACCGAATGACAGTACTAAAAGTAATTTAAGTGTCCCACTGTGCGTGTTCCGTGTTGTCGTATGATGTTGGAGGTTTTAGTTCGAATTGACGATGACTAAAGTAAAAACTCGATTATTGATATTCAAACGTTCTTCACAACAAATTCATTAATTATTTAAACACTGAAAAACCGTACTGCATTTAGGAAGTACTCAAAATATTTTGAACAATACCATTTTTTTCCGAGGAGTCGTTTAAAGATGTAAGGCCTTGACATTTCGGAGATGAAGGCAAATCGAAAGATTCCTCAAACACATCTCAAAATCCGTCAAATTCTTAAAGCTGCTGAATTTACGTATTACTACGTAATACTACACCCGAAAAACATTATACCAGAAGGAGACATCTGCAGTTGAGTAAAAACAAAGGGTATTTAAATAAAATGCTTTACAACAAATCTGATGGTCCGTGAGTGGATCAGTAAGGTTTACGTAAAGTAATAAAACACCCATATGATAACTCAAATAGGGTACTACGATGATAATTAAAACAAATGAGAAATTGGTAACATTTACTCGAAGACGCCTGTGCCTGACACTGAGTGCACACGTATAATATTCAAAAAGTTGTTGACTACAGCCCTCAAACGAGCCCAAAATACGTTTCCTAGTAAACAGTTGTGAAAAATCTTTACCTTTGCTACTTCACCGGTTAGTGTGTGTCCGGGCGCAGCAGAGCGTTTTCCAAATGCGAAATGACGGCTGCTATGCCAAGTTAATTACGCCTGACCGAATGACCTCACATAGCGCCACACCTGTATTTCTTTCATCCTATTGACAGTTCTCTTTTGAGTACTCCTCCGACCGCATTAAGCTGTCAAAATTCGTTTCGGAAATTTATTTTGGATGGTTCATATGCCAATAACTTTTATCCGGATGTCTAACGCCCCGAATGTAACCTAAAGTCTTCAATTAACAAAGCCAGTACACCATGTAAATTAACAGAGGTGGCCCGTCAGCGATTAGTCGGCTGCGAACGCCACATTGGCGCCGACGTCGGCGCCTGTTGTCGCCACAGCCTCATTTGCATCTCGACATTGCGCCGTCGAGTCAAGAGGCTGCTTGCTCATGGGTGAAGACGAAAGGAGACACGCCTTTTGAACGATAGTTGAATGCGCGCTCATAAATGTTTATTCGAAGAAGTCGTAGGGAATTAAAGCATTTAGTTGAAAAAAATAATTATGTTACTATTCATCGAATCAACTTGTACTAATGAAAATAGTAAGGTACATAATTTTTAAAAAAATATATACTTAAATTTAAAGTTGCGTTTGTCGATTAAACAGTATCAGAAACTGTGGATAGGTAATGCTCCCAAAATATAGGAACATTATTTAGAAAAACTAAAAAAACTACTATGAGTAAAAGTCACTGAAACGACTTAAAAAATTTATCGTTTTCTGGTGTAGTCGGGTAAACATATGACATGTGATGAAAACGAATCTCACGATTCCTCGCTTATCGAAATCGAATAAATTGCTTTATTTACACAGGTACATACATCTGAAAAATATTACCCTTTTTCCTTCTGGTTCAGTCTCATTGGAAAGCAACGGTGTCTAAGGTGTCGTGTAGTGCAATTTCTCTGGCCTTTTCCAGCAACTCAGCACATCTACGGCATGTAGCTAAGTAATTATCTAGTTTGAATAAGGAGTCCTCGTAGGGCATCAGTGAGCGGGATCACTTTACCAAACATCGTCGCGCGAAATTGTTTAACAGAGCAATTACATTAGGTAACGTAATCGTCGGCCGGCGTAATGAAGTTAAGGGTATCTGTCGACGGATCAGCGTCGACGCCCTCAATTAAAATCTCATTATGGACGATGCTCCATAGAGTTGACGAAGTGGCGAAATGGTACAGCGGTAACAGATTGCTTAGAAATAAAAAAAATATTTTAGGTTAGGTTACAAGTATATGTCTGAAGTATTTAATGTTGTCAGAGAACAGTCTAGAAGCTAACAATAAATTGCTTGAAAATCAATAAGATTGAATATTAATCTGTATTAACGAATTTTGCCAGTCTGAAAATAACATACTAAAACCTATCTATAGACACGACTCCATCAAAATGGTAAACTATATTCCGAACCCTCTTGTATAATTTAAGCTCTTCGTAGCGTGACTGTCCACATTATAAGAAGACTCGTTTACTCATTATACCATTCAATCTTTCTAAGGACTCACGCTAACTTTATCCAGTCTTTTTGGACTGTCTTTAGAATCTTCAATCTCGAATAGTTCCAACTTTTCAAGGATGAATACCCTAGCTAATGCTAATGCATGCTTTATTGAAGTTAGATTCTAACATGTATTTTTATCGAGGCGTCGGCAGACCCGCTTCATTTGTATATCATTAGCATCGCGTACGGAGGATGTCTCGCCGAGTCGCCTGACAGCGCAGTGACATGTCATTTTCATAATCGACTCCATCGATGGCGACAAAGCTGTAAAACACTGTTAGTGAAACAGACGCAACTGTCTACCCCTTCACGTCTAAAATGTCAGCATATTCTATGCGCTTTGATGACATACAAAATTGATGTCTTGTCGCAGGTGATTTAATGTTAGACCAGTTTTCTCACTTATTATTATTTTTTATTATGTGGTTTAAGTACATACTAAAGAATCATTTTTTACCCGACTACGAAAGCTAAGTGACTACAAAGCTAAAGGCGGTCATGTTTTAGCAGGCTATGTATTATAATAATATATAAAGTTCGCATCTATTTACCTTGTTCCACCGCAGCGCCTAAACAACTCATCCGATTTTGAATGAGGTGTCAATCGATTTTTTATTATGGTCGGGGTGTAATTTTTCCGTAGTCAGATGTTACTGACTAATTTGCTAGAAATCTATAGATCTGTTTACTCACTTCGTATATCCCCGGTATCCGAAGCTAATTTACAATAATTGTTATTTGTGTGTTCAATGTATCGTGGAGTGCCCAATAATGGTCGTAAATAAAACTAGAAGAGCGCTTTCCAATTTCTTCCATAAAATATGGCCGGGGTATGTAAAAGATGATCGGTCAAGTGGTGTTTGCAGTGCGGGCGAGGCGGCGCACCTCTGTTTGCGAGTCGTGTTTGGCCTCTTTATAGCGGTCAGCCCTCGGTCTTGTGGAGCTAGTGATCACTTTTTTATGCGAAGTAAATTATATTTTAATATTTGCGCATCAGAGTACGTTTTGGAATAAACGTAGGATTCCATTGTGAAAAGGAATTGTTTTAAAGACCAAAATTGTGCTTTATCGAAATACAAAGTTTTCTCTGTCTAACCATATACATAAAAGAAGGAACTGACTTGCTGACTGACTGATCGATGAGCGTGCAAGCCGAAACCACTGGGTTTAAAAGAATGAAATTTAGCATCTTAAACGACGTACATGAGCAATAAGAAGGGGTTTTTGAAAACTCCCACGGGAACGGGAAAAACAGGATTCGCGGGGGCAACGCCGCTGGGCAGGCGTTAGTCAAGGATAAAGAGAGAGAGAATAATCTATAGTTAAATCAGTGCTATATCAATAATACTTATGGGACGTGAAATTATTGGGAAAAAGGGAACCGTATTCAACGTGGATTTAATTAATATAGCAACGGCACACACGTGAAATACTTCCATGACAATAAGTCTGCCGGCCCATTTTATAGTTCTTTGTGACCCATGTCAAATGTGGCGACCACGCGGGCATTACAATAGTCGAAATGCGTCACCACGCTTCGTTCGTGGAATCCCTACAAAATATTTTCAGTAAATATTCCTAGATTTTCATTGTTTAAAACTTTAGCGAAATTGTTTTCGCTTGAAGAACAGACAATATTAATACGTTTTTGGGGTTGGAGATCATGTGAATATTGTATACTAGCAGCGCCCCGCGGTTTCACCCGCGTAGTTCCCGTTCCCGTGGGAATACGGGGATGAAATATAGCCTATGTGTTATTCTGCTGTATAAGCTACATCACTGTAAAGTTTCATCAAAATCCGTTCGGTAGTTTTTGCGTGAAAGAGGAACAAACATCCAGACATCCAGACATCCATACAAACTTTCGCGTTTATAATATTAGTAGGATTGTTTCTTAGATTTCAAATCCAACACGTGACATATTTTGAAGTATTTATATCGTGGAAAGTATTAACTTTATCGTTTTTCAAAAATCAGAATATTGAAATGAAGCCTATTGATTTCTTTTCATGTGTCATTAGTGCAGATATCCTAAAAATATATTACTTTACATTATCTTAAAAACTGTTGTAGCGACATCTATCGCTTCGACATAGAACTAACTAAACGCTCTATCGAAGTGTTCTTGTGAGTTTGTATAAAATAAAAGTGGCCAACATCAACCGTTGGACCGCGGTCCTCGGGCATCGTGCCTGAAGGCCACCTCGCTTGGCGGAAGATCTCCCCGTTTCACTATGCAGGAGCATTCCATCTCTGCTTCTCCAATCTGTAACATATAGTACAAATGCACAACCAGGTTTAATCAGCTCTAAAAACAAATGAAACCGTCAGGCTTGCTCTAGTTAAGGATTCCTAACATAATAAAATAAAACGATTATGTTGGTAAATAAGTAATAACATAAAAATACAAGTATATAATACGAATACTCGTATATCGCGTGGCAGAGTCCTGTACCTGAAAAGAAAAATCTGAACCCTTATAGGATCACTTTGTTGTCCGTCTGTCTGTCTGTTCGTATGTCTGTCAAGAACCTTTATCTCGGGAAAGCGTTGAAATTAATACCAGACCATACTCTGGTCTACTATTGACAATCCCTTAAAGCTGTGATATAAATATAGTCTTTATTAAAAGTACGTAATCAATCATACTGCAAGACACATGTGTACAAATTTGTACGGAACCCTCGGTGGGTGAGTCCGACTCGCAGTTGTCCGGTGTTTTACTGAACACATCACTCTAATAGTAATGTGAGTTTTTCGTGTTTTCGTATTGTTTCTGCTCCCGTGGTTGTGGTAGGCTCATGTCACAACGTTCAGCAAAATCGCCGCGTCTAACACCCGTGATGATGGCCGCGGTGACGTTTGTTTTATGCTAAAGATTAGCGGAGCGAACTTTAAGATACGAAATGAAAGAAGTATTTCGCTGTCTCCACAAAATAATGTTTTTCTATATAAGGTCCTTTTGAATTAAGTGCAAATATTTTAAGGGTAGGTACCAATATGTAAGAGAAATATAACTATCATTTTTTTTTATATCTTCTATCGACTGAGCCGTTGTCAGATGTTTTATTGCATAATTAACATATCTAAAAAAAGTAAGTTTTTTTTCAACACACTTGCTCATAAAGTGGCTCTAATTTCACTGCAATTAGGCACATAATGACACCTATAATCAAACTGAGACTTTTTGTTTGCTATTATTCACTAGTGAGTTATAGATTTTTTTTTTCAATTTTGTTGCTAGAGTTGCTTTGTTCTTAAAAAAGTTTCGATACAAAAAAGATCGTATTCAATCGTACTAATAAATTAATACACAAATATGGCTTGCTCATTTCATGCAACTTCGTATTTAAATAGATCATTTCAACTTGTACGTGTTTAATAAACAAAACTTTCACTCAAATATAACTTTGGTTTTCTCTGTAAAAACTTTAAATACCCCATTTTGTACGTGGCTAAAACGCTATCCACGACAAACCAAAGAAAAAGAAACCTAATTTTTTTAGTCCATGGCCGATCGCCATTGTAAGATGCGAGCGCATAGGAAAACGAGGCTGTATGGGCCTAGATCCTTTTGCCTTTTCCAAATTATATAAATAAAAAATTGGAAAACCAATTAATTTTCCCCGCCATTGCGAATGATTATTTTAAAATGATTTTTTAGTATTATTTATTCACAAGTGTGTTGAAAAACGTCGTATGATACACGTGTGTATTGATGATTACCGTCCTCGGCTCTCTTATGACCCTCGCCTACGGCTCGGGTCTCAATGGCGCCTCAGCGGTAATCACCAACTTTACTCACTTGTACCATAATGTACTATTCTTGTTCTTTTCTAACAAATAAGATATTATTATTTTGTAAACATACTTTCCATAAACCCTCACTACCGCACGCAATTTTTGATTTTACTGTGTGCGTGTATTGTTTATGTAAATCGTGTTTGTTTGTTTTTTAAATTCTTGTAATAATCGATGTTACCTAGTAAAGTAGCGTATGAAAAATAAAAATCAATGCAAAAAATTGTTTCTTGTTCATCTCTATCTTGATCTACCCTTTAAATATATGCATTTAATTCAAAAAGACCATGTATATAAATGTAGAAGTATCTCGATCTTTATCTATTGACGGCTTAACTGCTAACCAGAACTTGCGGTAATTTGGCAGATTGATGTTTCACATTTTGCGAGAAAACTACGTAGGTATTATCCTGGGACGCTGACGGAGTGGCGGGCAAAAGTAATAATATATACGCTTACCAAAGTTATTCTGTGCGGCTTTATTTCAGTTTTTGATTTTATTTATAATTTGTTATTTATATATCCATCATTTTTCTCTCATTTATATTACCATCTCCCAATCCGCGGTGGGCGCGCGTGAGAGATTACAGCCCATACTTCATCATGTGTGAGGAATGACCCTTAGCTCAGCAGAGGGCTGTTACTGGTTGATGATGATGACTATCATAGTCAATATAAATCAGTTCCTACATTGAGTTAAATTACTTTGACTTTCCCTGTGCATTTCAATGCGCATTTTCACACGGACCGAATATTTTTGCATTCAGTCAGCTATTGTTTGACGGTGCAGGAGTGCAATTTTTCACAGTATTTGCGGGTGCGGCCGAGGCATCATACCCTATGATTTCATTATTTGCTTTCAATCAGCATTGTGAGCCGGCACCACCGACCCTCCCCGCGCTCCTCCCGTCCACAACCCGCGCGTTCCACTCGTAGCGAATTTTGTTTGGTTTCGTTTTCGGATGTTTGTTGTTTAGTTACGAAGATTTTTACGGTATTATGATTTCTGTACTTTTTTCTGCGACGTTAATAAAAGTGCCTTAGTTTTATTTTGCTTTTGGAAATACTTAGATTGATCAATTCCTGTAGTCTTATAAGAGATTTTGGATTTTTTATACGGATTTATGATTTTCCTAGTTGAAAGTAAGAAAGAACGAAAGTAAATGATACGAGTATAAAAATATAAAACAATATGAAACACACTGCCTAAAACACACTGCTGCACTGGCTTGAAGAAACCCACTCGGCATGTTCTGCAGCATTAGTCAAAGCGCTGGTATTCTTCAAAACAAGCAAATTAAACAAGCAGCTTTCTGCAAGTTTTTGCTTTCTTTTTGGTAAGTAGGTACCTACCTGCTAAATGGAGGCCAGAAGCGTTGCCCGAGCGGATCTCGTTCTTTCCTGTTCCCGGGAGAATTCTGATATGCCCTTTCTTACCTATTTTTGAAATTTCAAGATTTTGTTTTGCTTTATTCAGAGATTTCGTGTTTAGTAAGTAGGTGTTATTTTGATTTTGTAAAGATTGTATATTTTATAAATCTATGAGTAAAGCACAGTTTAATATTAAATCAAGTCACAAGAAAATATGATATGATATAAGCGAATCTACATGACTGTGTGCATTGGAGCGTGACGCAACTCCTGACAATATTGCTGTACCTCGCGATCATATTAACTGCTTCGCGTATTACCTCCGCCATAAATGTAATAAAGCATGCCTGTATTCTTAACACTAGAATGTGACTACCAAGAAAATATTTACCGGCATCCACACGGAAAACCGGTAAAAACTAGATTCATGAGAGCGAAGCAACGGCGTTTCAGCGTTTGGATTCCTCATAATTTTGTACCGCTGACCGGTCATTGTGAATATTGACCAAATATTTGACATGAAATTGAATGTCTTTTGTTCCCGTGGGAATACGGGGATAAAATATAGCCTATGTGTTATTCTGATGTATAAGCTATACATAACTGCAAAGTTTCATCAAAATCCCTGCGGTTTTTGCGTGAAAGAGGAACAAACATCTATACATACAAACTTTCGCGTTGATAATATTAGTAGGATTTCTCGTGGTGAGGTGAAGAAGAGGTAAAGTCCGTTTCAGAACGTACAAATGTCAAGCATTAAATGTCGAATATTTTTTTCCTTATAAAGGAAAAAATTATTCGCATTTAATGCCTTTTGCTAAGGCAAAAGGCAAAAAAGTGATTAAACAGTTTGATTAAAAATATATATCACGTTTATTTTCTATTTCTCTTACTCTCTAAAACTAGGCCCTAACATGACATTATGACGTGACATGGCTATAAAATTAAAAGGCTGTCTAAGACCTAATAACGAAGGTGTTGCAAAGTAATATACCTTTCATATAATGTATTATACCAACTTCAATATTAAAAATCCTCGACTCTTGTTGTGTTATTTTTCCACATCAATAGACATATTCTCTCATTATTCGTGATCGTGACGCAAATACTTCAAAGCGCTCAGGAGATTCCGCGAATGCAGTTCATATTTGCTATCTAATCTTTTATAATGAATGATGTTGAACTGATTCTTGGTATCGATGCCGTGGTAAAAAGGTAATCATCTCTCGTAGTGAGAAGAATCATCAGAGAATAACTTTATAGAAAAAAAGAATAAAATTGTGGCTAATACATATTTTTGTCTTCATTAGAAAATTTTAAAATAATCTTTTGAAATATAATTTCGTTTATTTTCCTATAAGTCGTTGGTGTGCCCATTCTTAGTAAATGATAGATATTAGAAGGATTGTAGCTGAAATCCCGAAAATATTGCTATGCTCTGAAATATAAAACTTACTATTTTCGTTACATTATATCCTAGCAATATTACTGAGCAGTTTTTTAGAAATATTGGTAAGTATTTTAGTACAGTTCTGAGTATCGATCTCGATATTGCAGAAGCCGTTTGCCGCTGAGAACGTTTTGATGTCGTCACCGCACCGGCTCTCTACATTTGAAAGGCGAAGCCACACAAAAACGCAATTGAAAAGAATCCATGCAAAATGGCCGCTTTTTAAGCGATATTCAAGCATCAAATAGCGAATATAGAAATGTCAACAAATTGGTTTTATCGAACAATTGCGATACTCGGTCTTTGTGAGAAGAACGTGCCAATTTATTTCTTCGAAAGTAATGAGCTATTTGCGTAGTAGTCGGCTTAGAATTCAACTTAAGAATTTCTTCTTCGCCCTTTGTTAAACAAATTCAATGGGCGTCAAGAATTATCGAACATATTTTTTTTTTATTAAGCCTTTCATCCACGTCTAAAAATGATTCAAAAACATCAAAGAAATCGGGTAAAGCATTCGTATATCCCTCGTACTTCTTCTTAACTTCAAAAGAATGCTTACAGTGTCGTTGTTTTTTTATATAAATACCAGTGAATGTCTATAATTATTTATCTGTCTTAAAAAATATCACCATTATTTTGTTACGGCCATTGTGTCATGTTCTTATCAATGTAAGTATTCTCTATAACGATTTCTTTCAAATTCACTCAATAAAGCCGAGACTGTACGACCGCGCATACCTTCGACCGATAGCGACCAATATGCATAAAGCCGGCGCTGTTCGACCGTTGGGGCGGTTCCATTAACGTGGTACGACAATTGTTGCCGTTTAAGGATCGGAAGTCGATCGGTACCGAGATTATCGTTTAGTGTTATGCCCGTCGACAAGGAAAAGCTCTCTGGGTGTGGGCTTGCGCCCCCCGGTGGGGCCCGCGCCGCAGAGTGCCGATGCCGATTTTTGCGGAGATATTGTGACTGTATGCACACCTCTTTATAATTTTACGCTGTTTCTCACGCTACACTTGGTATTGTTTCTTGCACCAGTGTTTTGTGTGTTGTTGTATCAGACGCTACTATCTACAAATTGGAGTATTTACTAAGGAAATAGCAGCGATAGCCATGTGGTTAAAGAGCCCGCTTCACATGCGTGAGGCTCGGTCTTGAATCGAGCGCATGTATCAAAGAGTTTTTTTTTTTAAATCGTGGATAAAATAAATGAGATTTTTTTTTATCTGAAGGAAGTTCACCGGACGGAAGTCGCCAAGTTTTTATGTTTGTACATAATAAATTTCAAATTTTATTCGTAACTCTGTTAATTAAGTAGTGTTTAGGTATTAATTTTAACTAAGCAACAGTGGTGCTCTTTAAAATGTAACACCTATATCACCATGTGACATGCAAATAAATAAATAAAAATAAAAATATCGTCTCGCCTTTGTCCCCGATTTTATTATTATTAACTACCACAGTAAAAATAATAAATTTTGGGACACAATTCACAAACGGGTCAGCGAGGTATTACATACCTGGGTTACTTCCCACCACCACCACACCAGTTTTTTCACCAGTATATTTCTTTAGGACACTTAAACGTGACAGGTGGTGAGCTCATCGCTGGACCGGGTCTGTTTGCACATGCTTCAGAATTATTCTGGGACCTGCGGGCTTTTAGTATAGCTATAGTTGATGTGAATTATAAGTTTTTCTCCTTCCACTGTTTTGTCAGAAGTCTACCCGCCTTATACCTGCACCGTTAGATTTATCTTGGGGTTTTCTTTTAAAGTTTCCCCTGTGAGGCTGCGTCTATGCTTAGTTTCGGTGTACAAACAATAACAGCTCGGCGCCGCGGGCTCTCCCCGGACCATGTTTGTGTTTTCCATTTAGAAGCCATCGCGGCTTCATACTGTACTTAATGGCCCCTTATTTCCGGATGGGGTTAGATTAGAACCGTTTAGTCGGTATCTATGATACAAAATCCAATTATCCTTGAAACTTCAATTAAGGTTTAAATTATGTTTTTGTTTGATAATTTATACGAATCGAATTACTTCTGTGTTACCTTGGTGAGTCTCAAGTGTCTATTACTAAAACTCCGCTGTCCGTCCGTCCCTCTGTCCGTCTGTCACCAGGCTGTATCTCATGAACCGTGATAGTTAGACAGCTGAAATTTTCACAGATAATGTATTTATGTTGCTGCTATAATTACAAATACTAAAAACAGAATAAAATGTATATTCAGAGGGGCTCCCATACAACAAACGTGATTTTTTTGCCGTTTTTATCGATAACGATACGGAACCCTTCGTGCGCGAGTCCTACTCACACTTGGCCGGTTTTTAGTATTACATTCCACAATATTAAATCAAGAGTATTTCTTAAAGTTACAGTTTGGATAGAGCAGTGATAGCCTGTGGTTAGAGAACGCTTCTCATGCATGAGGCTCGGGTTCGAGTCTTGGAAAACTCATTTACATATTTTTCATTAGCTAGACGGTGAAGGAAAACATCGTGAAGAAAGTAGTACCCCAGTCCGATATGGGCTCACCGCTTATCACGTTTAGGTCTTCAAAGAATATACTGGTGAAACGATGGTATTTGAAGAAATGGAATAATACCTCTGCCTACTTTTTTTACAGTCTTGGTACTGTGTTCTGATTTTGTAAACTTTTATGGTTTTAAGTATGTATTCCATACTGACAACTTCCTAATGTTGTTGTTACGCCTGGCGACGTTTCCTGCACGGAAACAGCTTTTTCCCGATCTTGTGGGAATTTATGGGACACCTACTAAATGGTATTCTCTCCCGCCCCCTGCATCCCTATCTCAAATACCTGCCAAATTTCATTTTTGTTGCATTCATTACGGTTATCAATTGTGGTATTACGTTTTTATATGTGTATAGATCTCTAAAACTGCCAGATATCAATATAAAACATTCTACAAAGCAACAAAGTGACTAAAAATAACTGAGCTGTCGATAGAAAAGCCACGTAGAATATCCGAGGGCTATCTCGTTCACATAAGAGCCACTGATATACTATGGAACAGATGATTGGTAGTGAATGAAGCTCGACGGGCGGCGGCGGTGCGTCACGTGGCGACCAGCGGAGCGCCGTGACGGCGCCGCCCCCTCCTGCGATCATTGCTCGCCATTATCCCTCCCGTATTAAGCCACTTAGCTCAATCATGATTAATGTTTTACCGAACCCGACCCGAGGCAAATAGAAAAGTTATTTACTCGGAGTCGTAATTAGGCATTCACGACGAGTCGTCGCGCTGCGGGCTGTCTACGCTTTGTCGCTGGCGAGACCGGCTGTCTGCGCTCTGGCTCGGTCTCATCATCCGAGCAAATAGTCGTTCGGGGGTAGTTTGAACGCATTACAAATGGCTGACATGCTTAATTTGTACGCAAGGTTCAAGAATTGAAAGTCAGTCGATGCTGCTTCTTTTAATAATTTCTATTGACCAAATCAAAATAACAAGACACACAAATTAGTATCGTGGCATAAAATGGTGAAGCATTGAACTCTCGTGGAACTGAGTAAACACCAAAACATAATGTAAATAATTTAAACTCAAGCAGCACTTTGCTTCCTTTCGCTAATTAAAAGGATTAAATCATCTACGTTAATTTTGTATTTTTCTTAAGAAAACTACGTCTTCGTTCAGACATCGAGATGGGTGCTTGTAACATTATAATTGTATCTGCAAGCTGATTTTAGAAGCTTACGCCTTAGGCTTCTCCCACTCGAACGGGAATGTTGAAAAAATAAAATTTCATTGGTTGTTAATTAAAAGCTAAAAAAATCTCGTATTGTTTTTACGAGAATTCTTATTTTTTAAATGTTACCTTGGCAACTAATGGGATTTTTCCTTTTTTTAATGTTTTCAGCTTTTATAGGAGATTAAAAGTGTTTTGTCTATTGCTTTTACTTACGGATAAATTTCTTTTATTTTTCTATTGAATTCATTCTCTAATTAGTCCTTGTTATGACTTCTTTGCTTTTAACAAGAAACAAGAAATAAAATCTCTTTAAAAACAACATTGTTTTTAGTAAATGGATTCTATTTTCTTTTTTACTTAGAAATAAAATAGAACTGGAAATGTGCCGTATTTTAATGTCTATTTTTAAATTCGTGAAAATGTTTATTTAGCCTGTAGGTAATGGTGACTGCTGAACTGCTTCCACGTGTAATTTAACGATCGTGTTAAATTACACGTGGAAGAATGTAAGAGCATTTGACAATTATGTTATAATCTGCTATCTAAGATAAAAATAAATAATCTCATGCCTTACGCAAGATGTACCTACCTATAAATAGGGGACAACAATCATAACACTCTAAGTTTTCGATTAAAGCAACCTAACTTTTTATTTTTAAGGTGAGAGTTGTATTAGGCAAGGCACATTTACTGCATTAAATAATCGTGGTAGCTATGAACCTAAAGTTACGACGACCACTATTAGATATTTTTTTATGGAAGATTTTTTATTATATACTCGCGGGTGTTCCCGTTTTTTTCATTTAATTCATTCCGGTTCCCTAGGAAGGCCATTTTTACTTAAATAGATTTTTATAAAAAAAACATATAATATTTTTATTGACAGCAGTTTAACTGTTATGCTGCTACTGTTTCAAATGAGCCCAAACGTCCAATCCTCAGTGCACGTAGCGCGTTGAATTCACGTCACGAACACTGCCGTTTTGTTTGCGCTTCCACTCGCTTTAATACGTAATTTGTTGTGAATGCCGCGAAATTGGCACACTGACAGCACGCTGCAATTGAAAACGTATCAACTGGGGAAACAATCCGGCCTTCCGCGAGGCTGTGTTTGTCGGCCTTAGAATTCCGTATGCCCTGGTAGTGAAGATTCGGACGGGTTAACTAATATTGTGCCTTTTCTGAGAGAAATCTATGCTAATATAATAAAGTACGTTTAGAAGTTCGTTTTTGGAAGGCTTATTAATCATCACCCTCCGAAACAGGTGAAGCTAGAACTTTTGGGCACTTGTTGCTTTATGGCATAGGATCGGATAGTCAGGGCATGAAAATATTGGTAGGTATATGATTTTTAGACTTCCGAAGTTAAAGTCTTGAAAAATGGTGTCTATAGACATTTCACGAAGACGTATGATGATAAAGTATAGGGGTGAAAGTTTTTATGAGAATAGGTAAAGTTAACTTTTTGTACATAAAGAAAATGAATGATTTTTGACTGAAATTATAGACAAAACATTGTTTATAGAGTGTTTGTGAAAATATGATGATAGTCCCTTTATTTTTTAAGTGTAAGGCATTTGAAATCCTCACGGTAACGGGAAATAACGGCTAGGTTAATATGACAACCACCTTAAAATAGTATCTCATTGAACAGCTTCAAAAAAGTAATAAAACTTTTTCTCTCAATTATGAAGTCATTTCAACAACAGACATACTGTCGCGATTGTACTGGGTAACATTTTTTATAAAGTAACAACATATTACGCAAAGTTTCAGCGTAGAACATCTCCGAGAACATAAACCCCGACCCCGACTATCCACTAAAGCAGCTGACATATTTTTTGATAGACTGCTCGTAACAGAGCACCGTAGAGGTCACTACACTTGATAATAATATCGCAGACGGGCCCTTTTGTGCGGACCCCGGCTCGGAAGTAGCAATTTTTCCGTGACATCCGGCCCCCGCTGCGCTGTCCCCGGCATCCCCCCCCCCCCCCCCCCTTCAAACCGACACTGCATAAAAATGTTGGTTCACCCTTCAGCTGAGAGCTTTAATAAGTATCTTATATTTTAATATTATTATATGTTTTTGTTCGCGTGAATAGTGTAGCTTTCTATTGGTGAAAGAATTTTCAAAAACGGATCAGAATTTCACCAATTATGATTATTTTTAACTATATTTAGTACCTATGGAGGCAGGTCCTCAACCTTCATATCTTTATTCTCATATTTAGTAATCGATATTAATTAAATTTAAAAAATTAATAGTACTTAAATATCGAATGTTTCTTATAACATAAATCATGTTTATGTTCACAATAGACGATCTTTAACATATTATAAATTATCGTTGTCTGGATTTGCATAAAAAATATGTCTCTTTTCAAGAATTAATTACGTACTGTAATTATTAAATTTCTCGAATGAATAATTTCTAGACAATGGAAGCACCTGGATTTGATTCATTTATCACTAAGCCCGTTTCTAAATCGAATTTGACCATGTAACCAGCTAACTAGAGTACCCCTTCCCGTTTCGAATTCTTGTTGAGTACTTTCGATTAATTTCGTTTGTTCGACAGCTCGTTTTAATAATTTACCCAAATTGCATTAAGACTTATTGATAAGCGCCGAAACTAAAATATCAGTTATCGACCTTGCACCACTGTGTTAAGGTTCTGTATGCGTTAAAAGTACTGAAATTTAACCCCTTTTCGTGCACAGTCGTTTTTGGAAAGGGTCCACTGGTGTAAATAAACAAACGTACTGACTGTTAAATACTCTCAATGGACAAATTATTTTCAGTTCTTAGAAGCATTTGTTCCGTCGTTGGAGTAAAAGTCTGTAATTTAAGACGGAATTAAATGTTCATGTTTTAATTTGTGTCTTGAATATTTTATACGGTTATTATTATACATACATACCCGGTCCGGCGATGGGCTCACCTATCACTTTTAGGGGTCCAATATATCTCGTGAAATGTGGGTAAGTACATCCAGTAATAGAATACCTCTGCCTACCCCCTCGGGGATAAAAGGCGTGAGATAATTTATTTTTATATTTGCTTCTCCAGAATGTGTTGCAAGCTAAATGTGTTCAAAGATGACTGAGGCTGCCATTCCACTCCTCTTTATTTCTATCTTGAATATCTTTGTCACTAATATAGTTCATAAGTTATTTTTACTAATCTCTATGGATTAATATATCTGAAAAGAAGTGAGTTTTATTTAAATATCCTATGGCCTTGTTACCGTTGAATGGGATATTTCATTATAATATATCCTATGGAGATCTCGTACATGTTTTCACTTATGGGGTTACGAACGTAACGTTTGGTCGGGACGAGCGCGGCTCAAGGGTAGTCATTGAGATGTCCCGCGAATTCTCGCCTGTTATTAAGCTCCTCTCAAACAATATGCCGCAAATTGAATTAACTCACTAATAATGGTATCGCGACTGTAGAGGGCTCGCCGCCATTGAGGACCGAGGCAATCTTTCCTCACCCTCCCTTGGCTCTATTACCTTTTATTCGATTTGCCGAGATTAATAGCCACGACGTGTGTACACTTTGCGGCAGCCGGCTGGTTATTTTTTCGCGCTGATTACGTTTTTTGTCCGCGAAGTCTTATTAGGGCTTGTTTATTTCGAAGAAAGGGGTTTTTCAGAACGGAAAGAAGTTTGAAAGTGAAGCCGGAAAAAATGGTAAGTTTGCGGAGTTGGGTACGCGTGCGGTTTCCACGCGCTGGATTGCCCCCCGCGGTGCTGCCTATGATTTCAATTATTGTTTGACATCGTTATTTCTCTTGTGTTTATTCGGGCGTTCTCCATTTTTTACTTCACCCTTCCCTCGTATTTGTTCGCACAAACACGGCGGCGGAGGTGCGCTGCTGAGCATCAGAAACTGATATGTTTGGCGCGCCGCGCGGAGATGTTTGAACAAGACGCTTCTACCAGCCGAATCGAATTGAGTGCAGTTACTTTGTGGGCCTGTCTATCCTTTTCGGTTCTCGAAATGTCTTGTTTGCCTACTTCACATTTACTTACTTTATATTTGATAGTAGTCAATTGCATCGTCTCAATTACCTACAGCATTAGAACTACAAAAAAATCACTTCTTCTTTCCTTCTAGGAATATTGTTAAAGCAGAACTTAGAAGTCTTAGAAACTAACCAAGAATAAAGTTAATAGCAAACAACTAGGCAGTAAGTTTGGATTTAATAGAACGCTTCTTTTTAGTTCCGTATCAAGAACTGATGTCAGAAATATAATTTCCTACTATAAGTTAAGATTGAATTTCTTAGATTTATGAAGAAGTATATAAGTAATCGGGTTAGTTCTGAAGAAAAGTATCAGACCTCAAATAATGGTGATTTATCACTTTTGTCAAATTCGCACATACTTTTTAAAAGTACCTACCAACAAAAAATATAACAAAATGTGTGACGTTGATGTCATTAACATCGAGATACAATCCAAGATTTCAGCTTTTAGGCAGCTACCTAACGTATAACTAAATATCGTGTAAATCACTCGTCTTCAGTACACAAGACCCAAGTCTTCATTTTTATGTTAAGGTCACAATTAATTTCTTAGTTGATGATTTGAACAAATTGTATTTAAACAAAGGATATTGGTAAATCGTTTTGTAGCTAAAGGCATTTTTGTATGATTGTCAGGATATCTTTAAATGTTATTTTTGGTCATTGTATCATTGTAAAAGAGCAGTGATAGCCCTGTTGGAAGTGACACTGTCCCTCATGAAAGATGCCTTACATTAAGGGGTCCGAAAAATACGTCGGTAAAAATTTTATAATTACAGTAACTTAATACGTCTGCGTGTTTTTATTTTGTATTGTTCTTGTAAAAGCAAACTTCTAAAAGACTTCTAATTCAATAGATGTACTAGACTTTTCATGGCAAATTATCCGAAGTCTTTTGACGCCAACCTGTCCGCCGGTATTGTACCAGCATAAATGCGTAAGCTATAGTTTATTAGTGTCATGTTACCCGAAGAGCTTCCGACGCGCCCATTATGCCCATTGTGTGTGACATTGAGAACTTAATGGACCGCCACACTCAGCGGCGACCAGCCACGTCACCTCCGTGATAACCTGCAGATACCCGAGTTAATAACCGGACTGACGCAAACAAGAATGTTACCTTTGTCCATTATGTTACCACGAAGGTGAGGAGACTGACGTGTTTTAGAAAACCTCAGCCATTAGAAATTCTCAAGATTCCCTAGCTCTTTATAACAGCATTTCTACCACAATTCTGGTCTTAAACATAGATTAATGACAGAAATGACATATTTTCTCCAATAAATCTCAGACTGATAAACTAAGTACGTAAAATGTGCAACAAAGAGTGACATTTTGAGTGGGATAAGATGTATGCGGTGTTGTAGCAGACATGATTCACGCCCGTCTGCAGCCACACCTGGTCCCACCCGAAACACTGCAAATTGGCTTTTAACACCAAGCACTTTCATCTGAATTTTGCACTACACTCCATTCAAAATCCTAGACGTTCAGTAGTTGCAACAAAGATCATTTTTGTACAAAACATTCCCGTAATATTTCAGCACTCTCTGAGAAATAACAATGCGGGATGAGAGCACTACAGCAGTAAACTAGAACGCAACTAATGCTTCATCATCGTAACTGCATGCCAAGCTTAGCAAAATGGAGACCGTCCACGGAGATTTTGGTCCATTATTCTTAAATCTGTATGGAAGTAGACATGAGATTTATCGATAAAATTAATTGATAATGACTTATTAATTTATGAGCATTATTATTTTTTCAATAGTATCACAAATAAAAAAGAGTACGTATTCATATTTTTTAAGGTGCTAAATTCAATATAATAAGGCGTCGGTCTGTGATTTCAAAATTAATGCCAAAATATTAATAAAACTGCTATTCATACGGTGCCCAATAAAGTAATCATAATTGACCGTTTTTAGGGTTAAAATAAATATTTAAGGGGGCTCCTATTCAACAAACGTGATTTTTGGCCGTTTTTACGGTTCCGTACCCAAAGGGTAAAACGGGACCCTATTAATAAGTCTGTATATCTGTCACCAGACTGCATCCCAGGAACCGTGATAGTTAGACAGTTGAAATTTTCACAGATGATGGATTTCTGTGGCCGCCGTGTTTTATTTATTTATTATTTATTACAATAAATATTTGAGGGGGCTCCAACACAACAAACGTGATAATTTTGTCGTTTTTATCGATAATGGTACGAGAACCCTACGTGCGCGAGTCTGAGTAGCACTTGGCCGGTTTTTTATAATTTAAGTCAGCCTTGATTAGGATCTAAAACGGCTTAACGCATTTCTATGGAAAGGTTGGGCACTAAAACAGGAACTTTAACTTAAATTTTAGTATATAATAACATAATAATATAATCTCACACCTTTTTATCCCCGACGGGGTAGGCAGAGGTATTCCATTACTGGATATACCCACATTTCACAATTTTAGTATCGAAACGGAAAAAAACAATTTCGATATCATGCAGGCTTCAGATGATATTATTATATTTTGTTTTGATAAGCCGAAGAGAAAAGAGGGCGGGTCGGGCGTAAACAATGAAAAGACTCAAAGAAAATAAATATAAGTAGCAACAATATTACAAGTATACAATAATTCAACATGTTTTGATACAAAAATTTAAAATCGAAGCAAAGTACGAGTTAGCACAAAGAGGGCAAAGTTATAGAGAACTTGCAACAATAGAAACGGACAGACATAAGCCCTCACAGGTGGCTCAAGTTCCATACAATGAAATACGACGAATATCTGTGGGACGTGCAAAATGTGGAAAATATCAGAGCAAATATAATCTTCTCTTCTTAAAGTCCTTTTCATGGCGTTTGATTCGAAAAATGGAAAATTTGTTTGGGAAAAAATTATAAACATATTCATAGAGCAGGTACAGATGAAAAGAGAAGAAATGCTCACACTTTTATCCTCGGGGGGTCGGCTTCCTAATCCATTCCTGTAAATACCAATTTTTCAGTAATTTTTATGTACCCTAAACTTGACAGGTAGAGCTATTAACGCCGGACCGGGTTACTGTTACACTTGTCTCAGCATCAATTCCTGGACCTGTAAGTTATATAAAACTTACGTACATGCTTTCACCAAAATTCGAAACCGAACCTCACGAATGATCCTATCACCGCTAACAATTTTCTAAATAAGTCGTAGATATAATATAAACAAAGTTTAAAATTTACAAAACTCAACATATAAACGCTTTCGATGTGATACGCCTGTGATATTTTGTGTGGAAATAAATGAAAACGAAAGAGAACCCAGAACGCTAACCAATAAACCTACGAATTTCCGAGTGGTTCGTGTTACCCGGAGCTCTGCCTAGAATGATCGAATTACCCGTGCAATGTTTACACAGGAATTTTAGATTAACCTTTGATTTGTTTTTATTTGGAGTGGTAATATCGAATATTCCGATATTCGAAATACCTTAGGCAGGGAAAATATTATGATAACCGCCAGGCTACGCAGTATAAACCATCCTGCGAACACAATACCTGGTTGAACGGCTAAAGTAAACAAGGATTGTGTTTCATTTCATTAGCGGCTGACTTATGTTCATTCGCTTCATTAGTGCCCCGTTTAATAAGATTATATTATTTGCATGATATCGCGGGCCGTGTTCCAGATTTTGTGAGTATTATGACAAATGAAGCACTAATAACGAACCTGTTTAACCGATTATGACCACTATTATTCAGCTCAACACATTTAAATTGAGTTCTTATTCCGTGATGCCGGAAAACCACGACGTGACGATGTCCCAAAAACATAATCAAAGAAACCAAAACGTGAGATGCCAAATATTACAAAACCATTAATCAGCTTTGGGAATTTTCCCTTTTACAAAGACACAAGGACAGCGTACAGATGGGAGCGTAAGCGGTGATAGTAAGGAGCTTATTATTGAATTTAAAACACGACGAAAAAGAGCAGTGATAGCCCGGACGGTTAAAGAGCCGGCCGAAAATCAGTGAGGCTCGGGTTCGAATCCTGGCATGTACCAATGAGTTTTTCAAAAACTTACGTACATATTTATCACTAGCTCGACGGTGAAGGAAAACATCGTGAGGAAACCCGCAGGTCTCAGAATTAATTCTGAGACATGTGTAAAAGACCCGGTCCGGCGATGGGCTCACCACCTATCACGTTTAGGGGTCCAATATATCTTGTGAAATGTGGGTATATCCAGTAATGGAATACCTCTGCCTACCCCCTCGGGGATAAAAAAAAAAGGCGTGAGATTATATTATTATTATTATTATTAAACACGACGCAGACAAAGAAATGTAAAAACGGATGCCGAGGAAATAGCTGAAATTTCTCAAACAAGAGTTCGGGCGTATCCGGTGTCCGCTCCGGGGCGCTCTGTCCGGGAAATAATGCCATTTCCGATGAGGGCCCGCGGGGCGTGTCGACAACGAGATTAGGGAAAAAGACGGGAATTTAATAACACCACCGACACACGTCTTATACGGCGCATAAACATCCCCGCCCGCTGCCGACTCGAAACAGAAACCCTGTCACAATTACATAATTGTTATAGTTTACACGAGTACCACATCTTATACAGTACGATCTTAGTAAACTGTTACATCTGAGTATTTTAAATGATTCACATTAAAAAAAGGACTGTGTCTTGCAGTGAACTATAAATCGTTAACGAATAAGAAGAAATAAAAAAAAATCTGTCTTTTATTCGCAAAACCCTTAAAAAATGTTGACATTCAAATAGACTTATAATTCAGCAGACGGTAGACATAAAAAACAGGGTGGGTCATAAAGACACACGATACAAGTCAAACTTTTTGGTCACACAAAAGAAGGTTACGGATCAGAATCTTAAAGCCCTCCTATAGAAGAATCCCTTCTTATAAGAAGTTTCACTTGAAAAATGGCATGGCTTATATTAATGATAACGCCAGTCAAGCAGCAGGTATCCACGGACGTACGAAGACGAAAGGTACCCAAATCCTTTTATGTTCTGGAACATATTATGTACATATCATCATATTACAGGATAACCGAATTTAAAAAAAACCTAAAAAAGTTCAAGGCCGATTAAAAGTCTAATAGCGTTCAAAATTTTGAATTGAGTGCGCTACAATAATAGGTGGTCTCTCCAGCAGCGGAAGCGCTTTAAAACGTTTCGTGATCGCGGCGCACGTGACCGACAATTTTAGCGCTCCCAACCACTGCACTGCACCGAGCTGACAATAAGTTAAAAATTGCGTCTAATATCCCACAGCGCTACAGCCACTTACATATTCCAAACGCTGCGCCCAATAAACGTGTCAAAGCCGCTGGAAAGCTGAGTGGTCTTAAACCCAAGTTAATTTAATAGGCGGTTGGCGGACAGCGACAAATCGCTGCGGTTCACGCTTTAGGTTCTGACATTAATATCCATAACTTGTAATGACTTCCTTCTTCAATTTATTTAGTTACTTCGAATAGGTATATCTCAAACTTTTTACTATTACTTATACCTATGTACTGTTACGGAACTTTACGGTAGCAAAATTACATCTAAAGTAATAATCAATCTATTCGAGACAAACTCTTAGTCCGACGGACAAAATAAAAAAAAAACTGTCATTTTTTATTAGGCATTGTATACATACCCATAAATGAAACGTTATTTGTTTAAAATCTACGGTAAGACAGTTGTACCGTAGGGAAATTATCAAACGTGTTTAGAATCTTCCGAGCCCTATGCCGTTTTGTCTGCTTGTCATGTGGTACCTTTTAAGGATTTAATATTGCCATGCCTTTATATTTCGGTATTTCTATTTTACTTCCGAGCCCTATGCCGTTTTGTCTGCTTTTCATGTGGTACCTTTTAAGGATTTAATATTGCCATGCCTTTATATTTCGGTATTTCTATTTTACTTCCGAGCCCTATGCCGTTTTGTCTGCTTTTCATGTGGTACCTTTTAAGGATTTAATATTGCCATGCCTTTTTATTTCGGTATTTCTATTTTACTATAGTAAAATCTTAGTATACGAGTATTCTAAAAGCCGCTACACTACTGCCAATACTCCTCCAAAATGTGTTCATGATAATATGTCGACGAAATATCTCATTGAAATTCCCACTTTTATATGTTGAGTTTTCTTGTTATAAGATAGGCGTTAAAGGCGTTGTACGAAATTTTCTCATCTAAACTGATATTATAAAGATAAAAGATTTATGTTTGTTTAAAATGAAAAGATTCCGAAACTACTAGACCCGTTTTACAAACTCTTTTACCAATGGAAAATTTACTTTTTATAGGAGTAACAGGAGCTATATTTTCCTACGGGAACGTTGTAATAGCGGGAAACTGCTAGTTTTACAATCTCTATTCAATTCTGTGTAGATATTGCAACGCAAAATTTGATGAGAGCTGTAAACCGCTGTTTAAAAAACTTAACATACTGCCACTACCATGTATGTACATAAGAGACGTTTGTGTTTTTGTTGCATCCAATCCACACTACTGGAGAACCCGAGGCGATGTCAGTCAAAGGCCAATAAGAGAAAAGTTAAAGAACTTACTATGTCAGCCTCCTGCCCAAAGACGTACATTCATTTATACAAAGAATATATTTAACATGTGCATTATATTATATAACAAACTTCCAGTCCAATTTAAAAATATGAATAAAGTATCACTCAAATTGAATTTGACAGAGTGGCTGCTAGAACACTGTTTTTATAGTAATAAGGAATTTCTAGACCATAAGTTTTGACATTCTATCTATATAATATTTTTTTTTTTTTTTTTTTTTTTTTTTTTTTAGTTTAATTTCATATTGACATATATTTCCTTTGACATTCAGTATTATTAATAATTCTTTGACATTGTATAAAATCTTATAAATTTGCATGCTTGTTCTTCTTGCTGAAAACACTGTACTAAATACTAATTATTAAGACCTTTTTTTACTGTTTTCTTGCAAATAAAAAAATTATTATTATTATTTTTCAAACTGCTTGCCCCATGCGCCGTCGATGCATCCGTACACATAATGCAAAACCGAGCAATTTCCTCCAGTGGCTCTCCAACTATACTAAGATTAGGGTTGGCTCACAAGTTGCGACGGAACAAGTTTGTGTGTTGAACCGCATTTGTCAGAGTCGATCGCAACTTCCACCCTCGATTAGCATCGACACCAACTTTGGCTGCTCACTTCACCGATATTCGAATTTCTGATTCACCGTGCTAGTGCATACGGTGCTTTATGTTGTATACTCCAATTTTCGTATTTTGAGGAGGTACTTTAGGGCAATCGTAATAGTATCTGTAGTATAATTTAGAGTTCATATTCTTCTGAGCCGTATACTTTCCGTAATCAATTGGACACAACAAATTTTATGTCCTAAATATTATAAATGCGAAAGTGAGTTTATTTATTTGTTCGTTTATTTGTTAGACCACTAAACCACTAAACCGATTTTAAAAATTCTTTGACTAATGGAAAACTGCATTATTAGTAGTCGTGGTATTTGAACGGGAACGGGAACTACATACATAGATACATCACTACATAGTATAAAACAAAGTCGCTTTCTCTGTCCCTATATCCCTATGTCCCTATGTATGCTTAAATCTTTAAAACTATGTAACGGATTTTGATGCGGTTCTTTTTGAATAAAGTGATTCAAGAGGAAGGTTTTAGTGTTAGCATTGCACACGTGCGAAGCCGGTGCGGGTCGCTAGTATATAATAATGGACAAAAAAAACAATTTGTGGGCATATCTATTTGTTGCATGTAGCTCCGTACATCATTCATTTAAAAATATATCTCAAAACGTCTCCAAATGTATTTATTTATTTTACAATTAAAACTATGGGTACTAAACAACTGATAAACATACTTAAATAAATATTAAACGCTCAGACACGAAGCCAACAGACATGTTCATACACACAAATGTTGGCCCAGAGCGGAGATCGAACCCGCGATTTCCGACTCAGAAGGCAGGGTCACTACCAACTGAGCCAACAGGCGTGTCAATATAAGTATATGTTGTCTCTTTTCAAAACGGATATAACACAAAACTACAAATCCACGCTAGCTTTCTATATTAGGGGTTATTAATAAACTTGGGAGCGAATGTCGTGGACCTTTTATGCGGCGGAGTTATTAGATAGTTGGTAGTGTCGCTAGTGAGTAGTCGCGGGGTGGTATTCGCGTGGAATTTCATTTCGTTAGTGGCGCCCCGCGGTGGCGGATTCCTGCGGTTGCCGGCCGCGGCTTGGCCACATCCGTAAGGACCCCCAACCCATTCGCCTATCAAACGCTGTTGCGAGTACAACGTCGCAGTTTTATTGAGTTATTTATTACGGTTGATCTATTTTTGCTTAGTAATATTATAGAGTAGATCTTATCGATTAAATTGCAATAAAATTATTGTCTAAGAACACTTCTGTGTTTCAGTTCTCATTTGGTATCAAAATGTGTTGCAGTTTCATACTAGGTATGATGACATCATAGGTCAGTGTGAATAAAGAAGGGAATTCTTGATATTAACCTCTTAAAATGATAAATAAATAATAAATTGTGGAAACAATATAAATACGGTTATTCAGTCCCAAACTAGGCTATGGGTACTAAACAACTGATAAAATTAACTAAGTACTAAACACCCAGACTCAAAGCCATCAGACATATCCATTGCCCCGTTGGCCCCGAGCAGGGATCGAACCCGCGACCTCCCACTCAGAAGGCAGGATCACTACCAACTGAGCCAACAGGCCAATAAAATAAACACAATTGATTTTTTATTGTTACGGTGCCCATTGGAACCGCGCGGTGCTCGACGAATTAAGGGAATAATTAGGACCCCCGCGGGCAACGGCGCTGGACACCCGCTAGTTACTACTACTACCTATATTTTTATAAATAATTAGATTTTTGACAGATTTAAAGTAACTGGCTACACTAGACAGTCAACTACCCATTATTTCGTTTATAATATGCTCTTCACCATCTAATCTCCCCATCCCCTCTAAGTAAACTCTAATAATCCAAGTTTTTGTAGTACCTACTTATTTAAAAAGAATACACGTCACTCAGTCAAATGCAATTTGTGTTAAAAGCAACTCTATAACCCAATCGAGCCGGTCCTTTCATATTTTTCAGCGACGCATTAGAAGCTTAGCAAACCTAATGAAATATTCACAAAAAGGAATAACATAAACACATAAAATGTATTTTAATATTAAGATCAAATTTGTCTGTTAACTCAACTCATCACCGTTTGTACAGTATGACTTGGAAAATTTTGATCTCTTTAAAGTCGTAAGATAGTGGTCGTAGCTTCATGTCTTTTATTTACGTAATATAAAGCAAGAAAATAGTATAATCCTACTAATAATATAAACGCGAAACTTTGCGAGGATGGCTGAATGATTGTTACCTTCATGCAAAAACTAGAAAACGGATTCTTATGAAACTTTACAGTAATATGGCTTATACATCGGAATAATGTATTATATAAAAATAAATATAAATAAATATATATTATTTATCTATTTATTCGTAAGCAAAATCTACGGCTTACACAACGTGTGGAAGCTTATGGGTTTAATTATTATAAGTAAAGGCTAATTACAGATTTCCACTAAACTAAACAATCTATGCTTATATAAGGGCAAGACAATCCAAGAAAAAAAAAAGATATTGTGAAAAATACGAGTCCACGATGAATGAAGTTGCGGGGAACCGGTCCCTATGTTTTTCCCATCAATATGTCATTGGATTGATTATTATATCAGGCACGTTTCCAACGGAGGGCGCGTCGTGTGAAATGCAAAATTTAATTTTGGCTTTAAAACTAAACCTCGCGGTTCAGGAAGCTAATAAATAATATTCAAAGCATCCTCCGATGGCAGAGCATTGTGCGAGCGTCGCGCCGGCAGCTGCTCTCCGTAATATTGTGTTATACTTTATCGAATTTGCATGTTTTTACTGAATAACATTCCTTTGGCGCAGTCGAGATCAAAGGCCGAGGCGAAAGTGATTTCGCACTGAGTTAGTTCAACAAGATTCAGTTTCGCCCCTGCTTCGGGCTTCTGAATAATTTTATGTAATAAGGAAAATTGTAAATGGGCATTCGACTTTTGATATTTTATACAAGCTTCGGTTCCGCGGGCTCCGATCTGTTTACACGTATTATAATGATGTGAATCGCTGCACGTGACTGTATCTCCTGCTTGCGTAGGGTTGAATTATTGTTTCACAAACTTAATTCGCTTGCATGAACACCAATTTTTATCCTTAGAAATTGAAACTATACTAACCTAGCAATGAAAACAATTAATGCCTACTTTAATTTTTCCTAAATATTAAAAACTATAGACTAGGTAGGGTAGGTGGCGTAACCTGTCTCTAGTTCTTGTTTCTGCCCAGTTCCCGTGATCATTTCCCAAACCCAATAATATTAATATTATAATCCCTATGCGTGCGTACAGGTCGTAAAACTACAACTTTACTTGTATAGGTACCCTTATTCACAAAATAAATAAGTGACTTGCAAAGTTGCATTACAAAGTGAACCTTTTAGCTAGTCTAATCTATCTATCAATAAATCAATCTCATACCTTGCACTTCAGAACCAAAATCGTTCAAATCGTTTAGTTTACATACTTACATACATTGGTATGTATACTATTTACCCGCGAAAACATTACTCTCCTTCTGGTGCAGTCGGGTAAAAAATACCCATTCAAAAAAGCATAATGCGATTATGAATCGAGGAAATCGAGTGAGACGTAAATGTCCAAGAGTTGTGACGTCATTTACATCTTCCATTACTGCGAGCGCCGGGAACTATAAAAAATTTATGACCGAAATAACACTAAGAAAACGCTGCCCGTTTCTTCTTCCATGTATGTTTAATGCTTACGTAATCTTGTCGTTTGATGTAGCTCAAAGGGCCGACGACGCCTGGCAAGCCGCTTAGCACCGGACAGAGACCTCCCCTTAAATTATTCCAGAAGCGATCTGCCCGTGAAATTGTTACTTAAGAACCTAATCGACGCATCTCTCTTTGTTTTTGTAAAATGTTTCAGCGAAGAGCATTTTATTGAATTCGATGTTTGCTGTCCCCTTTGTTTTCTCTTGTTTTACTTCGAAATTGCTTTTCGTTTGATTGTTTTAAAAACATAACACGCATTGAAATACCCAGTTTGTGGTGTCAGGCGTCAGTCATGGCAGACGCCTTAAATATAGTCGTGTTTAGTGCAATTCACAAAATCTAGAAAACTACGCACAGTACTACGCGCATCTGGCGGTTTTAGGTAGATTGCGCATAAAGGAAAGCTACGAGCCTGTTTCTTTTTAAAATACTATTTCAAATATCTCAGTGTGTATTATTGACTACAATTGAGTAATGTATATTAGTTTAAGCAAGCAAAAATTTTTGGAGAAAAAAAAATTTTTAAGTAACATTGCCAAATGAATCTTTTACACTTACCTATCACACCACATTTTTTTCCAGACGGTAAAAAAAGTCTTCCTGTATATAGGTATACAGGATGTCCCAGAAGTCAACGATAAGCCGGAAACCAGCGATAGGCCTAGTCATGAGGGTAATCAGAAAAATATAAAAAAAAATCTGTTCTTTTTTCAAAATGTTATGAAGGTTTAAAAAAAATCCTAAAAAACGGACACCCTGTAATGAACTTTCTTGTACCGTGACTGTAAATATTTACTTTTTGAATATTTTTTTTCTGTAATGCTATAATGAATAGCCGTGCTACAATTTACAATAAAAAAAAATTACATAACTGCCTCACTTTTAAGTAAAAAGTTAAATTTGTTTCCAACATTGAATTCTAAATAATTTCATCAACCAACTTAAACCAGCTGTACTGTAAAAAAAATGTATGGCTACTATTTTGGCAAGTATACTTAAAAGTTGACGCATTTAGTCTAAATTCTAAAATGGTATAACACAGCTAGGTTTTGTTATAGTTGAGGCATGAAAATTTTTTTTCTCGATGAATCCGGATTCTATGCCAATCTAATTTAATGAGGTGAAATGTTGGTAACGCAACCTTCTTAGGTAAATCCAGGTTAAAATCTTTTTGAATGGAGTCGGACTCATAATTTTGAAAAGAGAACCTAACAGGGATTTTTTTAATCGTACATCTTTTGTTTATGTCATTTGTTTGATGGCTTTGATTTAAATCCATCTGTCCCAGAAGTAAAGATTCTGGAGTCTGTTGCTTAGATGGTATTTGCGTGTAATTACGAGTTCGTAACGTGAAGTTATCATGCCAAATAGATATACCGTACAGGAGTACGCCAACATGCATCTTATTTACGGAGAATGCTTATGTAACGCCAATGCTGCAGCTAGGGTGTATCGCGAGAGATACCCAAACTTAGAGCGTCATCCTGATTACCGAGTTTTTATTAATCTGCATCGATCATTATCCGAAGGTCGATTCCCTGATCATATGGCTGGTGAAGGAACGCCCCTCTTGCCCTACGAGGACGAAGTCATGCAAGCTGAGGAAGAAGATCCAAGTATATCCGTACGTGGAATTGAGGAAAGCCTTGGAGTACCTAAAAGCAGTGATGATCTTTCATCTCATTAAATTAGATTGGCATAGAATCCGGATTCATCGAGAAAAAAAATTTTCATGCCTCAACTATAACAAAACCTAGCATGTGTTATACCATTTTAGAATTTAGACTAAATGCGTCAACTTTTAAGTATACTTGCCAAAATAGTAGCCATACATTTTTTTTACAGTACAGCTGGTTTAAGTTGGTTGATGAAATTATTTAGAATTCAATGTTGGAAACAAATTTAACTTTTTACTTAAAAATGAGGCGGTTATGTCATTTTTTTTTATTGTAAATTGTAGCACGGCTATTCGTTATAGCATTACAGAAAAAAAATATTCAAAAAGTTAATATTTACAGTCACGGTAAAAGAAAGTTCATTACAGGGTGTCCGTTTTTTAGGATTTTTTTTAAACCTTCATAACATTTTGAAAAAAGAACATAGATTTTTTTTTATATTTTTCTGATTACCCTCATGACTAGGCTTATCGCTGGTTTTCGGCTTATCGTTGACTTCTGGGACATCCTGTATATACAATATGTATCAGAAAGGTGAAATAATAATTAAGGGTCATCTAAAGTAGCTTATATATAGTTCGTGAAAAATGTCTCTTGTTGAATATATACTATAAATTTGGAGTAAAACAACGTTGAAGTTATCATTAAAAAAAAAAATTTTCACCCCTAAAATCAGCTGCAAAATGCTGTTGACCTCTCTTTTAAGTGACTAAACATGGTACAGATAAGACATCGTGTTTTTACCTACGAAAAAACTAGACAGATCCTACACTATGAGTACTAAATAACTAATAGACATACTTAAATAATTATTAAAAACCCAGTCACGAAGCCAACAGACAATTCCATTCACACAACTGTAGGCAAACATATGTTGTTCAGCGGGAATCGAACACGCGACCTCAGGTTCTGAAGGTCACTACCAACTGAGCCAACAGGCCCGACAATACTCCATCATTATTTTATTTTTTTCCCATAGTTTTAAAGAAAACCTACTAATTTACCTACGTAAATATCTGACATTATTAGTCTTTGATAGAATTTTGTTAGTCCACGTGGATTGCGGTCGTAGATCAATGAAAAATCCATTGATCGCTAGGAACGCCTGCGCGCTCCTTTTTGGCCAATAAGGACACTGCGCAAAGGTCAAAGGGCCGGCGGCGGCGTTACTAAGGAGTCTAGCTCCACCCTCTATTTTTTGAGTGGTTCCGTATGTTTAAAAAAATATTCCCAATTCAAGCCTTTTATCTTATTTCACGTTATCATTATTTTACAATTAACAAAAGTAAATTATGTAATTAATTGATGCATTATCCTTGTATCGTTTTAAATTATTTTTACGTCTTTTATTTTCATAGGTTTATGTTTATTTTTCAACTGAACCCTACAAAATTTTTTTTGAAAATCGGCAAATTCTTTCATTTTCAAATCAATGAACTTAGTTGCTTTCTATCTATCAATGAGTGAAGACATGTTGAATATGACCTCGCAACAGTGTCTCGCGATTATTCAAATAGTGAATCTTATGAAATGACTTTGTGTCGAGCTGTGTCACGTGCGCTTCGCCGAAGGTAGACCGCTGGATGAGCAGCGGATGCTATCCTTCAGCTGCTTTGGGAGAATTTGTCAGGTGTCTGCGTATGCGCGAGGCTGGTTCGTTCCGAGCTCAAACCCCCCAAGGTCGCGCGCCTGTACGCCTACTCGTGGTACCGGGACCTGCGGCTGGTGGTAACCACTGCGCACGGGTGGACATTTTGAGTTATTGTGCGGTATTGATGTGTGTGTAAACCAATAGTAGTTCGGACCCAAATCCCAAAGTGTAAAGTTTGATGAAACTACATGATTACCTAGTACCTATGTAGGTATTACTTGTTTAATGACAATGTTTTGAAAAAAATAATTTATTATTGAATAAAAACTTTAATGATTAAGTACTGCTAATAATAACTTTTATTATTTCCAATAACATTTAACCTAGAATAAAATAGGTAGGTATGTTAAGGCGCGGGCGGCGGCCGGGCGCGCGGCGCGAGCGATCAGCTGCGTTACCTACGCTACCTACCACTACTACGGTCAACGACACTAGCGCGTAGGGAGCCCGTACGGTTTTATTCTTCAATCACAGGGTTGGCGAAAATTCACACATAAAAAATAATTATAAAGTTTATATGAAAGAAAAAAGTTGCTATATTAGATCTGATATTTTTTTAGGTATTTCGTTACACGATATACATATACACCCTTCAATATTATTTCACCTTTCTGATACATATTGTATATATATATATATATATATATATATATATTTTGTATAAAGGTCTTTTGTATATTTGTAATTGGGATGCAATCGTCTTTATTTGACATTTATTGCGAGGCCATCGCTTGCTCTATATACTTACATTGACGTTAATGGCAAATGTAGGTAAGAAAAAATATACCTACGTCAAAATTTAGCAGATTGCTATTAAGGTGTTTAATAGACAATAAGCCCCCAGTTGTTTGTATAAACTGTGTAAGTACTGTAAACCTTAATAGGTGATCTATTCTATAAAATCTTTAATTAGGTACCACATAGGTATAGCTACGATATACCTCAACTGGACACCTCAAGGTTCCGTAGAAAAATAACCTTAACTCACGAACAGACAGACGGTTAACAAAGGGTTATAAGTATTTAGTTTTTCTAGTACGAAGTACAAAAACCTAAAAAAGCGACATAACAAAACGTACATGAAAATTTGAAAAGCCGATTTCAAATACATCGATTGAAGAAGCACGCTCTGGTGTAATCCGGACATGCGGGGTTACACAGAAATCCCGGCAGCTAATTAGCAACTGTTGTGCTCATATTAACATGTTCATCGGGGCCCCTTGCGTAAAGCGTCAATGGGTGCGGCCTAATGATGGATCGGCTTGGTGACCTAAATATTTCGAATTGGAGGCGTTACTATTTTGATACATACCAAAATACAGATTGTAAATTACTGTACATTAAATTAAGGTAGGTACATTATTGTAGATTATAGCTAAAGAGATTAAAATATAATAGGGCATAGAGCATTGGGAATATTTTCTTACAAAAACTTTCAAGCTCAAGCGTCATGTCAGCTATTATGAACGCGAGCTATCATTCGGTCGAATAGCACTAGATTTTTTCTATTTTGTAATAACTTTTGGTTTAAAATTTTCCTCTTTTTGTCCTCTCTATGTCCTATTATATTTTAATCTATTTAATTATAGCACAGCGTAAAAAATACTTCAGTAATTTCAATCAAATGATGGTATCTACAGTACAAGATATAATAGAGTGAGAGCCCAGGCTTGTCAGACCTTCGTCATTTTGTAAAACCTCAAAGTTTGTCTGTGTATGTCCCTACTACAGGTGTAAACGATCCCCGAATATGAAGTTTGGATAACGGTTCCTTTGGAAGTTATCAAGCAGCAAAGGTCCATAAAGTTCCACCTCAAATCGTTAAAGTTTAAAGCCCAGTTTTTATATATTTTATTCGGATTAATATTAGAAATCACGTCGTCCATTGTCAGACACTTGGTGCGGTGGAAACCCCCTGTCAGACCCTTGAATCATGGTGAATTGAGGGTATACTTTCATGACATGATTTCTGCCCATATATAGCTACTAGGCCAAGTTTGATATCATTTTCATATAATTCAAGGATGAGGAATTCATTTCTGGAATAAACTTTTTATCAGTCGATAGAAAAAAACGGAGTAACTTACAAAAAACCAAATTGTTGAAAAAATTTTTTTAAGAATTTCGTCGCTCAAAAGTACACTATAACGATTAAGACTAAATAAAAAATATTATCTTATAGCTCCTTTATTGCACAATATAAAAAGTATCATTTCAATAACATCGTCAAAGTATAGAAATGTAAAAAAATATATCAATAAGTATATCAATTCACCATGATTTCAAGGGTGTCTGACAGGGGGTTTCCACCGCACCAAGTGTCTGACAATGGACGACGTGATTTCTAATATTAATCCGAATAAAATATATATAAAAACTGGGCTTTACACTTTAACGAATTTGAGGTGCAATTTTATGGACCTTTGCTGCTCGATAACTTCCAAAGGAACCGTTATCCAAACTTCATATTCGGGGATCGTTTATACCTATAGTAGGGACATACACAGACAAACTTTGAGGTTTTACAAAATGACGAAGGTCTGACAAGCCTGGGCTCTTGGGATATAAGATAAAGAATCTCTTAACCGTCGATTTAAGTTAATAGTTGAATTAAGAAAAAACAATTCTTTATTTTAAGTTCCATTTTTAAGCTATTGCATAGCTTCTATCGCGGGCCTTGAGCGCGGGGACCGAATCCAGAAATTCCGTAACGAAAAAAACCTCACGCTTCACACACGTCCGAGTCCGAGTCCGAGTCCGAGTCCCAGTCCCAGTCCGAGTCCGAGTCCGGGTCCCGGTCTCAGTCCCACTCCCACTCTGACTCCCACTCATACTCCCACCCATACTCCCACCCCACCCCCAACCCACTCCCACGCCCACTCCAACTCCCACTCCCACCCTCACTACAACCACCACCACTACCACCACTACGAATACTCTGCTAACCATTTAAATAACACCCGTGTGGCTTGAAGGCCGCGCGGCCGTGCATTGTCTAACGTCGTTTCTTTTCGGCAGTCTTGTTGATACAAATTGCTATGCAATAGCTTTACCGCGGCAGTCCCCGAGTGCCACACGTCTTTTTTTTTGTTTTAGTAATAAGTCCGGTTACTTACGCGTTCGTGGTGTAAAAATAAAAAAACTTAAAAATATGACAAATACCAAGTAAGAGAAACAAAGAGCAGTCCTGCAAAAGACGTCGCCTTAGCGCCTTCTCCGACACATTCGAAAGAAAAATGTGTATATCATTGAATATCGATTTCAAATAAAATTGCAACCTTTTCAGATAACGAGGTGACATTTCCCCTTTCCGGTGCCGTTTGTCGCCCCCGTCGCACATTGGGAATTTATCCACCGAAATAAGCAGATAACGAACCTAATGGTAGAAGCGGGGATCTGCTACGGTCTTACAATTGGCTGCGACGGCCTCTCCGTTTATAAGTACAGATGTTTCTAGTCTAGCTGCGTCATGCCATGTTTAAATTATCGATTCTGCTTTAGCATAGGACTTGTAAGAAGATGGACCCTGAACGGCCTCCTTGTAATGATAGATCAGTAGATACCAAAACAGATATGTAAAAATACCAATTGAAGCTAAAAACAACTAACAATTTTATGTGTAGTGCAATGTTCACTAACATTTTTAGTTATATGATAATAAATCGTCGACTACTTTACACTACTATCAGAACGTTTCAACGCTGAGTGCATATTAAAAATTGTACTTTCATTGGTTTTCTACCTACTTAGTTTCACTATAGTTATATATAGGTACGTATACAATCTACTAAGGGCTGATTGTTCAATAGTCAGTTAAAAGTTATCTGATGAATAAACATCGAACAATCAGCCCTAAATAGAATAAATGCCAACTAATCTAAGATATTAATATGTATCAACCAAATACAAAGAAAACAAACGAACTATTTTACCAAAACAAGATAACAATCCTTTCCCAGAAGACATACGATCTTTCGACGCGACTACGCTGTAGTCCAAGTATAGGTTGCTATTATTGGCAACACTTGGGGCGCGGCTTTCAATAAGCTGCCAATAACGTCCGCCCGTCGGACGCGAATACTTGTTGCTTCCGCCGGCACTCCGTGGTAACAAGATAGCTCCGCTCGTTCTCACTACTTTATGGGATGGACTGGCTTACTAGCTTTATCTTTTGTACACGTTTTAACGCAGTTTCTGGTTGGTGCCTGACGTTACATAGTTTTTTCTGGGTAGCTCTATTGGTTCAACTGGCTCATTAGATACTCTCGTGCAAAAATTGTGTATGAATTTTGTATGGTAATAAATTTCAGTCTCTTGAGTTAAACAGAAGACGCCGTAGTTACAGAGGAATATGTGTGCCACCTCGTCTGCATACTAGAGGATTCATATGCTAAGTTGAAAATTCATCATCGTATCCAATATTTTCTAAAACTATGTGTACACAATATTGATATTGTTAAATTACTTAGCGCTACACTATTTTACTTATGTTTTCGTTTAATTTGTTCGCAGATTCTTCTACCTGTACCACTTCTCGTTCTACGCGTACCACTACCGGTTCAATGGCCAGTACAGCAGCCTCGCGCTAGTCACCTCATGGCTCTTTATCCAGGTTAGTACACATTCCTTCAAATACAAATAAATAAAAATTCATTTATTTTCTGTAGGTATATAAAATACACTTTGAAAAGTCAATAGTCTAATAACAAGGCACTCTAAACTCGTCCATGAAGATTGGCTAAATGTAAACACCGACGAGTTGCTGGTTCCAAATGCAGTACCCCGAGAAGAGCCAGCAAGAAACTCAAGGGCAGCTCTTTTTAATCTCATGTCTTACTATTCACTCTCACTTGCGACAGATTTGCCGAAATAACATACCTACTCAGGCTTTATTCCTGAAAAAAAAACAGCGTAGGTATTTTTCTCGGAGTTCCTTCACTGTTGGTGAATAGATCGCCGAATCGGGATGCTGAGACAAATGTAATAGAATTATAGAACGTAGCGATGATCAACCAGCGGCAAATCTCCGAAATATTGTTTCTTAGAAATCCCAATATGCGGAGCATTTTCCGTAAAACTTTTCATCCCGCACCTATGACACTAGTCTTGGACGCCGACAAATATTACCCTTCAGTATTGACATTGCCTAAGCCCCGCGGGTGGGACACTGCCGAAAAAATCCCATTTGCGAATGTGTCACACAAGCGTATAATATGCTGTGTTATGATATAATAACTTATTACAACCGTATTTAACATCTCTAGTCTAAGCTGTTTGTATGTTTGTCCGGAGCACTTTGATGTCGGTCAGTCGAGCCCGCGGGCACGTGGCATGTCGGCTAATAAACTGTTTGTTTTAAGCGATATTAGCTTTCCTCTGCCGTGCCACTGTTATTAATAGTCGACTAGGAACAGCACTCGTCTACTGTTATGTCGGATGCGAATTTGGTGTGACGTCAGAGGTGGTGCGATGCTAAATGAAATTCCAAAATTTAATAGCTTCAACATCGATTTTGAATGCCTTTTTTTAATAGTTCCAAGTTCAAGTTTCTACAGTATGTAAATCGGTTCAGATTTGACGGAAGTGTGGATAACATATATTAAATAGACATAAGCGTCGCGAATTGAGAACCTTTTCCTAATTGAAATCTGTTATAATTAACCTTTTTTTTAGCATCTACGAATTTGATGAGATAAATCTTGACATAATATCATCTTTGGAATCAGACAGCGCAAAAATAACATGTTGTAATAAAAAACGTAAGATAACGCAACAGGGTCATGGGGTCGCCGCAGGGATTCGTGTTGAGATTTCACGCACACACAAACGATATTTTATCATCACAGCACAGCTGAACCTCGCAGTTATTATTTTTAAACTAAAGGAAAAGCTTCTTAGCTGTAGGCTCGGGCGGGGAGCATTTGTCAGCGAATCACGTCCCATACGTTGTTGGGACTAGAGCGCGTTGACGGCGTCACCTCACGAAACTCAACTTTAGTGGCGTGAACATAAAATACAACAGGGGTCATGCACCTTGGAGGGTCGTGTTTTTCAATCTTTTGTGGAGGAAGTACAGGGTTGTGATTTTCATTTGATGAAAATGATCAATGGTTCTCAGAATAAAATAAATGCACGCCGTATACGTGGAAATATTGTAAATACTTGCCTGCTACTAATAAAATTAATTCCGAAAATTAATCCAGTTGTTAGTTGTTTGAGGCAGCAGTCTTTTTATACTTTTAAGCAATAAAATGTGTTTAATTAAATTTTAAAACGAAAAAGAAATCTTAGATAAAATATTGATACCTTTAGAAAAACACTAAAAATCCCGAAGACGTATAAAATCCACTAAAAATATTTAAAACTTTTCCGTAGCTCTAGTAAAAACAGGAAAAATTTACCTGTCATAGGGTAATTTTATTTTTTAAATAAAGACGATAACTAGCGCTTCCAAATCCGTGAAAACTACAGGCTGCGTCAACGAAATATGCTTACATAGATACTGATGCAGTCGGGTAAATAGAATACAAGTTCAAATCACAACTTCACTATCACCCGGGAAATTTACTTCGGACGTATGACTAAGCACACATCGCTGTAGTCAAAGTTTTGTCAAATGTATCCCGGGCGAGTCCAAATAACATTCGTGTTAGTATATTTACCATAGATTTAGTATACTAACGTTAAAGATTGGCAATAGAGCCAGTACGGCGAGACCTAGAAAATTTACACTTCTGTGCGTGTAACGTGGATGTGTGCAAGACAAATAGTGCTCTCCCTAAACTTGTAGCTCTCGATAACAAATGGGCGTGTGGTATATTGTGTAGTTAATACCTTTGCCAGTCACGTTATCGAAATGTGGTTAATCGATATTACGACAATCACTATAAAATTGAGGTTAGAAATACAAGAAATTTACGTATTTTATTTTTCGCTTACATCATTTCTTATACATTCAGAACATTTATATAATAAAAAGCAATGTTATTACCTATCTATTTGTGCACGGTTTGTTTTTCAGTTTTCTATAATCATTGAATTTAGAGAATTAAATCTTTCAATCGCACTCACATGTAAAATGACTAATTCTGTGGATTTTCTTTCCTAGATGAATTACAACCGGTACTGCACACGTAACCATAGCTGTTTACGTCTATTAAACATCAAACTTACTCTTTTAATACGCGAGATTAATTAAAATAAGCGAGATTTGTTTCGTTCACAACTGACGTCGGCCCGGTATAGCCCCGTAACGTTTACGAAAATGGTCTCGTCTATCTACCGCTCGCTATCTCGCTCTAACACACGGGTACCTATTTTCTTTCTCTTTCGCATTGCCAATCTAAGTATACTAAATCTATGATATTTACCGCGCGTTTCGCCGCCGGGGATGGCTTCACAGTGGCCCACTCACACAAACGTAAGTCTTGAGGTCGGAAAACGACTCTCATTTCTATTCCTAATAAAAAATATGCTCATGCCTCTATCCCGGAAGAGCTGGCAGAGGTATTTCATTTCTGGAAATACCATTTTTCACAAACATATTTTTGACCCCTATAAATGTGATCTGGATCCATCGCTGGATCTATTCCTGATACATTATCATTCAGCCCACGCCCACAAATCCTTTCTTGCAGATGCCTACTCTTATTAATTTCAAGTTCCTAGACTCAACCTTTTGTGCTTTGATTTGATATGACAGGCAATCAGTCAGTATTTTAAGGCTAGGTTAAAATATTTTTTAGGTTATTACATAATTATTTTGATCATGACTTAATAGTGTAAACCTTGCACCAGTTTTACATGCTGCAAAGATGCGCCTCTAAATACAATATTGCCTATAAAAAGTCTCGACGACATGCGTCACAGTATACCTATCAAGAATTATGTTAACAAAGCTTGCCATTATTAAATATCAAAACAAACATAGTTCTTGATTTCTACATTGTTTATACACGGAACTATGGTAAAATAAATCTATCTTCATTTAGTTTGTTTTTCTCATTTATTAGATGTCGTTAATTAGCTCCGTCCGTAGGATCTCGTTACCGGCAGGATATGTTAGCTACTGAGAAACATCAATTGTATCAGTTATACGGTTCCTTGAAAGTTATTACGTCTCACTGTTGCTATTGGCGATTGGAGCTGCACAGGATCGATAGGACGGACTTCAATCTATTTTGTAGTTATATAGGTAGACAAAATGGACTCGATTCTGCAAACCACCAAAAATTCATAATTTTAAGTTAGCTCTATTCTTTTCCACCGCTTTGGAAAGGAAAGGGACAGAAATAAGCGCCATATTTATTTACAACGTCACAAATGTCAAAATAACAAAATTGAACCTTATGGACGCATTCAAACACGTTTTTAGCAATTTTAGCAACGATGTAACGAGATCATGGATAAAAGTGACAGATTAGACATCAAATTAGTCGGTTTTTACAGGTTTGACATTATTCTATAATCTATGGTTTGTTTCTGTCCTTTTTCTTTCTTATTCTATAAAGAAGGATAGGCTAACTTAAAATTAGGAATTTTAGGTGGTTTGCAGAATAGAGTCCAATGTTTATTTATTATAAATGATTTAAATGTTCCCTTATAAAAAGTATAAGTATGATATTTTTTCCATACCATTCCTTGGGCTTTCATTGGTATGTATAGAAAGTTATAAAAAGTTTGTCTGTAGATGATTTTTTGTATAATATTTCGAAGCGGTCTGCAGAGAACGCTCTATTGTATTTTTTTAGATAAATCAACTAGACTCTTTTGTACTGGGTCTTATTCAAAATTATTACGGGTGTGGACGTAATAATAACATATAAATGTTTAGTGGAAACCACATCTAGTATTATTAAAGGAGCAATTCTTCTGAAATTCTCTTATAAAAATATATTTAGGAAACCGCTCTAACAATTTAAATCAAGTTTTGTATTGAGATAAGGTTTTGCTTCTTATGTTTATTCTATATTAAAATGATTACATATTTTCTTTCCTGAAAAAAAAAAAACGCAATTCTACCTTTAAAGTGAAGCTCGGTCGCCCAGGTACTTGTACATTAATTGTGTCGTGAAAAAAAAACCTGTACGTAACTATAGCCAATGCATTCCCGTACCGCACATAATTTGAGTTTTACAATGTCTCATAAAATGCCTGTATGCTATAACAGTCATTCATATAGGTACAGCTATTTATATGACGGCATCCGCGCGGGCAAAGCAGCCGATCTTGTCCGGACGCGTTTCGGCGTCGATTTCCGTTCTCGATGCCGGACGGAAGCTAATAACACGCCGATGGAACAGGACCGTCGTGTTTCCCGACCGTATATGTTGCATTATTTACAACTATATTATTTAATATTCACAGTCAAAATGCAAGATGTCTAAGAAATAGATCGTAATAAATATTACAATTACTGTACCTACTATTTTTTTTTATTTAAACCACAGATGCATGCTTAGATGAATATTAGGTACATCTATACATATAATAAAACTCTAACGGGGTCGTGTCTGTACATGAAAGATTTTTCGAAAATTTCAACAGTAGTGTATATAGTTATGGATATAGATACCGAAACACCAATTTTTGGAATTTTTGTCTGTCTGTCTGTCTGGTTGTGCACGCATCACTCAAAAACTACGGGACGGATTTTGATGAAATTTGGTATGGAGATAACTGAGTACCCGGGTCAACATCTAGGGTACTTTTTATTCCAGGAAAATATCTCATTCCCACGGGAAAATATAAAAACTGGTTAAAAGAGAAAAACGTACTACTCCAAAACGATAACACATAGAAACTTGAAATATGGTATGCAGGTGTCTTATATGTCGTAGGCAACCACTGTGAAGGGATTTTTTGGTAATTCCTACGGGAACGGGAATAACGGGATTATTTCGAAATTAATAAATTGGGTATGCTAATTGCCATATCCATACTCTTTTCTGCTATTTTCTTTTTCATTGTTAATGTCTTGGTGACGTTTTTGATATTTAAATGACACAAATACAAAAGGATAAAAGAATTAACAGTTACAAAATGAAATAGTTGAGAAAAAATATTTTCAGAAGACCAACTTGAAACTGAAATTACAAAACTTGAATAATACATATACAGAAAAATACTAATGTCATGAAAACAGAAGGAATTTAATCCACTTACAAAGGTCAGCAATACTTCACACATTCTGTTAGTCCCTCCAATGTTAAATTTTATTGGTTTGGATGAAAGTTTTATAGAAGGAAAAACCCCGTTGTACGTCCTATTATAGTACCAAAGTCCAAGTAATGTTTTAAGTAAACCTCCGTGGCCCGTTCCACTATAGTTATCTGAGCGGCAAAGTGGAATATAAACCAAATCCATTTTTGTGTCTGTCCGTCTGTCTGGTTGTGCACGCATCACGCAAAAACTACTGGACGGATTTTGATGAAATTTGGTACTGAGATAACTGAGTCCCCGGATTAACATCTTGGGTAAGTACTATTTATTCAAGGAAAAGCAAATTCAAAGAAAAGAATAGCTCAATAACACTGGAAAATATAAAAACTGGTTAAAAAGAGAAATACGTACTATTCCGAAACGATTACACCTAAAAATAAAAACTCACGCTTTATATCCCCGAGGTTGTAGGCAGAGCGTATTCTATTTCTGAATATACCCACTTTTCACGAGATATTATTTGGACCCCTAAACGTGATAAGTGGTGTGCTCATCGCTGATGACACCTAGAAACTTTAAATATGGTATTTAGGTGTATTATATGTCGTAAGAAACCGGTATGAAGAAATGCTGCTGAGCTGATTTACAGAAATTCCCACGGGAACGGGAATAAACTGGATCCACGCGGGCAACGCCGCTGGGCACCCGCTAGTTTTGAAATAAGTTTGACCATATTAATTTTAAAACTTCATAATTATGGATCAATGTGCCAAATGTTGTAGGAGACAAAAACTTGACAGGTGGCTAACCTAGCACCATTTTCCAATCCGAGGTGGAATGGCGTAGGAGATCATGGCCCATATTTCTTTATGTGTGATTAAAGACTGGTTGATGATGATGTATCAAATTAATTGTCAGATCCCCGAGCATTTAAGGAATACTGAGAGAGGTGCTCATCTCTTTCAACTTAATTCTGTATAGCGACCCGCCCTTGCTTCGCTCCGGTTTATATAATATAAGAAAAACTTCCTCGTTTATAGCTTTAAATTGTGAAAACCGCATCAAAATCCGTTGCGTGATTTAAAAGATCTAAGCGTACAGACGGCGAGAAGTGACTTTATTTTATATTCTGTAAAGATTTACTACTCCATCTCTAGTTTCTAGTTATTATTATAGTAATGTAGGAAGATTGCTAAACGAGAGTAACAGTGCTAAAATATTTGTGAAAAATATTAGTCAAAAATTATAATTGAATCTTCCGGTCGGATCTAAAGGTAACTTCTATCAAGAATAAAAGCAACGTACGATAATAATGAAGACGAGATCAAAATTATACGGTACATTTTTGCAAAGGCAAATTGAGTGTGCTTAGAACGAGAGATGGGCGCGGGGGTAGGCTCTGCCGGATTACAGCGAGGGAGGGGTGACGACGAAAAACAAGAAGCCCCCTCGGAATGCAAAGTGGAGGCTTATCTCATAATCATCGAGCGTGTCAACTTATTAATAAAAATCATATTTTACGAGGTTGCCCGTCAGGCCGGCTACGCGACGCGAATAACATTGGCACCCAGCGTGGGGCCTCCCGTTACATTAATTTTAAAACTTCAACTTGTTGACTAAAGGCTTAAGACTAGATTAAGTTCCAAAATTAATAATCATCTCATTTTTACCATAAAAATTACCAGTAAAATCCGTAAGACATTAAACAAGCGAAACTTGAAAGCGCCGTTATTGTACACGTTTAATAGATTGTAGTTGAGCTAATTTCTGTCAAGTCCTAAGTCAACAGTAAAGGCCCGCCATGATGGAAACGCGGTAAAGTGTAGTAATCTTCCAGATCTCTTGCAAATTATACCCAAACTTAAGTTAAACACTCTCAGCGGCTTACTTTGTGGGTGTGTAGTTTCCGGGTATTATATAGCTACATCATATCAAGAAGCTTTGTGAGAGTACTTATTTTTGTTGGATTAATGTACACTTATGAAATATCCAAAAATGTGATTCTCAAGTATCAGATTCCTAAACTATGTTGCTTTGAAAGCGAAATTAAACAGCGCGCTTGTGTCTCTCAGGATTAGTTAAATGGAATGGGATTTTTTTATATCTCCACCTGCAAAAGTTCCTGCTCCGTGTTGCGCGCTGTTTTTTCTTTGCATTTTAAATCAAAATAACTTTATTTTCGTCCGACTTTTCTCCCGGCTTGGCATAATCAACATGCCGTCCGTAAAGTGTTTAAGACAATTTTGCGGGATTATTTTATCATCACATCACAAAGAATTCTTGAGATCCTTTGAAGTGTTAAGCCGACTGTAGCGTAAGAGTGTAAGCGAAAGAGTTGCGAACTGCACAAGGTGAAACACCCTTATGCAGTTCGCAACTCTTTCGCTTTAAGAAAGTGCACACAAAGCCGTCCACGCTCCTTAAGCTGTATAAGAGTCATTGTTCAGGAAAAAATACCATACATACCTACTAACTAGATACAATCTGTACACATGCTCTTTTGAAATAATTCATTTGAAAAATATATTAAGAGAATCGTTTGAAAGAAGGATGCTTTTAGTAAAAAATACCAGGTTTTATCATCATCAAATCGCAACTCTTCAGGGCAGGATTCGCAGATCTATAAATGCCATTGGCCAGGACCACGTAATCTGTTACAAACGATCAGCGAAATTGTTAAAAAAAGGGCTCGTTTTATTTTCACGCACCTATCTAACAGAGTGAGCGGTAAATCTCAAAGCGCCCGATTTTAATGGACGTATAAAAGGGCATCATCTCTGTCCATTAAATACCTTTTAAACGTTTGATCCTTTTTTGTATTTGCGATGGCGATGATCCGAAAGCAGATTGCGTACATCGGGTTAATTAAGGCCATGCATCGAACCCACCAGCTGAGTGGTTACATCCGTTTCTACGGTTACTGTTCGAGAGTATTCCTATATTTAAATTTCCCTCAGTATACAATATTTACTTACAAACTAGATTATAAATTTATATGTATTACTAGCTGTTGCCTGAGATTTTACATAATAAAAAATATTCCATATTACTCCTAAGTAAGCTTTCCATTGGTGAAAGAGTTATTGAAATCGGTCCAGTAGTTTTATTTGTTGAGTTTATTAGTTACAAACATACAAATCTTTCCTCTTTATAATTTTAGTGTAGATATCTGATCTTGTATTGTCACGTGTCTGTTATTATAATAAAAGTCACTCGTTATAACTACGTTCTCATAAGTCCGGTATTGCAAGCATAAGGTAGGTAAACTCAAAAGGGTAGATCAAAATTCTTTCAATTACCCGGGAGCGGCGCGCTTGTCGAATAATAAATCATGAAGGTGTCGCAACTTGTCGTCACCGGCAACCCGTTACACCCCGCCGCCGGTCGGAAAAAATCAAAACGAGGGGATCAGAAAATATAATTTAAAATAAAACTTGAGTCAGGAGCGGTCACAAGTTTCTTAATTAAAACTTACGTCGGACATCGTGAGGGGAGGCAACTTTGACCCAGAAATAAATAAATAAAGTCGCCACGCCGCCGTCACGAGGCACTCATTTATTTGTAAAGGAGTTTTGCTCAGTTCGACGGACGTGTCTCGTAATCTGAACGTCTGCGAGCGCCTCAGCCCGCCACTTCCCACCGCCGCTATTGCCAGCTTATCTCTTTACCGTATATTTATTGTTACACGTTTCCTAATACCCCGAACAATGCGAGGTATTTGCAGTCAAGTCCCACAATTGTCTGCTTTGAATGTTTAATAAGCTAACTTTTCTTTTACAGCACTCCATGCTGTACTTCTTCCATCACTACGAATTGCCGGTGATACTACAACAGGCCCAGTTGCAGCAGCTTCTAATGAGGACGCATCACGGGATGGGTGGTATGGTGGGTCTGGCGGGTATCGCCGCGCTAGCCAGTGGAGCTGCCTACCACGACGCGCCCGGCACCGGCACCCAAGCCACTCCACCGACAACTCAGTCTACTACGCAAACTGTGCAGAATACCGTCCAGTCTACTACCCAAACCTCACCGTCGGTGTCTACCGCACAAACGAATACTACCCATACAGGTGACGTAATACCATCCAGACCGACACCTCCAGTGACCACAGCCACGGGAACCAACACTTTAGTTGTCAACGAAACTGACGATACAGTCTCCACTGTTACTTCTAACAATGAAGCTAATAACTCTGATAAGAGGAACACTGTCGGTTCCCGTGGCGATAATGATATCAAAATAGAAGAGATCGCTAGGAAGAATTCAAATAGCGAGACAAAGGTCGTACGTAGCAGTAATTCTGCTACTGATCTCGACGACCAAGTCACGTCGGCCGGTGGGCCTTGCGACGTGATAAGCGGTAAAGTTGAGACTGCAACTTTAGATCGTAGACGAAAGGACGTCCCCTTGAGCGAAGATGATCCACCCCTGGTCTCGAACCAGGAGGAAACGGTGATGGAAAGACTGGTGCCAAGAGTTTCCACTGAGGCTGAAGACTTAGAATAGTTCCAATTTATTGTCCTATCTTTGCATCGAGAAATTCAGTTCCGATATATTCAGCTTTTGTGAATAACTATCTCGTAATTTTAAACTAATTTTGTGTAGATGGTACTTATAAAACTACAAGTATGCTAATAGTGTCTATGTAATAAATGTCACAGTACGTGAAGAATATATTGATTTAGTTTGAACAAACGAGTTCAAATACACTTTGTTTTGTGGGTAACTTATCGTACGGAAAGGTGATTGTAGTATTTAAGACTATGTGCTGCCATTACAGCGAACATGTAAATATTTAGATATCGATGAATATTTATTAGGGTCTTTGATTTACTATCGAATTTGTAATTTGTTACTTTGAATATGCGTAGTGGATGGCGCTGGAGGTTAGCATACTCTTTTCAGTGATTTAGTTTATGGCAATAAAATATTTTCGTTCATGGCTGTGTATTATTGTACCTTTTTACATCAGTTACATCCACCCTATGGTTGCCTAAAAGAAATTCTTTACAGTGATACTTGTACTTTTTTTCATTTTTATACTTTTTGAAACTTTTTATATTGGTTTACAAAAAAAAGTGTTGTTACTTACTACTTAATATTGTATGTACATACATACCTACTAATTATAGTCAAGGAACAAATTCGAATCTGTTAGAATTTGTCTGCAGTTCATAAAATATCTCATTCCGGCCTAGCTCTACAACAGACTATTAGCTAGGTACCTACCGCTTACATAATAGTGTTGGGTTCGATTCCAGTATTACGACATATTTGTGCTAAAGTAAAAATTGTGACTCGTAGGTACTTGATCGTTTGTATTTTCATTGTGTCACTATTGTTGAGGAAGGTAAGATTATAGAGGGTTTAGATACATAGTAAGATTATAAGGACTCAAAAGACTCGATTCTGCAAACCACCAAAAATTCCTAATTATAAGTTAGCTCTATTCTTTTCCACCGCTTTTTGGAAAGGAAAGGGACAGAAATAAGCGCCATATTTATTTACAACGTCACAAATGTCAAAATAACAAAATTAAACCTTATGGGCGCATTCAAATACAAGTTTTTAGCAATTTTAGCAAGGATGTAAGGAGGTCGTGGATAAAAGTGACAGATAAGACATCAAATTATTCGGTTTTTACACGTTTGACATTACTCTATAATCTATGGTTTGTTTCTGTCCTTTTTCTTCCGTATTTTATAAAGAAGGATAGGCTAACTTAAAATTAGGAATTTTAGGTGGTTTGCAGAATCGAGTCCAATAGCAACTTTCCTCCAAATAAAGCATGGAAATGTGAGTTTTAAATTGTGTGATGTAAAGGTCATTTTTAATTTTTTGTAGAATTCCTGTATGAATCATGAGCAACATGCAGTCACCCGTTCGTTACTAATTTTATTGGTAAACTAGCGGTTCTGCGTGGTTTCACCCGCGTAGTTCCCGTTCCCGCGAGAATACGGGAATAAAATATAGCCTATGTTACTCAGGCATCTTCTAGCTTTCCATTGGTAAAAGAATTTTTTGTAATCGGTCCAGTAGTTTTTGAGTTTATTCGTAACAAACGTACAAAAACACAAATCATTGCTCTTTAGAATATTAGTTTATATATCCCATACTTACCTCCCTAAAGTAAGGTTAGAGTTGTCATCCAAATTATTTAGTTTGAGCCAATGATATTATAGTTTGAGCCCAGAACGAGTTGAGTTGGTACAATGTAGTATGTCCTAACCTTATCTTTCGTCAGTCTCGCTAGAACTTGAAAATGGCTGAACCCATTTTGATGAAATTTTTGTGTGGGTTCGAGTGGGCCCATGGATGGTTTATACGATGCAGGTGGCAGAACAATGCGTGCCCGGGCCACTAATATGGAATAAATAATACAAAAATATTTCGTTTCTCCAGAGTTGAATCATTTAATTACATTTTTGTAACTGTACAGCTGATAACAGTTCTTGGAATATTCGATGCGATGCGACAGCGATGATCTTGAAAATTCTGTAAAAAAAAAAGATAAATGATAAAAGTAGCTATTATTTGAGAATTTTTTTTAAATCTGTTATGCTATGTTAAGAATATTTGAATAAATAAATAAAAAGAAAAACCTTGAAGTTTAAAAGACTGACTCAGCGGTAAGTTATAATAATAATAAAATTTTTATTGCAGGCACAAAAAAAAACATATTTTACTAAATGTCAAAATACAATAGTACAAAAATACATAAGTAATTATAAAACTTATATTCTATTTGAAGCCAAGTGTATTAATGTCCAGTGTCTAAAAGTAGGGCTGGAGTACTCCCCAGAAAGCGACGTATTGTATCCCAATAACATAGAAGTCTAAAGAGTAAAATACCGACTCTAACATAATGTGTAGTAAGGCGTTACGGTGCAGTGGCACATACATAAATACAAACATACCTACATAGACTACTATAACTAGAATCCTCCCTTTTGGATTTGCCGTAGTCAGGTAAAAGAATACCTACAATAGTTTTCAGACAACCATACCTGATGGAATAGTTTCAAAGAGGAATACGTACCTACTACTTAGTGGGAGATGTAAAGAGACTTCTCTTTGTTCTCTTCTCTCTGGCCGGTACTTTCCTCAGCATGTTGACAGCTGAGCACACGACGTGGTTATAATGGCCTGGTATCAGCTTGAGACTCCTGAGGATTTGAAAGAGGAAGAGAAAACAGGGTGAAAGAAAAAAAAGGCCGTGGTTGGAGAGAAAGTACTATAAATGATTATGATTCAGGAAACAGTGGACTCGATTCTGAAGACCAGCTAAAATTCCTAATTTTTCAACGCTTCGGAAAGAAAAGGGACAGATATAAGCGCCATATTTATTTACAATGTCAAAATAACAACATTGAGCCTTTGAACGCATTCACATCATAATCAAATACTGGACTCAATTCTGCAAACCACCTAAAATTCCTAATTTTAAGTTAGCCTATCCTTCTCTAAAGAATACGGAAGAAAAGGGGCAGAAATAAACCATAGATTATAGAGTAATGTCAAACATGGAAAAACCGACTAATTTGATGTCTTATCTGTCACTTTTATCCACGACCTTACATCGTTGCTAAAATTGCTAAAAACGTGTATTTGAATGCGTCCATAAGATTGAATTTTGTTATTTTGACATTTGTGACGTTGTAAATAAATATGGCGCTTATTTCTGTCCCTTTCCTTTCCAAAGCGGTGGAAAAGAATAGAGCTAACTTAAAATTAGGAATTTTAGCTGGTCTGCAGAATCGAGTCCATTAGCTAATTAAAAAAATGCGAATAAATATTTTTGAACACTGGTATTTAATTTGGCTAGTAAGTAGAAGTAGGTAAGTAGGCTTATGTAACAAAAAAAATTAAATAAGTAAGTAGGTACTTAATTCATATTTTTTAACTTGTAAGTATTGTTTTTAATTGAGAATATAAGGTAAGTAGACAGTACCTGCGTGGTAAAAAAATAACATCATATACTTTTAACAATTTAGTTAGATCGATATGATAACTTCAGGGTGTTGTTTTTTCCATGTGCGTCCTCCCAGCAGCGCCACTGCCATGAGTCCTGAATCATCACTAATTAGTCACAATTGTTCAAAAAGTGACTAAATGCCAGGTGCTGTACTTTCGAAGATATGAGAAGTTTGTGGCGCTGCTGGGCTGACGTCAGCCTAGCAGAACTACAGCCGGAACTCTGTAATTAAAGCATCTTACTAAAAGCTGTGAACGCTGTTAATCACTATTTAGTCAAATTCGCTGGTGAAATATCAGAGCTCAGGAATCAATGCTTCCGAAGTTATTCCAGTAAGTTTGTGGCGCTCGGTCGGTCGGATCGGTGAAATATGAAAAAGACATGTGATTCATTCACATGTATTTTTCATACTTCACCGATTCGATTTTCGGCTCAAGCACCTGGTTATAAAAAATCTTTAAATGGTATTTTACAAATTATTAATACGTATCAGGAACTGACGTTCTTCAATGTCTTCGTGTTGTTTTTGCAACGATGAATTCTTCCTTGTCAGCTACGTGTATTCTCAAGCAATAACATCTCATAATGTGTGTTAATTCCCCAAGAATACGCGTGACCTTCAAGTGAGATTTTCATTCTTCAAGTCTTCGTTGCCGTACTTGCCGTGTATTCCAGTTGGTCACCATAGGTTTGACAACCACTGGTGGCTATTGGACAATATTGCCACCCACATAGAAGCAACTACCTAGCAATCCTGAGTAGGTAATAACTATTTAAGATAAAAAAAAATGTTTTGTGAATGTTCACCCACGACGGCGCAACAATTTATAATGATCATCATCAAAAAATAAAATAATGTAGGTACTTCCTTCAATGTATTTAAATCCAAATTGGCTGATGGTGAGTAGGTATACAGGGTGACTTTTTTTACCGTCTGGAAAAAAATGTGGTGTGATAGGTAAGTGTAATAGATTCATTTGGCAATGTTATTTTTAAAAAAAAATATTTCTCAAAAAAAATATTCTTGCTTAAACTAATATACAACACTCAATTGTAGTCAATAATACACACTGAAATATTTGAAATAGTATTTTAAAAAGAAACAGGCTCGTAGCTTCCATTTATGAGCAATTTACCTACAACCGCCAGCAGAGCGTAGTACTGTGCGTAGTTTTCTAGATTTTGTAAATTGCATTAAACATTACTATATTTAACAATTAATCTCGTGTATAACTTCGGCTTTAGATACCTTATACGTCATATTTTTTTCCAGACGGTAAAAAAAATCATCCAGTGTATTTTAGAATAGTAAACTCAGATCAATGAATTTTTGGTAAGAAGTGATTTTTAAGTTTATTTGGGTCGTGCTTTGTAGAACTAGGTATATTGTAGTGCCTATACATGATTTGTATAATGTAAAACTGTAAACGTCAAAGTTTCCTGTACCTAACTAAATTCATCTTCTCATGTAAGTGACCGCAGGTTTTTATTGAGGATAAATCATCTTAACTCCAACTTAAGATACCAAATAGTATTTGATACACAAAAATTACCGAGTATTATTATTTAGACCACATTATTATACGACAATATCAGGTAGTTTAAGTTTAAATTCTATTAAACGATTTGTTTCGTTATCTACTAAATATTTTCCTCAAATAGGTACATAACTCATAAAATCATATTTGTACGGTTGCAATCGTAATTTTTTTCCCAATCGCCTCGAGTGGTATTCATACTGGTGATGGCCAACGGGAATAAACCTTCTTCGTCTTCCAACTATCAAGCTTCAATGATATTTTTAGATCTTCATTCTGGATATTCAGTTATACCTACGACATAGCAATAAGTTCAGCAGAGGGCAAAACAATTATATAAGGTTAGGTAGCTTAGGTATTTTTATAATTATAACTATTAACCTCTGAGTATTTAAAATTCCTCCACATAATTTATTGTAGATAATTGCTGAACTTACTTTGCATATTTCTCTGTCACATATTCAAAGTTGAACTAAACTGAACCGATATTGAGGAAATTTGTCAAGGTGTTAAAACTGATAGCTTGCATCTTGAAGAAGGATGAATTCTTCTGTTCCAAGTCACGGAAAAGCGAAAATCTTTAATGTTAAATATATAAATAACTAGAAACATTATTTTACTTTATTTTTATTTCAGGCAGTACCTACCTACTTAGTTTTTCACTGTGGAGACTTATAATGAGCTAGTGATATTTTTTATTTTATCTTTATTTTATTGATGTAAAGTGCTGTAAGTCTTCCTAAAAATAAAAATAAAAAATCCTTCCTACGAATGTAACCTTCTCCCTTGTACGTAGGTTGTTATATTTGAATTTAAAGGCAAACCATGAAATGTTCATTACATAATGAATAGATATTACACATTATAACAACTAAAATTATAGGTAAATACTTACTCCACTAAAATAATGACGGCACAAATCAATAAAATTATCTGTGTTCGTGTCATCCGGGTCATACCCGGATCGAATTCCAGGCAAGCGGGGCAGTGTGAGACTAATCGCCGAACTGGGTGCGCCGGCACGAACGGGCCCGTAGGCACATCCGGCACGTCCGGTAATCCGGATCCGGACATACCCGGACTGCGCTGGATTTAGCTGGAACGAAACAGAAGACACGGCTGATTGTCGAGATTAAACTGGCCTAACGGTGTAGGTAGAGAGATTTGCCTCGAGCTCGGGTGTTTCTATAATGAAGGCAAGTTTTCGTTTTTCTGGAATCGATATCCTGTTCAGGGCTTAGAAACTATTTACATTCAATATTCAACTACCAACCTAAAGTTAAGTCACATATACCCTATTTGATAAAGGTTCATGAAATGGGTAATATCCAAATATGAATTTCCGATAACAAACTTCAAAGGACACCATAAGATTTTTTGTTAAATGAAAACTTTTTACTCATAAATGAGACGCAAACAAATCCAAAAATACCCACAGCCCTAGACCCTAGTCTTACAAAAACGTTTAGATTCCAGATACCACTTAAAGGCTTTAATTCTCAAAGAGACGAAAAGTATAAACGGTATAAAAGACGTCTGACACGTTACTAAAGAAAAGATCCGTAACACCTATTCACCGGGTATTTGTGGGGCGCGATCTCTAACCGACAATCGGATATCAAACGCTCACCCGGTTTTATCCGGTCCCAGTTATCTCCTCTTTGAACCGCCCGTTCTTTGAAGTCGCACGGGCCCTTTGTAGCCTTCGACCTGCACAGATGATTAAGATATTCTGTGAACATTGGGACACTATTAGTAAGAACACAATGGACACTTTTCAGTGTTAGTTTGTAAGTACCTTTTGTGCTGTAAATCGAAGATGTGATAAAAGAGTGGTCAAAATGAGCGAAATTTTTGATCCTGTCAAGCAACACAATTTGCAGATAATAATATCTAGAATTTATTGTACCTATTGTTCACCCTCCGTGGGACCATGTTTCATGTCTGTCTTATCATAATTTGATGATTACGACACATACATTTATTTTTTAAACATAAGCAATTAAACATCGTTTTAAGGTTTTTCTTTAACAGAAAACGTAGTTGAGAGGATTATTTTTATGATATTCTTGTCAATTGGCAATGAGTCCAACTTTAATGACAATCGCATCAAAATCTCTTCCACAGCTTCTGAATTTATGAAGATAATTCGGAATTCAAAAGTATTATATTAATGTTTAATATGTATTTTGTTATATTATATTAAATGCAGTATGTGCTGAAACTTTGCAAAACTTTCGAATGTTCGGCCTTTGGTAGGTAGGTACGAGTACATTGACTATTAATATTTGTCGACAAATTATCTAAGAATTATCCGCCTGCCATAGAACTCAATAATTTCCCCTTGTTAAACTAAATTAGAAATCTCAGGTTACACAAAATTAACCTTTAAGATACAAATACCGGATTTTGTACTTGAAATTATGGCCTGCTCAATTTCAGTACTAATTAAAATCGTAGCCGTAATTTAAGACAGCGATTTAGGATCTACTCAGGTCTTCGGAAGTGCTGTGGTTGAGTTTTTTTCCAATTCGAATAAACGAAAAAGCCGTAAATTATGTGTCTATACAAAAATGTATGTATCTTTGTGGATGGGCCTGTTGGCTCAGTTGGAGTGACCCTGCCTTGTCATAGGTTGCGGGTTCGATCCCCGCTCGGGACCAACATGTATGTGCATGAACATGACATGTGTGTATGTAATATTTATTTAAGTATGTTTGTCAGTTTTTCAGTAGGTACGCATAGTACAGACTCTGCTTACTTTGGGACTAAATAACCGTCTGTGAACTGTTATTTGTTCATTTTATTAATAAAGGTAGGTACTATTCATCCGATTGCGACGAAACTTTATGAACTATATATTTAACATTGTAATCTTAATAAAAACTAAATTTCAATGGAAATAACACACTGGCAAAGACACAACGCCGGGCATTCGCTAGTCTTCTTGGCGGAATTATCACCAGATTGTAATATCAGCTCAAAATCCAGTAGATCTCCAGTCCCATAAGTGAACCAACAGAAGTCAAAGATTCATTAGCTTAACTATTTTTAAACTACTCTCAGTAAATTTCCATTTTCAAATCTGGCTATACTAACAGCCTTTTAGTCAGTGCAAATGAAACGGTCCAGTTAACGTTTAAAAGTAAATGCGAGCACGGGATGTAAAACGATTTAAACCCGGAGCAGACTGCCCGGCAAAAGTGCACAAGTCTCATAAATATGGACGACAATTAGATAGCACAGCCAGCACACCGTCTGCATGCCACCTGTTGGATGAATACGGCGGTGAGTACTTAGCTTTATATATTTTAACTGTTTTTCTTTAGCAGACAAAAATAAAATAAACAAAAAAGTCATTGTAATTGTTAATACGATACTATAGCTGCTGAGACTCATTTGTTACTATACATTCATAAAGTGCTAGCTGTTCCGCACAATTTCACCCTCGTAAGTCCGTTCTCGTAGAAACGTTATAGCCCTTGTTACTCCCAGAAAAATAGGCTTTCCATTAATAAAAGAATTTTTAAAAACTGTCCAGTAGTTTCGGAGACTTTTCAATCCCATCAAAAACATTTTCATGAAATATGTTGCTAAGACGAGATCACGGCCAAGCCACATATTTTGACTAAGATGTCGAGTTTCTGAAGTTAGGGCTTGTATACTTATGATATGACGTATAGAGTTAGAAGCTTGGCTCTACATGAGATCTGATAACTTTTTGACAGTGCGAGCCATATGATCTCGGCTTGTTAACATTTTACATGAAATGTTTTTGGTGGGATTTTACTTTTTCAAGCTCCTTATGACTCATTTTTTTTTAATTTATTAAGGGTTGTGTCCTACCTAGTCAAATCACTTACTTTTTACGATCTGTCAAAACGAAATTTTACTATGGAAAATGTACTGAAATAGCAAACCGTGACGTCATAGTTTATAGTACTCAATTGCAGCACTTTTTTTGATTGTTTTATTATTTTTAAATTTGCTATAATTGTAAATTGAAAATCGAAATACATATTTTGAGGTGTTTTGGGATAATCTTTTTAATGTATGACTACTCGCAATTTAATTTCGATGCTGTCAACTACCCAATTATGACAATAACTTAAGACAGCTTTTACCCTACATTCTGGTTCCCGGATGGTGGTGAACTAACCACTAACAATAGCATTCCAAGAAAGCTGTATAACAAGCGGCCGTTTATTAAAAAATAAAACTTTTAGCTAAAACCTTTGCTTTGTTTACTGCGTCGACTCCAAATAATGGGAAAAAGCATCAGGATGACAGAGATTTTACCATGAATATGACAGGTCAGTATAATGGTAGGTAAATAGAGAGACATCAAGTCTGTGCCAAAGGTCTTGTTATGAATAAATCGAACCCATTACCAGTACAGCGCGGTAAATTTACATAATGTTAGTGGCCTGTAACATTTACCAACATTCGGTTACCCCAATTCAGAATCTCAGCTGGTACGTCCTATGTTTCAAATAATAGAATCAAAGTCTACTGTCCATAAAGTTCAAAATGCCATTGCCAGGCCTTTGTCAGATTTTATACATTTCGAACAGAAATGCATTTTGCAGCAACATGCAAATTTGAGCTTAAAGAAAACCGTTTTATAGTCGATTTTACTATGCACCTCAGGGGGTTTTAACTGAATTCACAGTTCAAGTTTATTCATGTGCATTTAGCGTGTCGACTACCATATGTTAATAATTGTATTGAGTTCCGTATGGGTTTTATTGTTTTTGTTTAAAATATTGCGATGTAACTGCTGGTTGTCGATGGTTATTCTAATAAAAAATACCTGGGATATAAGGTAATATCGTAGTAGGTATTTTTATATCTTTGATACCTATGAGGCCTTCGATAGATTATTTATACCTACTCCTATTAAAATATTTACCGAATAAAAAAAATATGTAAATATTACGACAAAGGGTTCCGATTTTTTTCCACATTTTGTGTAGGATAATTCTAATTCCCACTGTTACGCATTCACAGCGTGAACTCCGATACAATTGCTGAAAATCGTTTCAATGGCGTAAAATTTTTCAAAGAGCGCCCTTTTATTCGCTATTATATCTGAGAGCTTTCCCCATTCGACCGCTTACAATTCGTCCTGAGGCACACTCACCACAAAAGCAAAATTAATTTTAAAATACACCAAAAGAAATTAACTTGCTGCCTCGACGGGGAAGAGAAACTTTCAAACAAGGGAACATTCGAAAGGACTTAAAAATAATAAAGCGGACGTAAATGCGGCCGCGGTGGGACAATCCCATATTTTTCTCGAGTAATTTTGTCCTTGGAAATTGTTTTCGAGACATACGATTTTGTGCAGTGGGTAATAAATTGAGTGGGGTATTAAGTTTTGTTGTGCGTGTGACAGGGCGAAATGTTTTATTATAATTACATTTCAATTGTCTGGGTATTATTGGTATGATTGTTTTCAATTAGGAAGTAATGTTTGTATGGAATCACACATTTTGTACAAGACGTGTTGAAAAAAATTAATTTAGTTTTGCTCTAAGTAGGTAGATAAAATAATAGTACATTATGGTACAAGTGAGTAAAGTTGGTGATTACCGCTGAGGCGCCATTGAGACCCGAGCCGTAGGCGAGGGTCATAAGAGAGCCGAGGACGGTAATCATCAATACACACGTGTATCATACGACGTTTTTCAACACACTTGTGAATAAATAATACTAAAAAATCATTTTAAAATAATCATTCGCAATGGCGGGGAAAATTAATTGGTTTTCCAATTTTTTATTTATATAATTTGGAAAAGGCAAAAGGATCTAGGCCCATACAGCCTCGTTTTCCTATGCGCTCGCATCTTACAATGGCGATCGGCCATGGACTAAAAAAATTAGGTTTCTTTTTCTTTGGTTTGTCGTGGATAGCGTTTTAGCCACGTACAAAATGGGGTATTTAAAGTTTTTACAGAGAAAACCAAAGTTATATTTGAGTGAAAGTTTTGTTTATTAAACACGTACAAGTTGAAATGATCTATTTAAATACGAAGTTGCATGAAATGAGCAAGCCATATTTGTGTATTAATTTATTAGTACGATTGAATACGATCTTTTTTGTATCGAAACTTTTTTAAGAACAAAGCAACTCTAGCAACAAAATTGAAAAAAAAAATCTATAACTCACTAGTGAATAATAGCAAACAAAAAGTCTCAGTTTGATTATAGGTGTCATTATGTGCCTAATTGCAGTGAAATTAGAGCCACTTTATGAGCAAGTGTGTTGAAAAAAATATTATTATAAGACTGTTTCCTTATCTATATAAGAGTAAAGACCCATAATGAATAGTGGTTTTATGATTTCATTTAATTCCACAAAAAGTATGTTCATGCAATCGTCCCGACATTAGTTTTTTTTTTATTAAATCTCCACTTGCAATCATACAATTTTGCTTATAATATTTCCCAAGTATGTACACAGTGTTTTCATTCATTAGTTTTACATCGCATTAATAAACAGCGATCATTTTTCTTAAACATTGAGCAACTTCCTTTAATTTTCCGAGCGCGCTCCCCACGGAGCGCTTAAGCAGTCTGAGACGTAACAGACTAATTTTTATATGCCTTTTTACAAGAGCCAAGGATAATCGAACTGCCAATCTAGACGGGAACAAAGGACATTGAAACTAATAGGGAACTTTAATAAATCTTTATCAAGGCTCCCTCAGTGTTGGCGGATGTGAGTGTATACACTACGGTGTTTTATTTTTGCAAGATGAAGTTAATTTCCTTAAATTATCTTTTTCGTCGAGTATTCTCGTAAAAAGTGGGTATTTCCAGAAATTTAATACCTCTGCCTACCCCCTTGAGGATAATAGGGGTGTTTTTTTATTATTATCTTTTTTACTTCGTCTAAAATCTTTCATCTCTAGTTTATTCACAAGGAATTTTCTCGTTCTCTAATTAAAGAAAAGAAATTTCATGGTTTCTCTACAGAAAGAAAACGGTACAAAACTTAAAAAAAAATTACAAATTATCTACTTCCAAAAAATATGCATAATTGTCCAACAAGTGAAGTGGGGGTGAAGAGGCTGCATCGGAGAGGGCGCAGGTGACAGGGCTGCGTCTGGCGGGCGACAGGTAATTAAAATGCTAATGAAGCGAGAGGCAACCCTGTGGACGGCCGACGAACCGCACAGCGAAAACTATAGCTGCGTTCAAAATAAAAACATTTCGATGAAGAATACGATATTTTAAAATTTCGAATTTCCTGTTCCCCTTTGACTGTAAAAAATAAATAAGTTATACCTAGATACGTAACTGGGGAGGAATCATTTAATTTTATTAATAATAATTATAAAAATTATTTTGATATTGGGGGGTATTTTTATGATTTGAACGACTTTGATAATTTTTAGATGTGCATTAAATATTAATTGAAAAAAAAAGCACACGCCTTATCCTCGGCAGAAGTATTCAATTCCTAGGAATAAAGATGCTCCACCAGAGAATCTTTTTCCCAGGGCCTGCAAATTTAAAAAGTTATTGGATGTTTGTAAAACACTTATTTTTATTACCTATCTTACCCAAACTTTTCTATAACTCTACAAACACGAGCGACCTCCGTTCGACGTTATTGCAGAACAGTGTTCAGATAATTTGCTCGGATCATTAATCAAACTTGATTTAGATTATCCGGCGACATGTGATTTGATGCTGAAAACATGAAGTCGAGTTGGTGGGCGGGCCGACACGATCATACATCAAAGGCCCCAGCGAAAGGGTTCAGTACACACCGTCACACAACTTCGTATAGCAGAATTCATGAACCAATTTGTATATGTACTTGTTTTCAAAGCCATCTTAAGTCATTTGACCTCTGGCTGTTTTGGCTTTAAGCCCTTTTCAATGTCAGATGTGCTTCTAGGTATTAACAGCTTTCCAAAGGAATTAGAGCCATTTAAAAAGAGGAGTTAGTTCAAGTGAACTTTTGGTTTAAATGATACTAGTGGTTCTGCGCGGTTTCACCAGCGTAGTTTCCGTTCCCTTGGGAATACGGGAATAAAATATAGCCTATATTACTCAGGGATATTTTAGATTTCCATTGGGGAAATATTTTTTTAAATCGGTCTAGTAAATAGTTTTTGAATTTATTCGTTAAAAAGATACAAACTAACAAATCTTTCTTCTTTATACTCGTAATATTAGTATAGATATAGACTAGCTGAATCCCTGAGATTCGAGTATTATTTTTATTAGTTTCAAATTATATTAATTTTTCCCACAAATCGTAAACTACCTTTTCATAAATAGTTCAATATTGGTGAAGGAACTTTTTTAATACGATCACTTTAGGTAATAGCAACGGTACTGGTGTAAAGTAAGGGTGATATGAGCGTAAGCGACTGTACAGATTGTACGAAATAATCCGCTGACAAGTTTAAATGAATCCCTTAATTACAGTAGTGTTGATTCGGTAAGAAACACTCCGTCGGGAGCTGTTCGCAATTAGCTATCAAATTAAACCTCTCTCAGAGAATTTCAGTAATATACCGTGAAAATGTATACATATGATTAGAGGGCGCCTACCAACTGGGTTTCTAAAGGTTGTTCATATATTAATTAGTTGTAATTAAAACCTAAGTTTGTAATAAGCTAATTTTAGCCTTGAAATTGGCTGGTAGCAAAACTTATGGTCTATCATATACATTAGTGCAGTGTCCAGATAGAAGGGCAACAAAATATTGGCGTGTACATTCTGTATGAACTCTTTCACACACGGCATCAGTGACGGCTTTTTTTGCCACCGCAGGCCCGTCCGTCGACACTGCAAATTCGATGTGTGTGAATAAACATACATAAATAAATAGCCTTCATTCATCATATCTTTAATACCAATTATAAATGAGACAATTGACTTTTTAGACTAGATAGTGTATGTGGCAAATGTCCATGATAGAGTACAGCGAATAAGAAATTCGATGCTTAAGATAGACTTTTTCGAGTTATTAAGTACCTCTTCAATCTTCGGAAAAAGTGCACTATCGTTTTACTGTGGATTACCAAGGGCATTTCAATAAGTTTTGATAAAACTGATTGCATATTTGTGCATAGACTCTGAAACAGAGCTAAAAGTCTTGAATTTCGTGTCGTGTTTCATGCTGATGGCTAAATTGCCATTGCCTTAAAATAAGTAAAAAAAGACAATTATCTGACATCTCGTGATCGTCCAAAATTGTCTTATTCGATTGCGCAGTATTTAACAATCTATAGACTAAATAACTACTTTATGAATTTTTCGCGTGTGGGAGATTATAGCGATACTTTCTCAGTGTGACACGTTTTAAGCTCTTTTTAAAATTTTGCAGTATATTTTAGGACCTTAATTAAGCAATACGAATTATACACAATCATTTTTTATATAATTCCTCATTTCCATAATACGAAACGAACCTACATGGGCTTCAGAATAAGCTTATCTTCCCGTCGTCTCAATCAGTATCCAGCTCGTATTGGCTTATCGGCTCGCATGTTGACACACCATAACCGACTTCAAACATAATTATCCCCTCGATTTGCGGGAAAATTGGCGCGGCCCTCCGGGATTCCCCGATATTGGACGACAAATTTCTTGAGCCAACAGCTCTCGATTGCGATACGGCATTGTTTGATTATCTCATTACAGACTTATTGGTTCCTTTAGCCATTAATTAAGCAGCTTTTTCCTGATACTGAAAGTATTTGGGACTAATTGCGATTTTGTCATTATGTATTTCGTTAAATATATCTACGATATCATAGAAATGTATTAAAATCTGAGCGAATAACGTGGGATTCGTCCAACCGCATGAAAGTTTTGGAAAATGATAAAGAATTTTCACAATTAATGATTGGGATAAGGCTTAAGCTCTACGTTGGTACAACCGGACCGTAAAAATCTTGATAAACCCATCTATTAAAAATAAAATCACAGAGGATAAAATTGTATTTGTAAACCTTTGGTTTATGAGGCAACATTCGATGAAGGAATTACGAGGGCTGTTACAATTTCTGCAACAAGTAATACCAAGCAATCATTGCATAAATTGATAATCACAACCGCCAGTAATCGGAGCGGTTACAGCGATAACAGGATCACCAATACCATTATCTTCTCATCTCCTGCATTAAGTAAAACGGCAGCGTGAGTGCATATTGAGGAATATGCAATATCGCAGGCCCCTGTAAGCGGTGATAAACATAAAATATGTGCGTTGGGGCCGCCGGGCGCAGCATACCAAGTGCACGTCTAACTACAAATGATTTTAAGACGTGCCCGCCAAGTCGTTTGCATTCATTACTTGGAGACGGTGCAATGAGTCTCCAAGCAAGTTTTAAAGCGATAGTGCGGTTACAGTAACTTTGCAAGTGATAACGAGATAAGGCATCATCGATGAGGTATTTCAAGATGTTTTGTTACAATCACTAGCTTAGCACTAGCGTAATAAGCAGGTAAATGACATACACTATAATAACTCTAGACACGGATTTCTCAATAGGCCATATAGGCCGCGGCCTATGGGCGGCTGACTTCAGAGTGAGCTACATACGTACGCTTTGCTAAGTAGACCAGTTGGTTCACGATTATGAACGTAATACTCAAACAAATCACAAGTGGAGAGATAGTTTTCAAAGTATTAGGGGGCGGCAAATTGTTAAAAAAAAGTATACCTAAATCCTACAACGTTAATAGCCCTATTGCTATGCCCAGGGCAAAACAATAGATGTGTGATATTCATAATATTTGGAAAACATTTATTTCGTTGTCTCTGAGATAGAATTAGGGCTGAAGTAATCTAATAAATAGAAAATAATTAACAAACAAAATTTTATGTAATTAATTCCATATCAAATTCAAAAGATTTGCGGATTCCAAACGAATTTTGTCAGACATCTCCCATATCAAACGTAATGAAATAAAAGTTGACATTAGCTTCAGCAGTGTTGATGCTACAAACAAGAGTAATTTTAAGGGAAATGTCATTCGAAATTAAACAACAAAATGCCTAAGTTCATAATCCATCAGTGAATGTCACTCAGGAGAGATCAGCCAGCAAATTTTAATTCTGACGAAGCTCTTAGGGCGGGTTTTATTGCGAAGCGAACTTAATGTTTCACGTGACTCGAATTTCGCGATACCATTTTAATTTGAGCCCCTTCTGAGGTGTCTGCGCAATGAATTTTACATATTTTTGAGGAGAATAAATCTGGTTTGATGAAAAAGAGATTTGTTGTAAACAGTGGTTGATGGAGTGTTTTATATTCAGTGGTTGGATTCTAAGATGTGTCAGTGTATGAATACCGTAGCGAAATATATAAATCACTAGCGACCCGCCCCGGCTTCGCACGGGTGCAATGCTTATAAGAATTTTCTTTGCTATAAACCTTGCGGAGCCCGAGACCTTTCCAACGAATGCAAAACCATGGAAATCGGTTCATTAGTTCTGGAGTTAAATCGTCAGGAAGGAAAACCCGACTTATTTTTATATAGTAGATATTAAGATTTTTTACAAAATAAAACATATTAGCGTGTAGAAGAAAAATGTTTATTCGCTGTAGATACTTTTCTACATTTCATGCGTAATCAAATAATTGGATAAATAAAATCAATGTTTAAGCACATATTTCTGTACCTACCTATTCTCAATAATTGGAAACGGGACCCTATTAAGCCTAAACCCCACTGCCGCGATATGGGCATGAATCCACTGCGATATAATATCGCGGCAGTGGAGTCGAGGCTTTACGTGCTATTACTAAGCCTCCAACAGCCGTCCGACCTACGGACCACGTAAGTCTTATTAAATCCATAAGATCACATGCGATATAAATATTTGTTGACAACTAATTCGTCATGCTATACCTCCAATTGAATTTCCTGTCCTAGAACTGCCATTTTCGTCCATCAAATACAATGAATCATATCGCTCCACACCGAAATTCGCAACAATTTTATTATTAAATTACGGCTCGATGGCGGGCAATATGCCAGCGTGAAAATGACACCGGCCTCCCTTAACTTTTCTAATCCTCGACGCAAGGCTTGATGTACACGACAATCAATGGCCGACTTAACGTAGAAAAATAGATTTTTTTCTCATTTTTATGATGTAACGTTTTTAAACACTTTTATTGCCTAAAGCATTAGGCTCACAGATGTTTTGTTAACACCATATTATTAATGATAAAAAAAACATGTTATAAAATTAACTCCTGTGCAAAATTAAATGCTGTAAGGTTTTCGTTGTCTGTCAGTTTTAGAAAGTTATTGAGTATAATAAATAGACCGATTGCCGTGGGCTGCCAACCATCTTTTAATAAAAGTTTTCAAGCCACATCTTGACCGGTTAATAAATAAAGCAGAAGATAACAATAGGTGTAAACTTGTTCTCGAATTAACCAAAATAATTGTTGTGTTCTCACACAGCAGTGCATAATTAGATTTAGGAAGCTAGTTTCGAAGTTTGTATGCAGGTGCGCATAATGCTCGGACATACGACTGTTGGAGTAATTTCTGTTACATCAGTTTGTTGTTTTGTCAAGTTAGAAACTGAAATTTAGCAAGTTGTAAATTGCAGATGAATCTTACATACTGGCTATATAAATGTCACACCTATTGCAATAGCATAAAGTGGAATGAATGGATAAGTGACATTAGAAGGTAAATATGAAAATCTTCATATTCTGTTTAATGTTTTGAAACTTCCACAAAACTCATATCTTGTATGATAATTTTGCGATAAGAGGTTGAGAGTGTGTTTGTTTCTGTGTATGCCCATTTTTATTAATAATTATTAGATGGATTTTGATGAAGCTTCCAACTGCATAGGTATTACTCTAAAGCATGTTCGTGATAGAAATATTTTAGGGTTCTATTCTATTTTATTTTATCCTTGAATGATAATAATTTAATAACATTTGATGATTTAGCACTTAAGTGTCAATGAGATTGCATTGGACACTTGAGGCAGTGCGCAACCATATCTTGGCTGCCATTTTGCAAAATCCACAGAGAGAATGAATCAAATTAAAATCTATTTACCGCCACACTAGTATCGCAACGTCCTAAGGTACACTGGGGACATTTAAAGCAGTGTCTTAGTGGTATTGCTATCGGCTCGGCGTGCTAAGTGGATTGGAGTGGGACCTCATCTGTTCGCCGTCAGACGGGGCCCGCCCCGCCCGCCAGCGAATTGCGTTAAATAAAGTCAAATTGAGCAATAAAGGCTGGCTTCCCGCAGTAATGCAATAGAACCACGGTCTCAACTATACACTAATTTACCGTGTAGGTGTAGCCTTAAGTTTTGTTGGTTGGCTGATTAGGTTAGGAACACGTGTGTGAGGATCGCTGGACAGCGTGGGAAATTTAACTTAATAATGGTTATTCTATTTGTGTACAGACTGGTGCACTGGTTTTTTTTTTTTAATTGTGGGTTAACTGGTAACAAACTAGACTAAGCCTCTATAAGGTACTAAATAATTGAAAAAACATATTTAAATAGATGATATCCAACGAACCCGATAGATATTTTCGGCTCTTAAGAAAAAACGCGGACCGCACTTTCTCGCTACAAACGTACCTATCTTATTTTCCTTGGATTGTGGCACTAGATTTTAAAATATTTTTACAGACTATAAATTCCAGCTAATGACATACTCACACATACGCACACACGCTGTTTGATACATAGGGTGACCAGGTTAGCGCAGTGCAACGGCATCAGTAGCAAAAAATGGACCTATAAATTCTCGTCTCTACCTCACCTCTACTTCTCAAACTCTCACCCCAAGCTCATACCGTCTCCGTTCTTTCATGACTAAAAATAAAACACACAACTACAGCTTCCGAAATAACTGCACAAACTGTGAGCATATTTAATAAGTAAAACGAAGTTAACCGGCGCTGACGAGGGTAGATGAAACTTTGTTGTTATGAAACGGTGCTTTAAGCCAAGAAATCATCGCTCCTATTACACTGCGTTTGACGAAGTAGGGTTGTCGATGCCTCTCAATTAAGAGAAACAGAAAGAGGCAGAGTTATCGCGCCATAAACTATTTTGGTACCAATATATCCAAAGATCGAGACATAACATGATTATCTTGTTCTTGATCGCTTTTGAGACGACGATCCTTCACTGGTTACAGTTAGATACTTACATATTACATCATTAACAAATATTTTTTTGAATATTAATTAGACGTGTTTGGTGTACTTATTTACTACATTTTACTAGGTCTACTGGTATTGAAATAGAGTTAATCTTTAATAATATAAGAATTTAAAAAATCGATAACATCGCAAACCTGGGGGCCAATTCCACTAAATGTCAGCCATTGTCATCGAACTATCATTCCATTATGCTGCAACTGGCAACTATGACATCTAATTTGTATTCCACTAAAATCATAGTGGCATTACAATGGAATGACTATGGACTATGTTAGGTTGTTGCCTACCATATATAACTATTACTACCATGCGTGTCATTAGTTTTATTTCGGGTTTTCGGCACTAAAATCTTTAGATGATTGATTTTATTTATGGTACAGTCAAGAGCACGCTAAGCTTGACACTTTGGACTTTGACCCGGCCCTGTATTCTATGGTACGCAGTATAAATCAGAGCTCAGCTTAAACTGGTAGTGTCAAGCTTGACTTGCTCTTGGCTGTACATGTGACATTTCGATAAGTTTTGAAGAAACTTGTGTATTTTTGTGCATAGACTCTGAAGCAGAGCTAAAATCTGAATTTCGTGTCGTGCTTAGGGCTGATGGCTAAATTGCCAATGCCTTAAAATAAGGGTAAAAAAGCAATCACTGGACATCGCCATTCCATGGTAGGAATAGTAGAATACCAAAAGTGGTCAACAATGATAGATGAATGATTGTGAAAACTGACAGTTAACAGAATACGAAAAGTGTCAAATATCACCATTGAGTGACCACAATCATGTAATTGTCATCCAACTATCACTTGGACTTCATCATTCAACTTCAACTTTCAACTTCAACTATCAACTTCACTCACATTTAGTAGAATTGGCCCCCTGGGGGCCAATTCCACTAAATGTCAGCCATTGTCATCGAACTATCATTCCATTATGCTGCAACTGGCAACTATGACATTTAATTTGTATTCCACTAAAATCATAGTGGCATTACAATGGAATGACTATGGACTACGTTAGGTGTTGCCTACCATATATAACTATTACTACCATGCGTGTCATTAGTTTTATTTCGGGTTTTCGGCACTAAAATCTTTAGATGATTGATTTTATTTATGGTACATATGTGACATTTCGATAAGTTTTGAAGAAACTTGTGTATTTTTGTGTATAGACTCTGAAGCAGAGCTAAAATCTGAATTTCGTGTCGTGTTTAGGGCTGATGGCTAAATTGCCAATGCCTTAAAATAAGGGAAAAAAAGCAATCACTGGACAGCGCCATTCCATGGTAGGAATAGTAGAATACCAAAAGTGGTCAACAGTGATAGTTGAATGATTGTGAAAACTGACAGTTAACAGAATACGAAAAGTGTCAAAATTTGACATAATATCACCATTGAGTGACCACAATCATGTAATTGTCATACAACTATCACCGCTCTCATTTAGTAGAATTGGCCCCGATGTTGTATCAAAATTTAAACTTCAATATTTGAACACATTCTTTTAAAATTCTATCTAAGATTCCAAAGAGATGATATAGGTATGCGAGAATATTGCATTTTTAAAGCGCCAACCCTACGGTCTACAAATAACCCTTCCCCGAAGTAGGCGCATCTTACACCCGGGCGTCTGGGAGTTTCAGGCCCAGCTAGCTTTAAAATTCAATTTATTTCAATTTGGGTGTAATCAGAGGGGGAGTTAACACAAAAATACGTTGAAAGCTCGCTTTGTATTGCGGTGTAACCGCGTAACCGCTTACGATGTTACGGACGGAAATCAGTTGAACGTTGCGAGGTCTGTTTATTTCATTGACTATAAAAATAAAATAAATATGCTTACGCCTTTAGTAAATCCCTACTGTTATAAACGGGAAGGTAACTGTTTCTGTTAACTTTTCACGGCTAAAGACTTGATGGAATTTGACAAAACGGTAGTTTACACTTTGAGATAGGACGTAGGATACTTTTCACCTCGGAAAAACATATAGTTCTTGCCAATAACTACAATAACATGTGTGATACAATTTACACTCGGTTAGAGGCTGTGTTGTGGCACTAAACAACTGACACATACAGAAATCGTGTTTTGACGTTATAGGACAAGTTCTTTTTAAGTCATTTGCTTCATTTGTCCACGGGCCTGTTGGTTCAGTAGGCAGTGACTGTCTTTGGATTCGGAGGCCGCGGGTTCCATTCCTGCTCAGGGCCAAAATTTGTCTGCATGTACATGTCTGTTTGTTGGCTTCATGCCTGGGTGTTTAATATTTATTGAAGTATGTTAAGTACCCATAGTACAGGATCTGTCTAGTTTGGGATTAAATGACCGTGTGTAAATTATATCTCAAAAAACGCACGCTTAGCACATACGAGTATATTATGTGTGTATATTTTTACGTCTTAGTCTCGCGTTATGATGAGAAATGCAAGAATAAATAAAAGTAAATGAAGTTTACAACATAACGTTTCGTTATGTAAGATCAAAGAGCTTTTGAATATAGGTGCTATTAAGTATTAACTATGCTATAGAGCTGCGATTGGGAATATTTGCATTTTTTTTAATCACAAGTTTAAGTTTGCAAGATGCGAACGAAGAAAGTAATTCGGACGTATCAAACTAGACTTAGATCACTAGGTAATAAGTTTTGTTCGCTTTGGCCGATCTATACCGTGGTTTAATTACATTTCTTTGAGTTAGATTCACTACCGAAAATAATCGTGAACCAGCGAATAATCTCCTGCACCCTCCTCTTCGCTCAGAATATAAACTCAAATAACACACTCGCTTGCTCTCTGTTGTCTTTTTGAAAACGTTTTTAATATTCCTCGGCGTCTTTAGCGCTCTATAGCAATTTCGCTTGTTTTAAAACGGACAAATTGAGCTTTTTTTGTTTATACAAGTTGAGAGCAGTTGGAGCGAGGGTAATCTCTTTTACGTTTGTTGGATTTGAGACTGCTCAGAGGGTATTCTTTTTCATTCGTTTCGTCAACGGCTCCTAGCGTTTGTTCATTTTTTTCAAGTCGCGAGCCAGGAACAAGAATTCCTCACGGACAGGCGCGCGCTCACTATGCGTATAAATTTTTAAGCTTACGAAGAATTCTTTTTGCGTTGTCTTTTGTACACTTGTTAGCTGCTGCATTTTATTTACGCCATTGAAAGGAAGAATTAAGAAAACTATTAGCAGTTATTCGGTATGGAATCAAATGTCAAATTACAGTATTGCGGCAGTTGGACTATGTGCCTTTTATCTACACTAAAATTATAAAGAGGAAATATTAGTTTTTTGGATGTTTGTTTGGAATCAATAGGCTCCGAAACTACTATACTTTTTAAATAAATCTTTCACCGATGGGAAGCTTACTTTTTAAGAGTAACTTGGGGTATAATTTTACGTTACGTAGTTTGGGGAACGTAGGGTGTCATTGCGGGGAACAGCTAGTAATGTTCCGGTTGACTGTAAAGTAAGTCTGGTTGACTAACCAAATTAAGTAGTGACGGGTATAAATAGCGTCACTAAATCTAAAACCTAGTACTGATAGGCTTAACATTTAGTGACACTACTCAAAAACTCCCACGACTAAGGCATCTTATAGCATCTTGTTTAGTTGTAAACACAGAAACTAAACAGGATCAATTACAAACTTACACTCTCGCACTCGCCAATTAGCCGTGTGAATGGAGAACTTGCTAATAATACGTGAGTGCTCAGTAATTTAAGGCGCGCTGGAGCCAGACGCGTATTAACATGACAAGCGCCTTAACAAGCAGTCTATGAGTGACAAACAAATGGCTAATTTGAACTGTCGTACACCCCGGAGCATTATTCAATAGGCACGCACGTATCTGAAACTCCTGCACACAAATATCGACACTATGTCCTGTACAATTGATTGGAATATTGTCTGTCACGTAGATTTAAAACGTTTACACAAAATTCCAGGGGCATTTTCATTTGCCTGTGATAAAAACAACTGATGAAAATAATTCATAAAAGTGAGCGAAATAAAAGTTCACAATAGCAAAGACAAACGGGCCCCGGGCAGACGACCAAATTATCTTTTTTCCCGTCTTCGCTCTTTAAGAATTCTCTTTAAATTGTGTTTGGGTTTTGGTCTTTTTGCGGGTGTCCTTTGGACGGTCGCAGTGCTCTGCATTAATAACGCGGCTAATATCGAGTGTTTGTACGGCTTTGTGGGAAAGAACACCGGAAAATAAAAATACTCTTCGCCAATAAAACCCGGAAATATTAAGCCACAAATTTGATCTAAATACTACATACCTTATTACTAGACGGCATTTGGCAGATGCGGCATAATGATTTCGGCAGTAAATAGGTGGTGAACGTTTGTGTTTCTTTCAAATCCCAAAATAAAAGTTAATTTAGGCTATTCATACTGCACACGGGTGAGAAAAAATACATACTCGTATCTCAATGATCCACCCCGTTTGTACAGAACTAAATCAACGCGGGCAAATTCCTAGAATATAATACTGCCATATTATGAGGACTGGTAACGCATATAAATCAGTTATTTAAATACTAACGTTGCCTGCAAATATTCCTGTAGGAAAAAATCCGTTAATAAATAATGCACATTACCCTTTTTTCTGTTCCCTTGTGGACATCCAAAACGTAACGCAATAAGAGAATTCTCAATAAATCACCAAACTTTCATCGTAATCCGATGAATGGTACAGGAACACATAGATGACGAACAAAGAAACATTCATCTGGAACCTCACTATCTTGACAGGTTTTAAAAAGTAACGTCAGCGACGGAACAACAGACCCCCTTCCGCGGCTCTCGTCTTATCAAATGCAAACACTCGTCGTTCCGGCCATTGGGCGCGAACCGCCTCTATTATTTTTATTTCTACACATCCCCTCGAAACAACAGCTAGAGAAGGGTTGTTTGAAAATTTACAACCGAATAAATCGCGATTTTCTCTTCGCCCCGACTGCGGTGAGGGCAATGTTTTTCACTGGTGTATAATTATGTGTGAAGCTACTTAACCATTTAATAGCAAGTGGTAGATTTTTTTGTCTTACATTATAAGCGTCAACAGCGATAACGTGGTTTAAACAGATGTTTCAAAATAAAATTCTAAGTAGGACAAAAAATATTTCTTTTTACTACATTTACAAATAAAAAAAAGGTTTTAAAGGATGTAGGATTCTTTAAAAAACTTCTTTATTTTTAAATTTGAATTTTTTTTATGATTTTCTATTGCTTTTCTGTCTATACTAAAGGAAGAAAGTTTTGTATTTTTGTATCTTTGTATTATTGTATGTTTGTTATGAATAAACTCAATAACTACTGGACCGATTTTAAAAACTATTTCGCCAATGGAAAGCTAGAATATCCCTGAGTAACATAGGCTATATTTTAGACCCGTATTCCCACGGGAACGATAACTACGCGGGTGAAACCGCGCAGAACCGGTAGTATTTAATATCTTGATTTCTCAAATAAACATTTTTAGGAGAGTAAAACAAAATTAAATAGAATAAATACGAGTAATGATTTGTACTTTAATTCCCATTATCTTATAACATTTTTTTTTTATTATTATTTAGATTGCAATACGCTATATTTCCGTTTTTACGTAACGATTTTGGGCTTAATTTTATTTAAACCATTTCTCGATAGATTTGATTGTTCAGATTGTACCCCATCTCTAAAAGCCTCGGATCGTTTCGATTCAAACGGGCATTCCTTACAGTTGTTTGGGTTTTAATGTTGATTTCTATTGAAAAGGGTAGGAAATATTCACTTGAAACACAACGGCGATATTTGCGGTCGTAGCATTCAAATGACTGGCGCTACGGATGCTACGGCGTAGCACTTCTCAGACTTACGAAACATAGCTACGACGGAGCTACTGATTCTTTTAATGTGTTTGATAATTAATAAAAAGAATGCAATATGGTTTTACTATTGAGAATATTTATTAACCGAAATAATATATAAATAATATAAGAAGAAAAAAAAACATTTCTTTTTACAATATATTTTACTTGTATTTTTTTTTGTTTGTAAATAACATGTTAACAATTTACGTTGTACAATAGTGTAATTTTTTAAGTATATAACTAAAACATATACAAGTTAGTAAGTCTTCTATCCGGCAATGACTTAGAAATCATCATCCTCTTGTCCTCATCTCATTATTTGGGATTGGCGTAATATGTAATTCATACTGCATTTTTTACGACCTTCCGACTGCCTGGCCATCCTGCCTTAGGAATACTGTAATTTTTGGTGCTAAATCCTCCACTATTCTGGGGTCAAAACTCCTAGTCGTTACCGCTAGAATCTAACAAGACTCTAAAGGTCATACTATACAGAATTTTAAGCTGTCCTTGTGGCTGCTGGAAGTGTGGGACGTAAGGTACTCGGGATCTCGGTTCAGTTGTACGTCTAATTGGAGTACATAAGTCCCAATTCTTGGAAAAAAACCGGCCAAGTGCGAGTCGGACTCGCGCACCGAGGGTTCCGTACAACCTTGCAAATTTATGGTTTTCGTAATTTTTCCTTTATCTATACATATAATAAAACTCTAACGGGGCCGTGTCTGTACATAAAATATTTTTTGAAAATTTTAACGGTAGTGTATATAGTTATCGATATAGATACCGAAACACCAATTTTTGGAATTTTTGTCTGTCTGTCTGTCTGTCTGTCTGTCTGTCTGTCTGTCTGTCTGTCTGTCTGTCTGTCTGTCTGTCTGTCTGGTTGTGCACGCATCACTCAAAAACTACTGGACGGATTTTGATGAAATTTGGTATGGAGATAACTGAGTACCCGGGTCAACATCTAGGGTACTTTTTATTCCAGGAAAATATCTCATTCCCACGGGAAAATATAAAAACTGGTTGAAAAGAGAAATACGTACTACTCCGAAACGATAATACCTAGAAACTTGAAAAATGGTATGAAGGTGTCTGATATGTCATAGAAAATTGGTATGAATGGATTTTTGGAAATTCCCACGGGAACGGGAATAAACTAAATCCAAGCGGGAAAACGCCGGTGGGCACCCGATATTTGAAATATGGTATGTAGGTGTTTTAAATATGTCGTAGGCAACCAATATGAAGGGATTTTCGGAAATTCCCACGGGAACGGGCATAAATGGAATCCGCGCGGGCAACGCCGCTGGGCATCCGCTAGTCTATGCTATAAGACGTTGCTTCGTACCAAATTTCAAGATTCTGAGTTCACGGGAAGCACCCTGTAGGTTTTGATTCCCTTGCAAGTGTCGAAAATTTGCGGCATAAACGGCTGTATCTTTTAATTGCGTTGGCTTAGAAGTTTGATTTTTTCACAGCTTCAAGGGACAGTAGACCTGAGTAATTGATATAAATTTCAGCTTCATACCTCCACGCGTTCCTGAGAAAAAGGGTCTTGACAGACGGACGGACGGACGGACAGACGGACAACAAAGTGATCCTATAAGGGTTCCGTTTTTTCCTTTTGAGGTACGGAACCCTAAAAATAGACAAAAATCTCTCTGTTGTCCCATTCGTTAAATACCAAATACACACCTATATGCACTCGTAAACTATAATGCTCAATGAATGATTGAGACCTACCTATTCCAAAGCTATAACCACGTCTCTTTTACTCAGTGGTATAAAGCCAGCTTAAATTCTATGGTAGGTTTACTGAGCCGATATAACCAAATATTAACCACGCAATTTCAAAATGGCAGTGATAGCTCAAAAGCCGTTTCCCAAGTTGCAACGCACGACCGTTAGTGTTCCCATTAACTGAAGCATTAAACCCATAGTACTTTTAAAAGGTAGTATTTCTTAGCACTTATAAATACTAGATTAATATACTTATACGCGAGATATAATGTGGGTCGTAACATAACACGCTGTTAGCACCACATACTGCGTCCTGGAGCCCGTAAAAAAGTAATAAAAACCAAATAAATCCGGAAATATCCGGAAACCCCGGCTACACTCCCCGTGTCGCTCCTCCTATTATTATTATGAACACCTTAGTGTTAGGGGTATTTCACACTAGTCTGGTGGATGGGAATATTCAGACTGGATAAAAATATATTATTTTAATATTTACATCAAAATATTGCATAATGATTGTTATATAAATTTGGCGGCACATACTGTCTAACTATGTATGACTATTAAATGTGCCAATAATGGTGTACTGTATTTTCAACTTAATAATAGTAGCTATATGCAATTTCACCCGCTTAAGTCCCGTTCCTCTGGAAAAAATTTTGCCAATTTAACTCCCACAAAAGTCAGGTTCATATTAATGAAATATTTTTAAAAAATCTGTTCTGTACTTTCGGAGTTTATTCATTATAAACATTCAAAAACGAATCTTTCCTCTTTATTATATTTAGAACAGATGTTTATCAGTTGTTCAGTACCTTAGAGGTCAGGTATAATAATATTATAATAACTTCCTCATGTTTGAGGAAAGACCCTTAGCTCAGCAGTGTTGCTATTTAATGATGTCATTATAATATTATACCAAAAAAAAAAACAGAAACCGAATTGCTGTGTCTTAGCCTTTACTCTTCCGCGGGGGGCGTTATGTGAGGAACTAATTTGAAGTATTTTTTCGTGATCATCCCTCAAGATGTATTGCCGTAAAATGCTGGGAGCGTTACGAGAAATAGTGAACACATTTTGATGGATCTTGTGGGGCTATATTAATAACTACAGAATATAATTTGTGCCTTTAAGTTTTTTTTTATCTTGGGACGGTAGCTGCAGCCCGTTTTTAATTCCTGGTTAGAGCATGTACAACTGAGTTTTTAAAAAACATCATGCTAACTCAAGGAAGGAAAACGTAAAGCTCCCATTATTGATTCTTAGAGATGTGTAACGATAATTACTTTATGCTCCCTAAGAAACTTTTACTTTTTTATTGTGTTGACAATTTAATAGTTTCCCTTTACCTTGAGATCATTACCACAAAATGTATATATTTTTATTTAAGTCACCTAAATCCTCAATAAATAAAACCAAGGAAATAGTTATATTTACATTCCATAGCAAACTCCACGAGATAGTTTTCGCTATAAAATATTCAAAATCTACTAACTACGTACCGCGAGTCCTTAGCTTAACCCGAAAACGCGAAAGTTAAATTAAACATCTGTCGATTTATACTGCATAATAAATGACTATTTTAATAGTAGCATACCAACCCGTTTATAATTATAAATACATTTGCGTTTTGATAACTAAATGGTATACTTACATAATATATTGTTCAACTTAGCGCGAATGTAAAACAGATTTGATTTTTAAATACAATATTTGTTAATGTTTACTGTGTCACGGTTTTGAATTTTAACTTGCATGAAAGAGGGATATCAATTAATAATGTGCAGGGCAGGATTTTTACATAATGGACGAACTTACATACAAACTTTCAACCTCTAATTAACCCTGGAGAGAAGTGGTCTGTCAGTCAGTCATTACATACATACATACATAATCTCACGCCTATTTCCATTTGGGGGAGGTAGAGACAATAGACTGCCACTTGCTACGAACCTGGCAGATCTGTCGTACTTCCTCCACATCCATCAAACGACTCATGCATGCTCGTCGGTTTCAGGTACTCTTTATCTGACTTTTCTTCAACACATCGCCGATCTGGTCAATATAGGTAATAGTAGGTCGTCCTCTACCGACTCGCCCATTCACAACACCCTTGTATATTTGTCTTATTAGACGACTTTCATTCATCCAATTCAATGTGACCAAACCACCTCAGCATTCCACTTTCAATTCTTCACTCTAACTGTCAATCGTACTCCAGTAATGCTTCTTAACGAGCGCATTTTGACTGCATTTATTCTACTTTCATGCTTCTTCTGCCATACCCCGTCAGTCATTGCTAGAGTTTTATAAGAAAAAAAGTTTTTTATTTACATATAATAAACTTATAATATTGCGCAACATTACGCCTCTACGTAAATGTAGTTGAATTGGAATTTACGTTAGCGTAAACTAAACGGATCCCCTTTACCGTCTCTGGAGGCAATTCTGTGTTCTATTTAAATTTGTTCATAAATAGATAATAAAGGGGAAGGTAGGGGAAGCGGGTGCGGTTTGCTAAACTGCTTTATTCGATAAAGATTGCAGGGAGCGGCGGCGAAGTTGGCAGCCGAGCAGAGCTCTCGCGGTAAATAAGTTTTTGGCGAAAAATTTGCGAGTTACTAAAATAAGGTTCTATTTGTGCATCTTGTAGGGTTCCTTAAACAGGGCAGGAAAGGATGAGTCTTATGAATTTGTTCCTGTTCTTTTCTTCAGGCAAACAGATGAACTGTTGTAGTATACCTGGCATAATCTGTGTAATTAGTTTGATGGCTGTCTCAGCAATTTAATCAGTTAAGAACCGCCGGTTCCAATTGGAAACGAGACACAAATAAAATTGTGTCTGTGATTCATGGTCTGAGAGGTTTATATAAAAAATAACAAACACATATTATTCACGATTTTAGATCGATAGAACTAAAATTTTTGGACAAGAAAATCGAGCGCCTTTTTGTCTAAGAGAATGTAGTGGACTCACCACCTATCACGTTTAGGAGTCGAAAGAATAAAGAATATAGTTGTTTTTTAAAACAGCACCTAGCCTGCTCTGAACTCTATCCAGATTTAACCTAATGAAGTGACATTTGATCTGGATAGAACACAAATGGATAGATCACCTGTTACCCCTTGGGAACACGGGGAATCTCCCCAAAACATAACAAACGCATTTTGTTTCAATGTATTTTCCTAGTTTACTACACACGCCTTTTTTGAAACAAATATTTTGTTAGTGATAGAACCACTTGAGATAATATTATTGAGGTTATGTTACTAAAGTATCGCAATGCAATATAAACGGCCCATGTACCTTAACTAAAGGGAATTAAGCTATATCTTCGCCCATGTAAACATAAAGTTACGTTAAAGTTGTTACGCCCTCTAGCATCATGTGTTTTCCGTATGTAAAGAATCCTCCATTCTTCCATAAGATTAAAAAAAATGCCTTGAAAAGTTATATTAGATTAGTCCACCTGTTTAGCCGTGGAAAGGTAACAGACTAACGGTGTTACTTATAGATCCTTTCGACGCATACTACCAGAAACGCAAATTACTACGCAGATGACCATACGATAGAGTGAAGTACGGATATGTTAATATGGTCTGATGGTTAATACTACGATGATAATTACATTACGCTAAGATCTCTTTGTTTGGAATATAATGTGCCATACTGTGACCGGACACGGCGGACACATAATTCAATTTACTAATTTCCCCAACAATAGTACGAAAATTATATTTAGCAGCAGATTACTTTAGGTTAGAAATAGGTGGTGTAACATTGCGTTAAATGTTTAAAAAAATCAGGTCAAATAACCCAATTATAAAATTTTATCAAAAAAATTCAATTTATAAATAAGATATAATTATTACAAAAATATCAGCTAAAACAGTATCCAAATGAATAAATAAATAGACAAGTGTAAAGATATCTTGCTCTAGTCTAGGCATTTTGTAGTGCAACGTAAAGACTGCTACGCAACCCATTATGCTATAAGTTGCTAATAAATATTCATCAATGAACCGGAGTAACATTTATGATATAAATTCATTAAACAATCAGGAAGGAGACTTCAATTAATTTATAACTTTTGAATAAGCCACATAATAATAAAAAAGTTAAAGACCATTTTAAAGGTAAATGTAATCAAACGATAGGATAACGCAAATAACATTGATTCTTACGACACTACAAATTCTGGATAGTCCTTTACGATTTTATCTCAAAATACGCCTTATTCTTTGTTGGTAGCGTCAGCCTCTTAGTTGATTTAATGATAATGGACATTTTAGGTAACACGAATCAACATTTCCCAAATATTCAAAACTACATTTCCCCAACAAGTTTGCACTGGACGTAAAATATCAGGAAAATTAATTAACCAAAGTGCATCTTTCAATCCCACTAGACGGACATTCCTGTACTCGAATATAGTACAGTCAGGCACGAAACACGGAGTTATGCCTTTGTTACGGCTACATATTTACTAAAAAGTTATACCCAATTCATAAACACAAAATGAGTAGGTACGAGAAAAAAACTATTTCCTGTAATTACAGATCAAATGTTAATTTTCAATCAGTACAATTAAAGAAAAGATAAATATTTCCGACACACTCCAAAATTGAAATTCTGTAGGAACATTTCGAGAAAGGGTTTTTAAAAATTTCCACGGGAACAATGAGAAAACGGGATCCTTGCAGGCTACGCCGCTGGGCGCTGCTAGTAAATGGTACAGCAAAATTGTTTGAAAAGTTAGGTGTAAGGTATGTAAGGTATTTAATTTTAGATGTCTATTTATAAAGTTTCATGAGTGAAATCTAAATATATTCCCATATCAGATATTTTTTTATATATATTATTTTTTATCTCTTAAGTTTTGGGCTGACTGTACTATCGACCGCAGTATTGTGTCAGGAGGCTTGTAGGCAGACAATTTTATTTTCCGCTTTTTGGGTAATCAATAGGGGAGACTCGACGGCCCTGGACGGCGGAACAGGGGTGCAATGGAGCTGTGTTGAGCCGTTTTCCTTTTAGTATTTTTTTCCATATTTCTAACTTTAAAAAACTTACGGAAGCTATGTATTATTAGAAATATGTAGGTATGCAATGCAGGTAGGGATGGTGAAATAAGTTGACACTAAAAATAGCTTTTTTTTTATAACGATATAGTAATACACACACCGGCACAATTAGCGGAACAGAAAAAAAAGGGAGTATTTACGCATTTTTGCGTGTTACTGGCCGGCTAAACAAGCTTTTTTTAAATTTGGGTTTTAATTTAAAAATGGAATACTAAGCGACTGCCCTTTTTTTCATTCTTTTGTTTTAATTTTCATTGATTCATTTTTTCCACCGCTTGTCCGTTTTTAGAAGGTTCGTGAATTCCATTTGAAAAGCTTTGAATTGCAGTTTTTGAGGCTTTTGAGTTTTTTCGCATATTGATAATTTACGAGCATCTAATTATGCCTGATTTAACGCCATCAGAAATCATTAGGGCAGATCAAATGAGGAGAAATGGTCAAACCTACAGATCGATTGCCAGAAGCCTTCGTCGATCGTTATCAACAATTTATCGTAGCATCCAACGATACAGATTGACGAATGCTCTAGTGAGAAGGAGAGGACAAGGCCGGAAAAGGTGTACTTCAAGGAGGGATGACCGTTTTCTCCAACTTCAAGTCCGACGGAACACGAGACTAACGGCGGTGCAGGCTCGAAATTTACTGGAAGAGGTACGAGCAGTAAGGATGAGTGAGCGGACAGTTCGTAGAAGATTCGAAGAAGTGGGTATAGGCTCGTATGTGCCCGCCAAAGCCCCAAAACTTGAGAGACATCATCGCACAAACCGTCTACACTTTGGTCGTGAACATCGTGATTGGGACTTCGACGACTGGGGACAGGTTCTTTTTACTGATGAATGCAGAGTTATGTTAAATCAAATTGATGGAAGGCAGCGAGTATGGAGACGCAAAGGAGAACGGTATATCCAGTCTAATTTTGAAAATACAGTTGCATATGGCGGCGGTTCAATTATGGTCTGGGGAGGAATATGTTTAGGAGCTCGTACGGAGTTAGTAGTGGTCGATGGCGGGAATCTGAATGCTGATCGGTATATCAGGGAGATTTTAGAAGAACATGTTGTGCCATTTGCCCCCTTTATTGGTAACAACTTCATTCTAATGCAGGATAATGCTCGGGCTCACAGTGCTCGCACAGTACAGACATACCTAAACCATGTTGGTATAACGGTGATGGAGTGGCCAGCACGGTCCCCCGATATGAACCCTATAGAACACGTCTGGGACTTGCTAAAGAGGAGTGTAAAGTCAAGAATGCCCCCTCCCAATAATCTCAACGAGTTGCGAAACGCATTACTTGAAGAATGGCAGAGGTTGCCCCAAGAAACCATTGATAACATCATCCGCAGCATGCCCAGACGGATGGAAACCCTCATCAGAGCACGAGGAGGAAACACTCGATATTGAACAGTCATTGAAATTGTTGTTAAACTTTGGAAAATCTTGAATTTTCTGCTGTTTCTCTATAATTAAAAATCGAAGAAAAATGCATTTTGTTTAATTTAATTTTTATTTTTATAAAATTTTAAGTATGGTGTTACAAATGAATGTCAAAACATGTTAATTTAATTGTTGTTTCATTTTAAATAATATATTGTTTAAAAATTACATTCATTGTTCTAAATTCCCTCTCTTCTCCTTTTTTTTTCTGTTCCGCTAATTGTGCCGGTGTGTGTATAATTCATTTCATTGTTAACAACCTAAAAAAATAAAATTCTCCATAAGTTTGTTATTCATGTCAGTATGTCAGGTAAATATCGAATATATTTGAATTACTTATATATTAACAAATGGGTCCTCTCCATGTTTGTTATTGTTCTGAATGTAATATAATAATATCACTTTCATGTACAGGAACTTTTTTACTTTAGAACTTAATACTTTATAATTTGGCAAAAATAAAAAAAATATTCTCTAGGTACTAGCAGCGCCCCGCGGTTTTACCTACGTCAGTCCCGTTCCCGTGGGAAAATTATACTCCATGTTACTCCCAGACAAGTAAGTTTTCCATTGGTGAAAGATCTTTTAAGACTCGCATGTTTAATTGTATTATAAATATATTATAGATAGGGGGTGTCCAGCGGCTTTGCCCGCGCGGGTCCAGTTTATTCCCGTTTCAGTAAGAAATTCCAAAAATCCCTTGTATTTCTTCGTGGTTCTTCTCTCTCAGGGTACTGCATTTGGTCGGTGAAGATAGGCGGCTGTTAACATTTAGCCAATCTCCATGGACGAGTATAGTGCCTTATTATGGACTATTTATACGTTTCCAAATGATTTTTTATTATCTACAGAAATACATGATTTTGAATTTGAGGACTAATACTACTCCACATAACATTTTGAACGGAATAACCGACCCGAACGGATAAGGGGGCAAAGTATAAGCGATGTGCACAGTTTTTCTTCTTTTTCCGTCCTGTGGTAGATTTGCGGCCGTCGGCAATCGGCCGAGAGAGCAATCGGCCACGGTAGACAACAGAAACGTCTCGAGTGGATGATTGGGCCGGAAAATAGTCCTCGTTGTGATCGTAGAGGGACGTACGTACCTAACTTGTAACTTTTTGCTACTGGAAGTAGACCGGGTCGAGAGTATCTTCAATTATTTTAATGCATTGTAAAATTACTGCATGGCATGTATCAGCCAGTTGTTTGATAACCTATTGTAAATATTTAGTGTAGCTGTTCCTCACGATTTCACCTGAATAGGCACCGTTCTCTGGCAAAATTTTGCCTATATTTGCCCATATTACTCCAAGAAATGTAAGCTTTGTATAGGCGAAATCTTTTTTTTTTTATCAGTCCAGTAGTTTCAGAGCCTATTCTTTACAAACATACTTAAACATTACCTACACACATTATCTTTTTATAATATTAGTATAGACATTCTCGAAAGAAACATCATGTCTTGTTTAATATTACGGTAGACAAACTCGAAGGAAACATTATAAGGAAACCCGCAGGCTCCGGAAATAATTCTGGGGCATGTGTAGCATTCCTTCCCGGTGAGCTCAAAAAATACAATGATGTAAACAGAGTACATCCAGAAATGTATTACGTCTGCTTGCCTACTTGGGAATAAGGCAAGAGTGTATATATGTAAGGAATAAGTCCTTATTCGTAGGATTAAATAACCGTGTGTGAATTGTGTCCCACAATTTATTATTATTATGACTATAGTAATTATTTAATGGCTTGAAAAAATATTTGACATGCCAAACAATTGGTACAATAATTACAATTAGTAAGACACCAAAAAGATACTTAGAATTAGCAATGTTTATTATTTTCCTCCCTAAAAAGTATGAATTGCTTTACAACTTACAAGTATTATATGAGCTACCTGAATATGAATGAACTTGTAACCACAAAATAACGACACAGCTCCGTGTTTAACAAAGGAACCTATTATTTCAACCTGTACCACAAAAACCCATTTGTCCAAGCGTGACGTAGAAACGACAATTCACTGTAATTAATTCAGCGACAGCAATCGCCTAATGATAACGCCGTACGCCATAAAGCCATTGGACTGAGAACACACCTCCATCAACACATTAGCGAAGTAGTTTGGTGGTAATTGGGAATATTCACTTGCTTCATCTATAGTCTAGGTTTAAGCGATTCACAGAATTCAAACATTGTAACATATTGCAGCGGTAGTATCGCGGTAGTATATAAAATAGGCATTAGCCTGTGCTTTAGGATCACCAGATCCCCTAGAAGCTACGTCAAGGATGTCTGCAGTTTAACACATTTTTATGGTGTGCATCTGGATTGAGGGCCCACTTTTTAAATTATTGCGAAACGAAATGATACTTACAGGGCATTTACTTAAAATTTTGTAAAACCTAAAGCAAAGATTCTTAAATTTCTTAAACGTGAATCAAAAGAGTTATGGTCAAATAGCTTGGGCCCTCAATCCTGACGCCTGCATAAAACGGCATAGTCGAATCTCAGAAAGTACTATCCCTGGGATAATAATTTTTATTCGAGTATTTAGTTAGGAATTTCTTAAATACATTAAGAAATTGTCAAGTCTTAAGAATGCGACAATACAGATTTATGGCGGTTTAGCTTGGGCCCTCAATTCATCAATTTTGATATTGTAGAATCAGCAAAAAATATGAGTTTTTCTAAGGAAAGATATTAATACGACTATAATATATTTGAGTTCTATATCTCGGAAAATTTGTTAAAAAGAAATAACGACACAAAAGTTAATTGTTAAAAAGTTATTGAAATTCGTATTCTTTCAAAACGTCTGAACTGAGGGCCCAACGTTTTTGTCAGTATTGACTAGGCTAAGCCTTCTACACTACCGCACTTTAGGCTAAGTATTTTAACAAATTTTTAACTAAAAGGCTACAAAGCGTCCATTCTTCTAAATGCCGTACTTTAGGAGAAAATTGATTTTCGATGTTTTATATGAGAAAATTCAGTAGGGTGACCATAATGTTTATCGTAAGTATAAACAAGTATTCGTTGTGATCATGTAAGTAGTATTTTGTAAAGCGCAGATACAATATATATAATTATACAACGCGTAACAGAAAAAGCGCAATTCCTCATACACCCCGGTTAGTAAATTAATATAAAAAAAGATGCAATCGAACTTTAGTGGTCAAATTTTCTTAAATATCGTTCTATAATAGTACAATTTCAATAGATAGCATTAAATTCAGCTATGCTAATTCATTTTTCGGAAAAAATTAACACATATTAAAAATAGATGAAATCGAATATGTAGTCGATACTGAACAAACTAATTTCAGGAATTGCACTTATTCTGTTACATATTGTATATAATATATAAAGCTCGATATAATTATATACGATTAGCTGTGCTGTGCCTTCACCTACGTATGCGTGGAAAAATAAAATAAGAAAGTGCCAATAATCAATGAAATTATGTATTGGACGTATTAAAATTATGACCCTGTATATTAACAACTAGCAGTGCCTTGCGGTTTTATCCGCGTAGTTCCCGTTCCCGTGAAAATACGGGAATAAAATATAGCCTTTGTTACTCCCTGATAATGTATCTTTCCATTGGTAAAAAAACTTTTTAAATCGGTTACGTGGTCTAGGCCTGTTCCCGTGTTGTAAAAGTGACATTTAACAAGAAAATAAAAATAATATGAAACCCTGACAAAATCTTCATTCTTTTACATTATAATCTGCCAAAACATATGAAATAGTATGTATATAATTATATTATACTATCACTAATATGAGTCAAAACCCGAAATACACAGCAAAATGAAAATTAAACAAAAAACATGACGGGGACGCGCGTACGTCAGGCGTCAAAAACACGAATACTATGATAACCATTTAAATAACACCTTTTATTAATTTTGGATCACACAAAACGTAATCGCTTCCGACAACAACTTATGAAATATCTTCTAAGAGGGTACATGCTGATTTGTCTCAAAAAAGTAACAAAATCATATACACCCTACTGAATTTTCTCATATAAAACATCGAAAATCAATTTTCTCCTAAAGTACGGCATTTAGAAGAATGGACGCTTTGTAGCCTTTTAGTTAAAAATTTGTTAAAATACTTAGCCTAAAGTGCGGTAGTGTAGAAGGCTTAGCCTAGTCAATACTGACAAAAACGTTGGGCCCTCAGTTCAGACGTTTTGAAAAAATACGAATTTCAATAACTTTTTAACAATTAACTTTTGTGTCGTTATTTCTTTTTAACAAATTTTCCGAGATATGGAACTCAAATATATTATAGTCGTATTAATATCTTTCCTTAGAAAAACTCATATTTTTTGCTGATTCTACAATATCAAAATTGATGAATTGAGGGCCCAAGCTAAACCGCCATAAATCTGTATTGTCGCATTCTTAAGACTTGACAATTTCTTAATGTATTTAAGAAATTCCTAACTAAATACTCGAATAAAAATTATTATCCCAGGGATAGTACTTTCTGAGATTCGACTATGCCTCTTTGCTTTAGGTTTTACAAAATTTTAAGTAAATGCCCTGTAAGTATCATTTCGTTTCGCAATAATTTAAAAAGTGGGCCCTCAATCCAGATGCACTACCTACATATCTTATATATGGAGTGAGTGAATGTTAAACATGTTGAGCTTACCCTAGCTTGGCGTAGTGTGACTGTAGGTGTAGGTGCCTGCGGTATAGGGGGGTGTCGAAGTATAACGCTGGGTACTAATACTAATTGTCTATGTTTTTTGTTTTTAAAAAACATAGTTTAGTTAGAGTAGTTAGAAGCCTTTACGGTTAAAGAGCCGGCTGAAAATCAGTGAGGCTCGGGTTCGAATGCTGGCATGTACCAATGAGTTTTTCAAAAACTTACGTACATATTTATCACTAGCTCGACAGTGAAGGAAAACATCGTGAGGAAACCCGCAGGTCTTAGAATTAATTCTGAGACATGTGTAAATAGACCCGGTCCGGCGATGGGCTCACCACCTATTACGTTTAGGGGTCCAATATATCTCGTCAAATGTGGGTATATCCAGTAATGGAATGCCTCTGCCTACCCCCTCGGGGATGAGAGGCGTGGGATTATTTATTTTTATTTACTTTATAGTTTAGTTGTCAAAAATTATTTCTGGTATCTGCTGGTTTAATAAATAAATGAAAGGTAGGCAGAAACAATATATATAAATCTATATTTCTTTAGTTAGTAGAAATACAAATAAAATACGTCAAGAAATCTCTAATTGTAAAACTTTAATACTTGAAATTAGGCAGGAATGTATCTTTTACTATGTAGGCTAAGAAGGATTTTAAAAATTCCTACAGAAACGCTAAAAAAAAAGGGCCGCACACCGCTTTTGGCGTCTGCATCAATTTTATGAGCGAATGTCTGTTTGTTTGTAATATTTAGACTCATTGACATACTTATAAAATGTTAGATATTTGTCTACAATAAACATGGAATTACTGTATAATATGTATATTTATTGATAGATGTTTTAAATAAATTAAACCGAAAACATACATATTTAACACCTTCATTTCATCATGCTAGCTTAAATTGTATATTCAGTTGAACGTGTTAATTATATTAATAAATTAGACGTCGTTGTTAGCTACCGTTATGTTAACAAACACTAACTACTTACACAATGCCGACATTAAGCTACCAGATTTTAAATACAGCTACGTATTTCGCATACAAACTCGTTCGCTTCTTCAAATTTACCTTATTTTGATTAATTAATTCAGCTTTTGTATAATTAAATATCTGTAAATGAACACCTTATTTACCAAAAAAGAAAGAGTTCTAGGAATACAATAATAAACTACGCTCATGGAAGCAAAGTGACACCTTTTTAGTTCTTCTTTTAATTTACGGTTTCGGGAAACTGAAAATGTCTAGTAGGGAGTACCCCGGTTTTTTTAGTTCCCAGAGCAATATATGCTCATTGACAACGACATAAGGCTCAATTTCAAAAAAGCAGGAAAGTCGGTCAGTAATGAATGAAGCAGTCGATATCGTATGACAAATGGAGGGCGCGGCGAATCGGAACGCGAATTAAATGGATTGGATTCGAACATTACAAATATTTACTTTTGAGGACCAATCCTTGTCTAATTATTGATAAATATAGGCTCACAGCTATCCCCGAGGGGAATGGCAGAGGCATTCAATTTCTGTAAGTCGGTATTCACTGTTATCATAAGCGTATTTTTTGGAGTCCTAAACGTGACCAATAGTGATTCCATCACCGTAATAAGATTTTATTTACAAAATTTCAGTTGTTTATTATTAAAACCTAACTTTATTAAAGCATTTAGATGCAAAATATCCACAACAGGCTTCTTCAACAGGAATTATTTAAGTATATCCTATTTAAAAATTAGAAAGCCATAGCAGATACGCTTGGTTGGGTTGAAAAAAATCTGATAGTTCCTAAGTGGTCACTAACACAACAACATTTCTTAATCCACGGTGGGCTCACGTTGTAGATCATAGCCCATACTTCCTCATGTGTCAAGAAATAACCTTAGCAGGCGTCTGCTACGGGTTGATGATGAAATAGTGAAAAGTTTTGGAACTGGTGAATAACTTCTAACTAACTGAGTGGACAAACCGTACAATATTTTATTTTACAGCATGTTTTATTACAAATATAAAAGCCACACTTAGTAAGTGCTGGTGTGTTTCAAAAGACAAATAGTTTTAATAAAAGTGTTCGCGTGGGGTACGTGCCGCGGCACGCCCGCGGTGTGAGCATACATTTAAGTGCTAATTTAATTAATTGTTCCATTTCCCCACATACGCCGCACGAAGCAACCCTCCCCTCACCTGCAACGATATTTTTCACTTATATCAACGCAACAAATTGGCCCTGTTATTACTAAAGCTCTTCCATGAAAAAATATTGCAGAATAAACCCGCAACCGCTCGGAATATTTATTGAACGACCAAATTAAGTAAAAGATACACACTCATGTTAAACTAATTTACGAAAATTTGAAGAATCCTGTAATGGATGTCACCTGTATACCGGCAACTTTGCCAATTTAACTTTATTTGTACGCAATATCCCTGAAAATAAGTTTTTGCGAACTTTATCGTTAATATCGTGTAGGAAATGAAAAATACAAGATAACTGTTTACGTAAGAATGGTATCGGAATCGAAGGGATTTGTTGAGGGGCGAGGGGCTCTCGAGGCGTCGTGAAAAGAGATCCGCCTCGGGCGGGATTATTGAATTAACAACAAAACATCGTACGCTTCAGAGGCCGCGCGCCTCTAATTACTTTCTCTCCCGTATCATTTCAAAATCTGATGAGATTTGATGAGTAATCGATCGAACCATAACTGTGGACTCTTACATTTTTACATTTAATATCAATGCATCAGATACGTGGAGTTATGTTTGGGAAGTAGACTAATCACAAAATGTGGTACAACCCATCACCTGGAAACCTTCATGAAGAAGGACTTCTGGCCGCAGGGAGTTGTATTTCGGAAATTCCGGGGTCAACTACCTGCCGACAGCGCTCGCACGTTGCCGACATTACGTGTAAAATAGTTTAGTTAGATATTTTATATGTATGTTAGTTATAAGGTATATATAATATATGGGCCTCTGTTTACGTTATTTAAGATCTATTAATGTAAATATTGCCTGAAATAAAGATTTATTATTATTATTATTATAAAAGCGTCGTGAAGCAATCTACTTTACTTTCGGTTTTTCAGATTTATCAGAATGTGTACGATGATTTTTATCGGAATTGTATTTTAAAATACGCGTGCCTCAGGGTTAAAAGGCGTGTGATTATTATTTAAAATCCTGCTTGTTCAATCATTTTAACTTCACTTTTTCTTCTACTGTACTACTGCTGTATCTACGTATAAATATCGTACAGACACCCATACGGTCCCCTCAAGCCTCAAACACTCGTCTTACATTAATTTACACGCTGTACCCACGCAATAAAAACAAGAGAAGGCGTATTAAAAACAGACAAACCCTAAACAGCTGGGATCCCGGGATTTTCCGGCGAGTGTTTTTAAGCGACCCCGGAGCCCTATCGGATATACGTTCGGCAAATTAAAAGCAGGCCATGCGTGCTCCCATTGTGAGGAGGGCCGAGTTTTATTGTTACCGATTTGTCTGCACCGAGAAACACAAATGGCGCAAGTCGGGTTAAGCTCTGTTAATCGGACGAGATGCGAGCGATCGACGGTTTGTGCCCGCCTCATTGGCGAAAGGTTGAAGTTACAGGTGTTCTGGAATTCCGAGTGTATTTTTGGGCTTGTGTCGTAACACAAAAACACGTTGTGTTGACACAGAAAGGTAATGCAAATGATATGTTTTTTAACGACCATGATGGTTAATTGTCATACTTAACAATACTTTAAAATGTAAGATTATAAATTTGTCATGAAGTTTATGATAAGGGAAGTGAGGTTATATTATTCGAGAAAAGCTGACATGGACAGGTAAAAGCAAAAAACGATGAAAGGCACCTCTACTAATTTACTCTTATAAAAATTTACTCATGTGTCTTGAAAAAACAGTCACAGATAAAAAAAACATTTCACATGTTACCGAGCAAACAGAAACAAAAACTCAGCAAATTACAACTGCAAGAATTTCGTGAGATAACAAGGTAACACGACTTCACTTTTTACACGCTAAAATATTTAAACGGTGACTGGTGCTGTCCCCCTCTTTCTAGGGGGCACTCGTGTGAGAAATAGCTCCAAATATCTTGCGACTATCCGAGGGATTCCTGCCCCTATTTCCACGGGATCGCGTCGAAATGACAACAGATTTAGGGAAAGCGGGAAGCGAGGTGTGAAATGTATCCGAGCGCACAACGCCTTATATGACATTCTCCGCACCTACTTTTACTATATGTAAGCGACGAGCCGATTCCGTAATCTTCCTTTATTAAAAGTTGTCGAGTTGAAAATATGCTTCGTATGGATATGGTCTTTATAGGCACTTCATATACACTTTTTCCTTTACGCTCACATTGTGATAGTTGAGGAAATCTGATTATGTCAAATTACCGACGAAGAATATTCGGCGCTTATTGTAAATAAATATGGTATGGGTTCTTAAATGTGGAACGTGTAATGAAATTTATTGCTGGTTTAGGTATTTGATATAATTTTAATCCTTAGTTCTGAAAAAAAATGAGTATCACGAAACGTGTTTTGTAATTAGAAAGGTGAATGGCGTCTTTGATCTAAAAATCAGACGTATCTATGTGCCAATGTCGCCTTATTTCGACGATTTCTATTAATTCGATTCCGTCTCAGGCCATGTGATTTTTTTTTCTCATAATGTACATACACTTATATCGCATTAGCACAGTCAAGGAAAACACCGTGAGAAAAGCAGCCATCCCCAAAATTTGTTCTGAGACATATAATATGCGTATACCCTAGCCTGGAGATGGGCTTACAGCTTGTCAGATATGATAATGATTCTGTTTAACGCGGGTTTGGCTAGAGGAACATGTTAAGTGCTAACCTGACATACCTAACCTGCAATGTTTGCCATCTCCACTACCACCTGGTATGCGTAAGGCATTCATTTTCCGCTCATGGCAAAAAAGGTGTCCTAATAAGAAATTGGTAAAAAATATGTTAACTTCTTAATACGTTTATTGCCAACTATAATATAATAATAAAATAACAATAGGTAGTACGAGTATACTCGTATGAAAGCGAACAAGCGAACCTTATCTATAAATGTAAACCAAATCAAACAACATTTTTAAATCACTACATAGTATAAAACAAAGTCGCTTTCTCTGTCCCTATATCCCTATGTCCTTATTTCCCTATGTATGCTTAAATCTTTAAAACTACGCAACGGATTTTGATGCGGTTTTTTTTAGTAGATAGAGTGATTCAAGAGGAAGGTTTTAGTATTAGCATTGCACCCGTGCGAAGCTGGGGCGGGTCGCTAGTACAGAATAATCAGAACATCTTCTTTTGAGTATAAAATACCTTATTCGACGTCTATTGTAAAGTTGTCCGCGGAGAAACGAGGCTGAAAATCGCAAAGATTTGCATTCGTTCTTCCTCCCGTCGAAAGCTTGACGTTTGTTTGAATATGTGATTTCCGTTTCCGATGCTCTTTTATTTTTAGACGGTATTGGAAGAAGCCATGTCTCGTGCGGATGGAAGGCATTTCCCGAACGAGTTTTTTAATGGAACGGACGCAAACACAAGCAAAATATCGATATGAATGGATGAAAGTAATACTCGGAGAAGAGTTGCAGACTTTGAGGCTCAAAATTGAAATAGACACAACTATGTTTTCGTTCTAAAATAACTTGCAAGGTTGCCTGTTTATCACTGTATAACATCTCGTATCATTATTATTAAGCATTTTACTGCCAATAATACAAGTATTTTAAGGTTAATGCTCTAACTAATAAGTAACATTATGCCTCAACTAGGTATTGGTTTAATAAGAAATAGGTACACAGTGTTATAAATTACTGACAAATGTACACTCATATTCTAAAGATGAAAGATTTGTGTGTTTGTTTGTAAGAAATATAGTCTAAAACTACTGGACTGATTTTAATGATTCGGTCGCTAATGGAAAGCTTACTTCTCTGGGAGTAATATGGTCTATAATTTTACCACGGGAACACGACGGGAACAGCGCGGGTTAAATCGCGAGGAACAGCTACCTAATACCTACGTTTGTATTACCCGTTGTTAGCTATATAGTTTGTGTTTAGGAATTTAGAGACTTTTATTTATTTAAAGATGTTTGATTCAATGCGTTAAACCTTGGACTTCATTATTCAATAAACTATGTTTTTCGAAAACAAGTTTTTTTATTTAATTGATGTAAATCAAAGATATTAAAGAAAGGATGAGTTATATTCATACTGCTTGCGTTTGAAAATTAATCCCCTACGAGTGTGCTACAACATGTACATATTTACTTCTTAGCGTATTTATAGGATACAACAATGACGGACTTGAAATACAATGCGACTAAATAAAATGTGGTTAATTAGCTAGATTTGTCGGCCTCATTTTCCGTGCTCTAGTAACATATCTACGTCTTTCTATATATAATATCTTTGATGTAAATAGTAATAACAAACTAAGAAACAATTAAAACCTAAACATCCAAATATATATAAGCTATATAGGCCACACCGTTATCAATCTTATTTTTTCAAAAGACCCAATGAAGTAATACACATTGTTATAACTTAATTACTTTTACCCAAAAAAGTGGGAAATTTTGGTCAAAGGATTTGCCCTTGGATTTGATCGTCCATCTCCTAAAGAGTACGCCCAACTCGATCCGCCATTGATAACGCCTCGGCGTCTAAATCTTAAAGTTCCCAAGAAGGGTAGCGAAAGGGAAAGAGTTCTAACGAACATCACGACACTTGTAATTGGCTTTGTAATCCAAAGCCGTCAATTCCGAACCACCCAACTTGGCCGGGTAATACGGATCCCTAATTAAAAATTAGCGATTCTATTGTTTCCCCTCGCTCGCCCTAATAAAAGATCCTGTAATTTTTTTATATTAGAGCATTTTTATACTTTGCTGTGGTATTTTTGTTATTTAACGTTTTTTTGAGAAAGGTGTTCAAATATATGTTTTTTTTTTTTAAATCAGCTTAAATGTTTTTCAAACAAACTTAGTTATTTACATTTACATAATGATATTATGGAAATGATACGCAACAAGTCAGTAGGTATTCATGTAATACCTAGCATGCTTACTGATAATTCAAAAGCAGTATAATACTCGAGCAGGTAATAATAATAATAATAAATCTTTATTTCAGGCAATATTTACATTAATAGATCTTAAATAACGTAAACAGAGGCCGTAAGAGAGTAATACGACGTGATGTCTACACAGAACTACTTACTTTATTTTGTATCGAAATAAGCACCGCTCTATAAAGGTGGGATTGCGTATCGAGAACTTTATTCGGCCCTGGGTGATACGATACATATTGTCTCTGCCTACCTCAATGGGAAATAGGCGTTCGATTATGTATGTATCTATGTGATACGACTAGGCAGTAGACTGTCCGCCGTCCCGTGCGAGCCGCGGGCCGTCGCCTCTCGGAGAATAGCCACAATCAAGCCTCGACCCTCATTTAAATATCAAAACAGCCTCTCCATGCGCGGTTAACCCACCCGAACCCGCAACATAACACAAACAAATTAATTCGAATAATCAACCCTAATAAATACGGATCTGTTTACCTCATAAAGAATAAATGTTAGAATAATTGGGGCAAGAGGCTACAATTTACAGTTTTGAATCCCAAATTTTGGAAGGGTGAATTAATTTTCGGTTGATTCAAGAACACGAAGTTTAAGGTGTGCCTCTAATAATTTTGCAGAAATACAGTAAATAAGTTTTAAATTTATTTTTCATACATAAAAAGTTAATTTTTCATTTGATTAATATCAGAATAAGCGTAACTAGTAATTACGCACAAGCATCCAAAAACTGATCGGGTAAAACCTACATGTTTCATATAAATTAAAATGCTACATAAAAATACAACCAGCCAGACAAAACAAGATAGTGTTTCCCTATTAAAATAATACAAGTTAGTAAACACACCGAATATTGCATAAACTAAGTGAGCGCACGGAAAGGGTGAACAAAGCGGAGGTGTCAAGATTAACCGCCCGTCTGAGGCGGCTGCATGAAATACACTCTAAAATTGTTCACAGACTATAAAAGTGCACAAAGCCTTTTCAATTAAAACTTTCAATGGCGTCCTGGCGCTAATTATGGCGCAGACCAGGGAGGCCCAGGGACATCTATTAGTGTAAAATAAAGCGCTAACCGCGCGGCGACAGCGCGACGCCCGCGCTCCCTCGGCTAAGTGAATTCCGTTAATTAAACCATAAAAACTTCGATAAATTAAGATCCCAGCCAATTCCCCTCTGTAATATACTCCTGCTTCGGAAGATTTCAGATGCAAACGACACCGATACAGCCAAGCGGCGGGGGACACCCACATAAATTTGTTTCGGGCTTTCCCTGCCCCTTTGCATTTGTTTGCGGCTTCATTTAATTTTACTTATTGTGCCATCGGTTTAATATCGCTTTTGTTACGTCATAAAGATTCAGTGATAGCGTAATAGACTCGTTTGTGTAATGCCTGCCTTGTTAAGTTAATAATAATCATGTTTCGTTCGAAACTAACCTGCTAATGACGTGCTTTTAATGTTAATAATGCATAAAACATTTTACTTTTCTTCTGTCTCACACACACATAGATTTACTTGCAAATTAGATAAATTAAACAGTCGTGAATTATTTTATTTTATAAAAAAACGAAGATGGTATAAGACTTTGGGGCTAACAACGTCTAAAGTATCATTGACCTTGATGACCGTTATGGGCCATTTACACTAGGGCAATCCACTAAGACAATCTACTAAGACTGCATACAAAAAAAACTTGAGGACAATCCATTCCATTGTCCTCACGTTTTTTTTGTATGCAGTCTAAGTGGATTGCCCTCGTGTAAATGGCTCGTAAGACACAACGATTTTATTTGAAGATTTTGTTCATGTTTTAGGTTAAATGACAGCGAAGTAAATCGGGCGCCCCACTTCGCAACACGAAAACTCCATACGTTAATTATGGTCGGCCAAAGCAATAAGCCACAGATAGGCGATAAGGCGCGCCCTTTGCGAACTGGTATGGAAATTTTCATTAGTGAAATTTGAGGTTAACTGCTTGTGTGTTTTAGTAATTGGTCCGTGTGTGCGACGCGTGCTGCCCGGCTTAGGACACGCCAGTTTTTGTTAGGCCGCTTCATCAATTTCAGGCTCTTTATTTTTATACTTTAACACAGATTATTGATCCGACTAATGGCCGAGACGTCAAAACTTTAGCTACTCGAGTATTAGATACTTGACACAGAAAAACACAGAACACTTTGACCTATTTTATTGAACTGGATTTGTCAAAATTAATGTAATAGAAGTTGCTACAAGTTAATTTTAGCGGTCAGATTTAAATGCATCGCAGTATTAACAATGTGTAAAACCTCTTTGGGTTTTAGGTAGGTTATTTCAACCTCATAATCTTTCGATAATATAACTTTAATATAAGTACAACTATTTATTAGATAGCATCTCCATGGTTTTCCATTAATCAGCTGTATGATGTGACGCCAGGATTTAAGTATACTTCAAATCTTTGATTGCCTTTTTTTGTAACATATGTTGTATGAACAATAGACATTTCGATTTAAATAATAGGGATAATATCATTTTTTTTCAGTAAAGTATATCACAGAGTAACTTATATAAGCACATTTTTACATAGGTACTTATTGAGACGTTACCATAATATATATTGTAGTGTGACTCTGCTGATATGTTTGTAAGAAATAGCCGGTCTGATAACAATTTTGCGAGATAATAGCTTAAGTATTTTCATCGTAAGCCCAAGGGAACCCGCTGCTTGACAGGCTGCCCTGTTTGTAATCAAAATAAAAGAATAAACAAGTTTGTTGGTTTTGTGATTAGGTTTAAAGTATTTATTTATGTTTATCAGTTGTTCGGTACCCCGTATGTACAGATTTGCATAAGTCAAGACTATGTATAACCGTGCTTGAACTATTATACCCCACAATTTATTAATATAGTAATATTTAAAACCTTTTTATATTCTATCATCATAAATATAACATTAAGTGAGATTTAGCACCTCATAATAATGGTGATAGCCTTTACGGTTAAAGAGCCGGCCGAAAATCAGTGAGGCTCGGGTTCGAATCCTGGCATGTACCAATGAGTTTCAAAACTTACGTACATATTTATCACTAGCTCGACGGTGAAGGAAAACATCGTGAGGAAACCCGCAGGTCTCAGAATTAATTCTGAGACATGTGTAAATAGACCCGGTCCGGTGATGGGCTCACCACCTATCACGTTTAGGGGTCCAATGTATCTCGTGAAATGTGGGTATATCCAGTAACGGAATACCTCTGCCTACCACCTCGGGGATAAAAGGTGTGAGATTAATTATATTTATTTTTTAATAATGGTCTGACGTAATTGCAATAATATGTAGGAAATGAAGAGTTGCAAATTTTCCGCTACGGGTGCTGAATCTCATAAAAAATATAAATCCCAATAGACAATAACTATGCAAGTACTAGGTACATCGCCCATTGTACTTTTTTAATCATTGTGTCACTTCGTATTGCTTAATTTTGTTGGTTTACAATAAAAAAAAAATATACTTATTAGGTCTTTTAGCTTTGCGGAAATGTCACTTTTGACAATAATGCTATATCTTTTTAAACATTGTTATTTTTTTTTACAACGCAGTTTTCTATCCAAATCACATAAGATCTGTATTATTTCAAATATTTTCGGAACCCTATTAAATAACGCAAAACCATTTGAGCTTACAGTAATGATATAAATATTACCGACACATTTCACGAACGGAAACCCTGAATCGATTACAAATTCATCGCTAAATGGGTAACAAATGTCGTACAAAAGGCTCAGCCTTTATGAACCGACTGACTGTAACCCTCCAACAGTTAAAATGCAAATTCAACCGAGCTAGGGCTCGAATGCGTCGAGTTTTATACATGCTGTTATAGAATAATATTCCTATAAATTGTCGTAAAATTTGTTAAGCGTCTCTATATTTTCAAAGTTTTACCAGGTTCAAATCCTGGCATGAACCTATGAGTTTTTATAAAAGCTTCCATATTAACACTAGATTGACGGTGAAGGAAAATCGTGAGGAAACCCGCAGATCCCAGAATTGATTCTGAGGCTTGTGTAATAGCATCCTGGTCCGACATTCCATTCCAGGTATTCCATTTCTGGTTATACCCACTTTTTACGAGATATTCTTTGGACCCAGTAAACGTGATAGGTAGTGAGCTCATCGCCGGACCGGGTCTGTTACACATGTCTCACTGAGACCTGCGGATTTCCTCACGATGTTTTCCTTCACCGTCGAGCTAGTGATAAATATGTAGGTACGTAAGTTTTGAAAAACTCATTGATACATGCCAGGATTCAAACCCGAGCCTCACTGATTATCATCATATGAAGCTGGCTCTTTAACAGTAAGGCTATTCACAAAGATGGCAAAAGATTCAACAAAATTTAATATAGGTGTTGTCCTAGAAAAGCTGCTTAGCGAAAAGTTAAGAGTCCGCAAAAAATAAGCTCAAACGCTCAGTGTATGAAACAGTATTCAGCAAGTTGAAAAGCTTTCTCAAACAGAACTTTCCGGAGTTGAGAGCAAATCTCCCGCAGAACATCTGTCGTGAAACCAACGTTTTATACCAATAAAATCTTTTTCAAGCACATTTATACGCTTTGAGCTGCAGTCAACAGGTGGCCCATTCGCCAATTTGAATGTAATTGCCGTTTGAGCGTTTTTGAGAAACTCCCAAGGATCACTTACTCGTGGGTTAATAGATGTAGCAGCTGCAAAATATTTTTTTAAATCCGTCGTCTTTGAACTTGTCTTCATAACCACCGCCCAAAGATTTATGTTGCTTTAGAAGAGGCTACATATTGTAATCGGATCTTATAAGTCTCAATACTCTCTCATAGAAACCTTAAATAAATCGGATATATTTCAAATTTATAATTATAGTTACTTGCTTTTTAGTTCCAAACAGACATATACAGAAGTAGCTCATACTTTCGGATTTATAATAGTACATAGATATATTAGGGAAGCATGGATATTTACTAATTATTTTCCACGGAGCTGCTAGTAGAAACTATAATAAGGACCGAAACACATCTAACGGAATGGAAGTCACTGATATTCCCTCTAATAGTAACTCTAATACTACTATTCCTATTACTTTATAAGAGCAATTCTTGTGGGTATCTATAATTATACATATATCTCGGAAACAGCTATTACGATTTTTATGAAATGTTGTATAAATATAGGTATCTACAATTTTGATGCATCTGTGTGTTTCCTGTAAAAACGCAATTTTACTAAAAATAATAATTTAACAACACGGCCACTTACCGGCAGATGGCGTTAGAGACCCTTGTGTAAGAATTTTTGTTCCTCTTTCACGCAAAAACTACTGAACGGATTTTGATAAATTTTTACAATATAACTTAAACATCAGAATAACACATGTTTGTATGTAACAAAAATACACTCAAAAACTACTGGACCGATTTTAAAAATTATTTTACCAATGGAAAGCTACATTATCACTGAGTAACATAGGCTATATATTATCCCCGTATTTCTCCGGGAACGGGAACTATGCGGCTCAAACTGCGGGGCGCTGCCATAGCAACTATAGTAATTCTTAATTCCGTGTAAACATCTCCCCAGATGCGTAACTACGTTACAATAGAGTCGATTACGCGACGCAAGATCGGTGATGTAAACTCCATCAGATGTGTTGTAGTGGTTCACTAAAAGCCAGTAAGCCTGTCAATCAACTGTGAGAGCCCCCGAGTGTCGGCCGCTCGTTATCTGCGAAAGTCGATAAAGCACTGTATATAGGTAATCCATCTGAGATACACTATCGACGTTTACGCGAGTAACAGATAGATTGCTCAAAAACACGCTTTATGTTTCATTGGGCATATTTATGAACAATTTAACTTTGGTTAATGCGGTTATGTTATTATTACTCGTAATTACCAACTGTGCCCGGCGGCGTTTCCCGCGCGGATCCAGTTTATTCCCGTTCCCGTGTAATTTTCCAAAAATCCCTTCAAAGCGATTGCCTAAGACATATAAGATAAATATATACCATGTTTCAAGTTTCTAGGTATTATCGTTATCGCTATCCGGTTGATGAGAATTTTGCTCATCTATTTTTACGGTGCCAACACATTATGGAGTCCCTTCTAGGTAAACCCCAATGGCCTAGATTATTCATGAATCCTTATTTTTTTCTAAATCGGTAAAAAATATATGAATTTTTGCTTTGAAATCTACACCAACTAATATGATTTTTAATGTTTCCTATGTCATTGCTTCAATTGTTTGCTCAACAGTCTTTCAATTATCAAAATAAATATGTAATACCTATACTAATAATAACAACTCAAAACTTTTAATTAACATCTCAGGTTTCTGTGACATTATTTCTTCGTTAATCAAACTTTGAAGTTCTTGCATAAATGCAAGCTGAATGCAGACATAAGTTGCCGAAATCCCATCAGAGAGCACTTCCTAATCTTTGAGGCCGCAATCGGGCAAGTTTGCGTGACGCTTCGCGGCGACGGCGAAGATTTAAGTAGTTTACGGCAGGAAGTCAGCCTTGTTTGGTCGGTGTCGACTCCGGTGGAGTCTCTAAAGCCCGTCACACACAGCTTTATGATACATACAATACGTATATGGGTAAACACCCAATAACTCCATTATGTAGGTATTTGGGTTTTGTATTAGTTTAGCTTATATGGCAAATTAATTTCCAACTGTCTAGCATTCCACAGTTCATAAATTTTATGATGAATATGAAAATATAGTGGTATGTAATTTTATAGATTATTTTATTTGTACTAGATTAATAAACTAGTAATATTTTTTTAAAGTTTCAATATGCACAAAGTTTTAACAATTTTATTCTATTAACTATATTATATTATCTCAGTTATACAACCTTTGCTCAGCAGTGGGACAACATATAGGCTAAAAAAAAACCTATCCTGGAATAATTAATTATTGTTTTTTTTTTCATTAATACTGTTGAAATTTCCAAAAACCCATTCATAATGGATGAAACCTTATTTGCATACATTCTCAAGTTACCTAAGTATATTAAAAATCGTAGCTTCCAAAGGCCATCAGAAGAGGCTCTCAGTTGATAGTTCAGTCAGTAAGGTTTAAGGTAATTCTTTTTTGTGGACAGAAAAAACAAACATAATCTTTATAACTTGATATACTATACTCTTATTGTGAATGGCTTTTAGAGACAACATAATATAAAAATAATCTGCCTTGATATTAGCCATTCAATTAAATATATAAAATTATGTAGGTCTAAACATGTCAAAATAAGTTTTGCTATAATGATTGCTCAGAATTGTAAATGAGAAAATAATATATAGGTAGTCATGCGTAAAGGACTTAACTTGGCTCACTTCATGCCAAAGTTGAGATTCGCACTGTATTCGCCACTGGAAATATTTCTTGAGTTTCTCGGAACAACAAGTTGGACTGAAATGGTGTATCGTTGTTTTGTTTCATATTTTTAGAGTTATAGTGGCTAGTATTTTAGAAGTAGTAAAAATAATCCTCTTCCTGAATATAGTTTACATCAATATAGTAACAAAATTATTAAAGGTTACAAGCAGTAAAACTACAACTAAAATTAAGATAATATTTTTCTCTGTCTTTGCTCACAAGATTCAAAGAATTTTATATAAAAAATTCAACGACATAATTATTTGTCAATATTTATAGTACCACGTCGTTACAAAATTCCAAGTATCACAATGTAATACTATTAGTATACCTACTGGGTAGGTATACTTGGTGCAAACGATTGTAGATCAATCGGGAAGTTGTTAAGACTACTAAAAACCCAAACTATTTGACCTTGATATTTTTATTATAAATACTTTTAGGAATAAATAAACTAGGTAACGTAAATAAGATACCAACCAAAGATACCTATATAGGTACATAAAGCGACGACAGCTAAACATTTTTTCAAATAAAAGGTATTCCATCGGTTATTGAGTACAAAAACATCAGCTAAATAGCGCCATTAAAGTAGAATTGATGAGTATAAAGGCCGTTTTAAATGGAGCGGGCTCAATCTGGTACACGGAGTAAAACGAGGCATTAAAACGCCGCAACGTCTGGGTTTGAACCATCTCGCTGTCTGTGGCTGGCGGTGTGAGTGTTAGGAGGTAGCGGATCTTATAAACGAACCAGCGGGTGCCCGCTTTCTCCCGTTCCCGTGAGAATTTCCAAAAATCTTTGCAGAGCTTTCTTTTGCTCACTTACGTCATTTAAAAAATTTAAAAAAATGTATGCTTCTAGACTAACTGTGCGCTGATCAGTCAGACAGTCATTTCTTCTTTTATTGTTTGAAATCTAGTATAAAGTTTCGTTCTTCAAAGTCTTTGGCCCACTGGTTTCGGTTGTGCGTTGTGAGTTATTCAGTTTTAGAGTTTTATTAAATAGATGAATATGTCCTCAGTAATAGATTATTTTTCGTATACTTGTAGAAGTTGGCTCACTTAACAATTATTGAGTGACAGTAATTTCCTCATCTTTCAGGAGTAATGCATAGTTTAGCCAATGGGCTTTTTGTGTTTACGTTCAATTTCAATGAAGTACAATGTTCGATCATAAATCGCTCTATTCATTACATGGAATTAAAAATCTTCATTGTACCCATATTGATTTGCGTTAATACAACATTTTGTAAAAAACATTTTATTCGTATGGTCGGCTCTTCAAAGCAGATTTTTTAAATTTTATATAATTGTATCACAGAATAAACTCCATTATCTTATTTTCAAAATATTTGTCGCTGTTTCGAACTTTAGACCAACCAAAAAGCAGTTATTATTCCCGATAATAATGCGATCCCGCTCAGTTTACATAATACCCTCATAAGAGCAAGTGGTTAGCAGATATTTGAAAAGTTGCGAAGTGAAGTAACCTCGTCTGCAACCGCACACTGCATAAACGATGTACTTGGGTGAGTTCGCGACTTTTGGACAGGTTCTATAAACTTGTACGACAACGGGTTATGAGGCGAGAATTTTGAACATTTTCTATTAATAATACGACTATACTATATCGTACAATACGTTGTTTATTCATAGTTAGTTCGTAGAATAAAGAGTAGAACAAGTCTCGTCTATAGATAATGCATACATCAAACAGTGTGTCGTAGCAGTTGCTACGCGTATCATTAATTGTTAATGCACTATATCATCATTGAAATATGCAGTCAGGTGCAAAAAAAATATTTTTCCTTCATAGTACTAATTAATCTCAATTATTCCAGATCTTTACACCGCCACATATTTAGAGATATTTATAGTACTCGTCATACTTGTGTCTCACTTTTTATTTGCATGGATGCTTGTCACGAGACTGTCTCTAATAATATGTTTCTAGATAGAAACGCAGATGTGTAATCTGAAATTACGTATGTTTTCTGCGTTCGTCATAAAGATTATTAGAAACAAATCTTGCAAACGTTTCATCAATTGCCATTTTAAATAAATTATTATTATCTTCAAAATTTGGCAGTTGGCAGGACAATTCCAAGATACGCGGACAATGCGAAGATTGTCAGGTGGCGTGTGAACGTGATTCGAGAGTCCGGTAAGACCGCACGTGTGCCAGTTGTCTTAACCGCCGTGAAATAAACGCGGACGTGCGAGCCGAGCTGTCGTCGAGAGCACAGGGTCGAATTAAGGTTATGGGTCGCTATTCACGTAATTTGAGGCATGACGCAGCGAATTTTGAAAATGCTCTGTATTTTGACGCAGGACTAGGTACTTCTGTGAGTGTTCGTCGACTCATACAATTTAGTGAGACTCCTAAATGGTTAGAGTGCGTGTCATTCTAACTCAACATATAAGCATGGTAGTGCGGAAGAAGCATCCTGTAAGCGCAAAGCGGAAGTAAATTTATTTGATTGCATTTGGTCTATGACAATAATAGTAGGCTTTTCAAGTTACTTATTGCACTTTGGTACATACATATTTTTATATAATTGCATTACCCAAAATTTCAGCTTAGCCACAGTTAAATTTATTGAGAATCAGATTCACGGGTGACAATAAAATATAGTTCACCCCACTCGAGAATTGTGTACTTAACTATAAATAAGTAAAATATTTTTGGAATCGGATCAGATAATTCTAGAGATTACCGTCTACAAACTAAAATAAATACAACTTTACTTATTTTGAAAATTAGTGTGGATATCTACAGGTGGAAAGGCTTGTCAAAAGCGACAGCATTTCGATTAGAACCGTAAAATATACACATGGCCACAGCCTTAATTCGTGTCTGCATTCGGTGCATCGGCGCTTCCAGACAAATATTTTTCCATTTCCACCCAGCCCCGAATCGGGATTAAGCGCATTGTGTTCATATGCCCCGGTTGCGCTCGCTCTGTTGCTGAATTACAGCTCTATTACCGATAGAATCCCTTTACAGTGTCTGCAGGTTTAGGTACATTTTATTGCGAGTTTTATGCAAAGCTGTATCGTTGCTATGTTTGGTCTTTGTTCAGTCTATTTGTTTGAACTGGTCGAGGTCTTAGGACGACTCTGGATTTTTCTTTTCAAATTGATCCAAATAACGTCAGTTTTTATACAACCCTTTTTACATTATGTTTCTTATGATAGCGATGCTACCTAGAGATAGTGCGAACTCTGCTCGTTTAAACTTTCGATTTTAACAAAATAAAATATATAAGTACTAATTATTCTACAGGCTGGTTAGCTCAGTTGTTAGTGACTCTGTCTTCAGAGTCGGAAGTCGCGGCTTCGTTTCCCGGCCTACGACCAAGATTTGTGTTCATGAACATGTATGTTGGCTTCGTGTATGGGTATTTATATTTATGTATGTTTATCAGTTGTCTACTACCCATAGAACAGGCTCCGGCTAGTTTGAGACTAAATAACCTTGTGAAAATTGTGTCCACCAATTTATTTCAATACTATAAAGTATAGGATAGGATAAGGTTCGAAGCCCGACGCAAAATGTATCGTCAAGAGTGCATTAGCGTGGTTCACATAACGGGCACATATTATTATCGATCAGCAAACAGTCCTCTGGCCCACAAGAAGTAGCCAGGTGTCCCCCGCGCAAACAACCCCTCCCCCCGCCGGCCCACTCCCGCGCCGCCCCGGGCTCCTACATCAAAATGACGGAAATCCCATATTGCCTACATCGGGGACGGAAGCACGATTTTATAAGTTAAGGGATTTGTGTCAATATTTTACTAGGATAGCGGATGGCTACCCAGAAATGTTACATGTTATACCCTAAATAGATACGTGGAAAAGTATACTTGTAGCTGCTCTCGACGCGAGTTCAAAATCATATCAAAAAGTTTATTAATTTAAGACTACTCTCAGAATATTAACAGAGTCTGAGCACATTTGTTAATCGTTCTCAAGTTTCCAAACAAATTGTTAAGTAAGTATTTTTGTTAGGCCTTCTTGTTCGAAATTCATAAGTGTATCGTGATTTATGGAATACATTTTAACGCTTTACGATTCGCTTGCTGTGGAATAAAAATACGAAAATGTGATCGGAGCGAAATAAACTTTCGTTGGGGAAGTTTTCGACGCTTGAAATGTTTGGATAGCTCTGTGATATGAGCGGCTGGCGTGATTGTTCGGCAACATTGCGAAATTTGATACTTAGAAGTATAGTTCGTAAACTTTCTTTTGTTTATTTTGGTAAATTTCACTTTCGTTTTCCTCATTCTTCTTTAGACTTGTGAAATTTAAGACACGAAACAAAAACCGTAATAGGTCCAATTCTGTACCCACTACTTTTAAAGTAATAAGACTCTATTGGATAGGTTACCTACTTCCTCTGTTGAAGTCTGAGTGAAATTTTAGTCCTCAAGGTGTCATCTCCTTTGGAAACTTTATTTAGAACAAAACCAACAATTTAAAATTTCAAACATATTGCATGGTAAATTTTCAGAATTAATTTAACCTACCTAAAGTTTTAAGCTACCCAAAGTGAATGATGCAGGGAACGATATTGGGCCATAGCCGAGTAGTACTTTATCTAGGTGCAAGGCACTGGTTATCGGATAATTCACAGAATAGCTAGACTACAAAGTTTTTGTTATAGTATGTGTTTATTATAATTGTACTTACGACTATTATAAGTGTAAATAAAAGAAAATACTTTAGCCGCTTATAGATTTTAAACAATACAGTTCAACAGCAAAATATAGATTTTAATTATCATATTTGCGTCATACATCATCTCAATTCTAAGTAGTCGGCGCACCTGAAACAAAGCCCGAGTCGAGTTTGCGTTCGTGTTGGTAAATGCGGCCCTACAGGGGTAGCAGTGGTTAATTAAATATGTTAGGGGTGTTTTGTAAGACAAAGAAATTCGGCCGGTGGAACGTCGCCCGAGGCGTGGTGCCGTGCGTCTCCTGAAATACAGGAGGGTTTGATGCAAAATTATTATTTAATATTGTAAATCAGTAATCATTGATTGGAACAAAGAAGCATACTAGTTTGTATTATTTTACTTCAACGTATGTCTCATGGCCGAGGGATGTGACTATCGTCAGTTGGCACTATTTACCACCGCTTTCCATTTTGCTCGATTTTGAAAGTAAACATTTAAAGACGTTTGAAGAAAAAAAAAATCAGTCCAATCGACTGCTAATGTTTTAATCACAGTATGGAAATCATATGAAATTACTTAAACCAACCATTGGGGTGCATGGGGTGTATGTATTATAATATGACACCATAAATGTCGATGAATTGACCAATAGTATTAATGCACATTTTATGGTCGGCCAATCGCATAAATTATAGATATTTTTTTCTTCCAACCACTTTATGAACAGCCTTCGTGTAATGAGTTAGAGTGAAGTGTCATATAAATAAAATAAATCTTAGACATCAGAAACATAAGGGACAGTCTCCGTTTCCGTTAAGCAACCCCGTTTTTTATTTATAAAATAAGGTCATGTTAATATCTTTACATTATATAATAACAAAGTGGATATTAGCGTATGTCTCTCTATGTGCTTAAATTAGTTCTTCTAAACCACGCAACGGATTTTGATAAGGTTTTCTATATCACTTAGAGAATTTCTTTCGGAAAATTTATCTACAACGCGTAACAGAATAGGCGCAATTCCTCATACACCCCAATTAGTATATTAATATAAAAAAAATATGATGCCTTCGAACTTTAGTTATGTCTAACCAACTTAAATAAAGAGCAATAATAATAAGATTTCCATAGGTAGCACTAAATTCAGCTATGCTAATTCATTTCATAGTCGATACTAAACAACCTAATTTCACGAATTGCGCTTATTCTGTTACATATTGTATCAACACATTGCACCTCTCTGAACCTGGGGCCGGTCGCTGTTGTAGCTTTCAGTTTCACTACGATGTTGGTATATCAACCTTAATATCCGTTTACAAGCAGACCGCCAAATTAAAGGTAGATAACCTTGCGGGTTAATTTAAACCTCACCTACAGTTTAATCCCGTCAATTTGCAACACCGCTGCACTTACAAATTAAACGACTTTAAGCGAGCATTCTGAACCTTTGATCGCCCTGTAGACTGCACCCCGCGGAGTCTGGGAACAAAGTTAACTCCGTAACCTCAACGAGATGGAGAATGGAAACTTAAGGGCTGTTTGGAGTGAGCATGGAGAAAAGTAACACCAGGTTTCAATTTGGTGGACTAGCTGAAATGATTTATTGAAGAGGTTGTAGTATAATGCTCTCAAACTTAGTTAATTTGAATATTTAGTGCTATTTTATAGGTTTTTTACTTTTTTAATTATTGATGAAAATATCACTTATTTTTTATTAAAATAATTTTACACTTAGGTATTGATTAATTACGAAATCTCAGAAAGTGTAAGTGCTAAAAACTTGAAATTGGCAAGTATATTCATCTTATACTTATTATGAAAGCTAAGAAATGATACGAAATTCCCACAAGCCCCTGCTTTGCGCCCCTGCTACTGTGAATTTTCGTACTACGAATTATACATCAGTGAATTTAATTTCCATATATTTTTAAGTTGAGAAGTGAGTTTTGAGATAGAAAAGTACCTTTTTCGTCTAGATAGCTATAACCGAAGTCCTCTTTGACAGATCCACCTCTACGGCTGCGGGCTTACTTCTTAAATTATTCTCCAAAAGATTTTCTAATTTGCTCTCTCATCTAAGACTCCTTTTACGAGGAAGCGGGAGCCACAAGCACGAACATATTCGACAGCCCTTCTTATAAGGACCTATTATAAGCCTACCGCCATATCCCGAGAGTGCCTTATAGATCGTCTCACAGATACGTTTGCCTTTTGCCCCAACACGGAGTACGAACCAACATGCACCTTAATACTTATTAATAGGATTCAAATCGTGTAAGTGGCAGTCAACGGATGTTCTATACGTTGTATTCGCCGCGCGTGCGGTCCTCAGAGTAATGTTACGTAATAGGCAGAGGGTCGTGATTCTGTCAAAGGTAACAAAATTGGTTAGTGGGTAATTTTGGTGGGGAAAATGTGAGTTATGTCACTGTGAACGTAAGGTGATGTCGATAATTAAGAAGTACTCATGTAGAAGTGTTGGGTGTAATTAGGTGTTTGAGAAGAGTTATTCTTTTCTCTTTATGTAGAGAGGTATGCTATCACGACTTTTGAAGGGCATAATGTATATTTAATATACTATGTGTATTTAACAGGAACACTAAATATTAATTTGTGGTTTGAGCTTAAATGCCGTGTAGTATGATAAAAATATATACTTAGTTCTATTTACAAAAATAAATTTTATAGTAGACCTATTGCTTTTTTATTTGAATGATGAATCTTCATATTTTCACTTCTGTTTACCAGGTAGTTCGTAAAATGACTCGGGGTTGATACATTGGCACATTATAAATTTAAACATCTTTATGCAACTTTCTTATAGCTTTCTTTGTTATTTGTCGTAAAAACTAATTCTAGTTACCTAAGTATTTTAGGATCTTGTTCAAGATATTTCCAAAAAAAAATCTATCAAGGAAAGTTTCACCAACCATGTATCACCATAAATGGGAGTCGGTAGAGGACAACCTAGGCATACTTATTATATCGACCAAATCGGCGAGGTATTAAAAAAGCCAGGTAAATCATGCATGAGGCGTTTGATGGACGTGGATGAAGCACGAGAGATCTGTCAGGTTCGTAGCAAGTTGCATTCTATTGTCTCTACCTACTCCAATGGCAAATAGAGATGAGATTATATATGAATGTAACCTCAAATAACCATTGGGCAAATATCAATACTATAGCTATTGTGTCAATAAAATAGGGTTTATAATTATGTGCTGTTATAAATTTTGTCTCAAAATTTTCAGGATGCTCAGATGCTGAAAAAAGAACACCAAAGTGGAACTAATCTATTTCTACGTCTACTGCAAAGAGCCCGTTCAGCTATCAAGATTTATTTCAGTATTTCATTTACCGAAAATTTTGTAGTATTTTCTTTACTTTGCTCATTTGGTAATCAAATATTTTTAAATGTGTTTGTTCATGGGATCCTTTAACAGTCTCGTTCTCAGAAATCAGATTTTATATAAAGCAATACATTTATTTTAAATAGATTAACATTTAGATCCATTAATTACAAAAAGAATATTATTATATATTAATTACCTTTATATATCTAGATTTTGTTTAACCGACTGACGAAGATATGAGGAACAAAATATAAACACTTTTTTGAACTGATTACAACTGTACAAAAGTCGTAAAAATAATGGGTAAGATTTTAATCTAAACTATTGCAGATAGAATTCATCTTACTAAGGCTTTTACTTACCTTATTGATATGAGTTTTACATTCACTAGATAAAACTCGATTCAACAAAAATTAACAGGGGGTTTGTTGATGATGACGATTATATTGATGATCGACGTTTATTTGATGATGAAAAACTTCGAAAGCAAAACAAAATTCATTCCCAGCATTTTCATTTTAAAAGTGATGATCTAACACAGTAAGTCAAATTAATTACATTTTATTCTGTCAAAACGTAGCTTTATTATGAAATTTACTCAATATTTAAGTATGACGTCATCATTTTTAATCACCAATTGCTTGCCTTTATTATTTTAGAATTTGCTATAAATCAAATGAAATACGTAATACATTGTTATAGAAGCTTTGAGACAAACTTTTTATTGAATTAATCTTGCAGTAAAATTTCGATACAGTCAATTACCCCTTCTTAAAATATTCAATCGTATTTATTCACTAACTCAGATAGCCCCATTTACAGCCAATGTCGTAAAATAAAGGTGAAGTTGGGGAAGTAAAAACCGCATAACTTAAGAATTTACAATTTAATTACATAAGGTACAGGCGTCTCGTTCTGTAACGAGCTGCAAGAGCCCTTACTTTTGGCTGCGTGACCTAATTTAAAGGTTTTTTTTTGCTCACTTAATTTACCTTATTCGTGTTTGCTCAACGAATGAGGAACCTTTGCTACGGAGAAATTTTCTTTTTATTTTGGGAAAACATAATTGAGTAGGGAGAGGGCATGGCCCAGTGTCTGAGTTTCGCAATTTTTGAGGTTTTGTGCAATACATTTTCTTGTCTTTATTGTTTAATAATAAGACAAGTCATTTATAAAAAAAATAATAAATTAAAATAAAACAATAAATAAAATAGCTCATCGGTACCTACCATAATAGATCCATGTAGAACTTGTGGGTGTGTAATTTTGTCTTTTTGGAACATAGCCACAATGGATATATTGTGTTAATTGATTGCCAACAAATAGCACACAAAAGAGAAATGCATAGCATACATTATTGACTTTACGTATACATAATTATAATTACATGAAATTTGAGCTCATAATGGAGTGGAGGGTGTATTACACCCTCCACACTTTAATGCCCATATTTTTTTCTAATTTCAGCTACTACAGTCCCAAAATCCTGCTAGAGCAATGAAGGTCCAAACACGCGACGGAACAAGTCCGATAGGTACCTCTATAAACATTTATTGTCGCTCTACATCTCACTAACTTCACTTTTACAGAGTTTTATGTACGAAAAATTTACGCGAGGAACGTTTGCCGGCTTTATTGCGGGACAGGAATGCTGCGGGGACGCGTCCCGTAATTGAATGTAATTTCGTTAGCTTCTTTCGTTTACAGCTCTAAAATAAAATTTTACGTCTTATTTATTGTCACGAGCAACAATATCTGAGGCTTTCATACGAGTGCTGTAATAAAAGTAATTCTAATAATAAACTTGAATCACTACAATATTTTTAATGTGTACACGTAAAATGCAGGTAGGTATGTCCCGTTTAAATGACGGTTTTATTGGCAATTCTTTAGATATGTCTCTTTTTATGGTCAGTAGAAGTCAAGATAATTTCTGTCAGTTGTATTTTTTACAATTGTTCAGCATGCCATGTGAACGCCCGGAACTAGGTGCCATTTTCATTCATTAATTTTCAAGTGTAATGGGTGACAACACTGACGGATACTATAAGATAAAAATTTAAAAACATTTTTGTTAAAAGTATTAATGTATTATTTTATATTCCAAAGAACTCTTTACTATAACAGCTCTCTTTTTCCGTACACGTAAAATTAAATGCAATTTTATCGTTGACGGTACTTTAATTAATTAAAACGTCGAAACCTTATGGAAACGCAAAGCCAATTCAATTAGTAGTTTAAAAAGTGAATGACGCGATCCAGTGGTGCCTAGGGAGTTTAAACCTATCCTGATCTTCCCTCAGAACACACCTCTAGTGAAAACAATTTCAATGTACTGATAAAAATAAAAAAATTTCAGTTCTCCATCTTTTGTTATCACTATAAATACTACAAAAAATATTCGTATCGATAATGACATACTATATCCTAAAAACTCTATATACAATAACGTTGTTCAAAATTTCTATCTTCGAATTCCTTATACTTATTTAACAAAAAAAACCTGGCTAAGTAAAACTTAAGGTTCCGACAATCTGTGTTCTGTACTATCACTTGTTTTCACATAATATTATGCAGGTAACCGTCCAAGGAGATTTATTTACATATCGGTTTATAATTAGGTATTGTTTTTTTTATTTATGATAAAAAAATATCACCTTTTCTCATGTCGTAATTTGGGTATGTAGGTACAAATTTCTTCAGACAAATGTTAACTCTGCAAATTTTTCTGACTCTGGCGATCAGACACCTCCAGAGATGATTCTATAAGTGTTCCGTTTCATATCCAAATTTCCAAATAAAAGCGAATTCAGACAATTTTAATTTCCAAAAAATCGAAAATCGATAAGTTATTATCGCCATGACGGTATAGTTCGCACTCGTATATCAACCCTTGACACCCAGTAATAAGCCTTTTAAAATGCGCCATTCGATATGTTAATGTAAACGAATACAGAATATTTATTCGTTCCGTAAAAATAATTGAGATAATCGAACGATGGCGGCGGAAAGGGTATGTATAATATTTTAATGTCCTTTAAATAAAGTTAGTAGGTGATGGGCTCACCACCTATCACGTTTAGGAGTCCAATGTATCTCGTGAAATGTGGGTATATCCAGTAATGGAATACCTCTGCCTACCCCCTCGGGGATGAAAGGCGTGAGATTATTTTATTTTATTTTTATTTTAGTAAATATGTGCGGAATGCGCCATAAGTCATCATCCTGTGAACGTTGCACTATATTCTATGAGAGTCGCATAGGTGTCACGAAAACTCACGTCAAAATACATGGTGTCGTTAAAATTGGTTGTGTTGGGGAAATTAGATTTTGTGGTTCTTCGTGGACCTAGGACACTATATAGTAGGTACATATATTAGAAAATAAAGAAATATTAGTACCTAAAGATGTAGATGTCCCTCCCTATATTTTTTTTATTTTGTTGATAGTGTATTTCCTTTTGTATTTTTTTTGTCGAATTTTTCTTGATTACATTTATATAGCACTAGCGGCCCGGTACGTGCTTCGCAACGTATAAATGAAGAACCACTCGACAGATTTTAAGAAAACTTCACATAAATCATCTGCTAAATAGCCCAAATAAAGCCTAAAAATTTGGTTTGGATAGGTGAGCCCGTTCTTGAGTTATAAAATAAAATAACAACGAAAAGTGGCATTGATATATATATATAGATTAATGAAAGTCTCTATAATATGCATAATAATGCATGGGAAAATCTTACTTGTCTTTAGAATCTAATGATACTATTGCAAATAGTCGAAATTTTATTACCTAATTTTCCGCAATATCTCATCCATAATTTACGTGAAATTATATTATAAAATAAAAATAAAAATTACGACGAATAATAATAATTTAAGGAAAAAGTCATTTCAGAAGTTGTACAGTCTGTGAATGCCAGAAAAAGTAGAGCTAAAATTTTGGGCAATAATTAAGCATATGGATGTAGGTTTAACAGTTATAGACATAGCGTAGGTACGTATGAGATAGCATGTAGCAGATTGCAGGGCACTAATGAAGCTTAATTTCCGTCATATCTACGTAGAAGCCGCTGGAATGTGTGATGACCGCATTGCTATGCAAGCCCTACTCTGCTCTACATATTGCTGTAGCCTGGCTATGTCACTGACCTTGATGTTAATGTAGGGACATATTTTATAAGTAGATGTAAAGATGCAAATCACATCGAAAAACTTATTACAACCTTCCTCGAAGCAAAGTGAGTGCTTATACTGACTGCTACCTGTATAATTAATTAGTTATTAACTTAAATTATGTTCTAAATATTATTCGTCCGACTGCTATATAATATTGAGTGGTCGTACGCATAAATTTATGAAAAATAAATATATATATTATTTCATGTTCAAGGAAAAAATGCAATCAAATAAGCGCGCTAGTTAATTATAAATTTTGAATATTTGTTTTCAAGTTAGGTAATTATTAATAAGAGTATTTAACTTTGAGTTTGTAATCTCTTTTTAGATAGCTTCATTGCTTAATATATACCTACATATAGTTTAGATTAAAATGGTTGATGGCAAAATGCACACAAAAGCGGTGAATGAAAAAAAAAATTAACTTGCCCGCAGTACAAAAATAGATTATGACAAAAACACGTAAAAAGGATAGTAGCCGCCATAGTAAAAGTCAGCTGCCATATTTCGTCGCGTCATTATTTCGCCACGCTTTGACTCTTCAGGGGTTTACTTCAAGGGCGCGTTGCTATGGCAACCCCGGCTTCGCGGATTTGGCGAAAATGCGGCGCACAGCATACAGATTATCTTGTGTTTTAATGTAGGCTCGGAACAGAGTACAGTGGAAACGTGCGAATATGATTGCATAATTTCATTCCTTATAGCGACCACTGTTGTAGTTGATTGTACCTTAAACCTTACACCAACTGCTACATTTTAGTGCGAAGTAACAGTGATTGTACCTTAAACCTTACACCAACTGCTACATTTTAGTGCGAAGTAAAAGTCGTTTTGTATAACATTTTTTACAGACTGAATCGGTAGGTTATTTAATATGATATTTTTTTTTGCTTCAAGTATCTATATAATTCAGTATACTTTTGATTTAATTTTATTTACAGATTATCTCCAATAATTTATATATAGATATAAATATAATAAAAATATACAATTATAATATATAATATTGATTTTGTAAAAGTAGCTCTCTATTCTTCGTACTGATTCCTTTTTTTTATAAACTATTAGTAGTGTATATTTTATTGTTATATAATAACGAACTTAGAAGCTATTCGTGATTTATTTACAATTTTTCTTGTTTTTCTTGTTTCGTGTTTCAAAAAAAAAAAAAATGTACAAAATAAGAGTATAGTACTTTTATTTTGTTATTTCTTACAAAGAAACCTTTAGAGAACCACGGAACACGGCTCTGGTCCATGATTTTATGGCCCAGAATACTGCCTGAATTCCCTTTCTAGATAGCTAATTCTTTGATAGAGATAGCTGTCAGCCCTCGCGTCAACTGAATTCATCATCATCAGTTCGTCAACCGCGTTACTATGAATTTTACATTAATATTTAAAACGTGCGTATCCTATGAAGGTCTATGTTCCGCAGAACGCTCGCCGTTGGCATTCGAAACTTGTTCACTAGGTAAATAGTTCAAGTTTTCACTGTAAGTTGCTACAATATTGTGTTTTGAACTCATTATGTGGGAGAACTCTGTTAATAGCTAGACAAGTTAGTTTGTTCCGGAACACGCTAATTTCTGGTCGCTTTTTATAAACATACTAGCAACTCACCCCCGGCTCTACGCGGGCGCAATTTACTTCAGTATTTACAAATTATATTACAACCCAAAACTCATAACAGGTCAAAATCACGTTTGACTACAAAAAAACAGACTTGGTTTGCAGTGGTCTCACTTTTTAACTGAGATACCCCTGGCAGAAACAGAATACAACCAGAAGCCGTAAACAGAAAACTACCATCCATGAACGTATCGCCCGTAGTAGAACAGCGCTCCGCCCGAGGCGTCTGAACACAAAAACCCACCCCAGAGCTGTTCTTAAATCTCAATTAAGGTTAAAACCGTGTCTCAGAGGCCGCCACGTACACTGAATTAAATTAATGGCTCCACATATTGCAACAGGAGCGGCCGCTAAGAATTAATTGCTCTTTTTTTGGTCTTCTGTTGCTCAGGTTAAATGTTTTATTAGAGAGTCCATTGCGTTTGTTTATTTAGATGTAAGAGGGTAGGAACGGAATTAGTTGTTTGTTTAATCATTGGGAGGCGTAGGAACATTTATTTCCATCGGTCTCGGTCGTGGAATCGTTTACAATGAGAATTGAAGGAGTTTCGAATTGATAAATTATATTAAATTATTAGTTCAGTGTTCGTTGATTAGTTCAATTTCTTTTGACTTTGACTTTGAGAAATGGGAAGTTCTATCTATTTTTGTTCTATTTAAATTCAAAATATTTTTGTGTTAGTTTCGTTCAAAGATGTCAATTAAAATCAATACTTTTTAAATTATTGTATAAACTGCACGATATTACATTATTAAATCTTCATATAGTACCTATTACAAAGTTATACAATTAGAAAGCCTTGTTATCGAACTACGAAGATTTTATAAAGAAAAGCAAAAGTTGTATGGCCATCATTTTAGGTGGGAAAGATATTATAGTGAACCACAGTTCTTGTTTACTGCCGAATATGTTAAGCTGTTTTTTTTTTAAAGAGAATCATTTTCTCCAAAAATTATGATTAAAAATAAAGTTTGACTGATGCGACTTTGCACTCTTAAATAGAATAATACATATAAAAACCAACTATTTTTAATTAGCAAGGGCGACAGACTCTAAAGTTTTAATTAAATAATTTACTCAAATCTGCTATTTTGTGGTAAATTCTTAGCGCTGTGTAGTAAAAAGTACGATATACTTTTTGTAATTTGTTGAATTTTAAACTTTGATAGTTACGAAACGGAGGAAAATTAATAATATATTAGCATAGAACCATATCGGCGGGCTTAAGAGGTTTTTGTAAAGCAAACCTAATATTTCATTCTCAAAGCTAAGATAGGCGCTTAACATCTATGAAACTTCATACAAAATTTGTTGTATCTAATTCTGGGATTATCTTGCCATCTGTAATCTCGTTCGCCCCTGCTCCTTTACCGAGGAGATACCTCAAATTACACTCCCTCCGCTTCGCCTCGTTCCCCCTTCAAGTACCCTTGGCTGTTGAGTTCTTACCGAAGTTCATAATACCCTATTAGCGCAGTACCAGAGAACACGTTGATTTGTGTAGTTCACTTTTTGAGACGATATTGAAAGGTATTTTTGAAATATAATTCAGTGAGCAGTGATAGCCCGGACGGTTAAAGAGCTGGCCGAAAATCAGTGAGGCTCGGGTTCGAATCCTGGCATGTACCAATGAGTTTTTCAAAAACTTACGTACATATTTATCACTAGCTCGACGGTGAAGGAAAACATCGTGAGGAAACCCGCAGGTCTCAGAATTAATTCTGAGACATGTGTAAACAGACCCGGTCCGGCGATGGGCTCACCACCTATCACGTTTAGGGGTCCAATGTATCTCGTGAAATGTGGGTATATCCAGTAATGGAATACCTCTGCCTACCCCCTCGGGGATAAAAGGCGTGAGATTATATTATTATTATTATTAATTCAGTGTGGATATATCATAACTACATTAGTTCAATGTGTCAAACAGAAAATTGTTTACCATTAGACAATATTATTATTTATTACTCGTATAGTGTTATGAAGAGAAAACAAAACAGCTTGTATTTTCGACAAATGTTTTGAAAAACAAACTTAAACGAACATCATTCATTATCAATTCGTTACTTATACATTTAGGTATACATCATAATTTAATAAAAAATGATTACATGTCGGAATATCATAAGCTATTTCGTACTACAACATTTTTATTAAAAAGAGAATAAACAATAAAAATGCAACGCCACCTATCCGACCTAATATTGTCGTGCCTTCTTGCAATAGTTACGAATTGAAGGCTTAGCAAACAAATGACATATTTTTAATTATATTTGGCAAAGCCAGATAATATTTATAAATATGGAGTCCCAGCAATAACGCCAGCGCGTCCCCCGGGATCTCGACGTCGAGTTCACTGGAGCGAGTAATAAATCTGTTGACAAATCTTTAATTCGCCCGCTTCGTCAGATAGCGGCTGTCTCTTCATATAAATACTGGCCGAGTAAGAGTTAGATTCGCTTGATAAGGGCTCCGTATCTTAATTTATTTGGTAACTAGCGACCCGCCCCGGGCTTCGCACGGGTGCAATGCTAATACTAAAACCTGCCTCTTGAATCACTCTATGTATTAAAAAAAACCGCATCAAAATCCGTTGCTTAGTTTTAAAGATTTAAGCATACATAGGGATACATTGACAGAGAAAGCGACTTTGTTTTATACTATGTAGTGATAGTGATTCATAAATTTATTCTTTATTTTGCAGATATTTATGATCACAAAATAATTAGGTATAAGAAATATGATTGACTTGACCCTGCCTCTTGAATTGGAGGTAGCGGGTCCGATAGGACTTTTGGCCAAGGAGGATGATGTCGTAATCTAGTGTTTTATCGGTTGGTTACTTTATTACCCATAGTGTAGGCTATACTCATCCTGATATTAAATAACTATGCGTGAATTGTGTTTCACAATTTCTTTGAATATTTTATTTTTCACATGATGAAAATCTGTGATGAAAATCAGTAAAGCTCGGGTTCGAATCCTGGCATGTACCAATGAGTTTTTCAAAACTTACGTACATATTTATCACTAGCTCGACAGTGAAGGAAAACATCGTGAGGAAACGCGCAGGTCTTAGAATTAATTCTGAGACATGTGTAAATAGACCCGGTCCGGCGATGGGCTCACCACCTATCACGTTTAGGGGTCCAATGTATCTCGTGAAATGTAGGTATATCCAGTAATGGAATACCTCTGCCTACCCCCTCGAGGATGAAAGGCGTGAGATTATATTATATTATTATTATTAATACTTAATTTGGTAGTGACCCTGCCTTCTGAGTCGAAGGTGGTGGGTTCGATACCCGCTCAGAGCAACATTTGTGTGCATGAACATGTCTGTTGGCTTCGTGTCATTGATTGAAGTATGTTTATTAGTTGTTTAGTACCCATAGTATAGGCTCCCTGCCTAGTTTGGGACTAAATAAACGTGTGTGAATTTTGTCCCACAATTTATTATTATTATGTACAAGAGCAACAAGGTTCCACTCAGAACTTTCCGCAAATCATCCACCGGGAAATATATATCCCAGAGGAAAACTCCGCAACGTATTGTTTCATTGAGGAATTAAATACTTCTTCCAATGAATGTTGTAAATACAATTTGAAGAGTCATTGATACAAGAAATATTTGTGGGACAATAGACATTCCTTCTGAATTAATTGAAACCAATTTAAAACAGTTTTTGTATTCTCCTATTTTGTGAGTTTGAATATTGATATATATTTGAGTGATTAATACGTTGTGCATTGTAAATAGTTAAAAAGTTTATTAAATAATAAGTTTGTTTTAAGGGGAGGAATAGTATCTATAATATATAAATCTAATAGTATAATTCATGACGAAAGTGACTATTCAATACTAAAAAGGCTTCATAAACATACAATACCTATTACTGAATGTGGAATGATACTATTCAATGGTTCTGTTCTATTGTACTTTGGAAGATCTATCCAAAACGATATTTGAACATGCAGTGAACCAAAGATAAATTAATAAGATAAGGCCACTAGTTGCCTTCACAAGCAGCCAATTGTAATAACGTATAAAATGCAGAGAGCACTAAAATACACGTGCGCTCGGGACAAATGCTCATTCTGGAGTGACAGCGTCCGGTGCAAATTGTAGCCTGCGCCTACAATATGCGGGTAGTTGGGACCCGGATTACCGTAAATGGGAGGCTCTAATTTGTACATGGCTTGCTGATTGCTGGTGAGGTCGACGATAGGTCTTTTATTTGAGTTTTATTCATACGGCTCTCGAGATTAGGGGGTTTGTGTTTGAGCTTTCTTTATGCTTGTTGTTTAGTTTGATCGTGTTGGTGCTGAGGATATAATTAAAATCTCATTTTAATTTACACCACAGGTGTAATGAATGAGAAAAAAACCAGAACCATTCATTTACTTAATGCACTTCACAGTAGCTGCTATTTTGTAACGATCATTAATACGTATAATGGTATACCTTTTGAATAGACGTATTTTTTAAGCTATGAGAGAATATGTATGTATGAAAAAAAATTCTGCTTCTCTAGAAAAACTCGTTTTCTGCGAGTTCTTACAAGCAGAGTTCAGTCACCCTGGTACATGTTTCCAAGTACCTACACTATTTACTATAACTAAATAATTCAAATAGAAAAGAGTATAAAATGTTATATAAAAAAAATGAATTAAAAGTATGAGTAGGAACCTATACCCAATCCTCTAAAAATGGCTTCCTGTAAGCTTACTTTTTTTAAATACATTTCTATTAACCTAGCGAATCATAAAGTTAACAGAATATCTGTTAGGTGTAGGCTACAAGTTATCCAAACAATTTGCCTATTGCTTCTACAGAAAGGGAGGCTTGGCACAAAGGCATAATCACTATTAGTCTAGATCTATCAGATTTTGCCGGAAACCCATTTGCTGCCTTGCACCTCGAACAGCACCCAGACATATTGTTGGAATGGACTAAGTGGTACGTAGGATTTGGTCATCGTTACTCAACAACTCTGATTTTAGCTGGTTGGGTGCTGTATGTTTGTAGCTTAATCTGCGATGCATCAAGCAGGCTTTCAGTGACTTTAATGAATTATTATATCTGACTAGCGACCCGCCCCGGCTTCGCACGGGTGCAATGCTGAATTTTATTTGCTATAAACCATCCCTGGACCCACTCGAACCCACACAAAAAGTTTCATCGAAATCGGTCCGGCCGTTCTCGAGTTAAATCGTCAGGAAGGAAAACCCGACTTATTTTTATATAGTAGATTTGTGAACTATGACAGTGGAAAGGAACCCTAATGGCGCGGCTCAATCTGTTTATGGTAGCGACTGATGCTCTAGGCTGGAATAGTTCTATTTAATGCTAACCCAATTTTATTGAAAAAATAAAGAATATAAAAAAATTACGCGAAAAAGGGAAAAAGGCGTGAGTGTATGTATGTATGTGTGTATAAAAAAAATAATATTCTCGGGGACAAATAAGGTATCACATAAAGTCGGTTGCTAGTACACTAAAAAAAAATATTTGTGCCTTATATGTTTGCAAAAGTAAGAAGTTAGCACAACGAAAATTGGATAGTACACTTAGTACGGTTGTTAGAAGTTTATGTGAATACCTAAGTACTTGTTACAGTTTTTTATATCAGCAAAATCTTTTACAGCAAAACTTAGCTGTGCGGTCAGTAAAAAAATAGCTATACTAGGTATTAATATACTGGATGATTTTTTTTACCGTCTGGAAAAAAATATGACGTATAAGGTATCTAGAGCCGAAGTTATACACGAGATTAATTGTTAAATATAGTCATGTTTAGTGCAATTTACAAAATCTACAAAACTACGCTCAGTACTACGCGCAGCTGGCGGTTGTAGGTAGATTGCGCATAAATGGAAGCTACGAGCCTGTTTCTTTTTAAAATACTGTTTCAAATATCTCAGAGTGTATTATTGACTACAATTGAGTAATGTATATTAGTTAAAGAAAAAAAATTTTTGAAAAAAAAAATTTTTTTTAAGTAACATTGCCAAATGAATCTATTTCACTTACCTATCACACCACATTTTTTTCCAGACGGTAAAAAAAGTCACCCTGTATATTAATACAAACGTAACGAAAACCTCTGTGCGCTCGTTTTCCCACTTGGACAGTATTTTTGCTAGTGCGTTATTCATGGACAAGTTATATGATTTCTAAAGGCGGTTTGATTTGCGTCTTAGTGTGCGATTTGCCTAAAATTAATTTCGACCACGATTTGCACCAAGTATTGTTTGAACGCAGTTTGTCTTCGTTCGGAAATTTAATAAATTTACCACACGGATTCCCCGCGGACTTCGCGAAACTAAATAACGTTTTAAAATGTGAAAGTTTCGAACGAACCGTTGAAGTCCCTGCAGGCTGGACGTATGGCAGGGATGTCTAGTACCTTTATCGAAACTTTATTTTAAGGTATGGAGCCGTGAACAGTAACTGCACCGATAGGATGCGGCGTTTTAAAACGTTACCTACTTGATTCAGTAGCATTTAAAAAAAAACTAGTTGACCGTTTTTCAGAACATAAAAAATGCATTCGGAGATGGTGTGAATAAATATATTTTTAAAAATAAAAATAAATCATTGTGTGATATTTTTCAACCTTATCACATTGTACTTACAATGGTATTTATTAACCTATGGAAGAGCAACTTCTGAAGCTATCCACAAATTATTTTACTGTGTATTTCAGCACAATTTTCGCACGCCAAATATTGTCTGATTTTCCTCGAAAATTAAATTTTAGCCGAGCAACTTTGCATCGTCTGAAACCACTTTGGAAAACAACTTGGCGGGCATATTAAATTTCCAAAACAAATATAGCATAGTTTCCGTACTCTGTGGCATATGTCTGAGCCGTGAGTACACACGGGTTGACGTATTTATTATTTATTTGGGAATTCTCGGGGCGCGCCGACGCCCGGCCGTCGTGGCTCTGCCAAGAATTATGGAAAAATAACTCATCTCCGACGACATATTGACTTCGCACACAGACAGGGAAATAGAGGCACGCATCCTTTCGGGAATTGCATCGATACGAGCCTTGCTTGTTTTGGCTTTTCAGGTCGATCTATATTGGGAGGTGTGTCGGAAAACTTCCTACTTTATTTTCTGTTAAGGAATGTTATAACATTATAAAGTTATCTGTATGATCAAAACAATTTATCTCGATCTTCACATTTTAAAAGCACTTTTCCTACGCAATAATAGTCATAACTAATATTAGTAACAAGTTTATTAATAAAATTTTAACGCGATTCGAGACTTTTGAAGCTCCATAGATGATGACGCCGAAGACAGTCGATTTTACGTCTACATGTGTCCTGTATTTAAATGAATTCTTGTCTCGCTAAAGTCGCTGTGATACAATCGGTCCTACTTGAGTTGAAGGACCATCGCCACAGTGTGATTTGCCTTAGGTAAAAAACAATAAAAACACTCAAAATCACATACTTTATGCATCGCCATAAATATTACCTATTACTCTCAGTACCTATTAATAATTACTGTCAGTTTCATCCATCCTAAGGTTGTCTGGAAGAGATCGCTAAAAGCGATAAGACCGCCCATTGTACTTTAGTTAATGTTGGTATCCATATTGTGTTGTTTTTGGTGTACAATAAAGAGTTATTGTATTGTATTGTATTGTATTACCGATAAAAGCTGAAACTAATAGTGCCGCTTCTATCCTTGGACTTTCCTCTACACTAGGGAATATTGCAGCTATCCAAACGCAATGGATGATTTCCCTCCAAAAATGATGTACAAAGGCAATCAACCGATGCGATGTGAACTCCCGCTGTTTATTATTCAGTAAGAAAGGCTACTCTAACCGAAACGCCGATTTCAATAACAGACGATTTCATTGAATAGAGTTACCTCATAACATTTTTATTGCACAATAAGAGTTTTCCGCCGTCAGGGGGAGCGTAGCGGCGATATTGCTTATATTGAACATTTATTTAGGAGCTATCGAGTCGTAACTATAATACCATGCAGCGCGGAACATGATAACTCGAATCTCATGAAGGCGTATACGCGATAAACTCGTGAGAATCCTCCATAATTTTCGTTATTGAATAAAATGGTGATTTTGAGTGGTAGAAATACCATTTAAAAATATATATTTTAATAACTGGTGCGAGGTATCATTGAGGTTATGTAGCTACTAATAATAATAGACAGTCTATTTGCAAAATATAATAACAGGTGAAGAAATGATATATTTTTATTGTCAACATTGTATGCATTTTAGCCTAAATTATTAATAAAGTCTAATTGGTTTAACCAAAATAGTGGTAAATAATCGATATACACGACTGCAGAATTGGCTGTACGTATAACATGCACATGGCTATCTATATATAGACTGTGCTGTACTAGTACCACACGCGCCGCACGACTCGTTCACGTAAGTGACTTAGAAACTCCTTGGAAACTGCGATTATTGAGTTTTAGGGAGGGCAAATAAACTCGTACCTGGGATGATATTGTATATCCTCTACAGCTATTAGTTCTCAGGTGTCGTCATATTTTTATGATTACTTTAGCGTATTTTTGTCTCAAATTTATACTTGCTATTGAAGCATTCATTACTAACTAAACGTTTTACATCAATAATAGTTCAGTTATAATTTATAATAATATTTCAATAGTAGTACAAGATAAAAGTGATTAATAGTGAAAAATAATATCATATTGAGATTAGATGTAGCATACCTAATTGTTTTCAAATCTCCCAAACAATTCTCTAAAACATGTTAAAACTTTTTGATTGCGCTCGCAAACAGTTCATTAAGCATTTAACGTTTAATTTTGTCTACAAAGTGTTAACCGTAAAAACCTCCTAAAAATAGACGTATAAAGTTTTTATTCTTGAGATTAGAGGAGACGGTGCTTTGGCGTACCAGGGGGGAGATAAACAGGAATCATTGCTGGGTCGCACTAAGGGGTTACAAACTAGTTTAGTCCAAACATCTTGAAATCTCCTGGTAAATTAGTCGATGTGTTTACGGTTGGTATATCAAAATAGATCATCTTCCAAATTTATTTAGTTTAAAAGCGGCTCTATGCAAATCTTTAGTCTCTCAACGTAAACCAGGCAGCCTACACGGTAACCTAATTTCCAAGTCAGCACATATCTATGCATCTATACATTCAATAAAACCATAACGAGACCGTATCTGTACATTTAGGTACCTTATATTTTGTGAACATTTTATAGATAGTGTAAAACAGAACACAAAAAAAAATGGAAAAAGTATGTGCTTGTATTACGCTAAAACCACCAGATTTTAATGAAGTTTGTTGTCATTACGACACAACTTAGTAACTGGATGAACGTATATTACATTTTTTTAACCGAGAAAAGGTTTAATTCCCACGTGTAAATACAAAAACTGGTTCGAACTATTCTTAAAATCGCCTTAAGTTAACCCTAGCCCCTCCCTGTCCGTAACGCATATAAGAAGCCTGTAAACTATTTTCCATGTCAGCAAAAGTGCGCATTTATGAACACCCAAGTTTATAGCAGTTCACCACATCCGATCTAGCTATAAAGCAGCTGAGTTCAGGTGATAAACAGCTAGCTTCAGTTCAGGCTGCATTTTAACGAGTGCCTTTTTGAATTATTTCACGACGTTTAAACTCTAGTGCTAGTGGAGATTGCCGTTTGGGGTTTACAGCTCTTAGTTTATTTATAAATCTGTCTGCGTTGCTTTTCTGTAATATTTTGCATTATGGTTGGTAATTTTGTAAGCATAATCTTCTGTGGCTTGAGCCTTTAGCTTTTTAAAATATAAGTGTATATTTATCTAATAGCAAATCAGTATTTCATTTGAACTATATGGATACTACATATTAAACAAGCAATCATAATTTACAATAGTTTATTTTTAGTGACAAATTTAATTATATAGAAAAGATTGATGGATTGTTGCAAGAAGGAAGTGAATGTAGATAAGCCGGTTGATCTTCGGTTGATATATCTAAGTGGAAAAAAAAAACATACTGCGCCGACTCCAAATAATTGGAAAAGCACAGGAAAATGAATGAATGAAATTTTATTAAATCATAGAGTACATACCAGATGCTAATTATTTTTATTTTGTAAGTAATTTTAAAGTTTTCATTTTTTTTATTACATTTATGTTGCCGTTCCCAGCTGAGTTTATATCTGTAAACAGAGTATGCAACAAATAATCTATCTACACTCACATACAGGTTAGGATTTCATTACATTTGTCAATTATTAAATATTCTGGAATATTTTACATCCTATAACTATATTGTTCTATAGCGTTACCAAAATGATTGATGTTAGTTTTTTTATATATAAATTAGCAGCAATATCATCTAAATCTTCACCGTGTGTCAGTTTCAAACATTGTCCGTCTATTGGGAGACAATCGGTTTCCCACCGGGTGCCGATTTCCGGTGCCCCGGACTCCATTTCCGATTCAATTCGCTGTAGACCGGATTCGCAATTCTATTCGGATTTAGTGTTATGACGTTATTACATTTATTTACTAGACAAATATTATGAATCATAAACGTAAGAACGACTTTTCTAGTTATGATGATAAACATCATTATCTTGGCCTGTACCGCAATTTTTTCTACTTTCTTTCTTTGCATATGTCTTCTTTTACACATTTCATATAAGTATAACCTTTGAAATTGTGATTGATAACCATGATTATAGCAAATTTCTAAATAATAATAAAAGTAAGGTAATTTAATACTAATAAAAATCATGACGTCATATTAGTACAATAGTACATTTTTCTTAGTAAATTTGAGTATTGACATCAGACGCACACAGCGGTGCCCTGACGTGTGACTTTAACTTATCACACGCATTGTTAAACTTATAAAATAAATTTTAAGGTATTGCAATGATTAAGTGATCGTTTTCAAGAAGACCGTAGATGCTTCAAAACTTACAATAGAAACAATGAACCCAACCGCTGAACCTAAACCGAACAAGCAGTAGAGGGTTTTCGGCGAGTCGAAATAGATCTTTATGCCTGTTGACTTCGTTTCTAGTGGTCACGTTTTATTGTCCGCAAGCAAGAAGTACCCTCGCATTCGGATATGAGAGTTAGTTTTACCCTATTTTATCCTACTTTTGGGGTAAAAAATGGATCAGATACCGCTGTTATTGGGATGCCCCGACATTCTTGACATTTTATGAAGAGATCGGAAAGGGAGTGCTTTTATTATTATTTTTACCATAATTGGTACTTGTGTAAGGTTTGACCATATCATGAATATGTAGACATGTGCCGTAGTACTTATTGTGCTGCTAGTGCACCGGTTATATTTCACATACATACATTTTAACAAGTACCATAATATTTAAGTAATCAATAAATTGTATAGGTATTTATAATCACAAACAAGTCTAACAAGTTTTAAAAATTCGATAAATTGTAGCCATGGCATTTTTGGACTAAAATCGATCTAGAGTCTGGCCACGCTAACTCTGCAGAAGTAAAAAAAATGTGGAAATAAAAAAAACCGCACATGGTAATACTGTCTATACTACAGAAAACGTATTTGATACTTGAATTTATTGTGTACCCATACCACCTATTGCAAACCATAAATAAATTTGAAATAAAAAAGAATATAGTGTTTAGATAATTATATTAAGTATAAACATTGTCTTTTTCTGCTAAGGATCATATCTTGTTCTTCTCTCACATCATTGAATTTACGTATCATATTATATAATAAATCCCGCACGCCACTTCTTATAGTTTTCACCATTATTTATCTTTATAACTAGAAAAAACAACAAATTCGAACTCGATCTGACAACTCAACTACCACGAATTTGACTGACAAAAAAAATTGCCATATACAAATGTTTTTGGGGTTGCCCTTTTATTCCATTGCAGAGTTAGCGTAGCCAGAGTCTAGGTCTCATTCTTGGATTTTCGTTAAAATGTTAAATTTAATTTGTAATTTTTAATTTTGTCATTTTCTTCTCACCGGTGTATTTATTAGTGTGCAATAAAATTAAAGATTGATATCAGGAGATACGTTTTTTCCGCATTGAAATACATAACCCAAAGCAATTTTAAATAAATTTATTCCAATTCCTTAGTCGTACTTAATTCCATAAACAAATTTGATAAAACGGACTTCGATAGATTGAAGTTCTACGCTATATTTGATGCAATTAATGATCTTTTAAAAAATTTGGCTCAATATCGAAAGAATCAGGCCACCCACCGACTAACCCACTAAACCTAAAAGCAGAGATAACCTAAAACAAGCCCTAATTTTCTCCCACACCCACAAAAAGTCATCACAGCGCAGACGTATCGCGTCGCAACTCAAACACACACTCAACCTAAGTGAATAAATGGGTAATTCGACACCGATCGTTCTATTTCTTGAGTTCCCCCTCAAGTGGGCAACTTCGAACTTCGATCAATCATCGAGCGGGCTGGTGTGACGTCGATGTTTTGTGAACTCTTTCATTTATCTAATGAGTTTGCCGATCGCGCCCTCGCGTTGATGAAGCCGTCCGGCTGCTTCGACAAGTCTTGAATTAATCGGGTGGAAACAAGAAGTGTGTTACGTCATCTCAATATTGCTTTTGCTCTTCGTTACTGTTGTTTGGTTATTGAATTTCGTTGGAGGTTTTACAATATTGCGATGGTTTTGCAATATTTGGCATTTAAATTAAATGTAGTATTGTATCTGTTAGGTTGTTATTTATAGATTTATCGTCTTTAAACTTGAGAGGCCAAAGATATTTGAGGCGATTTTCCTTTCTTCTAGTTATCTTATCTACATGAGTTCTTGTAATTTATTACCAATGTGTGGTTTTCGACATGTTTACGTGAGGGATTGAGAGAAAATCAGCGGTTGTGCTTACTGTTAACAGCCAATACTGATCCATAACACTTTTCCATCCGATAAAATATTAAATGCATTTATTTCTGTAGGTAATTAAAAACTACACTTAGAAGTGTTGTATTTAAAACGTGTTACGGACTAATAAACATTTTTTTTTTAATATCAACTTATGACAAAACCCAATATCCAACTAAACCAGAACTATATCAGCTGAAAAGTTTGTTTTTATTAATTTTTTACGTTTTCTAATGTTTGCATTTTTCATTTTGGAATTCAGAAACAAATCCCATTCCATTAAGATTCCCAGATACTTATTTCGAAAGAAGCATCAGGAGAAACACTTAAAATGGTTCAGGGATTGAGGTTACAAAGTGCAGCCGGTAAGCTTCTGTCAGCCTTAATGTTGGATTCGGGCTTAACCAGATCTGAAATGCGGTGGTTTAATCCACTTAGAATAACAACGGGCCACCGTCTGTGAAACCACGTCGTTTCTTAGTCTCGTGCGCGGTCTTTGTGCCGATTTATTTTGAAGAAGCGACTCACTATGCCTTCACACGGGTGTAATTTATAAAAGAAAAGAGTTAAAAAATGTATCCATCAATCATTCCATCAAATAATTATGCTCTGTTTAAAAAAGGAAACTTTATATTGTAAAGTTATTCCCTGTTGATTAGATGTTATGTTTGTATGTATTGAATAGACTGATACTGCAGGAGTACTTAATTTTAAAAATTCTTTCACCAATGGATAGCTACATTTACATTATCGGGGAGTAACATCTACATTGATATTATAAAGAGAAAAGATTTGTATTTGTGTATGTTTGTAACGAATAAATTCAAAAACTACTGGACTGATTTCAAAAATTCTTTTACCATTACATTTTTACAATATCTATCCCCGAGAGGCTAATATTTTATTCGGGAACGGCAATTACAGCTATAAACAGATATACCTAGGTTTTTTTATGTTCCCGTATTTCCACGGGTACGGGAAATACGCGGGTGAAACCGCGGGGCGCTGCTAGTCATTGCTAATGCAACTTGGTTGGTTGACTGATGAATGATTCATGTATTTTATATACTGTTGCATATTTCGTCGAATCATATTCATAAGCAAAAACATGATTGTATCGCGTCTTTACAGATTATTTATATTAACTCTTCCCAAAAAGTACAAATTTGAACTCTTAAAACAATTCGTATTTATCCAGTGTTCCATTTACGTAATTAACAGTCTTAAACAAAAGTGCTTCGCCAAATTTGCACTGCACTGTTTGCGCTTAACGAAATCTCGGCAGAATTTTGAGTGAAATTAGTTTAGAGTGCTCAAGTCAAAGTTGGATGTCCCTCGGGTGGGAAACGTTTTGGAACTGCACACATCATGGAGTTGAGAGCATTTGAAACTTAATTCGAAAGTTTTAGAACATTCCAAATTTAAATGGTTGGTGAGGTAAGTAGTCGTAGCTCATCTCTCGTCCGACGTTCTTATTAGGTATTAGCGGAGTGGGTGCCTAGCGGCGTTGCCATGGATCCAGTTTATTTCCTTTCTCGTTTGAATTTCCAAAAATCTCTTTATATTGGTTGCATACAACAAAGACACCTACATATCATATTTGAAGTTTCTAGGTGTTATTGGCCCGGAGTAGTATGTTTTTTTCTTTTTAACCAGTTTTTATATTTTCCCGTGTTATTAAGATATTTTCCTGTAGTAAAAAGTACACTAAATGTTGACCCAGTTCCTCAGTTATCTCCACAACAGATTTCTAAAAATGCGTCGAGTAGGTAGTTGTTGCGTGATGCGTGCACAGACAGACAGACCGACAAACATTTAAAAAAATAGGAATTTACTAAGGAATGGAGTGTTTTGCTCTGCCGACCGCTTCGGCAATAATGCGTTAGCGTTTTATTATTATTTTTATTATACCGTATTGCGTTTCTATGTGCTGACTATTTATTTTTATTCCAATAGTTAATCCCAATTCCTACGTGGAGTGGGTCTATGTAGTCAATTGTAGAGATGTGAAAATGAGTAAAAAAAAACGATAAATTAAAAATAGTTTTTTCTCTTGTCAATGTAAATCGATTTGTAAAAAATCGATTAACATTATTCTTAAAGCGATTATACGTAAAAAATTATCGATTTATATGAAAATCGATTTTTTACTTTCCTGCTTACAAAAACGTCATATTTTCTTGTCAACTAAACAATTTCCGAAGGATCTGTCTAGATATATTTATATATGCAAGTGTACTCTTCGATCTATATCCAAGCAAGATAAATCGCGACCAATATCCAAAAAACATATACAATATTTCAAAATTCTACAATTAATAAAATTCCCAAAATAATGCAGCAGTTCCGATACTCGCCGACAAAAGGGCTACATCCGAGGAACTTCGCAGCCTGGTGTTCATTAGAACTTAGACCTGCATGAATTTTCAACTTTCCGTTGTAATGAACACTAAAAGGAGGCAAGTTTGAAAGCTTCAAATTTTAATACGTCTACTGTTTGCCACGGATACGGTAATGCCTTTTTACAGAGGTAAATGATCTTTTACGCTCTTTAAAAGCTGGCTCTATTTAGTGTTTGATTTTGTTAATTATCTCAATTAGAAGTACTAAGTTATACTACGTCTACAGTTACTGTTTGACGGCTAAACCACTGAACCGATCGTGATAAAATTTGGCAAACAAGTAGGTTAAATCCAGAAAAATGTTTAAGCTATTTTTGTTTCAAAGTAATGAACAGTGAATAAATTATGCCCATCTGACAGTAGCGAAACGACTAATCCACATATTTTGACTAAGGTGTAGTTTCTGAAGTTAGGGCTTGTAGAGTTTACTAACTAACTTGGCTCTACATGAGATCTGATAACTTTTTGACAGTGCGAGCCATTATTGATCTTGACTTGACAACATTTTACAATAAATTGTTTTTGGTGGGATCAAGTTTATCTAGAAAGGAAGTTTTCTAATAAAAAAAAACCGCTGATAGATACAGATACCGTTTTATTTTTCCTATAATATGTAAATATAAAAACTTAATTCTATAATCTCGCGGGTACTAAAGTTTCTTCGGATTTGGATGAATGGTAGGTATAAGAACGCATAGATGAATACCATAAAAACAAAGACACCTTTTTATTTATTATCCATGATCATCACCGATTTTTCGCTTTTCCGCCTGCCTGCTAGGGTGTATCACTCAAATTATGGTCTCGGACAAAAAAACATAGCATGGTGCATTGTATACTTAACTGCTGAAACAAAAGTCTATAGAAGAAGTACCTATTTAAAAAAACTGGCATTCCATTCTGGAATTCAGTGGGTAAGTACCAAACCTACCAAAGTCGCAAACGTATTTGTGGGAGTTCCACTAGTTGAATTTGTACTTCTTTAACTACCAATATTTTTTGCAGTAAGTTATCGTGGGCCCATGACCTCTGAATTTTCTTAGTAGCTCATATCATTAATGCCATGATTCCCATACATACTTTTATCCCATCTTATACCCGAAGGACTATCTTTTCCAAAAACGCTGAAGCTTGCCATATTTTTTTTCTAATAGGTAATTTATGTCATTAAAAATAACGGATCTCCGATACTTCAGAAGATCTACGTTTTTTTTCTTTTTATATTTTTAACGGCGTTTATAACTCCGCGAAGAATATTTTGCAAAAACTTGATTCTTAGTCAGGCCATACCGAAAAAGGCAAATTTTTTGTCGCAACTTGAGCTTTAGAGGTTTGGGTTTGCAAAAATTCAGTTAATGATTACAAGTCTTTTTATTGCGATAGTTTTATCTTACATTTCAATTATTTTGATAGACATACTAGGTTGACCCTTAATACTATTTTGATTACGGAGTTAGAAAAACTGTGTTCTATCCTATTCATTTATATATCAACTTTTTGCATTAGAGGTATGTTCCTAATGCTATAGAGTAGTATGTACCTACCTAGCATTACCTTTAATAATATTCTTTATTTATGTAGTAATACACTTGTATTATTCTTGTTAAAGGAGTTAAATATTCCATAGTAATTATATCTGCCCTTTAAGCTGCAAGTTCTGTATCCAACTGATATTTCACGATTCATCCCTAAATACCAGACGATGATCCTTTGAAGTACCTTCGTGAAAGGGTTTAATGAACACCTATTTTAACTTGTAAATTCCAAACTGTATAGAAATACATATTTTGTATCTATATGTTATATTAATATAATACATTAAGGTTAGTACAATAAATCGATAACAATTTTATTACATAATACATATATAATAGAGTCATAATAGAGTATATATTATTTCAAATATTAATTTTTTACATTTTTGACTAAAACAATCGGTCGCTTGATTTAAATCCGGTTAAAAACTTTAAAGTATAAGTACCCACATTTAATACAGAAAAGACAAAGATTTTCTGTGATATAAAAACTGGCGCCCAGCATGGGGCCGTGTCAAATTAAATAAGTTTCGCTTAATTTCTCACTCGAGGGACATAAAACAGCAGATTCTATATATTAAACCTTTCCACACGCAATACTGGCAACATTAGAATAAAAAAATGAGAAGTAACAAAATAAAATTATAATTCCATAAATTAAAATTCCGAGAAAGCCGTTTACAAAAATTCAAATTTAGAATCCTATGACACAAATTAAGTGAGCATTTGTTTAGACCGAGTCAGTGAAAGCCATGTGGGTGGCTCATGTTTTCCTGTACTAAGCACTAGCCCGCATAGTGTTATCGTACTAGTGATACGCACGTCGACTTCATAATGAGTGCGATCGATACCCACTGGTCTTATCGACACTCCAAAGTTTAGTTATGAAATGTCCCTTCATTACTAAAATATATGAAATTGTGGACGTGTTTTTCTGATAGGGATTTTTAGGTTAGAATTTTGAAGATAAGGAATGGAAAGTATTAAAAAAAACTTGTACAAGCCAATATTTACAATTATATTATTACTGGAACACACTTAATTTTAATTGTTAACTTTGATTATAATACTTATTACACTACTACCTTCCTCATAATAATAAAATCGCGAATAAAAATGATGACTCTCAACAGATTTTGGCATTTTAGTTATTCCTAAATTCAGCGTATGCGTAAACATATGATAAGGATATTTATAAGTTATAAAAAATAATAATTCTTTAATTTGAAAAAGTTGTCCTATATTTTACATTATTTTAATAGATTTTTTTATTCCACACATTGTACTTAAACTCAAATTTTAGTGTTACTGAATGATAAGAAGCCGTTTGGCTTGCATTTTGATTAATTATAAGCAAGTTATTCCTCATGATGCCTACAATCCGCTACCCCATCTTTAATCTCGCCACCCCTCTGTACCCTCTTGAAATATTAACCTACTAACCAAATTAATAGTCTCTTGAAAGTTAAATATTTCTCAACCTTCCGGTTTATTTAGCAACGTAAATAAAGTTAAGTCTCTACATTTTCTCCCTTAAACACAAGGAATAAAGCTTTTTTTTAAATACCTTTTTATTTTAAACAATAAATATGATACGTATTTGTACTAACTTAACAACCTACTTTTAAATAAAGGTTCGAAGAAATAAATTAAACTTCACCGTCATCGTCTTAACACGAATTTATATCTCTAAACGCATAATTTATATTAACCGACCCAAGAGTCTCGCAAAAGCAAAATTTTTGCTGGAATTTTCACCAAACAAGACGGGAAATTTATTATTACGAGGTCCTGTTGGATAATTAAAGCAAAAAGTGCTATCTCGGGTGTTTATTAGCAATTAATAGAAATGCGACGGCGGGTGGAGAATTCAGTGGAGTGCTACGCCCGTCGCTGTGCAACCTGTTGCCGTCGGCACCGCCTTCCGCCCATCGCCGAAACGTTTCCCAGATACATTCCTCTACTTCTGCACCACGAACTCGCCAGACTCTAGAAAGATCCTCTCAATACTCACGTTCTGCGATGACCTCCAGCAATCGATGGCAGCATTATTTTAATACACAAAATTAATTCGAAAAACAATTGTAACATTTTTTTGTTTCTTCTTTTTTGTTTTTCTCAAACAACATAAAAATAGAAACTCACTCAAGAAATAAATTTTAAACTGTAAAGTAATAAAAGAAACTGTTTCGGGAAAATAAAAATAAAATGTTTGTTTTTAGCGCGAGTGGCGGCTGGCTTATCGAGTTTGGTCACTAGGATGGTAAGGGTAGTGAGGAGCTTTTCGGAAGACGCGTTGCCGCCACCGCGGCCGACTACAGAGTGGCAGCGGGCTGAACTGCCTCGGGCCCCACCCCTAGCGCAAGCGCGTTTCAGCGACTCCACCGCGCATGACCGACATCCTACCGAAAAGTGGAAAAGTGACTCCTCCAACGTAGATACACCATTATGTACTAAAATAAATATTGTATCCCAATAGATACCGGCCTAGGTACATAATTTTGACCCAGTTGAAGATTTTTTATACTTTGTATGGGTACTAAAAGCTTAGACTTCGAATAGTGCTACCTCATCTGTGATATCGTGCCTCTCCTGTCTTATTTACTCTCCTAACACGCCCCGTGAGTTTATATAACTAGAAACAGATGTAAACTAACATTACTTGAAAACCGCACCGTGCTTTTTGTCAATAACGGCTCTATAAAGTTCCCTTAGTGCGGTTAAGTATCCCGCTCTGAGCGAGCCCTCGTATCCTTTAGGTAGCTTCTGGAATTGGGATATTATTTCGTTATCGGATGCTTGAAACACCCTCATTTCATATGCTAGCCCAACACCGGTATCGAAAGCGTAGTCCACACTGTGTCCACAATGTGGGGAACCATTTGCATTGAAAATGGAACCGTTGATGAAGTTCTGTATTCCTCCCAGCCTGAGATTTACCTTCGCCGCGATATCGCCGGCGACTTTAGTGAGATGGGAATTTGGCGGCACTTTTTCCGAATACCCGTAAGGATAAAGTATCCCATGTCCGTCGCGGCGTATCGACACATACGCTTTTAAAAATTTCTTGTGACGGGTTATCACGCCCTTTATGAACATGGTCTCGTTTTCTGAACCCGCCTTTTCACCCGCGTAGATAGGTGAGAAACCACTGTCTACTCTATCACAGGAGTTCCATTGGTGGTCGAAGTTTCTAGAAATGTCGACGCCGAAGCTAATTCCATCTACTGATCTCATGTTTTTTCTCCACAGCCGATGATTCTGAAATAAAGAACTCAAAATTATTTTGCTGTTAATGCTAATAAAAGAATACGTTTTACTATTTGAACAGTCATTTACGGAACCGATTTCGGTTAAATCTTACCACCTGGTAATTAAAGTCTTATGGGACTCACTGTAAAATTTTTGCTTAGTATTTTTTACTAATAAAAAATTTTGGAAGTATTGAAGAAGACCGTCTTACAAATTTGGAAAACTCCGTTCCGTCGGGGTTGGTACTCGGTAGAATGACCCATTGAACATTCTCCAGCATGTCGTTGTTTTCCTGGCAGGCGATCAGCTGTTCTATGAAGTATAGTGCTAACTCCACAGACTCGGTATCAGCCGTTTGACCGGCGTCTATCAAAATCACTGGTTTGGGGTTTTCGTCTTTCTTCTCATCAATATGAAGAATCACCTACAATTTTACGAAGTTATTTGACTTTTAAAATAGGTGAGTTTGAAGCCACTTTATAGAGTTTTGGACTTTTGCTGGATTTTATATATACCAATGAGTTTTTCAAAAACTTACATACATATTTATCACTAGCTCGACGGTGAAGGAAAACATCGTGAGGAAACCCGCAGGTCTCAGAATTAATTCTGAGACATGTGTAAACAGACCCGGTCCGGCGATGGGCTCACCACCTATCACGTTTAGGGGTCCAATATATCTCGTGAAATGTGGGTATATCCAGTAATGGAATACCGCTGCCTACCCCCTCGGGGATAAAAAGGCGTGAGATTATATTTATATATTTATTTTATATATATCAGTTCTTTTATGGGCGAAACTGAGAAACACATTTGCTTTTTCAACTAAACTTCGCCTTATTCTTCGAACCATCTGAACGAACATTCACTTAAAAAAAATAGATGTTAGTTGGAGGTGCCTGCTTAACTACCAGTTTTATTTATTTATTTAACTTCATTGTTTATTTATTTAATTAATCATACAGACAGGGTACATGTGCTTACAAAATAGTCCTCCAAAACCGTCTACCATCATGTATCAGTTATTCCTATTCTTGTGGTAATTTAATAAAATCCTTTCTTATCAGATGCCTAAATAGTGTAGTGTAGCGGAAACCTACCACATCGTCAAAGTTCAAATTTATAGATATTATTAAATACATACCTAGATATGAAAAAAAGTTAGATCACAATATAAATATCATAATGAAAAGTAGTACCTCATAAAGGTGCCTTCCCTCCCAAGTATTATAATCTTCGTAAAATATCATAGAAGTTGAACAAAATTGTCTGATGGCTTTCAAAAAAATGTGTACCTAAAAATTTAAAAAAAGCTTTAATTTTGTAAAAAAAAATAACTTCCTCCGACATTTTTGCATCATCACTTCACTTATTACCACGAATTCCACGTGACGGCACATAGGCATTGGAATAAGGATCACCAGAAACTTAAATTAATTTAATAAACAGAGCGGGACGATTCGATAAAAGATAGTACCTGTCTATCTTTTACATATACCAATATAATATAGTAGGAATGTAAAAAGTTAAAGCATAGAAGATTGTACTCAGAAAATATTTTCAACGAATGGGTTTTGGACTCGGTGTATAAAAACGAAACATTATTTTTCTTCAATTATGTGATCACTCGGGTGCATAGAGAAAACTCTTTTCTAAGTGGACATTTTGCGACTGAGATTTTCTGTGTTCTAAGTATTCATAGGTCACCGAAAATACATTTATCATTTGTTTATTTTGATGTAGGTAGGATATTTTAGAAACTATCGTATCGGGACACAGATATTATTTAAATTTTTGAATTATGCACTTCATAGTTAATTAATCTACAACTATAATTTTATTTATTTTATATTTTTATTTTATCTGGAACACCTACAGCTGGATTACAAATAACAAACAAAAAAAAAACAGGAAGTTATTCACAGGTGTTCGGTGTAATGACCAATCTCTCAAATCTAAATGTCCAAAAATGCTTTTATATGAAAACTCAAAGGAGCGCAATAGAATGATAATTGGTTTTGGCGCATGTTTAATATGTAGGAATATATTTTAAAAATATTGCTGACAAGTAATCTACTATATAAAAATAAGTCGGGTTTTCCTTCCTGACGATTTAACTCCAGAACTTTTTGTGTGGGTTCGAGTGGGTCCAGGGATGGTTTATAGCAAAGAAAATTCAGCATTGCACCCGTGCGAAGCCGGGGCGGATCGTTAGTTGTTTATAAATTCTTACGCTACAGGCTCCGATGGATGCATTTTCTATACACATCTCTTCATCGCCGGATTGTAAACTATTTAGCATTTCTTTATAACAGGGTCTTAAAGTTTTACACCTGCGTAAATAAAAAATACTACTTACTAATTAAACTATAATAATAGTACATTATGGTACAAGTGAGTAAAGTTGGTGATTACCGCTGAGGCGCCATTGAGACCCGAGCCGTAGGCGAGGGTCATAAGAGAGCCGAGGACGGTAATCATCAATACACACGTGTATCATACGACGTTTTTCAACACACTTGTGAATAAATAATACTAAAAAATCATTTTAAAATAATCATTCGCAATGGCGGGGAAAATTAATTGGTTTTCCAATTTTTTATTTATATAATTTGGAAAAGGCAAAAGGATCTAGGCCCATACAGCCTCGTTTTCCTATGCGCTCGCATCTTACAATGGCGATCGGCCATGGACTAAAAAAATTAGGTTTCTTTTTCTTTGGTTTGTCGTGGATAGCGTTTTAGCCACGTACAAAATGGGGTATTTAAAGTTTTTACAGAGAAAACCAAAGTTATATTTGAGTGAAAGTTTTGTTTATTAAACACGTACAAGTTGAAATGATCTATTTAAATACGAAGTTGCATGAAATGAGCAAGCCATATTTGTGTATTAATTTATTAGTACGATTGAATACGATCTTTTTTGTATCGAAACTTTTTTAAGAACAAAGCAACTCTAGCAACAAAATTGAAAAAAAAAATCTATAACTCACTAGTGAATAATAGCAAACAAAAAGTCTCAGTTTGATTATAGGTGTCATTATGTGCCTAATTGCAGTGAAATTAGAGCCACTTTATGAGCAAGTGTGTTGAAAAATTATGATACATACTTTCCCAAATAAATTTAATTCTGTAATCAATATTAATTACCTATACCTTACCATACCTTATTACCTTATTAACTACTAACTAGACATATTATTTTAACAAAAGGTGATGAGCTCTCATACATGAAACCCGATTTTTATTTGGCATCAGAGTATGTATCAATGTTTTTTTCTGTAACTTACGTACATATTTATCATTTTATGTTAAAGTAAGAAAGAGTGATCAAAACATTGTAAGAACAAAACATTAGCACCCTGTCCAGCGACGGGCTTACATCTGCCACGTTTACGGGACAGAAACATACACTGGTGAAAACTGGATACTTTATGAAATGACGTTTTTGACTCCCTTGGCAATAAAGTGAGAGTGTATCTTATAACAGCAATGGTTTGATTCCTAAAATAGATCACGAAATTCCAAATTCATCTACGAGTATGTCAGTGATTAAACTCAGTATAAAATTATATAAGGTACAAAGTCACCATCGTCGTAAAATTAATACGATAACACAATACCTGAAATCATGGAGATAGATCACCATATTTATTATAATCCCATGATTTTTAAAGTTGGAGACACTACTTAGGTATCATTTTAAAAATACTTATTAAAAATCTACACTAGTATTACAAAAAGGAAAGATTAACTTTATTACATTATGTGTGTTTGTAATAAATAGGCTCTGAAACTACTGGAACCATTTTAAAAATTCTTTCACTAATTTAATAATACTTTTCGGTAGTGATAGGGCCATAATTTTCTCACGAGAACGGGCTTAGGTGGGTAAAATCGCAGGGTAGAGCTAGTTATAAGGAGTAATTATTATACCGTCTTTTAATACTTTTCCAGTATTTTTCATCAAATAAATGATATTGTTGATGATGATTGATGATAGACTCACCCACATACTTCAGTATAGATTAACCCAATTTTCACTGAAATTTGTAATATATAAATTAAATAAATCAAGATGTTTAGATTTGATGATGTTTTATAGTAAATCAAAATAAAAATCAAAATTATACGTACCTAAACCAATTAGCAAAAATAAAAATATCTTCATTTTAGAATACAAATCGAATTTAACCTAACATTAAGATTGTTATTTTAAGTAGATTGTTATCGAAATAACATTTTTCGGAAGTACGAAACAGGGGTTATCGTAAAAACATAATAAAATCGCAAAAGTGATTTGTATTATGAATAAAATTCAAATTCAATATTTTTATTTATCATTTATTTTACTATAATACGATAATCTGAGTAAGTCACGCGCCAGTCTTCAAACAGACTACAGCTTAAAATACCAAACATGGATCCGCTTGTCTTTTCTTCCGTTCTTTACCGAATTCTTTTCTGATCTGACTTCCGAAAGCTCTGAAGCCCTGGTAGAACCTTGGTAATGTACTCCTTAACAATTCCTCGGGGTAAATGAATTCATATCCATCAGTTAACTCCATTGTGTACGAGTAAGGTACTTTTGCTGCACCGAAAGCGAAGTCATCGCTGCCTCCAGCAGCTGGGTACCACTGCCCAGCGCTCATAACCTTGAAAGGTTGTCCACCAGCTCTCACGACAGCCGCGGACACTATCCTACCCAATCTATCCAGCTTCTTCCAGTCCTTAGGTAAGTAATTTCCAGTATAACCCCAGGGGTACACCAGATACTGTCCGTAAGCATGCAAAGACACGTATAGTTTTATTCGGTCTTTGTTGTCCATCATAACGTTCCTTATCATAGCAGTTTCTGGTTCAGAGAAAGGTTTGGGGCCGGCGTATGTTTCTTTGTCGCAAGGGTTGTTTGAGACCCCGCTGACTGCCCATTTGAATCCGTAGTTGCGGTTGCCATCTACTCCGAAACATGAGTCACCAGAACCTAGTCTGTAATTGGACATTGTTTTTCTCCACATACGGTTCTGCGAATGGAAATTATTTGAGGTTATACTTACTTAAGCTGAAGAAGTTTTCTCTATTTATGACGAGTATTGCTGTCGTGCAGTGTGTAGGTATGTACTTTCTAGTTCCACCCCACCCCACCACCACCACCACCGCCCCATTTAATTTCTAGGTCCACCAACTAAAGACCATCGGCTAACATCGGCCCTGTTCTGCTACGGGTTACAATAATTACCCCAGCCACCTCTAACGTATGTGGACAAGTTCATACACAACCCTGCCACATCCCTGATGTTTACAGATGGTACTTTAGTCTATGCATTGTCTGTCAGGTGGTACGGTGGTATGGTACAGATACATTATTAATTTATATACTTATTTATGTGCGCGTTAAGGTTACAGAGCTATTCGTAGTTCATTAATGAAGACTTACAGATCAGACGATCATAAGAAATTATCATGTTGCTGAAGTGCTGGCCGCTTGGTTTTCTATTAAATTGCTTTGAAACCGTTTACCTTTTGACTTTTGTCTTGAGTCTTTTATCGGTTAAATAAAAACTCTTTGGTATACTTACACCAATAGTTCTGCTATACTCGTACCCATCAGGGTTGACAACTGGAATAATATACCAGTCCACTCCCGCGAGTTCTCTCGCCCGAGCCTCCGGGTCGTTTGTCAGTCTGTGCATCAGATATAAGGCCATAGATGGCGCTACCCACTCCCTTGCATGGATACCTGCGTATGAATATAACTTTAAATACATTTTCGTAACCATGAACTCTTATATAAGTCTCAGGCGGTCCTTTTACTCAACGTAATAAATCCTTGTGTTAGCCTGAAGCTTATTATAATAATTGATACCTGCCTCATGATACCACATTCATTTAGAATATTTTTGTTAGTTGTTGTTGGAAGTGACCCTGGCTTTTGCCTGTTTGTCGCTTATTTGATTTCCACCCGAGGCCAAAATTAGTACTCGTATCTTAACAGTAATCTTGAGCTATACGCTTGATTTTGGTCCAAGATTTTTAGCAACTAAATCACATATCTGAATAGGCAGATACTATTGCGTTTCTTCTTCTTTTTTTCCAAATTTACGCACGCATATTTAATCCCAAACTTAGTTAAGTCTGTACAATGGGTACTAAACAACTGATAAACACACTTAAATGAATATTAAACACTAAGTCATACATGTTCATTCACACAAATGTTGGCCCTCTTCGGGAATTGAACCCGTGACCTCCGATTCACACATTCGCTACCAACTGAGCCCACAGGTCCTGAGGTCCATCTAATGATTATGAAACTTAGGTTTGATAGATATGAACACCAAACTTACCTGCATCTACTAATATGATGGGATTTCCTGCTGAAGGGTCGGAGGATATCTTCACAAGGGTTAGTAGTCGCCCCTGGGAACTGCGCCCTAGAGTCTGCAGCTTCACAAGTTCAGGGTGCTTCTTAGCTACAGTTTCTATAAAATCTTGCATCTGAAAATATTTTTAAGTTGAATATAAGAATACCAGCCGTTTGCCCGATGGGGTTTGGAAAAAATTACGATCTTGTATGCATACTTTCAGCCCCTTTTAGGGGATGATTTTTCAAGAATTCTTGATTAGTTCTCTTTGAAGTTAACTATTTAAAACGCCTTTATAATTTATATTTCTACAGGCTTAGGCTTTGCGTTATGTGGCAGTCAGTCAGTATGAATTTTATGAAGTACCTAGTAGCTCGTAGCAAAACACAAGTGTGTTAATAATAAAAAAGGTTTGCCATATTGTATGACTGAAACTCTATTATCTTAAATAATTAATAAATATTCATTTAAAAACCAATTTACCGAACAAAACCGTTTTAAAACAAAAAAAAATCGGTTGTCTGTAAAGTCGGTTTACTGACGATAGTAGAACGTGACAACGTCATTATTTTTGGATTGTGCCTCTTTGTCGCTCGTTGCGCGCTCTCGCTTGCACTGTAACGCCGCATACGTCATACTTTTTCGTGCATGCAGCCGGCTCCATCGAATTATAAGACCTTGTCACGTCAAAAAAAGGTATTTAAAACAAAACGATAAAACCTATGATTGTCTTATGATCATATACAAATACTAATGTAGGTACTTACGGCTGCGTAAGAGTTGTATTCGTAAATTGGATCTTTTCGCATAGATCTTCTCTTAGGTACACGGTCTGTAGACTCCAAGGTCCTTGAAAAAATTATTATGAATGTAGTTTCATTTGACCACAGTTACAAGAAAACTCAGCTATAGTACATATAACAAATTTGACTCATATCTACACTACTACTAAAATATTACAACAAATAGTTTTTGGGTAGCTTTTACGTATTTATACTCCTACGCCCATCGAAAGTTCTAAATAATTAAACGAACTACGTTTATGACATGCATCGTATAATCCAACTATTTTAATATTTTGACTGACTACGGATTCAAACCATTGAAAATAGACCCTTACCCTGAGAGACTCGGTAGTTATATTCCATTATTTTAAATCTCCAAATTTCAAAATTGTGATAGGTATTAGGACCCCCAAACATGATTAGCCAAAACATTACATACGAGTATGAAACTGGGTGGCATTTCACAAAAGTTTTTGCATGTTTTCTCTTTATTTATATAATCGTATAGATTAGTGATTTTCTTCTGTATATACAACGCGTAATAGAATAAGCGCAATTCCTCATACACCCCAATTAGTATATTAATATAAAAAAATATGACGCCTTGGTACGTAGGTTGTGTCTAACTAATTTTCTTAAATAAAGAAGAGCAATAATAGTACTAAATTCAGCTATGCTAATACAATTTTCTGAAAAATTTAACACATATTCAAAATTGCCGAAATTGATTAAGTTGTCGATACTGAACAAACTAATTTCAGGAACTGCGCTTATTCTGTTACATATTGTATATAATCTTTGTCTCCTAACATATGAAAATGGTTTTTCTTTGTTAGTTGTTACTCACCTACCATAGTTCCTCTCCTTCACTTCATTATGCAAATGGCCGCCCTGTATGAAGTCTTCGATGAACGCCATTCGATCGGGAGGTATTAACAGGTCCAAACTATCGTTGAGACCACGAGACCTCTTTAGTATTTCCACTCTATTCTCCGGGTCTTCAAATCTAACAACGGCTGCCATACCCTCAGAATCATCAGGATATACACGCATTAGAGTGTAGCTGTAATAAGAATCATGTTGTTTAGGAGTTGGCGTAGAAAAGTACCTAAGTTTTCATTGATCTAGAACGGAATGTACAATATTCTCAATGAGTATCATAATAATGTACAGGTACATCATAATAATAATAATAATAGGTCTATCATAATAATATATCACGCAATAATACATCAATTAATACATCAATATTAATCATGGCATCATCAGTAGCCCTCCGAGGTGGATTACTGGAAATACCCTCTTTTCAAGAGTTTCACAATCAGGTCGCTATTTCAAATATGCCTCAGAATCAATTCTGGGCCGTGGGTTTCCTCACGATGTTTTCATTCACCTTCGAGATAGCGATAAATATGTTCGTAAGTTTTTTTAAACACTCATTGGCGCATACCCTCAGTCTTCAAACCCGAGCCTAACTGCTTCTTGCTAACTTATTTCTTTAATAAATACTGGTTAGATGATTGTTTTGCACTCACTTCTCATAGCTGTTGGTTGAGTTGCTGCAACTTACTTCCCATGATGCTCCAAGAATACCTGTAGAAACAATAAAAATTGTTTATTCGTACCAAAGATACAAACATACAAATATACAAGAGCAGTGATAGCCCGGACGGTTAAAGAGCCGGCCGAAAATCAGTGAGGCTCGGGTTCGAATCCTGGCATGTACCAATGAGTTTTTAAAACTTACGTACATATTTATCACTAGCTCGACGGTGAAGGAAAACATCGTGAGGAAACCCGCAGGTCTCAGAATTAATTCTGAGACATGTGTAAATAGACCCGGTCCGGCGATGGGCTCACCACCTATCACGTTTAGGGGTCCAATGTATCTCGTGAAATGTGGGTATATCCAGTAATGGAATACCTCTGCCTACCCCCTCGGGGATGAAAGGCGTGAGATTATATATTATATATTATTATTATAAATATACAAATCTCTCCTCTTTATAACATTAGTGTAAATATATTTTAAAGAACTAAGAATCTCTAGTAAAATAAATACAGTTTAGGTATCAACTTATGGCGTTGACCGAAGCAGGAAAATATTATATATCTATATAGTATATACCTATCTATGAAAGCGCTCAAATAGGCAATCGACAAAATTATTTTCTTAGGTCAACCCAACTGGTTTGTAAATCGAAATATCACAATAATATACAGAAAGGAAAGCTTGGTAAATAAATAGTCCATATTTATTAATACATAATGACTATCTTTGAATTTGTTTACTTAACATGTGTCGTATCGGCCTTCTCACTACTATTATAAACTATCGAACCGTTTTCGCTTCGCTTAAGTTTATCAAAATAAAATATATCTTCGGCACCCTGGCAGATATCGAAATGGAACAAACAAAATTATTCCATGTACCTATTGGCTCAATTGGTAGTCACCCTGATTTCTGAGTCACAGGTCACGGGTTCGATTCCCAATCAGGGCCAACATTTGTGTGCATTAACATTGTACATAAATCCTGGCTTCGTGACGGGGTGTTCAGTATTAATATAAGTATGTTTATCAGTTATTTGGCACCTATAATACGGTCTCTATCAAATTTGGGACTGAATAACCATGGCCATGTGTGAATTGTGTGTGGTCACAGATTTAATATTTTTATTATTATACCTTCTAGTTTTGGAGCCTATTCAAACAAACTGTCAGACAGACAGACAAAATCCAGAAACGGTAATTTAATATTAGGTCTCATCACTTCACTACATAGTATAAAACAAAGTCGCTTTCTCTGTCCCTATATCCCTATATCCCTATGTCTCTTTGTATGCTTAAATCTTTAAAACTACGCAACGGATTTTGATGCGGTTTTTTTTAATAGATAGAGTGATTCAAGAGGAAGGTTTTAGTGTTAGCAACCTATTGACGTTATTTTTTTGCACATATTTCTGAAGGCCGGAGAGACTATGTACTTACCTAATGTCTCTTTTTCATTTCAGAACGTGAACAAAATCAAGTTTTTGTTTGAATTAAATACTAATTCCTTAAAAAGTGTCTTTATTACACGTTAAAGCATGATCCCCGGTTTTCGTTATGTTCGTGAAAATACTTAGTGAAAAACCATAAGCCATGTCGGATACCTTATGTTGAAATAACTTAAAACTTATAACAGGACATCGCATCTTAGCTATTCTGATCGGTTAAATAAAATCATAACGCGTTTCAATAACCAAACACAACAGTTAGCATGATATTTAACAGTCTGTCAATTAATTTTAGTTTAAGCCTTTCGTAAACCGAGTTTTAAATGCTAAATTAGCACCATTAATAATTTCCGGAACGATGTCGATCGAAGTAAAGATTATTTGCTTGGAGCGATTCTTAATTTGTAACGCACATTTACCTTTCTCTGGCTTCATGTAATTGAGCGAACCAATCCGGCTTCTGGCGCGGACCAATTTCGAACCAATTGATGTCATTAGAACCGCCCTTTGATCGGCTGAATCTCGATCATTTTAATTTAATCATATTAGTAAGAAGTATTATTTGTTAGGAGCCTACTGGGTTCTGTCTTGAGATTACCTATATTTTTATTAAATTTAATTTTTAATTTTTTTGTTATCAGTAAAGAAGTCTTATAAGGTCATTTAGTCAAGAGCCTGCTTCTCATGGTGATAATCAGTGAGGCTCGTTTTCGAATCCTGGCATGTACTAATGAGTTTTTCAAAACTTATGTACATATTTATCAGTAGCTCGGTGAAGTAAAACATCGTGAGGAAACCCGCAGGTCCCAGAATTAATTCTAGAACATGTGTAAAAGACCCGGTCCGGCTATGGGATCACCACCTATCACGTTTAGGGGTCCAATATATCTCGTGAAATGTTGGTTTTTCCAGTAATGGAATACCTCTGCCTACCCCCTCGGGGATAAAAAAAGGCGTGAGATTATATATTATATATAAATAGTTGCAACTTAGGTACCACCTACAGTATTTGTTATATTAACGTTAGCACTACTACCACAGAATAAGTAATAGTACTACGTACTACTACATATTCTGTTGATGCGGTATCCTAAAATATCGTCATGTTTTCTTAACTGCACCGTGCAAAGGAAGAAAATTAAAGCAAAGTTATAAGAGACAGCTTTGATCAGTTATTTGAGCTCGCTTTGTGTCGGCCTTCATAATAAATGTGTTCAATAAATTCCAAATTAGATTCGATTAATATCGCTACTATAAAGCATTCCTATTGCATCATAATCTTCTACAAATTGATTTATCGATTCTGTAAAATTAATTTAGTTTGAATTTTTCGTTTAGTTTTTTCTTTTATGGAGAATATTGGAGATATTTAGAGACGATGCTGAAAATGGATGTGAAAAATAGCATACCTACATATATAATCAACCTAAATATTCATATTCTGCTGAATTCAGACGTGTCTCGAACCACAGATTACCATAAAGAATACGCTTGGCTGTTATTCGCAGTATATATACCTGTAATCCTTTAACATTAAACGAGTTGATATCTATGTAATAATGTAAAAGAAGATATACAATTAACGCCTCAAAAATTACGAAAAAAAATGTATGCTCAATTGAATTTAATGTGAAATTTTGTTATAGTAGATTTCAATATAGCCATAAATAAGTTCAAGTGGAGAATATCACGAAGATTTTATATGTGACTGGGAACTTAGTTTTGTTATAGATCATTTTGCATTATTTGTTTACGATTTTAGAGTAGAGTTGTAGAGTAATTCATATTTTAGTAGATCTACCCGACACTAGATGGCGACGGTGTTTAAAAATCTGAAAGTATCCGCCTCCTTACCAGACTGCCCAAGAGGGATGGTAATTTTTTCAGACATATGTATTAGTCTATTTCTTTTGGTGAACTTAGGGCCTAAATGTCTTAAGTTAGTTCTCCAATTAACTAATTGCGCTGTGACACACATAGAGTTAATTACTTCAAACCAGCTAAGCAGAATTTAATATTTCATAAATATTTTCCAATCATTTGTGATAGGGTACTATGATATAGTGATTATGAGATATAAAAAAAATATATATAATCTCACGCCTTTTTTATCCCTGAGGGGTAGGAAGAGGTACTGTTACTGGATATACCCACATTTCACGAGATATATTGGACCCCTAAACGTGATAGGTGGTGAGCCCATCGCCAGACCGGGTCTGTTAACACATGTCTCAGAATTAATTCTGAGACCTGCGGGTTTCCTCGTGATGTTTTCCTTCACCTTCGAGCTAGTGATAAATATGTACGTAAGTTTTTGAAAAACTCATTGGTACATGCCAGGATTCGAACCCGAGCCTCACTGATTTTCGGCCGGCTCTTTAACCGTTCGGGCCATCACTGCTCAGTTATGAGATATATATATAACTAAATTCGTTAAAAGTCATTCAAGAATATGATGTTATGCTTTACTCTATCAGTTGATGAAGCAGTGCCACACATTCACAGCACACAATCGCTTCAATGCCATGTGTAGGTACATACATAATCTTAATGAAAAGTGCATTCAGCAGAGAAATGTAATATGCTCTTATTTCAATTAAAATCTTGATATTTACGTAATCTTGATAAGAAAATAACTTCGCAATTTTCTGTGGAAATTAGAAAAAAGTTCTTACCTAGACGTAAAAGTATTGATACTTACCTAATAGATAGAGGGATATAATAATATGGTAAATGTTTTAAAGGAGATATCTCAAAAAAGACTAGGCGAGGAGAATAGAAAAAAATCCATACAATTTAGATGTATAATTCTTTTTATTTCATCAGGAATACCTAAATTTCAACACTGATGTCGCCGTATTGGAGAAATGTGTATCTATCAATTATCTAATCTTAAATATTTTTTCATCATCTTAATTTTATTATGGCTAGTTCTCAAAAAAGTGGCACCGTAACCTGTCAAACAGTTTTGGATCGGCGAAATTTTTTGTTTTATATTTTGTGCTTACTTTATGAGTGTACATATATGAGGAGATACTTTTTACACAAAGGCCACGTATATTTAATCAAATATGAATTAAATGATGTCCTATACAATCCATTTTGGTCATGGTTTCTCCCTAACCTGCCTTGTCCAAACGCGACTTAGTCAACTTTAAGCGACATTTGCTCGTATTATTTAATAATAAAAAAAATATTGTATGAGTTATTTCTACTTCTCACATTATCAAAATACGGAATTATAACAGTTATAGCTAATAACACGCATAATGCTCAAGCTACGTGAGAAAATAATTGGTCCATACGGAGTTTTCTCCTTCACCTGCCAACACAAACACACTAGCACACAGCGAATACTACCAGGCGTCCCGCTCCCTAACCCTCTTGTAACGTACCAGCCAGTCGGCCACCTAGAATTGTGTTAGACCAGGACGTGCTATCTTTTTTGTGTCTCGAGGAATTTCGCGACAAATATTTTAAACCGGTGTTTGTAATGGGTGAGCACTCTTTTTTCTGTTCTCTGTGTATATGAGATTATTTAACATTTGGTTTTGTAATTTCGTTATGTGATGTAAACAAGTATTTACTTTAACATATGTAAATAAACAAGAAAAACATGGAACGCTTTGTCTTCAAGAGCGTAATAACGGTCATTTTCTCTATTACCTGTACATCTATCACCTGCCTATTAAATACAGGTGAATAAAAATATACAGCATTTCTGTATGCGCAGGTAGTAAAAATTTATCTTATTGCATTGTGGACTGTGCTACTCTTACTCGTCATAAATCTACACTAAATATATAATAATAATAATAACATAATAAAGAGAAAAGATCTGATTGTGGGTTTGTTTGTTTGTTTGCATTAAATAGGCTCCGAAACTACTAGACCGATTTTAAAAATTCTTTCACCAATGGAAAGATACATTATCAGCGAGTGACATAGGCAATCTTTTACTTTTGTGAAATATCTCATTCCCACGGGAAAATCAAAATACCTGCGGGCGGAACCGCAGGGCAGAAAGATAGTAAATATTTTATGTGACATACTGATAAATAAATAAATATTTAAATGTCATGATTCGTGAAGTAATTTTATAATGCTTTTACGATAAAGGCTATTTTCTTTTTGTTTTAGTTTTAAAGAGAGTAAGAAAAAAAAAGAGAGGATAATATTAGAGAGAAGAAAGAGATTACGGTATCAAAAAATTAAGAAAAATCAGGAGTTATAAACTAAGTACCAGTACAAAATAAAGAAAAGTATGAAAAAAGAAAGACTTAAGAAAATAATTATTTTAATTTAAATCTTTTTTAATCTTTTATTTGTATGTGCTATACCATATTTTATTTTTAACATTTACCTGTCACTATTTTCATTAACCTGATACAGGATTCTTGTATAGTTTATCTTATATTATCTTTAACCTGCACCTGTTATCATTAACCTGACTTGATATTCTCATTCACTTGCTAGTACTATCATTCACCCGTCGACCTGAAATTTTCATGGGCTTATATCTCCCAGATTAATATTCAAAATCCGTTCCCTTTCATATATTTACAATAAGGGATACCATATCTATCGGATTGTAAAATAAAAATCCCAAAAAGGAGTACATTTTTAAAAGGTTGCAAATTTAATCCCGGATGCCACTTTTTTGAGAACTAGCCTTATCCTTTTACCATTATTTGGAGTCGGCGTAATGTGCTATGTTCCTTTGAATAATTAATCGTTATTGTATTGTTATACTTTTATATTTTTAAATATCTTGTTTTGAAACTCTGAAAGAAATCATCACGTTTGTGTGTGAGATATGAAAATTACAAGTACGTATTCGGATCAACTATAAGTAGTCTATATGTACTCACAGTTTTTATTTGTAACACAGTTTTTATAAACCTAGATATACCTATTTACTTAGGTCAGGAATCCACCTTACCCTACCAAGGACTGTCGGATAATTCCACAAAAATATGCATAATATGAAACTTTTATAATACCATAATAGTTTATAGTTGGTAATTATAGTAACTCTTCCTTCTGAGTCAGAGGTTTGGTTTGATTACCGCTCAGAGTCAACATTTGTGTGTTAATATTATTGTTGGTTTTATGTCCGAGTAGGTATATAATATGCTTATCACGTTTAGAGGTCTAAAGAATATCTTGTGAAAAGTGAGTATATCCAGAAATGGAATACCTGTACCTACTTACTGAATAAAAGGCGTGAGATTATTATTATTTTATTATTATCAATTGTTTTTAGTAAGGCTACTTCGGGAATAAATAAACCCAGTGTACATTTTGTGTGTATTTAAATTTATACATTTATTTAATTTCTTTACACTATAAATAAGAAATTCAATAAATGCACTCACGCCTAATCCTCAAAGAGATCAAAATAGGTATTTTATTTCTGGAAATACCTACTTTTTATCCAGTGTAATCTGCGGATTCCTGTTATACAACATGTAACAGAATAAGCGCAATTCCTGAAATTAGTTTGTTCAGTATCGACTACTTATTCGATTTCAGCATTTTTTTAATATGTGTTAAATTTTCCCAAAAATGAATTAGCGTAGCTGAATTGAGTGCTTTCTATAGAAATCTTACTATTATTAATCGATATTTAAGAAAATTGGTTAGACACAACTAAATTTTCGATTGTATCATATTTTTTTTATATAATATACTAATTGGGGTGTATGAGGAATTGCGCTTTTTCTGTTACGCGTTGTATATATCACGATTAAAAAAAAATTTATGCCCTCACTAGGATTCGAAGATAAGCCTCAAGCTTAAGAGGCGGGTTCACTACCAACTAAGTAATTATCATGACTGCTCAAATAATTATCATACGTAAAAGAAAATTGTCATGTGTTATTTAAGCCATTAAATAATATTGTATTTAATTCTGCGAATTTTACAGTTAAAGTATCATTCCACATTAATTGTGAAAGTAATTTCAGCTATTCACAAAAGTCAGGAAACTAATTCTATGTGCAATTAAATAATTTAGCTGCCAGATAAAATCGCAAAGTGAAACAATGTAAACAATGTAAGATTGTTTTGATTTAAAAACTCATTCTCATTTCCTAGGCAACATAATTATTGACTTGCCAAATAATAATTGAATTGTATTTTTTAACTGAGACCGAGTGTGAGCAATTAGAGATTACACAAAACGTTTTCTATTACATGGATATTAATTAGCATTTCACTGTAATAACAATTTCTCATACAAATTGTTATTTTTGTAATATATTATATTCTATCAATCTTTGCTTGCTTACTTGATGGATGACACATGCAAAAAAAACACGATCCTCCAAAAGTTTTGTAGGGGTAGAAGTGTTCTTTACTTTGTATTTAAATCTAGCTGACTCGACAGACAGTCCAAATTCCATACAAAATAAACAGTTTCAGGTTTTAACTAATTTAATTGTTTTCTTTCCCTGAAACCCAAATTTATCCAGCCGTTCTCAAGTGATGCCCTTACCAACAAAAACATTGAAATTTTATTCATATAGACATAAAAATATTATTTTAACTAGTTACTCTTATTATATAAATAAATACAATCATTGTACAAATTCAAAAATATAAGTAGAAAGCATTAACTACTTGATCAATAGGATCTTCAATTTTTTTTTATAGTTTCGAAGTTTTCTGACCAACAAAACTAATGTATTGATAGTTATATAAAAAACTAGCGACCCGCCCCGGCTTCGCACGGGTGCAATGCTAATACTAAAACCTTCCTCTTGAATCACTCTATCTATTATAAAAAACCGCATCAAAATCCGTTGCGTAGTTTGAAAGATTTAAGCATACATAGGGACATAGGGATATAGGGACATAGAAAGCGACTTTGTTTTATACTACCTATGTAGTGATAAAATACGTAAATTTTCTAATAAGTTTAAAAAAAAGCAGGAATATTTTAAAAAATCTGTAGAAACTTACCGAAAACTACCAAAATCAATGGTGCCATAACTAACACAAAATATAAAACGAACTTGACTATGCAATCGATTCTATTTTTATTAACAAACAATAATGTTTTCTAAATGCTTTATAAGGCTGCCCATGAGTGTTTTACGCGGAGTTTCAAACGTTTGGTCTTACACGTGTGAGCAGCTAACTATGCCGCGACGAACTGTAGCGTCATCTGCGCGCGCGCAATTGGGCCACTATACCGGTGTAGTTGTGTGGTTACTTACTCATTTTATTTATATTTCCGTGGTCGATGAGGATGAGTCCCTTTTTGGGCCCTTTTTTTAATATTAGGGATCCGCCTCGGTTTCACACGGATGCAATTTATATATAAACCTTCCTAAATATTTTTTTTAGTGATCGTAAAAACAGACAAAGGCATAAAGCGACTTTGTTTTACACTATTTAGATATTTTAGCCTCATTGAAAACACATCCTGCTTTAATATATTTCTAGTACATTTATATTTAAAAGTAATTTATCTTTATTTAAATATTTACTTCTAACCATTTAAATTCTTTATAATATGGTACAGATACAGTAACAGATCAGTTTTCAATTAAATACATTTGAGAGTCTAACATAGCTTATAGAAAATTAACTAAAGTTTTAAAAAATATAAAATTATAAATGAAAGTAAGTAAAACGTAAAAGTAAAACTGATGAAAGTCACGTTTACAAGCTGGATACGAGAAGATCCAACCGGTCACTGTGGCGATGCTTACAGAAGGTCTATGTCCAGCAGTGGACGTTTTTCAGCTGATATTATGATGATGATGATCAAACAAAATCAAAATCCGTTTAGTACCTATAAGCTTTTGCATTATAGGGCAATAAACATCCATCTATCCTAACAAACTTTCGCGTTTGTAATATTAATAGGATTTTGGACCGTAAAAGGCAAAATGAGTTTTCATTTTGTATTATAGAAAAACCAAGAACAAAGTGAGTTAAGTAGAATAATTAAAAAACTAAAGTGTTATACTAAGAAGTCTAATGAGAAATCAAATGTAAAGTTTAATGAACCTGAATGAACCGGAATAAACTGGATTGACAGTATTGTACCGCTTGAGATCGCCCACAAGCTAACGGACCTGCGTCTGAGCATTGTCATCGTGTCTCTTAATCACTTGAAAGTCCTTTTATAATACACGAGAATAAAACCAACGATATCATTTGTTTTCTTATACCATTACCAAAAAAAAATTCAATAATTTAACATGGAATAAAAAATAAACTTCAACAGCTAGTTATTTAATAAATTTCATGGATAACCGCTAAACCGATTTTGAGGTAATTTGGCACCGAGATAACTTGCAAACCTAGGAAGGACTTTTTATCCACTACGCGAAAGAAGAAAAAAGTTACTTTGGAAATATAAATATGTAAAAAAAATAAAATAGTTAATTTGCTAAGTTCAAGCAAGTTTCGCTCACTGTAGCAAAGTTATTAGACAGCACTTTAAAAACTCGAAAAGCAACATTTGCCTTGCGTTTAATTAATCAAAAAGGTATTACCATGTATTACATATAATTAGTATAAGCTCCTTATAAGCGCTCTCTTTGGGGACGCTCAACTTTCGCTCGGAGAACTGAGGTAATTATTTGGTATATTAGTGTTGTTAATCTATACATGCCATGCCACTGACTGACGCATCACGAAATCTCCGTAACCATAATGTATAACTTAAAGAAATTGATCGCCCTGTAGGTCGAGGCTTCATACAACAAGCTGGCAATAATTGTTCCTGTCAAAGAATCAGCTCATGCAGAGTGCAAATTCAGCCAGCCTTCAGGTAACTGTTCCATACGTTCCTCTTTGAAGGTCACTCTGTAAATATTGTACACTAGCTTTTATCCGCGGCTTCGCTCGCGCACGTTTATTTTACCCCCTTAGGGGTTAAATTTTGCAAAATCCTTTCTTAATGGAAGCCTGCACTATACAATATGTATCAGAAAGGTGAAATAATAATGAAGGGTGTATATGTATATCGTGTAACGAAATACCTACAAAAATATCAGATCATATATAGCAACTTTTTTCTTTCATATAAACTTATATTTTACTTTTTATGTGTGAATTTTCGCCAACCCTGTGATTGAAGAATAAAAGCGTACGGGCTCCCTACGCGCTATTGTCGTTGACCGTAGTAGTGGTAGGTAGCGCTGCGCGCGCAGCTGATCGCTCGCGCCGAGCGCCGGTCGCCGCCCGCGCCTTACCTACCTACCTACCTATTTTATTCTAGGGTAAATGTTATTGGAAATAATAAAAGGTATTAATAGCAGTAATCATTTATTCAAAAAAATTTAAAGGTAGTAGTTTGTGTAGTTATTCAATAATAAATTTAACTGATAAAAACATTGTCAAGTAATACCTACCTACATACTAATCATGTAGTTTCATCAAACTTTTACACTTTGGGATTTGGGTCCGACCTACTATTGGTTTACACACACATTATTACCGCACAATAACTCAAAATGTCCACCCGTGCGCAGTGGGTACCACCAGCCGCAGGTCCCGGTACCACGAGTAGGAGTACAGGCGCGCGACCTTCGGGGGTTTGAGCGCGGAACGAACCAGCCTCGCGCAGACGCAAACACCTGACAAATTCTCCCGAAGCAGCTGAAGGATAGCATCCGCTGCTCGCGCGCTGCTCATCCAGCGGTCTACCTTCGGCGAAGCGCACGTGACACAGCTTCCTAACTCGACTGATATTGCCATCAGGAGCACCGACACAAAGTCATTTCATAAGATTTACTTGAATAATCGCGGGACACTGTAGCGACTGTTGCGAGTCATATTCTTTGATTATAACACGTCTTCACTCGTTGATAGATAGGAAGCAACTAAGTTCATTGATTTGAAAATGAAAGAATTTGCCGATTTTCTAAAATTTTGTTCTAGGGTTCAGTTGAAAATTAAACATAAACCTATGAAGATAAAAGACGTAAAAATAATTTTAAGCGATACAATGATAATGAATCAATTAATTACATAATTTACTTTTCACAATTGTGAAATAATAATAACGTGAAATAAGGTAAAAGACTTAGAATTAGTAATATTTTTTAAAACATACGGAACCACTCAATAAATAGAGGGTGGAGCTAGACTCTTTAATAACGCCGCCGCCGGCCCTTTGACCTTTGCGCAGTGTCCTTATTGGCCAAAAAGGAGCGCGCGGTCGTTCCTAGTGATCAATGGATTTTTCATTGATCTAAGACCGCAATCCACGTGGACTAACAAAATTCTATCAAAGACTAATAATGTCAGATATTTACGTAGGTAAATTAGTAGGTTTTCTTTAAAACTATGGGAAAAAATAAAAATAATGATTGAGTATTATCGGGCCTGTTGGCTCAGTTGGTAGTGACCTTCAGAACCGGAGCTCGCGGGTTCGACTCCCACTGAACAACATATGTTGGCCTACAGTAGTGTGAATGAACATGTCTGTTGGCTTCGTGATGTCTATTAGTTATTTAGTACTCATAGTGTAGGCTCTGTCTAGTTTTTCGTAGGTAAAAACACGATGTCTTATCTGTACCATGTTTAGTCACTTAAAAGAGAGTTCAACAGCATTTAACAGCTGATTTAAGGGTTGAAAATGATTTTTTTTAATGATAACTTCAACGTTGTTTTACTCCAAATTTATAGTATATATTAAACAAGAGACATTTTTCACGAACTGTATATAAGCTACTTTATATGACCCTTAATTATTATTTCACCCTTCTGATACATATTGTATAAGCTATCCATGTGCAAAATTTTAAGTCTCTAGACCCAGCGGTTTAGGCCTATTTACGAATTAGGTACTCCTCGCGTAAAGGTTTAGGCTGTGCGTTGTATCGACGGGCACAATCTGTAAATTAATGCAAGTGAACTCGTGGGTATTGTGCGGAGAAAACAATGAACACACATTATTTATTATATCACTCGGCAGAGCTGCTGTATAACGGGGCCTGCTTGTTGTAATGCGATAAAGGCTTTGACAATTCACGAGATGATATTATACTACATGATTGTAGGTTGTGAACTCGTGATAAATGCCATACACTGAACCGCGTACCGCAGATGGCGGTTGAGCCTTCTAGCCAGCCAGCTTTCTAACTAGCCATGGAAATATTACAAAATCTTACGTTAAAAAAACTCTAAAAGTTCTTTCAGGATTAACTGAATTTAGAGAACGCTTGCGCCAAGTAAATATTATTTAAAATAGAATACTAACCACAGCCGACTACCAACGTTTTTTTAAAGTTTATTTTTTTTAAATAAGAAAATCGTATGTATGTACTTTTGTAGAAGACTAAATAAATAACTATAATGTGAACTACCTCAACCGCGCGGTCAAGCGCCATGCGAAACAATCCTCTGCGGCTGCGATGCAGTCTGCAATTAGCCTAAAGAAGCCGTCTGGTCCATCGCCGAGGTAGTACCTAGGTAGGTACTCGGTGTGACCTATTCCTTACTTACATCCAACAGATTTTTTTATATGATTACGCTGGACGGAGGTATTCAGTTCCGGGGAATACCCACTTCTCACCAGTGTATTAATGGAACCCCTAACATGGGGGAGAGCCCATCGCCTGGGGTGCTTCTAAACATGCCGCAAAACCAATTCCGGGGCATGCATGCTACATTTAAAAAACGCTATCTTTTAGGTTTGAAACAAATGCATTGAGAACATATTATATTTATTTAAATTTTACTCAAACTAAATCAATACTTCATGGTTCTGTTATCGTATAACATTATTTTGATACGAAAGTCAATAAACATAACCATGTTGTGAATATTATGGTGACACTTTCTCTAGCATTTATCACCGTATGCGTCATTCCATCTTTGTTTAGTTTACAAGAAAGCAAATCTTAGTTTTCTATCCAATTCTCGTCAGTCACATCCGAGCATAAATATTGCCCAAAAAGCGTGCGGTGGACACAGGACAATTGCTTTGTTACTAGCCCAACAGTTGTCAGCAAGTGTGCCAGGCTCACTCGACTAGTTATGCATACAAACAGAATAAAGAAAGTGAATGTTTCGTTTTTGTTTTGAGGCCTTACTCGCTTCTGTTTCGAGTTATCCTGATTTCGCGGCGAATTCGGAGCAGTGTCACCTAACAGGCATTTACATATCAAAAGAAGAAATAAAATGCGATAGGTTGACGCATTGTGTTTTGGTTTCAATTAATTTTAATTTTATGCAAAATTCCTTCAATTTCTCTGATCTCGTGAGTCGTTCTCTTCCGATTGTTGTGTAAAAACTTCACAAAAATATCTTGGATATGACTAAAATGTCATTACACGTTTATTTTTTTTATCTCATGGAGCGACGCCATTCGAATGCTTATTAGAAATGCATATGGAATGAATGTGGGAAGAAATCAGTTCCACGTATCTCGGCATTTTGGTGTCAATAGGAGATTGAAAAAAAATTGCTATTTTTATCAATATATTTTTCTACACATAGTGGTAACTGTGGTAACTATGGGAACATGTATCAAGTATGTATATCAACATTATTTAAAATGAGAAACTCTTCATAACTAAGGTTTCCAACAATTATCGCAAACGAAAAGTTATTTGATAACTATAACAAGCAGCAACCTACCACAGGCGATCTGTTACAATAAATAATCCAATTTTTTCCTGATTACGCGGCTTGACCGGGGTATTTATTTTCTTTGTCCATATGTCATTCTCGGTAGCCTAATTGTAAGTAGTTTTATTTCATGTAACCCAAACCAACTCGATATGTTCACGAGTGCTAATCGAAAACAATCAACTGTTTGGATACGCACGCTAATAAACGGATAACAAAAATGGACGGAGCTAATGTTGATGACAAGTAAGTACATTAGCATCTAAGAATATAATGTTTCTTTAAGTAGTTAATAAATAAACTTACATGTTAAAAAAAATCCTAAATTTGTAACATGATAGCGTTGTTAATACCAATTATTACCAACATTTATATTTTGTGTCAATAAAACTTGACTATAGGTTAAGAGGTATGAGAAAACAAATAAAAAAAACACAAATTTTATAAGTAGGTAACTTGAAAACATGTATTCATAGTTTGTAATGTCAGCCATTTTGGATAAAGGTCTTATAAGTAGGTAGTTTATTCTTGATCCTTTTCCACTCTACCCAGGTTTGTTTTCATGGGAATCGTTGAATAAAATAGAGATAAGTTCGGAAACCTTGAACAAAGCATGGTGTTAGTCAATGGTTTCGGGTGTTTTCTCACTTATGCTGAAGTATGGATGGATTACCTACATAAGTAATTACAAATTAACATAAATTTACAAATAAAAAATATTGACAATAAGTCAGCATATGAAAATTAAAGCTTTTGTGGTTTGATAAACGATTATGAATTCTATGAAGGAGCGGATGTATAATGCTCCTCCACCATGCGAAGGGAAGATCAGGCGAGAATTCTGGGACCTGCGGGTTTCCTCAAGATGTTTTCCTTCACCGTCGACCTCGTGATAAATATATACGTAAGCTTTTTAAAACCACATTGGTTTCGAAGCCGAGACCTGTGAGGCCGGCTCTTTTTCCGCTGGGCTATCACTGCTTATAATAATAATGAAAGTGTAACATACACAAAGTCAGCTGTATCGTCAGACCTAACGGCAAAAAACTCTGCATTTGATTCCAAAGAAGTCAAGTTGTCACTTGATACCGGAAGGACTGCGTGATCGTACGGTCTGAAAAAATGTTTCTGGTTGATGGATGACACAATGACAAAAAGAATAATGGGTTGTCCTTATCGCATTAAGAGATTTCTTCCAGACAATCTTAGGATATGAGCAGCAATGGCGCAAAAAGAAGATATATAGCTCAGTAAGTGTGTAATACCCCACCCGATAATGAAATGCAGACACAATAGGAATATCTATTGTTCTTGATAGCCTTTGGGCCCCTGATGCTTAAGTACATATAAATAGCTGGACTTATGGGGATTTAATAGCCTTGAGAAACAAAACATCTAGGCCCGTATTACAGAATGATTCTCTAGTATGAAACTCATCATTAATTCAAGATCAAATCTAGATGAATTAGAAAGAAACAGCTTTATAGAAATTAATAGAAAGAGATGCCGCTATATGAGTATATAGCGGCATCGTCGAGCGGAGGGACCATTCTACGAGGAAGGTTTCTTATACAAATTATATATAATATTTCTAATAATTTGTGGACATAATTGAAGGCTATGTTCATTAATCCCGATAATACATACATCACTTTATCTTCAGAACTAACAGCAAAAAACTCTTCGTTTGATTCCATTGAAGTCTTATTGTCAGTTTCTGCTGTAAAATCAAAATACTTTTTGGGAAAGTCAATTGTAATAAATTAATGAATTTTTTTACTACTACGCCCAATAAAATAAAGAATGATTTACATATTACGTTTTTGCACAGACTTTTAACAATAAAATAAATAAAAAACATGTGCTTACGACTACTTACTTTTCTTTCAGTGTCCTATTAATTCTCTATATAATTATGTATATAAGTAGATAATAAAGACATCCTTACTATCCATACTAATACTATAAATGCTAATGTAACTCTACGTGTTTAGTACTTTTTCATGGAGAAGGACATGCTATTTCTCATACCATAAAAACACAGTTCCTCTTTGGAGGACATTTTTTATCTGTAATTATTGTAAATGAATCTATATTTTCTTTGTAAATAAATGTTATAATAATAAAAACACATAAGTAGAGATTCTAGTTCCTGGGAGATAACTAAGAGCGATTTCTTCTTAGAGTTTACGCAGTTGGAGTCATGACTATATTTATTTCTAATATACGTACATGTCTACTGCCATATCAGTTAGTTTGGTAGTTAACAGATCCTGTTCTATTTTCCATGAAGATTTTTTTACAAATCCCAAATACCAATTAGTACTTCCATTCAAAATCGACTTTCTCCAATACACACACAATTTAATCCAATAAGTATGAAAAATTCCTCTTTAATGAAATTACAAAACGTCAATACTATACTATAAAATATTCCCGCTATCAACAGAGAATAATAAAGTAACACTCACCATTTCCAGATTTTTGAATATCTTTCGCATGTTGCTGCAAGTATAAGTATAGTAGCCTTTCGTATTATTAAGATGTATCTATTCTATAATCTTTATAATATTATATAGTGTGCTGTTAATTATATTTGTATATTATTATCATACCATACCTATATCCATTTTATATAAAAATAGTAAAGTTGTTATAGTAAGACCATGAAACGTAGGTTTGGACATAGCCATATACGATCGATATTATATTTCTCTCATAGTTTTCACTTAATAAATGTATCAATGGTACCTACCTATACTCGTATAAAAGTTATAAAACATTGTTAGGTTCCACATTATTTCTGTTTTATAGGTGTACATTTGACGTATTTCAGGAATTTGAGATAGTATTTTTTTATTTGTCTGTATGTTGACTGTGTGTATCTAGCAACACGTCCTGGGTTCTCTTCGATTTACCTATTACTCAGGAATAATGTAGCTTTCTATTATTATTTTTATATTGTTTCTTTAGTTCCAGATATTATCATCCGCAAACAAAACACAATGAAATTGCTCAAGCCTTTATTCTTTAAATGAGGGGGTCGGCAGATATATTCCTATCTTGAAAATACTCACTTTTCACCAGTATATCTTTGGTCCCCTAAACGTGACAGGTGGTGACCTAGTACTGTCACAAATGCCTCAAAATCAATTCTGGGACCTGCTGGTTTCCTCACGATGTTTTCTTTCACTGCCCAGCTAGTGATAGTGTTTTAATAGTAAAATGAAACCAGATTTTAATTGCTTCTATTTATTTATACTTACGTAACTTATTTTATATGCCATATTAATTTAAGAATGGTGGCTCTTTCAATAAATTTACAGTAGTTTTAATCGACTCTTAGATACACTCTGAGAACAAACATAATTCGAGAATATGTAAGCAAATTTGTGTCATGATTTTTCAAATTAAGAATTGAACTAATTTCTGACAAACTTATATTTTATTTGAAGTATATTTCCGAGGTCTAAAAAGTTAAACTTCATACCACCATAAATATTTTCATTGCGTAACTTAAAATTTTCAAACAATACACCTCCTCTGCCACTTTCCAAATATAAAATTCAACTGTATTTGCGGTATGAAACAAAAGAACACCATCTGATCTGTTGATTGGCTTTTGTCGTCGGCATTCGTGGACACTCGGATCACGTGTGTTTACATTCTCCAAGTTGCGTAATAGTAGATACTCGGTCCGAGCGTACTCGTTCTGGGAAAATAAAGCTCTGGACTTAGCGTCTAAAATAGAGTAAAACTTAATCGTGGGAGAGCCATGCTTCGGCACGCTTGGGCCGGCTCGACCGGAGTGATACCACGGCCTCACAGAAAACCAGCGTAAAGCAATGCATTGCGTTTCGTTGAGTGAGTGAGGTAACCGGAGGCCCCCCTCCTCCCCTCCCCTCCCCCTCCCCTCCTCTCCCCTCCGTTCCCCTCCCCTCCCCCTACTCCCAACTCAAAGGTCGGCAACGCAGTTGTGACTCTTGAGTTGCAGGTGTCCATGGGCGACGGACGTCACTTAACATCAGGTGACCTGTCTGCTCGTTTGCCCCCTTTTTTTATCATAAACAAAAATAAATCATAAAAAATCTGATAATATATTTAGCTTACTCCATATTGGATGCATCTGACTTCACTAATGTTATTAAAAAAACTACCATAGCTTGTTTAAAATTTAATTTAATTTTTTGTGGCATATTCTCTTTATATCCGTATAAATATTTTTTTCATTCACTCTTCATTAGGTTTTTACTGATATTATTGAGTATAACGTCGATCACTCTTCTCCATATCTCTTCTAACGCTGCATTGCTCACGACCTCTCCCAACTTGACTAGATTGAAATCGTAGATAGCCGTTAAGTCGGAGTAAATTTGCATGACGAACTCCATCGCGTATGGTATCCCGTACACCTGAAAGAAAATTACAATAAAATAATTGTATTTTTTAAATGACCAAAGAGACGATGGGACCAGGGGGTCTGAAGAACGTTAATTTTTGAAAATACTGTCATAGCGCTTCATAGAGGTCACTAGGGTGGCGACTCATGGGTTGTGGCTATTTCAACAAAAGGTTAGCTTGGCTGTCCAGAGATGCCAGCATTTCGAGTGCTTTGCCTCAATATGGTGCAATGGAGGACATATTTTATCTTAAGTTTTGAAATAAATGTAAATATTTTCTAATTACACGATTTAAATATTAATAGTAAATATAATAGTCATTTAAGATAATTATAGATAACAGAGAACTTGTTATATTCGTTTGTTAAAAACTAATTACATTTAATACCTGAAAGTTACTACAAACACCCCATCTCGTCAGTATTCCGGTTGCAACTGGCCTTTCCTTTTTTACTTAATGTCCTGTTAGATGTTTAATTACAGAATAAAGCGGACTTTGACAGTCAAACTATTAACTAGAAATTGTAAGTAATAGGTCCCTGTGTCCTTTTTCAGTAGAGTACGGAGGAACACTGACTCTCAAAACACAGGTTATTCTAGCTTGAGAGTCAGTTGTCACCTTTCTGTTTGCTACCTATACAGTGTTTATTATTATGTTATGTGTTAGTAGCTTTAAGTTTTGAGACAATAAATTATTATTATTATTATAGAATAGTTTTCGGACTGTTTAAAAGTTATTTTGCAAATATATTTCATTATTAGATAGGTTTACAATCATTTTGCATTTTGCAACTCGGTTTTGGGTCAAAATTCTAGAGCGTCGTATTTGCTAGTAAAAACACACGTAGCAAATACTTCACACCGTGGCCGCTTATGTAGTTAAACAGAATGCCTTTTGCCGCGTACCCTACACACCCTTTGAAGGACTAACGTCCCTCGGTCTTTCAGTAAGGACGCATCATCGACGAGGAAAATGCTGTTGCCAGCCGATTTCTGAAAAATTCAATGTGTAATTACGACCGTAATTTTTAAGATTATTGTTTCTTTTTTAATATAGAACGACGGAATGTTTACTTAATTAATTGGTTCTAATGTTTTAAACTAAATATACATCTCTCGAGAACGCATAACGATTCATTCAAACTTTTAAATTAGAACATAATAATCTCACGCCTTTTTTATTCCCGAGGGGGTAGGCAGAGGTATTCCATTACTGGATATACCCACATTTCACGAGATATATTGGACCCCTAAACGTGATAGGTGGTGAGCCCATCGCCGGACCGGGTCTATTTACACATGTTTTAGAATTAATTCTGAGACCTGCGGGTTTCCTCACGATATTTTCCTTCACCGTCGAGCTAGTGATAAATATGTACGTAAGTTTTTGAAAAACTCATTGGTACATGCCAGGATTCGAACCCGAGCCTCACTGATTTTCGGCCGGCTCTTTAACCGTCCGGGCTATCACTGCTCTAGAACAAATTAGAACATCCGGAGTATTAACCGTAACTTTAATGAATTGTCTCTGCTAATCGATAGAAGTGGCACATCATGGGACTTGATTGTTTTATCTGAGTGCTGGTTATTAAACTCGCCCCCCATCCCCCTACTAGATGGCTATATCTCCGCTGCTACTAGCCGCCACAATTCACAAAATGAAGGCATAATTGCATATTATAGGGACAGCACTGTATCGGTAGTTGAATCACACTTAGAGACTGCAAATTGCTTATGCTTAATTTTTAACACTTCTACCATAGTTATCGCCATTTACCGACCGCCCGCTATGCATAATATCACTGCGTTTCTCGACTCTTTAACAGACTTTTATCATCCTGCTCCTCCTATAAAAACATAATATTAGGACATTAACATTGACATCTCTGTTGATAACCAGGAACCGCGCACAGTGGAGTACTTAACGCTTCTCTACTACCACTGTCACTGATCATGACACAACATTACTTTATCTTTCCAATTCCACCTCTTCTAACCCTAATTTACCTAAACCTAAAACAATGAAAATGGTGAATTTTGATGCCATTGAAGCGGACCTGTTACAAAGCGACTTTACTCTTATGTACTCTATGTGCAACGTTAACGCAGCTACATCATATTTTATAAACTCACTGAATCGTACCATTATCTCTAACACAATTTTGAAAACAGTACCTAACCGCAGAAGAACCAAGCAACCTTGGGTAACGCCAGGTCTCTTAAGATGCCTAAAAAACCGTGACCACTTACACGTAAAGTACAAAAAGAATCCTAACAATAACATCGTCGAAAAAACCTTCAAACGCTACAGAAATTATTGTACAATGCTTTTAAGGAGGGCGAAGGATGAGTATGATAGGGCTCTTCTCACAGCTGCACAGCACAACAATAAGAAGCTGTGGCGGGCTGTTAAAACCATAACCTACACTTCTAAAATAAATTCACAAGCAGATGAACTGTTATCTCCTACTGAGCCAATGATATCCGTAAACAAAGTAAACTCGTTTTTTGCTAATATAGGCCGCAATCTCGCTGAAAAAATAAGTGTGAACCCATGTCCTCTTCGTGACCATATAACTCCTGCACCTTCCCCACTTTCATTTGTGTTATTGAGCACGGACGAGGCTGAAATAGAGCGCATTATACTTACCCTTCGCAGTGACTGTGCCCCGGGGCTGGATAATACTACGGGACTCTTTCTTAAAAAATTTAATCATATTTTAACCAAGCCCATTACGTATATATGCAATCTTGCCCTTGATACAGGTACCTTTCCCGATGCATTTAAAACGGCTCTTATTTTCCCCATTCATAAGGGTGGGCCTAGAGATTGTGTCAGGAATTACAGACCTATATCCATTTTGCCGACACTGTCAAAAATTCTGGAAAAGTTGATAAATAAGAGATTGGTTATCTGGAGAAAAGCTACATCCTCTCGGCCTCCCAATATGACTTCCGTTCTGGAATTTCCACATGCAATGCTGTATCAGATTTAGTTAGTGATATTGTTGGCAACTTGGATGTAGGGGAAAAAGTCTTGGGAAACTTCTTGGACCTGGCAAAAGCATTTGACACGATCTCTATTCCCACTCTATTCAAAAAGCTGGAAGCTATTGGTGTTCGTGGTCTTCAGTTGTCCTTGTTGAAGAGCTATCTTACGTCCCGACGCCAATGTGTGAAGATCGGAAACTGGATTAGCGCTGAACTTCCCATCACTTATGGGGTTCCGCAGGGCAGTATCATTGGACCAACTCTCTTTTTAGTCTACATTAATGATCTCTGTGACTATAAACTGACGAATTGCTCAATTTATACATACGCCGATGATACTGCTCTGTTATTCCACGGAGACACCTGGGAAAATATATTTAAACTTGCCCAGACAGGTCTTGACTCTGTCATGGACTGGCTTTCGCGCAACCTTCTCACACTTAATGCTGACAAAACGCAGTTCCTTACCTTTTCTTTATCCAAGTCCAGCTTGCCAACTCCCTCTCTTTACTCCCTCACTGCCCACTCTTGCCCAAGAATACCACATACCATTTGCTCATGTCCCACTCTGACAAGTACAAATTCTATCAAGTACTTAGGAGTCCATATAGACAATCTGCTCTCATTCCACTCACACATTGATACTCTTTCTTCTAGGCTAAGAAAGCTTATATTTATATTTAAACGTCTTCGTCATATTTCCGATGAAACGGTAATAAGAATGGTTTACCTTGCTCTGTCCCAATCTTTGACCTCTTATAGCATTGTTGTTTGGGGCGGCTGTCCTAAAACAACTATCCTGAAGCTTGAACGTGCCCAAAGAGCTATTCTGCAGGTTGGATGGAAGCTCCCTTTCAGGTGCCCCACTGTCGAGGTTTATGGTAAAGCTAAAGTTTTGACTGTACGACAGTTATTTATATTAAATCTAATTTTAAAAACCCATTCCCAAATTAAATTTAACCCCTCTATAACCAATTCTACCTCCCGACGGAAATACACTGTATGCCCCCCTGTTCTCGTAAGAACTGCACTTGCTTAGCGCTGCGTATACTTCCTTGGTCATTATGTATACAACAAATTAAATAAAATACTTAACATCTACCCTAAGTGCTATTTTGAATGTAAAAAAAATGTTACAGACTGGCTATTAGATCTTGACTATAATAATACTGAAAATGTTATACTTACTATTAAATAATCTGCATCTTACCCTTATATATTTAACTAACACCTAATTTTTCTTCTGGAATTTAAACCATGGCATTTCTATTTCACACACATACACACACCCTTTCACCCCCTCTTCACCCTCACACACACCCCCTTGTCCCCCACACACACACCCTTCACCCTCATACACACACCCCTCACCCCCACACCTACTCTCACATCCACTCACACACAAACATGCGTATAGTTTTAGACTCATTAATATTATTTAAACTACTCTCAACTACTTTTACAGACTAGTACCTAGGTACACTCTCATCGTAAATTTGTACCGCGAGGGTGGAGCCTGGTGTGCCGTAACACGGGTCTTGCAACCTATCACGGTCTCCAGACTCTCATACTGGATAAAAAATCGAAATAAAATGAAATTGTAATTATCTATAAGTAAGTCCATGAGAGTGAATAAATTATATTATTATTATTATTATTATTATTATTATTATTACATGTTTTTAGCCAAAAACCCACAGGATCATCAGTATTCCACGTCAATAATAGTCAGTATTCCGTTATTCTGGCTGACGGAATACTGACGGTTTACGGAATACTGATGAAACCTGGTGGAATACTGACAATTAAATCACTGAAATAATGTTTTAACTGTAAGATTATCTTTTTATTATTGTTTGTGTTACATCCTGGATCAACTTTTGTTTCAATCGTGTATTGTATTTAGTCTATTTTTTGGATTAGAGCATCCCGAAAGTCAGTATTCCGTATTTTTATCAAATGCGTATATTTACTTTATTAATGATTAAATCGGCTGGCCCACTTTAAATGCTACTAAAGCAACCCTAAAGATTCCCTCAAGTTAAGTTTTAGCGAAAACTTCCCACAAAAGTGCATTTCAAAAGCACTCCCTTAATAATTCCACTTTTGAGATTTAGTCCCTTTTAGTTAGCTAGGCATTGAAAAAAAAGAGATCTCACACCTTTTATCCCCGAGGGGGTACGCAGAGGTATTCCATTTCTGGATATACCCACTTTTTACGAGATGTTCTTTGGACTCCAAGAAATAATAGTATTTATAATTTAGCTGGTTCTGGCGATTTTATAATTGAACAAAACTGTACAAGTACTGTGGTTAGTAAACCCGCCTCTCATGCCTGAGGGTCGGTTTTGAATCCTGGTGAAGTTGCACCAATGAGTAATTCAAAAATTTGTGTACATATTTATCACTATCTCAATAGTGAAAAAATCGTAAGGAAACCAGCACATCCCATAATTATGAGGCATGTGTGAATGCGTAAAACACCGCGATCCGCCGATGGGCTAACCACCGGTCACGTTTAGGTGTCCAAAAAACTTACAATTGAAAAATGGGTAATTCCAGAAATGAAAATACCTCTGCCTCTTTCAGTCTCTTAACATAATAATAATAATAAATTGTGGGACACAATTCACACATGGTTATTTAGTTCTAAACTAGGCTGCGCCTGTACTATGGGTACTAAACAACTGATAGACACACTTAAATAAATACACACGACACGAAGCTAACAGACATGTGGGTGCACACAAATATTGGCCCTCAGCGGGAATCGAACCGCGACCTCCGACTCAGAAGGCAGGGTCACTACCAACTGAGCCAACAGGCCCGTCATAAGTCATAACATAAGAATACCAAATCTAATAGATTCTCCATACCGTAGCTGCATAATCCACACTACTGCCTGCTACTGGACCTCGGTGCCAGTGATGCAAGGTATCCACTAAGACCGACATGACTCTGAAACTGGCATTCTTCATTGCTTCTTCAATTTCACCTCTCAAGTCAATATACTTATCATCATCAACTTGTTGATCAGTATAGCCCTTTGGATATAAAACTGCATCGCCCTGCAAAATATAATATAAGCAAGTGTTTAAATAAAAATTAATAAATATTCTCAATCCTTTATCCCTGACGCAGAGGTATTCTATTCCTGGAAATACTCACTTCTCACCAGTATATTTTGGACCCCTAATCGTGATGGTGAGCCATCGCCACACCGGAGTGTTGTTACACTTTCATCAGTATGAGATTGAAGAAGCGTTCGACTTGTCATGTTCGTAGCCAGAATTATAGCGTGACACTTTAAAGAAGTAAAGTCACTGACACGTAGTTCAAAACCATAAGAATTACACACAGAATTACACATTGCGAACACCACTTGACCAAATAAGACTTGGGTTTTACAAGAAATCGTTATTGCAGTTAAATAATATTACCTTAAAGTCATCTATAAAATACGTTCCCGCGTGTACGTTGAAATATGCAACGATCTTGTGACCGTATTGATGAAAAACTTTTTTTATAGCTTGAGTTTCGAGTTCTGAGAATGGATATGGCCCAGGGTATTGTTGGCTGCACGTATTGATGTTAGAACTCGAGTTCCAGGACACATCAAAGTTGCGGTCCAAGGCAACACCAGGGCAAGCCGATTGTGGCGACACGTTTTTATTCCACACACCACCCTGCTGTAAGAATGGGAATGGGTAAATCTAAAATTCTATAAATTTATTTACAGATATAAATATCCTCGAAAGAGGAAACACGTAGGACAGTGACCAGAAGATTTGCCGCATTCCCTCTTTAGATAGGGAAGCTGATCCTTTGATAGGGATAGCTGCCAGCCCTCTGGTCACCTGAAGCCTCGCCCATTGAAATAAGCCATTAATTGAGAACGAATACATATCCAATCTGATCCTTGGAAGGGATAACTGATGCATCATAGAATCTAATGTAAGTTTTCGTTATTATACTGAGAAATCATCAGCTTTAGTCTGTTGAACTTAAAGGAATACTAAATTGATGTTTAAAATGTATGTAAGTTCAACAACTAATGCCGCGCCTACTTGTTTCTGAGGGTTCGTCATTTTCACTCGCATGCTGAGTAAACAGAAATCCAGTAATTTCTTAAAACTTACCTTAAACAAGAATAAAAAATATTGCTACTCACCGCGACTCCATCAGGATTTGCCATTGGTATGATATAAAAATTGAATTGATCCAAATGGTCGAAATAATATGAGAGTAGTTTCACCAGACTCTTCTCTCGGGAGAAACAGGGTATGCCCTGGTAACCCATTACGCTTAATGCATGCACAATAAACACTATTTTCTTCTCTGGTTCGTCGTCTACGTATTTATCTTCGTGTCCAGAGCGGAACATTCTATAAGACTTCGTTTGTGCTGCTTTGAGCAAAACAATGTCGTTATATTCTACTGTTCTCCCGATCACCTCCAATGTAATGTTGACATTGGGGAATTTTTGAGCAAGTTCCATTAATTGGCTTTTTATCTAAAAATTCGAAATTCTTATTACCTTACTTTTAAATAAGTACTAATTAAGTTTATGAAAACTAAAAAAACTAATGTATGTATGGCACTCGTCAAAACAAATCAAATGAGTCCAAACGCGAGGGTTACGAAAAGCCATCGAGGAGTTCCGATATCCGGCTTCTGGCATCACCACCAGAAAAGCTTGATGGTACCAGATTGTTGCATTGTCACCGAAGTGACTTAAGTATGAAAATAATTTCAGTTCAATCGGACGTTAGTGGTCTTAAATTCAGTTGCAATGCAAGATTTCACCCAAACATTGCAAAGAAATAAATTAAGCGTTTAAAAAATTTCTCACTATTGTATCCCAAAGGTGGTCAGTAGAGATATTCCTGGATATGCAAACTTTTCAATACTAGTACATATATTTTTTTTTCAAGTATTATTAGATCCCTAAACGTCCCAGGTGGTGCCTTGGTGAGTCCATTGCCAGACCAGGGGCCTTATTGTCTATTTATAATTGTAATCGTCTTTATTTGACACTTGCGGGTGCCCAGCGGCGTTGCCCGCGCGGATTCCGTTTATTCCCGTTCCCGTGGGAATTTCCGAAAATCCCTTCATAGTGGTTGCCTACGACATATTTAAGACACCTACATACCATATTTCAAATAGCGGGTGCCCAGCGGAGTTTTCCCGCGTGGATTCAGTTTATTCCAGTTCCCGTGGGAATATCCAAAATCCCTTCATACCGGTTTTCTACGACATATGAGACACCTACATACCATTTTTCAAGTTTCTAGGTGTTATCGTTTCGGAGTAGTACGTATTTCTCTTTTTAACCTGTTTATATATTTTTTTCGTGGGAATGAGATCTTTTATTTCTCTTTTTAATCAGTTTTTATATTTTCCCTTGGAAATGAGATATTTTCCTGGACTAAAAAGTACCCTAGATGTTGACCCGGGTACTCAGTTATCTCCATACCAAATTTCATCAAAATCCGTCAAGTAGTTTTTGAGTGATGCGTGCACAACCAGACTGACAGACAGACAAAAATTTCAAAAATTGGTGTTTCGGTATCTATATCGATAACTATATATTTTTTTTAAAAAAACACGGTCAGGACACGGACACGGTCCCGTTAGAGTTTTATTATATGTTTAGCTTTATTACGCAATCAGTTCTTGCTCTTCTTTCACTGACTATATTGAAAGGTATATTGAAAGGAAGAAGTAAGAAAGGTATATTGAAAGGAAGGAGTATGTAAAAATGAAGACGATTGCTATTACAATTATAAAAAGACAATAAGGCCCCAGGTTGGTGTTACACATGCCTCAGAATGTAAATTCCGGGGCCTGCTAGTTCCCTCACGATGCTTTCCTTCACAGTTGAGATAGTTATAAATACCATTTCAGTTTTATTTAAATCTACACAGATGTTAGTTAAAAATGCTATACTTACACTATAAGGACTTAATTGAATTCCCTCATCCTTTTTCTTCTTATCGTCTTTTGTTGTTTCAGTGTCACTGAAAACACCATTCCATATACTAACATTTTACAAAAGCTAATTTCCAATAATTAACAATTTTTTTATTTGTAGTTCCAAAAAATGTCGCAAGCTGTCAAATCCAAAACCTAACACTTATTTTTAAGTAAATAGGTAGAGTGTGCATACAATATACACAAGGGTCTTAGGAATACAAGTACAAATATTTTAATGTGATGAATTAACTTAACAGAGAGCATCTCGGCCTTCTGTTAGTTAAGACATTTCAGTTTTCTCGTTTAGAGTTAAACAATTTTTGTTTATTAATTGAAACACATTTGTAGATTGTAGATACTATCTACATTGATATATATCTTCATTGATTTCGATGTTGAAAAAAGTGTGATCAGATTTTTTTGTTTGAATTCAGTGTGCTAGGGCTTGGCGTCTAATATTTTTTTGTACCTTTCAGACGCTGATTTCTTGCCGAATATTCGATTGATTTTTACAAAAGACTACTAAGCACAATTTGAATTCATAGACGCCAAATCCAAAGTGATACTCACTCTTTTAGCATTAAATACATCGGTGTCATCATTGTTGACCTATAATAAAACCAACAGTTATAAGTATGCAGGCGGAGAAGCAAGATCCATTATAAAACACGTCCTTCTACATAGTAGTATGGTGCTCTAGAAGGACGCACCTTATAAACAAATAGGTACATAATATATCGTTGCCAAAAGTTGTATTGACATACGACACAAAGTGTGAGTCACCCAGGAGCGTGGATTATGTGATGGACAAAATCTAGTACGATATAGTCCACGTATGGGCCCTCTGCGGGTTAAGGCAGTTACTGTAGCACCAACCTTATTTATTCTCTCCACAATTTGAAGAAGAAATAGATAGAAAACAAATAATTGTGGGAACCTGAAGCCTATACTAGGTATAGCTGGTATTATACGTCTCGATGCCCCCCCCCCCTCTCCCCCCGTTTTTCAGTACATTAGAAAAATATAAAATGTTTACAAGAATAATTTTATTGTAATTTATGCAACCTTAAGAAAGTTTTAGCTTAATACTAGATAATAAAATATAAATCTTAATTAATAGTTCGGAATGTATATTTGTGGGTGTTTGACACTGACACTGGCGATAGGTATAACATGTGGATGACTTCACATAAAATGTACCAGTCATTAGTTTTTCGAGATACGGACGGAACCGGGCCGGCCAAGCCTTGCCCTGTCCTTGATGTGGGCGTTTTGTCCTTTAGACTATTCGATCTGGTAGAACTCTAAGTAAGTTTTAAGTTTTACTTACCTAAGGAAATTTTTCTTAGATGTTTTTGTGCCATGACTCCGCACCCTAGGCCACGGCTCGTTTATTTCATTATTGTTATCATCTCTCGACTTAAGAGGTTTTCCGTGGGCGCGTAGAAACCCTTTATGGCTGAGGTGAAGATAATAATATAAATTAAGAAAATGTAGAACCTAATTCAGACACAATAGAGTTTAGAGTTTGGGATTACATAACGGTAGATACCAGAGCTTGAGCCTACTCACTAAACCCCTCCCGCATTTTCGTAACTGCGATTCGCAACTAATTAATAATGATAAAAATACCTAAGATTTGATAAACACCCGAATATTGGTCCCGCGCGTTATCGAAACCGCGAGTTACGTTTCAGCGGACCTACCACTGTCTTCCAATTTACGATTCTTGTAACTAACGAGGAGTATAGTATAAGCTACGTACGTACATATTTATCACTAGCATTACAGTGAAGAAAAGATCTTCGGGATACATGGAGACTCCAAATTTTTTGAGCATATGTAACAACGGGTTACCTACATAATTTCGAAAAACTTGCGTCGAGTATTTCGTCGATGACGGTTAATAGTAAATATTATTGCTAGAGGTGTTTATATTGCGAAAGATCCATATGCCGAATGACATTTCCTCAATAGTAGGTACGTTTCATCGGAAAACGTACCAAACGTAAAAAAAAACCTACATTTTGATTCTCAGATAGACAGGTCTGCCGCACCCTGGTACGGCAATGGGATCACCACTGTCACATTTAGGGATCCGAAAATTACAATTACTTACTACAAGTTCCAGAAATGAAATACTTATGCCGTCCCACAATTTATTATTATTATTATTCCTTGGAGTGATTCGGCGAATGCGTTTTGTATCTAAAAAGTTAGCCCGCTAATTTGTTGGTGCTTACACGGTACGAGTAGCGTCCGTGTAGTCATCTGGCCAGACTTAAACGCGACTGTACCTGGGAAATTTATTATATTTTTTTTTCGGTTCTTCGATTTGTCGTTTTCCGCTTCGCTGTATAGATATGTACGTATCTTGGTCCCGCGGTATCGATCTTCTCTCTTGATCATGGTTATTGCCACTGACATATCGCACGATCCTGAAGAAATATACCACTTAATATATATAGCATGATAATGTACTATGAGAAGCTTCTATCTATAGATAGACCTATAGATAGAAGCCTGTATAACACAATGTTGGTTATAGTTTTATAATTTGTACATACAATTCTAAGATTCTACCACAAAAAATATTTTTAGATATTTTTTTCTACTCCCAAAAACTGTTACACTGTATGTGTCAATTTGCATTCACTTAACACCCAGGAATGCTAATTCAAAATTATTCGGTGTACTCGTAAGTAACCAGAAACTAACTGTTGTCAGTTCAAGACAATACTGACAAACAATAACAAATGGGCAACAATAACAAATTTCCATACAATTGTGGAGAATTGCACACAGAACAAACACTGAACAGTACCAGTGTCCGTCCAACCGTTACCAGTGTCCAGAGATTGTGTCCGGTTGCCGTTACTGGACACAAAACATGGTTCCCGATGAAGGTGTCCTGTGTCGGCAACACTTTTAGCAGCGCAAAAGTAAAATTTACATACTCTTCCAAAGCGAATTTGTTTTTTCTGATGTTAGTTTCAAAAATGCTTCTTGGAATATTGCTTTTGTTTAGGAAGGCGTATATCGTGTCCAGAAGATTCTTTCCACTCAAAGACAACCCGTTCTGCCTCGTTCTTTGCGGCGATTCAGTTTCGAAGTATGGATCTCGCTCCCTGATAACAATATTTTTAAAAATCTCATAGATATAAGATATATTATGGGTACTACTCGTATCTATATCAAAACTAATATTATAAAGAGGAAAGATTTGTGTTTTTGTATGTTTGTTACGAATAAACTCAAAAATTCCACTACTATTTTAAAAATAATTTCACTAGTGGAAAGCTAGAATACTATATATTTTATTCCCGTATTCCCACGGGAACGGGAACTACGCTGGTGGCTATGCCTTCTTTACCTTTCATCCGAATCCGAAAAAACTTTGGCACCCGAGGAGAATATAGAAAAAAACTTTATCCGAATCTCTGTGGACAATGATACTGACGGATAAGCAAGTGCAAAACAACATTAATTATGTAAGTAGGTATTTATTAGTACCTCATCTATATTTTTTATCATCGAACTTAGCACTATAAATTATAATATTATAGGATTAGCACTCACCAGAACTCTAATTTAGGAAAAGTAGTATTTTGCTGACAATGTACTGAAATAAAAAAGGAAATAAGTTAGGTATTTCATAAACAACTACAATTTTAAATTGATATGTAGCGTTGGGCCGTATTTTATAAAATTTTGCTTCACAACTTCCGTGTTTCGTCATAATCCATCTTGAAATTAGAACGGCTAACTCGGTACTTTAGAAAATGTAGCTTATCCAATTTATACACACTACCGCCTTATGTAATTCTATAGTCCAGTGTTTTTCAAACTGCTGTCGCTACATCTATACAAGTAAAATTTATGACCCTCCCAGTGCCACTATGTCAGTGATTTAATTTTTGGATAAAAATAGTACTTACAGATTGAAAAACACTGCTATAGCCAGTGTATACTGCTCAGTGTGGCCGCATCATAAACTTATTATACTAGTTCTACATTAGCTAAAATCAAGCCAGCTGTGTAGCCGGACCTTTAATGGAGAGCTACGTACCCATTTCACATTTAGACAAATAATATAATACAAGTATAATTTGAAATGAAATGTATTTCAACATTTTCCTATAACATTCTGTTTCGCTTGTCATGTGCCAGTATTTGCGAAATCGATAAAAATATATTTTCATAATCCATTTTCTTGTGCATTCACATAAAATTTATGACTGCATCAATAAAAAATAGATTTTATTTTTGGTAGGAAGGACGTACTCATATTTATGTAATTATATTTTAATATATTACAGCAGACTATTGCAACGGCGGCGTCAAAGAGAAAAATTTTGCTACTGGTAGTAAATAATATTTTTAATTCTGTATAAACAAATGTAGGTAGTAAATGTTTGGTTTTTCTGCATTTCTTCTGCACTACTGTTGTTACTGTTAATAATAGGTTAGAAAACTAGTATAATATTAATATTAGCAATACAAGTAGCTAATATAGTCTGTGTAGTATTATTGTGTTATGTTTTCTAAACAATGTACACCCAAAAGGATTTGATGAAACCCTGTAAAAGCAACTGCAACTGCTTATACTGAAATTCTCGGCTCAATCGAAAGTATTATTATTTCTGTAGAAATGTAGAAAATACATTATAATAAATTACTTAACGCGTGGTAACTTACCTATGAACTACATTTTACTGTAAATATTTAACCTATCAAGGAAATATGCCTTTGTCAACTAATAAATTGCATAATAATATCATTAAAATATGTATTCATCGAGTTACGCAAATACTAACACATGTCATATAGAGAAAAGCAAGTATACCTATCGTTATCTTTTACAGCAGGCGTCCAGCTTTGCATGCGTGGTTCTCGATTTTCCTGTTCCCTTGGGAATTTCGCAATTCTTTGTTAGCTGATACCTAAGAGGAATGTATCTGCCAAATTTCACGTTTGTAGTTTCGCAAGTAATCAATCAAGTGAATGATTTCGTTTTTAGATATGGATATTTATGTAGTGACCGAAAACCAACTATAGAGCACTTTTCTCAAATGTTTGCGGAGCGAATGAGCCGGTCCCTTAAATCTTGACCGTGTGGACATTAAAATTTTCACGATCCCCTTAAAAGTGTTGTTTTACTGTTCAAGGCTGCTATAGCAAGGGCTAAATCTGACGAGTAATTTAAAGACTCTAGCGGATTGGATTACTGCATTTCGAGTGCTGATCTCATCTTTACTAAATAATGTACCTATTATCCTACTAAGATTAGTAGGATGTATCTAATTATTTCATGCGAAAAGTACTAAACAGATTTGGATGATTTTTTTACACCAGTGATATTACTTAGCTATATAGCTTGTATTCTGTAATAAAATATAGTCTATTTTATAAAGATAATGGGTCCACGGTGAACAACGTAGCGGGCGTCCGCTACCTATCAAGCAGCAGATTATTGCGGGCGATCTGTTACAATTGATAACTTAATAACTACATTTATATACCTATATTAGTTATGGTGTGAAAGAGTAAGAAAAAATTATCTAAAAATGTTATAAAAACACTTTAAATCTGCAAGTGTAACAGAGTGACTTTGTTGATGTCTTTAGAAACGTGCTTCTTAGGGACGAATATGCCAAAGAACTAAGCAGATTTTGATAAAAGTTACAGTTATGTAGCTTGTACCTATATCAGAATAAAACTTTGGCTGCACTGCACATTGTATCCCAAAACGAGGAAGAAGTCACTAGCAAAAGTTAGTGACTGAATCTGAACATCGCTCCCTTCAATATTTTACACCATCATACAAAACATCGTAAACGTGGCTTAAGATTTACACGTACACAAAAAAACTGTTAGGGCTCCCGGCTCAATCTTCATTTAAAGACTGCGCTAAACATCGGACGTTAGGCTTTAAAACGGGCTTAAATTGCCAATATAATGTGCTTACTTTATTACCATCTAGATGTGAGTAAACCCTGATGACAACAGCTAATGCTGAAGTGAGGTCAATGAAAGCGTGTCCTACTGAAAGTGGGCGCGATCCACGCGGTACCGCTTTCTGTGTGACATATACAAATTCACGTACCGGATTACGACCGCTTTTCCTCCTTTCCCGCCTTAGAGTGCATTGACCTTTATAGTAAATATTACTGGCCATAAATAAAAGAAGCATCAAAGCTGTCTTCGTTCCATACTAGCTGAGTAATGAAACTCAAGATACATAGAGAAAGATAAACTATTATAACGTAGTTATAGAAGTAATGTAGGTAGGTACATTACGAAAGGCTTAAGTTTAATCTTCAAAGGGATACGGGAAATTTAATTGCTAAAAATTCTAGTATTTGTATTAACGGTGAGGGGAATGTTAATAATAATTTACTGGCAACATTTACTTCCGTTACAATTAATTAATTTATGACATTTTAAATGATGACACGGATAAGTTCGTCGCTCAAGCTCTAAATAAATATCTATATATTACATACATGTGGAATGCTTCCTTTTTCATTTTTCATAAAAGCTTAGTTTGGTAAAAATAATAAAACCTCTTTCGGTTGCTGCTAATTTAATAACAGCAAGAATGTTAGGGTTGCCACCAAAACAATGGGCAACATTGTATATTTTATGTCGAGATTTACAAGGTGCTAAACCGTACCAACATGACGCGGTCACGAAACAACTGTTTCGGTTAAAAAGTAGCTCCAAGTTGATTCAGTTAGTCTATCTTTATTTCAAATTGGATCTATACTCGGTGTTCGGTCAATATAACGAGAAAGCAAATACAATATGTAAAAGAATAAGCGCAATTCCTGAAAATGGTTTGTTCTGTATGGACTACTTAATCAATTTCAGCTATTTTTAATATGTGCTATTTTTTTCCAAAAAATTTATTAGCCTATCTGGGCTATTTAGGGCTTCCTATGGAAAATGTACTATTTTATTTATTTTTTTATTTATTGCAAGTTACATTTCATTAATTGCTCTTATTGCTCTTTATTTAAGAAATTTGGTTAGACAAAACTAAATAAGTACGAATGCATCATATTTTTTTATACCTGTACTACTACTTGTACTAATTGGGGTGTATGAGGAATTGCGCTTATTCTGTGACGCGTTTGTATATATAGGTACCTACTTTCAACGGCTTTTATTATTAAAGTTACAAGTAGTCGGTCTATTAACTTCCCACTCCAGGGTTCAGCCCTCTCAATTCGGGGGGTCTACGGTTTACGAGACTAGATATTTTTAAGTTATCACCCTACTCGCGTCCTTCGTTATTTTGATTCCCCATTCCATACGCGTTAAGAAAATATTGAGTCATCAATGCAACTGAAGGGTAAAGGTGTGTTAGGTACTGGCTAATTTGCAATTGGTTAGTGCGCAACATCAAATAACACTACATCGAAACTCCTGAGATCAAACACGTTACATCGAAAGCTCTCTATAAATCGATCGTATTCGTTTAGTCCTCAGGATTATAATAAAGGTTTTTTTGTGTATAATTGTTGTTGCAAATACGTTTGTAGAGGCCTAGTGGCCTCACTAAACACACATGACTTCACTAAATTTAAAGCCTACTAAAATAAATTAGGTTAAGTAAAGAATAATACATTGTAATGCGTACCTAATACTTAATAATACCCAAGTAAAAATGTACCTATTCAAAATATTGGTCGTCTATTGGCTAAATTCTCGATTGATCTCCAAAAAGAATGGTAGTCTATTACTTATTTGCCAGAATTCATCTCCGAACAACCCAGTGGAATTATAATCAAATTCCGTCAATAAAACAAATCATTAAGTACTAACCGTGCTTAGTGAGGGCCACAGACTATAAAACACGCGAAACGGGGGCGTTGACACAATTATTATCATAAAATGCAACAAACTGCCGGCCCTAACTCAAAATATTACACAATTAAGTTCTAAACACGCTTTTTCTCGGGCCACTGGTCTTAATTTAGTTTTGGGGGTCGCAACGAACAATTGGATACGAACGAACCTTACTATGTAATGAAGAAATCATTTGTTAGTACAAAATGTTCTAAATTATTGATGAGTTTACTACACAATCTTTGAAGTAGGTATATAGATATGTACTTACATATCAGAATTCATATGGCACGTATGTATTTAAATTTTAACAAATTCTTAAAGTTTATAGTATGTATTATCATAATCGTCATATACGTTTATTATACTATTTACAACATTTTCACTTCGGTAATTTGTGATTGCTTAATACATAACATATCCAAGTTTCAAAATGTACATAATTTTATCTATGCTAAATACATGGTGCGTTTAGTGTGTTATTTTACTTACAAAATTAAACGAAGTGAATGAAACCGCATCATCTGGTATAAACGACTAGCAGCGCACCGCGGTTTCACCCGCGTAGTTCCCGTTCTAGTGGGAATACGAGGTTAAAATATAGCCTATGTGTTATTCTGATGTATAAGCTATATCACTATAAAGATTCATCAAAATCCGTTCAGTAGTTTTTGCGTGAAAGTGGAACAAACATCCATACTTCCATACATACAAACTTTCGCTTTTATAATATTAGTAGGATTGTAACCTACTATTTTATTTAAAGTTAAAGCTGTTTGTATGTTTTAAGGTAATTTCTGGAACTTCAGGTCATACTCTGAAAATTCTGTCTCTTATTGAAAGCTACACTATAAGCGAGTGACCGAGATTAACGTCGAGGTTGATATTAATTATACAACAGATGTGACAGAAAAGTGCAATTCCTGAAATTAGTTATTTCAGTATCGACTACTTAATCAATTTCAGTATTTTTTTTATTGATAATAGGCAAACCATTTGTCTGCCGTCTCACCTGATGGAAAGTGATGATGCAGACGACGTTGAAGCATGTTTGCCTAGATAATGCCTATTCACTGTTGCCTTGCTATTTTAAAATGTGTTAAATTTTTCCGAAAAATGAATTAGCATAACTGAATTTACGGGTACCTATGGAAATCGTACCATTATTGCTTTTTATTTAAGAAATTTGGTTAAACAAAACTAAAGTACGAGTGCATCATATTTTTATATGAATTTACCTACTAATTGGGTTATGTGAGGAATTGCGCTTATTCCATGACGCGTTGTATAAAGTAACAAAATACCTATACGCCTTTATCCCTGAGGGGGTCGGCGGAGGTATTCCTGGAACCTATTTTGTCCCAGTATATTTTTTGTATTCCTAAAAGCGACAGGTGGTAAGCCCTTCGAAGGATTAGGTTGCTGTTACACATGCCTTAGAAACAAATCTTTGACCTGCGGGTTTCCTCACGATGTTTTCCTCAGACGTCGAGCTAGTGATAAATATGAAGTAATGAAATCACATAAATATCTATTCATTAAAACAAATATGACATGTAATAACACTGTTTCGTCAATGTTCGTCGAATCGTAAAGCGAGGGTGCCACTATAATAAAAACAAATGACATGACATCCTTATCTTTACATCGGTCGTTAGTTAAACATTAAACAGTGTTTGACGTTGAATTAAATTTACGTTATTATATTTATATTTTCTTTTGTTTCTATTATATTTTCTTTTGTTTATATTCCCTCCTTATTTTGTTTCGATTTTAAATGATAAAATATATTTTTTTAATAATTATAAAATAATAATATAATATAATCTCACGCCTTTCATCCCCGAGGGGGTAGGCAGAGGTATTCCATTACTGGATATACCCACATTTCACGAGATACATTGGACCCCTAAGCGTGATAGGTGGTGAGCCCATCGCCGGACCGGGTCTATTTACACATGTCTCAGAATTAATTCTGAGACCTGCGGGTTTCCTCACGATGTTTTCCTTCACCGTCGAGCTAGTGATAAATACGTACGTAAGTTTTGAAAAACTCATTGGTACATGCCAGGATTCGAACCCGAATAATTATATGTAGGTATTATAATTATAATTCATCATCTGCAACCTAACTGCTGAGCCTTAGTCTTTCCTCACACATGAGGAAGTGGGTATGGGTCAACCTCTCAAGCCAAGAAAATAAAACAGAATTGATTTTTAACTGTTACCTGGAACCGAGCGGTGCTCGACGAATAACCGAAATTCACATAGGATTTTTGATTTAAAAATATACAATTCTGTAAATAAACAGGTGTATTAAGGATCGTTGCAATGAATTATTGTCATATCTATACTAATCTAATATTATAAAGAGGAAAGATTTGTATTTTTGAATTTTTGTATCTTTGTTACGAATAAACTCAAAAACTACTGTACGGTACCTATTTTAAAAATTATTTCACCAATGAAAAGCTAGCATATCCCTGAGTAACATAGACTATATTTTATTCCCGTATTCCCACGAGAACGGAAACTACGGGGGTGAAACCGTGCAGAACCGCTAGTCTTCTACTATATAAAAATAAGTCGGGTTTTCCTTCCTGACGCTATAACTCCAGAACGCACGAACCGATTTCCACGGTTTTGCATTCGTTGGAAAGGTCTCGGGCTCCGCGAGTTTTCCTTCCTGACTCTATAACTCGAGAACGGCTGGACCGATTTTGATGAAACTTTTTGTGTGGGTTCGAGTGGGTCCAGGGATGGTCCACATCCAAAAAACTAATCCTAACAGTGCTCGATGAAGTGATGTTGAAAATTCCAGAGGCTTTTATAGTGGAATCAGTGGACAGCGATCCAATTTCCTAATACGATGGGAAGGAACAAGATCTCTAGGAGCTCCCCTAGAGATCTAGTTCCTACCCTTTGCTACTTGGAAAAGGGACTGGTTTCAGACGTAGTACCTAGTGTTTATGACTTATGTTGACCTATAATGATGTCATCAATCGATATAATTAGGAAAGTTAATATTATGTGAAATTGTTAATATAATACTATATTAAAAGTCATCAGAAATGATGTGATGCTAGTCAGTCGGATGTTACCTCGAAACACACCAGTATTTAAAATTATTGCGGTTATTGTTATTATAAACAGAATTTATTATAGCCTATCAAGCAGCAGCCTACCACGGACGATCTGTTATAATCCTATTGTTTAACTATTAAGCGGTTTGATCAGACTATGAATTATGTAGATTTCACGTGTCTCGGCAGCTCCGTCGAAATGGTTTAAGGTGTAGTATCTCTTCTCTAACTAGATGTATTACCTATCACTACATAGTATAAAACAAAGTCGTTTTCTCTGTCCCTGTATCCCTATATCCCTATGTCCCTATGTATGCTTAAATCTTTAAAACTACGCAACGGATTTTAATGCGGTTTTTTAATAGATAGAGTGATTCAAGAGGAAGGTTTTAGTGTTAGTATTGCACCCGTGCGAAGCCGGGGCAGGTCGCTAGTAAAGGATAGAGGATAGTTTTATAATAAAAGGGTAAGTTAGTAAAATGGTTTGACCTGGGCTGTTCTCTGAATGTGCTGATCCGGTATATAGAGGCCAGCAAAATGGAAAAAAAAACTCAGAGTAGAAACAAACCTATTTTCACTGTCAATTACTTTAGAAATCTCACCAGGGGCCAGGGAATTTACATACATGCACTCGGGCTGATTGCTGCGGTCCGCGCGATGACGATGGTCCTTGCAAGGAGCGGGCTTAATACGAGCAGAGCGGGCTTAATACGAGCAGGGGGCAAAGACGAGTATAACTTTATAAATGCATAATACTTCGTCTGGAAATAGTTCCAGTCAGAATGCATATTTAAGTAAGTATAAAACGATCCTTGAAAGTCTTTTTGAAATCTTTGCATCTGGTTGAGGAAATGGTAGTTGGAGACTGAATAATTATTTGTAAGTTTGCCAACGGGGTATTCTATAGCATCCGCTGTCCGTGCGACCGTCCGTCCGTCTATCTGTCTATCGACGGGTTTTGCTTTATGTACCAAATATAGATAGACAATTCAATTAATTAATTATTAATTAATAATTAATGTGTGTTACAGAATATCATATAGGCTACTTTTTATTCCGAAACGCAGACGAAGTCACGGGAAAAAGCTGGTCTACAAATAAATTAATCCGCTTTCCGCTGCTTATGGTGCCTACAGTCTTACACAAGTGTTTTAGAAGTGCTAGTAGAGGTCCGTTCCCCGACCGCCGGCTCTCAGCTCTGCAATACGGAGGCACGTGAAGAATACATTGGCTAAGTGTTGCGAGGTACGAATGTGGACTCGGTACGGGCTTTGCAAGGAATTTTTATTCGAGTACACGAGTATATTCGACCCCTAAACGTGATAGGTGGCGAGCCCATTGCCTATCTTAAATTGTTTTCATTCTTAACTCTATTAATCTTATATAATTATTTTATTATTAAATAGGTATTTTATATAATTTGTGAGACCTCTGTTTTATTCTTTTCAATTAAAATACCTATATTATAACTAAATATTTAAAATAAAATCAGTTTTAATATTTTCTAAATACCTATCTAACTATAATAATTACAAAAGTATGCTTTTTATAAGCTTCTGCTTTATGTCTTAAATTCGCAACTAATTTCCTGTTCATCGATCTATGTGTGTCTTCAGCTAACTACTGAAACACTGTCTTTTGTTGACAAAAACTATATCCAGAGCAGATTTTGTAGTACAATATCCGGGTATCATTTACATCGCTGTTCATTGTCCGTATACACCGAGGAACAATCTCTTCACACTGGAATTTACCCTCAAAGATACTAGTCAGAAGGTATTAATCTGTAAATTAGTAAATTTCCCTTAGGGTGTTCCTCGAATGCTGTAAACTAATAGCCATGTCAAAAGCAGACGACGAGAATACTTTCCGACTGCTTGCCTTTATTTTATTGCGCATGTTTTAATATTAATTGTAAGTTTTCTGGTCCGCTGAGCTGCTGATGCACTGCACGACGCAAATTCACCGTTCAAATGGCTGCGATGAACTCATGTGAATAACGTAGTTGACTGTATCGAGATTAAATTGCGAGTAACAATAAATTAAGAAGATTGTCTCAAAACTAAAAAGTGCGTTTTTCATTATACAATAAGAAGTTAACTGCCTAGTCTAATGTTACGTCAAAACGGAAATTTATTGGGTATGGAAAATGTACTGAGATGAATTGAGTACCGGTGACGTCACCCATTTTTAGTAGGTACCCACTCGATTTAATTACATATTGAATGATAACTCGCGATTAAATTTCGATATCCTTCAGTAGTCTACTAAAAAAACGGAAGCAATTGATTACTAAAAAAACAATAAAAACTAACACATGACCCATAATAAATTAAGTTTTGACAAATTTTAAAAAGTTACTCAGAAAGGTTGATATTTTACGAGAATCGTTTTTGTATATTTTTTTATTTCTATACCTAAACAATATTTCGCAAACGAATCAAAAAATGTTTCGAAACTTTTAGGTATACTTAATTACATTTTTCATCTTAAATTTTTACCTCCGGGAAGAAGCCACAAAAAATTTCTGAACATTTCCAACACAATAACCCTTTAAGTACATACTTAGTTATATTTTTTATTTGTATAAACAATATTGCGCAAACGAATCAAACAATGTTTCGAAAGTTTTAGGTTGCTGTTTTATTTCATTTTTCATCTTAATTTTTACCTCCGGGAAGAAGCCACTAAAACATATCTGAACATTGCCAACACAATAAACCTTTGTTGATTTTTTTGAAAACATACGGCCAAGAAATGTGGATTTAGGTTAGGCCAGTCGATCGCCAAACACTATGAAATTATAATTTTCCTTCAGATTTACTTTTTAATTTCGTCCGAGTGACGACGCTCGTGGGACGCTCTGATGCTTGACTGATTGATTTTTTTAGGGTCAGCCAGACCCTAAAAAAGTACCAAAGTGCTAGAGAAGAAACGGTTATGATGCTGCTTTGTCTGTATGTCTGTCAGAGCGGCTTATCTCAGCAACTCTTATTCTAAAAGAACAATTATCTTAGAATAGCTTAAAATAATGCTTGCAAAACTATATTAAAAATGGAATAGTAAAGAAATATATTTTATTGGACCTACATGGATTGAAATTTTAAAGCCAAACTTCCACAAGCAAGGGCAAGGGCAAGTGAGTGATGTAACATAAGATATAAAATTTTATTCGCTTATTAGAAAAAACAGTTTAGATAATATGTTTAACAGGGAAAATAAAACGAAGTCTCTATACCTGTCACAGTTTTTTGAAATCATCAAAAATGTTTTACATACAAAATTTGTTTTTTTAAGCGATCCCAAAAGAATTTTAACTTTTTTTACGTGGGAAGTATACAAACGATACTTAGTAAAAATTATTAAAAAATGTTCCGTAATCTCCGTGCTTGAGTTCGTCTCGCATATGGCTGTTTTTAATGACGTGATGCATTTTACAGCCGTATATTTCTGTTTGCGAAATAGAAGTTAAAAATGTTAAGAATTTCGTAATTAGAATGTTTGTGTGGTTTCCATGGAAAAAATCTAGCCCGTTTTTTGCAGAAAAACTCGGCCTTTCTTAAGAAAAAAATTTTCTACAATTTGAAATAAGAAACGAAAGTTTGTGAAAGGAAAATATAAAACAGGTAGGACTCAAACATGTGACCGCAGCCCTCACGTTTATTGTACAGGTGCCTGTGACGTCATGGACTCTTGTTGGTACAGTCGGATAACCAATTAAGTTCCAAACACGGTGAATACCTTACTTCGCGGTGATAGGGTTTATTATGAAATTCAGTCTGCCCTTGAAGAACATTAATAGGTAATAACTATATTGGTATTTCCCACCTAAATAAGTGTTTTAAAAGTACAATTTTAATAGTACGAACTTACTACAATTTGTGAATAGGGTTCCTACCTACCTAAATATGATTGTGCTTAGTATGTTGTTGTCCTTATGTAGGTAGGTACAGTCAAGATCACGTGGAGCTTGACACATTGGATTTTGTAAGGTTCTTATTACAATCGCTTTAGAGGTCAGACTCGCGCTACAAGTGTAAAGCATGTGCTCTTGACTGTACCTAGTGATGGCCGAAATCACTGGGTTTTTGTTATTGCCCTCACACTGCTGAAACTTTTTGGAATACGCAAAGGTCAATTTATGGAAATTTGGTATATTTAAGTACCTACAGCTAAGGTATGTACGTAGGAAATTATAAATACCTACCTACTTTAAAAATAAATATAATGATTTAGAATTTTTGGTAACTAACTAGTTCTAATCTCTTAGTTGCAAGAAGAGATCGCTAAAAGCGATAAGACCGCCCATCGTACTTTAGTTAATGTTGGTATCCATATTATGTTGTTTTTGGTGTACAATAAAAAGTTATTGTATTGTAACTATTCAAGTAGGTACCTTCTTGCATTATATGTATGTATAGTTTAATAAATTATGAATAATATAAGCTTGAGTCTAATCCGTTGCGTTGCGTAGTTTTAAGATCTAAGCATACATAGGGACAGACAGACAGCGGGAAGCGACGTTTTATACTATGTGGTGATAGTGATTATAAGTTACGTTACCTTATATTTGATCGCTACAATATTTTATTTTAAAAATAAATTCATAGACTCCGGAGAAAATTGCACCACTCAAATCAAATTTTTGGAAAACCATACCCACGCAATGAGGTTCTTACCTATTTTTTTTGGAAACCCGACGCGGCGTCACACAACCACTCTGCCCAGCCGTCGGAGCGCGACTTGTTGTAACACGAATTAGGATGACGCAACATCGGGCCCCGAAATTAGGAATGTGCAAGTGAATTTACAATGATCCACGCAAATCAGGGGGCCAATTCCACTAAATGTCAGCCATTGTCATCGAACTATCATTCCATTATGCTGCAACTGGCAACTATGACATCTAATTTGTATTCCACTAAAATCATAGTGGCATAACAATGGAATGACTATGGACTACGTTAGGTGTTGCCTACCATATATAACTATTACTACCATGCGTGTCATTAGTTTTATTTCGGGTTTTCGGCACTAAAATCTTTAGATGATTGATTTTATTTATCTATATATATAATATAACTTGTGTATTTTTGTGCATAGACTCTGAAGCAAAGCTAAAATCTGAATTTCGTGTCGTGTTTAGGGCTGATGGCTAAATTGCCAATGCCTTAAAATAAGGGAAAAAAGCAATCACTGGACAGCGCCATTCCATGGTAGGAATAGTAGAATACCAAAAGTGGTCAACAATGATAGTTGAATGATTGTGAAAACTGACAGATAACAGAATACGAAAAGTGTCAAAATTTGACATAATATCACCATTGAGTGACCACAATCATACAACTATCACCGCTGTCATTTAGTAGAATTGGCCCCCAGTAACTACCCCGGGACAGTTACATTATTACTTTTTTTTAGATAATATCATTATTTTAGAACAACGATCAAATTTTTCATAGCATTGTCAACTTCTTAGAACTTCGTATTTTTGTTTTGGTAAGCATGTAGTGTTTAGTTTAAAATATATAATTTACTAAGTGACTAGATCGGGGTTTGGGACACTACACGAAAATCAAAGAATGGGGGTGTTGTATTTTTTTTATGATATTAAATATAAAGATAATTGAATAATAATCGGTTACCCAGTAATAAGAAGATTAAAGGATTGCTGAAAAAAAAAAGTGGCTTGCTGACTTTTCGATTTCTATTTTTTTAAGGTGATGCCGCTTGAAAAACGTGTCTAAAAGAACGACCCATTATCCTTTGACGGTGCAAGTGGTAATCAAGTTCTTACCTTTTAAATTAATTCTCTATACGGGTTTCGGGCGAGCAGATAAAAATCTATTCAATAAGAATAACGAGAAGGCGCGAAGTCCCGTTGCAGATAAAATGTTGAGATAACAGTCGCTGGGCGGTGACATTGTGTGTCACTTGTTGTCAGCTGTGACAGCGCGGTGACAGCTCGTTATGACCACGAGGGGCAGCTGGGAACATCAGCATGTGTCTGTAAGGCCTACTTATTTATTTCCACATACTTACAGAAGGCACGATCTTCCTACGAAGTTATCTTTTTAGGTTTGCGAAAAAACAGCCAAAACATACTTACTTACTGAGCAAAAGAAAATGTATAAATACCTAAATGTACCTACTGCCATAGGTATGTATTTTTTATCTTGTATGTTGTTCGATCTCTCCATCCGTATAACACACCGCATTAACCCGAACCTCCTGTGGTTAGGTAAACTTATTAACTATTATTTTCAGTCATATTCTAATTAATTTATCCACAGAATTTCATAATTTTAATACAATATATAAGTAATAGGTATTTGTCAACAACTGTGCTGACGTAGAAAGCGGTGAAAGAGCATCTTATGAACTGCTTTTATACGATCTAGTTATCTAGTAACAACCTCTACATCACTGACACTACATAACTAGTATAATAATATAATATAATCTCACGCCTTTTATCCCCGAGGGGGTGGGCAGAGGTATCCCATTACTGGATTTACCCAGATTTCTTGAGATATATTGGACCCCTAAACGTGATAGGTGGTGAGCCCATCGCCAGACCGGGGTCTGTTTACACATGTCTCAGAATTAATTCTGAGACCTGCGGGTTTCCTCACGATGTTTTCCTTCACCGTCGAGCTAGTGATAAATATGTACGTAAGTTTTTTTTTTCACATAAATACTACATAGTATCTATAAAACAAAATCGCTTCCCGCTGTCTGTCTGTCCATAAGTAGGTATGCTTAGATCTTTAAAACTACGCAACGGATTTTGATAGATACAGTGATTCAAGAGGTTTTATGTGTGAGGTGGGATATTATAAAATAAAGTCCCTTAGATCTCATGTGGTTTTCACTCATAGAAAGAGAAACCAGGATGGTTTTTGTGTATGAAAAAGCACTGTTCACGTCTTTTTCACATCTTCACAGTTCACATCTTCTATATTAATTATTAAATACTGTAATAATTTTTAATTGAAAAATCTTAGGTATATATTATCTGCTATCGGTGAAAATAAATAAATAACATAGGTTGAAATGTGTAGAGACATCTAGTGATGAGTAGCGTGTAACAACATAGTGTCGAATTGTTAAAGCGCCATCTTGTATCGAGTAGAGAAATTAATAGAAAAGGAATCTGCTATTGAACCACCTTATTTGTACAGTTTCCAGCAGATGTCACTTTTACACTAACAAAGACGTTCAATTTGGTAGTTTCACTTATACTGTGTGTTTAAGTGAAGTTAGCAAAGGTATACCTTTCTTTACTGGGGGCCAATTCTACTAAATGACAGCGGTGATAGTTGTATGACTGTGGTCACTCAATGGTGATATTATGTCAAATTTTGACACTTTTCGTATTCTGTTAACTGTCAGTTTTCACAATCATTCAACTATCATTGTTAACCACTTTTGGTATTCTACTATTCCTACCATGGAATGGCGCTGTCTAGTGATTGCTTTTTTCCTCTTATTTTAAGGCATTGGCAATTTAGCCATCAGCCCTAAACACGACACGAAATTCAGATTTTAGCTCTGCTTCAGAGTCTATGCACAAAAATACACAAGTTTCTTCAAAACTTACCGAAATGTCACATGTACCATAAATAAAATCAATCATCTAAAGATTTTAGTGCCGAAAACCCGAAATAAAACTAATGACACGCATGGTAGTAATAGTTATATATGGTAGGCAACACCTAACGTAGTCCATAGTCATTCCATTGTTATGCCACTATGATTTTAGTGGAATACAAATTAGATGTCATAGTTGCCAGTTGCAGCATAATGGAATGATAGTTCGATGACAATGGCTGACATTTAGTGGAATTGGCCCCCTGGTCTGTGGGTATACCTAGCAATTTCTATCCGTTTAGTAAATCACAGATGTCACTGTAGTCGTATTCTCAGTGTTGCCATTGTAAATATTTTGTCAGGGAGTGGCTGACGAAACTGACAGCGGCGATTTTTGGCCAACGACCCAGGAGCACCGGGCAAAGTTGTTCATGGTTTGTTGTGGACAATAATTTTATATTTAATTTATAGTGGTTTGTGTAGTGTTTTGTTTATCAATTAAACTGTTATTATTTCACTATTTACTGCTCATATCCACGCCCGGAAACAAACGAAGTGCAAAGTAAGTGAGTAATCATTGTTTATTTTAGATGTAAGACGTTCACCTGGTCCATGAGTTTCATGTCATGATAAATTGATGCCATGTGAAAAGTACAGGGAACTGTTTGTTCCCTTTATTCGTTGTCTTAGAACTACTGTTTTGAAGTACTAAACACTGCAAGAGAGCTAGGATAATCTTACTTTTCCAAGCGTGATTAGCCCTCAAAAAATCTTATCTTTAACAAATATTCTTCTTGATCTCAAGCGGTCAGTACGGCATTACTCAAACATAACTACTTATGTGACCATACTTACTGCTCGAATTTTGAATGAATGTAATAAAAGAGTGGAAGTAAAAATACTCTGGGAATCAATGACCTGTACTAAATAATTGTTCCAAACAAAATAATCACATGGCCAAGTTCCTAAAAACGCTTAATAATTTCACAATGTGCATTTAATTAGGTACCTACTTACCTAAGTATTAGTAGTCTACAAGAAACATTTGATGTTGTAATCTCCTAAACAATTTCAAATTGAAGATTTGTAGATAACAGTAAAGAAGTTTTATGGGTGGTTTCTTCTTTGCTGTTCAGTAGAAAAAAATTGTCTCGGCTGCTCTGAACTTAGGCTCCACCTGCGCACACCACTAAATGGTTGCTAAATAATGTGCAGCCATTTTCCCAACTTCAGAGCGGCCGTACAATCACCGTATTGTTATTTGATGGTGCTTTTGACTTCTTGATGTTTTAGTATTATCTGATTAGTCTTGGCAAAGTATGGAGCATGCAATAATTGTAACAAACCAAAAAATGGTAAGATGTAAGTACCTACACCAGCCAAATAAAGTCTATTACTTAGAATGCCTTGTAGAAAAATCCTTTGTGATTGCCTAGATTGGCTCCATCATGAGAATAAGTCTCTACCCCTCAATTACATACCCATTTAAACTTAAATATATGGTTTGTGACATCTCCCTTCACTGCTAATGATGACTAGAAGACTAAGTCACAACTATTAGGTAACATCTCTTTCTTATTATTTCCAATTAAACGATCCTAAATTTATATACTCTTTAACTTTATCATTCTGAAAAATATTTGAATTGCAGGAAAACTATTGTATGAATAATCAATGAAATTAATTTCCCAGCCTGGCATTCCTTAAATTAATTAAAGCCCTATTTTATAACGTCCTAATAAACCCCAAAATAAGCCATTAATGATTAATTACAGTCAGCACTTATAAAAAGTTTTAGTAACATTTTCCTGTAGCCAAAGATACAGATTCATTTAGTTCTGGATACTTTTTAATACAAACCTTAACAAAAAAATATGATATTTATTTATTTTTTTGAGGAAATATTCTTTTGTATCAACTACCTATATCTTGTATAGTATAATAGTATAATCTCACGCCTTTTTATCCCCGAGGGGGTAGGCAGAGGTATTCCATTACTGGATATACCCACATTTCACGAGATATATTGGACCCCTAAACGTGATAGGTGGTGAGCCCATCGCCGGACCGGGTCTGTTTACACATGTCTCAGAATTAATTCTGAGACCTGCGGGTTTCCTCACGATGTTTTCCTTCACCATCGAGCTAGTGATAAATATATATATCTTGTGTATACATACCTAATACAAATATTATACAAAATTTATCTTCTTTGCTACTGATGTGGCCCACATACTAAATCAAAAGATAAGATGCAGATAAATTAGTGTAGTGCTCTACAAAATATTTATATTTTTACTTAGGTATTTCCAATTTATTACAATACAATTACAATTAATTTCCAAACATAGTAGTACATAACATAAAAATGGGTGAGAGTAAAGTTAAATAGCTATTCATGGATTTAGGAAATAGTCACTATTCTAAAGGCTAGTAGGTATAATTTCCAAGATTCAGATCTAAAGAACACTTGTGTCACACAGCGAGGTCAATAACCTCACCTGAAATCTAAATTTATAGTTGCACGCACGTGAAAATGAAACTTTTTATTTGGCGCTACATTCGTAACAAAGTCCACTGTTACTAAACTATTTACCAGCAAAAAATGGTTGCGTACGAAAGTTGAATTACTTATGATTGAGAAATGAAAACTAAAATCTGTAATGCACAGATTTTTTTCTTAGTTACAACATTTACTGGTTTCCTTTTCATTGTAAATAATACAATACTGAATCTTGGGAAATACCTATGGAATACGTTTGGCATCGCGAGTTCTTCAGTAATTGGGTAGTTGACAGCATCGAAATTAAATTGCGAGTACTCATACATTAAAAAGATTATCCCAAAACACCTCAAAATATGTATTTAGATTTTCAAATTACAATCATAGCAAATTTAAAAATAATAAATAATCAAAGAAAGTGCTGCAATTGAGTACTACAAACTATGACGTCACGGTTTGCTATTTCAGTACATTTTCCATAGTAAAATTTAGTTTTGACAGATCGTAAAAAGTAACTGATTTGACTAGGTAGGACACAACCCTATTCACAATTAATGTACCTAGGTCTCTCAGATGAATTAACTTTTCTTTCTGCACTACTGATCTAGTGACAAATGTAGACGTACTTAAATGAACACTTAATTAAGTACAGTAAACTGTGTACATAGCGATTCTGTGGTAAAGGCCTGAAATTGAATTTGAACGTTACGAGATGCGCTATAAATGAGTGGGCTATAAATATGATAATTTACTTTAAATGTATTGTAGTGCCAGCCCACTGACTATTACCTAGAAGATAGTTTATAGGCAAAGACCTATTTAATGATAATATAATAGGTCTATGTGTCAAGGCCATCTAATAGTAAAAAAATTGAAGTTCTTCGAGGGTATGGTTTAACGACTTTTTTATAGGTATATCGAAATGTTTATGTGCCGATCTCTCATGCACGAGAACCTCGTTTGTTTCCATGTAACAAAGAATTTTATCAAATCTTACATCTGTATTTACCTATCATTAGCTCGGCGATGAAGGAAAACATCTTGAAGAAATCCGCCGGTCCCACATTTGTACCCCGGTTTGGCAATGGGCTCCCAACCTCTTACATTTAGGGCTCGAAAAAGGGACATTGGTGAAAAGTGGGTTGGTACTTCTAGGAATGGAATTTATGTGACAACTCCAAATACCATAGGGGATAAGATAAGGCCTAGTTGTAATTATTTTTATTTTATTTTGGAAGACAATAAAAATGTTATTTTGATATTCTTTGTGTCTACGAATGTTGAGTCCCTAATTAGTCGATGGGTTAAAACTTGATACTGTCCGTTTGTCTGGTTCTCGTCTCGTTTGAAAGCGGCTTCTTGACCCACTTCTTTTCATTTGCATGTTTAGTACTTACTTGCTTGCTTAACAAGAAAGCCCATAGAGTTGATGGAATCACGGACGGCTTATGTTAAAAACATTTCTACTTACGATATTAATCAAACTTTAGATTATGTTTTCATAACGAAATTTTTACCTTTATGACATTTTTCGTCGCTGACTTGCATCGTGAAATATATGTATAAACGACTTTTATTTGATTTATTACTCTGCAAGTAACTTAACTATTGTTTAAAAGTTTCCAACACAGACCGTTTTAGTGGTCTGTGGTTTCAAATGTTTGTTAATGATCTCTGCCATCATGTATCACTGACGATTCAATAATAAGTACCACCTTGATCCTAAAAAAATCCAAAATTTTTGATCATAGTCTTGGTTATTTTAAAGGTAAGTATACTCTATTCAATTTAAAGGAACAGATAAACGATATAGTATATCTGTTCACATGTTGTACCACTTTGTCATCTTTATTGGAACTAATAAAACTGCATGCGTGCTCCGTCATGCTATCCTACCCACGAATATCAATTACATATTGCACGCATAGTGCTAAAGCTAACGAGACCTATAATTTCATCGACTTCACTGGAAATGACAATACCATTTCCATCCTTATGTAAATTAATGTTGTGCATGAAACGTTTGTGTTTCTGTTATTAAATGAATATAGTTTTCGAGACATCCTTTCATGCGAAAAAAAATATTCTGTTGTATGTATACAGGTAGTAATTTTGTCCATTCGCATATCGCGCTATTTCACGGTGTAATTTTGCATTTGTGACATTTTGTGAGTGTTACAAAGCGACGTTATTTGTTGTTGGTCTGGAAAGAGCGACACACAAGCTTCATATACACGAGATAAAGATTGTGCTGATTAATATAAGTGCGTCTTCATCATCCATCACTAACGATTAAAAGTTAATGCAGTCCAAAAAAAAAATTGTTTCTTCATATTTTTTTAGATAACTAGAGTCTCAATTTTCATACGAGCCATATCTGATGATAAATCTAGACTTACCCGTATATTTTGTATTATAACTTTTTAATAGATGTAAAACTTTTCTTTCACTCTTCCCATATGTTGAACAACGCCTTCAGCTCTTTATATCTCTTCGGTCTTAGGCTTTTTTGTAACAAGAAACTTGTAAAAGAAAAGTTACCTGTACTAAAGTTTTTGTTTATTGTAAAAATAAAAGGTTCGCTAGATACACCTAATCCTTCTAGTTATACGTTTTTACACTAAACAAATCTGCTACACTTTGTGGAAGTTACAAGGTACGCTAAATGTAACGTGGATCAAATTTTGGCTCGTGTACAACAACCCTAAGCCAGAATGTTATTGGTCTTGCCAGATGACTCACTCTGCTAACTACACAGTTTGAGGTCAACATGCTGCGGGCAGTTTTGCTTTATATAATCGCTGTACCAGTCTGTAATGCAAACTATTTATAGTTGTATCTGGTTCTATGTGTGAGATTCGTGTATCGTGAAAGACTTGCAGATGAAGGACGTACATAATGAAGGTACTTTTGGTAAAATTGTTTGTCCTTTCCTACGTAACTATGACACGTACCGAAACTAGCGAACTAGAACAGTTTTAAATATCTTCGTAAAAGTTACTCATCAGTATTCTTGGCACATCAGTCCACCCTAACAATCTATTTTCCAAGTACTAATTCTAGACGTCGTTCTATTTGTATTCGATTTTAAAATGATTTGGGGTCAACACACGCTCTACTTAATCTTAATGTAGCGGCCAATCCTGCGGCGATCCCACTCGTTTCCATTGTCATCCAGCGGCCATTGTGGCCAATAAAGTGATTAATTCAGGCCATATGTGTTCCGCCGATCCATTCCGAATCAGGGGCACTTTTCATAGGGTTGCCAGCCGACCGTGTCCGCTTTTATAATTGGAAGCATGGTAAGAGACGTACCTTCTAAAAAAATTTTTTTATAGGTACTAGGTGGTACTAGGTATCTATGTATAGGCAAAGGCAAACTTAAAAGTATGTCGCCTGACCATAGGTGTTAACCGGGCAGATTTGTACCTCGACATACTTTCATGACAGTATCATAAACATACAGTGTAGAAGAAATATTTTAAATTAAATACCTATTTAGTCAATCCACAGTTTTCCAAAATATTGTGTGCAGTATCACACATTAGTGGAATGTAATAGATAATTCTAAATTCTGTAGAGCTAACGTTATTTATTCGAAATCGTGCAATAAGGCTCTGCTCTAGCTCTGACTATCATTTAGATCGATACAATTTAAATTTACTGATAAACATGTTTTCGCTTTATTGTTTTTTGTTTTTAATATTATGTAATTGTTTTAAAAAAAATATTTTACAATCGCTCAAATGAATAATAATAATAATAATAACTTTATTCAACAATGAATAAAAAAACAAATTAAATGTTTCAAGTGTTCCTATTATTTCATAAACTTTTATGACTTGGTTTTTCCTTTATCAGGACTAGGTAATCAAAGCTGCTGTTTGCAAAGTCTCAGTAGGTACTCATTACCTGTAACCTATCACTGAAAATCTTAATATAAATTTGTCTGCATGTATAGGTAATTCTCATATAAATAACTAGCAACAAAATATAGCCTATGTTTTATTCTGATGTATAACTGTAAAGTTTTTTCAAAATCCCTTCTGTTGCGTGAAAGAGGAACAAACATCCATACATCTACACATCCATAGATACAAACTTTCGCGTTTATAATATTAGTAAGATTTTGTAATACAAATACCCAGATTGTATCAAGAAACGAGCTCAACCCTGCTACAACATAGAATGATTTCAACATCTAGCCATTCGGCAATTGAAGTCAGGATTGGATACTTTATGATTATAGCTTCAATACGGCACGTGTGATGGTGGTGGACTTAATGAGTATGAGCGAACGTGCACACCCACGTAACATGACTGAGATTTGGAAAATTTTTGTATGCGCTTTGTTTGCTAGTAGCACAGTAAAAATATAAATTTATTAACTGTGCCAATAGTGTTGGTTACACAAGCTTGCACATCTGCGGCATGGCATGTGATTTGACAACTTTTGTATAGGCTGTTGCGTATTCCGTTAGTCATAAAAATATGGGCCAAATCACGTACACGGTCGATGTGCTAAGATTAAAATAAATAATCCCAAGCCTTTTATACCCGAGGGGGCAGGCAGTGGTATTCCATTACAGGAAATACCCACATTTCACCAGTATAATCTTTGGACCCGTTAACGAGATTGGTGGTGAGCCCATCGGTGGACCGGGTCTGTTTACACGTGTCTTAGAATTAATTCTAAGACTTGCGGGTTTCCTCACGATGTTTTCCTCACCGTCGAGCTAGTGATACATATGTACGTAAGTTGATTTGAAAAACTCTTTGGTACATGCCAAGATTCGAACTCGAGACCTCACGCATGAGAGGCGGGCTCTTTAACAGTTGGGATATCATAACATAATATATCACATGTGCTTAGTTAGTCCTATCGTATTCGAGTCTTACCACTACAATCTTACCATAGCATTTTAGTGTCGTAGTATTTGAGTGATTTGAGTCCTAGCATTAGCACGCCATGATATTAGGTAATTTTATTGTATGTATTATTATTAAAAGTTTGTTCCTACGGACATTAAAGCTTACATTAAAAAATACAAATCTCTACTGAATTAGGTACCTAATTCATAGAATATTTTGTATTGTGCAAAATGAGTAAAATGATTTAATAGAACGTTAAAAGATGAACAGTATGTTTTTGTAACAGAAAAATCTTTGATGTTACGTTATTATTATTATTCGTTTTCCTGAACCAACTAAAAAATTCCCACGAAATAAACACTGCTATAAGTTCCGAATTTAGAAGGCGGAAGATAGTCGTATTCATTGACCTTAATAATTATAGAGTTGAAATGGGATTATATAATACTAGTCTTTACCCGCGGCTTCATTTCACCCACTTTTTTAAAATCCTTTCTTAGTGGATGACTACACTGTATAAGCTATCTATGTGCAAAATTTCAAATCTAGACCCAGCGGTTCAGGCTGTGCGTTGATATATCACGAATCAGTCAGTCAGTTTATCATTTTATATATACCTAGATAAATACAACTTGAAGTGAGAGCAAAAACAAATTATGGTAAGATAGGGTTTGATTTTCTTTAGAATACTTAATTATAAAATAAAAACACATGTAACTAAATTTCTCTACTAAGGACTAAGGACACCGTTTCAAATCCAGTTTTTCGAAAATATTGCTTCGGCTTATAGCAATAAATCTGGAACTTTCTCCAAGCCCTTTAAAAACGTCAAAGACCTTAACAAATATCGTTCAATAATGTATTCATTAGAGAACTGACTAAATATTATGATAACTGTCACAGGTCCCATTCGGAGAATGTGTTATTCTCACATTTAGTTATCTTCTACTAGTGGCGGTGGGGCAATGAACTTTGGAAGGGCTTTGGATAAGTCTGCGGCTGCGCCGGTCAAAGACTAATATTCAGAGGCCCTTATTTCTAAGGTTCATACAATTTTTTTTGCAGTTACCTAATTTACCTTATCAAGTATTGATTGTATGTCGTGTCTTTGATTAAAAAAGTAAAAATGCTTTATATTCGATATTCGTAGGTAATTTGTTAAATTTAAGATTAATTTTATAATCAAGAGTTACATCATATATGTATAATGTACCTATTACAGAGTTACATCATCGTATATAATATACCTATTACTTGAGTTCTTCTAGAACAATAGGCATTTTGAAACAATTTTAACGATACTCTTTGACAGAGGTGTGCCCACGTGCTCTGCGCCCACGCAAACAACATTTCTGCCTAACAGGTTATAACGAATTGTAAGATTTTAATTTAAGTACTCAATCTAGGTATTTCAATCGCGTTAGGAATATATAATATAATCTCACGCCTTTTTTTTATCCCCGAGGGGGAGGCAGAGGTATTCCATTACTGGATATACCCACATTTCACAAGATATTTTGGACCCCTAAACGTGATAGGTGGTGAGCCCATCGCTGGACCGGGTCTGTTTACACATGTCTCAGAATTAATGCGTTAGGAATCAACTTATTAAACTTCTTTTCTCAGTCTATGATGAAATCTAAACACTATACTAATTGATTGATGATTCTTCATTTATGTTAATCTATTTAATCTGTAATATGAAACAGTCACAGATCTGACAAGTTGATTTCATCACAAAACATTGCTTTCAAACATTCAGTGAATCGTTGATTTGTTTGCAAAATATTGTAAACACATTGTAAACAAAAAAACCTTAGTTTCGATGGTGCGTGTTTTAAACCCATATAGTTCCAAATTTTATTGTAACAGCTAGTCGTAGTTTTCAACTCAAAACAAAGTTCACGTTAGTGTCACGTGAAGTTTATGTGACATGGTTTTCAATTAAAATTACCTTCCCTCTCAAAGATATAAATATTAGAGATGCACCGAAATTCGTCTCACATTCGGTAAAAAATACCGAACTTCGGTGACAGATACCGAATGTTCGGTAGTTTAAAATAAAACCCAAATTATACTAATTGACACACAATTTCTGCATTAAGATAGGTACTTCTCAAGTTTTATAAGTAAAATAAATTGATACTAGCTGATGCCCACGACTCGGTCCGCGTGGATTTTACGTTTTACCCGATGACTCCTAACCCCTAGGAATTATGTGTTTTTTTTTTCAGGATATTAGCAATTTAGCAGTAGTAGTCCTACTTGCCCAATTCCATCAAAATCGGTTCAGTAGTTTACTAAAGAAAATGAAAGCGGTAATTAAAACACGTCGTAACGAGTCGTGACCTGTCCGTCATAAGAGCGCGTAGTCTTACCGAACTTCGGCCGAAGTTCGTCTTCGTCAGATTTTTGAACCGAACATTCGGCCGAAGTCGACATTCGGCAGAACCCACATTCGGTGCATCTCTAATAAATATGTCATACAGAACTAACTTTATCTTACTCTAATGTGTTACTTTTACAAACGCAATTTGTCAACTAGTCTTGTCAACATCTGGACCCCAGTTGCCTGATTAATGTTTTCAATTCCTTTTTTGTTACTGGTTCGTTCTCGGTTCTGGTAAATCTCAATTTATTAAATAAATTGTGTAAGTGTGTTCTTACTTAAATTGTAATACGAACTTTGCTTGCAGCAGAAAGAGTAGCTGACATTTACATTTATTGCAAGTCCCTAATTTTAATTACAATCAAACGTAAATAGTCTAATTAAAATAAACATTAAATTTGTTTCCAATTACTAACTTCCGCTGCGTTACGGCAGGTTATAATATCAAATCGTATTGAATCAGCATAAAATACATTAAATCGCAATCAAGGCAGGTTTGGCCGAAACTAGGCTAGATTATTAAATATTGTGGTAACAGGCACGTGGAAACTCGATAACTGTAAATGTTTTTGAAATTGGATCTATACACTCCTCCATATTATTATCTATTATTCTGTCCGGCGTATTTTGCAATGAGAGAATAGTGTAAACCCAACATTTCATTACTATCGCCCTCTGTTCTGAACGTACGGTGCTTAGGCTACTTAAATGTGCCGCTTATGGAATGGTTGGTCCTTCGCATACTTTAGGATCACTTAGGCTTAGGTTTTGCAAAAAATACTCTCAAAGAATATTTTTAGTTTCATTTTAAGCTGTCAGTTTGATCTGGTGACCAGAGAGCAAAGGATCAGCCTAGCTTTTCTGAGGAGAAATGCAGCTAGTCTTTTGGGACTGTTATACAGGGATCTCTCTCCCCCATCTCTTTCTCTCTCTAAAGGATATATATATAAAAAAGAATATTTTCTTTGTAAATAAATGTAAGTATGGAAGCGTTTCGATTGATTATTATTAGAGGGCCTATCCATTTCCAAGACAATAGAGTTCGAACCAAACAAAGTGTCTACTCGTTATTCAGAAACAACACACACTCGTAAAACTAATATGGTAAAAGCATGGTAAAAGCCATTCGCATATAAATTCGGCAGCGAACTTCGGCGGCGAGAATTTAGAAGCAAATATTTATGAGCACAATTAATTTCATTACATACAGTGACTTATCTATGAATACTGCTTTCATTTAATTTCATGACGAGAATTTTACGAGCGCTTCAAAAAGACTCCGTCTTATTTGCATGGCTTCCTTTGCTCCATTTCCGGTCTATTTAATTCAAACTAACCCAAGATAAGTTGAATAAGGCTTGGTTTAATAACTAGAAATAATTATAATAATAATATAATCTCACGCCTTTTTTTTATCCCCGAGGGGGTAGGCAGAGGTATTCCATTACTGGATATACCCACATTTCACGAGATATATTGGACCCCTTAACGAGATAAGTGGTGAGCCCATCGCCGGACCGGGTCTGTTTACACATGTCTCAGAATTAATTCAGAGACCTGCGGGTTTTCTCACGATGTTTTCCTTCACCGTCGAGCTAGTGATAAATATATTTACGTGAGTTTTTTTTTTAAAACTCATTGGTACATGCCAGGATTCGAACCCGAGCCTCACTGATTTTCGGCCGGCTCTTTAACCGTCCGGGCTATCACTGCTCGGGCTATAACTAGAAAAATAATAATAATGTCTAAACTAAGGCAGGATTACCCTCTGATTTGTCGTAACTTTTTATTTCTCTTCATATTATTAATTAACTTCGTTGGAAGATACACTCACATGTGTTTGACACTTCTAATCTTTCTTTTTATGCCTTAGTACAATATTATGTTTCGGTCATTCGTTATGCATCTACGAGTACGTGACACTTAAGTAATCCTTTGGCTTAAAAATTTACTTTTGATTGATTATGTTGTTAGTTTTTAGTACTCGGCAACATTGTGGAAGATTATTGAAAATTTACCAATAAGTACCAGTATTTTTTTCTTTAACTAATTGAATTATTTATATATACAAAGATATTGTGTCGCATATAGAAACTGCACTGAGCAAAATAATTTTCAATCTGCATGTTTAATCAGTCCATTCAACTTACTCATCACAATGTCTCGTCAGTTTTTTCATATGTTTCATTAAACATTCGGCATTCAAAATAGCTACCATCTGTTCGGTTTCCAAAGCCGATTATAAATAACACTAAAGCTGAACGACATGTTATATTTACGAGATCTTTGCTCTAAATTTTGTATCTAAATCTAATTCTTAATTCGACAAAATTTATTGCCTAAAAGATTTGTGGCTATCGACGCTTGTGCTGTAAGCTGTGTGTAACCTATGTTATGCGCAGTGTAATATTTTAAGCAAATATTTATAGCTATCCTCAAAGTTTTTTATGGTTGTGAAAAGTAAAGTTTAAGACAAACACTCTGTGGCGGGTGGACCACACGCGGATTGTTGCGCCTGCGTCACTGTTTTGACACATTTTGACACATAAGGTACGACCATAGGACCCATCAATGGTTTATGGTGTCCATTACCTTTTGACATGGCTATGTTAGATCGATGGTGAGTAATTGTATTGAGTAATTTTTAGTTATGTAACTACATAATTGTATTATTAAGCTAAGGCTTAATTATCTTTTTTTTTAAATGTCACTAAAATATTTAGAACATTACCTTTCGTCTGGTGTAGTAGGGTAAAAATGTAACCCATCTCACTCCGGCGACATAGACAACTAGCTATTGCCAGCGACTTCGCCCGTTCCGTGATTAAAAGTAACATAATATGTTATTCTGATGTATAAGCTAGATCACTGTACTGTACACTGTACAGTCAAGAGCACGTGGAGATTGACACATTGGACTTTGTAACGTTCTTATTACAATCCCGTTAGAGGTCAGACTCGAACTACAAGTGTAAAGCTTCGTGTGTCTAGAGTGTACCTAGAGTGTCATCACAATCCGATCAGTAGATTTTGCGTGAAAGAGTTCCAATGATACATCGCATTTCAGAATCCGTCTTACCGTTAATTATAAATACTGCTCCACTTAGTACTATTGCATAGTCTGTGGCCACCAAAATATGGCCAAATACCTACACCCGAAAAATATTAAAATCTTTCTGGTGCAGTTGGAATAAATAAATGGTGCCTCTCAAATAATCTCTATTTGTAATGCTTCTGCCAAAGACGTTTAAAGATAAAAAGAGAATGATTTTCTTCCAACCTCTTTGGCCTCTGCATTGACTCGAGAGATTAAAAAATCCTGAAACATACGTAGTCAGTGTTTTTTAGGGTTCTGTACCTCAAAGGGAACGTTTTTCTCAAGCATTGGGGGGGTATCAAGCTGGAATTTATATCAAATACTCAGGTCTAATGTCCCTTAGAGATGTGAAAATATCAAACTTCTAAGCTAACGTAGTCAAAAGATACAGCCGCAAATTTTCGACACCCGCAAGGGAATCAAAACCTACAGGGTACTTCCCGTGAACTCAAAATCTTGTAATGTGGCACGAAGCAACGTCTTATACTACAGATAAAGGTAAAATTGCGAAAACCGTAAAGTTTATAAATAAATATTTTTAATAATTTTTATGATTCGATTGTCGTGATGGGTGAACTTTTACTTATATACTTACATGTTTGTACGGAACCCTCGTTTCGCGAGTCCGACTCGCACTTAGCCGGTGTTTTTCCTTACACGACACTGCCAATTTGCCAAGCCAGTAATGACGTCTAGCACTCATTTCGGCAAGAACCCCTCCGTATATTGATCAAGTATCTGTTTTCTTTCAAATAGGACCTAGTCAGTTTTATATTGCTTGCCAATGTCGCAACTTTCTCCAAACGACAAACAAATATATTTGGTAACCAACATCATTACATGACGAAATATTATTTATTCCAACACAAAAGTTTTTCAGCAAACAAAAGTTGGTCGGCAAAGGTTTGGTACGAATAACATAAACCATCGTGATTGAAAGTTGGAAATTGTTGGAATAATGGCGTAAACTACACCCAATTTGTTCGGTGTGTTGTTACCTATTAAAGGAAACTTTTCTTATTACCCAACATGCGAACCTGGCCTTAAGCCTTTAAGTACATATGGATACGGAGCTTCATTTTTGCTACGTCCATACAAGGCGTGAATTTAATTAAGGTTTGTATGTACCTACGTGCGATGAATATTATTGTACCACATATATTTTTAAATGAGATTTACACAAATTGACTTGACTCGTACCAATGGTAAATTGTTTTCTAAATAAAAGCCTGCCAAGCGCGAGTTCGATTCGCACACGAAGACTTCTGTACTTAAGGATAATTCTTATTTGTTGTTATAGCGGCAATAGCAATAGACATCCTGTGAAGATTTCAACTGTCTACCTAATACAGTTTATGAGATACAGTCCACTGACAGACAGTCAGACGGACGGATAGAGGCTTAACAATATGATCCTGTTGCTACGAAAGCCTAAAAATATAAATGTGGGAATGGAACGTTAAGGTGTATGAAAGGGATAGTTAAGTAGGAAAGCGAGACGAATGAAAGAGACAAATAGTGCTTAATTAACTTTATTGTTATTGGTAGATCTAAGAAATGCAAGATGGCGAATTCTGTCTTTCGATGTAATGAGCGTAGCGGTGCCATTGCAACAAAAAATTAAAATAAATCAGTATTCCATAATATTGTTTCGATATTCGCTTCACGACCTTCCCACATAAATTTCTTTAGAAAACAATTTGTCATATCGTCCTCAACATTCGCGTTATTTTTCTAAACTCTATAAAATAATCATTAACAGTGCAACAATACAAGTCAATCCACAGATCTTCCAGATACCACCAGTTGACTTATTACGTCACGACAAACCTTATCTTTTCACGGCGCGGCATGGCGGCAGTGAGACTCATAAAGCTAATTTCGCCTTCGCGTGCGCAAGTGCCGCAACAATGCCGCGTGCCCACATTTTGGCCCACATAATAATAAGTAGGTAAACTAGATAGCAGAGATAACCATCTCAACACCGCACCGAAATCAAACAAGCCTACTTTTGCATTAATCTGCGACTGACCCATCTATCATTTGCAGCATGTGACAGGATGTGCCGATGGTGTTAACATATTTGATGTTGATGACACACTAAGTTTGTGCAGGTTGCTCTGTGTTTGATCGTTGTTCCTCTGCTATTGGAAGTAGGGTATCGGCAGGCGTATTCAGGGAGCTTCGATATTCGATATCGGAAAATCTGTCGAACACTTTCGAGATGGGCTGATGTTGGTATCGAAAACTTTCGAGATGGGCTGATGTTGGTATTCGGAAAATTTTCCGTGGCTGTCAGAAACGCCTAGAATAAAGTTTCCGAAGTCGATAGATTCGACTTCGGAAACTTTTACTGCTGATCTGTACGTAATATTGTATTTTATTTAGAAGGCCTGTAATTCACATGTAACAGCACTTCGGTCCGTTGATGGGCTCATCGCCTTTCACGATTAGAGGTAGGTATACAAAATAAATTGGTGAAAAGTTGGTAATTCCAGCAATTGAATCGGGGAAAAAAGGAAGAAATTTGTTGCAGCCTTCGAGCTACTGAACCTTTACTCCATATGGAATTATCTCCGCTTTATATTGTAACTAGTGACCCGCCCCGGCTTCGCGAGGGTGCAATGCTAACACTAAAACCTTTCAATCACTCTATCTTTAAAAAAAAACGCATCAAAATCAATTGCGTATTTTTAAAGATTTAAGCATACATAGGGATATAGGGACAGAGAATGCGACTTTGTTTTATACTATGTAGTGATATATAAAAACTATCGCTTTTATCCCGCTTTGATATAACACCGCAACGTTATACTAATTCAGTAAAATCGCTTAGAAATGTCCCTACACAAATAATTGAATATCAATAACTAACAAAACAAAACATGTATAGAAAACCTATAAAGCTGTAACGACGTGTGATGTGTATGTAATTTCTAGTCTGGTCACATCCACGTCGGAATTTCGTCATAAGAAATATCTAATTTCGCAAAGCAGAACACCCTTAATGAGGGACGCAATTATGAGTCCCGGCCTCTTATCCCGGGATCGGAACTCATTCCCGGTTTATCTCATAATTAGAAAGATCATGTATATAACTTTTAAATCTTTTCAACGAAATTATAATGCTATTGACCGGAGGTCCTCGTTGACCTTTTAGAGGTTTGAACCTCTTATTTGAGAGAGTAGGTAATTATTACAAGTTAAACTGACATGGTGTATTTAAGAGATTGTGAAATTCTGTTGTATACAACGAGTAACAGAATAATCGCAATTCCTCATACACCCCAATTAGTATCTTAATATAAAAAAATATGAAGCCTTCGTACTTTAGTTTTGTCTAACCAATTTTCTTTAATAAAGAGCATTTAATAGTATGATTTCCATGAAATAAAACCAAAATAAAACTTTAAGCTAATTAATTAAAAAAATTAAAATCAGTAAGCGAACGGCTACGTGCTGGCTGACATACTACTAAATTTTAAAAAACATGTTTTCCGAAAACAGGAGAAAAGAAATACGGAATAACGAAGAAAAGTCCCAGAGGAGCATTAAACGCTGTTATTATGACAACGAACCGGGAAATTCACATCACTGCTCGCCCCGACCTATTTGCAACTTAATGTGATTGGCAATAAATGTTCAGTACCACTACATTCTACGCACGAACACTCGATCAAATATTCAACGGATCACAGATTCGGGGTGGTCCTACACTACAATTCTTGCATTGTCATCCACCAGAGATGAACTAGTAATCTTTATTAGGTCACCCAACATCAAGACCTAAGTAAGATATAAGAGACTAAAACGCTCTACCACAGATTATATTTTTTTGAGAGTTGAGTGATTACTGCTACAGAGTTCAATTTCAATGTAATCGTCATGTAAAATACCAATGTACCTAGGTACATTGTGTTTTAAAATGTGTGTTATTTAAACAAATGTCGGATGTAAGTACGAGCGCCATCCTACTTAAAGTGTTACGCCATTACATAATTCATAACGACTCCTCCATTTTTACTTTGCACCTCAGCTCTTGATGTGAGAAAAGCGGAAAACATTTTGAGTGCTTTTGTGTTCTTACCGTTTCAACTCGGAACTCTATCTTATTTTCAAAATGTAAAGTGATTTCATATTTTGTAACAATAGGTAAATTTACCGTCAGTGAAACAGTTTCTTTAAAGGTATTTTACTGGTAATATTCGAGCAACTTGGTATTATTTGCTGGATTTACAGCTAATATCCCAGCTACTTTTATTGGTTAGTTGGAAGACGTGCGTCGGTCTAATAATGTGAATAGCTTTTTCCTAGTAAGAACATGTAAGAATACATGCGTATCCTTTTATTTTGGTTTTGCCAAAGTATCTGTTGTGTGGCCTACGACCTGTTTATGATAAACTGTTTCCAATTACTACTCAGCAACAAAATATTTGCAGTACCTATATGAATATTTTTATAGTAGGTTCCTATAGTGTTGCATAATATCTGATCAATTAAATCATGTCTGTACTCTACTTGATTTCAATCGTATTTTATAGCCATGTGTCTGATAAGCAAACTGAAATTCCAGTTCCTTTATATCTTGGATAACCGAATATGCGTCTTCTATAACTAATGCCGCTATAAATGTCGTCGTTAATTTGAATTCGAATATCGAAACATCCGTAAACAGCTTTGCGTTCTTACCTCCACGATTTGTTTACACATCAATCTTGTGAATCTTACCATTTACCCGATAACAAATGCTTACGATCACTTACCGCCGCGCCGGTAATGAAATTCTCAGAGCCCGTTTGATTAAAACTGTCCGAATTCGTTGGCCCTGAAACCAGCCCAGAAATTTGGATAATTATATTTGCAATCCTGTTTATTTCCCGCAATATTGACGTAATTAATATCGGTTTGTTTGTTTACTTATTTTGATTCACTAGCCTCGTTCTGACACTGATTTATTACGAAAAATTTATTTGGAATCGGTATTATTATGAGACCTGTGTCGAGATTGATACGAAAGTTATCTTAGCAGTCTGATAATGGTGAATCTACATCTTCAGTTTCACTAACATTATAAATGCAAAAGTAACTTTGTCCATGTTTATTTTAGATATAGGTATTTCTATAAAAAAATATAAGAAAATGACTCTAGCATATTATCTAGAGGCAGGACATAGAGTACTTGCCATTGCGGCACGCGAACGAAGTCACCGGTAAAAGCTTGTGTAACATAAAGTGTATCTTAGACTGTATTTATCACTTTCTGTCAGACTTTATCAGCCGGTCCAATCTTTTACGTCGGTGGAGCGCTATTAGGGATTTAGGGATTTCCAGTAATGCCTATTCAGATCATCGTTTACACCTCATTACATTAGGATCTTAGAGCGACCACACACGGGCTTTTTTCTTGAATGTTGTTTGAACATGTCTTCGAACAAGTACATATATATAATTATTAAATGAAACCTATAACCCGATTGTATGTTGAGCGCACTGCATTTTTTTTTATAAAATATATCCTACTGTAGACATTTCAGCCTACAACATCCGCCAAGGTCATAAATGAACTATTTTTACCTATTGACCTCCTTTTGCGTCATTCAGGACAGAAATGGTCTTGTTAGCTCAAATACAGCTGCTGCTTGTAGTTACTAATGACATACATCTTTTGTATGTATCTCAACGAAACAGTTCAACATTTTTATTGTGGTTTTCTTTTATGTTTTGGTGAGATAGAATCCCTATGAATTTGAGCATCATAAATAATTAATCCTATATTTTTGTATCATTTCAGGTCAATTATCTACAACGTAATGATCGTAGCTTCCATTTAAATAGTGAGGTAAGTGTAGAAAGTTTCTTATTAATGTTCTGTGGTAAAATTAAACTAGGTTTACAATATATTGACACATTAAAGTTTACATCCACAGTGGAATATTAGAGCCACTAGAGACATATAATAGCAACAGTGGCGCATTTTAGCCATAGTGATACTTTAGAGCATAATATAATATAATCTCACGCCTTTTATCCCCGAGGGGGTAGGCAGAGGTATTCCATTACTGGATATACGTACATTTCACGAGATATATTGGACCCCTAAACATGATAGGTCTGTTTGCACATGTCTCAGAATTAATTCTGAGACCTGCTGGTTTCTTCAGGATGTTTTCCTTCACCGTCGAGCTAGTGCTAAATATGTACGTAATTTTTTGAAAAACTCATACATATACTCGTACATGCCAAGATTCGAACCCGAGCCTCACTGATTTTCGGCCGGCTCTTTAACCGTTCGGGCTATCACTGCTCTTGCTCTATTATTACTACTGCTCTACTGTAGCAATCTAGTCAAACTATAGTCACAGTAACATATTATAGCGACACTGTAGCCACAGTGACGCATTATCACTGTGATGTGTCACTGTAAATATAATGCAACCTATTTCGTTCTGGAATAAGAATAGCATAAACTCGACATTGAACAATCCTGGTATTACCGTAGTACTATTACTTATTCTGTGGTATTACTCATAATGATAATTGAAATTTAAAATGAAAAAGATAGTGTCCATGATTAAATTAATTATTCAGTCACTTGGAATAGCATTCATACTTTGAGTATTAAACCAACCGGAGACGCCACTGACAGGCGTTCCCCTCTGCCAAAAAAAAGTGTCGGTCAACGATCATACCTGTTATGTACAACTAGTTTTTTTGAGTTCACGGAGTGCTCGGATTATTGAATGTATTTGTGTGCATCTAGTTCAAGCTATTGTTTAATTGTTTTGTCAAAAAATGCGTTTGTTTTAACATTATTTGTGTGCGTTTCCTCGTCCCCCGCGCAGAAATTGGCAGACTTTTTTGCAAAGAAACTAGTGCGCGTGACGTCTCCTGTTAGTTTAATACTCAAAGCATTCATATGATGCGCCATTGAATGTATTATAGTCTATTTCATCATCAGCTGTACGAGACAGTACTTGTATGTTATTTAATAGAGCAATAAACTTAAAAGACTTTCGTGCAACCGGCTGATAGTAACACTGATCATTCTTAGTTTAATTATGTATCGATTCAGTACGCTGACGAGACGTGCGTTAATAATTCACGGGTTCTCGCCTTCTGAGCATTATGCTTTCACCACTGTAAAGCTGTGAACACAATACACCGCGGATGCGAAAACTGGTCCGGATGCGAGCGTTTGTATTTATTTACATATTTATTTAAGTACATCTATCAGTTGTTTAGTGCCCATAATACAGGCTCTGCCTAGTTAGGGGCTGAATAACTGAGTGTAAATTGTGTCCCACAATTAATAATTATAAATAATTGTGGGACACAATTTACACACGGTTATTCAGTCTCTAACTAGGCAGAGCCTGTACAATGTGTACTAAACAACTGATAAACATACTTAAATAAATACTAAACACCCAGATACGAAGCCAACAGACATGTTCATGCACACAAATGTTGGCCCCGAGCGGGGATCGAACCCGCGACCTCCGACTCAGAAGGCAGGGTCACTACCAACTGAGCCAACAGGCCCGTCAAATTGATTGTTATTATTATTTATTATACAATTGTTTTCGTAATAACTAATAAAGTTCCCTACAAAACTGTATAAGACAGTTTGTCTGCAGGTGTGAGTCTCAGATATAATATTATTTTATACATTTTAATTTATTCCGAGTGTCTCAAATATATATTTTTAAGTATGATATTAAAGTCAGTCATGTAACGGAATGCAGACTGTATTGGATTATCTATTGTCTAAGGCCGTTTTTTGCTGAACTCCGTCACAGTGATTTGGTTGCCTATTAAATAGCTCAAAGCTACTATATCTTTTTGTCACTATGTCACTTATTATTATTGGTGTACCTACAGTAGGTACAATAATGTGTTAATAAAGCTTCAGCTAAGTTCATTGTATTTCTTCATTATAATTGAATTAAAATAAGATAACCTCATACATAGATAACCACATCGTTATAAAAATAAGATGTGTATAAAATTAATCCACTGCCACTAGAAGATACAGCTAAGTAGAAGTTGCTATAAGAATTGCTTCTAAGTTTAAGTTACTGATATGTCCAATATTCTCTAAGTCTAAGATACAGTCAATCATTTTAGAAATAGAGTCAAATTTAACGCACGCACGACTGTGTGGTTTGTGTGTTCAGGGCCTAATAGGTACTCGCATTACACCCTATGGAGAATAGTTTAGCGAGACCGTCTCGGGATTTCATTATACTTACGAGTTCAGCTTAATTGAGATCTGAGTCTTGAAATTGTTATCTTAAAGTACATGGATTTTACTCTTGAATATAGACATCTCTTGTGGTTTTGACTTAAATCCGAGTTATTCTGGAAAATCGACAGATTCAATCTAATAAGTTAATTAAATAAACACCAAAAAATCCCACTGCATGTAAGATGCTTTGCTAAGTTGAGATGCAGACGAATCTAACGACACCTCATTTATTAACCCTTTCATCACCCCGTGTATATTTACGACCAAATACCCCATTATCAAAAATTAATTATTGCACATCACTCTTTATTGTAGGTATTTATTTTTCGGTTCACTGTGCCGGGCGTATGTATGAAGCCACAGTACCTACTTTACTTTCCTTGTGCGGTATCGCGGTTGTAGGTAAGATACAAAAACCTCATTAGAGTTTGTAACAAGCAAGAGTTCGGGTGTGCCACGCACATAAGCGGTAGCGACGCGTCACACAAGCGGATTTTTACCACAGCTGCAAAATGATTGCGAATCTGTGAATGAATGCAAAATGGATGCGAATCTGAATCATTTTCCCAGACGGGTACAGTATGACATGGACACGGTCCATAAATAGTTCATGCAATGCAAAAGCGAAGCCTCCGATACCGCCTCTGTGCATGGCGCAGTTTACTCACAGGTTGCGAACTCCGGTCTGATATTTAAGCCAGGTTTAGTACCAAATTAAATTCAAATAAGTTTTTTTATAAACTTACTAGCGACCCGCCCCGGCTTCGCGCGAGTGCAATGCTAATACTAAAACATTCCTCTTGAATCACTCTATCTATTAAAAAAACCTCATCAAAATCCGTTGCGTAGTTTTAAAGATTTAAGCATACATTGGGATATAGATAGAGAAAGCGACTTTGTTTTATACTATGTAGTGAAGTACCTACATATTTGTCACTAGCTCAATGGTAAAGGAAAACAGTGTGAGAAATCTTACAAGACCCAGAATTGATTCTGAGGCGTGTGGAACCAGATCCACCAATGGGCTCAACACCTTTCACGTTTGGGGGGTCCAAAAAATATATACTGGTGAAAAATGGGTATTTCAAGGAATGGAATACCTCGGGGATAAAGGCATGACCATATCTACTATATAAAAATAAGTAGGGTTTTCCTTCCTGACGCTATAACTCCAGAACGCACGAACCGATTTCCACGGTTTTGCATTCGTTGGAAAGGTCTCGGGCTCCGTGAGGTTTATAGCAAAGAAAATTCAGGAAAAATTTCAACAGAAAAGCGGGAAAATCTTATAAGCATTGCACCCGTGCGAAGCCGGGGCGGGTCGCTAGTGTATTATATTTATTTGTTAGAATAAGCGTGTCCCTATCCCTCAACACAAAAAGTCCTGCTATAAGAAGAGCTAGCAAGACCCCCAATAAGTGATTGCGCCATGTGGAGCACGTTGCAAAAACGAATACAATTGTCACGTGCCAAGGTATAGAATACCTTCCAGTAAATCTCGTGTCGGTGTTACCCTCGACTTTATTAACGTGTTACATAACTCGCTAACATTGCCTTTGTGCCCTGAATTAAACGCAACGTTGGACTTCCTCCCGTTTTGCCGAGAGGATGAGCGCGGTTCTGACTCGTGATTTAATAGAATTATTCCATAATTTTACATAATGGTGTCCTTGTTTTAGTTTAAAATTCTCGGATATAGTCCTTGGCAGTATTTTCTTTCAATACTTTTAAGTGATAAATCTTTATACAATCGATGTCACTTGATAAATAGAATAGGTAAGTACTTATTTGAAAATGTAATTGACATTAATTAATATTAGTGTTTTATATAATTTGAAACATTCGCAGAATTCACACTCGATTTATAAAGTATCCAAATTATTCCAGATACCTTGTTATATAATAAACATTTGAAACACTCTATAATTATATTCGAGATACAGTAGGCCTTCCGATAATTACATTTTACTGATTCCTGACTTGATTAAATGAAATCTAAAGAAGCAATCATTGAAAGTAGAAATAATAATAGTTTTTTCTAAGAAATTTTAAATATCTCTATTTATCTACTTTTTATCAAGCATTATGTAGGTACGAGTATGTGCTAGCATGGGAATTTATCTCATGCTCAGTATTCAAATTTTACATACCCAAAACCCCAATTATACCGTTGTTCTGACTAGTTTTAGGCGTACGAATCTCAGTTTGATACCTAATGTTAAGAACCAGGATATTCGATGGATTTGAATTTAGAACATCCACCTTTCCTGCCTACATTAGTATATTGTACCTCCATGGGTCTTTGTTATCGCCTCTCGCTGCCAACTTCAGATTGTTGTAACGTGTCTAATGGTCGGTGTAAAATGAACTTTGCCGATGCTCTACTTTTTCATCGGCGGTAAATGTACTTTAGCAATTTTCTGCAATTTTGTTGTTCTTCCTTTCTTAGAACTGAATTCATTCATACAGAAAGCTCTTAACTCGATTACTGTTAAGCCGCCGCGTAGCTTTTTGCATACTAATGTATCTGTAGTAGGTATTAGGATTTTCTTTCATCTATTTTGCTGAAGAAGGTACTTGTTACGGATAACTGCTGATTGTAGTCTTGCTTACAAAAGACCCTAAAGGAGGTGTATTTTAATGAGGATCAGTAAAGTTATAGCAAATCCATTGGAAATATTATCCACGTTATTCTTTATGATATAAGAATGATATCTCTTTTTGAATTATCCAAATCGGACCATTACTTACGAAGATATTAAATAATAAACATATGCCGCTCCTGGCGCTAAAAGTCAATGATCGCGGGAGCGTGTGACGTCACTGTGACGGAACTGAGCGCGGCCGGCCGGCCGGCACTCACGATTCGAGGGACCGGCGCGTAAAATTTGTGTTGTTAGAGTGTAATTTTGTGATATTTAAGCATAAAACAAAAGTAAATAATATGAATACTAATACTGCTTCTACTTTATTAAGTAGAAGCAGGTTTTGTGCAACAACTCAACCAGATAACCTTTCAAAAGTGGATTCTTTCATGGTATTTGATTACCTAGGTATTAAATCATTCTAAGTTCACCAGCGCTGAAATCCGTGATTGGAAACTACAAAAGTAAGGATGCTGATTATTTATCTACGATTACGTACATTTATTAGAACTCTTAAATTTAGTAGTGGTTGGTAGGTGTAAGAAAGAATGAATATAAAGTGTAGGTACAGGGACGTAGTCAGAACTTTTAAATTTTTTTCTTGATAAACGAAAGTTGTTTTCGTTCATTCATACGTAGGTTGATCATTTCGCGGATGTCTTTTTAACCTACTTGCACTTTATTTAGTGCTCTACAGTTGTTGGTCAAGGTATGACAGAAACCTGAATATTTGTTGACAATAGGTGTTTTTTTTGCAATTTCGCTTTTTGTTACAAATCATTCGTTCAGTATGTACTTAATAAGGATGACTTGAGTATAACGCAAACAATATATAATATTTTGTTTTTAGGGTTTCTTACCTCAAAAATAAAAATCGGTTGTCTGTAAAGTCGGTTTACTGACGATAGTTGAACGTGATAACGTCATAAGAAAATACTGATGGAATGGATTGTGCCTCTTTGTGGCTCGTTGCGCGCTCTTGCTTGCACTGTAACGCCCATACGTCATACTTTTTCGTGCATGCAGCCGGCTCCATCGAATTATAAGACGTTGTCACGTCAAAAACGGAACCCTTATATGATCGTTTTGTTGTCCGTCTGTCTGTTAAGAAAACCTACAGGGTACTTCCCATTGGCCTGGATCTATGAAATTTGGTAAGAATCAGGGCCATATGACACAAGTAATGGAATAACATGAATGCACCGCTGTTGAGGAAATGATTCTAGGTGCGATTGGGTGGGACTCGCGCATGAAGGGTTCCGTACCATTTATCTATAAAAATGGTAAAAAACTTCATGTTTGTTTTATGAGAGTACCCCCTTAAATATTTGTTTTATTTTAAATGAATTATTTATTTAAAGTGTATATATTATAAACTAAATATTCTGTGAATATTTCAAGCGTCTACCTGTTGCCGTTATCAATATCGAACAAACATAAACAAAAAAATATTTGTTGTATGGGAGCCCCCTTAATTATATTTATTTTATTCTGTCTTTTAGTATTTTTTGTTATAGCGGCAACAGAAATAAGTACATCATCTGTGAAAAATTTAACTGTCTAACTATCAGGGTTCATGAGATACAGCCATGTGACAGACGGACGACAGCGGAGTCTTAATAATAGGGTCCCGTTTTTTTTACCCTTTGGGTACGGAACCCTATAAATTCACTTCGCTTCGATTCAGCTACCCACACAATACGCTTTTAGAACTTTTCTAGCTGCTCTGGTAGACGCCGCACATACCTACATACATACATGCATACACACGTAAAGGTGATGTCCAGAAAATCTATAGAGGGTGGTATAATAATAAATGAAAAATACTATAGAGATCTGATTTAGTAGAGCGGTAAGAAGATATTATTTTAAACAAATATGTCCTACAAAACACCCCCCAGAATGCCCCCTGACTTGTAAAATTCTTTAAAGTACAAAAATCTGCTTGCAACATTATCAAAATACTGGTAACCCATCCAACATACATTTTTGTACATGAAATCAAAAAAGCTTGAATCCAGAGTCGTAAAAAGAAATATTTAAAAGAAATAAATATTTTTTTTGGACGAAAGTAGCGATTGATGTGCTATGTGAAAGAGATAGCGCTCTCTACTTTCTTTCTCAATCTTATCTGTCATTAGCATTTATGCGGAAGTGAAATAAAACACAGTTATTTTTTTATTATGTTGTCGGTCTGCCACTCTGCCAATGTCAATATGACATTTCTTCACTTACATGGAGCACAGAACACTATTACTCCTTGGACCTTGGACCATGAAACGAACATACCACTTTGACTAACAAAAAAATAATAATTTAATAATTCAGGTAATACAAAATAATCATACAAATTCGATTAGCCTAATTGACCACATAACTAAATAATTATAGGCCCACAGGTTAAATCATTTTGGGTCCCTAGACCAAAAGGGTGACGTTCGTTTCTCAGTGACCTAAACCCTCATATATTACTGAATTTTTCAAACATAGGGTGGCATTTTAAAATATTTCATTATGTTATCAAATAGCCCAGTAAATTTGCTTTACAATGATATATATATGGTTCCGGTAATAAAATACGAGGAATAAAATACCACTAATATTCTTCTCTTTTCGTTGGCAACAGCCCTTTCGTAGAATACGAATTTGCGCTAAAAATAAGTATTATTCACTCTTGATTTTTACTCGAATACGTCCATGTGTCATCGTTTTATCCTTTGAATATTACACAGAAATGGGAAGGAGCAAATCGATATAGGTGCCTACGTAGGTTTATCCACAATACTCAGGAAAAGTAAGAAGGTATGTTTCTATAAATACAGCAGGATTAAAAGAAGAGAAGGTACACTACACGTACCACCTTATTTCCATGAATATCAACTAAATAATAGGTGTAGTTAGGTAGTACACATCGAAATGATCTTCAAAGTAATGTCTTGTCCTGGGCAGAGGGTGCAGTTTAAACACCTCTTTTTACAATGGAATACCATTTTTTACGAAGTTTTGGATCTTTCGGCACGTTAAAAATTGTTTTTCTGGCGTTTTTATAGAATGTTTGTACATTTCGGTACTGTACAATATTTGTACATAGTTAAAAACGTGAATTATATATAAATCAGACACTTAATTTCTTTAAAAAGTCACAATTAAAGGAACAAAACACTGCGCGCCTTATCGGCTGACTCGCGGCTTCCGTCACAATGACGTCACCGCTACCGTGGCGGCTACTCAGTGAACTTCGCTAGGAATTCGGTCATAACTTTGTCAATTTTTGTCGTAGAACAAAAATGTTTGTACTGTATGTTAAGGATTTCTTAGCTCTATAAATCTGCATTCTCAACAAAAAACGTTACGGATCCTCATTATACGATTTTTATTCCACCTAACTTGTTAGTTAGATATTTTTGACTTTATTTTGGCTGGCTATAACGACATTTTTACAAGAATTACAGAAATCTAATAATACCTTCGGTTTTCTAATATTAGCTAGAAAGAATACAACTGAAGTGAATTTGAATGTATTTCTCTTACTTTTCAACTTTACGAGCATACTATTTCGCGGTATCCGGTCTCGCCAAACAAGAAGCGCGCCGCGCTGGCGCCGGATGTCGGTATCGGCGCACGCGCAGCCATTCGCGAGTCCAATCCACAAACGTCAATCGATCAATGTCCACACTGCAGGAAAACTATACTCAATGGACAACTAAGAAATCGATTAGACATTGTGATTGGGCAAGGCAATAACTATTGTTTATATATAGATACAATTTCTTTCGAAAAATATGTAGGTAGGTACATGTAATTTATACAAAAATGCGAATTAGTAACTGCAATTTATAATAAAACGGCATCTAAATGCAGCACACATGCATATAGCATAATAAAAAAGTCAAATTCATGATGTTATATAAACGTTAAAGTACGCAATTTTTTAGGTGAACATCATGTTTAGTGAACGATTTAAACCATATAGCAAAATATACGAACGATCAGACAAATTATTGTTATTCAACATTGGAATATTTAATTCACATATGAAAGGTCAAGACTAATACCATCGCTTCAGGAAGTGTTCTAACTGAAGAGAAAAAGCGATGCAAGAAACACAACCAAAACTCTTCTTAACACATCATAGTATTTTTTGTAATACAAAATTGTGTTAATTACTTAAATATTTTTCTCTGTCGTATTCGCTCTGTGCTGGACTCTCAATAGCAAATATGATAGACAAGAATCTAAACTTCACAAGCAATATTCCTAGAACCAAGATAAACTTGTCAATACTACATTGGATATGCGTCAAGTTATGAGCTGTCCCTACGTCAGGATAAGGCGACATTGATAGTTGATACTCGTCGCGACCCCCACTCGCCAGATAAGGCTGCGTGCCACTTCGGTATAAATAAAACTGATAGTCTTGCCGTTAATTACCATTTAAAAATGTCCTTGGGTCTTCATTAGACTGCGAGAAAAATGACTTTCTTTTAACTGACTCGTTTACACATAAGTATGATAATAGTGATTTATATCCTATAGTTTCACTTACTTGCTACTGCTTTGTATTATTCCATAAAATTCCTAATCATATGGAGCAACTTTGTGTAGACTAAGAACAGCCAGATAAAGAATACAAAAATCTTTATTTTGAAAAGCTGGTAGTACAAATTACAATTTTTGTTAATTGTCCTTGTAAGCAAGAAAGTACCTACCCGAAACCATAATGAGCATGCATGAATCGTTTGATAGATGTGAATGAAGCACCAGACGTCTGCCAGGATTTTATCAAGTACCGGTCTGCCTGTGACGAGAAAAAGACGGAATTACTTATGTATTTTAAATAGGTACTTATTGGGTTCAATTCTACAACACCGTCTAAACCTCGTAATTTTATTTGACAGCTGCTAAAGCATTTTGCTATTCTAGGCAGTACTGTCAAAATCAAATGACAGGACTAAAAATGAATCTGACGTTCCTAATTTATCTGGCCAATTCAATTTAGGTTTAGCGACCTTATGACTATTCTGTGGGCGCCATTTTAAGCATTTTAGAAATGTCATCACGACTAAACCTCCTAAATTTAGCGGCGATTAAAATGGTGTCGCTTAAATTAGAATATAGGAAAAATCCCGACATATTTGTGTTTGTGTTATTGTTCAAGATATGTTCCATATTTTTAGAAATAGTCAAGAGGGTTTTTGGTGGAAATACGAAAAGGGGGATCATGTTTTTTTGTAAAATTTATATTTTGCTGTATATTTTGGGTTTTGAATAATAATATTTTGTGTGGCAGGTGTCTGTGAATGTGTGCAGTGAATGGAAAGTTCGATAAAATGCATGGGATCGACGTTGTTAGATTGCCGAAGTCATTTAATGAAGTCTTCAGTAAAAGTACTATAATTTTACTGTCGATGATCCAAAAAGGAATGTTGATGACTCAGTATTTTTGTACATGGACTCCAAAGCAGAGCCGTTTAACTAAGAAACTTGAAGATTGGTGGAGATGTTATTGAATTAACAAGAAAACAAAGACTGAGGACGAGGCACATATCCATTTAGAGATAAACTTAACTGAAGACGAGGCAGTACGGTCTATGACTCGAGCGTGTCCAAAGAAAAAAAATCTATTTGATAATACCTTTTCAGTCCTGCCCGAATAATAGTGACTTTAATATTTGAAGTAAAACAAGAGAATATAAAATAAACCTATGTTAAAATAATAAAAATGTCATCGAAAGTCATCATATGTCATCGAATAGTTGAGAACTTTATTTACATATTAATAAATATATTATACACATTTATTATTGTATTTTTTTTAGATTTCATTCATTCGTTCACTCAGCTCTTTTTTAAATTGTAATTGCAACACAATAGTGTTGTTGAATACAACTTAGGCATTTTACGCTGCGGATAAAGACTATCTAACTTTAGTAACCATGGCGTTTTAGAATTGCATTTGGCTTAGCGGCTGCGTAAAACTAAATATAATTTAAGAAATTTAGTTTTAAGCTATTTAGGCAGTGGACGCGTAGAATTGAACCCATTGCCCTCTTATATAATTACAATAATATTAATTTACTTCTTCGTGAATTAACTTCGAAGATACGAAATTGGCTCAGCACAAAACTGCAAATGTTAAAGACTGTTTTTTTCAAGTATTTTTACAAATAAAATTTATAATGAACATTTTTACTATAGACGTATTTTGGTAGAGAAGAAAACACAGGGCTACGTTTACTGTCAAAAGCTTTAGGTAAAACTTTTTTACGATCATCCGAAAATTTCTGAATATGACTTTCTACGTTTCAGTACCAACTTTGGCTTTAAATACACTTCAAATTACTTGACTGACTTTAACTTTTATGTTTCAAATTACTTTGCCCTGTTTTTGAGAATGATTTTCACGAAATGTCAACATTTTTATGTCCACTGCTAATCCCAAAATGATCAAACGTGATGGTACCTATAAGGTTAAATTTTTTCGGATAGATTCTTGATCTGAGATTCTACAAAGTTAAGATTCAAAGGATGTTTTAAATAATATTCCACATTAATTCACGTTCTGCTGTTAGCACTCTGCGAATGGTTACATTTATAAAAATTATATAGGTACCTATATGACGGATGGAAGGTAAAAAGCATAACATAAAAGTAATATTTCATTCGCCCTTCTCCACAAATTATACTCGAAGAAATTCTGCGTAGGTACCTTTTTTACCATGACACCAGCTTGTACCGTACAAGTACGCACAAGTTCCTTAAAACAAAAATTCTCACATAAAAAAACAATTTTACGATGCGGCGTTATTTTGATCAGAATAGATAAAACCAGACTATTCAAATTTAACTAACGTAATCGTAAACTTAACTTATCTCAAACTCGTATATAGTAACTGCAACTTCGATATTGTCCTCTCTCTTTTTTATGAGAGTTAGACAAGGACGATGAGATGAGAGTGGGGTCTGTTTTTACCACTAAAGGGTTAGGTCGATAAGTACGTGGCTTGCTCGTTAAGAGGCTTGGTCCATCCATTTTTGGTGTTGTCGGCGTCAGTGGTCGGTCTTACACCAAATAAGGGAAGTCTAGTGCTACTTCACTCGCTATCTCCGAGTTCTTATAAACGTTGAGCTAACAAGCTTGCAAATACCCATCGAATACTTTATTCTAATAGAACGTACACTCGATTACAATACAAGCTCTGTAAAGTGTAGCTTAACAAATAGTGAATCGACTGCCTGTTTTATTAACTTTTATTGGAATCTCGTTTATTTAAATTGCTATCGCCTGAATTTATTTTATGTTGACAGATCCACTAGTTAACTTTGATAGGAATGATAAAAGAGACTGTTGACGGCAAACCAAAATTATAAACACTATTGCGTTTATTTTGAAATACTTTATATCGATTAAAAAGTTTTAAATGACATAGTGATACTATCGACGCTAATTCTTCTTGGATGAGTAATAATGACTTAACTGCTCCACTGACTACGCGTCGAATTTAGTTTACAATGCGTTTGATTTATAAACAGAGCAAAACTGTATACCACTGATCCTCATGCACGCATGACTCAGCGTCTATTTCGAGCGTCTTTGATGCGCCAGCGCCTTGCACGCACTCCCGCGCAGTTACGGTACGTCGCTTTGTAACCGCGTCGAATGCGGGCTTTGACATGTCGTAAAATTTGATTGACCATCGTTGTTAGACTTGTAAGTGTGCAGAAATTTGCTATGTTTGTCACTCGATATTACAAAGTGAGTATCGAGTTGAATGTTATTATTTTGATATTTGAGAAGAGTTCCTTTTGACACTACCATTCAGTCTGATCCAGCATTTAATCCTACTTAATATTATAAACGCGAAAGTTTGTGAGTGTATGGGTGTTTGTTGCTATTTCACGCAAAAAAATCCAAACGAATTTTGATGAAACTGTACAGTTATATAGCTTATACATCAGAGTAACACAGGCTAAATTTTATTTCCTTATTCCCACGGGAACGGGAACTACGGTGCTGCTAGTATTATAAATATCAGATAAAAATTTGGTGACCATAAAATCTCACAAGAAATCTATCTATAGGTATCACATGTTTATAATTTGATACCTTGAATTAGCTATTGACTCCCTATAGTACCTACCCATTTTAATAGACTATACTCTATCCCTGAGTATAGTCTTTTAGTCTTCCAGTTAAATTGGGTAGGTACTTACTTATTCTCATCTAAGTCTACTCAATAGACAGAGACGACAAATTCCAATTGTTCTCTGAGCAAGTCAATAAAATCTGAAGACAAACAACCAATAACAAGTCACCGGCCTTTAATAATGGAATGAACATAACAATAGGTCAAACCCCGTCTCTTCGAGTTGAAACGCCACTAGGAGCAAAAGAGTAGCAAGTAACAATTAAACCAATTAAAGAGCATGAAGACGCGTGAGCAGTCCTATAATATCAGCTAATCAATTTGATCACAGGTCATTCACATGCAGCAAGCGTTAGTTACGTAAGGTTGAGTCACTGCAGCGTTCTAGCTATCGATGTCTAACTTTTAACAAGTTTGAGGATAGTGTTGATAATTGTGTAGGTAACCAGCAAAAGTTGCCTTATGGGGTTTTCATGCTAATATTACAGGAGTTCATAATATTGTTCTGGAGAGCGTGTCTCTAAAAATTTCAGTATTCTATTATATTATTATATATTATTGTACAAATTGTATCTAAGTAGGTACTTTACAGAATTGAAAGTTCCAATTCCTATTTATATAAAATTATCGGTATCTTATATAGGACACCAGTTCGGATTACGCCAAATACTGTTTTATGTAACGGTTGCTGCTTAAAAACGCACATTGCAATGTTACAGACATTATAACCTGTAATGAAACATCCAACATCCTGATTGTTATCTAATCTTTCACACAGATGGAATAAACCCGTTGTTTTGTTAAACCAGTTTGAACGGACTCCTTAATTCTTGTCAGGTTTCTCGGAAATGAAGTCCAGATTTATCACCAGTTTGCATGTTCGAGGAACATCACCAACCCGCACCGCCGGAACAGCAGAGTAGCTTAATTCAAGCTCTACGTCACGATTACAACCTACAGGAGCCTTAGACAGTATAATACTCACTGATCATAGAAAATACAAAAGATAACAGACATTGATTGATAAATAGGTGATTGCTTTGGTTATTAGGGAAACGTAACCTCACCACCTCACCTCAACAAAGTTAATTGAATTTGGAGACATACTTTCCAGACGACAGAGGATTAATCACCATCAAGAGGAACCTTTAGCTGGGAAAAATCTTGTCCCGCGTAAAAAAAATATCCCGATCTTCAGTGTCTGCTGTACAGATTGTGAGATACGTAAATTGAGGACTTTCAATACGTAATTTGAGGAGTCAGTGTACCTACTGGTTGTGTTTAAACCAGTATTCACCTAGCTTATTAAAAAAAATCTCATCGTAATTGATCACCATCGATAAACTTGAATAAGCAACCAAAACAGAACTCTTACGAGTTACACAACTTCTAATGAGAATGCCACGGGCTCCTAATTACGTTTTCTGCGGGTGCGATGTTTCGGAATTACCCTACTTAGAGTTTTGAGTAATGACGTTAGTATGCGGAACTCCGAGCGTACATTTGAGAATATGTTTGTAAGTAATTGTAATCATTATTAGTGTTTCCGGCGATGCGATAAATATTGGCCTCGGGAAATGGGCTTTAAGTTGCCTCAACAATATATAAACAACCTCTGCATTCCATGTCATCAGGAAGCGATAATTGTCTCCTCACAAAGATGGCAACGCGGGATAAGGAATCCTACATAGATTGGTAAAATCACGGAAGCGAACAAAATAACTTGGGATCTAAAATTATTTCCAAATGATAAAATTTTATATCTTGAGCCTTTTCTCCGCCTCTGTTAATGCTAATAATGTTTGCAAATGCAAAATGTTTCAAATTCTGCTTATCAACTTCGATAATGCATTTAAGTCCGTACAAACTTCGATTTGTGAACCCAATTCTCAAGTATTAGCTTGTGTCCGCATCTTCCATAAACCAACTTCTGTCATGATCAAATCATCATCGACCCGTAACAGCTCACTGCTCTATGGGTCTTTCCTTATCTCAGTTTCAGATATAGTTTTAAGCGAGGCCATGTGTCAGAATTTTTCAAGCAACCCGAGAGCATATAAGATGATTTACTGGCTGACTGTGTAAACACAATGAAAACCAATGAAATTGATCAAATAAGAATAGTTGATGATATTTTAAATCAAGATATAATAAAAAAAAAACAAAGATGAGACAATCTTGCATTGTTTTGCGTTAATAACTAAAATACCCAATTTCTGAATTAAATGTGATATTACATAAGGTAAAGAAATAAATAAGGTAAACTAGCATCCCGTGTACAAAACTGAGAAACCAGCAAACCTCAACAACGCTAGACTAACTTTGTCTAGCAATCAACTCGTTAGTTCGAGAACTGTCGGCGTCATAAGAACAAACTAAACAAAACATTTGGTATACTTCAGAGCACTGTTTCCTCTTCACCCAATATATAACCAGGACTATTAACAACTGCTGCAAAGATAGTCATTAAGGTTACGCATGTAATCCATCATTTTATAAAACCCATTATAACATTTCTACGAACCACATTCAGCTAAAATAACAGTTTTTTTTATTAATAAAGCAAGGAATACGTCCAATCCAATAATTTTGCAAATTTTGACAAAAAAATAAAATTTGCGACTCCTTAGGCATTCAGTTTAGCCAAACCCAAATTTTACACATAGGTACATCATCTCAAAAAAAAAAAAAAAAAAACCATTGATCAAAGACGAAACAAAGTTAAAAGTTTTACGTAGGCTCAACACTAGCAAATTTTAGAAAACACATAGATTAAAAAGCCTCTAAACATCCATGAGACCTCTCCTGGTTAGTCGGCTTACAAAAAACAGCCAATCGGACAGCAGTCGTCCTTCTAATTACCAGTCCTATAGTTTTGAGAAACGGGTTCTGGTATTTGGGTCACAGTGATTGCTGCACCCAACAACGCCCGGGCGTCATCTGCGGTCCTTTGTCTCATGAGTACTTCGAGAGCACGTTCCTTTTCCAAAGTTTGATTTAAATTATTTGCTAGCTGGCAGATTCCGGCACTGACAGAGTGCCTTGATTGCGAAACATTTATAATTCATATACTTCAGCAAATAATTTAGAAATGGTTATATTATTTCTACCCTCTTTGAATAAGGAGTTGGCAATGTTGACATAAAAAATTATAGATAAAAGCTTGTACTTATATTATGTTATGTTAGACAATATGATAGAGTAAGTTTACACACATGTAAACAATATGTAGCAGACTTTAGGGTAATGTCCTGCCTATTTTTTATAATAATATTATAAAAAATGTATTACAACATTTCATATTATGTCAAAATGAAAATTTATAATGGGAAATGTACTGAAATAGCAAAGTGTAACGTCATCGATATCCGTCTATAGATACACATACTTGTCGATGTCAAAGCTAGTAGATTAACAATATCCTTTTCTTTTTCATCTGATATCATCTAAAAATACAGGTGATTTATTATTATTTTATAAGTTGACGTTTTTATTACGGGCCTTACATAATAGTTATTTAGCAATCTTTATTGTATTTGCACTGATAGGGTGACACGAACGGCCAATTACAAGGTGTAATACACACGACAGGGTCCATACCGTAAAATACAATAATAAACACTCGCTTTGAACGTCCATGTCCGAATTAGGGTGGAATGAGAAATGAAAACCAATTTGTTAGTGACTTTATCGACGAAATGCTCTCTGACCGTTCCTTATTGAGATATAAAATGAATGTATCTGAACAACGACGAGTTGTAAATCTTCAAATAAGTGAGGATTTCAGTATAACAAAGGGATGAAGATGGAATTAATCTTGTGTATCTGTTCCAGTCAGTGATCTGTTAGTTATCGAGTCAGTTTGTGGTGCTATGCCTCGATGTAAAGTAACCTTCTGCATGTATTGAATCATTTTCATCACATCATATTACGAAATTTCATAATTAGCTCGACGGTGAAGGAAAACATCGTGAGGAAACCGGCAGGACCCAGAATTAATTCTAAGACATGTGTAAAAAACCCGGTCTGGCGATGGGCTCACCACCTATCACGTTTAGGGGTCCAAAGAATATCTCGTGAAAAGTGGGTATATCCAAAAATGGAAAACCTCTGCCTACCTACCCCCTTGGGAATAAAAGGCGTGAGATTATTAATTTCAATTTTTTTTTATTACGAAATGAAATTATCTAAAAAATCATTTATATTTTGAATTGCAAATCAGTTTGCTGCCTTATAAATCAATCGTAGCAGTAGATATACGCAAATGTCTAGTAACTAATCTGGACAGACCTTGTGTAGAAAAGTCGGGTCAAAAATGTCCCATCAACATTTGCATACAATAACCGGCTGTGAATGGCTCAGGACGTGCCTCGCTCCCCGTACATGGAGAATTACACGTTTTATTTGAAAGTCACGTGACAATTTCCCACACATGTGCTCCTATCAAGGCTCCTATGCAAAGCAACGGAAGGAAAGAATTTAATTTGAGCCGTGGATGTTTTTTTTAGTGTCTGCTGCAGGGCTCAGTTGATTTTATTCTGGAGTGAATGAAATGAAATGTTATTTTCAAATATTTAACATTAATTATAAAGCGGAACGATTAGTTTTTTTTCTATGTGTTTATAATGAATAAACTCCGAAACTACTAGACCGATTTAAACAATCCTTTCACCAACGGATAGCTTACTTTTCTGGGCGTAACATTGGGCGATTTTCTCACGGAAACGGGATTTACACGCCTGTTACAATGTGACTGAATCCCACACTACCATAGTAGTATATTATACGAGAACATACTTGGTATTGTATCGTTATATTTTTATAGGTTTTTTTCTTTAAAAACTCATTTTTGCCTGACCTTTATCCGTCCATCTAGATAAAATGTCACGATTTTGATTTTAGTGAGCTTACGTATAAGATAACATTTAGCAGAATTACCATACTACTGTAATAATTTCCCAGATGATAATATTGTGCAGATAGTGACATGTTAAAAAATTAAAAATGAGATCTAGCAGTACTTAATTACACAAAGTATTAATATGGTAAAGTACAATTAATAACGCTATCTTATTTCGCGCTTGATTAAAATCATTGGAGAGAGTTCAGACTTCGGATCACCGTCGCTTCCGATCCGAGAAACAATTTGTGATTTTGTCGTTTTATTTATTGTGAAATTAGTATAATTGGTTAAGTATCCACACACTATATTTACTCCTCACCATAATTAGAATAATATGATTTCCATCAACATTTTGCTAGTTATAATAACATAGCGATCGGCTGCTATAAATTGTCGTATACAAATGAAATTTATATAAGTATGTTTTTTTACCATGCCCAAATAAAACTCAATGGTCTCGAAACCACGTCACGGTTGAACGCAAGTGAATAGTTTAGTGAGAAATAATGGCATATTCAAAGTTAAACAATACCGCTATTTTGCGGAGCCCAGCATGTGGACGTGTCTCGGGTTTCATTTGAGAGCCAGCCGGCACATGCAGCACTAAACCAATAAAACAGAACAAAAATATATATAAGGTCATTTTAAATCAAGTGCAAATATTTTAAGGGTAGCTAAAAATATGTAAGAGAAATAGAATTAACATCTAAGGCAAGAAAAAAAATTTTTTTTTTCTGACAATAATAAATACTATTTTTAAGCATGCTTTGCATAAAAACTCACTACCGCACTAAAACGCCACTTTTGTTGGTTTGTGTATAGATAGTTCCTCTCACATTAATCTCATTGATTGGGTTGTCGAGTTAGTTTATTAAATTCCAATACAAAATACTTATCCAATCTCATAACTAAATGAAACTATAACTATACTTATTACTTACCTTTACTCCGTTTTTCAACTTTTAGGAATACGAAAATAATAATAATCCGTTGATTGCAACGCTTTTCCGAACGCGGAAAGCTCACTGATCCAGAGAGATGAACACTCAATTACCTAAGTTTCGGTATCAGTGTTCCGGATCCCTACCTTCAATGTGCTCGAGACCTTAATCTCGGTTGTTCTTGTTATTATCTCCTCGTGACTGTAGGCGTTACGTTTGGAACTTGAAACATGGCCGCTGTGATGCTAGGTACTAATAAAGTTTTAAGGCTTTATTCACAATTTCATTGTTACTCTGAATTATTAGGAAATTATTGTTAGGTATTAACGTAGTTCGTACGTAAGAGGGCCTTGCCAAATGGCTTTGTAAAATGTAAAGATTAGTCTAATTCAATAACAATTGTATGGGATTGGCATTAGCTTTCGATTTTTCATTATAATTAAGCGAATGAAACCTTCGTTTGCCACTTCCGACCCATTTTAAAGGCTTGTTTCGTAAAGAAAACGGTATGTTTAAATATGATTTAAATAAATAGCAGTGATAGTACGGTTAAAGAGCCTGCTTCACATGATGAAAGTCAGTGAGGCTCGGGTTGGAATCCTGGCGTGTACCAATGAGTTTTTCAAAACTTACGAACATATTTATCACTAGCTCGACGGTAAAGGAAAACATCGTGAGGAAACCCCAGAATTAATTCTGAGACATGTGTAAATAAACACGGTCCGGAGATAGGCTCACCACCTATCACGTTTAGGTCCTATGTATCTCGTGAAAAGTGGGTATATCCAGTAATGGAATACCTCTGCCTACCCCCTCGGGGATAAAATACGTGAGTTTATTTTATGTTTAAAACTTCCAAAGATCACATTACAATGTCCCATATGGCTCGAAGTTTATTTCATCTCAAAATAATTCGAATCAATTCACTCTCGCTAATGCATGGCAGACGTCCCCATACAGCGAGGCGACAGTGATGAATCGGAGCCATATAGACAAACTGTCTAGATAAGGCTAATTTATTGCCACGCGTGTGCATTGCAACGTTCTAATGAGATCTTGATTATCGCAGTGACACATGCAAGTAAAGTAATCTACTGCCAAAAATATGTGTCATGTTCACGGTAAATTTTTTAGCGTTTTTTAAGAATTTGTCATCTAGCTTTCTCCATTACATATTTTTATGCAACTGCATCTTAAGCAGGGTAATGCTTTTCAAGCGTATATATTATTCAAGCATGTGAGCTTATTTGATTGTGACCTGCTGGTAGCCTGACAGATTTGACTAATTTTCAATTGCTAGATCTTGTTAGATTCATCTTCTGAGTGTGATAGACAACATTTTCATTCGGCTGCACCAGAAGGATACAATAAATTAATCAATTCGAAATCGGTTCATATTTTGATAACACAATAAATAACAAATATGGTTTAACATACAAAAAAACCATACGTGACGAATTGAGAACCTCCTCCTTTTTTGAAGTTGATTAAAAAGCACAAACATTTCATTAAGTGTGCGGTCTGCTTAGTAGAGTAATTTTCTATAAAATATGTTTCCTGAAAACTTCCAACTTCCAGTGTACCTACCCAATTTTATACGTAATCAAACTCAAAAGCATTCGAAACAGACGCGGGACGGTGGCCAATATCTAGGTGTGACGGTGATCGACCACTACGCCTAGGGATTCAGGTTTGATTCACGTATTGTCTCGATTTGAACAGTCGCTATCCAATCATAGGTTGATGGTCTAAGCTCATCCAATCCCTCCTGGGAAATCGAATCACGAATCCCGTTTAATCTGCAAATAGGTAGAGACATTCACGGCTAAGCTTCTTTCCAAATATTTAGATTGAGACACCGAGCAATCTCTACGGACTCACCAGACTTTATAAGGCAATATTATTTTTATTGTAGGCATTGTTCCATATTTATTAAAAGAAATTGTTATATAATCTTTCGAATTTGTGGATGCTTAAAGTTTCCAATAACCCTAAAGCACGAAAGAAAGTTACAAAAGATGTTGTTTGGCTTAATTACATTGTCTAATTCGCCTATTTGAACCGAATGCCTTCAATAGGTTCATTTCACAAAAGAAAGCTACTCCGAAAGGAATGTCAACGAGATTGTTGAAGGCGAGTAGATTGACGAGTCGTTTGTTAATACCTATTTACTGTTGCTAAATATAGGTCGACGTCGAGCGGTCACCGACCTTTGCCTCATATTGTGGGAGCACGCCGCGATTTCATACTTGTTATTAACGTTACTTTAGAGGCCATTTAATAAGACAATGGATCTGTTCCAGAATTCCAGTGAACACATTCAAACTTTCACAGGCCACCTGTCAGACGAGCACATTACAAAGGTTAACTATTCCTCTGAAGACTTTCCTTTACCGCAGGAAACTCCCCTATTTTTAAATTTCCCTTGAAAATCACAGGAACGTAAACAATACTACGGTAGCCGACGTATTGGTATTGATAACCTTGTTGACGTATTAACGAGAAGTCTCGAACGGCTCGTTAAGTGGCAGCGACGAAAGACGCGGGCCAGGGGCAGCACGGATTCTATTTCTGGTTGAAGACGTTGACCTGCTACTATCTGCGCTCGGCGATGCACCGTAGCTATTAATTTAACCAAATTTATGGCTCAGAAGCAATGTGGCCGACTTTGCATACCAGAAGCTTCACAAAGCTGCAGCAGTAAACGATTGGCACAAAAGCGGAAATTGCTGTCAAAAATTATCGCTTCAAGACCAAGCTCAAACGTCTAGGGATTTTACAGTAGTAGCTGCTACAAGATTCAAATTGAAATTCATTATTTAGCTTTTGCCTGCGACTCAGGATAAAAGGTATCGATCGAATATATCCTATATCTACAATTTTATACTAATAATAATATCTACACTATATTATAAACAGAAAAGATTTGTATGTTTGTAACGAATAAACTCAAAAACGACTGGACCGATTTTAAAAATTCTTTCACCGATGGAAAGCTACATCATCAACATTTATTCCCGTATTCCCACAGGAACGGAACTACGCCGGTGAAACCGCTCAGAACCGCTAGTACTAGTAGGTTATAAACTTATATCTAGGTTATACATCTTTTAGCTATTTTGTGTGATTGATTGATAACAAACGTTCAACATTCACATTTAAAATATTAGTAAGATTGAAATAACTTCGGACGTTGCGTAGGTAATTCATGACAGGATTTCACCCGCTGCCACTATCCCCAAACATGTTACAAATAAAATGTCTTTATACAAAAGAGCCTCATTCTGTAAAGGGTCTCGACGACCGGCGACCCTTGTTTACTTATTGTTTGAGGACAATGTGTTCCAACTGCAACTGTTTGTGGCAACAATTTATGGGTTACATTCGGATTTGTATTTTACCCAAAAAATCGGTTTGATTTGTAAAAAACTGTTACCATTTTTTTTGTTTACGAAATCGTATGACATCGAATCGTACAAAGTTGCCGAATTCAGGAATCATAACAACGTATTTCAAACAGGGAAATGAGCCGGCGATATTTTGGAAGGCCTGGTTTATTCCTGCTTTGTAAATGTTGGGGTCGTCCGCATCGTTATTGATTTACCTTGCGGCGAAGAAGTTTCTGTTATTATAAGCGTCGTGTCTGGTATACTTGAATTTTAAATGATAAAACAACAAGATTCTGTTTTACATTCCATTTAAAGTAGAATACATTCGGTCTCACAATCGAATAATTGATCAATGTTGGCTCTGTGTTTACAAGAAACTGTTTAAAAACACTATTTACGCTAGATTATGCTTGCCATATCATTTCCTGTTGTACTTCCTAAATGTTTTCCATTTAAAATTCCTAGAGCTGCAGTGATTTCTGTTTAACAAACATCAAATCAATCTTAAAAAATCCGGCCAGTTTGGCCACTTTGATCTCTTAAGTCGAGGCAGACCGCGTTTTTCTTTGAAGGCTTTCTTATAGTTAATATAGTTTGCAAACATTTATCTTCCCATACTCTTAACTATTTATAATTTATAATAATATAATCTCACGCCTTTCATCCCCGAGGGGGTAGGCAGAGGTATTCCATTACTGGATATACCCACATTTCACGAGATACGTTGGACCCCTAAACGTGATTGGTGGTGAGCCCATCGCTGAACCGGGTCTATTTACACATGTCTCAGAATGAATTCCGAGACCTGCGGGTTTCCTCACGATGTTTCCCTTCACCGTCGAGCTAGTGATAAATATGTACCTACGTAAGTTTTTGAAAAACTCATTGGTACATGCCAGGATTCGAAGCCGAGCCTCACTGATTTTCGGCCGACTCTTTAACCTTAAGGGATATCACTGCTCTTAACTATTTACATATCTTTAAATTGTATTTGTGTACAGATTTTCCTCAACTGCAGTCCCTGAGAGTGTCAACTCGCACATTGCTCGATTTAATTGAATCTCATTGTTAGAAATTATTCGTCAGATTCTCAACTCCAACTCCACCAGACAATCTATCGAGTAGACACCTAATTGAATCTTCATAGTAAACTTTGTGACTGGAATCTCAACGATCTCTTGAAATTCATCTGTTTACAAATCGCTATTGTTGACTTAAAACGTTACAAACTTCATTAATGTTGGAAGTGGAATACGCTGTTTCCAATTTTGACGCTGAACAAATTTCTAGATCCAATATTTGTATAACCAAAACACGGCCCGTAGTTTAAATGAAATAACAATTACATTTTACCAAGTTTTATACGACGACGACGCAGTGGGTAAGAAATCTTGCTAAGTAGCGCAAGCAAGTTTTCTTTATCAGAATTATTTGCGTATTTCTCCAATAAACTACGGACTGGGTGTCGCACCTGCTCTAAATTCCCTGTGTTTTAGCAAGTGGTAACGGTATTATGTAATAAATACTTACTCCTACTGTCTCCGACTAGGACTGTGCTCGTACAAAGTCCCTTTCTCGTATTTCGTTATTGTGGTTGGTGCGCAGACATTTTGCACATGTGGATTTATTTCACCAAACCAAAGATACACTAGAATCGTCATGTGAGGAATAAGCAAGCGATAAGTGAGAAGAAAACAATAATTTAGAATAATACCTATCTACACTATGGTAATAATATTTAATAATAAATTAGAAAGGATTTGTATTTTTGTATGTTTGTATGTTTAACTCAAAAACTAATAAACCGATTTAAAAATTTATTTTACCATTAGAATGCTACAATAGCCCTAAGTAACAGGAACTATTTTATTTCCATATTCCCACGGGAACGGGAACTACGCGGGTGAAACCGTGCGATACAGTTAATAAATCAATAATTAGAAAGTCACATAATAACTTGTAGACGCAGTTACGGAGGTAAATACTTATCACAAAAGGCATCACGCCCCAAGAGGTGCCAGCAGGTGCCGACATGATATTTAAAAATGTATTTAACTATTAACTATGCTAATCAGTATTTTGGTGCCATTATAGACTTCGCTTAGTTTAGAACCAAATGACCGTATGCAAAGCGTCCCAATTATAATTCATTTATCTAGTAAATTGCTACTTCCACAAAGTACTGTAGCGTTCTACCGCGACCTGCTTCAACCAACACTATTAGATTACGCATTAAGAAAACAAAGAGATGTAATTTCAGTTGTGACCGCAACATTAACGACCTGCTGCACCCAGTTTGTCAGTCCTCAAAATAGTGGTTTGGTACTAACCTACTTAAAATTCAATGGCTGGGTTTTCATTGGAAGAGAATCAGTATAATTTACTGAATATCTCGTTCTATAAAATCATGTTTATTGTTTTAAAACATGGTGTCTCCGAAAATTTGTCCAGTTCATACAAAACATAAGGTCTTAAATTTACTAAAAGGCATACAGTAATATCTGCCGTGTTTGCGTTGCCTTGTCTGTGGCCTAAATTCACAAGTTTATAATGAAAAGCTACGACGCCTCCCCGGTAATTTGACTTCAAAGCTGCCTTGGAGACCTGTTTGTTATTCGGTAATCATATAGAAACTAGAATATTGTAACACTTGCTGCCTTCTGTATCTAGTCTAATGAGTCATGTAATTCTGGTATCTCCCAATTTTTATTCGTTGTTTATTTTGACAGTTATATAGGAATCTTAAGCAGAACACCAGGTGGATATTTTTTCAGGTTTGTTTATATTGTTTTCCTTCCACCTTCTCTATCGATATGTAACAATGTTTCGCCCTTACATTGTAGATTTTCATAGTCGATTTTGACGCTTTGGATAGTCGCCCACGATCGATGGCGTGACTACAACCAACTTCCTTTTCAAGAAAATGTTTCTATAAGAACCGCCCGATACCTCATGAATCATGTTTTAGAGCAGTTTTGGTTGCATCCATCATATGTTTCACGGAAAAGTCACTCTTTCTGTTTCCTTTACTTTGTAGAGTTAATTTTATCCAAAAGTTTACTTACTACCGTTTTATCTGCAAAAAATCTCTCAAAATCGCTCTAATTGTTACTTCTTTTTACAATGATTAACAGGTACCTAAGCAGAAATGAACACATACCATTTTATTCTGTTAAATTAGAATTCTGGTTTAGAATATCGTAGAAACAAACAATACCTACATTAACTTTTTTTTTAACCCTTGATCGACGCAAATAAATTATGTAATGCAGAAACTTAATGATGTTTTTACTGCAACTAGTGAAGATGTGAATTTTTAAATATTATGTAATCGTGTGAAAAACTTTTTAATTGTAAATAATCCAGTTGATTAAATGAAATTAAAATGCTTATTACTTGATAACTATGACCAACAATAAGACGTAATCGACGAATTCATCACGATTCTAAAACTGAAAGAAAACCCATAATGACATCCAATTTTTACGACGTCTGAGTTTTAGGTTTCGTAGCACAGTGATTGATGACTTTGTAAGACACGGTGATCTCAAGCTCTGCGAGGCTGGGCAATGAAAAATACGTAAGGAAAATGTAAGGTATATAAAAGAGAAACGAAAATCACTTAAGAACATAATATTATTAGTGTTCGTGAGGGCGATTTATTATGGGAAAAGGGTCACAAATTACTATTACAGCAGTTTAATTGATGAATTTACAATTATTGTCATTAAATCACTTAGCTTAGAAACTTCGGTCACGTTTATGCATTTTGAGTAAGCTTATGCAGTACTCACCTTTCATTCGGCGACGCTTCTCTCAACTTTTCTCCGCAAAACTTGTTAGTTGCGCCTCAGCGTATTTCCGCCTCATATTGTTCATATTGTATGAGCCAGTGAAGAAAGAACTCATTATAGAAAAAGTCCTTTTGTTGCTTGTTAACGCAACCTCTTGTGTAAACCTCCTTTCATAAGGGGACGAATCGGCGATGTTTTTTAGGAATCTTCGTATTTATTGAATAACGAGTTTTGTTCAACTTAGGTATATTGTGCGTAACACAATATGCGACATGATACGCTCAAACTTTTATTGTTTTAATTATACAACAATGTACCATTATAGAGACCAAAAATTTTATGGATAATGGTATCCATTTGTCGTCATTATTATTTATTTGACTTAATTGCTACCATCATAGGCACAATATTTAAGTTATAACGACTTTTAAAGTGATTTTTATAATGGCTGTATTAGTTTTCTTTCTCTACCTTAAATCTGTTCAGAGTTTCATACATGGCAATAAGGATTATCAGCTGATCCCCTGGGGCTCAGATGCAAGGAGCGAGGGGCGCGGGAGATAGTCAACTACACGCCTGCTGCAGTCGGTCGCCTCGCGTCGTCGTTGCCGGTCGACGCTATCGAGTCTCCCATGTGCCTTCCTAACCTGCAAATCAGGTGTCGCAACTAGTGACTCAAGTTGTTACAAAAAATTGAAATTTAGTGATTTTGCAACGATAAAAGTGCGAATTATTTCAAAGTTTTGTGTTTTTGTGCCGATTTCAACTGTCATTTACACCGGTTCAAGGTATTTTAACTCGCCGCTTGATTTTGTTACTACTTAAGTCTAATGATTATGTTTTCTTATTCCCTTGACATTATTATTAAACTGCTTAATTATCAGATGCTGCAATTGCATTTTTTTTTTGTAATTGTAACCAAAATCCTATTTAAGTAGACAACGCACCTCACAAAAAAACTAATAAAATATTCTTACATTAAATACCATTAATATCTCGCATAAATTTAACGATGATACCATATCTAACAATTCTAATAAACCTTTATGTAGAACTTTTTCAATCATACGCGACGATATTTAACGCCATAATGTTTATGGCACCCATAAAACTTAAAGGGGGTTGAAGAATGTTAGGTCGGCTATTGATTCGGTACCCTAATAAAATTCGCATATTGAGAGCTACCCTTCATATATCGAGAGGGAGAGCGTTGCCTCGGGGTTGATCGGGAATGAAGATCACTCAATCTTACGGACGTAGTAATTCATACACACCCCAACCTGCCCCTGAAGTATGAGTCTAAACACACACCTACCTAGTTACTACTATTGAGTGAAGTCATCTTTTTGAAAATACCTTGCGGCTAGTATGGTAGTCGAAATTATTGAAGTTTATCTCATATATGTTTTGTTGCATTGTTATATAACTAATTTGTTTTTCTATTTGTGTCCTAATGATAATAATTAAACTTGTTAATATAAGGGACCCAGTAAAGTTACTTAGAAAACCCTCATTAACAAACATGGACGATGCTAGCAAACGTGACCATCATTCTAACAAATTTACTTCCTATGTTAAACATTCGTCGCAACGATAAATAAAAATAATAGAATATGGAAAAGTTATTACGAAAGATTATGTCAAATGTGCCTTTCAAGTAACTAGGTACATACATACATATCAAAAGCCTCCGAAAGATTTCTCACATCTTACAAGAGTGACAAAAAACTAAAATGTTTTGGACCAAGAACGTAAACCTTTACTATTGTTTTAGGTGTACAATAAAGAGTTATTGTATCAATAAAGACTTTGTCGTGAAGGTCATTGTCCTCTAAATCTTCCTTCTCATCCGGTGTTAGCGACATGCGTACATAGAAACTGCGTTGCTATAGTAAAATCCACAAGACACGCAATGTCGTCATGCGCCGGCGCCTCTGTCTGTAAACTGCAGTCGTTCATACATAACCTACACTGAGAATAATTGCTGAGATTTAATCATTTTCACCTATTTCTAGATTAACTAATAATTGTAATATTTAATAAATTTATACTTTTACGAAATTAAGACTATGATAATTTATTAATTAACACATGTTACTTATTGCATATTTTTATTGGTGTACAATAAAGAGCTTTTACTTACTTACTTCCATCATATAAGTTGTATATGTCAGAAATTTTCAAATGAGAATAAATGGACTACGTTTCTAGCTGGATTCGTCAAAAATGTACGCCTTATCCAAAGGATAAATCACAAAAACTGTACAGTACATTGCGATTTTATTTTGTAGTAGGCGGTTTTTCTTTGATCTAAAACTCAAATCTGACAAACATGACAAAAAATCAAATTAGAAATAATAAAAGTTAACATCAATCGTCCAATTTTGAGCTCCGGAAAGGGTGGGCCAAAATTCAATGGGCGTTCCTGGCTAGTCCACCGACCGCTGTAATCAAATACTGGTGCCTGCGACTGCAAATTTTAATCGCATATCTTCGTTTAAATAACTTTTTGTCATCGTAATTAGCGGTTAGCGCTGGCTTTGCTACGCCTTATGAGTACAGCTAGTTTTTCTCATCGTTGGAATGGACAAGATTCTCGATAACATCAATTATAGTTTAATCGTCTTTGAAATAGATTATCTTTCTTATACTTGCGATTTCACATTCTGAAATAGTTTGAAACCTAGCAAAATCTACAGTAGTGTTTTTGAAACTTCCTAAAACCTATCAGATTTTGTTCAAATAGGTTCCAAATAGTTCCAATCGAACAACAACATTATAACAAAAATAAATCAAAAAAAGAAACAGTGCACACAAAGCAGTCAAATCTGATTTAGCGACCCTTTGTCTTAAAAGCAACAGAGAGTGTTATCCAATTTCAACAAATCCTTCAGAAGGGGGAGCCGATACTGATCGAAAAACTCCTTTGATCAAATCAATTGCTAATAAACAAAATACGTAACTAAGCAAAATATTGTTATTTTGCTTACGTTTTATGGAATAACAAAAACAACTAGAGGATGTATTAAAATCACTTTTCAAAAAAAGTAGGTACTCACCTAAATCCTTGTCTTCAGGATCGGAAAAGACTTGTAGGGGCCTAAGTGAGCAATTAATTATGGCTTTGACGCTTCCTAAGCAAAAGCACGGAATTATCTTATAAATTCTTGTTTATATTGCCGTTACACGTTTTCATTGTAAAACGCTATAAGCTTCATTGCGATGTACCTAAGTGTTTATTAAGTAATGTATTGATAATACCTAAGTATCATATATTGTGTAGGTAAGTATATTACGGAGTATTGATATAAGCTTATCAGATATTTTTACTCGACTGCACCAGTAGTTTTTTTTAGTTTAATCATAATTTATGTACTATAGTACTTATAGGTTCAGCCCGCTTTGACATTGAAACAAACAGTAATGAATCCCAATATTATATCAATCACCTTTTATCAACCAGCATTACGTTAGCTAGTCTACATCGTGTTTTTTTACCAAAAAAAATTTAAATGTCATATATCAACGTTTGGTTTGCACGTGTATCATTTCGCAAGGGACCAAACCGAGCTTAATCTCCAAGTTATGAAGCCGCATCAATCCAAGCAAGCATGAAATCAATAGGAGGCAGCCACAGAGCCGAGATACCGGGACTCACGCATCCCAGTATCGATTGTTCCCAGCTAAATATTCCATTTTATTTCCAAGCAGGTGGCCTTGTTTGTTTATTCACGGTCTAACACGCTACAAAGTATCCCTATTCCCAAGCGCTCGCTGTCTGTTTATGGAATAACTGTCTATCGACAGTTTCTACTGAATGCCTGTAAATTGTTTGAATTGCAAAAATTGGCATAATATTTGTGGTTTATTCAAATAGTTTACTTTTCATTATAAAATTTTCAGAATTGAAAATAGAACAGTGTTTGTGTTTTAATTACCATTTGCAGCGCCATCAGTGCCGTTATCAAATTAACAGCAATGATAATTTTAATTGCCTATAGAGGCGCTATATTATTTATATTTATTATAATGGTAGGTACACATCAATGATTAGTTAGTTACCTTATCTTATAAAATTATGAATCCAGTAAAGCAATTGAAGTTTTACGTTTTACAAAAGTTTTAAGTAAACATTTGTCTCAATCATGTCCAAATGTCAAATAGGGGGAAGAACATAATGCTTTTAGGTCTGAACAATTTTAGTCCCTGATTCTACACACCAGTCTTGTTATCCTCAAACTAAGCGAGTTAGCACGTGGTAAGCGCATTATCTCTGAGAATGTACGACCAAGATACTAATTACTTGTGAAATTTCTAGCTCACACAGCTTTCAATCTCGCGAAGGAGATTGTGAAAATTAAAATGTCATGAAAATAAATAAGATTTAGTGTAAACATCAATCAAGCAAAGAATTGATATTCATTATCATCATCATCAGCAACCCGTTCACTTTCAGGTATTTCCTCATAGGAAGAACAATAGGTCGTATTCTCTCTCGCTAGCCCATTGATACTTGAAATATGGTATTGGGCTAGTGGCCTTTGTTTAGATAGCAGTGATAGCCCTATCGGATGGGAGTTCGACTCTTGAGCATAAAGGCTTAGGGTCGATGCCTGCAGATTCCAAAACTTCTGTATACATTTGTTACTAGCGGTTCTGGGCGGTTTCACCCGCGAAGTTCGTTTCCGTCGGAATACGGGGATAAAATATAGCCTATGTTACTCAGGGATATTGTAGCATTCTTGTAAAATAATTTTTGAAATCGTTCCAGTGGTTTTTAAGTTTATTCGTTACAAACATACAAAACTATCCTACAAAACTTTCTTCTTACCTATCAAGCAGCAGAGCAGCTTACCACGGCCGATCTGTCAATATATAATCATATGGTTTCCGATTACGCGGCTTCACCGACTATAATATTAGGGTCGACGAGCTCATGGTGAAAGAAAAAAAGTTCTTAGGCCTATGTAACAGCGGCAGCGCTGACTTTTAGTAAAAGTCAAAGTCAAAATACATTTATTTCTTTAGGTATGGAATATACACTTAGAAACGTCAATAGCTTATAATAACAAGGCACTCGAAATTCGTCCATGAAGATTGGCTAAATGTAAACAGCAGCCCATCTCCACGAGTTGCTGGTTCCAAATGCAGTACCCCGAGAAGAGCCAGCAAATAAACTCACGGCAGCTCTTTTTAACCTCATGTCATAGTAATAAATATGGTTTACAATAATAATTGAAATTAATAGCCTTACCGTAGATAGGCTCACACTGTCACATCTAGGTCATCATAAACTATAGGTGAAAATAAATGGTTCCAGGAATGGATTACCTTTACCAACCCCCTCGGGGATTAAACATACACGCTTGAAAGCACGTGCCTTCACGAACGACGGAACAATTACATGCGATGACAAGCAAAACACCTCTCAATCAGCAGTTCAATCGACAAAAGTGTCAAGAAATATTCAAAACTTGAACAATGCTCAAACAATCAGAAAACATAATTCAAATTTAAAGGTTACATACAAAGACCTTTAAAGAAAAGTTGCTCTCCTAGGAAAGATAATCATTTTCTTCCAACCTCTTTGGTTACATATTATGTTCTTACATATACATACATACGCTCACGCTTTTTTCTGAACCGGGTTGTCAGAGACAATAGATCGAACCTGGCACACCTATAGCATTTCGTCCACATCCATCAATCGACTCATACATGCTCGTCGGTTTCGTGTTTTTTTTACCTGGCTATTCTACAGTACATCGCCGGTCTGATCGATGTAAGTACGCCATGTAGGTAAATTATGTAATATACTAGCGAGTAGCGAACCGCCTTGGCTTCTCTGCGGTTTATATGATAGGTACTAATGGTTCTGCTCGGTTTCACCCGCCTAGTTCCCATTCCCGTGGGAATACGACAATAAAATATAGCCTATGTTACTCATGGATATTGTAGCTTTCCATTGGTGCAAGAATTTTTGAAATCGATCCAGTAGTTTTTGAGTTTATTCGATACAAATATACAAAAACACAAGAATACAAAAATACATAGTGTAGATACAAAAACCTTCCTCGCTCTCTCTCTCTCTCTCTCTATTGGTGAAAACCGCATAAAAATCCGTTGCGTGGTTAAGGAGGAGTTAGCGGATACACAGACTGACGCGGAGACTTTATTTAATTCCACGAGTATGTAGAGATTATTGTCTTAACATTCATATCTAGCGTAACACTTCATCATTTATCAGTATCACTTTCAAGCTAATCCTACAAATTACTCACATTACACACAACCTGTTAAACTTACTTGGATTACTCGCAACGGTTTGACGACCCTTAGAAATCCGTCATAGATGGATTTCGGTATGATGTTGATTACTTGTTTACCCACAATACAGGATATGCCTACTTTGGGACTCCAAATTGCTGTGTCCCAAAATGTATTTATTCTATACTGACAATCCGCCCCCGCTTCACTTTATAAAAATACAATATACTTTGTGAATCCTGCAAGATATCAAAATTGAATAAAGGTACACTAAAATTGAAATAATAATTTTCCTATTTAATTCCTAAAATTTTCATTGAAAACTGTTATTTTATAAATTTTATTTTATTATGTAATTGTAAAATCTGTAAAGGTAATTTCCCTTTTTCTGTTTGTCTTTTTTGATTACTGTTAAACCTTTGAAAGGGTTAGTATGATGATAAAGGAGAGACTGACGAAACATCGTTTTAAATATGTATCACGTACTTTCGCGTGTGAGTTCAAGACTGCGAAATATACATACGTTTACTTATTCGACATGCGTTCGGCTTATGTAATTTCCATTTCTGATTATTTTTGAAACATGTAGTTGCTTTAATTAGAACAACAAAAGCCGACTGTGTGAAAAAGGTATTTTTTTTAAAGTAGTTTATGACACTCCGGAGATGAAGAGGAATCGGATTTGACGTTATAGGACAAGTTCTTTTTAAGACCTTTTCTGCATTTGTCCATTTCTTACTATGCCCACTTCCTAGGCATAACTTCTAGGTAGTTCAAAATCCGTCAATACTTTTAAGAGCTTACCAAGTAAAAATTCCACCATCTTTTTTTTTTGAGCCGTCACCAATCCCGTGTCAATCCCCAGCACTAACACAAATCGCCACCTATTAAAATCCATAAACCCGTTCAGGCTTAGCTGTGCCAAAGTATATACATACTTATACACCCAACGAATATCGTCCTTCTAAGGCAGTCGAGTAAAATAGTAAACAATGACGTTTCCTTTTGTAATAGTCGCAAACATTCATGGACCTAGGAGAAGGGTTTAAGGGACTGCATAATTTAATGTGTATATTACAGCAACAGGGTTGGTTCATTTGTTTTTCAGATTCCAAAAGGGTATCCGTTAATACATAGTAAAACTATCGCTTTTCACATACTGAGTTCTTACAAAGCATAACGTGAAAACACCCTTGGAGGCTATAAAATCTGTTTAAACGTTAGGTTACGTTACGGATCTTCAGCCGAAAACGCTGTATGAAAAACCTTGGGTCTTAAAAACCTTTTCTTGAGGGCTAAGCCTAGACAAAAGGCCTCAATAGATCTCTTGAGATTGGATCGCTTCGGGTCTTACCTACACCTTTTGAGCTCGGCGGCGAAATATTGTTAAAGGCCTCCCTATGCCTATGCAACAAAGCAAATTTGTTTTTCTTTTGTGGCCAGGCCATTTAGGAATTTCCCTATCACGTCCACTCAGCGCTCACGCTTATGCAAAGCTTTATCCAAACTAATTTGTAGTCTATACCATATAGTTTGTCCTTTAGGTAAGTGCTACGATCGCCCAGGATTGGCTTCAGTACCATCAAATTTTACACCTTATTACATCGAATTAAAGGTTGGTCCTTTCTAAAATTTCCGAAGTTACCTACTTTAGTTTGGAAGTGCAACAGCAAAATATGAATGCAGACCTGACTTGGGGTAATGGAATACCTACAATGCAAACTCACGAGTATTCGACCCTTTTAGCTCCTAATGGCGTGTAACAAGCTGAACCGAACGATTATAAGAAACATAAGAAACATGTGTAGGCAGTAACTGATCCTTTACGCTACAACGGTGTAGGGCACATTCTAACCCGATTAACCTCGTACAACTAGAGCTGCAATTATCTAATAAACATCACCATTTGCTATGGTCATCCCTATAGCAGTGTGAAGCATTCTCATAGACTTGACGTGCTTGAACTAAACTCTTGTAACTTGAGAGTTTAGCTACCATTCAGCTTGTTTTGATTGCCAATCATTCTACAGTTATTGAACTAACTGAGAAACTGTCTGCTAACTTTCAAGCATTTGGAAATGTAATTAATATGTATAAGTTATCTTTAAACGCTACGTAAAGCTAATAAAGTAATAAATAATATCGGTCTCATCACGCTATTATCTCTCTAAAAAACAAAGTTCTGGTCATAATTTGTGGCATAAATCAATGAAAACGTAGAAGAAGTTGCTCGTATTTGTTTTTTCTGATTGAAAGTCTTGAAACGATAAAAGTGAATGAATTAATCGGACAATGCCGGGTCATGTTGCTACAGACTAAACACGTACAGTAATGAGATAACTATCGATTGACTTATTAGAGCCGAAGCGGTCGACTGATTATGACTGTTAGTTATACGGAGACAAACAAACAGAGAAAAATCTGACTGATCAACTCAGATTTATATAAATAGGTAAATTTATGTAAATGACCAATTATTTTATCGCACAGCCATGTATCAAAACTAAGAATTATATCCAGTATTGGAATACCTCTGCCTACCCCCTCGGGGATAAAAGACGTGAGATTATATTATTATTCTTTTATTTTATACCCACATTTCACGAGATATATTGGACCCCTAAACGTGATAGGTGGTGAGCCCATCACCGGACCGGGTCTGTTTACACATGTCTCAGAATTAATTCTGAGACCTGCTGGTTTCCTCACGATGTTTTCCTTCACCGTCGAGCTAGTGATAAATATGTACGTAAGTTTTTGAAAACTCATTGGTACATGCCAGGATTCGAACCCGAGGCTCACGGATTTTCATCCGGTTTTTTTACCGTTCGGGCTATCACTGCTCATAAAAGCTCACTGATAATAAAAAAAAATCAACAATTAATTATTGTCATTGAAGTGATATCAGTTTTATTACAATTTTCGTACTCAAATATATTTACGTAAGGAGGTCAACCCACGAGGAAGTACAGACAACATAATGCATTTTATATGGCGAATCGCATTCAAGGCGAGTGCATGACAGTTCAGTCACACCGGTCAGTTCTCCCGCGCCCACCGGAGCGGCAAGCCCTCTCTATTGACGTTTTACAGAACGCATAAATATACACGTATCAAGCAGACAATATAATCCAATAATCTGTACAGCAGTAAGAAAGGCCCAATAATTCTTTTAAAGATTAGTTCTTTAAAGGAAAAGAGAAAATAGTTGAATGTCAAGAAGCATTAAAATAATTGACCTCATTAAATATTTAAAAAAGATAGAGCTCTGCTCGAACGAGCTGGATTTAGATAGGTTGAAGAAATGCTATTTCTTCCGCTTTCCAGGATAAAAAATAACCTATGTCCTCTTTGATTTGTAGGTCCATTGCAGTGTGAAAGAAGGATAAATCAACAAACATACTTTCCCATTTATACTACTAAAACTCCTACAGAAGAAACACTAAATCATATTGTGATGGAAGTATTGATTCCGGTAGAGGTTAGCTGCAACGAAAATCCACTTTGATGCCCCCGGTATATGTTATCACGACCGCTTACGTTGCTAGTTTCGGATACCGTATCATATATTCCCATTCTGTCAATCACATCGCCAGTGAGTAGCCGTCTAGATTTACAGAGTTCAAGTTACTACGACATTGACAAAAATCTCGAATGTCAGAGTCGTAGGTTATCGCTGTTTCGGCGTGAATACATTATAAACAAAGTGCCCGGTCCGGATTATATATTCATTTGTGTAATCAAGTGGCGTTTGAAATACAAAGGGACTAGACAAGTGGCTTTCTATTACAGTGATAGCTACAGAATACAATGATAAATGTATGCGATTTTTATTCCCTTACTAGCAACGCCCTGCGGTTTCACCCACGTAGTTCCCGTTCCCGTGGGAATATGGGAATAAAATATATCCTATGTGTTATTCTGATAGCTAGCCTAGATAAGCTATATAACTGCAAAGTTTCATCAAAATCCGTTCAGTAGTTTTTGCGTGAAAGAGGAACAAACATCCATACATACAAACTTTCGCGTTTATAATATTAAGTAGGATATTCACATAGACAAGACATTATGATAGATAGCATTTATAAACCACTAAGGTTTGCTTAATAATGCTATCAACAGTGCACATTAACATAAGCTGTAATGTCAAATGATGTTTATCGACTGTTGCCAAAATACAATTATAGTGCGACCAAGTTAAAAATAAACGCAACTTCCTAAAGAAGTATACGTAGTTTTAATAGTATTTATTAATTAAGCATTTTTAGAAAAGGAATAAAGAAGTTTCGTTTGCTACTTGTCTAGGGAAATACTCTACTAAATGTTTAATTATTGTTTCAGTTCTCATATTTTTTTGCGTAATTAAAAGCAACTTTATATGCTACTGGTAATAATAAATCAGGGAACTATCAGAATGTGTGTTGTACTAATTAGTAGCTAGAGTCCGTTCAATAAGTCGAGTGGGTAATTTGCATTTAATTGAAAACAAAGCATTGTAACACAGTGGAAAAAATACAACAAATAACAATGTTGTCATTTTACTAATAATTATGATAAACAGATAGTTTTTTTTTATACTTTGTCTCCACTGCTGAGGTTTTCCTCGTCTGCCCCGAGAAGGATTCCAGTATTCATAATCATCCCGCATTCTCTTTCGGCGTATGCCTCTTAGTTACCGGCCGTTCGTTAGGACCCAGTTGGTGCATCTTAACTATAGATATATCTAGAATTATAAATTTATGTAACGTAAATAAACTGACTTAATAAACAGACTATACAATATGTAACAGAATAAGCGCAATTCCTGAAGATAGTTTGTTCAGTATCGACTACTTAATCGATTTCAGCTATTTTTATTAGGTGTTTAATTGATGGCATGACTAAATTTAGGGCTACCTATGGAAACCGTACTATTATTTAACAAATTTCCTTGGACTAAAATAAAGTTTCGTACTTTATTGCATCATAATTATATTTTTTTTATATTCATATACTAATTGGGGTGTGAGGAATTGCGCTTATTCTGTGTTGCGTTGTATAAATATTTTTATAGCCCAATCAATTCCAATCGAAACCCACAATTGGCTCCATAGAAAATAGTCATCTGTTACCAACAACTCAATCAATACAAATAAAATAAAAAGGCGACGTTTCCATTATGCGGCTGACACAGCTAGTTGCGCAACACGGCGTCACAGCATGGCGACAATTGAGCGCCGGCCCAGATGACATCACTCTATAAAGGCCCAGCTACACACGCTACTAAGTAGCACGAAAACATGTTATTATCGAGCAACTGCTACTTCCTATCATGTATACCAAGCACTTGCTAGTAATGAGCATGCTACTGAAGAAGATTGTTAATTTTTAGCATGCCCCTGTGGTGCGGGTCGAAGGGGGTGTGCCTGGTAGCATGTCTGAACGTGCCATCATGATTAAAAACATGCATTAATAATGATGATTCTTGTGTTATACCTAATTTGTATTCATTAATAAACTGTAAGCATGCCCTCTCTCGACTAAAATATTGCATGCTCAAGGGCAGACCACAGAGATCTACTAAACTACGAGTATCGTCTAACTCACCTGTGTAAAATAAAGATTTTGAATTTTGAATTCTTTGCATAATCAAATGTGAACACTATGACCATGGCGATCATGAGCATGCTTTTCAACGCGCTACTTAGTAGCATGTGTATCTGTACCTTAATACTTGATACGCACGTATACATTGAGCCGAATCGATGGTTTCGAAACTTCGGCAATGTATTAATTTGGACCGCTCCCATGTGTAATTTCTCCGCCCTGTTAAACTTGCTTAATGGACAGGCACTTTTTTGTACATAATAAATGAGTGTACATTCATCAAATATGCAAAGTCTGCTGTGTAATTCCGCCGCTAGAGCCTTCATTTTAGAAGAGACTAGCAATGCCTACAAAGACTTCAATTTCTTTTGTAAACAATATCGAATGCTTTCGACTTTTGTCACATTTTATACTCTCCAGTTAGGTACTGCGATCAGGTATGATTAAAATCAAATTATACATTTCTATACATTTTTTTTGGCGTTTGAACCATACCCTACTCATGTGTACCTTTGAACACTAATGATGTGCATTGCGCAGTCTTTATATTGTTTTCGTATTGCCTATTTATTTATAGTCTCCTTAAGCCTTTACTGCCTTATCGTGAGGAAAGGATTAAAAGCCCAAAAGTAGGTTAACGTGATTTAGTTATTGCTTCATTATTAGCAGGCAACCATAAAACCGAACATCAAGCGACCACTAAGCGTCAGACACGTCCATAACATCCCCTATTTTAGATTTCTTCTAAATTGGCCCTTAAATTAATTTCGGTAACAGCTGTGCTATCGATTTACGAGCCAATTACACCAATTTAAAGAAAAATAAATTGCCACACTCGCAGTTAGTGGTTCTTTTACATTTTATTTGTGTAGCAGCTTTGGAAAATGGAATACTTTCACAAGTTTCAATTCACTGGATCTTTTATTTATGTCAACTCGAATGTTGCTGCGTCAGTTGCACTAACTTAAAAAACATTAGATTATAGAGAAGTTTGTTTTAGCTTCTGTAAATAGAAAACATCAGCATACATTACGCTGACGGGCTGAAGCTGCTAAGTTTCACTCTGTAATAGCAACTGGTCTCTGGTAATAGAGTAGGTACTTTGACAGAATACAGATTTGGTAGTGATTTATTACTCATCGCCTTACCAAACACAAATACATTCATATTCTGTTATCCCCTCATATTCAACTGAATATGACTCATAGAACAACATTATGAATTTCTACTATCCTTACTAATAATATAAATGCGAAAGTAACTCTGTCTATCACCGTCATTTTGCGAATTTTACTTTCTGCGAAACTCGAATGGTCAGATAAGCAGAATGTCAGAATTCCGACATTTTGCGAATCCCTCAATTTGCGTATCTGACATTTTGCGATGGTTCCGTTTATTTGCTACCTTATCATGGCTTAAACGGTGTACTGATCCTGATAAAATTGAGGAAGAAAATAGGCTACTTTTTATCGCGGAAAACCCCAATACGCGATAACCTAAAGTTTACCCTGACGGAGTCGATGGGATCAGCTAGTTAGAAATAATTCTTATGTTCTGTCGTTAATTGAATAGGTAATCGGCAAAATCCGATTACCTATTCAATTAACAAGATATCTTAAACTAAATGGATAGACACACAATGAGTCAGATCATATAGTCATGTCATAAATGAAGTCATATAATTAACCTTGAACTAAATAAATAAAGGTCATAAATAAAGGCGTTAATAGTGTTAGTAGTATTTTTATCATTTCATTACTTAAATTTTACGAAATTCCTCACGCTATCTTTACCTTGGATGTAAGAGCATTAGTTCTTAAGCCTACAAAAACCTTCAAGAATTCGGGCTGGTAGCAGATTATGTCTCCGCCGAGAATGTTAAAAAACCTCTACCATAAATCTGGTAAAAAAACGCTTTCCATAAAATATTCACGCGAAAACTGCAAACCAAAGGTAATTGCGAAAGTTTCCAAATGAATATGCGAAAAAGCTTTTAACCGTTAGTCGGGCTGCGGGCGCGAAGATAAGCGAAACAACTTTGTAGCGGGGATCTGTGCAAGTTCCATGCGCTTGGGCATCCCGCCAATAAGGTTTACGCGACCGCGCGAAAGCCAAAAACAGGTGGTGATTCTGCGTGCATTTTGCGTGCAAATTTGTTTCCCAACGATAATGTTACCAATACGGTAGTTGACTAGTTGACTGGCTTATCAAAAGAGTTACTTTTATTATCTTCCAAAACCATTTTTTTTACCAAAAATGTACTATATTATATACTGAACTATGACATCATAATTTATAGTAGGTAATCAATTGCATCACTTAAGTATGTTTTATTATTTTAATGTCGCTTAAAACAAACACAAACAATCTTTATATATAAAAAAATATAAAGTGACTGACTGGTGATATATCAACGCACAGCCTAAACTGCTTGGTCTAGTGACTTGAAATTTTGTACATAGATAGCTTATACAAGGTAGGCATCCACTAAGAAAGGATTTTGCAAAATTCAACCCCTATGGAGGTGAAATAAACGAGCGCGAGCGAAGCCACGGGTAAAAGCTAGTCATGTATGAATACAAAATATTGTTTAAATACCTACACTTCATTTATAAACGGAAGTAAAACCGCAACCTAATTAATGCATAAATATTGATATATCATTTAAAATATTTGTGGTAAGTTTAGCAAAGTTTTAGTAAATAATAGTCATTAACATTATCAACCCAGTCCACTAATGAGCTGCGGTTTTCCTCACATATTATTATGAGGTACGAGCTCATCGCATTTTGGGAGTTGGTATCACTACCCCCAATACACGGAAGAGCTACAATAATGCCACTAAGCGGTCATCCATTCACTGACTGATAGTGACCAAAATTGCTTAAAAGTGCGAATGTCGGAAAGAGAAGTAATTAAATGGGCAGCAATTATAAAATTTATAAATTATAAATCATTTGGTCGGCATACAAAGATTTTGTTCGCAAATAAAAAAATCAGGCAGCAATCCTTGTTCGGCAAATAATTTTGATAATGGTCAAAAATTAAATAAGAAATAGGCAGCTTACAATAACATGGGTTTGCATAATAAACATTCAATCCTCAAAGTAGTTACTTGGTCCGCAAAATAACTACTTGGTCAGCAAGATTTCATGATTGAACAGTTGACTGGCTTATCAAAAGAGTTACTTTTATTATCTTCCAAAACGATTTTTTTACCAAAAATGTACTATATATACTGAACTATGACATCATAATTTATAGTAGGTAATCAATTGCATCACTTAAGTATGTTTTATTATTTTAATGTTGCTTAAAACAACCACAAACAATCTTTATATATAAAAAAATATAAAGTGACTGACTGGTGATATATCAACGCACAGACTAAACTGCTTGGTCTAGTGACTTGAAATTTTGTACATAGATAGCTTATACAAGGTAGGCATCCACTAAGAAAGTATTTTGCAAAATTCAACCCCTATGTAGGTGAAATAAACGAGCGCGAGCGAAGCCACGGGTAAAAGCTAGTCATGTATGAATACAAAATATTGTTTAAATACCTACACTTCATTTATAAACGGAAGTAAAACCGCAACCTAATTAATGCATAAATATTGATATATCATCTATATATATAAAGAGAGAAGTCCTGACTGACTGACTCATCAACGCCCAGCCCAAACCCTTAGACCTAGAAAGCTGTTTTTTTTTTCAGCTATTGTTTTTAAGACGAAAGCTAGCACTAAGAAAGGATTTTTCGAAATTCAACCCTTAAGGGGGTGAAAAAGGGGTTGAACGTTTGTATGGAAAACCTTCATTTTTGGGTGTATCAATTCGAAATTTTGTAAAAGTACTCTATAAAACAAACAACAAGAAATGTATTTCTTAATTTTTCAAAAAACACCCCATAAAGGGGTGAAAGAGGGGGATGGAGTTTGTATGGAGACGTGTTGTTTTTTACGTCTATCAACTTGAAACTTGGCACAAATACTTTTAGAAATAAATGAGTAGATACGTGTTTTTGGATTTTCCGAAAATCGTCCCCTAACGGGGTGAAAGTAGGGGTTGAGTTTGGAATGTTTGGAAAACCTTCATTTTTGGTTGTATCAATTCGAATCTTTCAAAAATAATCCTCAAAACAAACAACAAGACACGTATTTCTGGGTTTTGTAAAAAACCCCCCCTAAAGGGGCGAAACAGGGGGTGGGAGTTTGTATGGAGATGTGTTGTTTTTTACATCTATCAACTTAAAACTTGGCACAAATACTTTAAGAAATAAATGAGTAGATACGTGTTTTTGTATTTTCCGAAAATCGTCCCCTAACAGGGTGAAAGTAGGGGTTTAGTTTGTAATGTATGGAAAACCTTCATTTTTGGGTGTATCAATTCGATTCTTTCTAGAAATACTCCTCAAAACAAACAACAAGACACGTATTTCTGGGTTTTGTAAAAAACCCCCCCTAAAGGGGCGAAACAGGGGGTGGGATTTTGTATGGAGATGTGTTGTTTTTAACGTCTATCAACTTGAACCTTGGCACAAATACTTTTAGAAATAAATGAGTAGATACGTGTTTTTGTATTTTCTGAAAATCGTCCCCTAACAGGGTGAAAGTAGGGGTTGAGTTTGTAATGTATGGAAAACCTTCATTTTTGGGTGTATCAATTCGAATCTTTCTATAAAAGCTCCTCAAAACAAACCACAAGACACGTATTTCTGGGTTTTCTAAAAAACACCCCCTAAGGGGGCGAAACAGGAGGTGGAATTTTGTATGGAGATGTGTTGTTTTTGACGTGTATCAACTTTGAACTTGCTACAAATACTTTTGAAAATAAATGAGTAGACACGTGTTTTTGGATTTTTCGAAAATCGTACCCGAAAGGGGTGAAAGTAGGGGGTTAAACTTGGTATTTTTTTTATGATAAAAATGGGAGCAAACGGGCAGACGGGTCACCTGATGGTAAGTGACGTCCGTCGCCCATGCACACCTGCAACTCAAGAGTCACAACTGCGTTGCCGATCTTTGAGGTGGGGTAGGGGGAGAGGAGGGGAGGGGGGATTCGGGCCTCCGGTTACCTCACTCACTCAACGAAACAAAATGCATTGCTTTACGCTGGTTTTCTGTGAGGCCGTGGTATCACTCCGGTCGAAGCATGGCTCTCCCACGTTCATGTGTGTATGGAAAACCCTCATTTTCTGGTGTATCAATTCGAAACTTTGTAAAAATACTCCTCAAAACAAATAACAAGACACGTATTTCTGGATTTTCTAAAAACCCCCCCTGAGGGGGTGAAACAGGGCGTTGGACGCCGTTTGACGTTGTTTTTTACGTCTCTTAACTTGAAACTTGGCACAAATACTTTTACAAATAAATGATGAGACACGTGTTTTTGAATTTTTCGAAAACTATTCCCTAAAGGAGTGAAAGTAGGGGTTGAAGTTGGTATGAAAAAGTGTGTTTTTTTTACTATCAACTTGAAACTTGGCACAAATACTCTTCAAAAGTCTCCATACAAAGTCTTCTTCTTTTTTTGAGAATTCACTATGGGTTCATTGAGGAAATTTGTTTGTTATAATGAGCACATGCATAGCCTTTGGTATCAAGAACTAATTCAAAAATCATAAACCAGAGAGTGTCCTAGGCTATACAATACCAGAGACCAGTTTATTTAAACTGGTCACTAAACTGGGTCTCTGACAATACGTAATCAGTATTATTTTTAGTTATGTGTAATTTGTTTTTCAGAAAAACGAATTAGCATAGAACTGAATTTAGTTAGGGCTACCTGTGAAAACCGTAGTGTTATCGCTCTTTATTTAAGAAATTTTGTTAGACAAAACTAAAGTACGAATGCATTAGCATATTTTTATATTAATACTAGCGGATGCCCAGCGGCGTTGCCCGCGCGGATTCCGTTTATTCCCGTTCCCGTGGGAATTTCTGAAAATCCCTTCATAGTGGTTGCCTACGACATATTTAAGACACCTACATACCATATTCCAAATAGCGGGTGCCCAGCGGCGTTTTCCCGCTTGGATTTAGTTTATTCCCGTTCCCGTGGGAATTTTCAAAAAACCCTTAATACCAATTTCCTATGACATATCAGACACCTTCATACCATTTTTCAAGTTTCTAGGTGTTATCGTTTCGGAGTAGTACGTATTTCTCTTTTTAACCAGTTTTTATATTTTCCCGTGGGAATGAGATATTTTCCTGGAATAAAAAGTAGCCTAGATGTTGACCCGGGTACTCAGTTATCTCCATACCAAATTTCATAAAAATCCGTCCAGAAGTTTTTGAGTGATGCGTGCACAACCAGAAGGACAGACAGACAAAAATTCCAAAAAATTGTGTTTCGGTATCTATATCGATAACTATATACACTACCGTTAAAATTTTCAAAAAATATTTAATGTACTTACAGACACGGCCCCGTTAGAGTTTTATTATAATATGTATAGATAGATACTAATTGGGGTGTATGAGGAATTGCGCTTATTCTGGGACGCGTTGTATGTATATAGGGTGTTTTTAATAACAAAAATATAAATAAATAGCAATGATAGCCCACCGGCTAAAGAGCCCGCTTCTCATTCGCGAGGCTCGGGTTCCAATCCTGGCATATACAGTCAAGTTTTAGTAGGGATCCTTAATTCTTTTTCGTCATAGATATAGCCTATGTTACTCAGGAATAATGTAGCATTCTAATGGTGTAAGAGTTTTTGAAATCGGTCCAGTAGTTTCTAAGTTTATTCGTTATAAACATAGGTACAAAACTACAAATCTTTCCTCTTTATAATATTAGTGTTGATAGGTAGATAGTGTCGATTATCCTTCTTGATATATTTTCGAAACGCAAAAGGAATAACAAATTCTACGCGGACGAAGTCGCGGGCATCAGCTAGTTTAAAATATTTGTGGTAAGTTTAGCAAAGTTTTAGTAAATAATAGTCATTAACATTATCAACCTAGTCCACTAATGAGCTGCGGTTTTCCTCACATATTATTATGAGGTACGAGCTTATCGCATTTTAAGAGTTGGTAGCAATATCCCCAACCCACTACACGGAAGAGCTACAATAATGCCACGAAGCGGTCATTCATTCACTGACTGACAGCGACCAAAATTGCTTAAAAGTGCGAATGTCGGAAACAACCGGAATTGCAATGCTACGATTTGAGCGTCTTAAAAGAAACACAAAGATTTTTTTTCAGTTTTACTGCGTTCCCTTGGGAAATTCCAAAAACTCCTTGTTAGTGCTCACACACGTAATTTAAGAAACCTTTATGCAAAATTTCATGCTTCTAGACCCAGGGGTTTTGGATGTGCGTTTATCGATCAGTCAGTCAGCCAGTTAGTTTATTCTTATATAAATCCCACTAATATCATAAACGCGAAAGTTTGTATGTATGGATGTATCTATAGAACTTTGTTTCTCTGTTCCTCTGTCACGCAAAAACTACTGAACGATTTAGATAAAACTTTACAGTTATATATTAAGCTATATTTCATTCCCGTATTCCCACTGAAACGGAAACCGCGGGCGCTGCTAGTATCATATAAATTATTTGTAGAGACAAAATTATCGAGTCGCAGAAAGAAAACAGTCACGCATCTTTTGATTTAATGAATGCACTAATCGGTTACTTCATAGTTCAATAGATACACAATTAGCTTAATACGTAGTTATATTGCTCACATTTTTTTATGAAGCATAATGTTTTAACTGGCTGGCACCTTCGTCGACCGCTCAGGACACTATATTGGGGCTAGTTAATACTCATAATTAAAACTAATTATTGTAATTGTAGATAGTTAAAGGACTTTCAGAGACAACATCGAAAATCACACATCATTTTGACGCGTTTTTATACGTTACTAGCAGTGCCCCGTGGTTTCACCGGCGTAGTTCCTGTTATAATATAGCCTATAATAAAAATAGCCTATGTTACTGGCTGATAAATGATAATGTAGCTTTCCATTAGTGAAAGAATGTTTAAAATCGGTTTATTGGTTTAGGCGTGAAAGCTAAACGAACAAACAAACCCAATTTCGCATTTAAGTTAGAATTATCAAAATCCATCGGACGTATTTCAATATTTTGTAAGTTCCTCTCTTCGACCTGTAGAAAATCAATTCAATTATGAAAAAATAAATATCAACACACACACTCGTGTAAAAATATAATAAACAAATGTTATCCAAGAATGTAAGCATATTTCGTAGACCTCCTGCAGCCTAAACTTCACACATATTTTGAAATGCAAGGTTTCGTTAGATTTGTCTTCATCTCCGTAGTGTTATAGGCTACATTTTTACCCGACCGTAAAAGAAGGAGGATAATGATTTAAATCTTTTCGGTGACTTTTACGCGCAGTCAGGTGTTTTGGTGTTTGACCAATTAATGTACTTGGCAATTAAGCGAAATGAGAAATGGGCACGAAAAGTTTCGCACGCAACTTGTCTAGAGGGAAGGGGCAGGCAGACGTTTTGTTTTACAAAACAGATTAAGTACTACGTAAGTGTTGTGGTATAAAAAAGAGATAAGAGTTTCTGAAAAAGGTCAGACAACAAGCCCGCACCGGATTTCGGGTGAAATGTACCTAAAACTTGGTAATACATTACACATTTTATCCTACAGCTTCAGGAACATGGTCGAATAGCAGTGGCATTGATTTTTGCTACTTTGGGTTACACTTGTCACAGTAGTGAGCTCGAAAGACAAACGTGACCAGCATTAATCAAATAGGTTTAAGTAACTAAGTGACCATTAACTTAGACTTATCTTATATTTGGACCAGTTGCAACCCGTATATCAATATCAGGAAGGTTTTGGCAGATAGTCGTAGTCCCATAAAGGTATATTAATATTATAAAGAGGTAAAATTTTATGGTTATTTCTGTCTAGTATAATGTCTGGAAATAAAGAACAGATTTAAAAAAAACTTGGACACTAATATTCTTGACTAATATAAGGTATATTATATTTTAATAAACTGAAGCGACGCGAAGGGGAGATAATTGTTTGAGGTCTCTAGTTGGAACTATAAATAAAAGGTATAGTTAAGGGGTGGAGACCATGGGACCGTGGGGGCCGGAGGCGCGGCAGCTCCTCGAAGAGCTGTCAGTGCGTTTGGTGGCGGCTATCTCTGTCAAAGGATCAGCGTAGCTATCCAGAGATGGGAATGCGACACTGTCCTACATGGTTCCTCTTTGGAGGACATTTTTTATCTGTAATTATTGTAAATGAAAGTTAAAAGTATAATTACATTCTTCAGTTCCATAAAATGTGAACAATGGACATACAATTTACATGATCATTTACGCGATGGCTAGACCTTCTGGTGGTGCGCACATACTTTCTCTAAGAAATTTTCTTATTTTGACACCAAGCAACAAAGATTCTCGTAATACGTTGTAGCAATTACGGCAACAAAACTTTCACATGCGTCAATAGTCAATAAGTCATAAATTCTAGAAGTTTGTCTAACTGCAAGTGACTGTCACGTAATTTGTTAAAACGTTTATTCCTAATCGGTGGCACTCCACCGCCGGTTATGAGTAATGCATTCCTTGAAATAAATCAAACAAACTCAACTCAAAACTCAATACAAACTCAAGACAAACACACACAAAAAAGTTCCTTTTCCAAATTTGCACAATTACTCGTATACTATTTTAAATATTTAAACTGTAGCTAAGTTAAGTTTCTATTTCTTCATATTTTTACGTTTGTCCATATTTTATGGTGAATAAAAAATGTTTTAGGGTTTCGTGCCAAAATTATAAAAAACAACTAACTTCAAGAAATAGATCTAAAAAGACTACAAAAATTTATGGTTTATTTCCATATATATGTATTATAATATAGTACTTTGGAGTCGGTGCCAAGTTACCTTTTGGTTAATAATAATAATAATCATCTCGCGCCTTTCATCCCCGAGGGGGTAGGCAGAGGTATTCCATTACTGGATGTACTTTTTGGTTATTGTACTTTACTTTTGACATGAGATTAAAAAGAGCTGCCCTTGAGTTTCTTGCTGGCTCTTCTCGGGGTACTGCATTCGGAACCAGCAGCTCGTCGGTGGAGATGGGCTGCTGTTTGCATTTAGCCAATCTTCATGGACCAGTTTAGAGTGCCTTGTTATTATAAAATATTGACGTTTCTAAGTGTATATTTTAATACCAATAGAAAATAAACTATTTTGAATTTGAATTTTTGAATTTGAATTTGAAATTTGAATTTTAGTGCAACATCTTCCATACCTGGAACGTCATACAATTTTTCATTTCCGTTTCTTTCCGCGATGTAGGTCACATGGAATCCAGAATTGAATCATTGGCAAGATAAACTTTCCGGAAGACGGATGTAGCAAGCCGGTCGACTCGAAGTTTCAATAAACATTCGAGCTGTTGAAATAAAGGCATTTCTGCTCTAGTGAAGTTAAATGTTGGTTTACGAAGTAGTACCTACTGGATTTACTGTAAAGTTAACTAAGTTCTTTGTATAAAATAATTAAATAAAACAAAACTATTCCATTACTGAATATACTCACATTTCACGAGATACATTCGACCCTCAAACGTGATAGGTGGTGAGCCCATCGCCGGACCGAATTTGTATAAAGCTGTAAGAATATGAAATTATTCATACCACTTAACTCAGATTTCACATACAATTGTCTGAAAATGATCTCGAGCATAAGGCAGGTCTTACACAGTAGTCATTGAATGTATTAACAATAGGGTTTGGTCAGTTAAGCGCTTTCAAAGTGGACTATTTTCATTACACTAGTGATGTCCACAATCTTATTATTATTTCTACAGAAGTTATGTCATAGAGTATTAAAACTTTTCAAACCTTTTGGATAAATACGAAACCTATACCTTCAGGAGAATCCAATTAGGTATTCTTCGATGAATGACAGCCGGTTTGCTTCGGAATATTTGGACGATAAACCCATTTCGAATTTAAACGATCGAAGACTGTTAACTGACGTGTCGTTTAAGGAGAAGTTTGATGAATCTATCTCTTCAAATGTCCTAGTCTGATCGACGGTCGACTCTAGTCTTAATTTTTATTAGTTGATGTCTATATGGGGACATATTGACATAACATCTGCGTTGGGTTCGCATTGAAGAATAGAGCTCCGCTTGCGTTGCATTAGATCGGTGAAAGTGACAAAATGTAAAATTTTACTTATAATGATGTGAGCAAATACATTGGTCTCCAGTGGTTTACTACAGATTGACATGATAAGGAAATATAGCCTTCTAATTATGTATTTAACCAGCTTTTACCGGAGGCTTCGCACGTTTATTTCACCCTCTTATTATTTTAATTTTGCAAAATCCTTTCTTAGTGAATGCCTACACTGTATAAGCCATCTATGTGCAAAATTTCAAGTCTCTAGACCCAGCGGCTTTGATATATCACCAATCAGTCAGTCAGTTTATCATTCTATATAATGTAGATTGCATGTAGTAAAGCTTAAAGTCAAATGAAAATAAAACTATTGTGTATTTTGCATTGTAATAATAGCAAGTGGGTCAGGAATCAGGCTCAGGATAAAGTTTGTCGTAGACGGATGTGACCGCGCCACAGTGGAACGCTGACAAAGTTTCAATAAACTGCTGCTGTGAAACAAACTGTTTATTTTTACACTATCTGTTCCACAGGTTCGAATATAGGTAGTATAGATGTTATTTCATTCGTTGACGCTTTTTAACTTATTTTTAGCATAGCCCTTATTAATGGGTTTTGGTCTTCCATTCAACAGACTAGAAATTATTATAACTATTTAGAAACATTCAGAAACTAAATACTTACAACCACACAGACTAAATTACGCCCATGTGACGGAACCGAAACGGCCAAGCTTCATAATTTGACTAAGATGTAGAGTTTCTGAAGTTAAGGCTTGTAGAAGAAGCCGCAGAAGCTTCGCTCTACATGAGATCTGATACCTTTTTGACAGTGCGAGCCATATATGATCTCGGCTTTTCAACATTTTACATGAAAATGTTTTTGGTGGGATATTATTTACTTAATACACTAGCAGAAGGCCCTATTGACTCAGTTGGTAGCCTGACTTCTAAGTCAGAGTTTGCGGTTACCAGTTTTTTATTTTAATTTACCAGAATTTAATATATTGATTTGTCACCACCGTTAAATATCTGTCACTGACCTCTAACACGCAATTCTAATTTCTTTACGCTAAGAAAATCATGCCATTATACAATGAAAATAAGCGATGAATTTGCATGTTGCGTCATTTATAATTTAACTCATTAACATGCGATCGTGTTCTTTCAGGTCAAAGTTCCTGTAGCGCCGTCTGACGCGGCTTTAATTAAATAAGTGAGTATTGCTAAATGCTTTTAATGAGCATTACATTCCGTATTCTGGCGCTCATTTGTTTTAGTTACGAGTTCGCAGACGGTAGAAAATGTTGTTTCATTTTATAACCTCTTAAATTTCAAATAAAATAATGCATATTACAGCACTTTTTTTTCGAAAACTTAATATCAACGAGTGATTTCTTTTATTATTTTGTTTGAAGGTAAATAACAAAGGTAGCGTGACATTAAAGCATTGCAATATTGTGGCGATATTGTTTGACCAACTGTGTACCGTCACGTACCGTGGACACAGTGTAGTTATTGGTTTATTAGTCTTTGTCTTCTTTTTTGCTCTAGCTAAACACGACTGACAATATTGTCTTTAATTTTATATCTCGTTGAGTTTGGGGTATGTCTTCATTTAACTGAAATACTTTATTTAGAATGTACTCACAGCCCTTTGATATCATGAGTGACCAATGAGTTTGATTGTCAATACATGAGCTTGATGCAAAGGAATTAGAGACATTTTCCTGATCAATAGCTGTTTGACCTATGGCAAATTCATTTCGAAGAACCGTAATAATTACGAGTATATGCCGAAATAAGGACGAATGTTTTTGCTTGCTTTGATTTCTTTTTATAATATAAGCACCATAACGTATTTATACTCCTATGTAGATGTCCTCCTTTCTTGCGGCTTAGAACACGCGCGCTGTTGAAATAGAGACCTGCATTACTAGGCGAATTTAAAAAATGCTTTCAAAGGTGAGTCACATGAGGGTTTTTTAATCTTTTCATCTAAGAGTAAATCTACATTTTGTATTCCTATAAAATCAGTAGTTATTAGACTATAGCGGTGATAGCCCGGACGGTTAAAGATATAGCGGTGACAGCCCGGACGGTCCAAGAGCCTGCCTAAAATCAGTAAGGCTCGGGTTCGAATCCCGGCATGTACCAATGAGTTTTTCAAAAACTTACGTACATATTTATCACTAACTGAAGGTGAAGGAAAACATCGTGAGGAAACCCGCAGGTCTCAGAATTAATTCTGAGACATGTGTAAATAGACCCGGACCGGCGATAGGCTCACCACCTATCACGTTTAGGGGTCCAATATATCTCATGAAATGTGGGTATTTCCAGTAATGGAACACCTCTGCCTACCCCCTCGGGGATAAAAAAGGCGTGAGATTATACTTATTAGACTGTAACGACATGGTTTGTCCACAGTCCGTTCCATAAGAATATAGATAAGTAATAAAATTACGAAAAGACGTTCCGCATATTTAAAAATTAACTTATTGAAATCGAAGGTTATCTGCGCCAAATACTCATTCATAATTTAACTAGATTCATTTATTCTTCTTCGGCTAGTAAAGTGTTTCTGAAGATTTTTTTTTACACAGGTATATTCGTCGCTGAAAATAGAAAATTGAATCATTTCTAAAATTATTTTTATAGTAGATACAACTATTTATCAACACTCTAATGTATCATAGTCATTTATCTCGGCAAATCAAAGTTTTTACAATTACAGATATAATAGCTGGGTCCGATTTTAATATTCGCTTGCGATCTCTAACGGTCGGCAAACCATAATATGGGATATCTGGGTAGCATCTGGCATCCTTTTTTATCATGACAGTCACGTATTCAAATCCTTTTTGTACCAATTCTCACGTCCAAGTGCACATAAACATATGATATCAGACCTACAATCGACTGCAGAGTATATAATGTCTTAATTCTGTAGGTATATTTTTGACTCTTTACTTCTCTTTGCTCCATAAAACTATTTGCTTTGTCTAGTCCTTTATGGGCACTCACATTTCAACTTCATCGTCAATCGGGAAAAGGATACAAACAAAGCTATAAAGTAAAAGTAGATGATTCTTTCTTTGTATTCTTTGTATTTGTATAAAAAAGTATGTATCCTGGTATTGTCTTAAAACTGTTCAGCCTGGTATTGTCTTAAAACTGTTCAGTAGCAATTATAAAATGCCATATTTGTTCCCTAATTCTACAGTATTTTTAGTTAATCTCGGAATAAGCCTTTTCTTTTATGGTTAACCCAAGTCTAAATCACTTGACTACTCTGTTTTCGACTGCCTTTTTTACTCGTCGAATAAGCTCGTGTTCTAGAAAATTCGTGGCTCTTACGTTCTCATAGTTTCTAGTTATCGTTCCTGTAATTGATATAGGCAGGCTCTATAACTATAATAATAATTCTAGTTTTTACGCTCGCCGAACTTATAAATATAAATATATAATCTCACGCCTTTTTTATCCCCGAGGGGGTAGGCAGAGGTATTCCATTACTGGATATACCCACATTTCACGAGATATATTGGACCCCTAAACGTGATAGGTGGTCAGCCCATCGCCGGACCGGGTCTATTTACACATGTCTCAGAATTAATTCTGAGACCTGCGGGTTTCCTCACGATGTTTTCCTTCACCGTCGAGCTAGTGATAAATATGTATGTATGAAAAACTCATTGGTAGGTACATGCCAGAATTCGAACCCGAGCCTCACTGATTTTCGGCCGGCTCTTTAACCGTCCGGGCTATCACTGCTCTACGAACTTCTCATACCGTTTTTCATATCCCAGACGATGGCTGGCCATAATGTCCGATATCAGGGCAATATCCGTCGTAATGTGCCCGGCTATTGTGCTCCAAGCGTAGGTAGGTAAGCCTTGATACGGTGCCAACTTTACGGCAGCCTGTATGGCAATGTTGGTAGACATTTTTCAACAAAATTAGCGAGGATTTGAATATTATTGTCTGGTATGTTCGTGAAGAGTAAGTTTGCGGTATATTTGCGGCAACAGCAATGAAGCAACGTGAGTGTGACACACAACCATAGAACTTTCAGTCAAAGAGGTTGGAAGAAAATCATTCTCTTTCCTATTTTTTTAAACGTCTTTGCTCTCAGTATTATGAAGTTCTTTTTTTTACCTTACTATGAAATCTTATTGAAGTGCGTACTCCACCTTTACCCTGATACTGATTTAAATTATCCAGCTATTTCCGAGATAGAAAAATATTACATATGACTCAGACAGACTTTGACATAGTACTAAATGTAGTAACAACATTCACCGTCAGGCAGGAGTAATAAACGTGCTTTTACAGCTTAAAGAGGAAGTCATTTTAAATCTACGAATATTATCGGCTTAGGTTTAGTGCCCGTCTAGACGCTGCAGTTTATTGTAAGTCACAACGCGCTTATTATATACTACATTATTTTATAACACATTTGCTCGTAAAAGGTGTCTTATTTCACCAATTTCAATATCGTTACCTATCTCATTACGCCCAAGTGCGGTAAGTGTAAAGTAAAACGCACGGTTTATCAAGATGCTCCGTCTTAAAACGAACGGTACTTTTTTAAATCTCAGCAAAGAGTTTTTATGTCAAAAAAAGTTGTCAACATTTTATGATTAAAATTAACTTTGGGAGATAAAATATATTAAAGAAATATTTATGTACATAATTATTTAATTTAATTAATTTTGACAGTAAATTACAACCAATTAATCTGTAACAAAATCACAAAAATATTAATTTACTTTATTAGTAATACTGGCTGTTTTTTGTGCTTTTGCCTAAAAAAAAATGATGATGAGCGCCGCGCGCTTTTGCTTAACGCTGTATTGTTTTTTATTCGTTTGCTATAGTCGGAGTTTTTTTTATTTCCTCGCAAATGTGTTATAAAACGTCGTATGACATACGTGCGCTTTGCTAATTACAGCCTCTGCTTACTTGTATCCCTCGCCTACGGCTCGGGCTAGCAATATCGCATCGGCTGTAATTTTCAACCTACCGCACTTTTATCATAATGTACTATTATTTTAATACTTTAGCATGCCCATCTATAACGTTTCTAAAGGATTTCCGAACTGTCGTAAAGTTGAGTTCACCCAAAGAAGTCTGCAAGATTTCTATCTTAACTCTTTGAATTTATTAGAAGTTTGTGCCACTTTAGTTTAAGTAGAACCAACTAAATTGGAGAAAAACAATTTGTTATTTTATTATGTGTCTCGTTATGCCTTTTTTACTTTACTGCGTCTGAAGGAGGGTAATGTTTTTTGCTTTGGAAGCAGCCTGAAGCCTAAACGCTTGATGTCGCATAGTGTCGCTCGAATCGTTTTCATCTCCAGAGTGTACATGCAATATACCGGCTACATGTTTGACCCGACCACATTACGGTTTTTAATAGGGACGGGTATAATTGCAACTTTTAAATAATTTTCATTTGTGACTTTATTTTTCCTATGATTTGGCAAATGAAATTTGGTGGTATTTATTTTTTATTTTCTCAGTTCAATGGATTTATTTAGTTAAATGAAATAAAATTAATTAATGAACAGATTTGCGATTTCACAGATTTTATAATTAGCAAGCTAATTGAAGGAAAGTAGCAGGTGCGACGTATGAAAATTCAGTTCCTATTATTTTTTACATGCTACTCATCAAATGACGCAGCCGGGTTATTTTTTGCTGTCATTGAATCCCGCTATCTGAATCTATCTAAACATCTTTTAATATACCGTCACCCTTCCCCAACGTTCAGGTAACAGCAAATACGAGCACAATAAACATAATAATCGACACAGTCAGACCAATAAATCCGAATACCCCGAAATGCGTCTGCCATACAGAGAGAGGTGTTTTGGGGTCGTGTAAATCACAGACTGCAGCCAGCCGCCTCACTTTATCGACGCAATATCGCAACTTTGTATACGGTTTAAGTTACAAGAGAACCAATTCAGAAAATAGTAATGGGTGTTCTGGAAAAATTTATTAGTTTTTCAAATAAACATATAAGGTTCTAGTGAGTGAGCGAGGCGGTAAAGTACGTCCTGATTCGAGAAGCCATAAAAAGAGTACCCGAAACTGACAATAGCACGAGTCATTGAGGGATGTAGATGAATATCCTGAGATCTACCACGTGTCTACCCCAATAGGAAAGAGACGTGAGATTATGTCAGTATGTACATACAATAGTACATTATGATATAAGTGCGGTAGGTTGAAAATTACAGCCGAGGCGATATTGCTAGCCCAAGCCGTAGGCGAAGCCGTAAGCAGAGGCTGTAATTATCAAAGCGCACGTATGTCATACGACGTTTTATAACACATTTGCGAGGAAATAAAATAAAACTCCGACTATGGTAAACGAATAAAAACAATACAGCGTTAAGAAAAAGCGCTCGGCGCGCATCATCTTTTCTTTTAGGGAAAGGCACAAAAAACAGCCAGTATTACTAATAAAGTAAACTAATATTTTTGTGTTTTTGTTACAGATTAATTGGTTGTAATTTACTGTCAAAGTTAATTAAATTAAATAATTATGTACATAAATATTTCTTTATTATATTTTATATCCTAAAGTTAATTTTAATCATAAAATGTTGACAACTTTTTTGACATAAAAACTCTTTGCTGAGATTTTAAAAAGTACCGTTCGTTTTAAGACGGAGCATCTTGATAAACTGTGCGTTTTACTTTACACTTACCGCACTTGGGCGTAATGAGATACAATACGATATTGAAATTGGTGAAATAAGACACCTTTTACGAGCAAATGTGTTATAAAAATAATTTAAAAACTACATAAATAAATTACGCACAGCATCAACTGTTGGAACTAGAATCAAAAATTTGGTATGTAGGTATCTTATATTCCAACGGAAACAGGAAAAAATTAGTCCACCGGAGACATCGCCGCTAGGCGGTATCCACACTAATATTATATAAAAGAAAAGATAATATCTGGGGGCACGGCAGTGACCCCGCCAAGTTGAGCAAAAAGCGGCACGGCCGTACCATCCTTTTCTCGAAGCAATTCACGCCATTTTCGACCTATAACTTCGTTTTATTTATTGTAGGAAACTAAAACTGACCCGATTCAGAAACATCTTTCACTGATAGATAGCTACATGATAGCTACACAGTTCTCGTTTGACATACCTACTCGTATGTACATAACATAGTCTATCTATGTTTTACTTATCAAGCGACGATGACTAAACGCCATTGTACAATAGGTAGTGTTTGATATTTCCAGTTGGTCGTATTAAAGATATAGAACAGTACTCGTATGTAGTCTAATTTAGGCTGTGACAATTCTATTTATTATTCCTCATCACCGATTTTCTTGGCCGGTCCGCCATCGCTTCTTCGAAACCAGTGGTTAGTCACCGATAAAATCAAGTTGACCAATAAATTGCGGTTGCACATTCATAAGTGTTTTTATTCACTCGTCTGTATTGTTTATTGTCATGCGGGTGCTTCACAGCTATAACCAGACTAGAAGACCTACCATAAGGAAGGTTTGTATTAGGGATGCAACGATATGGCTATTACGATACCGATACGAATGACGAATGTATCGTAATAGCGAATACGATAACGAATGCGATAACGAATGCATTACGATTATTTAATTTACATCTAATAAAACAAGTCAATTGAGTAAAATCAACTTTACTTATGTTTTAAGGACAATTTACCACCTAAATGTCGTAATTAAAATCAATTTCTTTTAAATTCTTGTTAAGAAAACATTTTTTTTTTTAAATTATCTGGTTTGAGTCTGTTTCTTATATCCGTATGGATTAAATTCATTGGGATGAGAACGTCGCATATGTGTCCACATGTTTGTGGTAGTAAAACCTTTGGATAGAGCATTTTGGCCACCTCGTGAAATTTCAATTTTGCAGTAATTACAAACAGCTTTATTCTGTATATTTGGTGGGACTTTAGAAAAATGCTTCCATATCTCACTGTGTTCGTGCCTTTTTGGTATGGTTTTCTATTATAAACAACACCAAGACGTACAAAAACAGTAAATAGATTGGTATCTATTTACTGTTTTTTTACGTCTTGATTTGTGGTCACACAACACAATATTTACCAATGGGTAAAGAAACCTCACGCGAAAAACAAACGTCACAAATTGTCAATGTCAGTGACAAACGTCAAAAATATGAAAGATACTGCCATTAGTGATGCCAGCGCAAACATCTATGCTGTCTTGCATTCCTTTTTACGTTTTTTTTTACATCAATCTAGTTTTAAGAATCGTTATAAATCGTAATACTTTTTACGATACCGATGATCGTCAAAAATAACGATAACCTGCGGTTTACGATTATCGGCATCGGTATCGTTGCATCCCTAGTTTGTATCTAAGTATGTGACATATTTCATTGTGACCTCCTAATAGTTTGACAGCTTTTCAAGTCCGATGTGGCATTCATTAGATTATGCAGGGTTTACAGGGTTGATTTTCGCTGCACGTCTAAATAGCAATCGGCTAGGCGTATAACTCCGCAAGCCCCACAGTATATAGCACCCGATTTTGGCCGCGAGGCGACCGGCCGGCGGCGGCTTGTGACTAAAATCGACAGTGGAAGTCAGTTGCGTTGGATCGCCCGCCAGATAAGGCGTGTTTTGATATCACTATTTCGATGTCGTCTAAAACACTTGTCCTGCTTAACATTTTCGAAAAAATTACTTAGTCGCTTGCGATTTCAATCAACTGTGTAAATGGCCTTTGCGCATCGACCCGTGTAAACCCCCTATTAGTCTTAATCTTCAGAGTGTCATAAGCTATAATTATAGTTAATACAACACTGCACCACAGCGGATCATCAGTGACTTGTACACTACTTAAAGTGCTCATTTTATTTCAGTAAACCACAACAATCTTGTGTATGATATTGGTCAGTTGATTTTTCCAATAATCGCTTCAACACTATACATGCATAGAGGTCTGATTATCTTATATACTCCTTTGACTTGCACCTCGCCTGCAATGCGTTCGCCGAATACCCGTTGGTCCATGAGCACACATGCATTGTATGGGAGGGGCGTCAGCCGATACGTTTTAGCAAAATTTTGCTCTTTTTACCACCCAACCTCGCAAATTGCACTTTTCCGAAATACGCTCCCTATATTCCACTACGGTCTCTATCAAACACGGTTATTTGCTTTGGCGAAATATACTCGACATTTTTGGATTAACTTTACTCTTTGATTAACGAGTACACTTTTTCAGAGCTTGTACTCTTTGATGTTGAATACTACTTAATAAAACTAGCATTGAATGACTGATACGTACAACTGTTGGGTCTAAAATAGTGATATTAACATAATCACTTTAAACGAGCAATTCTTTTAGTACGAGTATATGTATGTATATTTCAGGTTTCTCGGAAAGGAATTATTACTATTTCTTTAAAAATAAATTTTCAAACAGATGGCGATAAAATAATACTGCCACTCACCAACAAATTGTGACACTTGTATTAAGAACGAACGAAGCTCGATCTCCCAGGTATAAGTTCATCATATAACGTAAGTGAACACAAAAAATGGCATTTTTGAACATTAATCCCCCTATAAATAAATAGCCGGTCAATCAGCAGGTTGGAACAGGCGCACGATGACTATACATAAACCTATTATGTCTTGGAATTAACAGGATAAAGATGAACATTTTATAGACTCACTTTTTCAAATGTTACTGGGACACAAGTAATATTTTTGTAATCCTTTCCGTTTAGTGCACTGCGGTAAGCAGTTCGTTTTTTTTTAGCGATGGGCACTGAATCCAGAATTGTAGTTGAGAAAATAAATCTGAGAGTTTGTGACGTTAAATCAGAAATTCATGAGAACTGCCCCCGTTCTGTCTCCACCCTCGTCTCTTCCAGCCTGCTGCAAGGCAACTTGCCTAAGATATTCATGATATTAGCAGCTAGAAACGCTACAAGGGAAGTTTGTTTTAGGATTTGGATATGTTTATGTTCGGATATGTTCGGCTTCGATCGTATCCGCGCTATTTATAAAATGGCTAGTCTAATGGTTTTGTATCATAAAATAAATATTTGTCTTGGCATTAGGTCGATTCGGAGGTCGTAAACGCGTAGTAGAGTGGTAAAATGGTGTTTACTTTACTCATTTTTATTTTTAATGTGAATAAAATAAATAATAAATAAATAATCTAACGCCTTTTATCCCCGAGAGGTATTCCATTTCTGGAAATACCCACTTTTCACAAGTATATTCCTTGGACCCCTAAACGTGATAGGTTGCCACCGCCAGGCAGCTGCTACACTGTCTCAGAATTAATTCTGGGACCTGCGGGTTTCCTCGTGATGTTTTCCTCCACCCTCGAGCTAGTGACAATATGTACGTAAGAAGAAGAATAAAAATCTTATGAAAAATAATCTAAGCACTATATGTTACTTTCACGTTTTCTTGACCGATGCGCCAAATACGACTGTACAGCTATACTACAGTTTATTACAAGTTTCTTCTAAAATAACTACTAGCTCACAATATCTGTATAAATTATAGCATATAATATGTTAATCTAATGTTTTTGTTATATTACTGAAAAGTTTAATCCTCACAAACTTTCGAGCTTACAATATATTATAATAACTATGCATGATTTCTCTGCAATTTCCTTATACGGATGTGGAACAATCAGTCAGACTCTGGCTCGAGTCGAACGCGACGCTTGATCTGATTTCGGGCGGTTTTCCCTTCATTTTAGACTTGTTATATTCCCAATGTAGTTCAAAGGTATCCAGGGGCAAAGCTGCAGATAAATATGACCCGTACAAATTATGTAACACGAATGTATAAGTTTTCCAACAATAGCCTAGTCATAAAGCAGGGGTAGGCGGCGGCGATAATTTACGAGGCGCACATAAAACACGTACGCGGCGTGTGCCATTTTGACATGTCATAAAAACTGACAGGCTCAGGTAATTACTCGAAGAAAAACGAAGACATTACAATATTTATGTACGTTACATTACCAATATAAATTTGTTGATTTTAAAGGCGGAAAGACCTCGAACCTCGTTGACGATCGCACAACATACAAAATTCGCTAGATTAGGAAAGCCATTAAGCAAAACTGACCCCGAGTAATGGAAAACACAGATTTTCCGAATATAAAGAATTTTAATTTTTGAAATAACAATTTTATTGAAAAATTTAATTAAAAAGACTCATGTATTCAAATATTCATTGCAATGAAATAAGGCGAGCAAGAATTAAGCTCTAGCTACTTTTAGCTGTCCACTGTAACAAATAGGTCACACGGCACCGCAATATATCATCTTGCATTGCTCATGCTTCACTGAATTCCGACCCTGGATTGTAGAATTGAGAAAACGATGATTATTAATTCACTTTCATAGGTAAATATAGTAACTTTGAATCCTTTACAAGGAATTTTACTTTTATAGTATTGTAATAAGCTTGAAAATTAATACTCAATACTCAATCGTTTATTGCATCCCATAAGTTTACATAGGTGGTCTTAACTAAGTGATATCAATTTATGAACCCTGTCTAGGGCACAGCAATAGTAGAAGAGAGGACTACTTTATAGATTTATGTTAAAGTTAATGAATTTAAAATTAGAAAAGTACAAGTATAAAGTTTTTATTTAGGTTTAATATTTGTGACTTAAAATTTATCATCGAAATATTCTTTAACACTGTAGTAGCTTTTGTTTACTAGCATTTTCTTTAAACTATTTGTAATTTTTTTTTAATTTTTTTCGTTTTTAATTGTGGATGGTAATTTATTATTATTATCGATTATATATATTTATTTTTATCGACATTACGTATGGGCTGCAGGAGTGCATATTTAGTTTTGAATCCGGTGCTATTAGTCTATTTCTGTTTCTGAGATAATGTTTTGTAGGGATATCATTACTGTTTTGGTAAAAATGGGGATAATTTCGTACGAATTTACACATTTCAAATATATATATACAAGGTAAAGTAAGTATTTCATGCTCACGGAAAATCGGTTTGCAACTGTCTGTTTGTTGTAAATTTGTTAATATTCTAATTAATTTCTTTTGTAAGGTGAATAGGTTGGTGCATCTGTACTGTTTCCCCATAATGTAATGCCATAACTAAGCCATGCATGAGCATATTATGCATAGTAGGTTACAAGGGCAGTTTTAAAGTCGGTTGTTATCTTTATCTCTCTAAGGGCGTATGCGAATTTAGATATTTTGCTTTTTAATTTTTGTATAATATGTTTTTTCCAATTAACATGCTTGTCTATATCTACTCCGAGCAAAGTAAAATCACTCAAATTTTTTATTTGTATGTTTTTGTATAGCAAGGTAAGATCTAATGGTTTTTTTGATGTGGATAAAATGTCATTAACTTGGTCTTTGATATATTTATTTCTAAATTATGTTCATTTAGCCATTCGGTGGTGTTGTTTAGTATTTAGGTAAGCCTATCAATGATATCTAATATGAAATTAAAACTATCACCCACACCACTTGGTTAGTTGGCAATCCACTACTGTGCAGTTATCACCTAACTGTTTCTCTCAGTACCAATCTGTGGAACTAAGTGTCGCATGCGGTATTTTCGGACCGATACGACCTTCATACCTTTAAGAAGAGAACGTACTCCCACCAGATAGGCCTGCAACGCACTTGTGATTCTTGAGTTACAGGTGTCGATGGGCGATGGCACTTAGCATCAGGTGACCCTTCTGCTCGTTTGTCCCCTAGGTATAGTATAAAAGAAAAAGAAAAGTTAGATAGTAGTTTGAAGCACTTTGTACGCCACAAAATCATTACAAGTTTTTATTGGAGTTGAATGAAACTTTGTAGGCATGTCGTGGGTACTATTTGGAAAGTGGGTCTTTATTTTGGTATCATGGCTGGATTTAAAAAACGCCCTAAATTTTATCTGTATCTATATAAAAAATGTCTGTAAAAAATATAGAATGTTTGTAATGCACCTATTGATTATTTCATATTAGTTATTATATTACACTCAATGATAAATAAGGTAGTATAAAAAAATCGCAGTTTCTTTCAATTAATATTACTGAATAATCCTACTAATATTATAAACGCGAAAGTTTGTATGGATGTTTGTTCCTCTTTTACGCAAAAACTACAGAACGGATTTTCATGAAACTTTGCAGTATTTAAAATAGCTTACACATCAGAATATCAAATAGGCTATATTTTATCCCCGTATTCCCACGGGAACGAGAACTACGCGAGTGAAACCGCGGGGCGCTGCTAGTTTATTATAATAGTGTGAATGTGTAAGTTCAATAAAAAAAACTTAATAAAAATCAGTTAAACATTGATACTTCTAAATATAAATATTAAAAATCCTGATAAAAGCCCATAAACCCTGACATGTCAGGACTAATCTTGCCATCTGCTACTCTACTTACGAGACACTCACAAACTGAACTTACAAACAAACGTCTAATCTAATTAATGTCCATCGAACCGTTGGGCGATATATCACAAACGTCACCTGCATTCTGCACCCTAGAAACAATGGCGTTTTTGCCCTTTGAGATTACGCACAATGGCCGCCTGGGTGGGCCATCGATAACTACCGTACGAGCTACAAACAGTCCCATGCATATTTATAGCACCTCCATAGTAATGCCTCCAAGTTAACGGCTGATTGCGGGACAAATCGATTACTTGACTTTATTATTATACATAAAATTTAATGTTCGCAAGAGAATCGTGTACCGTATTGCAGACCATTGAACATCAAATGTGCTTTACGGTATGGTACTAACGTGTATTGATGAGCTACTGCTTAAAGACTGGCCAATCACAGCTGTCAGTTTTCATAATAAAAATGCAATGCCTTATGTCACCCGTCACAATAGAAGTTCACAAAGTACATTTTTTTACAGTCTGGTGCATCTCTAGAAAGCAGTGAATTTATCTAATTTTTTACAGCATTTTTACTAATAAAGAACACGCAATAGTCATACTGAATTCTGCCGAGATTTCTACAAAATATTGAATTAAAAAGAGCCTTCGTGTTGCGTACGAATTAAGTATTTTTTCTGAAATCGTAACGGAAGTGTCCGCAAAATTGAAAAACAATTGGTGAACTCTACCGAATACCGAGAACTATGACATTGTGATGCACACACGCATTGAGAACACGTGACTTCCGTTGTCGAAATAGATTGACGCTTGCGCTTGGCGCTCGTCTCACGCGTTTTAACCATGATAGTTCCGAGAATGGCCGACAAAGTCCAAGTTTCTTGATTTACTGTATCGTTGAACAGCGAAGGCCAGGGTCGATAATTGTCTTTGGTTTCATTAGTATACATTGAATGTTTGTAAATAGATGACTGGATATAATTTGCTTTTAAACGTGCAATGAAATAGTCGATAGAACAATTGTTATCCCAAACATGACTTTCTTTTCAATTCGCAGATTCTCGATGATTGATAGCATTGGATTAGTATAAATGATTTCCCGTTCTTTTCTGCTCTGCCATGGAAAGTCTTTTCAATAGTCAGCCGAATTCAGTGAGTCCTAAAAATATTGCTTGAAATCTTTTACCCGAAGCGGATTTCTAGGAATCGAATCAGACTGGAGTCGCCGAATACTCATTTAGGATAACATTTTGTGAATACTCTAGTTCTAAGCGTTTTGCAAAACGCAGTAGTTTATCTAAAGAAATTGTTGGATCGTTAACAAAAACCTTTCCCATATATTGAAATGTTTGTAAATAGTTTTCGGTAAGTAAAAAGATTAATACAGCTGATATTTATAAAGTACATAATAAACATTAAAAATCTACATTCAACAAATCACACTGCACTTTTAATGACAAATGGAGCTACTACAATTAATCATTTCAAAAATTGTACTGAAAGGGACTGTTCAAACATTCAAGCAACTGCAGCATAAAAGTTACCGATTTTAGTGTGAACGGGTTCTACTAAATTCAATCAGTAGTCGGTACGTGAATAATTCAGGTTATGATGAGCCTGATTACCGGCTGACCCAAATTACTCACTCTGGAATGTACCCTCTGCCGGGGGCGCTTGGCGACATTCATTCCCCTATACTGCGAAAATGTACACAAAGCCATTTGGATATATGGGAGAGATAGTGCACCATAATCGCCCTAAATCAAATTAGAATCAATCAGGACAGTGATTTTATTATGGTTGATGATGATGAGATGTGCAGTAGAGAATATGTATGTTTTTTTATTCGATAGTTTACTTCCGTATGTAACCGACATATAACAATTTAAGCGCCCGCCATTTTGGCGTGCTTTGTGTGAAGTCATAGTTTATGACAACCACAGATACAAGTCTGTGATGAGATGACAACATACAAGCAAGGCAAACATCTAACCACTACACACTCGGATGCCACTCGGTGACATTTGTTGATATGGACTTTTAAGGCGACTGTAGCCGCCAACGGCCTTGGGCTTCAGGGCGGAGCTTATGTTTCCCGCTCCGCGCTTCCCCGCATTTTGACCACGCGTCTTGATAACGCAGTAGGGTCAGTAATAAAATATATACAATACAAAACGAAACTTGCATCAATATAAAAATGAATCTTTGATCTAACATTCATAACAAAACATTTTGTGAATGGAACGTTACTTCAAACACCAAACATCTTTTAGTAATTATAATAAACTGATAACAAAAACCTAGAAAGCAAAATTGTGGAAGAGTTCTCCTGCCACTTCACCATCAACTCCACTAACCATAGGTAGTATGCATTGTGACGGACGAGCATAAAATGCTTGGCAACTCTATCAAAGTAATACTAATAAAAGTAATATTATTATTATTAATACAATCGCAACAAATAAAATACTAATCATTGAGTAGTTCAGGTAGCCCAATCTGGTCTTCATCATCAGTTCCACTTCACCAAATGGTGCTTACCAAGAGTAAATGTACTAGTTAAACCCAAATTGCAATAGGTGTACACTATAATATTCATAGATTTATCGCACCCTTAGAATGAAAGTGACCCAACTCAAAATTCCTGTATTTTCTGATTTTGCTATAAACTGACCTGAAACAGCCTATTCTAAACCCCTATGGAGAAAAAGAGACCAAACTATAAGTAAAAGGGGGACCGCCGATAAATCGGTCACTTTAGTTGATCACGGTATTTACCTATGCATGTCGTGTGAAAGAGACCGAACTAGTATTGCGTCAGAAGAGGTCGCGAGTAGACGAGTACAACATCGACGGATCTCGAATTATGCCAGTTTATTGGAAATACTGTAGAAGTAAATAACATTTCTTTTTTTTTTGTACTAAACTGACCCATTTTTTGAAATAAGTCTGTTTATAACAAAATATCTATTAGATTTTATTGACTGTTTTAGATTGGGTTACTTTAGTGCTAACATTAAATAAAAGAAGAAAGACACTTATAGGTATAGGCCTCTTTAGTAGTATATATTTTTGCCATAAAGTGACGTAATTTGGAACTACTTTATGTTTAATGTCAAAATAAATATTTAAAATACATTTAAATTGAATATGATGTTACTAATATGTACATTAAAGATCAATACATATACCTGCGAAAAAGAAATCATTTCCGATGAAACACGGTAAAGATACATTAAGTTTATTCAAATTTACGGTGTATTCCCGTTGTCCCCATTGACGATATCCCCATTGAGTGGGGACAACGGTAATTGATTAAAATTATTAAAAATACTTCCCGTTGTCCCCACTATCTGTCCCCATTGAAATAATGAAATAAAATTACTAAAAATTATTCCCGTTGTCCCCATAGAATTTTTTTTCTCTCTCCTTTTATTTAATGCAATCAGTTCTTCGACATTCAGCAATATTTTGATGAGAATAATATTTAGTATTGCAAGAAATGGGACCAGTGTTCCACCTTTATAAATTTTTATCTATTCGCAGATTAGATCATGAGGGTTTTTTTTTTAATCTTTTGAATGGTTGAGGGTTGCTCATTAGTTCCTTCGCCATTGGATAAGAATGTTGTTTGAGTCTATTTCTATATGTGGCAGTTCTGGGTACGTATTTGAAAGTCTAAAATTAAAAAAACCTTACGTAAAATAACTTACGTTTAAAATCCCTATAACCGTTGTTAAGTAAGTATAATACAATATGATATAGTACATTACGATATAAGTAAGTTGAAAATTACAGCTGAAGCGATATTGCTAGCACGAGCAGTAGGCGAGAGCTACAAGAAAGTAGAAGCTGTAATTATCAAAGCGCACGTATGTCATACGACATTTTATAACATATTTGCGAGGAAATTAATAAAACTCAGACTTTCATGAACGAATATAAACAATACAGCGAAAAGAAAAAGCGCGTTGTAAGAAGATGAATCCATTTTAACTTCACATATGGGGTGAAGTGTAGTTTAGTCCCGCTAACTCCCGATAGATGGCGCTACACCGTTTCACCGTTTAGTTTGTAAACCGCGCTATGGTTTCGTTCCCCCGCGAGTCATATAATCTCGCGGAATATATTTGTTTGTGATCTAGCTTCGTACTAGGGACTCACCGTCGCTACTACAAAGTGTGCTCAGACTTGCGTCTAAGACTATTAGGCCCTGACTGTATCACTTAGTAATCAGTGGCTAGTGAGATATTAGCTCGGGAAGTGTGCTTCGCAGCCGTGGACGCCTTCTCAAGCCAGCCTTTCTTTTATTGTGCAAATAAGTTTAAGTTCTTTACTAAATATATCTTTGAAGTGTGAAGAACTCTGGTTATTCTTTCTCCAAATATATATTCTTCTTCCACCGCCGAGTTCCTGCCCTTACAATCTGGCGCCCAACGATAAAAACGAAAAGGTTAAACCAAAATTCGTCGTAACCCGAGCAGGACGAGTAACGACGGTTGTGAGGAAGAGTATACCTAGAAAAGAGAGAAGAATGGCTACATTAAGCAATGAGCAATTCAAACTGCTCCTGGAGACTTTGGGAAGTGGGAAAAAATCTTCTTTCACCACCTGCACGACGCTTTATGACGGGGAAAAGGACACCGAAGCGGTAAAAGCGTTTCTCGCCGCTGTCTCACGATAGCTTCTCACTAACGACTCATAGCATCGTTACTTAGTGTGCTCAGACTTGTTTGCGTCTAATATTTAGGCCTTCCTTGTTTGTATCACTAATTCAGTACGTCTCGAGACCAGCAAGTGGAAGTCCTTCGCTGTCGTGAACATCTTATCTTCGCTTCGTACCATGTATCACTATACTGCCATTACTTGGTGTGCTCAGACTTGCGTCTAATTCTTAGACCATAACTGTATCACTGAAGTTATATGCGAGTGAGAATAGCACAAGAGAAGTATGCTTCGCAGCCGTGGACGACTTCGAAATCTGGTGCTGAACATGGGACTAGTATGCTCAGACTTGCGTCTAATACTTAGGCCTTGTCTGTATTACTGACGTCAGTTCCCGTTCTTACAATCTGGCAAACAACGATTCAAACGAAGAACAGTCATCAACAATTCTTAACAATGCTACGTCAAGTGTGACACCGGAGCCGGTGCAACCATTACGGAAGAAGGGACGACCACGCAAGCAAGAAGAAGAAATGGAAACTGCGCAACTACCGAACTTCCCAGAAGAGGACGCGGACGTGGCCGCCCGAACAATTATTAATTATGTCCTAACAGTCGGGACGCCATGTTGGACATAGGGGGAGATTGTAAGAAGATGAATCCATTTTAACTTCACATATGGGGTGAAGTGTAGTTTAGTCCCGCTAACTCCCGATAGATGGCGCTACACCGTTTCACCGTTTAGTTTGTAAACCGCGCTATGGTTTCGTTCCCCCGCGAGTCATATAATCTCGCGGAATATATTTGTTTGTGATCTAGCTTCGTACTAGGGACTCACCGTCGCTACTACAAAGTGTGCTCAGACTTGCGTCTAAGACTATTAGGCCCTGACTGTATCACTTAGTAATCAGTGGCTAGTGAGATATTAGCTCGGGAAGTGTGCTTCGCAGCCGTGGACGCCTTCTCAAGCCAGCCTTTCTTTTATTGTGCAAATAAGTTTAAGTTCTTTACTAAATATATCTTTGAAGTGTGAAGAACTCTGGTTATTCTTTCTCCAAATATATATTCTTCTTCCACCGCCGAGTTCCTGCCCTTACAGCGTGAAATAATTTTTACTTGTTCACAAATTAGCGATGCGCGCGCATCAGCATTTTTTTTAGGCAAAAGCACAAAAAATAGCCAATATTTCTATTAAAGTACATAAATTAATATTTTTGTGTTTTGTTACAGATAAATGGTTGTATTTTATTGTCAAAATTAGTTAAATTAAAGAATTAAATGTTTATTTATTATTATATTTTATCTCGTAAAGTTAATTTTATTCATAAATTTTTGTCCACTTTTCTGACATAAAAACTCTGATATAATTTTTATAAGTACCATTCGTTTTTAGACGGAGGATCTTGATAAACCGTACGTTTTACACTACAATAACGCACAAGTACGTAATGAAATACAATACGATATTGAAATTAACGAAATAATAGACTTTTTACAAACAAATGTGTTAAAAAGTAGATTTTGTACATATTTTAATATCGGTATTTGTCATTTTGGTCAATTAACTATAAGTAAATCAATTTCAGGGAATTTGTTCATAGGTATTTTAAGTTTTATCCTTGTGAACTTCAGTAATATATCCATTTGACATTTTAAGCTTTTGGTATTTTCACTCTAAGTCAAACAACCATTAGGTATTTAGATTTTAGGAATTTTAAACGTAGGTTATTTTACGTTAGGTTTTTAATTTAAAACATTCAAATATGTACCCATAATTAAAGATAGAGTGCTCATTTTTAGATTCTGTCTACCAGATTTCTAATACCTATTACTATTTTTGAAGATATAATTTTTCTAGCACGGCACGAGCTACTCCAAGAACTACAAATATGACAGCGGAAAATATATATCCTACTAGAATATTCCAATAAATCAACTATAGATTTTCCTATTTAGCTACTTCTAATTAATAATTCCGTTTTTTTTATCAAGAATGTCACAAGAGGCCCAGGCTGGTAAAAAAATATTGATATAGGGTTGTTTTTCTTCTTGCTGCTTTAAAAACTGAGGTTTAAAAACCAATACAGACTTAATGGGGATATCGACACGTGAAATTTATGTATTCCCGTTGTCCCCACTGCCGTATCCCTATAATGGGGACAACGGGAAGATTTTTTTTTGACTTCCCGTTGTCCCCATCATGGGGATACGGCCAATGGGGACAACGGGAATACACCAAATTTACACGCTTTTGAAAACTTTCTTGCTCATTTCCCACAAATTGCGTTTTTTGATTTAGGTCACTTTCGTTCTGGGGGTGCGTTATAATATTGGAAGAGTTCCCTCGATTTCTCGAGGATCCCATCATCGGATCCTGACTTGATGAGTAAGGTTCTACCTGGAAAGTAAACGATTTCAAACGAAAAAACAATTTCCCGAATCGCAGCAAGCAGTCTTCGAGTAATCTGGGAACACACAAAAAAAGAAATAAAAGATTTCGACACTGATAACTTTCTCTTTTTTTTAAGTTGGTTAAATAAAAAAAACGATTTAATGAAGGAGATTCGTGAAAGCTATCATGGATCATGGTAATAAACATTGTCTATGTACATCTTTTCCTCATTTTATATTGTGTCTAATAATGTTATTAGCCGACTTCAAAAAAAGCGCGAGGTTCTCAGTTTGTCGGTTTTTTCCCCGATTACTCGAAGTCGACAGGACAGGTTCCGAAAATTCTTTTTTTGTTTGAAATCCTATACTTTCCAGGTGTTGTTCCCACTGTGGGAGTCTGGAGAAATCAAGGAAACTCTTCAAATATTATAGGAACATCTATAGTGATTTGCGAATTGGGTGTTTTCCATCCGATCCGATCCGGTTGGGTACAGTCCGATGTGGTCCGATCCGGTCTGGTTAGATCCGTTCGGGTTCGATCTGATCTGAACTGGATCGGTCCGGACCGATCTGATCAGACCAGACCAGGTCGGATAGGATCAGATCGGACCCGATAGGCCCAAACCGGATAGTACCGGACCTGATTGCACCATATTGGATGGGATCGGACCAGATCACATAAAATCGGACCGGATCGGATCAGACCACATCAGACTGAATCGGATCAGACCACATCAGACCGGATCGGATCAGGTCACATCGGACCGGATCGGATCAGGTCACATCGGACCGGATCGGATCAGGTCACATCGGACCGGATCGGATCAGGTCACATCGGACTGGATCGGATCAGATGACATCGGACCGGATCGGATCAGGTCACATCGGACCGGATCGGATCAGGTCACATCGGACCGGATCGGATCAGGTCACATCGGACCAGATCGGATCCGTTGCTTACATTACTATGGTTGGTATGGTAAAAATAAAAATAAATAAAAAATAAATAATCTCACGCCTTTCATCCCCGAGGGGGTAAGCAGAGGTATTCCATTACTGGATATACCCACATTTCACGAGATACATTGGACCCCTAAACGTGATAGGTGGTGAGCCCATCGCCGGACCGGGTCTTACACATGTCTCAGAATTAATTCTGAGACCTGCGGGTTTCCTCACGATGTTTTCCTTCACCGTCGAGCTAGTGATAAATATGTACGTAAGTTTTGAAAAACTCACTGGCATGTAGCCAGGATTCGAACCCGAGCCTCACTGATTTTCGGCCGGCTCTATCACTGCTCTTATGTAATGTTTTGCATTAATAAAATAGAACTCTAAAGAGTAAAAAACAGATTTTAAATTGTATGGTTTTCTTTATATCTCTATATGCCATTGTCAGAACTGGACTACACGGCCAGCACCAGCTTTCAAATAAAAAAAGAATCACCAAATTCGGTACACCCAGTCTAAAGTTCTGAGGAAACAAACATAAAAAAACATGCAGCTGAATTGAGAACCTCCTCCTTTTTTGAAGTCGGTTGAAAATCCATTATCTTCAGTTCCACTTCAATAAATTGAGGTTTCCAACAACAAATAAAACACCCCTATTGTTTCCTTGAATCAATCTTTATGTTTTGTATCCCTTACCCGACTGCCTTATAAGGATGATGATGTTTGTTATTACTTGTTATGATGAATTCTAAAAATAATAGTTTCGGCTTCTATTGCCGTTATGAAGACCCCCAAACACATACGTTTTTCTTAAATATCTTATATATGTACAGACATCAGTTACAATTTTATTGTATGTATGTATATATAGAAATGCATAGTTCAACGTTTTAGTTGTATTATGTTTATGTATAATTATTCTTTGCGAAAGCCTTACGTGTTTATTTTTATAAGTACATGCAAGTTATTGTGTTCATATTCTAAGCTTTTGCAAGAGGTAGGAGGTGAGATTTAAAAAAATTTTGAGTAAAAAATTATTAATCAAAACATTATTTTAAATGTATGTATATTTACACCAATATTACGAAATTCGACATATTTAATTTTTTTATAAACCAGTAACAATTTTTCATATTTATTTATTGTGTTATAACTTATAAGTTTAAAATACATCCCTCTTTGCAAACTGTACTACACATAAAATGCGTAAAAATTCGAACGCGCAGCGGCAACGCGGCGCGCGGCCTCTCTCCTTGAAGAGACGATTTGTGGTGAAACTGCTATTTCGTAATTTGCGTAAAAACTACTTAGTCTTTTAAAAAACTGAACTATAAAATTTTAGATAGATGAATTACCAATGTTTTCCCGCAAGAGCTATGAAAATATCTCTTTTAGTTTAGAAGAAGAAGCGAATTTAAAATTCAAAACAGCCTTGTTTCAATAATTTTTTTCATATAGTAAATAATGTTCTACAACATTTTCAAACTATGAAAATGAAGATTATATATCAATGCTTAAGATATATTTTTTCTGGAATTTTGTGATCGCTCGTTTATAAGCCTTATGCCTTCAAAGATGACCATTTCACGACACTACTCGCCTTAAGTCACATTCGTGTCTTTTCAAATACTTGAATATCGCATTTTTTTTGGACTTTAAAAAATATTTCTTGCTTAAAAAGATATTGTAACGATAGGTATAAGTACATAAAAATTAATAGGTATCTATGTTCCTTGTTCACGGCATCACGCGTGAACCAATGTCACTAATTCTTTTTTGTTGTGTTCATTATTGTCAGGCAGGTTCTTGTAAAAGAAAAAATTAAGAAAGTTACGCGGAACAATTTAAGAAAACTTTACGACCATATTAACTTTTCTAATGTAATGAAGTTTGACGTAACTGTCAGTTGCACAGGACAATGTCTGTTGGGTTAGCTTGTTAAAAATATTGATAGAGGCCTAATTCTGAAGTAATAAAGTTAATAAAAAATATATTTGACGCTTATTTAAACCAAATTTTAATGCATATTTTTAATTCGTTTTAACTAGCCGCTTAATTAGAGGGCTAAACGTTATTTAGGCCGGTGATTGAATGGAGTCGTATGTCTAACAGGCTCAGTTGAGTGGCGGATTAAACCTCAGACTGCGACATCAATAAATAATAAAAACTGCCGTCTATTTTAACTTAAGAACCATTTACGTGAATAACGAGTTTAGATTTTTATTTTTGTTATGTGTAGAAAATTGGATTAGACCCGCCAACAAATTTATTCATGGGATTTATTCCGGCGCTTTTAATATTTTGTTACTGTTTTAATTAAAAGGTCGTCTTTTCATGCCATTATAGAATTTTCCTGGTTAATAAATTATTTTGAAATGATATAAAGATTATTTCTATAATGTGGGTGTTAATGGGATATTAAATTATACTTTTGACATGCATCGGCCTTGGAAATTTTACAGGCCATGATATTTAATTATAACGAAAAATCGCACTTGCAACTAGAAATGAAATATGAATAGTGCAATTCAATTTGCACGTTTTGCGATTCCGTAATCAGCAAATTAGTTGTAGGAAATTCGCATGTGCGACATATGAAAATTAATTTCGTATGATCTTTCACTAACTAGTCCTCTTAGTGGGATATTATATTATACTTTTGACATGTATTGGCCTGTGAGATTTCACAGGCAATGATATTTAATAACGATGAAAGATCACTCTTGCAACTGGTAATTTATTTAAATTCGCACGATTTTCGATTCCATAAGCAGCAAGCAAGGTGAAGAAGGATGTGCGAAGTATGAATCGTATGATTTTTCACTAACTACTCATAAAATGACCCATCTCTTGTTGAATATTGTTCTGTGATTCGATTTGTTATTACACCTTTGTTACGAAGCTCTGCTACCCCAAACTCGTGTTGCCACATGTTACATTACGTCGTGTTCGTCTGAGTCATTAAACCCCTGAATATTAACTTAAAAAAATATCCTGATTAAGCAAAGAGATTTAAATATAATAGGGCATAGAGGGGGCATCGGGAATATTTTCATACAAAACTTTGAAGCCTAAGCGTCATGTCCTTGTTATGTCAGTTAGTATGAACGCGAGCTGTCATTCGGTGATTGTACTAGACTTATTCCACTTGGAATAACTTTTGACTTCAATTTTTTCTCGCTTTGTCCCCTCTATGCCTTATTTTATTTTAATCTCTTTGTGATTAAGCAAAGCCAATAACGCCATAACATACTGCATCGTATTGCTATTCATACGATTTTTAATCGCTTCACCTATTTAACAGTTAATTAATTACCACATTAATTAATACTGTAGCGCACGGCTTAAATTACTGGGATATTAAAGCTCGATTATGAATAAATTAATGTGTTTAAACCAAATTGTTGTTAGCTGTAACCACAAAAATTTGTAAGTACTAAATAGATTGATTATCCCAAAAGAGGGTCGCAAGTTTTCTTTCAAATTTTTCGATTACCGTCCCTTCTGCGATCAAAGGACCCTCCCCTCTGTGATTTTCTATTCAATATTTAATTACTAAGCAAATGTCCAATATTAACCATTCATTGTAGACATAGTATGTAAACATTTGCGAAAAGATTTTTGGGTACTTTGAATGATGTTTATCCTCGCGGAACATACTAGGTACCTACAAAATATCAGACGAGAAGATAATCCCAAAAATTATACCCGAAAATCTTACGTTATTTAAAGAGAGTAATGATGGAATTCTCATATGTAACCAAATTCCTGTTAGATTTAAATAAATTTGCGAGTGCTTAAGACATATCTTGTCTGGTGGTTACAGTACGTCGACACAAATATACGAATTTTATTCAAACGTTGCTAGATTCTTTACCTGAAAAGGTTGAACTTCCATAAACGGGTACCTAATTATCGATACCCACAATGTAATCCTCATGAGTCTATTACTATTTTATCGATATCATTATAAAACACATTCTTGGTGATTTCAAAGCATTTCGATTCATTTATTTTAGTGATTTGTTCTAATAAAAATATGTTTTGCTTCAGGTATGTTATGATTGTTATGATTCTTCGCAGTATTAAATTTCATCGATCGATTTTACAGTTTCGGTGTTAAAATTCAAAGCTATCAATAATATACTTACTAAATATAGGAGGACATATATATCAAGACAAAAAGTAGATATTTGCAATGAATATGCATATTACATAGGACAAAAATAGATATTATATAACTATCCAACATTAAAATAGCAAAAATTTCTAAACAAACTGATTATTATTTAAATTCATGTTTGAGATACTTTTGACTACCGTATTAAAAACAATAATTTCTGGAAATTTCAACAAAACCTCCGATCGAACCTCTTTTATCAAATACTTTGTACAGTATTCTTCTTGTTCAATTCTCTTGTTGCAAAAATAACTTGTTAACTCTATGTCGTAAGCTAAGCTGACCACTCGTAATTTCGCAGCCGAGCTAAAGAGCGTGATTTCGTAAATCGTCAGTTTATTGTATACATATATACCTACGGTGTATAAGTGTACGACGAGATTTTGTCGGGGGAAAGATCCATTGTGCTAACCCTCTTACCATCCCCCTGCTAAACCAAGGGTAAGCCGAAGTGGTTGGCTGCTTTCACACTCGCAAAACTCGCTCGGCTAGAGTTGAGCTGGCTACTCGGAATATTCGATTTGTAGATTATAAAACTAATAAAGTTTCTCGATTCATTCGATCATAATAATATGTTTCAGTTGTTATCTTTCAAAGGTTCATTAAGTGGCATCTCCTAACGGAGGTCGCCTGCCCTCCAAAGAATGAGTTACTGGACAGGATTTATGGAGTAGTTTCCCAATGGTCTTTCCTTTTTCCACATATAGCAGATAAAAAAAATCACAAAGCTTTTTTCTATCACCATTTTATTAAAAATTTACTAAGTATAATTGCACTTTAATTTGCCACTTGGTCAGCTTTGAGAATAATGTAATTAATTTATCTTAAAACAATTATGTGATTATTGCTCTGAAACTATTAGCAAAATGGTTTATTTCATTATATGTAATAGTACATTATGGTACAAGTGAGTAAAGTTGGTGATTACCGCTGAGGCGCCATTGAGACCCGAGCCGTAGGCGAGGGTCATAAGAGAGCCGAGGACGGTAATCATCAATACACACGTGTATCATACGACGTTTTTCAACACACTTGTGAATAAATAATACTAAAAAATCATTTTAAAATAATCATTCGCAATGGCGGGGAAAATTAATTGGTTTTCCAATTTTTTATTTATATAATTTGGAAAAGGCAAAAGGATCTAGGCCCATACAGCCTCGTTTTCCTATGCGCTCGCATCTTACAATGGCGATCGGCCATGGACTAAAAAAATTAGGTTTCTTTTTCTTTGGTTTGTCGTGGATAGCGTTTTAGCCACGTACAAAATGGGGTATTTAAAGTTTTTACAGAGAAAACCAAAGTTATATTTGAGTGAAAGTTTTGTTTATTAAACACGTACAAGTTGAAATGATCTATTTAAATACGAAGTTGCATGAAATGAGCAAGCCATATTTGTGTATTAATTTATTAGTACGATTGAATACGATCTTTTTTGTATCGAAACTTTTTTAAGAACAAAGCAACTCTAGCAACAAAATTGAAAAAAAAAATCTATAACTCACTAGTGAATAATAGCAAACAAAAAGTCTCAGTTTGATTATAGGTGTCATTATGTGCCTAATTGCAGTGAAATTAGAGCCACTTTATGAGCAAGTGTGTTGAAAAGATAATTATAATACTGTATTTTCTCATTGGATGGTTCGTTTAAAAAAATATTTTGCCCATCTCTAGCTCTTGAATGTCTACAGAGTAAACATTTTTGTAAGAAAATGTGTATCTTCCTCAAGTAAATTGTGATTTATTTTCTGTTTAAATCAGTGTTCATCATAGTAGTACAGACACTTTAGGATTCACTTACCAAGTTTAACACAATTTTGTTTTGCAGTGAGACATCAAGTTAGAAACATAAATACGGAAAATGTCAAAAAAATATTATCTGAAGTCAAAAGTATTAGTTACTTTGTGTTTAATGTTTATCCTATTATTCAGGTTATTTAACAATACTATAATAATAGGCCATTGGTTAATTTCAATTACATAATTTTTTTTCGTGCTGTGAAGAGCATTCGTTATTGCTTGCCCACCCTTTCAACTTCACAGAACTCGACCAAATAAAAGTTTCATTGTTATCACAACCCCAGAGATCCTGTGCCGTCTATTGTTAAATAGCTAACGTTATTTTTCCTCTGGTTTAATGATTTCTGTACTGCGCTTAGTATTGTTTTAATAAAAGTAAAGTGCCTATCTCATTGACCAATATTGTCTTTCGAAATTTTAAAGTGACTGTTAGTTTATTGACAGAGACAGCCACTCTATTTTTAAAATCTATAATCACCTTTGAAGCTCAGCAGTGACTCTTGAACTCTTAAACAAACACAAAAGCAAGCGTCGTCGTGTCACGTGCGCTAGTGTCGTAAATTATTCGTACGGAACACTAATTCGGACGTGCCCAGCTTTTATCTGAAGCACGTTTCGCTAAATGTTTCTGCGTCTCATCTTGAAAATAATTGGAGTGCCCGTTAGTTATGCTTGTAATTTGGGAAATAATGTAAATCATTTTGCTTCGCGTTTGTTCTTCGTTGTATTGAGTTTCCCTCAATTTGATTATTATTTACATCCTTATTTATGAATATGTTTTAATAATGTTTCAACTTTATATTATAACTAAATCAAAGTTATCAATACCAGTAACTAAACAACCGTGTTTTAATCATTGTTTTGAGTATTCAATTTTATTTTGTATAGGTTCTCACTCTCTCAGTACACGTTTTAAACATTTCAACTGACTCTAGTAAATTACAACTGTGACAACTCTTCAATTAAAAAATATTTTATAGAGAAAATGTAATACTTTCCCGGAAGTAAAATTATACGATTGCTTAATTTAAACGAGCAGACTTCTTCCTTGCGCTCTTGGGAATGGTAACAAGATGCATCCGCGGCCTAGGAAATTAAATTTAACATTCCTCCCCCACAAATAGCATTTCATTTCAAGTGGCTACATTACACTAAAAGGAATGTAAAGGAATTCCCTGAAGTGGGAACGACTGCAAAATAAAGCTGCAGACAAACTTGAGCCACAAAAGCATGCTAGAAAAATGTTAGGTACGTGAGGTTTTGATGTCATGTTTGTTTCCTAATATATATACCGACTGCTAGCTCATTCGATCTAAATATGTTCCCTGAACAAGTAACGCTATAAATATGATATAGTAAGGAAGTCAGAAATCGTCTGGATTGTTACGATTATGCATGTTGCAAACCTATACGCGATACCACGATAAATATGGATACTGAAGTCATGGCGTGTCTGCATTTCGTACTGGTTTGGCCGACGCATAACGAAGGCGAGACGCGTTCAGAAGCTCATTCTATTTGCGTCCAATCATTATGCAGCAACACGCGCCTATAACTGTGTAACAGTACCCCGTTTCCGCTTGCAACGCCTTTCGAACGCCTTCTTTATTAAACTCATTTGTAAACTTTGTAAAGAGTTATCTCTTTTTACTAATTTAATGGCATTCGTGTACTATCTAGCTATTGCTATCGTTTTGTGTGCTGTTGTAGGGACAGAAGTTGATTATTAGATACAAAGTTATACAGCGTGAGTGTCGGATACGAATACTGGCGATGTACCAATGAGTTTTTCAATCTGCGTGAGTACATTATATCTATCACTAGATCGGCGGTGAATTAAAATATCTTGAGGTAACCCTTAGGCTGTGTCCGAGACATGTGTAGCAGACCTCCCTTAGGTGTCCAAAAAATATGCTAGTTAAATGTGGATATATTTCTAGGAACGAAATACCTCTGCCTACCTCCTCGGGGATAAAGGGGTGATCCTATTTAATTATTTTTAAAGTTATACAAAACGTGTGGTAAGGCTGGGTGGAAAATTGTGTGTCCATTCATTAGGTATTTTATCCAGTATCTAAATACTGGATAAAATACCTAATGGATTAACATTGATATAGGTACATAGTAATATTACGTACCGACGCTCTGAGGTCGGTTAACCACGGGAAACCAATTATAAGCTGTTAGATATAAATTCAATAAAGCACGTGTGTTACCTGATCTACTCATATTTATAAAGAAATGAAAATCCAACTGTCCAAACAATGTCTCTAAACAATACCCCATTTGTTTTCTAAACAAACATGTTTACGGTGCCTTTCTAATTGTATTGACGAGTGTGTTTCATTGTCAACAGATGAACTGGTGTAGACAGAGTTTATGAGAGCGTCGTCGGGGGAGGTCATTGGGGAGAGATGGAGCGACTGTGGTACATCGCGTGTGCGCTGCTCCTGCTGTGCCCGCTCGCGCTTAGCCGACTGGACGATGACTTCGCTTTTGATAACAGCGACGAATTTCAGGTCAGTGCTTTTAAGTAGGTATATCCTGTTGCACTAACTCCTAAAGGCTCCTTGTCTACGAATGTAGGATACCTCCGTCTTCCGATTTTCGTAACTAACGAGACTTGCGGTCACTTGGTATGTCGGCCGTCACTTTTTGGCACTGTTTGGTCGGAACTCGGAAGTAATGGCTGAAATATCTTCTATCATTAAATGGAATGAAACCGTCAGAGCCACCCTGGTACAAAACGATTCGTACTCACAAATTGTGAGCAAGTTTAGTCGGCATCGGTACGATATAAAACCGCCTCGACGCCAAGTGGACTTACAGCAAGACATATTTGGTTGAATAAAGGAAGTCGTTTTAAGTTTAATATGAGCGAGTGCTTTTCAAGCAATCTTATTGTGCCAGCTTAGAGTTTTTAGTACCGTTTATGGTACTAAGAGTACGGATCACTTCGATAAATTCGCTCCTAATTTGCTCGCTCTCACTCAACTGATTGGACGACTACGCTTTCGATAAAAGTTGAATTTCCGGACAGTCATCGTTTTTACTATCTAAAACAAACTCTCGTAAAATAGCAAGTCTTTACCTGCATCATACAATCATTACCTACTGGTGTCTGGTGTATATATTAATCTATCAAAAACAATTGAACATTTACATAAACCTAATTTTCATAGCTATACCGCTTTTGCAATTGTTCGAAAAAAATGTGTTGGGAATGCATGCACTGTGATATAAAATTACATCTAGGTCAAACCCAGTTACGCAAACGCTAAATTTACAACATCACATCTAAATGGAATTGTAAACAATATTGATGCGTTCACGGTGTTTTAAACAAGGTAGCCACTAACTCATAATCCACTCGCAAATGACCTACTTACTCTCGCTTCACATTTGTCTTCATTTCAATTCAGGTGGAACTGACAGCGAATCATTCCGAAATAGCGAAAAATGGCCTAAGAAGATTGTGGGGTGTGCCTGATACTTCAGCCTACGTAGGACACCTTTTCCGTATGGAGATACCTAAAGAGGCGTTCTCCGGTGAAGTTCTAGCTTATAAGGTAACCTAATGACCCACTTTTGGCTCATATATTATCAGTCCCAGTCCCATCATTCATTTGGTACGCATGAACTGAGCTTTTTTGTGTAACTTTACCCTTTTATGTCTGTTAATGGATGCGCCGGTATATATCAGCTAGCTTGTGTTTGGGTTTCTTTTATACAGGCATTCATTTTGACCAATTATTGTTGGAAAATGGGTTAAGTGACAGAATTCGCTGAATGTTTTTAAAATAAATTCACTCGCATTTCGTGCGATGATATACGTTCTTTTATATTTAAATAGGTACTTAAGCATTAAAATATTGAAGTTGCTTAAAACATGTTCCAAACTCATGTTAAAATTAAAAAGTATATATTCTGCAAAATAGCGAGTTTCAAACTAGATGTTTTTATGAATGACAATATTTTTTGAAGCAGATTCCTCCAGTACTGCGCTATACGACAACGAAAAATATTAATTATTTATTATTCCTTTTTTATTATAATTTACGAAACCATTAAGAAACACAATATAGCAGAGTTGTTTTCTCTTACGTCAGAGTCAGTCAAAACAATAAGTGAATTCCACATTCGAATGTAAAAAAAATGATTTTCCTGAAGAAATATTATTTCCAACAATTAAATGACGATCAAAAAAAATCTGGAAGGTTCGAAGCGAAGACGGCCGTCACACGCCGAGCTGGCTAGCTGTGGACTCGAAGCACGGCCTGATCAGCGGCATACCCCAGCAGCAAGACTTGGGCGCACACACATTCACGGTCACTGCGCACGGGCGCACGCACGGGCTCACCGCCACTGATTCCTTCACCGTCGAGGTCAGTTTGAACCACGGACGTAGTATATAGGTACCTACATGAACTGAAATGAATATTTAAAAGATATGTTACATTTTCGGCCAGATTCATGTAAAAAATACAAAGAAAACTTGCCTGACTTTCAATATGGTATCTCTTATTGTTGTATTTATGTTCAAACAACCCGTCAGCCTTTAAGACTCAGTGTCAACAGGCATCTTCTGGGTAAGCTCTCATTGTAGGCATCGTCTTTTCCCTCGGGCCAGTCTGGGGTCAAGAGTAAGCCCATCATAATTTAAAAAAATTGCTGGTGCACTTCTAAGTGTAAATTCATGTGTTGTACAAAAAAATAGTAGGTTTTGACCCGTTTTATGTTTATTGAGCTATTTTTCAGCATCTGCAATGGGACTTGGAACATTCATTTTGGAACAACTCTTTTAATGAAATATATAGTAATACTAATGAACTATATACATATATAATCTCACGTCTCTTCCCCTTTGAAATTGGTCTCATCCATCAAACGACTCATGCATGCTCGTCGGTTTTGGGTACTCGTAATTTTACTTTTCAATACATAGCCAATACATATATATCGCCTTCGTCCTCTATTGACTCGCCCACTCACAGCGCCCTTGTATATTTGTCTCGTTAACGCTTAATAAAATGAAATCTATTACTACCGTGCTCCCAATTACTATAGAATAAACCTGTACTTTAGGATGAGCAATTAACTATTTATTAAAAAAAGTTACACCAACGTCGTAAAGTTAGTAAGAAGAAATCGCAACACGAGATTGTACTGTACCTGGCAAAACTTAAACTTTACACGTATTTATTAATACTTATATAAATGGTAATATTAATTTTATAATTTTACTACTAGAAATTTCTTGTTATATAACAAACATAAACTACTAAATACCAGCAAACAAAACATGTGAATATTACGTCTAGAAACGAGAGGAAATGCCAGTGGTCGCCGGCGCTCTATGCGTGATGCACTGATCCACATTCCTTCACGGAACACCCGTCATTAACCCATGTACTGGATATTATATAGATAGATAGGTAGAAAGATATTTATTCACAACAACCTAGAAACAGCAATAAATGTAATTTTTCTTGGTAAATAAATGTATAGATAATATGTAGGTGGCCACTAACCTAATGCCATCTCCAAATCCGCGATGGGCTCGCGTTCGAGATTATACCACATTCTTCCTCATGTGTGACGAAAAACTCTTATCAGTGGGTTACGGGTTGATAATGATGTGTAGAACAACAAATGCATATATGGTATTGAGATTCACGCATTGGTATCTATGTTAACACCAAGACAACATTTTATGATAATCAAAATGGAGACTTTATATTCCGTGTGCAGAGTACATGGTGCAATTTTTTGAAAACCTTTGGTAAGCAGATGAGAGATGTCAAAGCTATGATAAGTAAACATTATCATAATGAGAAACGGTATTAGTAAAAAGAAATAGTAGTGCCACACGTCTCAGAAGTCAGAACCAATGATTTTTTTCACGATATTTTCCTTCACCGTTGTCGGTAAATATATACGTATACTTACTGTGTGTATTTTATTTTATTTTATTTACCAATAACTCGACAATGAAGGAAAAACATCTTGAGGAAACTCACTGAAGACTTGTACCGTGGCTCCAAATTAAAATGGAAGATTTGTTATATTCGAAATAAAAAATATAAGTCTAACACTGACTGGGTAACATCGCAAAGTGTAAAACGGTGGGTTTAAAACCATGAAATTGTGCACAGGAGTTTTTAAAGTTACGTAAATAGTGTAAATTGTAAATTATATATTGTATTATGGAGATTATATGGAAGTTTTTCATGTTTCCAAAGTCAACCCATTTGTAAAACTTTAATGAAACATAATTATGATTTATATTCAGAATTGCAGTCATACTTCCATCTGCTCGTTTGTTGGGTCCAATTTGTTCAATTTACGTTAAGTGGGTGTCAACTTATATTTTATGTATCATAATGCCTTTGTACCACAGCATTTTAATACAATTTAGTCAGAATTTCGATTAAAGAATTAAATATTTATGGTTTAATTTACTAGATGTGTATTTTTTATAAAAACTTTTGTTGTTTACTCTACTTACATTCATTTTAAGGTCGTACCATGACCAAAGAATATCTTTAAACATTGAGAGCGGTAACACAGCTTGAACTTGGACAAGGGCGATCCGATGTGTGTTCTTTGAGTCCATTAATTTTATATCAATGGAGTTGGTTAGTTTTGTTATTACTATTAAGTTAATAGCTGCAAAAACTATTACTAAGTTTCCTAATTTAAATCGTTACATAATAAGTCTCCTTATCAATATACAATTTTAAGTGGTTTTAATACTTTTCAGGTTAAAAAAGCAGATGAGAAACCCCATTCGAAGTATGGAACCTGCAAGAACGGTGAAGAGAATCTCGTGCTCGTGATCTTGGTTGACGGAGGATTCCACCAGATTGCGCCCCGGCAGAGGATACGGGCCCTCATGGAGCTTGCCAACTTCATGGCCCTTGACGGGGTGAGTACATGAAGGCGCCAAATACTGTCGTGTGCAGTCAAGAACACATGAAGCACAAGAACAAAAACAAAGAACACTTGTAGTGCGAGTCTGACCTCTACGGCGATTCTAATAAGAACGTTACAAGGTCCAATGTGTCAAGCCCCACTTGCTCTTGACTATACAATAATACAAAATACATTAAAGTGCCACTTAAATTTGTACATACTAGTAGTTTCAATAAGTATACACAGGGTGATAAGTAAACGCTTCCGAGAAAGAAGAGAGGTTTATATTCTGATGATTCTTTACACAAATTTATAAAAAAAACTTTTTTTTTTCAATTTGTATTCTACTTTAAATTATCGTTTCATTTCACAAATGAACCGATAAGTTATTTTTTCTAAATTAAAATTCCAGTGAAAATTATAATAATAACATTGTGGGACACAATTCACACAGTTATTTAGTCCCAAACTAGGCAAAACCGTTTCAATTTGCTCCCTGGCTTCGGAAACGTTTACCTAACACCCTGTATAGTATAGTCGAGGTACACCTCGCGTAAAGGTCCCCCTGCATCGTCTGATCAGCTCGATGGTACCACAATATTGCAGGGTCACCGATGTTACATAAATAAGCCAATTTTCAGCTCAACTGAACACCAGTAAGTGGTCTAAATTTCATTTGCAAAATTTGACCTAAGCTCACAGACAAACATTGCAAGTATTTGCAAATTCTATTCAAAACCAATATAAACACAAACTATATAATAAAACCTAAATTAATATTATTCCAGGACGAATTTTGGATGGAGCCATACAAGCCGGAAGCTGCGCGTACGCATTCCGTACTCATGAGCGGGGTGGGAACGACACAGCGCAGGCGCGGTGACGCCACGACTGCTATAAACTTAAACGTTAGTACTTTAATTAGACAAGAGTCTTTGCTTATTAACAGTCTGCTTGTTGCATAGGTACTTGCTTCCTAAACCTTGACCTAAATATAAATTAGTAGCGGTTCTGTTCGGTTCGGTTTCACCCGCGTAGTTCCCTTTCTCGTTGGAATACGGGAATAAAATTAAAATCGGTTCAGTAGTTTTTGATTTTATTCATAACAAAGATAAGTACAAATCTTTTCTCTTTATAATATTAGTATAGATATAGACTAGCTGACTCCCGTGACTTCGTGCGCGTGAAAGTTCAAAAACCTTAAGTCTACTGAAATGACAGCTCTCAGAATTATACAGAATTAAAAATCTGACTTTACCTCTATAGACCAGAGTAGAAGCCTTTAAAAATAATAAAAAGTGAAAAAAAATAGTAGTAGGATGAAACCCATTAGAAAAGGAGAGGAATATTATAAAAATGAAAGAAAAAATAAATTACGGGCGATCTGAGGTCGGGAAGGGGATGGGGGTGAGTTTTTAAGGGTAAAAAACGATTTTCCTCGATTTCCGGCAAAAATAAAAGTCCTATCGAAAAAAGTCAAATGGCAAAGTTGTAGGTAATAAAAAGATCTAAAACTTTTGTATTTACACTTTTTTCACATAACCTCAAAAATTATGTGAAAAATTCAAAAAACCAAGTTTTTGGTTTATTATTTTTATCTTTTACAAAAATTCTTTTTTTTTAACCAAATTTTGTGAAAACTTACCTTTTTATGTCCCAAATACGCTGTAATTTATTTGATTAAAAATATTTATTTTTTCACCTTATTTTGAATTAATATCGAAAAAACACCCTAATTTTCAATCGAAAAGTCACCCCTCAAAATATCAGCTTTCTTCAAAAACTTGGTATGTTTTCTGTTCGTTAAAATCTCTACTTTCCGATGGTGAAAAAAAATATATATGTTACAATAGTAAATCTTCTCAGAAAATGCAAAAAATCTTGTACTAAAATATCATTTAATCTCAATCTTTAGGTTATGTTACGTTAAGCATACTATTTTTTAAAGAAAATATTACGATTTTTATTTGTTTCTATCTGTATCAATCAACTCAAACATAAAAATCATAATATTTTCTTACATTTATTAAAATATCATTTAATTTCAATCTTTAGGCTATGTTACGGCATACTATTTTTAAAAAAAAAAATATTACGATTTTTATTTGTTTCTATCTTCAACTCAAACATAAAAATCGTAATATTTTCTTTAAAAAATAGTATGCTTAACGTAACAACCTAAAGATTGAAATTTAGCCATTTTTGAGAATTTTCTATAATAATATTGTATTTTTTTTGTCGAAAAAAAAAATTACTTTTCATGGCAACACTGCTTACTGAGATCCACAATCGCTCCATACAACCCACCTTTCCAAAGTGTTGCCAACTTGCCTAAAAATACCGATAAAAAATTATAAAACCCCATTTCTTTTCAGTAAAGAGAGAATACCGGATAATCTTGTTTTTCCAGGTTTTCAGATTTTTCTGGTAAACTACAGGATATGCCCTATGCAATGACACCAATCACGTCTCTATAGCATATTGGCACCTGGGAGATCAATTCGGGTCTTTTGAGGTCTACCCTAAAAATTTAATCGGCCATAACTTTCAGTGTTGCCAGGTGAAATTCAAAAAACCTACAAAAGATCATAGGGACAGATAAAATTTACCGTTGACTTTTACTCGTTTTTGCAAAATGGTAAAATTTCGAGTTTTGACTTTTTGCATTAAAGGTAAAAAAATACCCCAAATTTTGGGAAAATTGTTAAACATGGCAACACTCCGTAATAAGACCTCTTACCCCGCCATACAAGCCAACTCGCTCAGGTGTCGCCATCTTGCCGAAAATCGACATTCAAAATCTGGTAAAATTCATCTTTTTCTTTGGGAGCCAATCACAGGGCGGCCATGTTGGATTTTCAGTTTTTCGGATTTTTCTGGTAAACTACGGGATGTGCCTAAAAAAAAATGACGTGCCACTTGTAACTGTACGATGTCGGCAACCATGCGTCTACTTCGGGTCAAGTGGGGTCTAAAACCACTCCAACTTTAAAACACTATTACGCGGCCGCCATTTTGTTTTTTCAACTTTTTAAATAATTTTCGTAAATTATCTTATAAGTTTTACAGATTACAAAAATTTGAACCGAATCGGCCGGAAAACAATAGAGATACGATAGGCAAGCTTGGCCGCCATTTTGTTTTTTTGAAAAGTCGGAATTTTCCCTGGGTGACCCCGCCATCTTGAACACTTTCCCCCTATAAGACTTTTCTCCAATACGACTCCTACTGGAAGAACAATTATGTCAGTGAGTGAGTCAGTCAGTGGTAATCGAGCTTTATTCTTTATACGTATAGATAGAAGTGTCTATAAAACAAAAATTACATGCACACTGGAACCAAAAGACCTGCTCCCCTGTCTATTTACAAACTTCATTGCAAGCGTCTTCATTTTGACGTACGTTGCTTCTTATCCAAGATTACCGTCAGTATATAGTAGAGCAAGCAATGACGACAAATGCCAAATAAAGACGATTTTGATTACAAATATAAATATACAGTAAGGCCCCCCGCTTTCCATGTTTTAAGGCAACTAATCAGAGATTCGTTTTAATCACTTTGGTCGTAAATATCGTTTTCCAAATAGCTGTCCACTTTTAATGTAATTGGGACATCACGAGCACATTAATCTACATGGAATCACACATTATCATAATGAATGACAGTTAATAGTATGAGCTATGTTTTCGATAAAAACCGAACCAGCCGGATCTAAACAATTCCACATAAGCATATTATGTTTCATAATAAATGTAATTAAATTAGCATCTTTCTTCTTACTAAGATGAAACTGGACGCACAAACCCAAGCTGCTCCCCAAATGAATTTTTAATTGGCTATTTGATATTAAAAATATAAAGTAATAACATAGAAATAAGTATTGTCATCCGCATACAGAACTTATGGACAATTTATCTAAATGATTCTGAATACAAAACGTCATCATGGTTGTAGATTTTTCCTACATTGTCGTTTCTTTGGTGTCGTGGCGTTTATTTACCTTCATTTGACGACACTGAGACCCGTGTGACGCTATATTACTCAAAGTTTTGGAGATTTATCTGAATCAATAAATTTTATTCGCGATTGTTATTGGGAATACATAAAATTATCACGAACACTTAACCACTTTTATTAGGCTCAAAAACACGAATAATCTGAGATGATTTCCAAAACTTAAGCCCGATTCGTCCAACGCTTATATACTAGCAGCTCTCCGCGGTTTCACCCGCGTAGTTCCCGTTACCGTGGGAATACGGTTATAAAATATACCTTTTGTGTTATTCTGATATTGTTGTATAAGCTATATAACTGTAAAGTTATTGCAAAATCCGTTCAGTAGTTTTTGCTTGAAATAGGAACAAAGATGCAGACATCCATACATACAAACTTTCGCGTTTATAATATTATTAGGGTTTTAATTTTGTGTGTTGAATAAATTACTAATTATTATTATCAATTGTTACAGGTGGGATGCCGTGACAAGCTGTGGTCCCGACACAAAGTACTAGTAGCTGGTCTGAGGGAGCAAGCGCGCGACGGTACTCTCGCTCACACACTTCGCCTGCCTGTTCTCGGGTGGCGGCTCACAGCGGTCAAGCCGGCGCCCCGGCTTAAGAGACAGGTGTGTAACATAAACTTATACAAAACTAAACAGATGTGACAATTACTATTTAACAGTAGAATTTAAACCTTAATGCATCTGGATTTTTTCAAAAGTATAAATTACAATCTTGGGCCTTTGTAGAAATTACTTTAGTTGCCTCTGATTAACACAGTTTAGCGCTGTGATGTTAGCGCCGCGACAGCAACACAGTCTTTGTTACTTTGTAAAGGATTTAGCTGTTTTATAGAGACGAACTTCAAAATTAGCTTTAGAATTTCAATTATCGTATTAAAATGTCGATCAAATGAGACAAGAGAGCTCTTTTTCTTTTCTGTTAATTTGTTGTAATAGTAATTAAACCACTGTTAAGTTCCAGTCTCCATATTAATGCTAATTAGATTATAAACCAATACGACCTTCCTAGTTTCAAATATTTATGAATTACCCTGACCTTTATGAAGAATTATTAGGTAATCAATGCCAAAATTTTTTTTTCACATTTCTGTTGGTTATATTACTGTCGACTCATATGTCGAAAGAAGTATCTGAATTTTCTAAATGACTTAAATCCGGTCTTTTCCAGTCACCAATGGACGACGGATCCGGCACGTACGACACTTACGACGGTGACGACGACGCCGGCGACTACAGCGGGTACGACGACGACGAGGAAGACGACGAATACGGCCGCATTGACGGCCCCGTCGAGCCAGTGAGTACTCTAGCTGTAATAATATGTGTTGTCACGTGTCCGCGTCATAAAAGATGGTCGTGTTCAGAGATGGATTTGATATGTTTGGTTTTCCATATAGCGCTGAAATAATGTTCTAGTCCGAATTCATCAAGACTAAAAACCTGTAAATCAATAATCTGGTTTTTGATATTGTATTACTGTTCATTACCTACTAGTTTTTAGTTTTACCTACCTACTTCGAAATCTGCTACATTGGCGACTATTTGCCTGCGACACGCTTTTCTTCGATGATTCACCATTTCAAAGTTTTGGTTATCCGGTGTTTCTTACGACACTTAAGGTGATGAGCAGTGGTATAATTTTGGGCTATGGATTATTGTTTTAACCATCGTTCATTGTTAGTGAACTCGCTTAGTACATGATACTGAGTCCCACACTTAAGATGTCCTTTTGAAGTGACACTAATAGGATTGTGTATCCAAATATTACAATCCTTGTTTAAAAACGAATCTAATGCGTTAATACATGACATGGTACTATCTGATTACATGAAACAAGTGATATATGTATCTCATTGTAATGTCAACTATCTCTGGACATGACCTAATTGCTTTATTGCCAAAGAATAAACTTTAGTTGAAATGCGTATCAAGCCGTGGGTGGTGTACACGCATATATAAACTGACGCTATCCATCACCGCTTTCCAATCACTGTTAACATGAAAGCGAACAGACATCGAATATTCATTAAAAAATGAAAGTAATCGAAATTTCATTGCGTTCTATCATCTTCATCCTTCATGGTATGGGACTGTCATCCATAGCTATTTAGAACATAAGTATTTCTCATTTATTCATTGGAAAAATAATTAATCATATCGAAGTTAGTTTTATATTCATTCATTGCATACAACTACCTACTGTACGTAGTACATTGTAGGTACTTGATTCGTTGCAAAATGCGACTATGTTATGCTAAAAATGACATTTAATAGTGGATTTAATACGTCAAGAAGCAAACATAATACTATAATTCGATGACCCTGTGGTGGCATCTTTTTGAAAAAAATATTAATGTATAACTTATTTAATATCCTCTCATATGATACATATTATATTTTCCAATGAATACTCAACCTATCCATATACCAGAATGCATATCTTGCACTTTTCTGTCACGTCATACCATAGGAGCATCCATAGGGAGACCACATAGCATGGAATGTTGAATGAATTACCGTACCTATAATTTTCAACCTCTTGGAGTTACGAACTTGAGTGGTAAAAGTTGGGTAAAAGACATTTTATATGACAAAAACATCTAAGTAATTCATAATCACGCATTACATTCATTATCATACATCGGCCAATATAATCATTCGCTGTCAATATTACTGAATCAGTATTCATAACAATTTGCTGTTTAAATGGATTTGTTATTACTTTTAGTGTGAGCTTTGTGTGTGGTTATTTTCAAATAACAATTTTAGTATTTCGCTTCATTAAACTGTATATAAGTATAGATGGAGACACTGTCGGTGGTCATCGCATTATTTGCACACATAATAACGCATAACAAAACAGATATGGCAAACGAAGCACCAGTATCACTAATAGTGACATTAAGTTATGATCTTTTGTAACAATAAGAGCTGAACAAATTATAATACATGCGACTAGCAGTCCCTAAATTGTCGTCATCCTATTTGTTTCTCCATCCAAAAATAACCACAGATAGAGCTCAGCTAGAGTAAAAAAGGGTGGCAGTACTAACCTAGTGTGTTATCGCGGCACGCGCTGCCAGGTGGACACTCCCTCCCCCGCCACCCCCGCTCACCCCCACCGCCACCACCACGGTGAGACGCCGCCTGCGCCACACACCACCGACGTATTTCAGACCGAGACCACTACGACGACGACCACTACCCGTTCTACTCCCGTCACCTCAACCCAACCCACCTCCCCTTTAACCACCGCACCTCCCCCGCCGCCCCCCACCGACCCGCCAACCACACGAGCAACCACCCCACCGACCACCCTGCCAACAACAGAAGAACTCACCACAGTGGAAGAAACCACTCCCGCGCCCGCCTCTACTAATACGTATACCACGGAGGTTTGTTCGTAACCCGCTCTCGTGCTTGGGAAGAGGAACAGTTGGTCGACTTAAATCCTTGTGTCACCCTAATTCTTATTCTAATTACGTAATATATTAATGTAATATTAACTAGAAGTTTCTATATGTTGGGAGTTGACTTCCTGGTTCTCTCATGTGTTCTGCGTCGCATGTTTTGTGTGTAAAGGTTGTAAATAATGCTAATGTGGATCTAATTTGTTACTGTTTGACATTAGTTACCTATATTATTAATTCCTAATTTTGATAGTCTGTTCTAGCATACGTGTCGTAGCGTAGTACGAATGTGTTTAATTAACATTAGTATTTAGTTATTTTATAATTTACCCACTAGTTCTCTTGAACTAGCTATTTATTCAGGTAGTTTATTTTATTTAAGTGACCTGAGACTGCTCGAAAATTATTAGACATTCTTTTTATTTCGTATTTAGTGTTTACCAGAAAGTTATGTTAAATTCGATTGGCATGAGAATAGAAAAAAGAAAACTGCATGAAATTTATTAAGATTTTTTTGTTTCACAATTTATCAAACCTCCAATTCACACATATATTAAATAAAAAATATAACCCTATTTATTCCAATAGGACCACAAAGTGCAAATCACGCCATACTCTGAATCGGCTTCTGAAGCGAGCAACATTAACATCTCCCGAGTACCAGCTACGCCAAGAAGAATCGGCAGCCATTCACCAGTGGTCATTGTCCCTGATGACTTGCCCACCACCACCGAACCTGAGATGGTATGTACTTTCATTTGTAATACGACTAATACTGAAACTACTTTGGAGTTTACGGATCTTTATATTGCTGTTTTACAACCTGAAATCCGTTATCAAGTATTTTGAAGATCCTAACGTCATAGCGCTATGGTAAAACCTCGTTCCACAGTTTGCCGAGGAAACTGCGGGATTCAGAAAAACCTATTGTGCCAGACTGCTACCTACGAAACAATCTTGTTAAAAATATATTTATTAATTAGTCAATCATTATAAATTCCTAAATCTTGTAACGTTCAAGACCCTTCTTCTTGTAACAGGTGTAAAACAGTAAAGTACATAATCCGTTCACGTTTCAATGCAGTGTCAGTTTAACCATAACCACTCACTAGTAGAAGATAGACTAATGACCATTGTGTGGGTTTGGATTTCCCTAATCCGGGGTAGAGTAGAAGAAGCCTTGAATCACGCCCCATAGTTTACAAATAATGTAATAACTAATCCGATGATGTAAAGACAACAAAACAATAAACGGACTTTTACGAGTATTATTGTCAAATATTGAATTTAGACCTAACTTGCGAAGTATGTGCAACGTTATTGTTAATATTCCAAATCAAATTATTTATTTCTGTAAGTAGAAAAATACATTTAGAAACGTCAATAGTCTAATAACAAGGCATTCTAAACCCGTTCATGGAGATTGGCCAAATGTAAACATCAGCCTATCTTCACCGACGAGTTGCTGGTTCCCAATGCAGTACCTACACCGAGAAGAACCACCAACAAGCTCTAGTTAATACAGTAGGTACAGTCCGGAATTGGGAAGCTTCATCATCCATTTCCTTTTGTAAATATAAATCTGAAGTGGTTTTCTTAACTTCTCTTTCTATCCTCAGAATACTCGTGTACATATTGTATATGAATGTACTTCTAATAATCCTGTCAGCATCTACGTTGTCTTTACATCTGTTCCACGTCACATTGTGTGAGCGTCCGCATGGCACTTTCAGCAGACCGTTATAATTCGCGCGTCCAACGAACTTCCGATGACGTCATCATCCGAACCACCTACTTCGCCGCCACCTCCGCCGTCTTCGGAGGAGACGGTCGCTCTCCCGCCAGAGACGACGCCGATGACGTCATCATCGTCTCCGCCCACTGTTGTGACGTCACCTACCACGCCCGTAACCACTCCGAGCACATTACCTACAACCACTCCATTGCCTGAGACTACTATAGAGGAGGTCACCCAACAGGTTTGTAAACTACGGCGCCTGTTAGAAGAAGACAATATTTAGGCTCGCGTTTTTCCCTCAAAAGATATGCAAGATGGATTCCCATATCGCGCGCGTTATTTAATTTGAAAGTTGGACGTTAGACTTATGAATTCTCTTGGTACTTGGTACGTATTGTATTATTTGTAAATTGCACTTATCAGTTTTCTTTTACTTGCACATGTACAGAGAATTTCATGGTTTACTCATCAGAACGGACGCATTATGCACGATGGAATATAATTTTTCTTCTATTCTAACTGGTCTTGAACAGAATTATTCTTGTAATTTTTAAAAGCATTTCCGGTTATACTGTCATGGTTTTATTGGCTTGTATTTTGGATTGTAACCATCTAACACTAACCAGATCTAAATTCAAAATTATTAACCTTTTAAAAAAAGATAGGTAATCAAAAATCGTAAACGGTTATCAAATATCCGCTCTGTAATGAATCTTAGCACATGCAATTAGCGTTGCCTATAAATACACAATGCACATAACTTTTACAAAGTAGGTACATACATAAAATACTCTGTTAATTGCACATAATCTGGCAACATACTAAATTACAATCACCAGATTCATTACCGACCGCTTCTTGTATAAAATAGTAAATGTTTATTTTGGCTTACTAAATAAGCACAAAATCAAACTCAAATTCCTTTTTCTAACATAAACCTAAAATGGTTGTCACTCAGTACCTACGAGTATATGGGTGTTTCTCTGCTGACACAGTCGATACCGGAGTTGTTTTCATTCCATTTCTGTAGAATCGTTTTCTGTCCCAAGAAGCTTCCAGACACTGTTTCTAATGTCTGCACAAATGTAACCTGATTTCACAAAATTTGTAGGAGACAGTAAGCTCTACGGAACGAACAAGCACAATTATTGGACGAACGACGGAAACGGTGACGTTTCCCATGCAGTTCAACCAGTCCCCGACACTTAAGCACCATATGAAGAAGCTGGCTATCACTGCGGGCAAGGCTTTTAGGTACGTGATGGTCTTTAAATGTCTAACAACACACAACAGTTCAGTGACCTATGTGAAAAACTTCATACAAAATGTACGCATTGATATTATTTTACGCTCACGTCCCAGACTCTGCACTAATGTGTGTTTACTTACGTTCAAAAACTTCCGGCCCAGAATTGGATTTGATTCATGCTTAATGGGCTCACCATCTGTAACGCTCAAGGATCTAAAAAATACCATTGTAGCATTGTGTTTGTATGTATGGATGTTTGTTCCCCGTCACGCAAAAAGTACTGAACGGATTTTTATGAAACCTTACAGTTATATAGCTTATACATCAGAATAACACATAGGCTATATTTTATCCCCGTGAACTACGCGGGTGAAACCGCCGGGCGCTGCTAGTTTTCAATAATTTTGTAAGATGGTCATCGACCTTTATAGCCGGTATAAAAGTATATTTTTAAAGTTGCATATAATAAGTGTTTAATTTTGATTGTTTTCTTCATAATTTTCTTTTGCAGGTACATAATCCCAACCGACCTGTTCACGGACCCAGAGGAGGGCAGCAATCTTACGTTCAGCATGTACCTGGCGGACGGGGTTCGTCTCGGCCGCGACTCCTGGATACAGTTCATTCCGCACGAGCGAGAGGTCTATGGACTGTAAGTCACTATTGCATCTACATTTATTAGCTAGCTAGCTGTTCCATGGAAAAATAGACCATGTTACTCGCTGAAAAGTAATCTTGTTATTGCTGAAAGATTTTTTCAATCGGTAGGTACAGTAGTTTCGGAGCCTACTCATCACAAAGATACAGAAAAAAAAAAACAAATCTTTCCTGTTTATAATATTAGTGTAAATTATAGACTACAGGTCTACTAGTTAACTGAGACGTTTCCTGAAGTAGCTGCGCGGTGAGGGAGGGTAACAGATGACAGCATCGTCAATTTTAATCAATTCGTATGCAACGCGACACTGCTGTGTCGTCTTCCGTTACCATTTACATTCCGCACATTTACCTTAGGAACTGTCTTATTTAAGTGGTAGACCTGTAGCTGACCCAAAAGATGTCATATCCCATACAAATAAGCATTTTCAACTTTTGCGCACTTTCCGAAACAGTTCTCAAAATTTTTCGTTTCTTATAATCCTTAGAGGCTACCAGATTATCCGATTTAAGATTTTCATTACTATGATTTGTAGATCTAATAGTAAACAGATTCTATGAACCTAATTATATAAATTTCCCGCTTCCAGGCCACTAGAAGCCCACGTGTCTCGCTGGAACTTCGTAGTGGAAGCACAAGACAGCGAAGGCCTAGCAGCGCGAGGTCCTCTAGACATCACCGTCCAACAGCACAAGAGCGGTCGCACAATCAACCACCAGTTCATTCTCCAGTTCAAACTTAACAAGGAGTACTCAAACACCATAGACTGGCAGATACGAGCCTTAGAAGGGATCGTCAATCTGTTCAGGGACACTGATATGGAGCAATTAACAGTGCTGAATGCCACGCAGAGTGGGGATATGTGCGAATTCGTGTGGACCAATGATACGCTGCCGAAAGATGCGGCGTGTCCGATGGATGACATTAATAGGCTGATGAAGGTTGGTATTGGTTAAAAGTTTGTCTATCTATGGGTTGTACTTATTGTAAAGTTATAACAAGTGAATTAAGGTTTATCTGCAGCTGCAAATGGACGAGGACTAACGAAAAAAATAATCCCGACGCCGTCACTAACGTTAACGTGTTCTACAATTTCATACACATATAGTTTACGATCGTGGTATTTAATGTGCTTTTGTCGGTACGGGGGCGGGGCCTTGGCAGACAAGTCTCGGTTCTACTACAAAACCTCAAAAATCGAAGATATTTTTTTCGAATATCTTTTTTATTATCAGTCGCAGCAGCAATTCGAGCGGCTTGAGAATACAATATTCGAAAACATGGGCTCGCGGGATGTTTATAGTTAATACTACCTCCTCATACGTGAGGAACGACCTTAGGTCAGCTTTGGGTGGATTGTTACGTCTTCATAATGTACTTCGTAAGGAAAACATCGTGAGGAAACCCGCAGGTCTTAGAGTAACTTCTGAGGCATGTCTAACAGGACCCGGTCCGGCGATGGGCTCACCACCTATCCCGTTTAGGGGTCCAAAGAATATACTGATAAAACGTGGGTATTTCCAGAAATGGAATACCTTTGCCTACTCCGGGGATAAAAGAAGTATTTAAAAAAACTGGGATAAAAGAAGTACATAAAATACTTTCAGATAATGGAATCGGAAACAGAACCCGGCAGTCCGTCAGCTAACCTCGTCCGCGCGATGTCACCAGAGCTCAAAGTCAGCGGCGTGTCGTGGCGTGGCGTCGGCCGTTGCGCCCAGAGCGTATCCGCCACGAATACTCCTAACACGTACCCGCCCGTGACGAGGAACCAAGTCGACCTTTTGACGGCCACTGTTGGACATTTGCTCGTCTATAAAGTGCCTGAGGTGAGTGCCGAGTTAGTAGTTGGGTAGTTGATTGCCCAGTCGAATCGTTTACTTTTTGTCATCTGTCACAAAGCAAATTGATTATAGAAAATGTAAAAACGACATAATTTTTTGTATTTACTTACAACATTTTATAGTTTTATTATTTTGCAATAAATTTAAATCAAAATTCATTTTGAAAGGTATTTTGCGATTGCCGCAATTTAATGTTGATACTCTCACCTACACTATTGAGCAATAATTTTGAGCAATTACCTAAGAATTTGGAATTACTTAGCTAACAAGATAAAACTATAATACAAGTACTCAACATTCTGTGTAAATTTGCGTAGAAGCCTAACCTGTACTTCACGTGTAGGAACGACCTTTATTAGTACAAAATATATATCTGCATATTCAAAATACAACACTAAACGTAGCTAATTAAATTAGTATTCACTGTCGTATTGCGTTGTGCCGGAGAAAAGCTATATCTCAACATGATTTTCATAACCTCTGTTAGGAACTCTTTGTTTTTTACGTCATTTTTATGTTCTTTTATTAGATTTTTTTATACATTTTGTTTTTCTCTGTTAGAGTATCTTTTATGGTGGTTGAGTAAAGCGAGTTTTAAGCCGAAGAGCTGCATTTCATTTAAATTATCATTTACAGTCTATTACATTTCATCCGCTTCAACTTCCATCATAATATCTCCAGGACACCTTCTTCGATACCGAAGACGGTGCAACCCGCAACCTGGCGCTGTCTCTCCGCTACAGCGATCGTTCAGAACTGCCCGGTGGCCACTGGCTGCAGTTCGACGCCAAGAACCAGGAGTTCTACGGGCTACCAGCTCCCAGTGACGAGGGGTCCGTCAACTACCAGCTGGTAAGCTTCGCTTTTCATCACCGATTTTACTGCATTTTCTGACAGACTATCCCTCCCTATTATTATTAATGGATAGTTTGGGTGGAACCTTGCGTATTGTCTATCGTTTTGTATTATCTTAACACTTGGCATAGGCTGCAAGACTTCAATATGATTCATTCAATATTTTGGTAAATAAATATTATTATTATCAAAAGTAAAAAAAAGGTAAAACCCAGAAAATTTCGCTTTCTATTGGTAAAGATTTTTAAAATTCGGTTCAGTAGTTTCCGAGCAACAAAAACAAACCCTTCCCTTTTCTTAATAGTGTAGGCTAGCTCGAGGGTGAAGGAAAATATCGTTTGGCATCTAAACAGCTGCCGAACATCATCTCTCAATCCGCGTCAGAGTGGATTATGGCCCTTATGTGTAAGTAAAGACCAACTCAGCTATCATATCTTCTGCTTTTGCCTATCTTCCGTATCACGTATACATTCCAGATCGCCGAAGACTCGAGCAAGAAGAGTGCCTACGACAGCCTAGTAGTTGAAGTAGTGAAAGCGCCAGCGATCCGACCCACTGTGGAGTTCCAGATGACTATGGAATACCCGTTCCCGAGCCTCGCCTACAACGCCAACAACAAGAGGAAAGTTGTTGAGAAGTTGGCAGCTCTCTTCGGGCAGAGGGAAACGGATAATATTAGGATACAGAGCATCACTGACAATCCTACCACTATTATATGGTAAGTTATTTGTTTCTTGACTCTAATTTAGATCACTAAAAATTAAGTTGTGACAACTTCATTTTGTTGCAAAGATACGTGACAAATAACACAGTGAAAAAAAGAGTACGATGCGCCGTCTTATCGCTTTAAGCGATTTCGTCTAGATACGTACATACAAATACTCGAACTGATTTTTATTTAACTCTATTAAATTACTGTTTTTTAGCATTTACTTACGTAAAATAAATTAGTCCAATAAAACATTTCTTATGGAATATGGAACCTCATTCATTTCGTAGAAGAACAAGCGATGACCTTAACTAAACGGCATTCTCGTTTTCAACAGGTACAACACAAGCTTGCCAATGGACCGGTGTCCCAAAAAAGAAATCGAAGAACTACGCAAAATGATAATCGTAGACGAACGTGGCTCGATGGGAGGAGCTCTCAAAGAAAACGTGGACACGGTCTTCGATAAAGACTTGAAAGTCATGTCCATAAGATTGATACCTCTCGGGTTGTGTGCCGACCAGAACACGAAGATTCCTAAGGTCCCTCCCCCGGTGCATACTACGTCGAATACTCACGGCAAGCCGGGCAGTGCCAAGGCGGACTACACGGAGTATTTAGTGACGTTCATAATACCGGCCGTGGTGGTCGTATGCATGATTCTCGTGGCTGGAATCATTGCTTGTGTTCTTTATAGACGGCGGCGGACTGGTGAGTGTCAAGTATTTTATATTGTACAATATTTAATAATAATTTGTTGAAGTCACTAATTTAATATAAGGTATAAATAACTTAAAATATTAATGAAGTGGTCAGGGACATGGTCGTGGCAGGGCCGTCTTCCGTCTTCGTTTTCTCCTGGGAGCGAATCATCCACTTACGTCAGTGTCAGTAAAAGCCCAGGGATATTCCTGACACTGACGTAAATGTATGATTTCATACGAAATGTACGCGTTGATATTTTTCGAGCTCCAAAAGGAATACGTCATGACCCTTTAAGGTCCTTTAAGTATACTTAAACGTTTGTTATGTGCTTCACATTCAAATTTCTTATCACTATCAACTACCTAACAATCTTGAGGATGTACTTTAGTTTTAAATGATCAAAAATAACCATAAAATTCTGGCATCTAACAATAATTTTAATTGCATAGGCTGGTGCGGAGTTGACAATTCTTGACACATAAAACAAGGTGACTAACAAAATGTGCTAAGTTGTACTAGCGTACGCACTGGCTTGCACGATTATAGACTGTATACTTATCAGCATGGATTCGCATTTTGCCCGTATAGGTCGCTGTAGTAGGTATTCACTCATTGCCGCTCTGTTTTTGCTTCGCTGTTGACTCTTGGATGAAATGCGAATCGATGCAGAGGCGTGATTGTTTTTATAATATTATTTATTTAATACCATAGTGATCGGCTATTCCAAACGTTGTGATGTACATACACCTCGATGTCGCATATCGTCAAATATGAAAGCTATTTACTAGAAAGAGTACAATTAGTTATCTATACATACGTATATGTTTAAGGAAGAGATCGCTGAAGACCTTAAATTTATTTGGTTTTGTTTACTCATGTGTATGTATTTATTTTACATGAAACTGTAATTCTATTGTATTGTATACGCTAACATCCGTAATATAAAAACTGCTAGAAAATTTTCACTGTTGCAATATTTCGCTACAACATGTTTTTACAGTCTTATCAATGTTGTGTACCTATATCTCGCTATTTCACTCTTTATTATACATCCTCATCTGCAACATTTACCGCAATTATGTCAAAATGGACTTAAATACCAGCCCTATACCATCTATACTTAAACTTAACTTATATTATTACTATTATTATATTTAACGAACAACAAAGTTTTTTTTTTAACTTGACTGCATAGGGCTTGTCTTCCTTGCCTTTCAACAGCTAAATAAAAGTTTCGTTTGCAATTTATCTAGAGGGCTGGTCAATTTAGAAATTTTCGTACTTGACAACTAAATACCTGGACCCTAGTTTAAGGCCTTTTCCGTTGAGGTAAAGAGGCCTTCCATAGTAACTCTTTTGGTAAACTCTACAATCAAAATTACAGGTAAAATGAGCGTTGGTGACGAGGAGGAACGACAAGCATTCCGGTCGAAAGGCATCCCAGTGATATTCCAGGACGAGCTGGAGGAACGCGCCGACACAGAGCCAGTTCACAAGAGCCCCGTCATCATGCGTGAGGAGAAACCGCCTCTGCTGCCCCCCGCGCCGGACTACAGGTTGGTAGCCGAGTGATTAAGATTAGACAGATCATAATTTTGCGAGTTGACTATTACTATTTTCTACAAGTTAGCAACAAGTGTTTACGAAAGTGATTGTTATACCTAAAACTGTAACGGGACTTTGTCTGTACATAAAATATTTTGTGAAAATGTTTGCGATAGAGTTTTAGATATCAAATTTACACTTATAGATTTATATATGAAAACACAAATTTTTGAAATTTTTGTCTGTCTGTGCACGCACAAAAACTACTAGATGGATTTTGATGAAGTTAGGTGTGAAGGTAACTGGATCAACATTTAGGGTACTTTTTACTATAACAAAATATAGAATTGACACTGGAAAGTATTATACTGGTTAAATTGAGAAATACGTATTACTCCGAAACGATAACATGACGAAACTTGAAATATGCTATGTGGGTGTCCCATATAGCGTAGGAAACTGCTATTTTTGAAATTCCCACGGGAACGGGAATAAACTGATGGCTAATAAACAAACATAATACATTTACTTCATAGACAACAAGTGCGTGTACATTCTGTTTATTCAGAAGTAGTAGTTTGAACGGTTCCAGATCGGGCGAGGACGCGCCGTACCGCCCCCCGCCGCCGTTCGCCGCCTCCTGCACCCCCCCTCGGCCCAAGGCCACGCCCACTTACAGGAAACCGCCCCCGTACGTGCCGCCTTAAGACATCACTGCCTCAGTACACTAAGATTACTCGTAATTAGACACCGTGTTTATTTAATAGCCTCAAATATACTACGATACCTTTGCATAGTGCCCTAAATGTGTTTCTGTGTACGTAAACGGCCAAGTTCAAGTGTGAATAGTTTAAAAATATTGAGGTTACACAGTAATTTTGAATATAGCTATTTCTCCGTTGTACGAATTTGCAATTTTGTGTTAACATTTATTGCGATATGAATGCATCGAATTTGTTGAAGTGTGACACTGATATCGAGTGTCTGACATTAATTGTTGTAATCTATTTGAGGCTTTACACTCGAGAAAGAGAGAGATATTGCGGTCAACAAAATATTTTATAATAAATTATAGGAACGTATCCGCTAACTAGTCGACTCGTATTCGCTTTTTCTTTCAATGATTTCTATTTATATTTTCATATTGGCTATGAATTGATTTTCCAAATTCTTTTTGGTATTTTGAGGAGCATTTACATAACTAAGTGGTTATGAACGGAATGCATTTATTAAAATTAAATGTAAAAAATTAAGCGAACCTCACCTAAACAAGGAATTGTACACGTAATTTGTGACTACGAATTTCTTAAAAAGTAAATATATAAGTAATCGTCACGAACTAGTTTGAGATAGTAGGTTGATGTAACATGGTAATATAATGGTGTTATGATATTTCAATTATGTAAAAACTGGAGACTTCACAATAATAATAGTATTTAGTATCTATCGTTGAAGTAGGTAGATAATGTTACATTTAGCTCTTAATCCAAGGACTAGTGCAGAATGCTGGCAAATTCGCGATACCACACTCGCTGGGAGTCGCCGCGTTTTTTGTACCATTGGTTGCGGGTTGCTCGCAGGCAATATTGTTTCATATTAAGGTATCTACCCACTATCATACTATGACCGTAATAGGAACGTGTCAAGCAAAAAAAGTACTTTGTATTAAAAAGTATGAGACTACGCCCACTAGACCGTTCAGTCACCGACCAGTACCGTCGCGTGCCATGCACGGATCGTCAATATTTTGCATGGCATACGGTTAAGGTACTAATTTAACTTTGTCTGGATAACTCGATTACGCACCTTCAATGCTATTGTTATTACGCACGTGTTTGTTATACCTCGGTTTAAGGCCCTAAAAGCGATGTAATAAGGCTCAATTTACGAGCAAGTGTGTTAAAAAAACCGCTACGGACGGGTATGATACACTCTGGTTGGGTATAGTATAGCGTATCGTGTTGCTTTCCGATCCTGATACGGTCATGGTATGGTACGGTATAGTGGGCAGACTCCTTTAATAAGGGCGCGTTGCTAGGGGTTTAGGCTGCCATTACATTGTCAAGTAACTTGGACCAAGATTTGGTCATCTTATGGTGATGTTTCTTCCAAGATCACTAACCTATCCAATAAATTGGATCAATTAGAAATTTAGAACAAGATATTGATAACGTGATAGCAGCCTAAGGTGATCGTTTAATCAAACCTGAGAAGACTACGTGTAGGTATTAATTATACATGTACATTATATTATGTTATGTAGGTATCAGCAACAGGTTGCATTACGATTAAATAAAAAAACACAATTGAAGTATGATTAAAACACTACCGTCGACGCATTTTGTGATGTGCATCTTATCAAATCAACGAAACTTGTCTTTTTTACAAACAGACCAATAACCAGTTACACATGTTTGGCTAGACGCGTGCCATTCTGTTGAAAATTGTTATTTAATAATGTAATTTACAATTAAACATATCGAAATGTAAAATTTTAGCCTTTAGCGTAGCTCTTCCATACATAAAATAGTAGGTAGCTGGTATGTTTGTGTGTGAACTTGTGGGTTGTAGAATAAGGTGCTACAAGATATTCACTGAGCGCCGCCAGATTATGTGTAAATCTGAAGACTTTGTTTAAACGATGATAATAAACACCTACAGATTAAAATAGATACTAAACTGACTTAATTATCTTATAAACAGCAGCTACTGCAGTTAGCTAAAATTGCATGTAGTACAATATTTATACATTGTTTGTTTAAAGAAAATTGTTTGGATGGACAATAGACCTAAAGAATATGTACCTAAATGATTGTCCTTTTTTAAATGCTTCTTTTCTACAATTATTAAGAAAATAACCACATTTTCTGAAAACAGTATATATTGTGTGGTTACTATCTTCATCATCAAGTTCGAAATAGGTAGTTCATGGGGCAGATATGACTAGCTAACATGTAGACTATTACAATATTGTAATGAATTATACAACTGACTCTAGTTTTAGGCTACGAATAGATATTTTTAAGAATGAAATATCATTTTGTACTTGTCTAATTATTACCATAGTCGTAAGGTTAACAAATTGTAAACATAGGGACTCGGAACGAAATGAGCTATATATATATATAACTTTTTTCATTTGGATGTATTTTTTTTCTACTTTATACTCATTTAGAGTTTGGCATTTATAGATCTTTTTAGTGTTATTACTATACAATTTTAAAGAGTCGCATTTTCCTTTTTACTTTCGGTTGTAATTTTTATTTTATTTTAAGTACTTAAATGTTCACGGAAAACCGAACCATTTTTAATTATTTAATAGGCTTGTCTACGACTTTTTTGTTCATACTCTTTCCTAATTATATACGCACATAATTTATGTAATTAACGAGCTTTTTATTTTTAAAATAAATGAAATGGTCTAGTGAAAATTACGAGTTTTTATTATAGAACTATCCCGAGCGTGGCTATTTGATTATCTCATTTACCAAACCCTAGTCCTTTCCTGTTCTGTTCATGTCGACTAATCGGGAAAAATGTTGGGAGCCTACGTTTGTCAGTCGTAGTCGCGGTGAAACAAAAAAAATGTGTTATGTAATAAAGTCCAAAGCAAGGGTCAAGCCGAAGACAGGGCACTATTGGCGCTCATTAGGAGAGGCCTATGTCCAGCTGTGGACTACTATAGATAGGCTGATGAGTGATGGTGATGAAAAAAAAAACTCCCGTGTTACTACTGGTAGTAAGATGGGTTGTAACAAGGGTAACGAAGGATTATTAAAGGAAGATAAATAGTTTGAAAAATAAACAAATATTGCAGCGTATACATTGTGAATACCAAAAATTTTACTACAACACATGAGTGCTACTAACCAACTACTAACACAATCTATAGACACAACTTATAGATATACAAAATTTGCGGAGGATATGGTAAGTACCCTGAACTTTTCTTCAAAGGAGTAATATGAAAATAGTGTAATTATTTTAGGTCGACTAGGTTGGGTAGGTCCGCGGCTCTGTACGTCTGTTACAGCAGCTGCTCACCTCAGCGTTGCTGAAGTACAGTCTGTATTATGGCAGATGATGCTGAAAGTACCTATGCAAACATTTGGACATTCAATTAAAGATGTGGGATGTAGGTACCATTGCCTATTCGCGTCAAGCAGTCACCTTTATTTTAGGTCTTTACCTCTGAAATTTCATTTTTTGTCAAATAATTTAACATGGTTTGGGGTAGTGTGCTACTTAGCTCAGTTACTTTTTAGAGAGGAGTGATGTCATAGTTTCTATTCTAGTACTCAATTGCAGCACTTTTTTTATTGTTTTATAATTTTTTAATCTTCTACTATATAAAAATAAGTCGGGTTTTCCTTCCTGACGCTATAACTTTTATTTTTTCCACGATTTCCACGGTTTTGCATTAGTTGGAAAGGTCTCGGGCTCCGTGAGGTTTATAGCAAAAAAAATTCAGGAAAAATTTGAACAGAAAAGCGGGAAAATCTTATAAGCATTGCACCCGTGCGAAGCCGGGGCGGGTCGCTAGTTTGCTATAATTATGAAGCGAAAACTGAAATACATGTTCAAAGGTGTTTGGGATAATCTTTTTAATGAATGAGTACTCGCAATTTAATTTCGATGCTGTTAACTACCCAATTGAAGTCTTCAGTAAAAGTTCTATCATTTTACTGTTGATAAACAAGGGAGGGATGTAGAAAGTGTTGAAGACACAGCATTTTTGTGCATGATCTCTGAAGCAGAGCTATTTATCTAAGATTAAAACTTTTACCCTGAACTTGAAAACATAAGACTTGGCTTTTTAGTCTTACCACATTTGGATCAGAGGAAATCTTAAACAGACGAGGCTGTATGGGCCTAGATCCCTTTGCCTTTCCCAAATGGGATAAACTTAAAAAATATATATGTCATTTTCATTGTCATCGTTGTGGCTTTTTGGCGGGAATCCGAAGAGGGACGTCATGTTTTTTGTTTAATTTTCATTTTGCTGTGTATTTCGGGTTTTGACTCATAATAGTGATAGTTTATTATGTGGCAAGTGTCCGTGAAAGTGTGCAGTTAATGGGAAATTCGATAAAATGCGAGATATGGACATTTTTGGATTGCCTCAAAAAGTCACAATAAAGTCGTCAGTAAAAGTGCTATCATTTTACTGAGGGCACGTTAGGGTTATAGAAAGTGTTAAAGACACTGTATTTTTGTGCATGGACTCTGAAGCAGAGCCATTTACATAAGGATATCATTAACTAATGACGAGGCTGCATGGCGTAATGCCTTTGCCTACCCTGTAAGGGGTGAAACAACAAAAAAAAAATTGTCATCGTTGTTGTGAAAAAAAATATTTTGTGATACCTATTTGATTTGTGATTGTGAATAAAGTGATTGTGGGAGTCAGAGATTTTAACTTACTTCTGGAATTCAGTAGCTCAGTATTATACAATGGATACTCTAGTAGAAACTAGCAAAACTGATGAAATCAAAAGACAAAAACGCAAGCCAAAGTTTAGTTTGAGATACCTTCGTATTTCGCTTAAATATAGACCCGAAATAGTAAAGCTCATACTAAAAATGAGGCAAAACATCAAAATGAAAACCCTACTACTGAGTAAAATGAAACAAAATCTTAAGAAAATGGTATTTACTTTTAGTTCAAATAAGTGTTTATAACCTCAAAAACCCTATGTAAGGTGTTTAACTTTCTTTTAAAACAACATTACAGGAACATATTTTGAAAGCCCAAAGAATATTACCCTCTCAAGAAACTGCTGATGGTATGAACAGTAACATATCAGCACACAATAATCAAGATGACATCATTGATGCTTCAAATATGACTTTGGCTGAAGCAAAGAAACAGTTACGTCAAGTGGAACATAGCTCAACTCAAACCGAACCTATTTTACCAAATGTTCATGAAGATACATCAAGTAATCATAATATAAAGAAAGATAGTATAGCTACCAAATCACCAGAAAAAAAGGAGGTGGAATGGAATGTCAATCAAGACAACGAAGCAGGCAAGAGTATAGCTGACCAAGTTAAGGAGGCTGCTCAGAGTGCCTTACAGCAATCAGGAATGGTTTATGTGGAATCTGCTGGCATGTACTATGATTACAAGTCTGGGTACTATTATAATTCTGTGAGTTTTATTATTGTTGTTAAGTACTATATCAACATTCATTCTAGTGTAGTGTACAGGATGCTGTATTTATTGTCACATATTTATTCCCTTTGGGAAGGAAACAGTAAAAGCAATTATTGCTACTTGATTTATATTTTTAGTTATGTCTTTATTAAGGTTCAAATCTGTATTATTTATTTACAGGAACTTGGCTTGTACTACCACACAGATACTAACTGTTATTATTACTACAATAATGACAAGAAAGAGTTTGTGTTTCATTCATATCCTGATAGGAGTGCTGTTAATGCTAACGCATCTCTGGTTGCCCATGAAAGGAGGAAGGCAAGGAAAAATAAAAAGGTTTGAAATTATGTTTTTTTTTTGTACTAACTCTTTTTTATGTTACATTGTGTGTCAATAGATATAATTTATTAATGAAGGTCTATTTGTTGGTAAAATAGCTAATTGTATTGCGATTTACCGAGAAAAATGTATAAAGTTGTGTTTCTCCAAATTGATTAACATTATGCTTGTAATAGATTACTTTGTGTGTCTTGTATAACCTATTAATTATGCATACTTGTTTTCTTTCAGACCGGGAAAACAGAAGAAGACATAGACAATCTGACAAAAAATCTATCTCAGGTCTCAATAAGAGGCCAAACCGCCTTAGGTAAATACAATTTTACCGAGTTACTCCCCAATACCAAAGTTTTAAATGTATATTACAGGAAGAAGACGAAGCTAGCAAGCCTAAACGGAAGAAAAAGGACAAGAAAACAAAAAAAACTAAAGAAATTATATCTGACACAGACAATAAAACTGAAGAATCAAAACCAAAGATGGACTCGGAAAATGAAAAAGAGGTTTCTGAGGAAAAAGATGCAGAAGGGATCGAAAATGGGCTGAATAAAGAAGAATTAGAAGATGGGGAATGCAGTGAAACAGCCAGTGAATGTTCAGATGGTGAAGAGTCTGTGGCTAGCACTGCTACAGCTAGCGATGATGGTAAATGATGAGATTTTAGAATCCTAAATTGATCAGAGGATTCAAAAAACATTCCTCTCCACCCACATTTTAATTACTTTCAAAAACACTATTCACAGTAATACTGTTGAAGAGCAATTTAGTATTTTCTGAAAAGAATCTTTCGATTCTTTACATAGTATAAACATAAAGTTGCTTTCTGCGTCTGTAATCCGCTAACTCCTGAACTAGGCAGCGGATTTTGATGTAGTTTTCACCAATATAAAGAACCATAAACGAGGAAGTTTTTATATATCTTATATTTGACAGAACCCCGCAGCGGGTCTCGCCACACTTGAGGGGATAAGCCAAAGTGAAACAAGTAGTGTAGAATAATGTAGAAAAAATCTTTTGTTTAGAAATAACCTTTTATAAAAATTTAAATAAAATATTCAATTAAAATAAGAGTCATAGTATATGTTCACAAGGAAAGTGTTATCAAATCAGTATTCTATGGTGTAATGTATGATAATTGAAGTAGCATTAAGCTATGAGTACTTGTTAACCTGTTTTCAAGATAATTATAATTAACTCATTCATCATAATCATTTCTAATAGTTGTAAAAGAAAGATCTTTCTTCCCCAGATACTGTGGCAAAGCATCATCCACCGTGCATGAGGATCATCGTGAGAGACACGAAACTTCCTAAGCTGAAAGTAGGCAGTTTGTTCCTTATCACCAAAGATGGCGGCACTGTCGGGCGGGAGGGCGACCAGCATACTATATTGATTAAAGATCACAATGTTTCTAGGGTATGTGCTTAATTTGACATAGTCTTTACTTTAGATATTATAAACATTGAATGGAAATAGTATTCCTTGGTACAATGTAGATTAATAAAACTCGCGAGTAGAGTATGAATAACAAATAACTTTTTTTTATTTTTGAGGTTATATATTTGCTGTTACTTCACAGAATCATCTAGACATCAGATACGATATGACCAAAAGAATTTACGTGGCAACAGACCTAGGGTCGAAGAACGGTACCCTACTCAACGGTGTCCAAATGTCTCTCAGTCAAGAAATTAGCCAACCTATGGAGGTAAGATTTATCTCCCATGACTGTGTGAAAACCGAGACAAAGTGGCGGTTTATTGTCTATGCCTACTTCTCAAAAGTCTTTCTTTCTGACATAAACGGTTTAGTTACAATAGGAATAGTTCCATGTATACAAAAAAGTTGATACATCCCTTTTGATTTTACAATCAATGCTTAGGCCCGATTACAGAACGTTCCCCTATCATCGAAACTTCGGTTGAGGATATCAGAAAGAGATGCCGCTATATGAGACGCATAAAGCTGTCCTTTTCTAATTGGGTTATGCTTGAGGATCGTGTATTACGGGCAAAGAGATTTAAATATAATAGGGCATAGAGGGGGCATTGGGAATATTTTCATACAAAACTTTGAAGCCTAGGCGTAGGGCTGCCATCCGTCCGGAATTCCCCGGATTTGTCCTAGTTTGAAGGGCGTCCGGGGGCCATCCGGCAGGGGTTTTTGAAAAGTGTCCGGGTATAACCCGGACACTTGTTGTCAGGGGAATCCAATTTTATTATAGATAAATAGACGAAAGAAAGAAACTAGCTAAACATACACACGGTTTCTTCTCTGATCAAAATCAAGTAGATATAATTGAAAGGACCTGAGTTGCTCCGACTTTAACAAATTCTTGTTGGAAAATAAAGATATTTTAACGAAAATCGGGGAGACTGAAAAATACTAAAATAACTAAAAAAATTATCTTGTTAAGATTTAAACTTTTAGCAGTTACATAAGTACTTTTAAGCAATAACCAACAAATTTTATAGGGATTCGCCTACCTAACTAGATGACTGAAAATATCATTGGCATAGTTAATTTTAAAATTATAAAGTATTATAGTTAGTTAGTTATTAGTAGTATCATATAATAATTTGATTGATACCAAAAAAAGAGCGTTTCTAATTATTTTTGTTACCATATTACCTCAGAAAGAGTGTTTCATTTTATTAAAAACTAGCGATCCGCCCCGGCTTCGCACGGGTGCAATGCTAACACTAAAACCTTCCTCTTGAATCGCTCTATCTATTAAAAAAACCCGCATCAAAGTCCGTTGCGTAGTTTTAAAGATTTAAGCATACATAGGGACATAAGGATATAGAGACGTAGGGATATAGGGACAGAGAAAGCGACTTTGTTTTATACCATGTATTGATGTATATTATTTGTTGCGGTTACATACGTCCTTCATTCGATTGTATAGATAAATAAAAAAAAATCATAACGATGTTTTTATTTTTGTTGCAAAAAATACTTTTTCAGAGGTGTCCGGGGAAAAACCCATATTTCGCCCAAATGTCCGGGATTTTTGCCGTGTTTATCCGGCGTCGGCCATTTAGGTGATGGCAGCCCTACCTAGGCGTCATGTCCTTGTCATGTCAGTTAGTATGAACGCGAGCTGTCATTCGGTCGAAATTGTACGAGACTTATTCCACTTGGAATAACTTTTGACTACAAATTTTCCCCGCTTTGTCCCCTCTTGGCCTTATTATATTTTAATCTCTTTGATTACGGGCCTAAAACTAATGATGATGGACGCAATTTTGTATCGATACTGTGACGTACACAGGTGGTTCACGGCAGCACGATACAGCTGGGAGAAACGAAGTTGCTGTGCCACATCCACGCGGGGAACGACACTTGCGGTCATTGCGAGCCGGGACTCATCATCCAAAGTAAGTTATATAATACTAGCGGTTTTGCGCGGTTTTACCCGCGTAATTCCCATTCCCATTTGAATACGTTGATAAAATATAGCCTATGTTAATCAAGGATATTGTAGCTTTCCATCGGTGAAAGATTTTTGAAAATTGGTCCAGTCGTTTTTGAGTTTATTTGTTACAAAAATACAAATATTTCCTCTTGTGTAGACTAGCATTCGCCCAGCGGCGTCACCGGCGCAACCGGTTTTTTTACGTTCCTATGGAAACAACAAATAATCCCTCCTTAGTGCACCCCTGTATCCTAGGAATACTTCCTTCAAATATCTAAGATAGGTGTGGCACTTCTTTCGAGTCATTCAAAGTACTGTTTTATAGAATCGTTTGTTTAGTGTCAATTAATTCATCACCGTGTTATACCTGCATACCTCCTCCTGGTCATTAAACTCTAATTATGTTTGTCCTATCCAACAGATCATAAGCATTCATCAAAACTCACACACAACCACAAGGCTACTAATTCGAAATTCATATTTTAGCACAAGAAAAAGAAAAGGTGGCGTATACACGCACCTGTAGCGTCCAAAAGCAATATCAGCTGGAATTAGCTCGTCTCAAGAACAAGTACGTGCCCGAGCCGCTCATGATTGAAGAGGGGACGTACAACGACCGGGCGAAGGCGCGTCGCGACGCCGTCGGGTCCACGCACGACGCTGAAAAGACTCAGAGCAGCGACGTTGACACGTTAGTATGAATAGTCATTCATAGATGGCGCTATAAATGATTATGTAAACGTATTATAAATTTTCTGTATTTAAATATTAGTATTCCATTCACAAGTTACAAAAATATAATCAAATTGAATACATATTTCCAAAGACGTTTAAAGAAAATTTTTCTCTCTCATATAGACTGCTAATGTTCTAAAAACACTATGGAAACCGCTTCAACCAAAAATCGGGGCGCGGGGGGCGAAGTATGAGATGACGTACTAAATGTCAATCAATTTACCAATAGTATTTAAAGGACATTTTGCGCTCGGCCAATCAGAAAGCTCACGTATTATTCTACTTTTGAATTTGCTCCAATAGTGACGGACTAGTGAAGTAATCATATACCACACAATCGATATCGATAAATGCTGCAACCTGTACTATAATTTCATTTGATTTGAAAAATTTACAAATTTGAATTATAAATATAAATTATCTCATTATTTTACTTCCTTCTTTAAAAAAATCCTTCTTTACTATAATATAAATGCAAAAGTAACTCTGGCTGTCTGTCTGTAACATTTTTACGGCTAAGCCAATGAACCGATGTCGATGAAAGGTAGGAATATAGGCTGCACCCTGAGGAAGGATATAAGTTTTATTTCATTCTTCAAAGCGGATGAAGTTGTGAGCAAAAGCTAGTATCTCAAGAAGCTTTTTAAGCTTCAGGTAAAATGTTATTCTATTTTTAAATTCTAAATGAATAGTATGATTCGATCTTTAGAACACTAAATTACAAAAAAAAACATTTTACAATTTTCATATTTTATGATTTATTTACACACCTAACTCAAACGTTGTGTACATTGTACGTAGATAACTTTATATGATAAAATAATGAATAGCAGACTTTGTCAGTTTGGTATATTTGCAAGTAGAAGAAGATTGAAGTATGCAGTCAGGCTGAAAATGTTTCGAGCAAATTGTGGAATGTGTTGATGGAATCCAATTTTCAGCCCTGCCTGTAGATTTAACCCATTTTTTTTTGAGGTTGGGATCTCGTGGAAATCTGAAAATCATTTCGAAAAAATTTTGCAAATTTTATCGACATAAAATTATTCTATCGATATTGTATATTTTTTGTCAAGCACTAAGGAAATTTTAATGGATAAAAATACAAATATTTAAATTTATTTCTTGTGGTGTAGTTTAAACAGAAAAATACTAACTGGTGATAGGTAACGCCTGTATTAGTTTTCCGCGAATTTACTGTGGAGTTTCCGGACCACACAACCACGCAAGCGGGCATATTTTTGTTAAAACCGAGAGCTTGTTTCGATCTGACTTCCAATATGGCATTGTGTTGTCAAACCAGCGGTCACGTATAAATACGGTCTGTCAACCGGATGTTGGCGAGGATTCACTAGGGCGAGATTTCCTACATTGGCACTCTATAGGAAAGAGAATGATTTTCTTCCAACCTCTTTGCATATTTCATTTATTGAATTTTATTGTAATTGAAATATTTTTATTGAGATTGAATACATATTTCGTGTCTGGTCGTTTCATATTTATTTAAGTATGTTTATCAGTTGTTTAGTACCTACCCATAGTACGGGCCTTGCCTAGTTTGGGATTGAATAACCGTGTGTGAATTGTGTCCCACAATTTATTAATATTATTATATATTATTACTAGCGACCCGCCCCGGCTTCGCACGGGTACAATGCTTATAAGATTTTTCTGAATTTTCTTTGCTATAAACCTCACGGAGCCCGAGACCTTTCCAACGAATGCAAAACCGTGGAAATCGGTTCGTGCGTTCTGGAGTTATAGCGCCAGGAAGGAAAACCCGACTTATTTTTATATAGTAGACTAGCGACCCGCCCCGGCTTCGCACGGGTGCAATGCTTATAAGAATTTTCTTTGCTATAAACCTCACGGAGCCCGATACCTTTCCAACGAATGCAAAACCGTCGAAATCGGTTCGTGCGTTCTGGAGTTATATCGTCAGGAAGGAAAACCCGACTTATTTTTATATAGTAGATTTATGAATCTACATTTATTCAGATAAAAAAATCTTGCAAACGCTATATATCATTATTAGTGTCAAGATATATTATGTATGCCATGTCACCGTCAATTGGACATAAATGTGAATAATTCAAACCTGACAATAATTGTGTCTCTGTTTATTTTAAACATTCATGGAGCCCTTATTAGCGAGCAGTTAACAGGAAATCCATAATTATCATGTTACAATAATATTTACTTCTCATGTTTTATTTTCTGAATCCCTTTTTTTGCAATAGGGTTTTTAAGGTTATAAGAATTTAAATTAACCTTATAGTTAGGGAGGCGAATAGGGGAATTTTCGGTAATACTCGAGCGTGGCAGTTTAAGATATGAGAGATACCTTAGACCTAATAGAACAACCTTCTCAAGTATTTAGCTCTATAAGTAGTGACGCGCGCCTAGGATAGACGATCAGATTAGTAAAAAAAAATCGATAGTCTGAAATACTCAAGCGCGTCAGATTAAGATATTGGGGGTTGATTTTAGTGTTTTAAGACTAAATTTAACTAATCTGACGATAAGTCCTTGACGCCGCCAAGTTATAGGATCGCGAACTTGTAAAAAAAAAACGTTAATCCGGCATTCTCGAGCGCGATTTTTTTATTTTTTATTTTGAAGAATATAATCTAAAACTTACTAAAAATACAAAATCTGCCGGTTTCCGCATGACCGGAAGTGTGGAGGAGCCATTTCGTCTTCCGAAAAACGCGTTGCGGCATATAAGTCGCGAATGATACATTTTACACAAAAAAAGTTTAAATAAACAAAAAAGGTAATTTTATTTTAAACAAAAAATGTCTCTTTACATTTTTGTCCAAAGTTAAAACTTTTTGACTTGAAGCATCATAAAAACTCAAACTTCCGGTTTTTTGAGTATATCTCGAAAACTGAGGGTTTTAAAATAAATTGATATGAAATAACGATGATTAAATTATTGAACTTTTATTATATCTCAAATTTTTTTTTTCTAAAGCTTCTCGACAATTTTCGTAGACTCGGAAAAAGTTACGCGTATCTGTATACAAAAGTTTTATTAACATGTACAGTTCCATGTATGTATATTATTCAATAGCCTGTTGATCCTCAAATTGTTTTTTGGACGTACCGTAACTCGTAAGCAAAACGAAGTGAAGAATTGAAGCAAAAAAGAGGAATTTGCCATAAACATGTAATACAGACTGAGCGCTTCGCGGAAATATGCCGTCCCACCAGTATTTTTCCTTTATTTCGCAACATTGATGGTGGGGAAAAAAGCGGTAGAAGGGAATTTTCGGTACACCTTAATATATATATAATTCCCCGTTTTATCAAGGAGAAAGAAAGGAAAAAAAATAAACCAAAAAACCTTTTTCGGTCAGATTAAGAGAACCCACCAACATTTTTGTCAGATTAAGAAAATATGCTTTCAGGATACCAAGATAAACCTCCCCTATGAAAATCTGACGCGCTCGAGTATTGCAAAAGAACTATTTTTTTTTGCATTTTCAAACATTCATCGTAACTTATCGTCACGCCCAAATCGTCAGTTTTTTTAAAGGGAGCTTCCTTGGGGCCTACTTAACACCCCTTCCGAAAATCTGACGCGCTCGAGTAATTTTTTTTTTTTGCATTTTTGACTACTTTTTATGCCTACCCCCACCACGCAAACCGGCAGATTAGTATACCGTTGTTATCAGAGGCACTTGGGGCATACGTAGTATGAATATCTGACGCGCTCGAGAATGCCCAAGTAACTGTTTTTTTTTACATTTTTGAAAAACCGTACACGCCAAACCCACCGCTGAAATGGTTTTTACCATATTAGCTTTTCTTTTCGAAATTATTTTATCTTTCGATTTTGATAGGTCTCGACGGCGCCGTTGAATTACGCCATTTAGCTACCTCGCCTCCCTAACTATTAATATCCGTTTCCGTTTCCCATCGACGATTTGGTAGGTAAACATTTTCAAGCAACTTATTATATCCGTGACCTAATTATTAATTTTGTATATTTTTATATTAAACAGGTTCATAGCTCCGGAAAACAAAGGCTTCAAGATATTAGAGAAAATGGGGTGGTCGAAGGGCGAGGGCCTTGGCAAGGAGAACCAGGGAGACATCGAGCCCGTGAGTACAGTATTACTATGCCTTTATTTGTTAGTAGAATATCCAACCAATCATTCAACATTATATAAAATTTGCTTTTGTCCACGATTCTAGAAATAGTTCTATTTATACTTACACTGTCTCGCTGCCAAATTTCGTCAAGATAGGTTTAGCGGACGTCGATAGGCTGACATGATGATGATGATTTTTCTAATCCCTCAACGCAACAGGTGATATTTTTTACGTTTAAAAATACATATTTATGACAAACTTTATAAAATACAATATTTTTGCCATGAAAAACAAAAATTCACACAAAGGTACGGAACTGAAGCAGCGGGCGGTCTCTAGTCAGAATAAAGTCGTTACTCACCTGCCAATGTTGAAAAAAATGAATTATATCTCCATTTTGGGTTTGACGTGACTAATTAGTCCAGACGGACGATCCTAAACCTTGCAATATTATTATAGCTAACATGATTTAGTACGAAGGGTTCTGTATACCTAGATCTACACAAAGCAATGCATACATGCACATGCTCACGCCTCTTTCCCGGGGGGGTAGGCCGAGATAATAAACCGCCACCTGCTACGATCCTGGCACACCTCGGATCTACATTCATCAATCGGTGATTTATATCACAATCAATGGTGCGACAATATGTTTGACCCAACTGCATCAGAAGAAGGGTGATGTTGTATGGTTTAAGTAGGTTTGTTAGCAATTTTGATGGCACCGCCTTTAACCTAAACGGTTTTCTAATTTTGAAGTCGAAGTTGTCGTTAGGTTCGCTTTCGTCTGCTGAGTTTTCAAGACTACATTTTTAGCTGACTGCACCATAACAAGGGTAATTTTTTAACTTTTGAGTGCCTTTTATACCTAATCAGGATTTTTGGTGTATTCTTAAATTTATAGTTTTAATAACCCCGAAAATTTAATGAAAATAAAAAGTATATTTATTTTACTTATGTAGGTATGTACAAAAACTGATATGTTATTGGGACCTTTTTTAAGTGTAAGAACACCTGTGCCAGAAGATTCCGCTCTTTCATATTTGTCCTATTTATTAGAAGCAATTTAGGTTTTTTTTAAACTATAAAAAACTATAAAATTAACAAGTTTGAATGTATTTTAGTTAATAAACGAATCACGTCAACAGAGGTACAAATGACCAAGCCACTTAGAATAGGGATAGTTGGGATACCAAAAAAGGACAGGCTGTCAAAAGCTACTTTTTATCCTGGTGAAAATGTAGAAGGTACTTACGGTAGCGCAATACCGGTAATACTATGATAATAATAAACCTTATTTATTCAATTTTATTAGTTAGTGAGGTATCCCATTATATTATACTATGGTTGCCAACCGCAAAATTAAAAAAAAACAGGATTTGGAGTTGAAAAACCAGGACAATTCAGTTTACAAAAAGGACGCAGGAATAGAAAGTGATATCACGCGCCTTCGTTTTAAAACAGCACAATAACGAACACTTGAGACCGCCCGTAACGTAATAATTGTAAAAGTGGCGAGAGAATTTTAAAATACATGACGTTATCAGGGCGCACACTTTAAACATACAGTGTAGGACACTACAAAAACTAGGATATATCCTGGAAACAGGTCGGTTGGCAACCCTACATTATACAAATAACAAAACAAGAAAAAATTACATGTTAACTTGTCATTGTCAATCTGACACTAATGAATAGTATGACATGCCACTATTTATTATGTGCAGACTGGTTCAGACAATTTACTTCACCTGAGAATTGAGTATTCACGCCTTCTTGAGAAGATTGACAGAGGTACTTCATTTCAGAAAGTACTACTCACTTCTCGTTAGTATTTTTTCGGATCCATAAACGTAAATGGTATGGTGAGACTATCGCGTGACCGGAGTTTATACAAATTATGGGTAATAATTGTCTGAAATAAAAAAATATTATTATTATTAAAATAGGTCGGTACGTAAGTCAAAAAAGTCAAAATCATTAATTTTCTGTAGGTATAGAAAATACACTTAGAAAAGTCAATAGTCTAATAACAAGGCACTCTAAACTCGTCCATGAAGATTGACTAAATGTAAACAGCAGCCCATCTCCACCGCCGAGTTGCTGTTTCTAATTGCAGTACCCCGAGCAGAACCAGCAAGAAACTCAAGGTTCGAACATCCGGAATCGAAATTGGGCCTCGTGCATCACAGGATTAACTTCCAACAGGGCTACCCTTTCACATAATAAACGTCTGATTTAAATTCCACTGAACCCCATTTTTTTTTATTTAATTTTGGACCATAACTGCAGTGTAGGTCAGGCGGGCGCGGTACCTGCCCATTTAAAACAATTTACTCGCTCGTCGTTTTGCGTCGCGCATGCATTAGAGCGGGCCAAATTATGACCGCCATTAGCCTGTCCAGACTTGGGCTGTACCTTTGTACGTTTTGTCTCTTACGGTTACCGAAAGATGTTGGAATTTTTTATTCTTACGATTAGGCACACTATTATTGCCACTTTCTCTGATTTAATTGATTAATTTGATTATAAGAATAGTGTGCTCTGCTAGGCTCTTCACTGTAAATAAACAAAAATGTAATATTAGAGTGAGATTTTAGGCATTTTTTATTTTATATTAATGACAGTATAGAGCGCTTAGTTTCATTTCATTATTGCGTTATAAAAAATTATATACTGATATGTAATATAATAATAATGTTTCTTTGTTTGTCCTATATGCGTTCCTAAACCATGAATCTGATTAAAATAAAACTTAGGTGAGTTGTGCCCGGAAAGTAATATGAAAAAAAAAGTTATTCCTAAATGAACGGGAGAAAAGGGAATCTACGCGGATAACGCCGCCGGGGTTCCAACTTGTAATAGATATTATATACTCAGACTCTTGTAATACTCGGACTTACATTACATATCTATACTAATAATATTATAAAGCTGAAGAGTTTGTTTGTTTGTTTGAACGCGCTAATCTCCGAAACTACTGGTTCGAATTGAATAATTCTTTTTGTGTTGGATAGTCCAGTTATCGAGGAAGGCTATAGGCTATATAACATCACGCTACGACCAATAGGAGCAAAGATATAGTGGTAAATGTGTAAAAAACGGGAGAAATTATTTCATCTTACGGGAACTACGCGGGTGAAACCGCGCAGAACCGCTAGTATCTAAAATAAAAATATACAAAATTCCGTTTGGCTCTGTAGTAATCTTGTCAAAAGGAAATAAATGTTAGGTCGAAAAATATCCATCTTAACTCATTCACAAAACATTATCTCCAAATTAAATAAGCCCTAATAATCAGTCATATGTCGTTTGTGTTATTATTGTTCTCAAATGTTTTTAGGCAGCTACATTACACGTGAGTCATCTTTATTTTGCAAACGGAATTTGTTTGCAAACATGTCATGAAACGTTACCTGTATCATATTTTTTGTTATTAATTTTGGAAAAAACACACTATACACTTGTCCCATTAGATTCACATCTCTTACAAGATACCGTATGCCCACTAAATACACTTTCTTCATTAAATAAATGGATCCGAAGATTTTCCTAAGAAATAACTAATCGTAATAGAAGCAGTGTTTTTATAGTTAAAAAAACTCACGCCTTTTATCCAAGGACGAGGCCGAGGTTTTCTATTTCTGGAAATACCCACATTTCAGCAGTATGTTCTTTGGACCCCTAAACGTGATAGGTGGTGAGCCCATCTCCGGACCGAGTCTGTTACACATGCTTTAGAATTAATTCTGGGACCTGCGGGTTTCCCCACGCTGTTTTCCTTCACCGTCGAGCTAATGATAAACAGGTACGTAACTTTTTTGAAAAGCTCATTGGTACATGCCAGTATTCGAACCTGAGCTTCTAACCGTAAATTTGTTATCTACTGGCAGTATATAATAAAATTAAAAACAAAAGTTACTTAAGAACAAATTGATGTATACCTACTACGCTTTCACTATCTTATCAAGCAGCAGTCTATCACAGGCGATCTGTTACTTCTTTACTGATAATCCTATTGTTTCCCGGTTACGTGGAAGTAACCTATGTGTTAAGCAACTTTTTGTCCAGGATGGACAAAGTCGCAGGAAAAAGCTAGCCTATAACTTTTTTAAAGAAATAACAACCAATGAGAAAAAAACAATATCATAATAAAATAAACTTTATTTCTTTCTATTCGTATGTACACAATCAGCTATAAACGCTTTAGTAGTGGTTCAGTCCCTTTCAGTGGATAAATAAATATTTCTTCCATTTATTCCATAATCTAAATCCTTTATACGTTCGCATCATCCATCATTCCAACAAGGACTTGGCTTAACAAAACCATTTCCATGCAGAACCGAGGTAAGTATAAATCACTGGTCTGAGAAGTAACAGTGTTGCATCTTATTATGTACTCGCTACTGTATTTACTGTCCAACTTCGAGTGTAACTCGCTGTTGATTCTTATTGTGTAGAGATAAAGATCAAAATCTGTAAAAGCGGAGTTAGTTGTTATTACTTATTAGGTAGATAAAACATTTATTCATATTATTTGAAAATAGTGGTCGCCACTTTTTGCTACTTTGCGTTACATACAGGGAATAATACGACATTGACAGATTCAAATTAACATTTTGTAAAGGAGGTATGATCGCTAAAGGCAACGCTAGGTTTCATTGCAAATTAAAAAAACTAAAGGGACTGTATTTAAATTCACAGTAAAATTTAAATAAATAAGTATGGAAAAGCATCGCGTGACATCCCTGGTCCTGCGGATATCCACAGGCGACGATGACAATTTACCATAGATAAATAGATGGCTCGTCTGCTATTTTCATAATAAAAAAAATCATGATACATCATGCAATGCAACTAGTTTTTGCTAGGGACATTGTCCGTGTTCAGATTAAATTTTATCAAGGTTCAGTGGTGTTGTCATCAAAAAAGAGTAGAAAGAGTAGGTAACACAAAAGTTATCTAAGCTACTTTCGCGAATAGTCAGGAATAAGTTATAGAATGATAGAATTTTTTTTTTACAATTTTCTACACTTCTTTCTTTTTTTTTATTTTGTTAAGGGAAAAAGTTTAGAGTTGTGTGAAAAAATAAACAGTTCGTGGTGTCCTTATGATTTTAAAAGCTAATTAAAAATTTAGGAACCTCAAATATCGAATTTCAAACAGGCAGAGAGTTCTTCAGAGTTCGAATAAATATTTTGTACCCTTCATAAAATCATCGGTCCTAACTATATAATTTAAACCAGGAATAAATATTTAATTATGCTTTATATAATTCAAGATATTTATTATCAATTTAATTTGACCGAAGTCGTAACAAAAGTAGTTTTTTTTAATTTTATTTATAAATTTTATTAGTCATAAACATGTTGCTATAAATTGTTTTAATTGCCATGAAAATTTAGGATTCACTGACAGTGCAGCTGATACGACCGCACAAAAAATGTATAAATCATTACATAAAATTATCATGACCATACATAATATTTCTTATTTAAATAAATAAATAAATATGCTCACTCTTTAATCCCAGAGGGGGTCGACAGCGGTATTTCATTTCTGAAAATACTTACCTTTCACCATTACCTATATGTTTCTTGGACCCCTAAACGTGACAGGACCTTTCTAATTCAATGAGTCATATCTACTGGAGCCTTATAAGTATGAAATGATATATCATATTTGTGTTGTATAAAATTAAACACACCCTAAAATTCTTGTTCTTCTCATAATATGTGTTGAAAGTCTTAAGAGCTGCCACAAAATAATAATAGCTTAAATAAACCGATACCGTTATTGGTTCCGAAGCAATTTAGTCATTTGTCGGGTGTCAGCTGCAACCACGGCGCAGCCCGTTGTAGGTACCAGCCGAACTGTGGTAACTGAGAATATTTTAAAACAGGAGAGTTAAGAGCCGATAGGAGAATTAAGTAGTAGAGCAGAGGGGTAGTGATATAAAAGGAGTAAAGAAAAGTTCTATTTTATTATAAAAAAAAGTTAACGTACTATAGAGGTACCTACATGACGTAAAAATGCTACAATGAGACTTATTTCTTAAAAACCATTTTTCATTGCGTTAATTTATTTTCCTCACGAAATTCAATCACTGGAATAAAAATGTCATTGAAAGTGATTTGCAGTTATAAGCTTCATAGTCTGTCTGGCACAATCTGACGAGGCATTTAAAGTTGTTGTAGCGTACTTTACATATCGCAACTCACGCCATAATGTCGGTGCGCTGTATTGATGCAATCATTGATCAAACTTATCATTTTTTGAAATATTAAATTTTTTATGCCGTGGACTATACTACTTTAATTATTTTATTTTTTTTGTTTTGGCAACAGACAGTCATGTTATAACAATATTTACTTAATAATAAGTATATAACAATATTTCTTAAGTAATGATAGACCTGAAGTGCCGAATTTTAGCTTAATTATAACAATATTTTAAGTTATGATACAATAAGAAAAATCTATATCACTTTTTCTCACTGTATCTCGCTTTAGCATATTGTTGCTAATCGATGTTTCTTGAGATATACCCACTTGGCATGCTTGCACGTCGCTACAAACTTGCCTGCGCGTGTTTTGCACATCGTAACTCACGGCCTATGAGCCAGACGTCGCATTACGCCGCATTATATATCATTACGGTATTTACACTGATTATATTCGTTATTTATGCCGACACCGTGTCTAAAAGGCTAACACGACATACGAAATATGCTTCGATTTGTGGACCACATTGCACGTGCTGACTTTCTGCTTAGCGAATACTAATAGTTTTTTTATTCTTTTGCTATTCTATTCGCTTCGTTATTTTTGAGGGAGTTCGCTAAAGGACACGTTAATATGATGTATGCATGTAATTGATTGTTAGCTGTAGTGAATACATAGACTAAAATATTTTCTGTAATTTTATATTTGTATTTTTTGTCTGGTTATTTGGATATTTTGAGCGGATGGATGATAGGCGTCTAACAAAACAACACAAATATATAAGGGGATTGTGAGTGGCTGAGTAGACAAAGGGCGGACTAGGCGTAATTACATCGATCAGGATCGGCGATGTATTGACGAAAAGCCAGTTAAAGAGTAGGTACCGGAAACCGAAGAGCACTTTTTAGTACTACCTGTTTCTTACGTTTGAACTAAAGTATATAACAGAACCTTTCTTCAATTCCTGGACAGGTCAATGCATTTCATATACCTATCCGTCTTTTATTTAATTTTTAACTTTCCTACGACATACACAACATACACTAACCAAATCGCACGAGTTTAAATCAACATGCATGTGCAGGGAAAGCGTTGATTACTTTTCTCTCAAGCCCGTCTGTGGTCATGCACTGCAAGTGAGTTTGCATATTTGCCTACCTGTTCTATGTTAGTCTGTCGCACTGAACTATGATATCGCATCGTACTAGAATAGCAACTACTCCTACTTAAGAAATAACTAAAAAATCAATAAGCTAGCAGTCGCTTTTGCGGCTTTGCCTGCGCATCCCTTTTTTAATCAGTAAGCGATAAGACCGCCCATTGTACTTTAGTTAATATTGGTATCCATATTGTGTTGTTTTTGGTGTACAATAAAGAGTTATTGTATTGTATTGTACTGTATCAGTTCCGCGTGAATTTCACAAAACCTGTACTTAGTGGATGTCTTTCTGCGATATTGTGATTAATCTGTGAGTGAGTGTTTTTTTGCTTATATTCTATCCTATTACTTTAAACGAGCAATTTTTTCATTTATGCATATTTCGGGTATCTCGGACATGGCTCTAATGATTTTTATGTAATTTTGTATAGAGATACCCATTTTCATTTTAAGTACAACAGTTGTATTTCCTGTAAAAAGGCAATTTCACACATTTTTTAAATAATACGGCCGTTCACTGGGAGATGGCGTTGTGTTAGAAAGAAGCTCTGTCTCATAGCTACCTACTATATATTTTGTAATCCACATAAGGTTATTTTGTACTAAACTACCAAACCCTGTGCTAGAAGTATCAAAACTACACAACTGACGTTTGTCAGTGACAAACAAACAAAACAAACATCCTGACAGGAAACCACACCAACCAAGCTCACTGTACGTAATGTTGACCCCGGGCGGAAATCGAACCCGCTATAAATCTCGTCTCTGAAATTCCTGAAAACCTTTACAGGTATTCTAAGGTAGAAAAAACTAAGCAGACCGAAACAAAAACAAAGATCCATATTTTTTGTAATTAAGAATTCATTCATTTATTACTTATAAACCAATTTGGCGTTGTAAGTAGATCTTACGTACTGAGATGTACTTACATAATCTGTGCCGACCCTAAATATGACGCAGAAAGATGTGGCAATCAAACTAATTTGATATTTCCTGGGTTCTTTAAATAAATCACATCTGCGCTGTTTCCTTTCTATCCTGATTGTAGGTCTATGGTTCGTCGCGCTGTCGCCCTCAAGGTGTCCTGCAGTTCACTATTAGTGTTCTGTCAACATGCACTCTCAGTTGTAATGCACACGAGTAAATGCTATTATGCTAATATGTGCAGTTTCCAGGCGAGCTGCGGCTTGTGCAATTTTTAGTGGCTTGTGCTAAGTTCATAAAATATTTTATATTGTGTAACGTGACTTTAATATATTTTTTATTAAGATTCCTTTGCCTCATAAGATAAAAATATTTCATAGAATTGATAATCTATAAAGGTTTTTAGGGTTCCGTACCTCAAAAGGAAAAAACGGAACCCTTATAGGATCACTTTGTTGTCCGTCTGTCCGTCCGACCGTCCGTCTGTCAAGACCCTTTTTCTCAGGAACGCGTGGAGGTATGAAGCTGAAATTTATATCAATTACTCAGGTCTACTGTCCCTTGAAGCTGTGAAAAAATCAAACTTCTAAGCCAACGCAATCAAAAGATACAGCCGTTTATGCCGCAAATTTTCGACACTTGCAAGGGAATCAAAACCTACAGGGTGCTTCCCGTGAACTCAGAATCTTGAAATTTGGTACGAAGCAACGTCTTATAGCATAGATAAAGGAAAAATTACGAAAACCATAAATTTGCAAGGTTGTACGGAACCCTCGGTGCGCGAGTCCGACTCGCACTTGGCCGGTTTTTTTACATAGGTGCATCCCTAAGGGTTTTTTAATATTTTTTTAGTGTTCTGAATATATACTGAATGATTTTTTTTACCGTCTGGAAAAAAATATGACGTATAAGGTATCGAGAGCCGAAGTTATAAACGAGATTAATTGTTAAAAATAGTCATGATTAATGCAATTTACAAAATCTAGAAAACTACGCACAGTACTACGCGCTGCTGGCGGTTGTAGGTAAATTGCGCATAAATGGAAGCTACCTGCTAGCTAGCCTGTTTCTTTTTAAAATACTATTTCAAATATTTCAGTGTGTATTATTGACTACAATTGAGTAATGTATATTAGTTTATGCAAGAAAAAAAATTATTGAGAAAAAAAAATTTTTTTAAGTAACATTGCCAAATGAATCTATTACACTTACCTATCACACCACATTTTTTTCCAGACGGTAAAAAAAGTCACCCTGTATATTGCTATAGCAAATAATGATCATTTTGGACAAACCTAATCATCAAAACCACTCGCCTTTAGGAATAAACCTTATACTGTTTAATTCGCATACCATAAAATGTGGATTTAACGACGAATATAAACAAAAAAACGTACAAAGTCGCAACAAATGACTCGGCATATGTTTTTTGAGTATGAAAAGTGAACCTTTCGACCGGAGAGATGAATTTTAGCGTTCGGTGGTCGAACTCAAAATAATAAACCCTTTGAATATCAATACATTATATTAACACAGGTAAAATAAAGATCAATACATTTGTGATATTAACAGGTAAAATAAAGATCTTACAGAATTACTAAATAATTAGGAATTAAACTAACATTGTGTTTGGTTGTGTTAGTTAGTATTAATTCACTAGATGGATAGGTACTGTTTTTCTTATTACTTATCGTTCAATATAACAAGTCATCAAATAATAATTACTAAAATTATATAAATTGGTTCGTCTGAAAAGTAAGTAAGTTCATGGATGTTTGGAACCGATAGTCTAAAGTGAATCCACCCTTCATTTCTTAGGACCTGTCAATTCAATTCAAGGCCTACATCACTACATAGTATCACTATCACTACATAGTATAAAATAAAGTCGCTTTCTCTGTCCCTATGTCCCTATATCCCTATGTCCCTTTGTATGCATAAATCTTTAAAACTACGCAATGGATTTTGATGCGGTTTTTTTTAATGGATAGAGTGATTCAAGAGGAAGGTTTTAGTGTTAGCATTGCACCCGTGCAAAGCCGGGGCGGGTCGCTAGTCTATAATAATTTCGTAACTGAATAACTGGGCTATAAAATTTTTATGAAGATAATTTTATATTTAAATTTAATACTATCGATTCAACACTTAATTTCTGAAACTTATAAAAGACTGAATACTGTACACTATATTTAAAGAAGTGAAATTAAAGAATAATTGAATTTAAACGCAAAGTAACTAAGAGATTTTTTGTTCTTCAAACTGAGGGTAAACAAACAATTAAAAAGTCGTGCGTCCTCATTTGTCATAATTCGTATATGTACGGATACCTTGGAATAATCGCATCAGACGGATTTGTTGTCTTTATTTTTAAATAAAGCTCTTGCATCCCACGCATACGCACAATAAACTTTATTTTGGGACTACACGAAATGCGAAGTCTTAAAAACACCCCCCTTTTATTTTTATTGAAACCGCCTTTACCGGTCTGAAAGGTAAGGAAATTAAATGATAAAAATGAGTAAAATTTAACATGAATCTGTTAAGGCGATGCGAGTGTCAGAAAATGTATAAGTAGGTCTTACAGACCGGGCGTATTTTCGGCTGGTATACCTAAACCAAGTGTACACTTAATCCATCCGAATAAAAAATATCATAAATTCGCAGATCCTACTCAGCGGCGTTGACTTGAAAATTTCGGATAATCCTTTCTTTACTGATGAACTACATCATATAAGAAACCTACCTGCAAATATGTATAAATTTCAAGTTTCTAAGTTTTGTGTTATGGTTTCGGAGATGTAATTTGTGGCAGTTATTGCATGATAGTAGTGATAGCCTTGTAATTTGTGGCAGTTATTGCATGATAGTAGTGATAGCTTTGGTGAAATGGTAGTGAGCTTACCTCTCATAGTTCGTTTTTGTACATAGGTATTTATCATTAACTTGAAGTTGAAGGAAAACATCGTGAGGTAACCTGCAGCCCCCAGAATTAATGCTGAGGCATGTTTAACAGCACAACGTCTTCAACTAAATCCTACAATGCGAATCCTAAAATCTAATAATTATTTTATTTTGTTCTATTATTGTTATTAATGTCTCTAAGCATGTTGTGACTATTAATTGGAAATGCAATTAACTGTTTATATATATTTTATGTATACTGACCATGTAATATTGTATGTCCTGTTGAAATTCCTATAAATAAATAAATAAATAACGCTCCGCCGATAGTCTCACTACTTGTCACTTTTACGGGTTCGAAAAGATAAATACTCACCCGGGATAAGGCGTGATGGTATTTATTTTAAAAAAAAATGATGCATTACATTATAACAGTTACAAGACTCAAACTTGTTATACTCCGACACCGTGTGCAACATTGTTGCATTGTAATCCGAGCGCTTGCAAATCGCTTGTCCGCCCAGCGTCAGTCGACCGCACGAACCTCGCATTTGGCCTGCCAAGGATATACAGCTAGAAACATTACTCCGCTTCTGGTGCAGCAGGTAGATATACTATGCTAGAGAAATGCACGAAATTGACATCCACAATGCAATACATAAACTCGTTTTTAACCGACTTCAAAAAGGAGGAGGTTATCAATTCTTCTGTATTTTTATTTTTTTTATGTTTGTTACCTCAGAACTTTTGACTTGGTAAACCGATTTGGATGATTCTTTTTTTATTTGAAAGCTGGTGCTTCCAGATTGTTCTCGTCATTTCGTCTAGTTCTGACAACATCCTGAGAAAACCATATAATAATAAGTTAAAGATAGACTCTTTATTCTATACATGCAAAACAATACAAATGATAAACTAAGGTACAATAGGCGGTATCATCGCATTAAGCGAATACTAATATAACTGTAAAATCTCTTCAAACTGTGGAAGTCAATGGTTTCTTTAGATCGTTGAAGTAATTATAGAAATAAAAAATATCTGTAACTTAAACTAATTCAGTGGTAACGGATACATAATGTAGCAAGCTTGTTTTCATACAGATTGTCAATCTTGCGTTACCTGTTTACTTTATATCTGTGGGTCTGCCTCTACCGCATTATACCATGTGCTGTGCATTTACCACATCAAGTCAGTACGATACTTAAACACTAATATATTTATATATAATATATTTTTTCCAGATCTTTAAATTATACAGCGGATCCGGTGTCTCTGTCTTACGTATAAGCTGATGCAGTTATACGTGCATTGATTATTGAAAAAACTAAAAACCCCCGTGCGTGTAACAAATAAGATTTAAAGTCTGGTTAATGCAGTCTACCTAACAACATAAAATAAGAGAAATCTAACGACAACATTTCGCATTTTTAAAATCCATCAAACTGTTTATTTACTGTGACAAGGGAATATCTCATTTACATACATAACATAAACACTTGACATCACTTTCCTTCTGGTACAGTCGTGTAAAAAGTGGTCTAGTTCTCCTAAGTACTTATAAAAAAATATTGAATTGGTGATTTGAAATAGAGAAACTTACCATGATTTCAAAAAATAATGCACAATAAAAAGAACAGTATATGGATCGTTTTGTTTTAATTTAGGTTATATTATTTCAGTAAAAATAGTACCAGCCGTCTTTATCGTAGATTACGTGCATACCATGCGTACTTACTCGTACATGCATACACATATAGATATATATTTTCGTCTTTCCGTATCTTGCTAAACCTATAATATCTGAATGTTGTAATAACAAAATATATTTCTATACTAGTAGTCAACTGTTAACCAAAACAGTTGGCATCAATTGCTGTAGGATTACAGTATAAAATAAAATAACAAGTATAGCGGCACTGTTAATCGCTTCCATTTATTTTGAGTCCGTACAGTTTTGATGCAACATTGTTGCAAACGCGAATCAAGAAAATATTGTTATTTGCAAAAAGATAAAATTATCTGTTATGTTTACCTCATTGTATATTATACTGGGCAAAGAAAACGTAGTCTCATAGTGCATATTAATTAAACTGGATTCATATATACACATCACCTCATAATAGCTTACATGAGAAACATTTCATCCAAGCTATTATGAGTTACGAAATGTATCAAAGAAGTAAAATAAGAAAAAGAAAAGGAAAGAGCAGGGTAGACGCAAAGATTTGTAATACCTATATATTATGTACACTGGGATAGATGTATACTTTACGATTTGACATTTAGAAACCAATCTTGACACTACATACATACATACATACATACAGCTCACGCCTTCTTCCCACAGGGGTAGGCAGAGACGATGGATCGCCACTTTGCCCGATCTTCGCACACTTCCCTCGCTTCCTTCACATTCATAAGCCTTTTCATACACGCTCATTTATTCTTCGCACTCTTGACCCCAGCTTTTTGAAGGACGTCACTAATTTGATCGGTGAACGTCCTTCTGGGGCGTCCTCTTGCCTTGTATCCTTCAACATTCGCACCATAAATCTCTTTCGTTACTCTTCTTTCATCCATTCGTTCTAAATGACCAAACCAGCTTAACATACCCTTTTCTATCCTTGTCACTACATCTTCTTTTAAACCACACTTCTCTCGTATATCCGCATTCCTCACTCTATCACACAATTTCACTCCACACATTTTCCTCAAAGACCTCATTTCCACTGCGTTCACCTTGCTTTCATGCTTCTTCTGCCACACCCAACACTCACTCGCATACATCAACGTCGGAACAGCGTTATGCACAGCCATCCTTGCCTTGTTGGACATGACCTGGCTACTCACAAGGCTATTCAGGGCCCCATTTACTGCATTTCCTTTCAATACTCTTCTTTCAATATCTTTCTCAAACTTGCCATCCCTTGTAAACACGCTACCCAAATACACGAACTCTTTCACTTGCTCAACTTTCTCACCATCAATCTTTATATCACACTCTGTCATACACTCTTCTCTTTCAAAAATCATCACTTTCGTTTTTGCAACATTCACTTTCATGCCCTTCTTTTCAAATGCTGCATTCATTATATCCACCATCTTTTTCAACTCGGACGCCGACGATGCAAGGATGACTTGGTCGTCAGCGTACAAGAGGCATTTGATGGTGGTCTCAATCATTTTCAATCCACAATCACTCTCACGTAAATCATCCAAACAGCTGTCCATGAATAGGTTGAAGAGCCACGGCGATGCTACACAGCCCTGTCTAACACCCCTTGAGATGTTAAACCAGTCTGTGGAGGCGCCATTTAGTCTGACACATGCACTGGAATCCTCATAGAGTGATTTCAGTGCATCTATCAACCGGCTCCCCAACCCAAACTTGGACAGTACATCCCACATTTCATTCCTCCTCACTTTGTCATAAGCCTTCTCCAGGTCTATAAAGGCGCAAAACACCTTCTGATGTTTGGCGAGGTGTTTTTCTGTTAGGCACCTTAGGAAGAAGACTTGATCCATACACCCCACAAACACTACACAATGATAATATTATATCTGCTTAACCTGATATGACTGTACCCTGTATATAAAGTTAAATAAATAAATATTCCGCTGCAATAGGTCCCTATCTAATGAATGACACTTAATATTTAATGGGATCATAGAATTAATGAGCCGTGAACGCTTTTCAAAGACATTCTGCGGCTGTTGTGGTCAGTCGGTCACACCTAGATAAGTTGTCTTAACTATCACATGATATGTACTGTATAGTTATTTATCTCAATATTATGCTTAATAATAAAGAGTAAAGTATATACTAAATATATGGTCTAAAATAACGGCGTGTTTTAGTATTTTTGGGAAATAAAATATAGAAGAAAAGTTAGAAGTTGGACTAGTCAGAAGATAGACTAATGTATTTTCATGGGTAACTTTCGTATGGGTAAAATTCGCATTGCTTATAGATCTGTGCTAATTACTTGTACATTCTATATAACATCTAGAGATAAAATAAATAAATAAATAATAAATTTCGTCAACGCCTGACACCACAAGCTCTAAAGCTCTGCAACATAGAGCCAAGTTCCAACCTCAAAATCCGTGAGTCAAACGCGAGGTGCGTTAATCAAAATAAAATTAAAACAAGTATGTGGAGGCGGGCAACGAGCGCCCGGTTTCGCCCAGACTCGCCGCCAGACGATCATACCGAGTGACCACATCTCTCTACTCACTGCCTTCGGGCAGGGATGGTACGGTACCTTGAAAGTTTTCCAAAATAAATTGAGACAGACCCGCCTTCAGGTCGCTAAGAACCTAGAATTCAAGAAGCCCTCATTGTTTTGAATGTTTTCATGAATTTACTTTTCTATTAAAAACATGTAAATTTTTTAAGTTTTCTTTCTCGTGTAATCCCGTACTGGCACCCCTATCAGAATCAACCTACTGTTTAATTATTTTGTCATTAATTATACAAACGCACTTAATTTTAAGGTCGATGCACTTAGTGATATTTTATGATTTCAGTTTGGATTAAAACAGTGACGTTGTTGTTGAACCTTGAATGCATTTTGCTGCAGTTGAACGGATAAGGATTTTCTTGGAAGTTTTTTAAATTTTAATAAAGTATTCCTACCTCGGCCCCCTGTTACAAATTCAAAACCTCAGGCATCTATCCAGTCAGGGTAGGTAGAGATACGAGTAATAGACCGCCACTTGCTAAGAACCTGGCAAATCACTTGCACTTCAGTCATATCCAACAAATTAGTTGAAGAATGGTCTTCGCGTTCATCGCCGATCTGCTGGGCAGTGGGCTAACATGTGCGCCATGACAAAATGTTGTTTACTGTTTTGTCTCTCTTTCTCGTGCAAATGAAAAATGCACGAGATAAGCGACGATCGAATTAGTGACGTCCTTCAAAAAGCTGGGGTCAAGAGTGCGAAGAATAAAAGAGCGTGCATGAAAAGGCTTATGGATGTGCAGGAAGCGAGGGAAGTGTGCGAAGATCGGGCAAAGTGGCGATCCATCTCTGCCTACCCCTGTGAGAAGAAGGCGTGAGCTGTATGTATGTATAAGCGACGACAATATTTTGTCACGGCACTCATGTTATATAAGCTGGTCGATGTATGTAATTAAACCTAAGTCGCTCTCTACCGACTCGCCCACCTTTCTAACAAACATGCACACTATTATTGGCACTAGTATAAATAAATAGGCACTTATTTCTCCTCATATACCGGTCAATATTCACATTTGTTATCGACACGCCTTCACCTTTTTAGATACGTGCATAAAATAATGCAAATCATTATCATTTATCGTTTAAATACCAATGTATTTTACTGTTTTAAAATGCGAACTACTTGGTTGGCACCGATTTGGCGAATGTTTAGTGCCCTTAAACCGGGGAAGGCAGTAATGACCGTTGGTTGAAATGAGCAAAATCTGGTCTTGGTATATTTTAAATCCAGTCTTTACGGTGGTCTTTATCGATACAGCCCTCAGTGACGTAATTAGACTTGGAATCTCAAGGCATCCCGAATTTACTGATCTTGGGGCCTTTAATACACTACAACCACTTTAATCTAAACTAGGGGCCGTTTAGAACACCTCAATATTCATCTAATTGGGTAGTTGACAGCATCGAAATTAAATTGCGAGTAGTCATACATTAAAAAGATTATCCCAAAACACCTCAAAATATGTATTTCGATTTTCAATTTACAATTATAGCAAATTTAAAAATAATAAAACAATCAAAAAAAGTGCTGCAATTGAGTACTACAAACTATGACGTCACGGTTTGCTATTTCAGTACATTTTCCATAGCAAAATTTCGTTTTGACAGATCGTAAAAAGTAACTAATTTGACTAGGTAGGACACAACCCTATTGATACACTTAACATCTATAGATAAATAAAGTAACAGAAAATATATTATTTATTTTTAAAACACTTAAATATGCTTAGAACTGTGTGCCCAGTACAGCTCCCAATTGTCTATTTGCGATTATAAATCACAATCGACTTCATTTTGACGTACATTGCTTCTCGCGTAGGTACATCTGTCATTACCACAAGTGTATGTAGAATAACTAATGTCAAATAAAGACGATTGGGATTCGAATTATAAATAGACTATAAGGCCCCAGATCCGGCTCTGGCAATGTCACGGATTTAAACACAAGTATATACAGTCTCAAAAGGACAGAAAAATATCGTTTCAGTACTATCTACAATTTTATTGTTGCGATGTTTTTACTACATACAGTTTTAGACAGAAATAAAGTTTATTTTTTAAGCGCTCCATAAAATAAATTGTTCAACTTTACTTAAGAGGACTTACATAACCAATTGGCTTTGTGAAACGTAAACATCAGTCGAATGTATTAATAAATGTATGGAATTGATATGTGCATTATAGTGCGACCAACTACAATGGACGCAACACTCAAACAACTCAACTCGAAAGCCTTTTTAAAATGTAAAATAAACCAACCAGTAGCAAGTATGTACAAGTCGGGCAAACGGTACAAATTTATTTGCACCGTCATACTGCAATCAGTGTGCAGATTATTTGCATATACGTCATTTAATGCATGCACATTTGTGTGCAAGCAAGTGCACTGCTCGTAAACCGATGTGGCACTTACGGTAATTTCTATGCTGATGTGGAAACTCTGGACACGCTGTTGTAATTCTGTTTTGTATAATACAATTTCAAATATTGCCCTGAGTAGAATATAAATTTATGAATATAATCTATAAAACTATATTCCAATTCGAAAATATGAATATTCCCACGGGACCGGGAACTACGCGGGTGAAACCGCACGCAACCAAAACGCAACACCAATCGCGAAATTAGTTTGCAGTGTATTTTTATACTGAAATCCAAAAATATATTGCTACTTAGTTAAATATGTTGCTATTGACAAATACAAACACAAATTTACTTTTATCACAAAGTACGGTTTTATTATTGCCAGAAACAATCTATAAAACATGTAACAGAGTAAGCGCAATTCCAGAAATTAGTTTGTTCAGTATAGACTACTAAATCGATTTCAGCTATTTTTAATATGTATTAAACTTTTCCGAAAAATGAATTAGAATAATTAAATGTAGGGCTCCCTTTGGAAACCTAACTATTGTTGTTCTTTATTTAACAAATTTGGTTAGACAAAACTAAAGTATGGATGCATCATATTTTTTTAAATCAATATATTCTATGTCGCGTTGTATACATGCTACACTACTGGTCGCAGTTGTACTTAAAATAATAACAAACAATAAAATATATAATCTTGTGCGTATCCCGCACAGACATGTGCTTGTAGAATGTCGAATGTCGATGTTAAAAATTAAATTCCGAATGCAGACGCATTTCGTCTGGCCGCCTGCGCCATTATACGTCCACAATATTAATAAGGCGTCTGAGAGGTGGACTTCATTAGTCATGCTCAGGGATGGAGTCAGGTAATTACATGGCCCCTACTATGTAGTATGATATCCTAATCTTCGGTACAATAACACATTTAGGTATTTTATTATTTTAATTAAAAATACTGTGTAAAACAGGAGCTTACAGACAAATAAGTTAAATAAAAAGATTCTTGCAGAGAAAAATATTGTCTTTGGGAGGCAAATCTCACTCAATCGACTTAAGCTCCGATTTCCTCCTTGCTTTATAGGCTTACTAGATATATCATCATCAACCTGTAACATCCTAATACAGACCTGAGGGTCGTTCCTCACACAGTCACACATAAGAATATTATAGACACATAAACAACAAAAAAAATTACCTAGGTACAGTAAAATTGTAATGAAAATAGCTTTTACCCTCAGAGGTTGAATTTTGCAAAATCCTTTCTTAGTGGATGCCTACAATATACCTATAAGCTATCTATGTGCAAAATTTTAAGTCTCTAGACCCAGCGGTTCAGGCTGTGCGTTGATACATCACCAATCAGTCAGTCAGTTTATCATTTTATATATATAGAGAAGAGATATGTAGATGGCGCAAAAATTTCAATTACTTTTGCCCCATATTCCAAGTAATCTTGCTCCGACTCTGGCGGTAGGACCCGAACGCGACCAGCACAGCCTGCGGTGTCGCAATTTGTACCAATTATAGTTTTGTTCTCAGTATTTATTAAAATGACACACTATTTATATTGAGTTAAATTATCCGTAGGTTTCCGGGGCATTCGAATCGGAAATCTTAATGAGCATCTATTATTTTTTATGTATCCCTTCGATGAACCGGCCATGGATTATGAATTTTATGTCACGTTTTTACGACTATACGTTATCATATTTAAATATTGAAAAAATCGGTATCCTATTCTCTAAATTTTTTATGTTATCTTATTGTATACTAGCTGATGCCCGCGACTTCGTCCGCGTGGAATTTGTTATTCCTTTGAGTTTAGAACATATATCAAGAAGGATAATATACACTAACTATCTACAATAATATTATAAAGAGGAATTAAGGATTTGTATTTTTGTATGTTAATAACGAATAAACTCAAAAACTACTGGACCGATTTTAAAAATTCTTTCACCATTAGAATGTTACATTATCCCTGAGTAATATAGATTAATATTTATGACGAAAAAAAATTAGGGATCCTTACTAAAACTTGTCTGTACATGCCGGGATTGGAACCCGAGCCTCGCGAATGAGAAGCGGGCTCTTTAGCGACTGGGCTATCATTGCTATTTATATTTTTGTTATTAAAAACACCCTATATACAACGCGTCACAGAATAAGCGCAATTCCTGATACGTACCCCGATTAGTATACTAACATAAAAAGATGGTGATACATTCGTACTTTAGTTTTGTCTAACCAAATTGCTTAAATAAAGAGCGATAACAGTACGGTGTCAATAGGCAGTCCTAAATTTAGTTGTGCTAATTAATTTTTGGGAAAAACTTTACACATATTGAAAATAGCTGAAATCAATTAAGTAATCGATACTAATTTCAGGAATTGCGCTTATTCTCTTACGTGTTGTAAGGCCTAGGACACTCTCTGGATTATGATTTTTGAATTAGTTCTTGATGTCAATGGCTACGGATGTGGTCATAATAACAAATAAATTTCCATAAGGAACCCATAGTGAATTCTCAAAAAAAGAAGTGGACTTTGTATGGAGACTATTGAAGAATATTTGTGCCAAGTTTCAAGTTGAAGATAAGGAAATCTTCTTGTTTGTTTTGAGGAGTATTTTTACAATATTTTGAATTGATACCTACACCCAAAAATTAAGGTTTTCCGTACATACCAAACTCGACCCCTACTTTCACCCTTTTGGGGGAGGACTTTCGAAAAATCCAAAAATACGTATCTCATCATTTATTTGTAATAGTAGTTTCTTTTTGGAAAAACCAGAAATACGTATCTTGTTGTTTGTTTTGAGGAGTATTTCTACAAAGTTTTGAATTGATACACCCAAAAATGAAGGTTTTCCATACATACCAAACTGAACCCCTACTTTCACCCTTTTAGGGGACGATTTTCGAAAAGTTCAAAAACACGTATCTCATAATTTATTTCTAAAAGTATTTGTGCTAAGTTTCAACCTAATAGACGTAAAAATCAACACGTCCCCATACAAACTCCAATCCCCTGTTTCAACCATTTAGGGATTTTTTTTTGAAAAATCCAGAAATACGTATCTTGTTGTTTGTTTTGAGTAGTATTTTTGAAAAGTTTGGAATTGATACACCCAAAAATTAAGGGTTTCCATACACATCAAACTCAACCCCTACTTTTACACCTTTAGGGGACGATTTTAGAAAAATCCAAAAATACATCTCATCATTTATTTCTAAGAGTATTTGTGTCAAGTTTCAACTTGATAGACGTAAAAACCAACACGTCTCCATACAAACTCCATCCCCCTGTTTCAACCCCTTAGGGGTTTGTTTTTGAAAATCCAGAAATACGTGTCGTGTTTTTTGTTTTGAGGAGTATTTTTACAAAGTTTCGAATTGATATACCCAAAAATGAAGGTTTTCCAAACATACCAAACTCAACCCCCCCTTTCACACCTTTAAGGGACGATTTTCGAAAAATCTAAAAACACGTATCTCATTATTTATTTCTAAGAGTATTTGTGTCAAGTTTCAACTTGATAGACGTAAAAAACAACACGTCTCCATACAAACTCCATCCCCCTGTTTCAACCCCTTAGGGGTTTTTTTTTTGGAAAATCCAGAATCACGTGTCTTGTTATTTGTTTTGAGGAGTATTTTAACAATTTTTCGAATTGATACACCCAAAAATGAAGGTTTTGCATACAAACTCTTAACCCCCTTTTCACCCCCTTAAAGGTTGAATTTGGAAAATTCCTTTCTTATTCCTAGTCTACGTCTTCAAAATAATATATGTGAAAAAAATCAGTTTTCTAGGTGTAAGGGTTTAGGCTGGGCGTTGATGAGTCAGTGAGTCAGGACTTCTCTCTTTATATATATAGATAGATAAAAGTAAAGTAATAAAAGAATACTTATAACTAAGTACCCTGTAGTTCTACTTATATTATACTCTAGATGACAGAGTATAAAAGTTGTCGGATATTTCCATCCATTTCTTGTAAGAAATACTTACATTAATTTTATTAAAACACTAAAATCCAACTGCGTATAGAAGGCACTGAAAATATTACCCTTCTACTCTTGTTGTTTGTCTAAGATACTTCAGAGATAAAGACGAATCTAACGACACCACAAATCGTTTATGCTACCGGCTGCGCCCACGACTTCCTTACCCAATATTTCTATATAGGTACTCTTTTTGGTGCAATCTGGCAGAAACGTACCATACTTCGTCAAGCTAAGTTCAGACGTTGTGCTATTACGAAATGATGCCATTCTTCACTCACAAGCAAAATGACACACCATCTGCATGTCGACCAGTATGATTTATGCACGTAGGCGATGGCTGAGTGACAGCCAGTCTCAAATGCATGATGAGGCTAATTCAACAGAGTTGTGTGAAGTGTTGCCAGACTTGCAGCTTCACTCGGATGTCATAAGATTAGCCTAGTTCTCAAATAAATACAGACATATAGTTATTCATTGGTAAATTGACGTACTCCTAGATTTGTACTGTAGGGATGTATGAGAATTGTTGTTCAATATGCGATGCAGTTAGTAATAATCACCAACGCATTACACAAAGATTTTAGATTTGTTTTGTAGTACCTGCACAGATGCAAAAAAAAGTTTAAAGATCATAGGCGAATTTTACCAGAGTTGGAACTTGGCTAGATCGATTTTTAACCCCCGGAATTTTATCGAAATACTTAAAGCCGTTTAAGAGATCGGATTACAAAAAAAAAACAATTTGTGGTAACTTGTAATTGGCATTTGAGAAAATATTATCCAAGTCTATGTTGTAAACTAGGCTATAAGCTTCCCAAAGCAAATTAATAAAAGCACTGATCAAAACCAAAATAAACGCGAAAAGTTAATAACAAATTACACAATATTCATGAGAAGAGGCATTTAAAAATTCAATACGAAACCTTGCAAGTTCCTACTTTGAATTAAAAAGGTTGTAGAGACAAGTCGTACATAATCTCCTAGCTTGTCGATCACAATCAACTCGCTCGACCGGCGCTGATCGCTTATCACCGAGTGAGTCTGCACTTCAGTAAACCCAGACGATGACAGAGGCTGCGATAACATCAGTTGAAATAAAGTATTCTCACAGTGTCTAATTTAAATTGCATTGCATACATCAGCGGCGGTATCTAAAGTGTGTATCGTCGGGACTCGTCAACTCGTCATTGTACATACAAGGAGGTACAAAAATGGAAAGTTAAATGCAGAATGGGCATCCTTAATTGCTTACCTTTATTATTAAATTTTGTATTTGTACGTCCGAAGAGTGGTTGTGAGTGGTTGTACTTACTTAATGTTACGACCATAATGTACACAGCGAACAAATGATAAATCTATTCTATTCTACGTGACACAGTTGTTATATCAAGGCTCGTAGCTAACTCTAACAACAGTCCTCACAAAGCGCTTGCTACTTAATACTTACTTTACGTGCAATTAATAAACTAATAGACCCGTGAAAGGGTTAAGGAACCATCTTCCAACTCTTAATAGTAGATTGTACACCAAGGGGATAAAGCACTGTTTTATGTCACGGGCGCGAATTAAGACTGAGTCCAGTGCAGTAAGGGATTTAAGCGCCTATGGAGGAGCGGAGGTGGAATGCTCCTCCATCGTGAAAAGGGAAGATCTTCCGCCAGGCGAGGTGATCGTTCCTGGGGACCGCGGTCCAACGCTTGATGTTGGGCAGTTGTATATATACAAACTCAAATCAAATTACAGCACATTCATCCTCCATCATCCATCCTGACTCCTCGTCGCAAGCGCAGTCGTCGCTATCTAAACTGCATCGCGCTATGCGCCCGCGCCGCACTGCGTTACGACCCGCATCCCGCAGTAATTGTGTTTAATGCCCATATTAAGATTGTTGTGGAACGCTTTTAAACATATTCGGTACTTGAAGGCTTTGAGTTACGATTTCTGTTCCTCTTTACGTCTGAATCATACGTGTACTTGTTTCATAAAGGTTAATCTTGAGGCTTTTGATTTTATTTCATTTTTATGTTTGAGGATAACATATATACCTCTAATAGGTAATAAATTGTACGCTCCAATATGTAACAGAACTAGCTTTTACTCGCGGCTTCGCTCGCGCACGTATATTTCAGCCCCTTAGGGTTTGAATTTTTCAAAATCCTTTCTTAGTTGATGCATACACTGTAAAAGCTATCTATGTGCAAAATTTCAATATTATAAATGCAAAAGTAACTCAGTCTGTATGTTATATTTCCACGGCTAAACCGCTGAATCAATTTTGATGATTTCAAGTTAGGAAATAATAATAATATATTGTGGGCACAATTCACACACGGTTATTCAGTCCCAAACTAGGCAGAGCAGAGCCTGTACTATGGGTTCTAATGTAAACAACTGATAAAAATACTCAAATAAATATATAAAAACACCCAGACACGAATCCAACAGACATATTCATGCACACAAATGTTGGCCCGAGCGGGGATCGAACCCGCGATCTTCGACTTAGAAGGGTCTCTACTAACTGAGCCAACAGACCCGTCGAAATATTCTACTTTTCATTCCGGAACGCAAAACTAAGTTCTATACAAAAGCTAGTAATTAGCAAGACTTTTATGACACGAACATTGCCGACAAAAAGATCATCCGTCGCCCAGAGCGGAAACTGCGTGCCATAACAGTCTAACTATTCCATTTACAATTCTGTCACAGTTGCTATGTTCCTGTCTCAAACTTGTGACCATCGGGCAGACATTAAAAAACAGTCTAGTCATTTTCTAGGTGGCATTGAAGATGCCTTACTTGGACTTGTTTTGATCCATGCCTTTGACCCCTGTAGGCAGCTAGTGTCTGACTGTGGTTGCGCTTATTTACAGTTTACCTTTTGCAATATCTTTGAAATGTATGTTAAACAAACCATCAAACAGTGTTGTTTAGGACGGCTTTTAGCACTGCACATTGCCAAAGATATGATAGATAGACGTGATGATAAACGTCATCAATGAGGTAGGTAGGTATACGTAAGAGAACAGAGAGAAAGAGACAAACAAAAATAGTATCGCTATTTCTGTATTGTACATTGGCCAATGAAGATTGGCTATATTTTCATCAAAAACATAGATAGGCTATATATTTTTTATTATTAGTTAAATCTGGAAAATGTGAAATAGCCTAGGAAATTACATTTTGACTGAGTTACACGTTGACTGACAATCTGATAGAGATCAAGGCGCACTATAATCAAAATTGTACTGAATTATAGACATAAAATAAAAATAAAATGTTTCAGGTAGAGAGGTATCAAGTTCAAAGTACAAAACTGATTTATAATAAAAAAAACCTATATTTTTGAACTCTCAGTGACCTCCTACAATCTTGAAATTCGCACAACAAGAAACCGTTTGGTACAGATGAAGTAATAAATTCGAAAACTATTAGTTTTTAATTCTACGTTAAATTCAAATACGACAAGTGTCCCTCGGTCCCCTCTTGTTGTTTAGAATCGCACATCTACCAACATAGATACCAACATTTCAATAATACCTATATATACATAAACAGCAATCCAGTGCGCATGTATATATATATATATGCGTAACTATGGCACAGGAAATCTGTACTTCCGGCCGTCTAGGATATTCACCCGACTAGACAATGAACCTCTAATAACACATTGTCTGTCTGTCTGTCGTTTGCAATTGATGCGTATACCTATCCATCGTTTATGGTCTAGTGGTCCGATGTGCTCTTTTTGTGCGATGCCAGCCATTTCTAGCTAAAGGAAAACAATGTTAGTGAGCTGGAAAAGGGATATACTCGTAAATTAGATATCGGTAATTCTTGCCTTCATGTGCATTGAGAAAATCAACTTACAAAGTAGAAAAAGAAAAAATAATTGAGAATTACACTGGTGTATTATTGGGTGTCTACAGTACCAGCTGTGTACCTACCTATCAGTGTGTTTGTAATGATCACACTGGTTAAGCAAAGTTGTCAGTCAGTGTATGGGTGGCATTATATCTCGAGCGCTGCCGTGTTTCGGAAGGAATTGGTGGTCCCGCAAGACCCTTACCTCAGCAGTAGGCTGTTACGGGTTGAAGATGATGATGATGATTGGGTGTCTAACCTGTCTTAGAACTATTCAATTAATATTGAATAGAGCGGTGAACGTCTATATACCTATTTCTTAACATAAAATATGCTTGCTGACTAACTTTCTCTTTTTTACAGATACCTCTGGTCAGCAACGAGGGTAAAGCTGGGTTAGGTACTCCAGGGTCCACTGGTCCACCGCCCATGATACCAGTGACAAAAGTCCGGAACACTCTAGGACCAGCCACTCTCCGGTTGGCGGCAAGGTCAAAACTGCTCCAACCACCAGCTAAGGCATTCCAAAATCCATTAGAAGAAGATTCAGAATGATTGGCATATATGTTTTTAATCTGCCGCAGGTATAATGTCAAAAACGTAATATTATAATCTGACTAGTAACATAATTGCACGGATTTTTGACAAACAAATTTATTACAATATCACGGATTAGTTTCAGCGATAAGCCTAGTACTATTATTATAAGCAATTTTTGAAATCGGTATAGTTAGTCTCGGAGCCTATTCAAACAAATGAATCTTTCCTCTTTATAATGTTAGTGTAGATGTGGGAGACGGCTTTGTTAAAAATTATCCTTTCATAAACCTCGTCTAAATCTTTAATAAATTCTAAAACGATCTATAATATATATATATTTAATTATTAAAGCTCTGTAACATACATATATTTACTGTGATTGAAAGATGACTGTTAATGACGGTTTGACATTGATACGAGTCTATATTATCACAACCTAATAATTTCAGTGAGTGTGTCCCAGTGACATTACAACATCACTGAAACTTAGCCGTCATATTAAGAAATGAAGACGATTCACAGAATTCCGTGAAAGTATAATATCACTAGTCAGATTATAATGTCATAGCTTTGATAGTTGGTCCGTTAAGTATTTGTGACAAGAAATATTTTACCGTTATTTAAGTAGGTACCAACTGTGAAGTCCAGAATAAAAGGTTGGAAGGAGTTATGAATTGGAAATTGAAAAAAGGATATCATTTTTATTATTTGGAATCAATCGCCTTTGCCTGCACGGACTCTAAAAGTATGTTTAATTTTTTTCTTACAGGCTACTAAGTAATTTACAATGCTTTAGAGCTTGATGCATTCGAGTATGTATATTAAGAAGAAAAACTTAATTAATTTATTTAGTGGTCTATTTTTATTTTAAGCATACAAACCCGCCACTTCTTATTAAATATAATGTTAATTTATGAATTAAAACTTAAATTATGTTTACATGGTGTTTTATTTCTATGAGAGTGTAATAAATACTTAGTTTATGTTCCGATCATCATTACTATAAATCTGGTTCAATTTACTGGTGTGACATCTCAAAAATCGGATAATGTAAAATAAATGTAATCTACTATATAAAAATAAGTCGGGTTTTCCTTCCTGACGATTTAACTCCAGAACGCACGAACCGATTTCCACGGTTTTGGATTCGTTGGAAAGGTCTCGGGCTCCGTGAGGTTTGTAGCAAAGAAAATTCTTATAAGCATTGCACCCGTGCGAAGCCGGGACGGGTCGGTAGTCTACTATATAAAAATAAGTCGGGTTTTCCTTCCTGACGCTATAACTCCAGAACGCACGAACCGATTTCCACGGTTTTGCATTCGTTGGAAAGGTCTCGGGCTCCGTGAGGTTTATAGCAAATAAAATTCTTATAAGCATTGCACCCGTGCGAAGCCGGGGCGGGTCGCTAGTTTATAAAATAAATTAATAAGAGACTCAAGAAAAATCTAAATATTGAAAATTTTTATTAAAATTGGAAAAAAATATGTGTTACTCCTTATGAAAAGTCGTGTTTTCCGTTTGGATTCGCCGAAGTGAGTACGTGTCTCAGGCTAACTACCATACAATGTTTCTTGGAACTCCATGCAACAAGTTGTGGAGATTACAATAATTCCAAGTATCACAGGAAACCGAACATTATAGCAACCTGTCCATTACATTAATAATTGATCTAAGGTTGAACGGAGCAAATGATATAATACTACGTCGGGCTACATTACGTTTCTTAGAACGTAAATGTTGCGGATTGTTGGCAACAAGTTGGCGCTTTTCGTCTTCGCTATCTACCCTAGTAGATACTTCTTATGCTAACCTCATTTTTGGCGACATAGATAGGGTAATACAGGAAGCAAAGATTTATTGTTTGGATAATGTCTTCAACAAAGAGGTTGGAAGAAAATCATTCTAGGAGAGTTTTTTTTTCTTTAAACGTCTTGGTCTTAAAGTTTGAATAATAAACGCACAATGAAAATTATTCTAAATTAAATTGAGATACTTAATTTCTAAAGATAGCTATACTAAAGAGCATCTTATTCGTGTTCCAATATTCTTAAGGATCGAATCTACCTAAAGTTTAAAAAAATCTTACGTACAGTCAAGAGCGCGTGGAGCTTGACACATTGAACTTTGTAACGTTCTTATTACCGTAAAGGTCAGACTCGCACTACACTCGTACTTACAAGTGTAAAACTAATTTTGCGACAGTTGAGGCAAAATATTGGCAGTAGGTACGTTTGCGTACAAATTCGGGAAGAAACTAACTGTTTTAGGTGTTGGTAAGATCATAGCTGGCACACACGGACAATTGTTTAATACGAAGCGATAGCGAATATTTTTTGTTCATACTCATACAGCTCTATAACGACAATACTGTGTTATTTCTATAATAAAACACACTTCATGCTGCATGTTAATAAATATAATATCGTCATTGCTCGAAAGGAAATACAAATGGTTGTAAGTACTAAGTACGTATGGTTTTTTTTGCATTATTTGTATTTAACAAACAGGACTAACTTTGTACAGATAATATTGTTGCTGGCCGCTCGTCTCTAATATTTAAAATATATAAATTAAAAAATAAGTAGGTACTTATCGTCCATCGCGCGCCACGAAAGGTATGCAAAATAGGGTCTTAAGTTCGTTATTGAAAAATTCTAACTGTTAGGTGACCACCTTAGCTAACTTAACTCCATCTTCCAATCCTGGGGGGGCTCGTGTGGGAGATTATAGACTATACTTCCTCATATGTGAGGAAAGGCCCTTAGCTCAGCAGTAGGCTGTTACGGGTTAATGATGATGATCCACACAGAGGCTTCATTTTTTTTTCTTATTTTAAGGCATTGAAATTGGCATTTTAACCATCAGCACTAAACACGACACGATATTCAAGATTTTTAGCTCTGCTTCAGAGCTGTGCACGAAAATACATAAGTTTCTTCAAAACTTATCGAAATGTCACTTGGTTATCAACAGTAAAACGATAGTGCACTTTTACTTACTTACTTACTTAAAGATGCTTCTTCAGGTAATTCGAAAATTCGCCAACGCACGCATTTTATCGAATTTCCAATTCACTGCACACTATCACGGACATTTACCACATAATATACTATCACTCTTATAAGCCAAACTTCAAAATATACAGCAAAATGAAAATTTTACAAAAAACATGACGTCACTTTTCGGATTCCCGCCAAAAAGCCGTCCAGAGGCTTCGTTTAAAAAGAAATCAAATTTATATCCGCAACATGCTTTGTCGGTAAATTCAGACGTTTTCCTCTCACGTGGAAAAAAGGAAGCAGCCTACGTCCCTAAGAAGTAAGCTTTATAATTATTATTTGTACATAGTAATTTCTCTGGATTTATTTATTCGGCCATTGACACACTGGCGGAAAATAGCGTGTGCAATTGCTCGCGTGTAGTGCTTACAGCTTAGTACCTACTAGGTACTAGGCAGGTCTAGACTTCACAATTGCAAGTGCAGTGTCATTATGGCACCGGAAATGTTCTTAGAATGGCGGCGATCACGCACGGCAATGGAAAATATATATTTGAATTTTCTTGCCCTTTTGAAATTCTATCGAAGCAAAGCTCACTAACTAACGGTGGGATTAAGAGAGGGCAGTGTGTCTATGCTGAGAAGGCTTTCTAGTGTGCTATGCATTAATGTGATAATAACCATACAAAAAAAACTCATTACTAAATTCGGGGGTATTGACAGCGGCGGTTTGGACATCCTCATGCTCGTATACGAGAATATTCCTACTGTTACGGTACCACAGACGACAGTAAGTTCTCACTTAGGACTTCGGAAAAAAATGGAAATGGGTAATATTTATTTTCTATCTGTTGGCTCAGTTGATAGTGACCCTGCTTTCTGAGGGAGGTCGTGGGTTCGATTCAAACAACATTTATGACATGACATGAGCCTCTCCATCGCCTCGCCATCTGTTGGCTTCGTGTCTGGGTGTTTAATATTTATTTAAGAGTTTATCAGTTGTTTAGCGCTCATAGTAGGTACATGCTCTACCTAGTTTGGGGCTAAACAACCGTGCGTACCTAAATTTTGTCCCACAATTTATTTGCTCCGGACTCGTGGTCCCCCTGTAATGTTCCCCTGGGGGGACCACGAGGCATTCGCAATCTCTTGTAGTCCCCCCAATTCACTCTTGACGAGTTGTAATTTAGGTAGATACTAATCGAGTTTTCAAGCAAAAACCTGCAGCCACTTAATACAGGGAGCACTAAATTTACAAGCTGAAGGTACTTATTTAAGTGCTTTTTAAGAGCTCGATAAGAAATGCCGAAATTTTTAAAGAGACCAATAAAAAGTGGATCACACTATCTGTTATCTGGAAGTAGGTAGCGGGGCAACCGTAAACATCGATTTTTATCGATTCCGATCAAGTCGCGAGACCGTAATGGTAAAAAGATATTGTCGTTGTATAAGTAGGTATAATTAAGTCAAGTCAGTAATGTCAGGATATTTAGAATATCATACCTATAGAAAAGTGTCAAATTGCCTCTCTCTATTCGTACAAATTGTTTTAACAGCCTTATTTATGCAGAGCATGAACTGTTCGTGTTCGTCACTATCATGTTCATGCAGATAAATATCAGCTCCCTGCTGAAGATGAACCCGCGATCTTGTTCAGAAGGCAGTGCCAGTGACTTCCGTTCATCCCTGGGGGTCTAAAAAGGCCGTTTCGGGTGAATCATAATAGGATTCTATTTCGATTCATATTCGAAATTTTCACCAAATACGAATCTGCTAATGAATTGAATTGTCAGTGAATCACTAAAATGAGGGACCATTTTACGAAATTTAGAGGAATTGCTTAGGATTTGCTGGGAATTCATAAAAGGAGGAATTGCTCAAAGTGGCCATTTTAGATGCTCAGATGAAGTCATTTCAGCACGGCTGGAACTCTGCAATAGGCGTTTAAATTCGCTGGTAAAAATCTAGGAGTTCGGTATTTTAAACTGTTACTTTACTGTTTATAAAGAACAAAGTACCTACCTGTGAGACCGAACGTCGGCGCGTCGTTCTCACAACAGTGTCGCTGACGCCATCTGTCGATAAATGGCCTTTTTTTTGTGTAAAATTGCGTTTTTACTGGAAATACAACTATGCAGTTGAACTTAAATGTAAGTAAAACTGTTTCTGTGTACAAAAATTCAACAAAATCGCTAGAGATAGGATAAACCTGTCTAATTAGAAAAAAAAAAGTAAGTAGGTATATAATCTCACGCCTTTTTTATCCCCGAGGGGGTAGGCAGAGGTATTCCATTACTGGATATACCCACATTTCATGAGATATATTGGACCCATAAACGTGATAGGTGGTGAGCATATCGCCGGACCGGGTCTGTTTACACATGTCTCAGAATTAATTCTGAGACCTGCGGGTTTCCTCACGATGTTTTCCTTCACCGTCAAGCTAGTGATAAATATGTACATAAGTTTTTGAAAAACTCATTGGTACATGCCAGGATTCGAACCCGAGCCTCAATGATTTTAGGCCGGCTCTTTCCGTCCGGGCTATCACTATTAAAAAAAAAAAGGTTTTATTTTAAAATTTAAATCATTATCTTTCATCATTAGCTTTTGAGTTGACATATCTCATTTCCATAGTAGGTACATCGTTGAGACTGAGTGCCAGGTTGGAAGAAAATCATTCTCGAGAATCTTTTCTTTAAACGTTTTTGGCGCGTCCATTCCGTGTTGCCACGAATAAATATATAAAAATAGCGCGAATACTTAGGTACTTACCTAGTTCAGTTTTTAGATACACTTCGTATCCCAAAACCTAATGCCGTCTCTGACGAACGGATAGGTACGCCTCATATTTAATTATAAAACAGGTTAAATTGAGGGAGGAAAGGTTAGTATGCATCCGCGTCGCACAATAAATGACTTCGCCGAAGGATATTCGTGTTAGTCATTTAATGACTCTCAATTTGTTAAGTGTCAACTCTTGAGATCGGTGATTTTTCATTTGAATTCATTTAGCAAGGAGATACAAAGGCCTCAAAAAATACTATGATGATGTATAAACAGACATAATCACATATGTACTAGGTAATACTTCAATACCTATCTAAAAATAAATTGTTGATTGCTAATTTGGTTTAATCAATCATTAAAGAAATCGCTTAGCGATAAGCATTGTACTATTTTTGTCATTGTGTCACATACTTACTTAGGTACTTACGTACGTGGTGAAGGCATGTACAAATGAGTTTTTCAAAAACTTACGTAGATAGGTATACAATTTACCTATTACTAGCTCGACGATAAAGGAAAACATCGCGAGGAAACCCGCAGGTTCTAGAATTGATTCTGAGGCATGTGTAACAGCACCCCGCCCGGTCCGCCACCCGTCACGTTCAGTCAGAGGTCCAAAATATATACTGTCGAATGGAACACCTCTGCCAATCCCCTCGGGAATTAAGGCGTGAGTTATTGTATATATGTTCTATACTTATTATGATACCTATTTTATATCGTAGGAGCAATGTCAGTTAACAAAACCAACTTCTAAACTCCAAAAACATTTGTACTACCCGTAACCATTCCGCAAAAGTGCAGTCTTTCACTTGGGAAAGGTCAGGGTGACCTCGCGGGCGCCTGGGCAGTCAGGGTTGCCAACCGTAACTACGCGGTTCCTCTTACAAATCCAAGATACGAAGTCACACGAACGAGGTACTAAAACACAGTCAACGGTTTAGATGAGATCTTGACAGTATTTTTGTCTACACTGCAGACAAAAAAGTTTTGTGACGAAACATGTCTGTAAGGAATCATAATTAGTTTTGTTTTATTTAATTACATACTAGCGACCCGCCCCGGCTTCGCACAGGTGCAATGCTAATACTAAAACTTTCCTCTTGAATCACTTTATCTATTAAAAAAACCGCATCAAAATCCGTTGAGTAGTTTTAAAGATTTAAGCATACATAGGGACAGAGAAAGCGACTTTGTTTTATACAATGTAGTGATAAACGTCCTAAATTAAATCGTCGAACACGTCTTATGCATGGAGAATCTTGTAGGTTACAAGGTTTGGGATGCAAAATACGAGATTTACGCTTTGTACAAGGAAGATATTTCTAGGGTTGGCAACCCTCACGCTGGCGCATTAGCTATGCGTCCGCGGCGCTGTCTGCCCCGCTTCCTGTGAGACCGCACCCTCCCCACCCCTTTTACCACGCACCTGTAACTACCCACCGGTTTGTTAATTATGAAAATTTTGCCGCGACCTCTGGGCCTAACTTGTTTTGGGTGTTTCCTTTACCTGTTTTACTTAAATAATTAGTAATTTACTTACATATTTAGGTAGGTAAGTATTAGTACCTATATTTAAATATAGACGCGCTGTAGTCGATTAAATATTTAATATAATACAAAAACTTCATCTGGTATCGATTCCGTGAGACTATAGGATTATCTATTGTCCTCGTCCGCCCGTAGGATCAGCGGGCGTATTCACGGAGATTCGATACTCGATATTCGACTCGGAATCGGAAAATCTGTCGAAAGGTTTCGAGATGGGCTATACACAGATGTCATATTTGACATAAGGATTCGACAGATTTTCCGATACCGAGTATCGAATCTTCGTGAATACTCCCGCAGGATGTTTCTTCAGGATGAAAAAATCTGTACCTTCCCGGTCGTCCTAAGTCGATCCGATGCTGCGTTGCTGTGTAAAGAAGAACAAACCAACAAATAGCTACATTTTGCTACGACAAAATTCGATGTAACCTACCAAAGTATATACAGTGCTACTGTCAAGCTCCACGTGCTCTTGATTGTACAGTCAACAAAGTTGTTAGTGTTACATTTCCAAAAATTAAGATTCACTTTTCTCTTAAAGCCTTAAATGTATTTATAGTATTTTTTTGGTAAATTATAGGGATCAAAGAGACCTTTCGAAATACTTCTTCTTCGGCTTCGACTTCCCCAGAAAAATGAATTCTTAGTTACTGGCCATGTAACCCTAACAACTTTGTTGACTGTACAATCAAGAGCACGTGGAGCTTGACAGTAGCACTTGAGCAGTACCTAGCATTGGAGGTCAGACTCGCACTACCCGCGCTATTACAATAGATAATCCTATTGTTTACCGATTACGCGACTTGAACGTTAAAAAGTGTAAAGCTCCATGTGCTCACTGTACAAATAACTTTATAGATTTCTTCGACAGAGAATTTTTTTTAGCAGATTTCATGTTTATATAGATAGATAGACAGATATATATCTATCATTAGCTTTCATCTCAAACACTTCAAAAGAAATCTTCGCATTCACCAAATGGTAGTTTACGTGACGTCATGAATAGCCGCTAAAACCGCCTGCAGACTGCAAACACTTTACGACTTCAAAAATAACTTCAGCCGACAAAACAGTCTAAATTCGAGCCGCGTACATAAACCAGTACTGGACGTGACCTCTGCCTGCCGCCCTCTCGTTTCCCATCCGACAGACGGTAAACATAACATTGTTGCTCCAGACAATCAGCTAGGTAGAAGTATAATAAGACTTTTGTGCCTATTTTTGCAAGGTAAAAGGCTAATCTACAGAATCACCAGTAGCACCGATCTATAAATGACTAACTCAGGCGTAAATTTTATTACAGAAACCCTCCTACCTATTTTATGGGCAGTTTATGTCTATTATCTAGCTAAACATGGCTAGCATATTATTAGGTACCCAAAGAACATGGCTTAGTCGACGAGAACCTGTCATTTGAAAAACTATTTTTACTCAATCTTTTGGAGTACGATAACCCAAAATGTAGATAATTTTATTTCGTTATTCAGATTCAAACATAATAGAAAATTGCAACGCAAGTATTGTTTTTACACCTTGCTTACTTTGATTATTAACTCTTATAATGAAAGCATCCTTAGTTCATAATGTAAAGAATATAACAACGAATCTAGAGTACAGATACCTGTATATGCCATTGCTATTTATGATTTCTTTCTCCTTTTGTTTCACTACGTGATGTAGGTACCTAAGTCTAGCAGTAAGAGGTTGTAGAAAATCTGTCAGAAAACCAAATCAGTAACGTTCCTATAGGGTATATACTAGCCACAAGCATAAGTATCACTTCTGTGGTATCTCGAGTATCTACTCTTTGGCGGCGAGGCTGTCTGCAACAGGTGCCCGCCAAGGACGCTTCGCAGACTACAGCGCATCCCTGGGGAATGCGTCTGCCGCGTGACCTTCTTTATGTTTCTTTACAAATTGTTTTACATGTCTAATTTTAAGACTCTACAGTTCGGCAATAAGTAAGTAGACCCCTACTGCTTTTGAAACTAACTAATGTTTAACAGGCAAGGATACAAGCTAAGTATAATTGTGTTGGTAATTGATATCCAATAGGAGTTGGAGGAGTCTTGTTTTCTGTCATAGAACGTATTATTTTTGTGAGTATTGATAGTGGCCTTAAAAGGGTAGCTAGCAATCTGATCAGACAAACTACTCTAAGAGGTACTATGAAAAACGTCGAACGTTAATTTTATGACGGAAGTGAACACTAATAAGGGATACCTATTTGGCTTCTCCCCTTTAACCATACATGCTGAAGCGGTAGAGTTGAAATGACGTTCATTATGTGGACTTGTAAGTCCCTACATTTTGACTTTAACTTTGGAAATTTTCACGGGATCGGAAAAAAACGGATTTAAAGTGAATCAAGCAGGAGTTAAAGTTAAAAATCACACTTGCTAATGGAAATTAAATGTGCAATATGAAATGAAATTCACATGATATTATGGAGGAGCGGAGTTGGAATGCTCTTCCATCGTCCATATGATCGTGCCTGGGAACCGTGGTCCAACGGTTGATGTTGGGCAGTTGTATTTATACAAACTCATTAGAAAACTTTAATATCGCGGTTTAGAGCTCGGCCGTCTATTGGTGCGTTCTATGTAGTATCGCTACAATATGATGTGAAGGAGAGTAGTGGGTACAACGTATGAAAAGTCATTTCATATTATTTTTTACATTATTCATGAAATGACCCATCTGTTCTCGTTACGCCGTCTGCGCCGCGACCTTGACTCGCACCTGTCGTGCGACTGGCACGACTGCCGGCCAGACTGCACCAGACGTGACATCGTGTGGTCAAAGGCGGATCCAGCCTTCGAGTCAGGGGGAGTCACACAGTCGAAGTCCAGTCGGGACAGGCTTCAATTCGATTACTTACAATAATAAATCCAATTACTTTAAACGAGCAATTCCTGTATTTATGTATGTATTTATATTGCAAGTATCTCGGAAACGACTCTATAATGATTTCGATGAAACGTTATAGGTACCTAAGATCTCCAAGTATGTAGGTATATACTCGAACTCGCGCACGAATGGTTCCGTACCTACGCAAAAAAAATACGTTTGTTGTATCAGAGCCCCAGAGAGTTTTTTAGTATTTGTTGTTATAGCGACAACAGAAATACATCATCTGTGAAAATTTCAACTGTCTTAAACTATCACAGTTCATGAGATAGGTACCTACAGTCGGGTGACTGACAGACAGGCAGACAGATGGACGGACAGCGGAGTCTTAGTAATAGTGTCTCGTTTTACCCTTGGGGTCCGGAACCCTTAAAAAAGCCCCCTGTGATCTAGTAACCATAATAAATTACTCAATAGGTACCACCTACCAGTAAATATTTGCTATTGTACCTACTCGTAGTCATGAGTCTCAACCAGAGCCACCTATTTCAACTCAACATAGAAATAGGTACATACATTGTATGGTGAAACTATGTATATACGTTTATACAATTCAATGTCTTTGTTTGAGCTCCGTCTAGGCCTATGGGCACTTGCATAGCAGTTGAGAATCTCACCACAGATGTAGGAACAATTCACACGCTTGTACCTGGATATGACAAGTAGAGTATGTTAGCGTAAGAAGGAAAGTTCAAAAAGCCATTAAAATATTAGTTCCTATCAAATAAAATTTGTTTTGCATAGAAATTTTCAAGAAAACTTTTTTTTCCGAATTGATAGGTTTAGCAAAATTGTGAGTGTGTAAGATAAAACCATAAGTTTAATAAAAAAACATTCGTTTTTAAAATTTTATAACAGCTGTAAATAATGCGAACGAACGAAATTTTGTTCCGACAGTCAGGCCACTATGGCGACCACGAGCGTAGCTATAAGTTTTACATTGGGGGGTTCAGCTTCGAGCAAAGATAAACTAGTTCTCGTCCGTGTCTTCACGCCATAAAAAGAAAGAACTGTAAGTGCCAATATAATCAACCGATTCGAAATTAGGTACAACATACCTATTTATTTATTTTGGTTCACTAACAGTCGGCTTATACAATAATATAACAAAGTAACATTCAATGGTTCTTAAGCTAAGTGTAGTGACTCCTTACAAGCAAACACAGCATGCAATATAATAAAGACTACAGATTAATAAGAAAATCACGTAATACATACATAAATGGAGGACGTAAGCAGTGAAAGGTTTTAATCAAAACAATTAACGTTAAATGGCTATCAGGGCTTTAAAAGGCGTTGCCTGTTGAATTCATCTAGTTTAAGATTTTTTGACGGAAACTTAAAGAACCAAAGTTTCACCATAACATATTAATATTAAGCACGAATGCAATTAGATATCTTGCGAAAATTTACATATTCACGTAAACTAAGGTCTGGACTCCCTCAAGCCCCTAATTATAAGTATAATTAAGTATAACCTACCTACGCCCATGATGGAGACCACGACCTACCTCCGATTGTGAAATTCGTGGACCTCTAACATCGCAATCGGAAAATCGTACTAAGATATCAAATTTTATTCGTCTCTATTACAAGCATGAACTGTAACAATATTAAAGCAATTATCTTTTTTGTACTCAACCGCCAAAGCGATTACATCCAATTGCGGTCGGAACTTACTTATTTATGTATAAAATTACGTTCAGATTAATTTTTTCATCTCCAAAATTGTAAAGTATAATGATTTCGCAGTGGCTTAGCCAAACAAAGTAATGATCGTATGCATCCGACCAGACAGATTGGTCTACAGACAAAAACATGATAATGACTGTCATTGGTAGTATTATTTACGACTGCCATTTCTGCTCGTTGAATGCAGCCGTGATAGTCCAGTCGAGGTCGGGTCCAGTCTTTGAATCAGAGGGAGGGGAGGGTCCATAGTCGAGTTCGAGTCAGGACCGCCTCCAATTTGATTACACTAATAAATCTAAATTTAAAATAAAATGACAACACAAAGTTGTATTATGTGTGTCCACTGCGTATATGTTTGCCATCTTATACGAAGTGATGGTCATTTTGTATGTATAAAATAGAAGAATTTTCGTATTTTGTATGTATGAAATTGAAGAATAATCTCTTTGGTTGACTGTTTCTATCTGGCTGGTTTTAATATCAATAAATTTAGGACCTTTGAGTATAGGTATATGCTGAAAGTAGAGGACACATTAAAAAGAAAAACAATTTTCCGATGTTTTTTAATTATTTCTCTCTAACAAAGTAATTCGATACATTCTGAAGTCCTTTAACAAAAAATGGGACTGAAGCCGCAAAAAAATATGACGTTCTGACGTTATGACGATGATTGCGACGTTCATGGACCTAATACAGTGACAGTAACAGTAGCACAAAATTGGTTCAAGCGTTTTCGGTCTAGAATTTTGATGTCAAAGATGTAGCTCGCTCTGGTCGACCTCAAAAAAGTAATGTCGATGAATTTTTTTAAAACTGGAGCCAGTTCGCCGTATTAGTACTTAGTTATGACATAGCCGAGAAACTGAGGATTGACTCCAAAACAGTTTTGACCAAAGAGATTAAAATATAATAGGGCATAGAGGGGACAAGGCGAGGAAAATTTTAAGCCGAAAAGTTAAGAGTCTGGCCACGCTAACTCTGCAGAAGTCAAAAAAATGTGGAAATAAAAAAACTGCACATGGTAATACTGTCTATACTACAGAAAACGTATTTGATACTTGTATTTCTTGTGTACCCATACCACCTATTGGAAATCATAAATAAATGTGAAATAAAAAAATATATAGATACCTAGTGTTTAAATATATGAAGTGGTAATCATACTTTTTATATCGGTAAAATGTCTTATTCCCACGGGAAAATTAAAAAACTGGGTTAAAAGAGAAATACGTACTACTCCGAAACGATAACACTTAGAAACTTGAAATATGGTATGTAGGTGTCAATTATATGTCGTAGGCAACCGCTTTAAAGGGATTTTTGGAACGCCGCTGCGCACCTGCTATTATAAAATATAATAATTAATATGAAACTTTCAAAGTGACCGAATATCAATAATGTATCAAAATCGTTCAATCTACTTACTCGTCAACTCTTCTATATCTTGTAAACATTGTCTTCTTCTGCTAAGGATCATATCTTGTTCTTCTCTTACATGATTAAATTTACGTATCATATTATATAATATCTCCCGCTCGCCACTTTTTTTAGGTTTCACCATTATTTTTCTTTAAAATTAGAAAAAACCACAAATTCGAACTCTATCTGACAACTCAACTACCACGAATTTGACTGACAAAAAAATTGCCATATGCAAATGTTTTTGGGGTTGCCCGTTTATTCCATTGCAGAGTCAGCGTAGCCAAACTCTAGTACTAAACTTATTCCAAGTGGAATAAGTCTAGTACAATGAGAGGTTTTTTTTTTGAGAATTAAAAAAAAAACATAGTTTGCAAGAACTCTGTAGATGGCGTTGAACTGACTACGTTACTACTATAGTCTATTTCGCACCAAATGGGTTCGGTGACAGTTCACATTTTTCCTTTTTACGCATACAACTTTCTAGTAAGAAAAATAGATGGTTCCAAAAATAATGAATAATTTATTATTATGTCATTGCTAAAATACAATAAATGTCGCCTCTAAAATTCTAAATTAAAATCTCAGACAATCAAAATCAAGAAAAATATAAAAAACAATAGATTAATAAGATATCCTTAAAAATACGTATTACGTGGAACGGAACTTTTACTCATAGGGATTGACACAACTTAATCTACAATAAATCGATGAATCGAAGCGTTTTGGCGGGAATCCGAAAAAAGGTGCAATATTTTTGTGAAATTTTCATTTTGTTGTATCTTTTGGGTTTAAAATAGTAATAGTGTATTATGTGGCAGGGGTCTGTGAAAGTATACCGTGATTTGTAGATTCGATAATGTATAATTATTTTTGTATTGCATCAAAAAGTCGATGACATTTTTTTTTATTTTACCATGTTTTTCCCATATATAACCTGTGGAATTTAAACATATTCAATAAAAAGTAAACTTGAAAAATCATTCTATCAATAAAGTAGAAAATCGATTCCATTTCCTTTACAAACTTACTCGAAATTTTAGAAAAATCGATTGGATTTCATTGGGACACATCACTTCAATTGTCAACAGTGAACTGTCACCGAACCCATTTGGTGCGAAATAGACTATAAATGCGGCACGTCACCATAGAGTAACTTATAACCGCGACTTCCTTATTCTGTGAACTTATATTACTCGCGAACGACCTAATCTTTATAATCTGTGAAAACCCATAAAAAGACTGCTTAATATTTATTCCTTGTTTTTATTTATTTGCTCTTTAGCTGAGATAACTGAGATTTATTTACTTTCAAAAACAAAATGTCATTGTGATGTGTGACAGTAACATTTACTTTTATATACGTTTCGTTTTACGATATCAAAAAAATGATGTGACGTTCCGTTCCTAGCAGTAACTTAGCAAGTTCAGCGCCATCTATCCAGAGAACAGGAAAGAGTAAAAAAAAAAAAAAAGAAAAACCCCTCATTCCGACCGAATGACAGCTGACGCTTCAGCTTCTAAGTTTTGTATGAAAATATTCCTAATGCCCCCTCTATGTCATATTACATTTAAATCTCTTTGGTTTTGACCTATTTGAATACTCTCTAGCTATACAAAAAAGCGCGATATTTAGGTGCCACACGAGCTGAAAGAAACTAAATGAATCGTGTCCTCATTTGCGAGTCTCTATTGGCTGGGTGCGCGATGACAGCGCCAACTAGTGGTAAGAATTAGGGCGGACTTTGAAATGTCAAATGTCTGGCTGTCATTACGAAAAGTAAGTAAACACAAAAATAATTTCAGTGAAACAACGTTATTTACTTAGGTCCTGTTGGGTATTGTAAGTCTATAGCGTCGATAATAATGTTGACCGTTTTTATTTCCCGTCAAAAATGCCACAATCAGTAAATTTCAGGCAGTATACCTACACGGACTTTCTCATGGCTTCACGCAATGATGTTAGCTTCACGGTAAATAAGTAAAGAAATGGACAAAATTTATCGACTAGAGCGTTTCATGTATCTTGTAGACCATTATTTATAGCAGTACTGTCGATAACAATGCAGACTGTTGTGTAATTTCAGTTCAACATGGCCAAATTGATTATAAAAACTGGATTCCGGACAATAACGCACAATATAGTTTTTCAGTCACAAACCACCACAAAAGGCAAACAGTTAGTCTTGGCAAAACATGTGCAAGTTGTAAAAGAAATAAAATGTGAAAATCAAATGAGCCACACCATTGAAGCTAGTGTAAATAGACAAACTTCAGTGACATCAACGCCACACAAAAGATCATTGAAGTCGTTGATCTTGTTTTCAACTTGCTCTTGGAAATTTTTTGAATTTCCGATCTCATTTTTGCCATTATTCTTGCAGTTGATTACGCAGCATGTTTCGTTACCCATGTTCAAGTATTTATTTTCACTAAGAATGCACGAATACGCAAATTTCTCTAGTAAAAAGTGACAGTTCGTCCGTCCCTAGTTCCTTTTTTAGCCACCATAGGCGCTGCGATCGATTCGGGGTTCCCCCACCACCTACTTCGCACCCAGCCAATTGAAACTTAATGAAAGTGAACCATTTTTGAAAATATTTATTTATTTTATTTTTATACGAAAACAAAAAGCTTAACTAATTAACATAAATACACATGTTTAACTAAAAGCCAATTACATGTTTTCGCATATAGTTACGAATTTGGATGCTACAGAGTACCTGTTAGATAGAATAAATGTTTACAATGTTTATTTATATTTATTTTATTTATTTATTTAGAATTATTATGTATTTGGTAGGTACTGAAAAGCTGTAATTTTAGGATTACCTATTTCTTTAAATGTGTAATGCTTCAAGAAGTCCAAATTTCAGAATTTACAATTCTCAGATTGTCCAAGTCCAAAGTTCAGAATTTTCCCGAGCTCAATCCCTAGATAGTACAACGCTATTACTCGGTGACATAGTTTTACATACCTACCATACCGCCAGTATGGCCGTGGTATGATGATCGGTAATGCTAAATGCCGAAAAACATTACCGTCATTCTAGTGCAGTCCGGTAAAAAGAACTGACATTGTACGTACATTTTAGTGGAGCTGTAAGCATGTCATTTCTAGGTGACAGTGACCCGTGTGGCTCATACATGCGGCCAGACGCGCATTTAGCATGTTCGGCCGGCCGAAACGTGAGCGCGCAAGTCGCAGTGCCTGTCTAGACGGAGGCCGGTCGTCTATAGGGGTCATCCGTATACCACGCTTGTACTGTACGTACAGTAAAAAAAATATAAATAATAATAAAAAATATCACGCCTTATATTCCCGAGGATATATCCACTTTTCATGAGAAATTCGTTAGACTCCTAAAAGTGATAGGTGTTACACAAGTCTCAGAATTAATTCTGGGACTTGCGGGTTTCTTCGCGATGTTTTCCTTCACCGTCGAGCTAGTGATAAATATGTACGTAAGTTTTGAAAAACTCATTGGTACATGCCAAGATTTGAACCCGAGCCTCACTGATTATTATCATGTGAAGCACGCTCTTTGACCGTAAGGCTACTATTAAATAAATATACCTATGTAAGTAGGTACCAATTTTTCAACAGTATAATTTTGGACCTCTCAATGTGAGAGGTTGTGAGTCCTTCGCCATACCAAGGTGCTGTTACTCATGCCTTGGAATTAATTTTGCGCGTTTCCTCCCGATGTATTTCTGCACCGTCCAGCTCTCAGCGGCGAGCATCGAGTGATAAATATGTACATTATGTACATATACATACATGGACTTGCATGCCCCCTTTACTAGGATTCAAACCCGAACCTCAATTATACATAAATATTGGGCATTTTGGCGGGCATCCGAAAAGAGAAGTCATGTTTTGTTGTAAAATTCATATTATATTATTCATATTTCGTGTTGCTCTTATAATAGTGGTAGTGTAGGTACCTATTCAGTGGCAAGTGTCCATAAAAGTGTACAGAGAATGAAAAGTTCGATAAAATGCGTGGGATGGACCTTTTTGGGTTGCCTCAAGAGGTCACAATAAGTCTTCAGTAAAAGTCGAAACTAAAATTTTACTGTCGACGACCAAAAATTTAAAGCGTTGAAGAGGTAAAGAAGTAGAATAAGAAGCGCAAGTCTCGTTAGTTACATAAATCTAAACCCAAAGTGTAAAAAGGCCTATAAGGCATACCTCTATCTCAAATAGGGTAGACTGTAGGTACCCAAAAGTGGGCACACAGTCTTGATAATGATGATTCATATTCCATGTATATGTGGACGCTACAATTATCGGTTTATCTTAACCGATAATTGAAGCGTCCACATACATCCTATAACGATTTTTGGACGTGATAGGTCCACGTCATATCAGTGTGGAATCTGACGTGGTTTACGGGTACCCCCTGCGCCCAGTGCCGTTCAAAGCCACCAATTACCAACGCTAACAGTCCACTAGTTGATATAAAAGTAAATTGTGTTATTATGGTATGTTTATTATGTCATCAACAAGTAAGTAGGTTTTTACCTATTGTGAATATGGTGACAATGGAGAGCTTTTGGTTTTGTTAGGTCGAGAGAGCTAGTAATAAATATTATAAAAGACACATGCTGTCGGTATATTCATACTTTAGACTATTAAGATAGCAATAAAATTCATCAAACACCAAAAAAAATCCAACTGCATATCTGTCTATATGCTGTTTGCCCTAATGGCTTGACAACATTCACCAAGGGAAGGGAATGCGTAGAGAACTCTACCATGAGTCTTACAAACTACTTACTTAATAATTACAAAAGAAACGACTGGCATAAAAACGCCCAGAAGGCATGAGCCTTGCAAAAGTCACTAGAAGATTTTAAACATTATCAGCATGTGAGGGAAGAAAACGAGATGAAATAAACGGAGAAGGACGCTCACCAGTTCAGATAAAGACGAATCAGTCGACACCTCATTTATAAAAATCTATAATTCTCCTTAATATGCGGGTTCTTTGTGACTTTATCCATTTACCTAGTAGAACTTCTACAACTAAGATAAATCTAGCGACAGAGACGAACTGCATTACTCGTATTATAGATCGTAAATCTTGGAATTTGACATTTGAATATATGTAGTAAACATTTGTATTTCGACATACTCTCACCATCATCATCAACCCGTAACAGCCCACTGCTGAGCTAAGGGCCTTTCCTCATACATGAGGAAGTATGGGTTATACTATAATCTCCCACGCGAGCACACCGCAGACCGGGCAAAGGTGTAAAGCTGTACAGGTGGCCAAAAAAATTTCTATAAATTTCTAGCCACCCAAGGGTACCTATCCGACATGGCTTAACGACTTCCATTGTACGTAAAAACAATTAAAACTGAGACCAACAATTTATGGTGCCTTCCAAAACACAAAGCGATCGTGATATAAATGACATTTTCAATAAACAAGTATTTTTTCGTAAGGAAACCCGCAGGTCCCAAAATTTATTCTGAGACATGTGTTACAGACCCGGTCCGGCGATGGGCTCACCGCCTATCACGTTTAGGGGTCCAAAGAATATCTCGTGAAAAGTGGGTACCTATATCCAGAAATGGAATACCCTACCCCCTCGGGGATAAAAAGGCGTGAGATTATATTTTTAATATTTTTTCTGTATGTAAGTATTGGTCCTACAAACAAAGGCATAGTCTAGGCATATTCAAAAACTTATCCTAGATCAGCAAGATAGCTTTGCGTCCAAACTCAGAGCTCAGAGAGTCAGCTCTCTCTGAGTTTGGACGCTAAGCTAAGGTTTGCCGGACTGGGTGCTCTACCCTCCGGGTTCCATCAGCGTCAAACTAAAGTCATAAATAGGTACATAGGGAAGTAAGAAAAACTAACACAATCACCGAATTGAACCCGAATCTTTTGCATAAGAGGCGGGCTCACTTCCAAATAAGCTCCTTTCTAGAGGTGGGTGATTTCATGAGTAGCATGTGAGAAATAATATGAAAAGGATTTTCATACAACTCATCTGCTACTCTCCTTCACCTAGCCTTCTACCTGCTACTTGAAGTCGCAATTCGTGTGAATTTCATTGCGAATTATTTCCAGTATCACAATTTTGCATCGCACTTAACTAATTGAAAAGTATTGGAAAATAATTGAAAAGTATTGGAAAATAATTGAAAAGTATTGGAAAATGATTGAAAAGTAGCAAGTCATAATACTCATCCCTACTGTTTTCACTACACATCAACAAATCCGAGTATTTTATAATTATAAAATTTTATTGACGTGACAACGTCTTATAAATTGAAGGAGCCGGCGGCATTCCCGAAACAGTGTGACGTATGCGTCGTTCCAGTGCAAGCGAGAGCGCGCAACGAGCGACAAAGAGGCAAAATCCATTCCATCAGTATTTTCTTATGACGTTGTCACGTTTAACTATCGTCAGTAAACCGACTTTACAGACAACCGATTTTTTATTGGTTTTATTATCTCCAGATAAAGAGTACCCGAAACCGACAAGCATGTACGAGTATAAACCGATTGATGGATGTGGATGAGGCGCGAGAGATGTGCCAGGATCGTAGCAGGCAGCGGTCTCTGTCTACCCATTCGGGAAAAAGGCATGATCATTTGTATGTATGTATGAAACATTATATTTTTATTACTATTCTACACATGTTCCATACCATAGAGATCACGCTTGTTGCACATGATTTAGCCACGGGCTATTACGCTACTACGAAATACTCCAAGTTATTTCTCATTAGTATAACATACATATAACTCACGCATGAGAAACTCCATGAAAGATAGCTAAATATTTTAATGAGACCTAAAAAATATTTTAATCCGGTAATTAATAAAAAAAAATAGTACATAACTTCACACGCAGTTAATTTTAATAAATTTGGAGTACTTGGGTATTTATTTTTTTATTGCCTAAGTACATAAGTGGTATTGTGTTCGTCGGACGAATGAATGCCGGCAGGTATTTCCCCGTTTTAATTTTAATAATAAGCGACTCGTAATTCAATGTTTAAACAATTCTTAGAATGGAATTCAGATGATTTAAAAAAAATCAACGACATGACGTTGCATAGTTTATTTTATTATTAGGCTGCTCATGTTTTGACTTCAGCGAATCAATTATTATTTAAAATAAAAATACAATAATCTAACAAAAGAATGTTTAAGATGATGCTATAGCATGTGCTATAGTGTGTCTTAATCAGATTGTCTTTTTTGTCTGAGGTAGATTGTAATACTTACTCAAAGACGGTAAAACAAAAATGTTTCTCTCTCTCAGAGAACGATTTTCATTCAACCTTTTTGTACTTACTAAAAAGAACATGCCCACTTTAAGTGGTTATTCTTAACTCGTCTTCTTCGCACTTCATCCCAATCGCAAATCGAACCATTCCCAGTACGTATCATTCGAAGAGCAGGGCAATTTAGTAATGAGTATTTGACTTTATTTGAGTCATTGTCGAAACCTCTCTCAAGCCAAAACAAAGCAGTTAGAACAAAAAAGGAAATTATCCAGCGTGAAATTGCGGCCCGGCTCCTGTACTACGCACTATAGGTACCACGTAGACATTAGTTAGATGTAAACAGAGACGAGAGCCAGACGGTCATCATTTGAGTACAAAAAACCGGTCAAGTGCGTCCTCGTCTTACGTACGCCGTAATCGATCCGTACTTTCGTTCTTTTTTTTTTATTAAACAAAATGGCTACTATTCAATATCTTGAGCAGGTTCTGGGAAACTATCATCTATTGACGTGAAAATAATTTCACTTATTTCAATGTGCATCCTCATATGAACTCATTGTAATCGAATTTTAAAACATAACACGGTGTAGCTTATAGATATCTATAAGCTACACCGTGTTATGTTTTAAAATTCGATTATAGAGAAGAGAGAAAAAGCTACAGACCATAGAGCAACTAAAAGCCAGAATATAACAGGTTCCTTGTAATTTACTTAGTATACCTCTTGAATCATCATTTATCACTTTTAATCTGAAATAAACTGACCGATGTGTTCCGATAGGTTTTTATTTTATTTAGGTATCTACCTAAGTGGAGATAATTTTATGTCATACCTGGACCACCAAAATCTCCTCGTGAAAACTCACAGAAAGGGAATTTTCCGATATTTGAGAGCTCTCAAACAAAAAAAAAACGAATAAAATCTGACCATCATCTGATATTGGGTGTATAAACGTGACTTCAAACAAAAACGTTATAGACGTCCCACATATCTATATACAGTTCTCTAAACCAATTGAGACTAAGAACCCTAAAAGCGGGTAGACGCGGAGGCGGCATAAAAACTGGCGCAGACGCGGATGTTCGCGCGGGTAAAAAACTAGCTGCACTCCTGCGCAACGTGCGAGTACTGTCCGGCCAGGGTTTGACGTCAGAAATCGCTGTCTGGCTTTCTTGGTGCAGTATTGAAGATTTACTAGTGACGTATTAGACCACTATGATCCGTGTTCAGCAACCGTTTTAACTATAATCAGGTGTCTAAAAGACAAAACCATACGGCTTATCACCATAAGGTGTCAACTTATTGAATAATCATTATATTTAACATGATATTGCTGCTTATCAGCGTATTGTAAATTTGAGATGAGATGAGCAGTATGTAAGTAGTACGATTTAAAGCACGTCAGATCTAAGTTGTCAACTTTCGTGAAAATCGCAAAAATCTATAACTGTGATAGTATCGAGATGCGACATGACAGGTTTATCTGTGTCGCACTATGCATAGTGCACAACAGATAACCGGTAGCCATAGCTATGGCTATGGCTACCGGTTTGCACATTTTAAACTTAGGGTTTTGTAGCTGTACAATCATGAACTTACCTACTTTGAAAAATAATAAATACATTATGATGTATTCTTATATGATTCAGGTTCAGAAACATATTTTTAAACAATAAAGACTACTTTTTGTCCCGAAACTGGTTATTTATATATTATGTGTTATTATTGTAGAAATCAGATCTAAATATTAGAATACCTATATGTGACTGACAAAATATGTGTATCAGATATTAACCGATCGTTTGCGTTTTAAAATCTTACTTATCAATAATATTATAGGTACTATGAATGAAGGCTTGACTTACAAGATGTCTATGCTCACAAGGCATAAATGTACAAATTAAAAATAATTACAAGCGTATAGTTTTCACAGGAAACAGCGATAAGCTGCAAGACTAGCAGCGACGTGCATATATTAAACCGATTGAAGAATGAAATTCTTCAATTAATTCAATGGCCAAGGAAACATAAATATGGCAGCTGGTATTCCTATGTCCGGAACGAAGAAACACACGGGCAAGGTGCAAGTAATTTAAAGCAGACGATAAAATATACCTGCCTCCTGTTTCCAGTGCAGGTGCTTTGCAGCGCTGTCCTCACGGATCTCGTATATTCCCGTTCCCGTGGGATTTTCAAAACACTATTTTTAAGAGAGAGGAAAGCGGGCAAAGAGATTAAAATATAATAAGGCTTAAAGGGGACGAAGCGAGGAAAATTTTATGCCAAAACTTATTACAAGTGGAATAAATCTAGTACGATTTCGACCGAATGACAGCTCGCGTTCATACTAACTGACATGACGCTTGAGCTTCAAAGTTTCGTATGAAAATATTCCCAATGCCCCCTTTATGTCATATTATATTTTTATCTCTTTCATTAAGGGCATATATATCCTCATAGCTGTCACAGAGGTTGGAAGAAAAATCTCTTTTTGAAAAGAAATTTTCTTAACACGTATTTGCTACGTCTTTCGATACTCGATAGGTTAGTCATATAATTTATTACTTTGAATGTACGAGACGAATGAATTCAGATTCATTCAGATTCATCATTCAGAGAGATTCATCAAATGAATTCCTTACGCATTTTAGACTGTACTTGGAATATTTATGTTACATGTATGTTATGTTTTGTGTAAGAAACCTTAATAGGCTTTTAATCGTTGTCTGGATCGATGATGACATTTTAATCGATTCTCTGATGGCTTGTCTGTCTCACAGACATCCTGCTCTCTTCAGTAGGTATAAATGTAGCTAACTCAGAATACAGAAATTTGACCTTTATTGACAGAGATTTGCATATAATAAACCGGTCCAGTTTTGCCCATGCACCTTGCTCACTCTACTATTCTGACTTAGAGATGTCGTCTTGGTCGAAGAGAGGAGACTGTCTTAATTATTTTTCTTCTCATTAGAACAATCAACATTTTTTAAATTCTTGTATTGCCTATAATTTCATGCACTGTCGTAGAAGAATAGAATACTCACTATATACTGACTATTTATGCGGAAAACGTCTGATTACCAGCGGCTGCACAAAGGGGAGAGCAGTCTTCCGTGGCTCGGACTTAGGGCAAGAGATAGAGCAGTAAGGGCACACCTTGGACACAAGCGATAAAATGTATGAAATGTCGTCGTCTCGTCCTAGCCAGCCGATGACTGTGAGGTTACCAAGCGCAGGGTGGCGGCCCTTTTAGCGGGAGGCAGGGAGTGGCCATACTGTACGCTAGTATTATTCATTATACTGTGGTAAGGAGGCTCTAGTCAGTGCAAGCCTGACATAACTAGTGGTCGTCCCCGATAGCATAAGACATTTTCCCGAATGTTAACAAAAAAGGTGGAAAACACCTATCATTTCTGACGTGGCACGACCATTGCGTCAGAATTCAGCAAGGTCATTTGGGACAGTAGTAATCGCCACAATTAAGGCTGGTCGTAACGATCGCAACCACCTCAACAAGGATGGAGACGAATGACTAACGAATGACTGATGATTTTGCCAATCATACTCCCATTAGGGAATTCTGACAAGTCTAATGAAGACACATTTTGATGTTTTGTTCTTGTTTCTATGTTTAGGATTATGTAGGTGGGTTTGAAACCTTTGTTTTTTCACACATCGGTTAGAAATTCAATGTTTTGTTTCTGCATCCAATATCACAGTGTCGACGGAACGCGACAACCTTGCATACTCGAGACAACATGGCGATTGTGATTCCACATTTATCGCTACACGTGGAAAATCAGCAAGAAGAACAGCATTATACAAGGTACCTAGTATGTTGATATACAAGAGGGTTAAGTTGCAATGAAAATCTTGCAACTAATCATTCACACTTCTTTTCTTAATTTAGTTATTTACACAGGTATTTCTTTTAATTATCAAGCTCCTGATAGTAAATGGTTAAGAAGAGTCACATATGCCTTGCTGATCTTTGAGAAATCCGTTTATACATATAGAAAGAAAGAAAGAAAGAAAGAAAAATATTTATTAAAGCCACATGAATTGTTTGCAAATACTAAAATGATCGCCATTTTTACGAAGATATCGTTCGGTATCATTCTGTGGTATCATTACATTTTCCAATATTTGTGTAAATTTCGGTTCCTTAACTTTGTAGTAAAAAACCTCTATACGAACACATTTCAAGATTCTAAACCATGTATCCTACAGGTTCTGATCTTCTGTCGGTGAGTGGTACTTTAAGTATGAATAGAAAATTTTAAAGAACGCGTTTTTATTGCGTCCAACTAGAAACCGGTTTGCTTTCTTCCTCATGTGTGAGGCAAGACCCTTAGCTCAGCAGTGGGTTGTTACGGGCTGATGATGTGATGAGAAACTTTTCCTTTGAACAAGTCGTTTCAAACTAAGTTCTTGTTCTTGTGTTTCGTTTCTAATAATAAGAGGTAGGACTACCTATATAATAAAATACAATACAATAACTCTTTATTGTACACATAAATTATATACAAATTGTTTTGATCTGGAAGAGATCGCTAAACGTGATAAGACCGCCGATTCTACCTACTTTAATTGTTTCTTAAATCTATACACTATATAACAATGTAGTATGGATATAAAAAAAGAGTACGTATCTTTGTGCGGTCTTCCAGACACCTTGGAATGGGTGAAAATGAGAGACTTCAACTAGGGTAGACTAAATAATAATAAAGGAACCATCGACTCTATAACAATAAGGTGCCATATTCTCCATCTCTGTCAATAAGTTTAGTAAACAAGGTATACTCCTATGAAAAAATACGAGCTTTACCGTAGTAATGCCGCTGCCACCACGGCTATAGTATCCAGCAAACAGGCTACCCTGCCCGGTGATAGAGGATTTGTAAACAAGATCGCAGTTTCCACGAGTCTCCTGTTCGACGAAGCTAATACAAACATATCGCTTTACGTCTCTTAATCGTTCTTACACGTGCAGACATCAATAGTGCATCGCTTGTTAGGGGAAAACTTGCAGCCAAAACAAATTGCAAAGTCGCAACGGAATACGCGTTCTGAGTTGTTAAGTCTTTCGATTGCCTTTTGAAATTGTTGTAAAAATTGTAGATCATTGTTAGTGATCGGAAATATATTTACATCAATTACAAGAAAGTAAATTATTACATTCATCGTTCCTCCAATTTGATTATATAAATTTATTTTATCAAATTTATATACACGTCTTTTCCTACCTCACTACTTATACCAGAAATAGAGGTAGACCTATTATCGCGACGGATGGAGAGAATCATTTCTGGGACCAGCGGGTTTCCTCATGATGTTCGTATATAAATAATCTGTCAAGATATCCCGGAGGTCAATACTTTTGTCCACTCCCGCGGGGTTAGGGGCGTGAGCATATTATTTATGGGCGTTCAGAATAGAATAGATTACATGGTAGTGAATACAATGACACACGCAAAGGTTTTTAGTCTCAGAATAGACAGCAGACACTATAGGATTATTAACTTTTATAATTTCCTTGTCCGGTCGTCATCTGATACTTGTCTAGTTACCGTACTCAAATACATATCTACATACCAACCAAACCCCCAGGTACGAAACCAACACATTATTAGGTATCTGTTCATGTCACGGGTGGAAATCGAAGCCAGTGCCATTTCCAACTGAGTCAAAACTTGCGTTAGTGGTTGCATTTAGCTTGTTAATATTTGTGGTTACTTTTCTGAAAGTCGCGGTACGCGTTTTTGGTTTATTTAAATAAAAAATTAACAAACATCAAAAAACAAGACAGACAAAGATAATGCATGCAAATAAAAAATAAAAATGTATCGTATATATGAAAAAGTAGTCTGCTACTTTTTTCATGAGTCCGAATTAAAAATTAGGCTAAATTTACATCGCTACTCGAATACAAGATCGCGAAGATAACACAACACCATATAATTATATGAGCCATAAATTAGTGTAACAATCGTTTTGTTTTCATTTATTGGCTGTGGCTAATCTATTTCTTCATTTTGGTTATTTATTAACTTTAAAATCGGCGCCCCGGGGTTCAATTTAAGAACATCTACTGAGTTATGAATACAAAAAATGGATGATTTACATAATATTAGGTTAGTAACTCAGTACGAGTATGCGGATACAAATCTGTGTAGGTCACGAGGAATACAAGTGATCTATATCAAACATTTTTGTTCATTAACAATTTGGACTAAAAAATAAATTCTACTATTCCACTACTTACAAAACTGTACCCACTGATTTCCATTTTGAATTTAAAATTTCTACATTTAAATCGAACTTACGGCGACAAATAATAAGTAGTATATATACTACAAGAGTTTGCTCAGCTGTACAATAGTCTAAATCCTATTAATCGAGCAAAAGTTCCTTAGATTATTGACTGGCATGTTGGCTCAGTTGGTAGTGACCCTGCCTTTTGAGTCGGAGGTCGCGGGGTCGATCCCGCTCGGGGCCAACGTTTGTGTGCATGACTGAGTCTGTTGGCTTCGTGTCTGGGTGTTTAATATTTATTTAAGTATGTTTATCATTTGTTTAGTACCTGTTTGGGACTGAATAACCGTGATTGAATATGCAAGCTTAAGTGGCAATGGGCAGGCCACATCGCTCGAAGAACCGATAACCGATGGGGAAGAAAGGTTCTCGAGTGGCGACCACGAACCGGAAGACGCAGCGTTGGTAGGCCTCCCACCAGGTGGACCGACGACATCGTCAAGGTCGCGGGTAACCGGTGGATGCAAGCGGCAAGTTGCCGCTCGTTATGGCGTTCTATGAGGGAGGCCTTTGTTCAACAGTGGACGTCTTCCGGCTGATGATGATGAGATGAGATGAATTGTGTCCCAACATTTGTTAATATTATAAAATATTATATTATAAAAAATAAAGTTAATATTGTCACGCCTTTTATCCCCGAAGGCACAGGAATTTCATTTCAGGAAATACCTACATTTCCCCAGTATAATCTTTGGATACCGTAATAGGTGGTGCGCCAATCGCCACCGGACCGGGTCTGTTACACATGCCTCAGAATTAATTCTAGGACCTACGGGTTTCCCCACGATATTTTTCCTTCACCGTCGAGCATGTGATAAATATTAGTTTCTTGTAAAACTCATTGGTACATGTCATGGACTCGAACCCGAGACGTTACTTATGAGAGGCGGGCTCTCTAACTGCTGGGCTATCACTGCTTTATATTATAATTATATTTTTAAATAATTATTAAATTTTGTATATCTATAGAAAAAGTAGTTATACATCAGTAGTCGCGTTCTCGAAAACGTCTGATGATTATATAATTTACAATTTGAAGGGAGGCGAAAAATCATCTCTAATGAGAACTGCGAGTTTTTAAGAGGACAGCTTGGTCGTTTAGGTAACAAAACAAAATTATACAATGTATCAATTATAAGAGACAACACGGAAGCGTGAACAAATTTGTCCACTCATTTTACTTGCTGATCTAGTTGATCCAAATACTGTGGCATTCGGACAAAAAGTCAATTAATTCGGACAATCGTATCTCGCGGGTTAGCGTTTAAATGGGAACCGAATCAACATTCTGTACTAATTTGAACTCTATCGACAAGGTCATCGGTGCAATGTCAGCTGAGTTTTACTATCATACTATTATATCTTTATCTGTTTATTTGTATCCATAATCTATTTTGTCGGGTTTTCCAATAAATAAATAAACCATAAGTGAATTCATTTGGTCATGCAATGCTATAAAATAGGACAGTCTTTGATATATTTTGAAACACACTCACGACTTACGTGTATCCCCGATGCGGTTGGTAGAGGTATTCCATTTGTGGAAAACCCCCCTTTTCACCATTGTATTTTCCACCTCAGAACGGGGATGCTCAGAGCTGATTCTGAGCCTACGGGTTGTCTCGCGATGTTTTCCGGTTGTTCTTGAAAAACTCACTGGTACATTGGTCCACCAGGGGTTAAACACGGGTTACGTGCATGAGAGGCGAGATATAGAGTATAAAGACAAATATTCTGCTCTACTGACTGACCTATACGAACCCACTTAATAGGTACGACTTCCGCTGCACGTCCATTATCGCTAGAGCTATGTGAACTCCCATACAACGTTATTCTATCTCATGGCGTCAATTCAATTACGTAATATTCGCCAATACCACTGTATCAGTTCTGCAGCTGCACATCAGCTCTCTAACAACCTGAGCCACTGCAACAATCCAAAATGGAAAAGATAAAAAGCAGAAATCCGATATGACCGTCAAATTGTGGTCTCTCGTCAGAGTAAACACGGGGTATTTGTCATGCGTCCGTCTAGACGTGATGACATAATGAGCCGTCTGCGTCTGCGCCTCGTAAAACTGCAGCCGACGAAAAGTTATATAGGTACCTAATTTTTTTTTTGTTATTAGGACGTTCGGCGTGGTGAGTCAGGTGGATTTGATCACGTATTTCATGTATTGGTTGTTAAAAACAAACATACTCTGTATTTCATTAGAAAGCTTCGTATTTCTTTTGAAAACGTGTATTTTTTTTAATAACTCAAAAATTAAAATGTTATACGTTTCCGAAATTCAGTAACCTAATGACGTAAATTTTACATATCTTACCAACTTTTAAACTCATAACTCTGTAATTTTATATACTAATCTACATCTACAATATCATTATAAAGAAGAGAGATAAATTTTTGGTATGTTATTAATTAATACTTAGGCTCTGAAACTACTGGACCAATATTAAAAATTGGCCAGTAAAAATCTTACTTTTAAATACAACTTTTGCAGCTAGTAACTCGAATATATAGGTAACGTTAATATTTTATCCTTTTACATACAGATACAGATCTCCGAATAGAAAACCCACCGATTCTATTTCACAAAGCATATTTAAACACAGTGCAAACAAAAATAATAAAAAGTAATAGAAAAAGTTAAAATTATAAATGTTGTAATAATCACAACTATATATCATACATATTAAGCTTCATTAAAGTTCCCAAGAACTACTTTTTATTTTATTTAAGACAAGACTTTCCCGACCACATTTCAAAGATTCTCTTACATTCCTTACCGATGACAGCTATTTAAAATACCAGTGATTTCTAGGAATGAATTCCCACGACGAGTTAGAAACTACATGCGGCCTTTTTAGTAGCATACGGGGCAAACGAACAGACGGGTCATGTGATGGTAAGTGACTACCGTCGCCTATTGACACCTACAGCTCTAGTCAAAAGTGCATTGCTGGCCTTAGGCCTGTGGCTTAGTAAGCAACTACGTCATACCTAAGTACACACTTTTCTCGAGAATATTCGAGCCCTAAACGTGATAGGTGCCCATCGCCTGACCGGGTCTGTTACACATTTAATTCCGAGACCTGCAGGTTTCCTCCCGATGCTTTCCTTCACCTATTTTGAACCCGTATTCTCGTGAAAAGTGGGTATTTCAAGAAATTTAATACTTCTGCTTACCCCCTTGGAGATAAAAGGCGTGAGATTATTTATTATTTATTTTTAAGTACATTAATATATGTAACAAACTAGAAAAAAAACAGAACGGAGAAGCTAGCCAAGTGGCAAACGAAGGTTTCATTCGCTTGGTAGGCGTTCGCTCGCTTGTGTCGTCGTAGTGTGGGCGGCCAAGAAGATCCACGAAAAAATATGCACACAAAATGAAAATGCTAACATGGTCACTATGGTCAGCAGGCGTATTGAAGCTCTATAAAGTACGCAACGAGTACATCAGAGGCTCTTGTAAAGTTGCCCCCGTTATACAAGATGGTTGACAGTCGTATGCGGTGGTATGGGTATGTAATGGAGTCGGAACGAAGAATATCCCGTGATGAAAAATAAGGGCAGGGGATGCATACAACCGTAGACAACCGTAACCAATGTCAGGTACAGCTTGACACAAAAGGGATTAGGCAAGGAAGAAGAAGAATTATCGATACAAAATTTAAAATATACCTCTCCTATATGCATATTTTTTGAGAAATATTTCAACGAAATTCTATGAATTGATAGTCTAGCTAGATTTATCTACTCTAGAATTTTCTCTAATGCACCAGGCAACCGTTCTACTTAGGCGTGACTTTACACAAACAGTAGGCCATTATTGTGGGCGCAAATACGGCGCGATCACAAATAGCCGCGGCACTCGCGAGGTAAACAAGTGCTATGTAAAGTTGTCGATTCGACCAAATTCTTGGCATCGCACACCCGCCTGCATATTTGAACGGAGGCGACGGGCTCCTTCAAACTGGGCGGTGATTAAAATGCAACCGGGCGGCTTTTGGTGCTAAAAAATCTTCGAAGTTTACTCCTGGAAAAGAATTTATTGTAACTACTAGCTGTCCCCGCGCGGTTTCACCCGCGTTCCCGTTCTCGTTCTCATTCCCGTTCCCGCGTAGTTCCCGTTCCCGTGGGAATATTATTTCATAATTATGTACCTATTCGTCAAGTTTTCATTGTTTTTAAAATGTATTCTGCTATTCAGGGCGGAGACAAATCCAACGAAACAAAAACCATGAAAATTGATCCAGCCGATCTCGAGTTATAATGTTGTAACAAACCCGTCTTTGTTTTATATATATAGATATTAATCGACAGCAATGCCGTATTACACACTTTTCACAGTTGGGCCTCTTCGGGTTTATACCCACTAACATATTATGATAATAGTATCATTTTTTTTTTCAAAATGACGATGGGGACCACATCGTCTAATCTAGGGCTGAACATACGTAGCCAAAAAGGAGCATTTTTTATTAATTTGTAATTACAAGATTTTATCAACATTTTTACTTTACCAAGGCAATAAAAATATATATAGCATTCCGTTTCTTTTAACCAGGAAAACAGCTATATACGCGAATATTTAAAAATTCATATTTCTTCTTGCTTCAACTAACGAAACTTGCAAGCGTATCTTGCAGCATTACAATATTTACGCTGATAAGTGACTCTGTAGGGAAAGTGACGTAACTTAACCTTTTTTCTAATGAAATAATGCTGACATATAAGTACTTCATTCAAACAGTTTGCTTAGTTAACGTTGCGACTATGTCACGATAGTCGTCCAAACGCCGACTTTGAAGGAACCCAAAACTTCTTGGAATTTGTTAATGACCGGTATAGAGTTAGTTAATGGTGAACGGGCTCAAACCGGCCACGGCTCTGTCACGGGAAACTAATGTTCATTTACCTACACCGTATAAGATGAAGAAAGCTTACGGCTAAATCTAACTAGTACTCAGAATAGTGCTTAGAAGTAAGCTATTATAAAATAGTTAACATGTGTTTTTCCTATTTTAGATTAAATTGTTCTGAGATATCTCTGGGACATTTGTTTAAGGTAATGCAAGTTTAATTAATGATTCAAATACAAATTTTTCCTCTTTATAATATCAGTTAAGCACCGTGCGGTTCCAATGCGCGACAGAAAAATCAATGATGGCTTATTTTCTTGTCTTAAGAGGCTAGTGTATGTAGGTGTAGATTTGTATCAGAATCGCCAAATAAAATTTAATTTAGGATATCAAGGTAGGTACTTCATTAAAACGAATAAGAAAACAATTTATCCGATGACAGGTCCGTGCGCGTGACAAAGCAATATCCGGCACTTATCAAATTTTTAATGCTTTAGATTGAACACAGATAACGCATCTACTTAGTTAAGATAAAACTAGAGATCCGCCTTCGCTTTGCACGGGTGCAATGCTTTAACATATTTAAACCTTCAGAAAAAATTGTGTACATGATAGTGAAAACTGTATCAATATCCGAACAAGTAAGCGGAGAAAAGACACACGCAGACAGTGATTTTCTTTTATGCTATTTAGAGATTAGAGATATGTTTCATTGGCCTCACTAGTACAAGAATACCTAAACAAAAATTTCCACTGGAAACGGAAAATATTCGTGAAGTTTACAAATGTGATATTTGGTGCGCGAACCCGACTCGCACTTGGCTGGTTTATATCGTCATTCATTTTTCATAGATTTTTTAATACCTGTTGGCAAATTAGGTCATCGATTCAGCCATAAATGCAATCGGTGTGCAGTTTTGTTATGTTTTTTACCACAGATAAAAAATGACATTTACGAGGTCGCGGCGCGCACGATCGGTCTGTGTCATAATTTGGCAGAAATTGATGATGCTGGTGCTATTTGCAAATCAATTATCCAAATCTTTGAATGGTCTCTTTAACAAGGAAAAATTATTAATAACTAGTGGCCCGGGCAGACGTCGTTCTGCCACCGTATAAACCATCCCTGGACCCACTCTAACCCACACAAAAAGTTTCATCAAAATCTATCCTACCGTTCTGGAGTTTTAATCAGACTAACGAACATCAATTCATTTTTATTTATATAGATAGATTATTTGATCATGCAGCCCATGAAGGTTTATTTTTAGTGTCCCGTACCCAAATAGGAAAAAGGGAACTCTTATAGGATCACATCGTTTCGTTCGATCAGAGCAGTGATAGCCCGGGCGGTTAAAGAGCCGGCCGAAAATCAGTGAAGCTCGGGTTCGAATCCTGGCATGTACCAATGAGTTTTTCAAAAACTTACGTACCTACATATTTATCACTAGCTCGACGGTGAAGGAAAACATCGTGAGGAAACCCGCAGGTCTCAGAATTAATTCTGAGACATGTGTAAACAGACCCGATCCGGCGATGGGCTCACCACCTATCACGTTTAGGGGTCCAATATATCTCGTGAAATGTGGGTATATCCAGTAATAGAATACCTCTGCCTACCCCCTCGGGGATAAAAAAGGCGTGAGATTATATTATATTGTTATTATAGGATCACATCGTTTTCCGGCTCTCATTCTATGAACACCTTTTTTTTCAGCAAATCGTGGGCGTATGAAGATGAAGTGAATATCAAAGTCTTAGGTCTACAGTCCCTTGGAAAAGTCCCTCCGCTGTATTTTTTTACTTCATCTTCATCAATAAATACTGCCATTTATATTACATTTCGACTTTTAACAGAACCTATGAGGTAGTTTTAGTTTATTATCATAAAATTTGGTAAGAAGTAATGTTCGATTTATATATTTTATTATTTATATATATATTTTTATTTATTTATATAAGTAATGTTTCACAAATAAAGAAAAAATCTAAACGTGGTTAATTTCCAATTATATCAAATCAAAATCAAAAATATTTATTTATCTAATAACATGCAATGTATGGATGAGTTGAAGCACCCTTTTAGACCTAATGAGCCACATAAAAAAAAACTTTTTGTCAAAAGTCTCGTTTTCTATGATGGACAACTAGCTCCATACATAGATATTAGTTTAAACGGAACCCTTGGATCGCGAATTAGACTCGCACTCGCCTGTTTTTTTAAACTTAAATTGAATTTAAAAGTAAGACAAATAGTTATGTTCCTCTGTGGATGACATCTGGATGGAATGATGATAAAGTGATCTGTATAAGGAAAAAATATACCTTTCCACACCACTGCTATGGAAGGGTGTCTGAAAGACATTGCTTAAATCGATAAGACCGCCCATTACACCATATTTGTCATTTTGACACTGGTCTTTGGTCTTATTTCAACGGTGCCAAATTTTATTATTTTCACTTACACACAATATTTAATGTCATCATAGTTTATTAAATCAGATGGATTATTCTTAATCTACCATCGGAAAAATCTAAACAATAGCCCTAGCTTTTTGAGTAGGAGAAGGTGTGAAAAGTAGAATATTCACCTCTCGGATAAAGCCTATCTTTGTCTTGGGCGACTTGAACCCCTCACTTCATTTCAAGTCTCAACATAACTGCTGAGATCCAATATGCCGCCCGTGACATCAGACACTGCTTTATCCCCTTGGTATATAATCTAATATCGGTTCTGCGTGGTTTCACCAGCGTAGTTCCCGTTCCCATGGGAATACGGGAATAAAATATAGCATATGTTACTCAGAGATCGTCTAGCTTTCCATTGGTGAAATTTTTTAAATTGTTCTAGCAGTTTTTGAGTTTATTCGTAACAAACATACAAAAATACAAATTTTTCCTCTTTATAATATTAGTATAGAAGCATAGACTAGGTACCATAAAAGTGAAACTGCAAGGAAAACACATGGCCGTTTCTCTCTACAATCACTTAAAAAAATAGAATGAATAACAACTCGATTGGAGTTCTCGATCGAACTCGGTACCTATACTTTTCTCGGGAATTAAATATAAAATGACATTACGTGTATCGTAAGAACGTGAATCCACAGGTAATAAAACATATTTATTTAGGATATTTTGTAGTGCGCCATAAAGTGCAATTCATTTTTGTGGGCCTGCATTACAATACAATAACTCTTTATTGTACCCAAAAAACAATATAAAAGAGATATACAATTTTAATCAGTTTGCTTGCTAAAATATTTTTGCGAGTTTGTGCATTTAAAATGTTAATAATATTTTTATTATTGGAGGTATGTCTAAAGTCCCCGTCAGGAAAAGCTATCAATTATGTAAACAAATATTAGTAGTTTGTAATATTTGGATTTAATAATAAATACTATTTTTATTACATAATAAATACTATTTTTAGTTAATACAACTTTTATTTGATGCCGCCTTTACTTCAGAATGGCTGCCCGAACCGAAGTAACAGTGCTTTGCTTACTGACACCGCAAAAAAATATAATCCGACTAATTAAAATCGCTTTTTAGTTTCGTATTACCGGTATATTTAAGCAAGTAATTTAAGTTGATTGGATATGGTTACCTCATACTCGTAACTGTCGCCACGTAACTCAGTTCGAAGTTCGTTGATGTACTTATTAATGTGTACGTTCTCGTGACAGGGATTAGATTATGGTATTTGCACCCGCGTATTTCCCTTTCCCGTGGGAATACGGGGATAAAATATAGCCTATGTGTTATTCTGATGTATACATATAACTGTAAAGTTATAATCCGTTTAGTAGTTTTTGCGTGATGGAGGAACAAACATCCATACATGCATACATAAATCTATACAAACTTTCACGTTTATAATATTAGTAGGATCTACCATGCTTGGTAGTAAATTACTAGTTTTATTATTACCCTTCAATATTGTAAACTCTCTAAAATGCTTTATGTGACATGTAGCGCCCTTGAAAAGACATCAACGCTCATCCATAGAGTTCATTGCCTTACGAACGCTATGATTTAGCTCGATTAAGTTAATCAGGTGACCTGTTGTACTAGTTTGCATCCTTAATGCCTGTTTGGTTACAACCGTGAGTTAATAAACCCAAAATGCACAAAAGTAATTATAGATGTATGACAAAATATAGAAAGGATTATAGCTGGAGTTCTTCTGTAAATGTAACACATTATACACACATTAACGCTGTATTTTGTCATCTCTCTATGTATTTTTGTAAATTTATTTTGTATTAACTCATTGGTATTCATATACTAACTGGTAATGAAAATAAATCTTTGATGTAATGATGTGGACGTATCCAGAAGTAAATTAATATTATTAAGAAAAGTAAAAATGTGCGAGGTCTCCAGCCATATTTTATGTTAATACTTTTATATTTCATTAAACATATTTTATTTCATTATACATATTAGGTGTTTTACTAGCGAAATCATATGAGCGTAGTGGAAATAATACAACAATTTTGATAGTGTAGAAGTCTAGAGGGTCAAAAACTCTATTTTAATTGAAATCTTCTCAGTAACATCATACACCACAAAATACACACAGAGAGGCCACATAACCTTAACAATTTAATTTTTCATTTATTCTTAACTACATACTCGTACTTTGCAATTTTGACATAACAAGTAAAGCTAAATAAATTTAACGTTACTATATGGTAGTAATAATAACACAAGATGTGACAGTGTTACATCAGTAGCTCAATTAGCCACGTGGTCAATAAAATATCAAAATTTGCAAAAATCATCCAAGTTGACTGTCAACATATGGATGCCATCATCCTAATTTCGGGTGCCAACAGCGTGACATGGACTAGTGATGTGCCAGCACCAGGCAGGCGCCGAAGACGTTACGTTCGCGCGCATTCCTCGGAGGCGGAAGGGCGCGCGGCGCGTGCGGCGGCGTCGCGGTCGTCGACTCGGCGCGCCACGCTGCACTTGCACCACGAGCACGCCGCGTCAGTCCGCGCCAACTCGCCGTTCCGACAGCACCGATGGTCCACGGATGTGCGTGGCTCACGGTGCACCGGCGACTTGTTGCGCGCGTGGTGGGTGGGTGTGCGCGCACGTGCCGGCGCGGCCTCGGCCCGCCCGGCGCAGTGCCGCGGCGGCGGGCGACGAGCGCAGAGCGCCGCACGCGCCGGCATGCGACGCTAGCCAGAGCATGCGGCTGCCCCTGCTGCCGCTGCTCGTGCTGCCGCTCGTGCTCGCGCGCCCGGCAGCAGGTGAGACCGACGCCCCTTAACGTTTATCATACCTATTGTGTCAGTGTCCCATCACTATTTTTATTAGTGTAAAATTTAATTAATTAATCGGTGATAATTCGGGCCCGTCTACCGGTAGCCGAACGCATTTTGCATCGCGGTAAGCGACAGGTTTAAATGTATACCCATAAATGTGCACGCTTTTCTTCGAGTTCGGTAAGTCGGTTTATGATGTTAAGTTGCAAACTTTGAGCTTAAACTTGAGTTTTAACTCGTAGAAGGTTAGTGGGATTGGTTTCACTAGGCGTGAGCGGCTAGCCATAGAAATTGTACTTTAAGCTTTTTTGATTTGTTAATAAGTATTTTATTAAAAAAAGGATTTTTCTCGAGCATTGTCTCACTGTCCTTAATGGAAAGATTAAACTGCTAATAGTAATTTCAATCGCATATTCCCCTCCCCTATTAACTTGTCAGATTGCAAATAATCTGACTTCAATATGAGTCTATTGAAGAATAGAACAAAAGAATAGTCATGTGCATCGAAGTATGAAATTTAATCTCGATAGTTCATTGAATGATAAAAGCTTTGAAAAGTCGATTGCATTATTCATGCAGCTGGCTGAATAAAATGTATGCTATTTATTCCTAGTTCCTAACAATGATCCTTATTATTCCGTATCGCGGTTTTTTTAACTTTGAAAATAATAAATGAAATTTATTTATGTGATGTAAAATTCAATATTTTAATTCAAATTGTCACAATAAATTGGCAATATATCTGCGATTATTCTCGTGAATATCCTCGCATGCAATACGAAATACACCTATTTAATTTTAATTATAGGCCATTTTTATGAATCAAGGCTTAATCACAAATTCCAATGCGTTACTCTGACCCCTGCATACAGAATGTATGCATAATATAATTTTATAATGAATTTCATATTGAATGGTACGTTGAACTCGCATTAAAGTAATTTACAAAAGAAAATTGCAATCACTGCTGTCAATAACACTTTATTTTAACTAGATTTGCCTGCGGCTTTACTCACGCGAAGTAATTGTTAAATTTAGTTTAATAATGACAAAATTAAAACTAATTTTGTAAATCGAACCTAAAACTATGATACCGTCAGAAAAAAATTAAGTATATTAATTATATTATTATTGTCATGCCTTATTCCCGAGGATGGTAGGCAAAACTATTTATTCCTGGAAGTACGGCTTTTCACCCGTGTTTTTCTCTAAACCTTAAATAGGTCGTCGTCATGTGTAATATTTTGTATGCAAACATATATTTGTAACATATTTGGTACTTTCTACCTCCTAAGCCTTACTCAGAAGTAAAATATTCAATTGACTTTTGATTTAAACTTAGCCTACCGGATACTGCAGTCACTAGCAAATTCTTGTTCCAATTTCATTGAATAATTTACACATAAATTCAACCAGTTGGGCGCAGACACGGTCTAGACGTTTAACTGATATTAATGACGCTTAGCGGGTTTCAAGCACATAGTAATAACTCTACAATCGCACACATGATTTCGACCCCACACTGAAATAAAATTGAAAAAGCTTATGGATGTGAAGAAAGCGATAGAAGTATGCAGAGAGCGAACAAAGTGGCGATCCACGTCTCTGCTTACCCCTGTGGGCAGAAGGCGTGAGCTGTATGTATAGACTAGGACTCTTACCAATAACAATATACCACATGGATTGCAAACATCCAGCGTCGAGATAATACTAGTCATTTCTTGGGGAATATTTTAAACTGCGACTAGATCATAATGAGGTAATTAACTGTATAGAAATAAAATTGCAAGTAATTAGTAATTAAAATAAAAAACAAATAAGTAGTAAAGAATATGACGACTTTACATGTCAGTACGCAGTACATTTTCCTTTGAAATTCATTTGCCTAGTCAGTCACCTACCTATGATCATACTCATAAGTTGGGGTTAATTCTATTGACAATTACATTATTTTGCCCTTTTCCTATTATTTGATGTCTGTGCAGTATGTCTTGTCCTTCCGTTTATCTCTATCAACCCACCCATCAATATTTTTAGTATTCCAATCCTCTGACCTTCCAGGCTCGTATTAAACACTCATCACTATAGTGTCTGTACAATGTCAAACGATCCCCTCGCAACTTCTCCGTGCTAGTTTAAAACTTCATCTTACATATTCACTCCTATTTTTTTAAATTCAAGTCAAGTCATTCCACGCACGCTTCTCAACATTTTCAACTCAGCTTTAAGCAGTCTCCTTTAAATTTAGTAACCTTCAAGATATTTATTTCAAAAAAGAAAATTTCAATAAAAATAATTGGGGTTCAGATACTCTCGAGTACTCTACATTGTATACACAAAAGCGTACTGCACCCAGCGTTGTTCTCATTTATAATTTCTTCTTCAATGGATTTACAAGAAAAACCGCAGACATCGCGTGAGATATTTTGTAAGGATTCATATTTTTTTAATGTTTTGAAACCAAAATAATAAAACAGTTTCCAAAATAAGATATAATAAGTTAGTATTTTCAAAAAGACCGTTTACATAGACAATTGGCACTGAAAAACAGACAATAGCAATACTGTGGAAAACTTACAATCAACCAGAAAACACTTTATTGAAAAGTTATATAATTTGAACTAGAGATAAATGAAATATTAATTCTAAGTCTTTAAAAAAAACAATCTTAAAGATATCTATGTCGAACTATTTGCAAAATCATTATTACGTTTAGGGGTCCAATGTATCTCGTGAAATGTGGGTAAATCCAGTAAATGGAATACCTCTGCCTACCCCCTCGGGGATGAAAGGCGTGAGATTATATTATATTATTTGTAAAAATTCCATGTGAACAGTAAACTGACTTATTGAACAGATTAATATTTGGTACTGTTTTTCTGCGTTGATGTCTTTTGTACGGCCCTCACCAACGTAACGTGCTGTGGCGATCGTTCTATTCTAGGTCTTAACTGTCAAGATAATTTACACTTGTTAGAACTTAGGGTCTAAATTCATGTAAATCCGTAGGCCGGGGCGAGTATGTTAAATAAATAATTATGTCTGGATAACATCCGTGGCGGCTAGACTGGCCGTCCTACAAACGTGTGCAAGTACATGTAAACAGTTATATTTGAGCCTCATTAGCTACATCTGGATCGCTACAGGACCGCTCGTTCATGATGTTAACTAGTTAGGTAAATTAATTAATTATGCAATTTATCTTTTTTAAATTAGGTACAAGTCTTTGAAAGCTACTTAATTTTTTTTTGTTATTTGTTGGCTGTATTATAAACATGTGTATTTTAGAGTTCAATATCAATAATAACATTAATAACAAAATATAATAAGTTTAAAATGGATAAGTATAAAATGCCAAAAGTCCAAATACTTATATAACTTGTAACAAACAATAGGTATACTGTTGGTGGGTATTTCCGGCATACCCCTCGGTGATAAAAGACTGGATCTTTTTAAAACTTGTGTAACTTGGGTCTAAATGTAGAACTTTATTTGTCATGAATTCTAAGTTGTAATTCTGTTCACAAAACGTAACCACAATAGATAAAAGCTAAAACATAGGTATATTAATAAGTTCGAGGTTGTGTTTTAACTATCCTAAAAATGAGGTGATAGTTTGTAATTGTTATTTTTTGGTTATATAATGAGTATGAGTGTGTAGGTAGGTATTTGTTGTACAAATAAATTAGATTCTATTTTATTCTGTTTTGACTCCGACTCAAGTGTACCTAAGTGCAGAGTGGGACTATGAAATAGGAATTTCCGGGGGTTGTAAGAAAAATAACGTATCCGAGTTGTTTTGGCTCTGAAACATGCTCGCTTCGCTTGCTCTCCAAAAAAAGTCTTCAAAAATAGCACCTTTAAATGAAGCGGTGACACCTATGACGGTGTCATAAAAAGATAGGGATAGAATCGAATATACAAATTGTTTAATCTGTTATTAATTTTTATCTATGTAACCTATACTTATTGCCTTCAATCTTCGAGATACAGCAAACTCGATTCCGAGATTTAGTCGATTGTGCGAGAATTGCCTTCCTGCTATGAAAAAAATCAATGATATTTAATTGTAGATAGGTACGGTCGGTAATATGTATCAATAACTTTGTAGGCATTGAAAGTGCTGTTTTAATTCAACCCGAGCAAGTTTCGGAGAGCACCTTTCGACTCGGCAAGATTGTTTTGACCGACCGAATGGTGCGATATTTGCATGTGTAAATAAATATCAAGAGTCGGGTCGTCTGGTCGCACCGAACGGTCCGCCGATCATTCGCGACCGACCATATATCGAGCACCTGCGGGCTGGTGATGTGCTACTACTAATAAAAAGTATCGAATTCGAATGTAGGTAAAAAATATAAAATAAATAAACCTACTTACTTATCTAGCTGCTTCCTGCTACGATTTCTGTTATAAACATATAAAGGTATATTGATTTAAATTAAGTACTATTTCTAACAAGATGGCAAAGTACAAAAAAAGGCAGCTTTCACACATTTTAGAAATTTTATCCTTTAATTAAACTTGTAAATTAACTACAACCCACGTAGGTAAGTCCCGTTCCCTTGGGAAAATTAACCCATGTTACTCGTAGAAAAGTAAGCTTTCCGTTGGTGAAAGAATTTTTAAAATCAGTCCAGTAGTTTTTGATTTTATTCGTTACAAACATACAAACATACAAAAATACAAATCTTTTCTCTTTATAATAAGTGTATGTAGATAACCAACACTGAGATAAGTAAAAAAGAGACAATTAATTTTGCTATATTTTAAATATTTCTGTTTGTGTTATAGGTAAATACGAGTATAATCCATAACTTACTGGTGTAAAGTTGATATTCCTGTAGAATAAATATAAAATGTAGATCACAATAACCAATTTAAAATACATAGTATACATTCAAGTCAAACTGAATGAAAATATCCAGTAAATATGCGTAGGTAGTTCAATAGTCCCGACTAAAATGTATTTATTCATTCTGTAAACAAGTTCTTAGGTACATCAAGAATACTCGGAGTCCAATTTAAGGCTATGAACTTCATGCGTTGTTTTGTTCCTGCCAAATTAAAATTTACGAATTCCGACATCAAATGATGCTTTGAATATTAACCATGTTTATCGCTTGACGTAGGTACTTAAAAAGAGTTTTGGTAGGGACAGTTCTAAGAAGACTCAAAAGGTTTTTACATGACTCAGGGATAATAATAATAGTTTGTCTAGACATGTACCAACAGGCATAGTAAGTTTATTGAACGTTTCAATGTCTTTAGGTCTCGAATATGTACATTACATCGCCACTAACGGGTTTATTGCTTTGCAATGGACATGGCCGTCTGCATGCCAAATGGCGATTCCTGGTGATCGCCCCTTTGAATTATGCACATGGGCACGCATTCAATCGCCACGTAAGATTTATTTGCGCGGCCGTTCGAAACATACAAATGTTTCCTTGAACTTATGTTCTGATGATTATATTTTGTGATCATTTATGTTAGAACAGAAATCAGAGCGATAAGAAGGATATTTTTGAATTGCATTTTAATTCATATTTGTTGCTTTACTTCTTACAACATTGAAACATTACAATCAAAATAAATAAATAACTCGATATCGATATATTTAATAAACCCGTCACTCCGTTAACGGGCACATCACTAAAGTGAATGCACGCCCACGGTGCAGTGGTCGGTGCATTGGGAGGCACACACTATTGTTCGGGAGAAATGAAAATGTAATGTGCAGTAGAATTTTTGATCTGTACATCTTGGAACTATTGAGTTTTATAGGTATTGTTTTCCGTATAAAAGTCAATCAATCCCACTAATTAAAATTATAATTATAATAAAAAAAATCATGTTTATAATTAAACACGGATGTATAATACTCTTTTTCACTTCTCATGCTCTAAAAGTACGCCAATATAGCCCTACGAAGCGGGACTAAAGTGACCACTTTAGTCCCTAGGGAGTATAAAGTATTTTTTTTTAATTTCCTTAATTAGAAAAAGACAACCTCAAACAGCCAGTAAATATCTGTAGAGTGTGGACCATCTTCATTGCGAAAATGTGAAGAGTTTTAGTTCCATGGTTTTTCCGCAAAGAAGGTGGCGCCATGTGTTTTAAATTGTTTACCTGCAAAGAGATTTAAATCTCTTTGTTAATCTGTGACAGCCTGACAGGTTTAGAAGAAAAAACTGACCGCGAAAATTTCTGAATTTTTGTCGAGTGTAAATTTTTTGGGTTTTAAATAAATTTGTACTAAATTGACAATTTTTCTCGCACTCAAAGTGAAAAGTACAGTTTGCACCTCGAGACTAAACGCCAACTTAATATACCCTCGGTTTCATGACTCCCTCGCAAGCTCGGGAGTCAAACCACCTCTGGTATATAATGGCTTCGTTTAGTAACTCGATATAAAATATACTTTACGCAAAAATTACTGAACGGTTTTTAATGAAACTTTACAGTAATACAGCTTATAGGTACATCAGAATATGGTGCACAAAGTCGCGGGTGACCGTTAGTTCAATCATAAATTTCAACAAATATATCTGTAAAGATATAGGCATTCATTCATTTAGTATCATAGATCATTTCATTACACTGAAAAGCTAGTACATCATTTCATTCCGACCGACTATGACTATTACGATACGATATTATATAGTTTCACAATTCTGTACTTACCTCCTATTTTGTTACCTACTAAAACTTATCGTACATTCTCGGAATCGTCGTAATTTCCATGGACCTTATTTGTAAGCTGTTCTCACCCGGTTAACCTTCAGTTAACGTTCCAGACAATCGTAATAAAATGCGTAACTGTTACTAGGGGAGCAGAGGTAAGGGCGTAACTGCATTTGAAATTCCTCTCATAAAGTTAGGGCACCTAATTTAAAATTGTGATTGTCTGGTAGCCTAATCGACCTAGTTTTAGTTAGTGCCACTGAAGGACGCCGAAGGACGATTAAACCGGTGTCTGGAGTATAATAATTGCGTTTTGCATAATACTACGACTCCGTCTAGCCACTTGATTATTGGATTCAAAATTCAACACCTCTCCGAACGAGCCTAGAGATCGGATTCCATTTTAATCTGATATTATACTCCCGCTTCGGCTGACGCTCATAGCGACTAACTTTTGGGATTCTATGTGTAGGGTGATTATTGATGGGTCAAACTTACTATATCTACATATCTACAAACATATTATAAGTGCAGTGAGTGTTAGCCCTTTTGGGAGTGAGCTCGCACCTCTCATGCATGACCATCTCTGATAGCATTAAATTGAAATTAAAAAACTAGACATTTTGATCACTTTTACGTTTGGAGATAGATAAATGGTAGAGCAATAATAGTTAAATGCTCTACTTAAGCTTTACCTCGACGACGACGGTGAAGGAAACCCTCGCGAGGAAACCCGCAAGCATCACAATTGGTTCTGTCCGAGGCTTGTGTAATTATATCTATTTGTATATATGATATGTGATGTCAATATACTTATCTAGTATATGGGTCTAAAAAACCATGACGAGAAGGAAGGGACTTTCAAAAATGGAATTCGTCTTTAGGTTTTTACTAACCTGATTATTCGTGCATTCATAACATTTCGTTGATAATAAAATCTGGCAATGCCATGTTGATACATTGCTTGTGAAATTCCGTAGATTTGATGTAACTTCTGGCAGGTCTTCAGGAATCTCGTATGTCCGTCGGTCGAGTCACCGTATCTCCGGTGACACCTTGGTATTTGGCTCCATGAATATTCAAGTTTTTGTAGCTTCTGCTGTAATTGGTATCCAAGTCGTAGGTAGGTAGGTATACCAAGTCTTGCGTGCGGCTTTATAGCGCGACCATTTTACCTATTGACGCACATAATATTTAGTATTATGTATTTTGATTTTTAGTTTACAAAGAGTGAAACAATTGAGTATTAAAAATGATGACATCCCACCTTTCTATTTGAATACTCTTTTTACAGTAAATTTTGGTTTTGACACATCATAAAAAGTAACTCATTTGACTAGGCACTATACTAAGCGAATGCAACGTACGTTTGCCACTCGGCTATCGGGGCAGCTGCACTAATCTAGGAAACTATTAATACTAGTTATAAACCTAAACCACCTCCGTTCATTTGCGGGATGATTGAAAACGTAAATATCAGAAGTAACGGAAATCCTGCTCTTTGTGTTGAACTTTTGAAACGATGTTTTTCTTCGTGGAAATTCAGTGGATCAATTTATTCCAAACATTTATCCGGTTCAAAATCGAACTGCTGCCAAAAATAAGAGTAATTTGTCCCGAAAATATTATTCTGCCGTAAGCAATTTCACAATGTGGAGTTCTGACGGTGATTAGTTGATGGCCGCAAATAGTGATTAAAGCAACAACTGGTGCGTATAATTAGCTGGACTGTTTTAGATGCGGCTATTTTGAACCATTCATGTTGTGCTTGAGAATGAAGTCTGCACTACGGAGCGCGTATTTCTAGATCCGAGTTTTATCAGTGGATTTCGTGTAGTTCTATCGAAATATTTTTTGGAAAGAAAGTAAAATATACTGGTGAAAAGTTATGTAATACCTCTGCCGAGCCCTTCGGGTATGAGCATATCCTTTTTATAAAGAAATTTAGAAATAAGAAATGTCCTCCAAAGAGGAACAGTGCCCAGAAAACTGACTGCGTTCCCTCTGTGGATATTCAGGCTGATATTGTAAGGTAGTATATATTGCATTGATTGATGATACCAACAATTAGGGAAATCTGAAAAATAGTCGCCAGAAGAAATCTAAGAAGGCTATGGGCTCACCACCTACCACGTTTAGGGGTCCAAAGAACATCTCGTGAAAAGTGGGTTTATCCAGAAACCTCTGCCTCCCCGCTCGGGGATAAAACGCGTGAGTTTTTTTTAAGAAGTCTAGCTAGACCGAAGTTAACCAGTAGGTACCTTTTTTTTTTGGTGTGTTCCTAGTCGCCGCTTCGGAACCAGTAGGTACCTACTCCATACCTTACGCGTACGGAAGAGTTCTTTATGTTGCAAATCGTACTTTGCTTTTGTTACTAAATTCTCACGATGAATCTGGGTAAATATAATAACTTTTTAGAAAAAAATATGCTCATATTAATTCATATTATTATTAATACATAATAAACTTATACAGACGAAACATATCGAGGGATTGCAGAAGATATTTTTAGTACCTCCTTCTGGTTTTTTCCCACTCTTTCTTACACTTGTCTGCTCCCATCTGGCAAATTCCATATCAATTACGTTTATAAAGGATCACCTAATTATTTTTAAGTTTCAGGCTGAGTCAGCTATTCAAAGACTCATTATTACGAAGATGTAATGATGGGTTCGTTTTTGTATGAAACAGCTTTTCAGTTAGTCACGACGTAAAAAATATCTGAATTTTTAGTGTTTGGTTGGTAAATAAAAAGATCAAGAAGTTTTTAATGGGCGATCATTCGATAATAAATATTATGTCTATGAAAGACGGCCGTAGTAAATCAAATCATTGACATTATACAGTGAATAAAAACATAAAAGCTCGACAACGTTAAAGAAAACTAAAAAAAAAATATATGTATAATATTTATACAGCATGATATAGAATCACAGTAAAATGTATAATGGAAATCATTTTTCAATAAATAAAATTAAAATCGTCATTGTTTGCTAGCGCTCCTTCGAGTAAAAATATCTTAGCAGTTCACAAATTAGGTCCGTCACATTGGTCTGACTAGTCGGTCGCGGTTAAAGGAATTCTGGAACTGGTTTTTATACTATTAGTAAGACTAGGTACTCATAGTCTTGGGCATAGTCGTTCGCCATTGGGAGCGCTCAATTTAGTTCGCAGTCCTACGGCGAATTAATTCGTTCATTTAGTTAGCGAAAAACTTTAACCATAGATAGACTATAATTTAATAAGCAACAGCGGCAAGAGTAAAAAAAATCGGTTAGATATGCAGCGCCACTCAATGATAGAGCAGAAGCCAGAAAAATACATAAGTAAGTATTTAAAAGAACTAAGAGCGAGACTGTGAACGAACTAGTTCGCATAGTTCACCTAAAAGAGCGCTCTTTCGAACTAGCGAAGCTAGAGCTAACTAATTGACTGCGGCAGATGATTAATAGTACATTATGATATAAGTGCGGTAGGTTGAAAATTACAGCCGAGGCGATATTGCTAGCCCGAGCCGTAGGCGAGGGCTACAAGTAAGCAGAGGCTGTAATTATCAAAGCGCACGTATGTCATACGACGTTTTATAACACATTTGCGAGGAAATAAAATAAAACTCCGACTATGGTAAACGATTAAAAACAATACAATACAGCGTTAAGAAAAAGTGCGCGGCTCGCATCATCATTTTTTTTTTAGGGAAAGGCACAAAAAACGGCCAATATTCCTAATAAAGTAAATTAATATTTTTGTGTTTTTGTTACAGATTAATTGGTTGTAATTTAATGTCAAAATTAATTAAATTAAATAATTATGTACATAAAAATTATAAAAGTTAATTTTAACTTTTTTGACCTAAAAACTCTTTGCTGAGATTTTAAAAAGTACCGTTCGTTTTAAGACGGAGCATCTTGACAAACCGTGCGTTTTACTTTACACTTACCGCACTTGGGCGTAATAAGATAGGTTACGATATTGAAATTGGTAAAATAAGACACCTTTTACGAGCAAATGTGTTATAAAATTTTTTACACTTCTTACACATGAACTTCTTTTCATTATAAAACTATTCATGTTGAAATTAAGGATATTGGCATCAGACAGGTTATCGTATCGGACACGGATATTGTGATAACGCTTTAAGTTAAGGACTCTACACATGTGTCAATAACCCCGAATACGCATGTAGTTGATGTAGTATTCGAATTCTGTGCGTAGAAACGGTAAACTAGTTTTTATTCAAATGTTTCCTTAGCAACAGTCTTTATGTTACGTTTACGGAAATTCATACCATTAAATAGCGAGAGTAAGAACTCTCCAGGTGTACCTTTGAATGAAGTCAAATAAGTTTGTCAAACACTAGTATGGCTACTGAAAGACGAGATTGAAAAAAGGCGCCAAATTTAAAAAAAACATTGCTTGGCAACTCTGTATGTAGCTTATTATTTCACTAAATAGATTGCAAAAACAAACCACAGTAAGTAAAGGAAGGAAAAAATCATTTTATTTTTAATCTAAAATCTCAAAGATACACATTTTGTGTCTTTAAAAATTATTTTAGGAAGAAATCACTTATTTTTTTTAGTGTTAAGTACTTTTATGTTTGCTAATATAAATGAATAAATAGGTATTAAGACAAATTGACTCCTGCTAAACGAAATAGAATGTGCCATTGCAATGAAGAGTATCTATCAAAATCTCCATCTCATACTAACCAATACACTGAGATATTTCACGTAAACACTTTTGTTTGAGAACTACATTTATTTCTACTTGAGTTTTTTTTTAATTTACGTAAATAAACACTTTTCAATATAGTCCAGCCTGGAACAACAACCAGCAAACTAGTGTCACTAGATAACTGTAAATCTGCTATAAATAAATACGTTTTACTTTAGCCGACCATTGGTTTCCTTTGGAATTTTTGTGCACGCTGTCCATACGTGTATAAATAAGCTAATTCATTCAGACGGATATAAAGATACAAGAGCAACGACAATAGAAGTCCTCAAGACCAAAGGTTATGCAATCATACGCTTATTACTTATTAGGATGGTCTTTATAGAGCAGTAGCAATATAATAGCTTTCTGAGGAAGTCTGGAGATTCGATGAAAATTTTAGTGCACTTTTATTTTTGGTTGGGTTCCATTCTAAGTATATCCTAACCGTATTTGTATGGGTTCAAGTAGGCTATATTTCATTTTGTAGGTACTTATATGACCCGTGCTATCGTAGCACATATCGAATATTATCTAGGTTAGGTTATGTATGACCTGAGATGAAACTAATATTATAAACGTGAAACTTTGTAAAGATCGATGTTTTTTACTCTTTCACGTAAAAACTGAGACACGGACTTTGATGAACCTTTACAGTACTATATCTTATATCAGAATAACACACAGGACTAGGTACTTTTTATCTCGAATTGGGGACGACGTCGCAGGCAAAAGCTGGTAACATATAAAGGACAAACGCCTTGAAATCACATTTAATTTAGGACTAACGACATTATTTTAGAGCGTAAGTAAACGATACATTTACATAACTAATAGACGTATACATTCAAAGTGTAGACACTTGACAAAGAAAGCAACAGGCGGAGTTCTGGAGTGTATATTTATCGAGTAAGTATATGGCCATGTTAGGTGCAGTCGGCGTCAATGGTTGGAAAGTCGTCTGCGGCGCGTCTAGCCGCGACCGCGCACTGACTCACGCGCTGGCATCCGGGCGCCAGGGCTGCCAACATTAACAATACACCTTTGACCTTAAAGCAATTCGATTAGTGTTCAATTCATTCAGTGATTAGTATTAGTAAAAAAAGTGAGTTGCAAGATTCCACCTGGACAAACATACATACATTGCAAGTTAAATAAAAGCTTGTAAAAAGTCTTTTTTGTATCACTATTCACGAGAAAATTAACGGAACAGTTTCGTGTTCGTGTCATCCAGTAAATGATCTTCTGTAAGAGGACTATCACAAAAATAGTTCAAATCGGAGAGGATGAATACCACATGTCTAGTCGGTATTGCAGCACTCGGCCACATGAGTAAAGAAACGGAACAGAGACAAAGCTTCATACAACCGCGCTGTCGTAGGTACACTACTACAAGCATACAATGCTTGTGTGCGTTTCTACTAGCGCTGCGTCACATACGCGCCGCAACTGGATAAAACCGGCTCGGTCAGTAGAAATGCCGAGGGCCGCGCAATGGTTGCCGTATTTGTTTCGCGCTCCTGCTTAGTGAGAAATGGTTATTTTAAATTGTTTATGGTAGAATAAAGTATTAAACTAAAAAGTCAAGAAAGTGTAAATAATTAGATTCGGAGGTGTAAAATGGTTACCTACTGTACAGTTTGCATGAATGTCTCGAAAATCACATATGTGACGAAATAAAATTGTTTGTTAATAGACCTGAACAACCTATAAATATGGGCAAAGATTCTTTAATTACTCATTACAATAAACTCGACGTAAACATTGTAAATATTGGTACCTAATTATATTCTGAATCGAGTGTAAGATTGTAAAAATATTATGCCATGTGGAAGCGTCCTTAATGATTATTTGAAAAAACTTTATATCCATTAGATTTAGAATTCATCATTAGATTAAAAGATTTAATAATTTATTAAAAATAAAAAGTTATAAAAAAATATTTAGAGTAGGTAATTTGTAAATAATCTAATGTACAAATAAAAGTCTAATAAACGTTTTGTTTATTTTATTCTCCTTTGCCAACCCTACTAAAATAGGTAAGAATTTTGCACGCTCCTTAGAAGCTTTGTCTCTGTTCCGTTTCTTTACTCATGTGACTCGGCTACCGAGGCCGACATACCCAACCCCCGGGCCGTGTGGTATGCGTAAATGCATTTCACCAGGAAATTAAAAAAAGCTACGTCAATAGGTATTATAGTAAAAAAACAGTGTGGAATTTTACTAAATTTTTTTAATTTCGAAATTGAAGAATAGGTAATTTGACAACCCTAATACCTTTCCCAAGCCAACAAGGCACATCTGGCTTTTTTATGTTTAGTCTGGGAGATGCGAACAGTATTTTATTGTTTCTAGACTGCATGATGTAAACTTCTAAGAAGATTATAGTTTAATTTAGAATTTAAATTAGGTTACGCTTAGTTAACATTGATCTAACTTTTTGATAGACCAAAATGGGTCTGTTTACAACCACTGAAGTGGGAATTTTATGTCTTCTATTTAAGACTGAATTACTTCTATTTATACACGGATATAGACAGGTTGCGGTTTCTGTTTAGATACTTTATTTGTAATTTACACAAGCAATGAGACACCGACAAATTAGCGGTTTTCATCCGATTTACGTAGGCCAATAGATTTAAAACCCCATGAGTATTCCAAGGAGCACATGGAAATAATGTCTAATGATTGTGTTTTTGTAAAGCCGGGATCTGCTGGACGGGGATGGAGCGCGGCGGGCGATGCAGCTCGGTGGCAGCCCTACGAGTAGGCCGCGCCGAGTGCTGCGCAGGCGGCAAGAGCGCGCCAGCCGCGTGGAGCCCGCGCGATCTCGACAGCAGCGAGTTATTCTTCTACAAGGCACTCTCTGGAGGAGTGCCGTGCACAGCTTGTGCAGGTAAGTTGCTTAATGGTAACCCCAGGGTCCCCAGGAGTAGGCCGAGTGCTAAGCCACGTGTAGGCTGGGTGACTTCGACGGCGGCAAGTTGTCTACACTAATATTATAAAGAGGAAAGATTTGTATTTTTGTAAAGAATAAACTCAAAAACTACTGGACCTATTTTAGAAATTCTGTCACTAATAGAAAGCTGCAATATCCCTGAGTAACATAGGCTATATTTGATTCCCGTATTCCCACGGGAACATTAAGCGGGTGAAACCGCGCAGAACCGCTATAATATTGTAAAGTGGAAAGATTTGTATTTTTGAATGTTTCGATTTTTGTAACGAATACATTGAAAAACTACTGGATCTATTTAAAAAAAAAATCACCAGTGGAAAGCTACATTATCACTGATATCCCAAGAGCCAATTCACCATGATTCAAGGGTCTGACAGGGGGTTTCCACCGCACCAAGTGTCTGACAATGGACGACGAGATTTCTAATATTAATCCGAATAAAATATATATAAAAAAAAAACTTTAAAGAATTTGAGGTGCAACTTTATGGACCTTTGCTGCTTGATAACTTCTAAAGGAACCGTTATCCAAACTTCATATTCGGGGATCGTTTACACCTGTAGTAGGGACATACACAGACAAACTTTGAGGTTTTACAAAATGACGAAAGTCTTACAAGCCTGGGCTCTCACTCTATGAGTAACATAGGTTATATTTTGTTCCCGTATATTCCCATAATGTGCTACCGTATTACTATCCGGTATCAATTTACAGTGTTTGGCTATTCAATTTCGATGCGTGAGTGAGTCAGTTCTTCTAATAATAGTGTTGAGCCACCTGAAGTACTACTTGTATAGCTGTACCTATTGAATAACGACTTTTCATTTGTTGAAGTCGTTTTTAGTCTAATTACGTAAAACGTTTTGGTGAGCGTTCGTCACGGCACTATGCCAAAATGCAAAAAACGAAAAAGATATTACTAAATTCAAATGCAACTTGGTTATCTCAATCTATAATAGAGTCTAATTATTACAAACGTGGCTGTAATAAAATCTCTAGCTGAAAACAGTGAATGAACTCATTAATCAAGCAAGGTAAGCCGACTAGAGGTTTTGTAAGAACAGAACAATTAATAGCATCTTTTATTGGTGTCAATTATACAAACGAACACTGAAATAGGCCTCATTACAGTCTTAGAAGTGTATGACTATATGTACGTACAGTTTAATCCGTTGTTTTAGCGTATAATTGGGGCGAGTGCATTGCCCGATACCTAGATAAACAGGATTCACTTGCAAGAAACACTTTGGCAACTCTTCAAGAATGTGATGTAGATGTAAAACGCAGTGTTTCTCGTATACCTAAATGAAATAAATTGTAATGAAGACCGTCTGTTAAAGCGTGTTATGTCAGTTACGATTGTGAGGATTTTATTAGAGGTTATTTAAGGCTCTTCACAAAGTTGTTTATGAGTTGTTACAAATGTTGTAGAAATTGTGACCAATATAATTTTTAACGCATATTTTTTATTAACATTTAATAACAATAATAATTATAAAATAAACAATATTTACAAACTAAACTAAAGATAAAAAATGTCCTCCAGCGCACCAGGTTGAGGTAAGGCACCCAAAATGCTGGCAGCATTTCCCCTCTGGACAGCCAAGCTAATCCTTTGGGCGAAATAGCCATCACCAGCTCTGGGTCGCCAGTGGCCTCTATTAGGCGCGCTGAAAGGCTTTTTAAAAATTTCCTTGCTTCAGGGCCCCATGGGCCCATCGTTTCTATTGCCACTGGCACAAAAATGTAGGTGTCTCCTAAACCCTGGTACCTTCTACGCTGTACTGCTTCTGCAGATAAATTTATTTGAAATGTGTTAGCTTTTCCGATAATTTTCATCAAAGTGATGTAGATTAAGATCAGTCAGCTTTTCATTGTATTCAAAACAATGACATTTCCCAGTCCAATGTAGAATTCAATACGCAAATAATTTTACCATAATTTCCCTTGAAGCCTTACATAAACAATAGATAGTAGGGAGCTACCTAATCGACCGAGCTCTACCTACTTGTAGAGTTTTCAGTTTAAAAATGAATAAGAAATAGTACATCTGTTTTCGAGAACGCTAAATTGTAAATATATTGTTTGTATAATATTTTTTTTGATCATCTTTATTATTTAAATAAATAAATCGTCGGTCTAATACTACTTAATAATAAATATAAGTTATCAAACAACGGGAACCATATTAACCGGTTGAAAAATCGTCGCTTGATAGCAAACAATCCATCTCCCTGTCTGTTTCTTTTGCACAAAAACCGATAATTTGGAAAAACCATTCGTCTAATACTAGAATTCACATGACTTATATGTACCGTTTCAAACGATTTATCGATCTAATCTAAAGTCGTATCTAATGCACTGCAGCTGCTATGTCTCACACATATTGCCGTTGAGTAGATAAATATATGACAGTTCCAGATTACTATTGGAAAAGTTGCTGCCGTCGCGCGTCGTCGTCATTTCATTAGCTTGACATATCTAGTGATTAAGCCTCTTCGAGTTACTAACAGTTGAATGGAGATTACAACAAAATCCAAATTACTGGAAATTGTTCATGAAATCATATTTGTTTTCTAAAGATTATCCGAATCCATTATCACCTAGATATCGGGTAAATTTAAATCACAAATATCATACATCGTATTGTGAAGAAATGTGTTCTGTTACGTCCAAAAGATAACTTTATTTATGTAGAAGAACAGGTGAAGGACGTTAAGGATATTTTTAAAGTCAGTCCGCTACTAGCAACAAGTTTTGCGTTGGTCAAGTGTCATATTCACAACTTCTCTACAGAATCGTGCGCAGGAGTGTCATGTGGCGCAGGGCGGCGTTGCGTGGTGCGCGGCGGACGTGCCCGCTGCGTGTGCGCCGCCGCGTGCCGCCGCGCCGGTCCCGTCTGTGGCAGCGACGGCAAGACATATCGGTCGCTGTGTCGGCTTCGGCGGCGTGCGTGTCGTCGTCCGGCCAAGCATCTTATTTTGGACTACCCCGGAACATGTCGAGGTAAGTGTCAGTCAAAGTCAGATTGCCTAGGTGATCCTAGATTCTGCCTGATGGCAGACCCAGGAAAAAGCCGGTGACAAGCAAGAATTTAATATATTTGTAGGTAAGTAACGTAACATACCTCACAAATGTTTGCAACGATTTTACAGTCCTAATAAACATTTACCTATCAAGATTGACCGTTAGGATATTAGTTTACATTTGTTAAACTTAGGTTATGTAAACGAGCATGGACAAAGATTGGCTGAATTAGAGACGGGAAATCAACACATCTAACACAAATATTATGAAAACACCAGTTTATATGAAAGGACAGCAAATAATTGTTACTGTATTTTTCCACATTAGTTTTCTTCTGGCAGCTCGGAGACTAAGAAACGTTATTTTCATAGTAGGCTGCACTTTGTGAGTTTGACACTGTATCGCTTGCCAATCGAGTTCACACATCGGTTCAAGGAAATACAAGAACTATTTTTGAAACCACTCGATATAAATACTACCTAGTGCATAATAAAAAATAAAACATTGAGGTTTGCCAAATCCCTGGCGCCCGCCGCGTCGAAAACACGGGATGTTATTATCGTGATCATTGCTGATGCATTAGTTAGGAGTATAAACATAAAAAATGTATTAGTCCGTTGTGAGAAATTATACCAGAGACGTCCAATTGTTTGATTCATAGCCCGTTCAGTTAGCAACTACGCGAGCATCTATCGTTCGCGTAGCAACTGTCTAGAAAAGTGCATATAATAAGTAAGTACTTACAACAGGTATAAGGGGGATTACATACTTACCTATTCGAGTAAAGTTGCTAGTAAATGGACACGGTTGACTTCATTACTACAAGTCACGTAATTATAAACTTACAGAAGAATCAAAACAACATATTTTTACAATAGATCTAAACTATTAATTTGGCCCTCGTAGTAGATACCTACCCGATATAGGTCTGTTTTAATTAGCCTCACAAAACCATCCAAATTATGAGGTACCTACGGTATCCAAAACAATTTTTTATTCTGCTCTAATAAAATATTACATTTATGGCTGATTTTTCAATAGTCAGTTAAAAGTTATCTGAAGAATAAACATCACCTGTCACTTTTCCTTTCTATTGTGTCAGACAGTGACAGCATCAATATATTCTCCAGATAAGATTTATCTGACGATTGAAAAATCAGCCCTTAGTTGTCTTACACACAAAGCTAATTTACTCGGATAAGAGAATCAAACTTCCTGATTTACGACAGCCGTACTCCAAACGAGACAAAACTACTTCATTTTGGTTAGAAAATAAAATAACGAGGCGAATAGTTACACCGAATCAAATTGATGTGAAAAGCGCTTTACTAAGCCGTTCGTTTAAGGCCCCATCAAAGTTTACTGGCTCATTATAGGCGCACTGAAGCTTAACCACGAGACATGCGCAACCGCAGCTTGCCACGCTTATCGCTTTCAGAACATTATAACGCAGTTTCGAATAAGTAGATATTTGCTACAATGTTATCTGTGTTGTATTGCACTTGACAGAATACTGACAGCTGTCTATGTTTTGCAGACATTCAAACAAAGCTTTTATAAAATGTTATCAAGAAAACTCAACTATTAGGTAATACACGCGATATCTCTTTCTTCAGTATTTGAAAGATTTTTATTTATCGTTTACTTGAGTATACTTCTTATACAGAGAATGATTATAAGTAGCTTAGCAGTGAACTGATGTTCACCAATTTACGTAACTAAAGACACTGTGGTGGTGTCACTTTTTGACACCATTGATAGGTATAGGTACCCAGTGTCTTTAACTTGATACTCTGCCTAAGTAAAGTTATTTGAACCTAAAAGTTACCATTATGGTTTCCAATACCGATAACGACCGTAAAGAAGTGTCTAGAAAACAAAATCCTCTAAAGAGGATTTAATCTATATTGAGATACGAGTATTCTAATAATTGAACAATAATAGTAGAATATTCGGAAGTTTCAATACATACTTAGGTTCAATACTCCAGATAAGTCGCCTGTAACTGCAATCGCTATTAGGTATAATCAGTTTCATGTCAAACAGTCATTTTGCAAAACAATCGTCCATTGGAGCTCTGTGGTCCGCATACCTGGCGGGAATGTTTCGTTTTGCTCATTCCCGCTTCATTCCCGGTGCTCAGTGCCGGAGCCAGTGTCCTGATTTTACTTTAGCGACCTTAGGTTAATAAATTTCGTGGATGTAAGGAATGTGCGGAGTATCTTAAAATCTGTCAATTTACAATAATGAGCTAAGTATTTTGTCTTATACTGGACAATTTGATGACTCATATTTTCAGTCTCCCTTTTCTTGAAGTGTATGGAAAAAGTTCTTTATTTATGCGGTACTTTTTAAGAAAATGGAACTGTAAAAAGGGAATGTAAGAACTTTGTAAGAACGAACTCTTAGTGAGACGATACGAAGTTTCATTTTCTTATCACATCGCCCCGAAGCTGAATGTCTGATGGATACTAACTAGCGCAACGAAAGCAGTGATAGCTCTTACGGTTAAAGAGCCGGCCGAAAATCAGTGAGGCTCGGGTTCGAATCCTGGCATGTACCAATGAGTTTTTCAAAAACTTACGTACATATATTTATCACTAGCTCGACGGTGAAGGAAAACATCGTGAGGAAACCCGCAGGTCTCAGAATTAATTCTGAGACATGTGTAAATAGACCCGGTCCGGCGATGGGCTCACCACCTATCACGTTTAGGGGTCCAATATATCTCGTAAAATGTGGGTATATCCAGTAATGGAATACCTCTGCCTACCCCCTCGGGGATGAAAGGCGTGAGATTATTTATTTTATTATTTTATTTTAAGAAAAACACAGCGGAAAATTATTTACTACTTACATAGTTTGCTTATTTTTCGGCTGGGTTCAATGCGGCTTTGTCCTTATAATAAGCACAACACAAACAACTTATTTACATCACGCCGCAATCAAAATATCTTTAGCGCCCTGTATGTCCAAACAAATCCAAGCTTCATTATTTCTTCCAAAGAACTACTTAACCTGGTAATGGAAAAATCCAGTCAACGTCTCGATTATTGCGCCCCCTTCGATTCAGCGTGCCTGATGTAGCCCTGATCTATGTGATATGGGCCTCGTACCCTCCCCTACTATCGCGCTAGTGAATTGGCATCTCGTTCCTAGAAGGCTGGCTGGTACATCTCTATTGGGATCGCACTCAATAATGGCTCATTGCGATGCCCGATACGTCTGGCCGAACGCGTCGCCCCGGGTGCTTGCATGTGAATGAGACCGGCGTACCACAGGTTCTCGAATTTTCCATTGAATGATTTATATTTTATAAAATTACTTAAATCGCCGACATTATATAGTAGAGCTTGGTTGGTTATATGTTTGTTCGGCGCATTCTGCAATATATTGCATCCAAAATAAAAAGTCGTAAGTATTTTGGATTCAAAGTAGAACGTGTTTTTCGTAATTGCAAAATTTTTGTTTGCTATCGCAATTTCTCGAAAGTATATGTGAAGTAGGTATTTCCTTTTAAATATGTAACGAGTATCACTATCACTACATAGTATAAAACAAAGCTGCTTTCTCTGTCCCTATATCCCTATGTCCCTACACAACGGATTTTGATGCGGTTTTTTTTAATAGATAGAGTGATTCAAGAGGAAGGTTTTAGTATAAGCATTGCACCCGTGCGAAGTCGGGGCGGGTCGCTAGTTTATTATAAAATAAACTTCAAATGAATGTAGTACCTATGCTAATTGAAGGTTAAAGGAACTTGTATGTTCCTGCAGTGTCCAGAAAGTGTCTGCAGACATGCAGACACTTTCGGCCTTTCTCAGAAAGAGTGTAGTAGGTCCAAGTTTAATTAAAATAAGTAACTTTGTAAAATTTTCTTTAGTGGGTATGTTTATCGAGAAATCGTGGTTGCGCTACGCTGCGCGTACAACTACTTGCATCTCCAGTTTTGTTTTTTGCTAGTGCTGTACCCCGGGGGTAACTGATTGCAGTTGAACGGGTAAATTGTGTCGATGTATGTAATTCTATTTATTTAAAATACTTGGGGTTCGGTTTCACCCGCGTAGTTCCCGTTCCTGACGGAATATGGGAATAAAATATAGCCTATGTTACTTAGGGATATTCTAGCTTTCCATTAGTGATTTTTTTAATCTGTCTAGTAGTTTTTGAGTTTATATGAATAAACTCAAAAACTACTAGACAGATTAAAAAAAAACAAACATACAAAAATACAAATCTTTCCTCTTTATAATATCAGTATAGATTATACTTTAGTGCCTACCTGATGATGAAAGTTTTGCTTCCTTGATAGGTAGTTTAAAGTTGCGGTAGAATTTTAGATTCGAATAAATCGGTTGGCTTTATTTAAAAAGATATAACGGGCTAATTAATACCTACGTTACATTTAGGTAGCAGACAGGTAATGCCCTAAGCACAAATAATTCTCACACGTTTTATTATCCCATAGGCCTATGGTATGATAAGATGTTAGTATATTTTTTAAATATTTCTTTGTGAATAAAATAACACAGAATATTCTGAAAAGCAGATCCAGCAATGTCCTTATATGTATTTTATTTCTAAATATATTAGGTAAAGCGACTGCATACTGTATTCATGTTTATAAATGTAGGTAGCAATAAAGAACCTATTGCAAAGGAACGTTGTAAGATTTAAAACATACTAACATAGTAGTACAATAAACTACAGTTTTAATGATATCCGTTTATCGCTATTTTAATAAATATTGTGAGTAGATTTTCTTGCAACCAATCTGGCCGGTTGCTTTAATATTGAATAATTTAAATTTATACGGGACTACCTAGTATCATGGCAATAAATATCTCTGTAAACTTGAAAGTCATGGATTCATTGTTATTATTAATATTATTATTTTATTTTTACTCATAAATGTATTGATAGAAAAATATTGTTCATATCAACATGAAACATCGTCAAAATTTAAAAAAAAAACACGGGTTGCACTCCGGGAGTGCCGGCAGAAGTGAAAACTTCATTATCGATTTCGGTGTTACAACACTACTCTCCAACCGTCTTACGATTTTTCGATCAGCACACGTGACCTGACGCGAGTTTCACAGTTTTTACCCATCCCACAAAAGTGCTCAACGCCGCTAAAGAAGTTTTCACTTCAAAAATATTTATATCAAAAGTAAGACAATCCCTTCAAAATGTTTCGAATAAGTTCTTTCAATCACCGACGCCTCTCAAATTTTGTTTTGAAAACACCATTATCGGTAATAAAGAGAAATTCAATCGAAAACCTGTGGTTACACCGTGTTCGCGGGCGCAGGATGTCAGCGGAGTGCAGAATGGGTGCAATTACTGGAACCGGCCCGACCGTTACACACGACTCACAGGAAATGTAAAAATAAAGCGAGAAATATAAAAATTGCATTTGTCTTGGACGTGGGAACACTGAAATTGTTTGCTGCAAAAGTGCAAATACCTACGCAAGCAAAAATTTAATGGTTTTCTACTTGGAGAGTCTTTGTTTGTGAGAATTGCAATTTTTTTTCGTATAGGTAAGCTTCATATAACAAAACTATATTTGATGTCTATTTGTTTGGAAATCATTATCATTTCATCAATTTTCTGATTTGATTCATGCGCGACGCGCGGTAGGACCCCAATACACAGTCTACGCCTTCAAAGAGGCGGAAAAAAATTGCAATCAAGTTAGGATTGGATTACTCTTTTGTTTTAATAGGGTTCGATAGCCGTATATAACTTTAAATCGTCGAGCACCGCGCGGTTCCATTCGGCACCGTAACAATTAAAAATCAATTGTTTTATTTTATTCTCTTATCAGGTTAAATGGAAAGTAATTTGGGTGTGACTTTGTATGTGACTGGTGATCTGGCTTAACTTGATAAAGTGTTCTTGAATTCACTATCAAGTTGTGGAGGAATATCGGAGTAAAAAGTCCATTCAGAAGTAGTCGTGCACCTTCAACTCGAAACAATTTACCTCAGTCAGTATCAGCCGACCTACTTCTCGTTCACGGCTATTTTAATTACGTTTCGGGTAAATTACTCTGCAGCCAGTAAAACCTCTATTTTATATTAAGTACAAAATGTTCATTTCTTATTCACAGATCAGCTATCAAGTCCCGGCGTTGAAGCTGTTTTACTCTACACTAAACGTGTCCCCGTTGCATGTTATGAATTTAAAATTAATAATCTGTTGCCTGATATGGACGAGCTTCGATTAAGCGATGGTCTCTTCTCCATCAGAGAATGCTTCTATTTAAATCTTAAAGTGACGAGAATCGTAAATAGAGTTCCTATTAGCGTCATCATACGTACGTGAAAGTGGATAAGTAGTACACAAGCTGAAATACAGGAGCAACTTAATCGATGTGGATATGTCACGTGGTAGAAATGGTAATTTAAAAGGAGTAGGTGGATGTATGATTGAAGATCAGGCTGTTGCAAATATTGGAGGAGGTTGTATAGTTTACATTACCTAGTGTGCTGATTTATTTTGTGGTTATGTTATAGATGACAGCAGTAGGTATACTTTGCATACATATTATTATATTCAACAGTACTTTCTTTCTCTACAACAGAATAAAAGAGTCTATATAAAAATGCGTCGTAAAATAAATCAAAGTAGGTACTTACCTACATTTACAATGACTTTTACGATAATTCAGTGGAGTAAAAAGTCGCAAGCATTATCTACCGTATTCGTAAATTATGTATACGTAAAACACAAAGCGTTACAAAAAGTTTATGGCACTTATATTTTTATTATGAGCTCGGTTGATACATTTGGTAGATGGTTTTTGAAGTCTTTATTAGCTTACGCTATATTTCCGCACTATACTCAATAAGATATATTGAGAAAATTTTGTCATGGTGTTCATATTCGCCCATTTCGGCTGAGGTATGATCTTTCCTCACTTATAATAAGAGGGAGTTAGCGTTAGCGGTTACCTCTCAGTAACCTAAAAATGTTAGGCTAACTTTATCTAGGGATTTTTCCTAGGGGGGCCATGGCCCCAGCCATGAATTGGCCGGCCGGCCAAGTTGGTCACTGCTTTTTGAAGACGGTTTTCGGTTGCGGTAATTGAGGATGAAGTTATTTTATGTTTGAGGAAGGGTTCACGGGTATTTTTCTAGGGTGGGCCCACAGCTTTCTAGGGTGGACCCGGCCCACCCTGCCCCCCCCCCTAGCGCCCATCCCAAGCCTCTCAGAATCTTTTCCTGTATCTGTCATCACGAAAGCCACCAACGATCTATCGTGCGTTGCGATTACGCCGTCATCCATTCCCTAACTGACCGCGTACAACAATGACTAACCAGTGTGATCGTAAACACCGATGTCATTAAGTCATGTCAGAATCTCAGGGACTCTATCCCCATAACTGCTAAATATACCAACATACTTCGAAGCGAACTGTTCCACTATCCTTAATATTGTACAGGCAGTTTACGACCGTTTTAGAGCTGGCAACAGCGTCGCGTTTACGGTTTTACGACAGGCTCTCCGCAATGTTCTTGTAATAGACCTCAATGTAACACTTGAAATAGAGGTACTTACCTACGTAAATTGTAGTGTATGCATAGCGTTTAGGTACTCTTTATAGCTTCTATATAGACTTACAATAATCGTAACAGGTTTTGTTAACTGCATATTAACATTGTATAACCTAACCTGCTTAGGTATTAGGTTGGTACTTATTTAGATGATTGTCATTAGGTTTTTGTAACTAAGTGATAAAAAATAATGTCGCGGCTCTGTTTGACCGTCCTTCATATAGCTGCTCACAACTGGTTGTGATATACATTTTCAAGTATTATTTAATACTATTCCAAATTTAATTTAATAGAATTTGGAATAGTTTTAACCTCTTAAGTCAATAAAATAAAACACAATTGATTTTTAATTGTTACGGTGCCCATTGGAACCGCGCGGTGCTCGACGAATTAAATAATACTTGATCTACTTACTTTATTGCAAATGAAAGGATTTTAGAAATATTTCACCGGGGTATTAACAGGTGTACCTACCTAATATCTTTACCCTAAAGGCACCTAAAAATAGTAGGTAGGTATCTAAATCAAATTTCAAAGTTTTCTATTACAAACTGTACCTACCTAACTAACACAACAATTTCGCAATCATGGAAAATGCGAATGCATGCGCGTTTAGAGCGTCTGTGTGTCCTAAGACGGACCTTTCCATACATTTATGACAACGGTTCACAGTCGGGAAGTCAACAGTCGCTGCCACCGAATCCGGCTGGAGGTCTATATCCTGACAATACCAGAATAGGTATCACGTGAACGGGCGAGCGCCGGCGGGCCGATTTTAGCCATGATAAATCCCGTGTAATCTAAGCTCGGGCCGGCACTCGATCGCTGTCTAGACTAGACTAACTAGCACTGGAGCTAGGAGCCCGGTTAATTGGAGTGCTTTATGTTCTATTTTGTATTGGAAATGTAGCTGGCCGTTGTGCGAGACTATAAAGCTTTTAACAAACGGAAAATTTAGATAGGCATAGGCAATAAGTAGGTATATTGATAAAGACTGGTGATGACTAATCATCGAAAACGATTAACTTATACTTACGATTTCATTAAAATAAAATTATTATGTCAACAAACTATTTGACGACTACATTTTAAAGGGCTATCTGAAGAATTTAAAGGACTCTTTATTACTCTTTTTTAAAATGGCTACGTGTCTTCCCTGGCCCCACAGTATAGAATACTTTTCCAATATTTTCTATAGTTTCATAGTACCTAAGTAAGATTATAGAGATAAGAACCTTCTTAGAGCCGCTCCACATAATTACCATAGCCCATGTCTCGTCTAGCCTAGCAATCCGATACAATCGAGCAGAAAGCGCTATATTTACAGAGTGGACGGCTGTTTAATTTCTCCCACCTTATTATGTTTCATTAGGCGGCTTGCGGCGTGTCCGTTGCCACGAGGCTGATAAATAAACTGGACGGAAGCTGATTCCGAAACTGGAACTATTAGTTTTATAGGCAATAGGCATATTTACTTGCGGTGTTGTGTGTGTTTTATTTACTTACAATGCCCAGTAACACAGCGGCGGTTCGATTTGAATAAATACCTACTTAATAGAAATAAATTCAAAGAACATTGATTTCTATACTAATATTATAAAGAGGAAAGATTTGTAAGTATGTTTGTATCTTTGTTACGAATAAACTCAAACGACTGAATGGTGAACACGAATATCGTAAGGAAATCCGCAGCTCCCACAATTGATTCTGAGGCATGTGTACCTACCCTCAATCTGGTCCGGCGATGGGGTCACCACCTGTCACGTTTAGGGGTCCAAATACAACGCGTAACAGCATAAGGGCCATTCCTCATACACCTTAATTACTATATTAGGTAATATATAAAAAATATTATGATGTCTACGAAGACACAGGTAGAAGGTACTTTAGTTATGTCTAACCACTTTTTTTTAAATAAAGAGCAATAATAATACCTACCTACGATTTCCATAGATAGCACTAAATCAGGTAGGTATGCTAATTTAGTTTACGGAAAAAATAATAAAAATTGCTGAAATCGATTAGGTATAGTCGTTACTGAACAAACTAATTTCAGGAATTGCGCTTATTCTGTTACATATTGTATATACTGGCGAAAAGTGGGTATTTCGAAGACTGGAATAGGTACTTCTGCCGACCCCCTCGAAGATAAAAGCGTGGGCATTAAAATATAAACCTACAGGTCCGATTCTTCTAACGTTGAGTATGTCTAACTAACATCATTTAAAGACATTTGGAAATCTCCGAGTTCACCTTAGTCTTCGTTGAACGATCCTCTCTTAGGACATCAGTTTAATTGATTAGCTTATCCGAAAATAGTGCATTTGCATTGAAGTCAGCAATCTAGCCGAGTACCTACGTGCAAATGAGGCGGCTAGCGGTAATCCATCATTGCGATCAATTACCAGTGATGGATTACGCGTATGTGAAAGGTACTCATGACCTAGGTATCTACTACTCGTAGGAATAGGGTTCATAACAGTCACAGTATATAAAGAAATTGTAAATTTTATTCGAATTTCTCTACCTAAGTAATATTTTTTTCTGTTATACTTTTTTGATAATTCTCAACTCGGAACATTGCAATGAAGTCTCTATGTCGTGCCTATAACATAAACGTTGTTTAATTCCAACTGTTTCTCCACAGTGGGTAGCTGCGAAGGCGTCCGCTGTGGTGGCGAAAAACGCTGCGTTTTGGACGCGGAGTTGGGAGCGCACTGCGTTCGGTGCGGCGCGTGCAGCGTGGCGGGAGCGCCGGTGTGCGCTGTCGACGGCCGCACGTACGCCGGCGCTTGTGCATTGCGCCGTGCCGCTTGCGAGCGGGGCAAGGCGCTACCGCTCGCTTACCGAGGCTCGTGTATAGGTAACTGCCATGGATTCTTATAACAATATTGGTGTGAATATCTACGCGATACGCTGTAGTGATGCAGTAGGTATGTTACAGCAGCACCCGAACGGCATAGCAACGCGTATCCGATATATCAAGGTTTTAAAGAAGATTTTACAAATGTGGACCCAAAATCCGTTGTAAAGATTTCTTGGTTGTGACCACTAACTGCCTAAATTACCTATATAGTAGGTAAATTCTCAAAGAAAATGAGCTACATATTCCGCATTGGCGAAATCAAATACAATTACCGTAGCCAAATTCGGCTAGGAGCACATCCATTAAATGTCATTGTATTCTACCAGTTTGCCAATCTTTATTTTACTACAACACATTTGATTTTTAACAGGAGTGTCCAACGAAATAAAACAGTCCTTCAAAGGAAATAAATACCTACACCTACTCAGAAACTCTAGTACAAAACATCTCTGACATTGTTTAGTCGCATCGAACTTTATTATATTGCCTTGAAAACTGTACTTACGAGTATAGCAGTTAGCAGTTCTTCGCACACTTAGTAGGTACCTACAGTCCCGAGCACGCTAAGCTTGACACTTTGGATTGTGAACCAGCCCTATATTCAATGGCGTGCAGTATAAATCAGAGGTCAGCTTAAACTGGTAGTGTAAAGCTTGACTTGCTCTTGACTGTACCGTCTTTAGCATATACGAGTATGTTATTACACAATTTACACCATCTTAAGCATCTTTATCACACCTGTCATCATTTCACAATGTACACCTCCCAAAAACGTTGTAGCTAACGCAACTTGCGCATCGATCTCATGCGGCGGCGGGCAGCGATGCGTGTCAGGCGGCGCGAGTGGCGCGCGCTGCGTGTCATGCGGCTCGTGCGGCGGAGGCGCTCGACGGCCGCTGTGCGGTTCCGACGCGCGTACTTACCCGTCCTGGTGCCGCTTGCAACGCGCCGCCTGCCATGCGGGCCGCGTCGTCGACCCTATGCACCCGGGGCCTTGCACAGGTGACGCACACTACCAAACACCCATGGTAAAACACCCAATTGTTGACACCCCAATTAATTGACACCCCAAAAACTTTATTCAAAATCAACGAAATTACGATACTTATTTATTGTTAGAATAATCAAATAACACTGGTTTTATCTAATTATTCTAAATATTGTGTATCGTAATTTCGTTCATATTAAAGAAATCTGTTGGGAGTGTCAATTAATTGGAAGCGTGAATTAGGATGTCAATAATTGGGTGTTATACCCTATTTTGATAGATTGAAAATCTGCGGTATTGTCCGAGCAGTGTCATCTCTTTTTCTTATCTTAATCAGAACGGTAAACCATTGGTAACGTTTATCGAAAGCTGTCAGATAGGTATTCTTGGGTGGATGCAAAGGTGACCAGCCTAACATTATTTCCATCTCCGCGGTAAGCCAACGTAATAAAGTGTAACCCATACTTCATCACAAATGACGAAAATACACAAATGTAGATATACCCTTAACTTAACTCAACAGTGAGTGTTACTGGTCGATGATAATGATGCTTAGAATATTCTACTAATAGACCAAAACTCTAATATGATTATTTTTTTGTTGATAATAAATAATAAAAGAAATCAAATTCAGATGAAAACAAGATGTATTATATCAATGGAGCAAATAAGAGGTGAATCAACTCACCACGCCCGCCGCCTACAGACGGTTAATTTTAGTCCGTTAAAACACATCCGACATATGCATTTTTGAGTTTTTGGTAGGTAGAAAAACAAAAAGAAAAACAATCTCTTTCCTAAAACGTTTTTGGGTACGTAATATTCACATCGTGGTTTTTTCCAACCTTATATAATAGAATATTTACTGTTAAAACTAAAATAGGTACCTATATCACGTGTGGTAATTGATGTACAGCCTTGCCTTGCTTCCAAAGATCACTAAAATTCCAGATTGTTGAGTCTACTAATAAAAATAGTATAAATAGTAGAAATACTTATAAGTTGCTAAGTTGTAAAAAAAAAAGGTTTATTGCCACTTGAGTGACATTGCCTCCTGATTATAAGCCGGTCATCGAATAAATTTCAATTCGAAAATAGTCTGCATACGTATCTGAGCAATTTTATCGGAGCTTGGTTGCCGATATGCCTATTTTTTATATACTTACCTGCTAGCGGGTACCCGATTTTTGTGAAAAAAATCCAAAAAATCAAAGATCATAAAAATCGGTCTAGCCGCTTTAGAGTTAAAAATGGTGTAACTAACCCAAAGAGATTAAAATAAGTATAATAAGGCATAGAGGGGACAAAGCGAGGAAATTTTGACGCCAAAAGTTATTACAAGTGGAATAAATCTAGTACGATTTCCACCGAATGACAGCTGGCGTTCATACTAACTGACATGACGCTTGAGCTTCCAAGTTTTATATGAAAATATTCCCAATGCTCCCTTTATGTACTAACTATTATATTTTAATCTCGTTGAACTAACCCGACTTTGTTTTATATATATGTATAATTAGGTAAGCTAGCTATATCTACCTTTTTATAATTATTATAAATTATAAAAAAGCTGCCTTCTCACTAACAACTACTTAGTGCTGAATGTTTCATACAATTAATATTAACGTTTTTCTTTCAGGGAGCAAAAACATAACGAACAATAGAGTGAGTCGAGAGAGAAGTGTGCGCGACGAGACTCGCGTCCTATAGTCATAGACTCTTCTAGAATTAGCTGTTTTGGTAGCTTCGTAGATGAGAAACAGGGTATGGTTTACACGGAGATAATTGACAAGAATATATTAATTTACAACGAAAACTTTTTTTACAATATTACAGATAAAAAATTAACTACAAAATGGAATCAAGTCGGAAAGTGCCCAAAAGACTGGCAGCATTACACTCACTGGGCAGCTAGGCTGATCCTTTGACAGAAATATCTGTGAGCCCTCTGGTCACCAGAAGCGTCGCCGCGTCGTACAAACGAGCTGACAGCTCTTTGATAAACTACGCTTCCGAACCCCTCGGTCCTATCATCTATGCTCTCTAATAATTACTAGAACTTCTATTCAATTCAAATAGAGTTCAGCATAATTCAACAATAGTTGGATAGTTCATTCATAATTCAAATTCGTTATACAAACTAATATGACTTAGTAATTCAATTCAATGTTGTGTCCGTTTTATTCAGGCATATAATTATTATGTCACTTAACTCCATGTAAACACGGTTCTGTTACGAAGTACATCAATGCGGGGGGCATTGAAGCTATACTCATTGTTTTTATTTTAAAAATATTGAGTTTGGCTTCAGTTCGGTCAATTAGTCCGTACGCACTACGCAGAGGGTGCAATTCTCTAAATAAATATTATATATCAGAATACTTGAATATACAAAACCTATACGAAAAGCTAAGAAAATTGAAACTAGAAATCACTCAAAAAAAGACAAATTTAAAGCTTCATGGTTCGTATTAGTTCTCAAAGCATTAGGCTGAAATGTTGAATATTGTATTTATCGTTCACCGTCGCGGTCCTCAGCATAGAGGGAACGAATAGTAAGAATAATAGTTTCCAATATTTGAGAATTGCACCTTTCCCGAAGCATTCGCTTCGCCAAGTCATCAACGTGCCAGGTTCCTCTAAATTCATTAAATTCGTAGTTATTTTAATTATATTTGTAGATTAGATAAATTTATAGAACCTGACGCACTGTTTCGAACTCTGTAGATAAATAATAATTCTATAGTCTTTAATAATTAACACTTACATTATTAAATTTGAGCACCAAATCGTACTTAATAATATTTAGTCAAAATATTATAGAAAGTGTAGTTAGCACAATATTTGGAAAATTTAGATACTACTTAATTAAGTACATAAAATTTCGAATTTCCCTCTTGTTGAAAGTCGCAGAACGAAGCTTGTAGGATGAAATGAAGTTTACTTTCATCGGACTGACATTGTTCTTAATTAATTAACTCTTAGTACCTTAAGACTTAATATAATTTTACTTCACAAAATGTGGTTTAACGCTTAACGCAATATTTATTATTAAGTTATATAAAATATGAAGTTTTAGTGCAATAATTTTATTGAAAATTGTATGAAATTTATGTTTACTTGTTTGTTTTGTTTATTTTTTTACGAATCGATTATCGCAGAGGTCAAAAAATAATTTGGACAGATTCTTAATCTGTGTTACGAATACGTTTTCAGTATTATGTGTATGTAAGGTTTTTAGAATTATTATTCTTATTTTCGAAAAGTTTTTACACTGATAATTTGGTGATTATATAGACTGTAGTTAAAAAGTAATTTATTGTTACTTTTAAATTATTTCCAAAATGTTTCCAAGAATTATTTTGTATGTTTGCGAGTTTATTTATGGAATTATCAGATGGAATCAAAGCGGTGTGTGATGTCACTCGTAGTAAGTTGACTATCTTGTCGTCCTGCTTAGCTTTAAATAGTTTAAAGTTCGATTTCTAAACTATCGGTAATTCGAGTCCATGTTGCTAAATGCTGCAAAACAAAAGATTTTCTCAGAATATAGGTTTACACTTATTATTCATAAATAAATCTTTGATTAAAATAGATCGATCAAGGAAGGGAAACTCCTGAAACGCAGACCTCATCCAACGCAGTTATCTTTTTAATTCATAGTAAATGTGAAACGTAAAGATACTAAGTCTTTATTCAAGTTGGGGTGGACAATCAAATAACTAATTTTCTTTATTTCCACTGAGAAGGTATTCTTATAAAAAAATCTTGTGAAAGTTCTTGTTCTGAAATACATGCGCGCAGCGAGATTTTAGGCGAACACAGTACTCATACAAACGTATTTTTGCACACAGGATGTTACAGCACGGGCGTTTTAACTTGACATCTCTGAAGTTGCGCAAATGGCTGCGCAGTAACATTTTTTAGCGACCATATGGCGGTAGGAGGGGGATTTGCGCAGGCGAAGCCTATGTTCAGAGAAGCCAAGTTAAAACGGCCGTACTGTACATTTCTGTTTATACTACTTTATGTAATGAATGATTAAGAAAACTATTTGACAACCTTGACTGCACTCTGTACACATTCAAGTTCAAATATCTAATAAACTAGCTATCTCGCTTTTTCTAAATATAACGAATGTGCGCAAGCGAGACAAAAAGCAAATCATTGCGTGTGCTGATCGCCGCAACTCTCGCTACGTTAGCTTATGACTCTAATGCTAATGGCGAGCCTCAAATCGCTCTGCTCTCAGTGGAACCACACGTTAAAGATATAATTGAGTTCCTTGATTTTCGAATATGAACGCAACTAATACATAATATTGTAACTAGGCTCTTGTCAATTATTCCTAGCGCTAATTCCAGTTGTTACTGTATCTGACTATAATAATACTAAAATGTTGTAGTTGAACTCATTGCAAACATTAGATGATGTATAATATATTGTCTTTGTTTCTTCATAAATATTTTACACGATTGTTGATGTTTTATTTTTTCTACTACATGCTGTGACGTCATGTTACAAGGTTCTCTAAATATTAGCGATTTTTGTGCTGGAAATCCTGAACTAAAATGATTACATAAACCTCTCACCCCGTAAGTGCAGACCGCGCAGTCTACAAATGAAGATTTTAAAATTAGAACAGAATCTAAATGCAAATGCAACCTTGTGGGAAAACGACCTGAATCCGCGCGAGAAAACGCGTCCGCTGGTACGCGCTCTTAAGTATCTCTCAAAGGCTGACGCGTTAAGGGTTTTCTATTCGGTTTCTGTCTTAAAAACCAAGACTGAGGTTGTCGGAAAGAGATCGCTAAAAGCGATAAGACCGCCCATTGTACTTTAGTTAATGTTGGTATCCATATTGTGTTGTTTTTGGTGTACATAAAGAGTTATTGTATTGTACTGTCGGTTCTATAAGAAGCGATAATATAATAATAATTTATTAGCCAGAAACAAAGAATTATAGAATTATTAGTAAGTAAATTCTTGCCATTCTCTAGTTCAAGATGAGCAAATTAATGTAACTGGTTACATAACTAATCCTTGGCTTAAAAATATCAGAAAGAGATGCCCCTATGAGTCGCACAAAACTATCATATTAGAATTTCATGCTTGAGGATCTTTCTGTATTTTTTTTGTTTATTAGCTTTAATTAGTACTAGCTTTTACCCGCGGCTTCGCTCGCGCACGTTTACTTCACCCTCTTAGGGGTTGAATTTTGCAAAATCCTTTCTTAGTGGATGCCTACACTGTATAGCTATCTAAGTGCAAAATTTCAAGTCTCTAGACCCAGCGGTTTAGGCTGTGCGTTGATACCTCACCAATCAGTCAGTCAGTTTATCATTTTATATAAATAAATTACACAAAGTCGCTATCAGCCCCTCTCTGTTTTTTCCGCTTACCTACTTCTTCTAAACCACGCAACGGATTTTGAGAAATGTTTCTGTATCACATGCGAAAGGTTATATAAACCCGCAATAGTTTAAATAATAACGACATGTTCAAGGAATGTTCGCTTTAATAATACAAAACAAACTCCAATGAAATCCTTAACATATCTGTATTCTTACAATTTAATGATGTCATTAGTCTTACCACCAGAGGCACTCGACTGATAATATTTACATACTTATTTATACTAATAATTAAAGTAGTACCGAACTTACATTAATTAATACATAATACAGTAATTACTATGTTCAAAACCTTATATAAATTGGCCGAGAGAAGAAAAAATGGTAATTTCAAAGTTTTGTCACGAACATTGTCCCGGAGTTGGGAATAAAAAAAAATGGATCCTGACAACTCTTTAGGAACTGTTACATATTTGCTATTTTGTTACATTACATGATCAGGCGTTTGTTCTGTGCTTAGGACCTGCCCTCTTCCCGATCGAATTCCAGATTTGAATTTTGAATTGTGTCGCTAACTGCTAATCGCGAAAATTTATAATACATGTCACTAAAGAATAACACTTACTTGCCACTTGAAAAGTGATAAATATTATTTGAATTAAGTATTTCTTACAAGAACCGCAAATTTAAATAATCCGTCAAAACATGCTTTGAGCAACATCGCGTCGCACGGGATTCGGAGACGTCACAACGAAGTCGAGTCCTGGCTATAATTGTAAAATGAATATCGAAATACATTTTAGAGTGTTGTCACCATCACGTGACGCATTGGAAATAGAATGCACAGTCAATGTTGGCGAGCAAAATCATCTCTCGTTAGTTAACTTAACCTTCTATAGGAGGCTTTTCTTTCTTTCTATTTCAGCATTTGGCATGCTTCAACTGAATTTTAGATGGTGTACACTTTACTGTCGCGTACCATACTAAAATGACGTAACGTAATAACGTATACCTTCAACAATCCTGCACTTGTTGCATCGTGGTCCTAGTGAATAGTTCCATGGTCAAAGCGCTCAGAAATAGGGGTATTGACCGGTGGTGGTGCAGATGCATTTCGACGAGCTCGCCCAGAGTCGAAGAGTAGTCTGTGTGCACCATCTCGATGCCGTCGTCACATAGTGTAAAAGTTAGGTATTCTTCAGAGGACTCGGCGTACATGTTTGATATTCTGGAAATTAATTAAATCGTTAACCCGGGTGTAAAATAAATAAACGTCTCATTTGTTAAAGGTCTAATCTTAAAATACAACGCGTAACACAAAAAGCGCAATTCCTCATACACCCCAATTAGTATATTTATATGAAAAATATATGATGCAATCGAACATTAGTTGTGTCTAACCAATTTTCTTAAATATCGAATAATAATAGCACGATTTCAATAGATAGCACTAAATTCAGCTACGCTAATTCATTTTTCGGAAAAATTTAACACATTAAAAATAGCTGAAATCGATTAAGTAGGCGATACTGAACAAACTAATTTCAGGAATTGCGCTTATTCTGTTGCATATTGTATATAAGGTCTAACAAAAATACAGCCACCGTTGAAGCAAAGTGTTCTATGGCTTATAGAGAATGCGTTTGTAAAGAGATGCATTTTTATTGAAGAGACGGATTTTAATGCTGTTTCCATCAATAGACAGAGTGATTCAAGAGAAGGGATTATACTCGTATGTATAATACATGCTTAATATGGTAGAGAAAATCCGAGAATTTAAAAAATTTTAATGACATAAAAAACATGTTTTTGTGCGCATAAACCTAAGCGAAGTGATGTCGGTACTTAATTATAATTACTTATACTCACCTATAATTCTTGTGGCCGGTCCTATCGACTTTATATCCTAGCAGCATGTAACAAACATCTCTATATTCTTGTGCTGAAGAAGTGAACTCTTCTTTCATCCTGGAAGTATTTTTCAACTAACATTACACATTATTTTACTCGACAATGTTTAATTACCTATCACAATCTGAACGTAAATCAAGGTATTAAATGAAAAGGGATAAAGTTCCGTGAACATTCCAAGGAATCGTTAAATATCGGATCGGAGGAAAGGGCATTGTAAAGAGATTTCGTTCAAACTCGAACTGGACGCTTTTGGCAGAACACAAAAAAGGCGCAATTGCAAAGAATGTGAAACAAAAGACGGTGTTTGACGTTTTTATTGTCTCGCAGGTGTGAATAGTAGAGTATCCTTGGATGTAGTTTTGGATGACTTGAACCCTTCGCTTCACTCAGGACTGCACATTCTAGAGTCCGTTATGGTCAGGGTGCTTTCGTGATCAACATTTCTTTGACTAGAAACAATAGAAACATTATTTCTCCTAGTAATAGTATTTTCAAAAGCTGTCTGGATGGGTAATGTAACCTAATTATGATGGACCAACAACCCTTATTTGTATGAACAATTATGAAATTTCCAATAGATGAAGCTGCATCTTGACGGTTCTAGCGCGCTCGGACCGAGTCTACTTGGATGCCACTCGTATCATGTTAACACGTGATGTGTGTACTCGAATGACGTCAGACAATGAGGTGATAGGACGGTGCGCAGTCGGTTAAGTTTCAAAACTTTTTTATACCTTTTTAGTTTAATTTTGCTGTTCTCCAGCTGCTGTTTTAGCTGCAGCAGTTCTTCGGGGCAGGTCTGGGCGCCGCCATCCACGAGGGCTGCTTTTAGTCTTTTTATCTGCAACAAATCGGATAATTTTATTTTTTTAGCGACGTTGCCAGAGCGACAGGGAAAAACTAGATCATCTAGTTACCTATGGGAATAAAAGGCGAAAACGTTAAACCCAAAAACTGGCTGTCCATTCTGTTATAGCTCCGGAAGTCATGTTGGGCATTTTCGTATGTATTGGACTTTTCTCGAAACTCCTTCGTTGCCAAAATGATAACGAAAAATACAGTTTCCTTGAATCGGTGGTCATTTTTAATAGTAATAATTGTGATTATAAAGTGCTTACCATAAATAAGTAGTTGTATTGTAATGATATTTTATAACACATTTGCTCGTAAAAGGTGTCTTATTTCACCAATTTCAATATCGTATTGTATCTCATTACGCCCAAGTTCGGTAAGTGTAAAGTAAAACGCACGGTTTATCAAGATGCTCCGTCTTAAAACGAACGGTACTTTTTAAAATCTCAGCAAAGAATTTTTATGCCAAAAAAGTTGTCAACATTTTATGATTAAAATTAACATTGGGAGATAAAATATAATAAAGAAATATTTATGTACATAATTATTTAATTTAATTAATTTTGACAGTAAATTACAACTAATTAATCTGTAACAAGAACACAAAAATATTAATTTACTTTATTAGTAATACTGGCTGTTTTTTGTGCTTTTGACTAAAAAAAAATGCTGATGCGCGCCGCGCGCTTTTTCTTAACGCTGTATTGTTTTTATTCGTTTACCATAGTCGGAGTTTTATTTTATTTCCTCGCAAATGTGTTATAAAACGGCGTATGACATACGTGCGCTTTGATAATTACAGCCTCTGCTTACTTGTAGCCCTCGCCTACGGCTCGGGCTAGCAATATCGCCTCGGCTGTAATTTTCAACCTACCGCACTTATATCATAATGTACTATTACCTCTTCCTGAGCTGCTTCCAAATCCGCTTGGACCTGCTTTTGAGCAGCCGCTGCAGGGTTATCTGCTAAATGTAAGATCTGGAAGAAATAATTCGAATCATTGTCATTAATTTCTAGTTACTTCACTAGAAGGTACATAACCACAACATTTAAATAAAAAATTAAAATTAATAATTACACGCCTTTTATAAGGAGGGGATAGGCAGAGGTATTCCATTTCTGTAAACACCCCCTTTCCACGAGAATATTCGACCCCTAAACGTGATAGGTGGTGATCCATCCCTGGACCGGGTCTGTTAAGGAATGTGTCCTCAGAATTCATTCTAAAACCTGCTGGTTTCCTCACGATGTTTTCCTTCACCGTCGAGCTAGTGATTAATTTAATCAAGTCCATTTAACCTAAATCATTAAAATAAAATAGATAGACATTGGGTTCGATTCTGCATTACAGCGCCTAAACTTATTTTAGTTTAGTCCTGTCATTTTCTTTCTCATAGAGAAGAAAAGAGACGAGTGATATTTAGTCCTGTCAAATTAAAATTAGTCCTGTCAACTAAATCATTTCATAACGTGTTTAGTGCATAAGTAAATAAGACACGACTAAAATACAGCCTCTGACAGGACTAAATTCGGTAGGTTATCTTCTATCCCTTTTCTCTTTTTGAGGTAAAATAAAGACAGGAATAAACTAAAATAAGTTTAGTCGCTGTAATGCAGAATCGAACCCAATAAGAGAAATAGGGCTTGTTGGTTTAGTCGATAGAGGCCCACAAAGGCAGAGGTCGCTGGTTCGATTCCGGAATCATCATAGCATAAATATGTCTGTTGGTTTCGGGTCTTTATATGTAAGTGTTTAAGTATGTTTTTGGTTGTTTAATACCCGTAGTAACTCTGCCTAGTTTGGTGGTGTGTGAACTGTGTCCTACAATCTACTAATATTATAAAGAGGAAAGATTTGTATTTTTGTATGTTTGTATGTTTCTATCTTTCAAACTCAAACTACTGGACCGATTTTAAAAACTCTTTTACCAAGTGTAAGCTAGAATATCCCTGCGTAACATCACTACTTCTCTTTCCCTATATCCCTATGTCCCTTTGTATGCTTAAATCTTTAAAACTACGCAACGGATTTTGATGCGATTTTTATAATAGATAGAGTGATTCAAGAGGAAGGTTTTAGTATTAGCATTGCACTCGTGTGAAGCCGGGGCGGGTCGCTAGTAGGCTATATTTTATTCCCGTATTCCCACGGGGACGGGAACTACGCGAGTGAAACGCGCAGAACCGCTAGTAAAAAAATAAATTTGAAAACGAGGCAAATGTACCTTGGTGCCCGCATTGGCAGTGATCTTCTCGATATGCGCCTGGAGCCCGTCCCGCTGCGCGCGCATCTTGTTGGCGTCGCGCTTTGACAACTCCGCCTCCTCCCGCCATTTTGTTATTTCGGCGCGAAGACCCTCCACGACTTTTGGGAATAGTAAATGGCTAATATGAATTCAATTTTCCATACATAATCAAATGAGAAATTTTTTATGATCTTTCAAAACGAAAACTTATAAAATATATTGAAATACTAGTAGCAAGCTGTGACATCATAATTTTTAGTGCTTTACTTTTTTTTATTGTTTTAATATTTTAAAATTTTCTTTAGTAATGAAACTGGAAATACATGTTTTGAGGAGGAATAATCTTTTTAATGAATGACTCAGACGTTTAAAGAAAAAGTTTCTAATGATTTTCTACCAACGTCTTTGGAATGACTAATGATCAGAGTTCGGCATCAGGTACTGTGATTTGGTACCAAAGTAGGTAGAGGATATAATATAGAGTTGTTAAAACCACCATGTTCCTACTTTTAAATCGAAGCACACATATGAAATGCCAAATTTCATATGTGTGCTTGCCAAATTTCGTACTATTACAAATATGCAGATTTTGTTAATTATCTCTATAACCGGCCACTCTAGAGAAAATCACCTAAGAACAAAAGAAGTTTATATTTAGTAAGTAAATATGATACTGTAGAAAAATCTCGGAAATTTTCAGAAGTCCCAAATAAAGTGGTGGTTTTAACAACTCCATATTACATCCTCGTAGCAACTTTACCTACTATGGTACCTAATCACACTACCTAATGCCGATCTCTGCTAACGATGAAAAATGATTGCAAACCACTGTCACCTTTGGCGTGTGCGGCGTGGTCGTGCGTGGCGAGAATGTCGCGGTACCCCTGCAGCGCCTTCTCGAGCTGTTCGACGCGAGCCGAGAGCAAAGCCGCAGAGCCCGCGCCCGCCTCGCCGCACAACGTCACCGTCAGCTCCTTCTCGTAGCAGTCTAGCTGCTGGCTGCATTTGGAACGCATTCACTACTAAAACTCTAGTATCATCATCATTGTCACCCGTAACAGCCCACTGCTGAGGCAGAGGTATTCCTCTCATATGAGAAAGTAAGTTCTAGAATCGAAAATTTAACTGTACTACAGTGATGGCCCGCGCCCGCCTCGCCGCACAACGTCACCGTCAGCTCCTTCTCGTAGCAGTCTAGCTGCTGGCTGCATTTGGAACGCATTCACTACTAAAACTCTAGAATCATCATCGTTATGAGCAGTAACAGTCCACTGCTGAGGTAGGGGTCTTTCCTCACGCATGAGGAAGTAATTTCTCGAATCGAAAATTAATAGATTAATGTAACTGTACTACAGTGAGGCAAACGAAATGCTTAATCTGCTACTTTTTTATGAGTTCTTTTAACGGCTCTGGATTCAAACTTTATTTGTAGTTAGTTCTGTTTTTCTTAGGGATTAGATCTGCTACCACTATAGTACTCTATTTTTCTTGCTCATCAACAGCAAAATAATAATGAACACACGTTAATTATTATTTTGCTTCATGACTTACGTTTAAATTCATAAAAAAACATAAAACATGACACCCTCTTCAAATTCCCTCCCAAAACAAAATTTTTTATCAATTTATATCATCTCAAATGACAACACTATATCTAACCAAAAAAAAATCTAAAAATTTTTAGATTAAATTTACCACATTACTTTAGGGTTGCCACTCACCGGTAGCTGTCTCTCTCCCTGGTGACGAGCAACAGCCGTTTCTGCAGGCGGTGTATGAGGCTCTCCTGGTTCTTGCGCATCGCATGGAAGTCGTTGAGCTTTGCGGTAGCCTTGTCGCGCTCGTATCTCAGTGTTGCCACTTCCTAAAACACACATAGGTACAGAAATCATTATATATATATATATATCAATATAAGAAGAAAAACCCAGCAGTAGTAAAAATAAATTGCTGTTCCTTAGTCTAGCTGAAACTCGAAAATGGCTGGACCTATTTCAAAAAATAAATTGTAGGTTCGAGTGGGTCCATAGATGGTTTATACGGTTGCAGAACAATGTCTTCCTGGGCCACTAGTCTATATCTATACTTCTATACTAATATTATAAAAAGGAAAGATTTGTATTTTTGTATGTTTGTTAGGAATAAACTCAAAAACTAGTGGACCGATTTTAATTCTTTCACCAATGGAAAGCTAAAAGATCCCTGAGTAGGCTATATTTTATTCCCGTTTTCCCACGGGAACGGGAACTACGCAGGTAGCGGTTCTGCCTGCGTAGTACCTAGCTGGTTAATAAAGCTAAGCAGAGATACTCCTGTTATTATTTATGTCATAAGTTCATAACTGACAACGATAACCCACTCCTTTTCATTAAACTTAACATTTCTATTCTGAATCCACATTCTCGTCTTTATCCTACCAGGCGATAATTTTAGTTGCGTAAACAAGTTGCTTTAAAATGCTAATTTATACTTCTAAATGTACCTCGGCGAGTTGCGTCAACTGCGACTGGGCCTGCGAGTTGCCAGCAACGGCCGTCAGTTGGCTAGTGAGCGCCGACTCGAGCGCAGAGGAAAGCGCGCGAGCCGTCTCTATGCCATGCGCGCGCGCAGCCGACACCCACTCTTCTAGTGATGACTCTAGAGTTGCTACTTTGACCTAAAAAAACTTGTAGGTATAAAAAACTGAATTACCTACACAATTTTCTTACATCGCAATTTATAAATATGGTGTCTAAAGAGTATAATTTTAAATTTGGAAAGGAAAACATTGGAAATGCATTTATGCATACCGCCGGTTATGTCAGACCCAGCAGCTATTATTATAATAATCTTTATTCGTCATAACCTTAATACATAAAATATATTTAAATAGGGTTTACAATGGAAAAAAAACATACGTGACGAATTGACAACTTCCTCTTTTTTTGAAGTCGGTTACAAATAGGGTAAAATACGCAGAACAATGTTGTGTTTGAATTTTTAAAAAAAGCTAAATCTATACCAGAAACGCCAACCAATCATATTAAAAGCTTTATAACCCCGAATATTTCTCCTAGTCGCTTTGGATTTAGCTGCCGCACCAATCTTACTCATGGTAGCCTACCTTAGCTTCGTGCAAATCCTGCTGCACCGGTTGCAGAGCCTCGACCCTGGAGGTGAGGAGATGGACCTGCTCCTCCAAGATCATCTTGTTGCAGGCCGAATCGCGAAGAGACCGCTCTGTCTGACGAAGACGGACCACTTCTTTTTCCAGATCAGCCATATTTGCTAGACGTTTTTGGGCGGTCTGCGAAAATAGACAAGTTTTTTAGTAAAAACATCAGTCCTGGGCAAGAACAAAACTCACACTTCAGAAGGTCGATGGCAGAAGGAAGATCTAAGCAAAGGGCATATGTCTAATCTGAAATATTTAAGGCCAACACCCACAGAAGCAGGAATGGCGAAGGTGTTCACGAACCGGGATAATCTTTTAATATTCGAGTTTGCATTTGACCTGTGGATGCTTTCTATGGCATATGCATACAACATCTGTGTGTGTTGGATGGCCTTTAAACACTTGGCAAGGAGAATATATCAGCCTCTTTCGATACCTAAGTCCAATAGTTATTTTATAAGGTCCTTGAAGATTTATATCTTTTTATAGGGACCTACATAAAAGAAGAAACTGACTGATCTTGCACAGCCTCAACTACTGGACCAAGAAAAAAAATGTATAACGCCATTTCCCTCTTTTATTTATTAAATCTGTGAGACATGTTTATGTTGTCAGTAATCCTTTTCAACTAAGACATCCAATTGAATCAACACAAATAGGGAAGCAACTTTAATATTATTTTTTATTGTGTATAGTTTATATACAACCAATTATTAATTTACCTTTGCCTGTTGCTGCCAATCTTTGTAAGAGTCCCTTTCATACTCCAGCTCCTTAAGTTTACTAGTGACTTGTTGCAGCTCAAATGTTTGTTTTTCCAACTGAGTTCTAAGTGTAGTACACTGTTCTGCACGACTGGTTTGCTTTGCTACTTCCTTCTTGAGCATTTCGACTTCAGATTGTGCTCCTTCAATGGCCTGTACATGAAAGTATGGAAAATATTAATCTTTTTCAAATGACACTAATATTTTAGGAGTTTGCTAAAGGAATCCTACTAATATTATTAACGCGAAAGTTTGTGAAGATAAATGGATGTGTTTTGCTTTTTCACGCAAAAACCGCTGAATGGATTTTAATTAAACTTAACAGTTACATCAGAATAACACTAAATATAATTGTATTTATGAAGAATTCCAGACAAAAATAATATTTACCTGCAAAAGCTCGTCCATATCTTTCTTTAATTCAGCTACTTCGTCCTTGCTGCTGACATTGGCTTCCAGCAGCTTGTCTTTAAGGTCAGCTACTTGTTTTTGGAGATCAGCTTTCTCTTTCTCCCATTGTACTTTACTCTCTTTGTGCTCTTTCATTGCCTAAAATTTATGCATATCAGATAGCATATTTTTTGATAATACATTGTCTTGATGAATAAAAATTTGTCTCAAAACTTCAATGACAATTCTATTTAAAAAAATATATTATGAAAACTATATATTATTATTGTGAAGCATGTATCTCATCCTAAGACCTTATCATAACTAATAGGTATATTAAGAACAATTACAATATTATGAGGGTTTTTGAAAGGAATCTGAAAAGCACTATTATGTTTTTGGAGAATTTTTATTTCAGTCATTCGGCCAAGAGTCCAGTGGAAATTCAAGATAGTGTAGGATGCACATTTACTGCCTTAAAAAACCTCAACAATATTTAGTAAAAGTCCACTATAATTTTACTGTTTTTTTTTTTCAAGGTTTTAACATGGGAGTAGAAAAGAAACTGCATTAGTGCATTTAAAACATTTTGTTGAATTTAAGCTGATGGCTAGATTGACAGTGCTCCTGCGCCTCATTGGGTTAATTAACATCAAAGACAAGTTAACTATGTAAAATATAATGCCACCATTTCTTGCACAACTAATGCGCATATTCACCAATGTATTTTCTATGTACCTGAGTGAACTCTTCTTTGAGTTCTTGTTCCCTTCGCCTGATGGTATTCAAACGATCTTCCATATCAGAGAGAGCTCTCTCATCTCTTTTGTGTTGTTCCACAAAAGATTGTTTCTCCTCCTCAAATAATATTTGCATCTCTTTACGGATTGTGTGCTGGTGGTTCACACGAGCTTCTAGCTGTGTTATCTGTGAAATAAGATTGATATGATTGATTGACAGAATAAATAAAATACATTCAGTTTTAGGTTACACTTTAGCCAAACAATTTTGATCCCTTATATATCCCTTAGATATTACAGATGAAAGCTTCGAAAAATATAAGAATGCGTGATGAAACGAGCAGTCTCCCTTACCTTAGCTTTAGCCGCGATCAAGTCTATCTTCATCCTTTTGGCTTCCCATGGCGAAGGGGGTGCAGTCGCAGAGCTGGCCGACTCCGTACGCAGTCGCTTCTCCGGCGTAGCAGCATCGGACGCTCCAAGACTCGACTTTCTTTTCCCCATAGAAATGAGGTTAGATATACCTAAATTTATAGAAAATATTTTATGAGACCAGCTTAAATTGAAGTAAATTGTACCTTACAAAGCAAAAAACAGTACCATCTTTTATAGATTGATTACTATCCGAGAAATTCAACTTTGTAGACGCCGACAACTTGTCCTTTGGCGGGTCGGTGTTTATAACTCGTCGGAAGGGCTCCAAGACGTCATTAAATAACGACATATCACTTTCTTTTGCCATATCGATGAAATTATAACTGAATCATACAAAATTTTATGAAAATACTGATCAAACTCATGACAAAAATTAAATATTCAATCGCAACAGTTCATGAACTCCACAGTCACACGCACTGACTGACAGACCAGTGTTACCTTACCATTACCAATACCAACCCTCAATATTGTTTATAATAATAAAACTTAAGTCAAAAACCCCTAAATCTTATAAAATAATATTTTATTTAGTGCCAAATTTTTGGGAACTTTTCATATTTTAAAATTTATTTGTACTAAGAAAAAATTATAATGTGGTGACATTGTTACTTATTCAAACAACTCCACATTGAAAGTAGATAGAGAACAAATAAATATGATTATGATAAAAATGAACATAATATTTTAACTCTTAAAAAAATTGGAATAAATTATACAAAGTCAAAAAATAACTAAATATCCGCCTAAAAAATCCCAGTGTACTTTTTTACCCCCTACATTTGTGGGGAAACCCCCTGTGTTGGAAACACTGTGACGTATGGCGTTATTATATTTCTGCCTTCGTGTCCGAACCGAGTCCTAAATTTACTTATAGATATATGTGTCTCTAGTGATCGTCATTCACACGGATTTCAAAGCTTAGTATTATTTTAAAAAATAAAAGCATTTTTCAGTCTGGCAACACATATGTCACCCGGTTCCGTCAAAGTCCGCCATATGTCATTACGTGTTTCCGTGTTCGTTGTTCACTACGGTAAATTTTATAAAATTGTTTTTTCAGGTTTTAAAAGACTTCAAGATGCTGAAATGGAAAAATGAAGACTAGCAGGAACTCCGTGAGGATAATGAAACGTTACTCAAGACATTAAAAGAGAGGACAGATGCTGATCACCACGATTTCGTGCGATAGAAATTGATGGGCTTGCACCATCCTCGTCGTCTAAGCTGTCGAGAGTCAGTCACAAATTGTGTAGAAGATAACAAGAGATAGAAATTAGAGAATATCCAAACAAGGATAATATTCTGAAAAAACAAATTCACATGTTACACAACTGTCTACAAGAGGTTGTCAAATTGCATTCTCACTTCTGCTAATTGGGTGCTATGCATTGCCTGCAGGGCTCCAGCTCTCACCCTTGACACCTCGATCACGCGTTACGCACTGCCTTAGGGGCTGTTGCTATCGCTGATCAGAGCACCATAGCTCTTCCTGCTGCGGAGTTAACCTCGTTAACACCACAGTTCAGGAGGTAGGGTTAGCCTACGGGGCCTCGTCCCTACGGCGACACTCTGACCGACATTTTGAATCATGGATCTGTATCACTATTACTGGAGCCACAGTTCAACAGGTAGTGTTAGCCCAAGGGGCATCGTCCCTTGGGCGATACATAGCTGTTTTACTCATAATTTATACTGTGCTTCCATTAGGAGTACGGTGAGAGATTCTGTAAAGGCAGGATGTTATGTTAGTGAAAAAACATTATTCTTATTTCGAAAAAATAATAACAATCTCACGCCTTTTATCCACGAGACGGTGGGTAGAGGTATTCCATTTCTGGATATACCCACTTTTCACGAGATCTTCTTTGGAACCTTATTTATTTCGAAAAGAAATAAAATATTAATAATACCTATATATAAATATATATATAATATAGGTATGTAGATGTCTAGAAGTCGAAACAAAATACTTAGGTAATATTCCAAAATCCATAAGTGCATTATTTCAAGGATTAACAGCTGCTGTGAAACAATACAGGCCCGGTGCTAGCTAATGTTTTAAAGACAGCGAAAGAAACTATCCTTGAGGCAAAGGACAAAGACAAGAAAGTTCTTGTTCGGTGATACCTAATTTATTTGAAAGTATAAGCAGCTAAGAATTGCAACATCAAACACCACAACAGATGATCTTCAAAGTAAGATTCATCAACAACAAACCCAAATCAGATACTTTAGGGGCCCGCCTCTACAGCCACAGCAGATGAGACTACAAGTTGAGTGGCCGCTGGTGGGCAAAGACCTCAGCAGCAGCAGACAAATACACAAAAATCATCGCTAAAGGTCAATTTGTCACTGTGGAGGACTTTAACTATTCATTATAACTGGAGGAAAACATTCAGGATAAGGTGAATCTGTCTTACATTTCGGGATACAACATTCCTTTAGGAAAGCCTCCGAAACAATGACTAAATATAGGTATATAATTAATCAGATACCTACAGAGACTCTTAGAATGTGAAGGAATCTCACGTTGTGGCCCACATTCTAATCAATTTCCACCCAACATCAACATATTTCCACAACCACATTAAAACCAAATAACTTTTTCAAAGTCATAATTAACCTCATAAATTGAAAAAATGAATAAATACATACAAAACCATTTCAAGTTGGAAGATGTAAGATCTATCATTAGTTTAATGAATCCAGTGATGTCCAGCATTTATTTAAGGGTTACATATTTCTTAATAGGTACCTACTTATTCATGAAGATGACATACAATAAAATCTTAGATTTGTTTTTTGGGATGGTTTGTATTATATAAATTAATGATCACCCATTGGGACTGAACACAGTACCATATCTAGTGATCAAGTTAATAAAACAAGCAAGATTTGCCATTTTTTAGGATTCTTAATTCTGATGGATTTTCTATAAGAATGTTTGACTCAAGAAAATTATTAGGTACTAGCGGTTCTGCGCGGTTTCACCCGCGTAGTTCCCGTAAGATGAAATATTTTCTTCCGTTTTTTACACATTTACCACTATATCTTTGCTCCTATTGGTCGTAGCGTGATGTTATATAGCCTATAGCCTTCCTCGATAACTGCCTGACTATCCAACACAAAAAGAATTATTCAATTCGAACCAGTAGTTTCGGAGATTAGCGCGTTCAAACAAACAAACAAACAAACAAACTCTTCAGCTCTATAATATTAGTATAAATATTAAAATATAAATTAATTTTGTTTAAACAACTATTACAACATTGTAAGACAAGAGTGATTGTTCAAATTGTTGGTACACTTACAACAGCATACCCAGCCATTCAGTACGACTGGCTGTTGGGACACCAGAAATATTGGACGATCAAAATATCTTGCATTATTTAAATAATGGTGATAACGGTAAGGTGAGAATATAATCGAATAAGATCAATACAGTATACAGTATCGTAATTAACAAAATGTTAAAGGAGAGTACAATATAGAAGAAACTAACTTAATTACCTTGAAGTAATGGTGATAGCGTTTTTTGAGTTCTTTTTCAGAAGAGCAAGGACTATCATCATTCTAAAATACTTTCGAATAAATAAGACAACTGCTGAATTAGACTAATAATATGGGTATTACTCAATTTGCTCACTTACGCTTACGACCATGTATGTATACATTTCTGCTTACGACGTAGGTACTTATAGTAGGAATATCTCTAGAGAAGAAATCTTGTTCCAGATTTCTCAGGTGCGAATAAAATGAAAAGATATGAATATGAATATATACACATATCTACAAATAAAAACTACTATTTACATGCAATAGTTAGAGTTTAAAAATGAGTATATTTTCAAATATGCTTGCATCATATATTACCTCTAAAGAAAATTACAAGGAATCTAGAAAGCTTTATGTTAATGCAAAAAGGAATTTAGCTGAGTATAAATACTTTGGAACAATCAACAATTTATTTATTCGCAAGAACCTAGATTAAACCTGTTACAGGTATTTTTATTGGTTTATTAATGGATTTGCAGTAGTATTCCCACAGTTGTAAGACTCATTCTAAGAATAGGAAAAATATTGGGTATTGATAGTGTTAGATAAAATTGTTTTGATCTAAGTTGATAGTCCAAATAGAATTTTGATGTACCAAAATTTCCTCGATTTCCAATGTTTAAGACATTTTTTTTTTAATGTTGGAATTAAGGCCCCACTAAACTATTGGTTTACCCTTTCAGGAACCCACACTCTCTACCTATACAAGCAGCTTACTTTGGTGGCAGGGTGACGCCAGGCAGGCATTTATGACATCAAGGTATTTCAGAGTATTCACCAAATATAGTATTGATATTTATGAAATCAATATGATCGTGTAATGTATATATTATAGATTTTTGTTTTTGTCAAAAATATATTAAATAACATAATATAACTTGTACCTAACTACAGTATTTTAATATCTGTGCCTAGGTATACCTATATGTTGAAGCTTCTGTCTAGGATATCAGTATGAAATTTTTCGACATTTCTAAATTCAGAACAATTTATGCCACACCAAACTCAGGCAGATCGGCCCTTCGTTTTATAAATTAACAAGTTAATTCATTATTACAAGAATGTAATAATTTTACAATTTATGACAATTATGACCTAATCTGTCTAAATGCCCTATGGGAATCATTTTTAGGGTTCCGTACCTCAAAAGGAAAAAACGGAACCCTTATAGGATCACTTTGTTGTCCGTCTGTCCGTCCGTCCGTCCGTCTGTCAAGACCCTTTTTCTCAGGAACGCGTGGAGGTATGAAGCTGAAATTTATATCAATTACTCAGGTCTACTGTCCCTTGAAGCTGTGAAAAAATCAAACTTCTAAGCCAACGCAATCAAAAGATACAGCCGTTTATGCCGCAAATTTTCAACACTTGCAAGGGAATCAAAACCTACAGGGTGCTTCCCGTGAACTCAGAATCTTGAAATTTGGTACGAAGCAACGTCTTATAGCATAGATAAAGGAAAAATTACAAAACCATAAATTTGCAAGGTTGTACGGAACCCTCGGTGCGCGAGTCCGACTCGCACTTGGCCGGTTTTTTTGTGTTAGAACCATCTGAAGAGAATGTTTCATAAAGAATAAGAAAGTATATTATTATAACCATAATAAATATACAGTTCTTTACCTATAGTGTTAGCTACTGGACAATGGTCCTACTCTGTCTTCTATATATGATAACATAAATAATATTGATATTAACACACAAAATATACCTATTTAGCACTATAGTGTGCACGATAGAAAAGAGCACAATTTTCATCAAATCTCTGATTTGAAGTTTGAAATAGTTTTGAAATAATGTTTGCACAACTTTAATAAAATCCAGAAAGAATAAAAACTGCTCCATAAAAAGTTTTCAGAATAATTGGGAATCTGCCTGTCTATTTCAAGTCCAATCCTGAAATATGTCCAGCTTGCACCTTGCTCGATTAGTTATTTAAAATTGAATAAAAATTTACGTTCCAGTAACACTTGTTTGTTCCAAAGCTTCATAAAACCTTATTCAGAAAATATTCAACACAAACTTAAAGTAGATAGCTCAAAACAATACTAGCTGATTGAGGGATTTATACGTATTTATGTAGGCTGCAACACTTGCTACCCAAAATTTAGGCCTATTAGAAAAAGGCTCTATAATAGACCCAATAGCTAAAAGAAAGATGATTTGCTAAATTCGTAAGGTTTCATTTGGCTGTAGATATATCTCTAGGTTGCTTACACCTTTTCATAGTTATCTTACACCAATTTACCCGACTGCGCATGGTACTTTTAATGTGTTTATTTTATTATTATTGTAGTACATACAGTGTAAGAGTTAGTGATTATTTATTATTCTATATGATACCTGTTATATATCCAAAACCTAGCAAGTACCTTCCTACTATATGGAAATAAAAAATATATTTACTTAGACAAAGAAGTATAATTTAGTAATATTACCTATACTTTTTATTGTTTTATAAATAAAACAGCTTTGAACATCTATCTATAAGTAAATTTAGGACTCGGTTCGGACACGAAGGCAGAAATATAATTGATGGTCAAACGAACTTACCTTAAGTGAAGTTCGACCCATAATTATATGAGGCCTTCGTGTCCGAACCGAGTCCAGCCCTCCCAACCCTGGATCCAAAGTTTGGATCTACCCCTAAAATAATATACACACACCGGCACAATTAGCGGAACAGAAAAAAAAAGGAGAAAAAAGAGGGAATTTAGAACAATGAATGTTATTTTTAAACAATATATTATTTAAAATGAAACAACAATTAAATTAACATGTTTTGACATTCATTTGTAACACCATACTTAAAATTTTATAAAAATAAAAATTAAATTAAACAAAATGCATTTTTCTTCGATTTTTAATTATAGAGAAACAGCAGAAAATTCAAGATTTTCCAAAGTTTAACAACAATTTCAATGACTGTTCAATATCGAGTGTTTCCTCCTCGTGCTCTGATGAGGGTTTCCATCCGTCTGGGCATGCTGCGGATGATGTTATCAATGGTTTCTTGGGGCAACCTCTGCCATTCTTCAAGTAATGCGTTTCGCAACTCGTTGAGATTATTGGGAGGGGGCATTCTTGACTTTACACTCCTCTTTAGCAAGTCCCAGACGTGTTCTATAGGGTTCATATCGGGGGACCGTGCTGGCCACTCCATCACCGTTATACCAACATGGTTTAGGTATGTCTGTACTGTGCGAGCACTGTGAGCCCGAGCATTATCCTGCATTAGAATGAAGTTGTTACCAATAAAGGGGGCAAATGGCACAACATGTTCTTCTAAAATCTCCCTGATATACCGATCAGCATTCAGATTCCCGCCATCGACCACTACTAACTCCGTACGAGCTCCTAAACATATTCCTCCCCAGACCATAATTGAACCGCCGCCATATGCAACTGTATTTTCAAAATTAGACTGGATATACCGTTCTCCTTTGCGTCTCCATACTCGCTGCCTTCCATCAATTTGATTTAACATAACTGCATTCATCAGTAAAAAGAACCTGTCCCCAGTCGTCGAAGTCCCAATCACGATGTTCACGACCAAAGTGTAGACGGTTTGTGCGATGATGTCTCTCAAGTTTTGGGGCTTTGGCGGGCACATACGAGCCTATACCCACTTCTTCGAATCTTCTACGAACTGTCCGCTCACTCATCCTTACTGCTCGTACCTCTTCCAGTAAATTTCGAGCCTGCACCGCCGTTAGTCTCGTGTTCTGTCGGACTTGAAGTTGGAGAAAACTGTCATCCCTCCTTGAAGTACACCTTTTCCGGCCTTGTCCTCTCCTTCTCACTAGAGCATTCGTCAATCTGTATCGTTGGATGCTACGATAAATCGTTGATAACGATCGACGAAGGCTTCTGGCAATCGATCTATAGGTTTGACCATTTCTCCTCATTTGATCTGCCCTAATGATTTCTGATGGCGTTAAATCAGGCATAATTAGATGCTCGTAAATTATCAATATGCGAAAAAACTCAAAAGCCTCAAAAACTGCAATTCAAAGCTTTTCAAATGGAATTCACGAACCTTCTAAAAACGGACAAGCGGTGGAAAAAATGAATCAATGAAAATTAAAACAAAAGAATGAAAAAAAGGGCAGTCGCTTAGTATTCCATTTTTAAATTAAAACCCAAATTTAAAAAAAGCTTGTTTAGCCGGCCAGTAACACGCAAAAATGCGTAAATACTCCCTTTTTTTTCTGTTCCGCTAATTGTGCCGGTGTGTGTACTTTGAACTTAAATGACATATGGCGGACTTTGACGGAAACGGGTAACATATGTGTTGCCAGACTGAAAAATGCTTTTATTTTTTAAAATAATACCAGAGACCAGTTTAAATAAATAGACTGACAACGCCATACAAAATATCGTAACTCGAAATCTAATTAATTACTAGGACGCGAGATGTCGTTAGGTGTATCGAATGTAGAAATAAATAGAAACTACAACCACAGCTACAACTTTTCTTCACCTCTAGCTTACTGTGCGGCCAAAGAAAACGTTAGATGGCGCTATATCCGATTTATTTTTTTATTTTGTGCTGGGCTGTAATTTTTGTAAGGTGCGATGTTGCTGATCTTACACGAGTTAGTTTTTGGAGATTTGTGTGCTTTTTATTAGAAGCTTTTATTTAACTTGCAATGTATGTATATGTATGAATGTTTGTTCGGGTGGAATCTTGTAACTCAATATTGAAGCAGATATCTTCAACCGATTGAGCTGAAATTTGGTGTACCTACTTATGTAAGTTGGGTGACAATGCAATATTATGGTACCACCGAGCTGATCTGATGATGGAGCTGGAAGATGGCTATAGGAACTCGGTAATTAAACTACACAACCCCATCGAGTTGGGGCTCGTTGGATTTGTCTTCAAGAGTACTTTGAAACTAGATGGTAACCAGGGTCTGATGATGGAGCTGGAAGATGGCCATAGGAGGAACTCAGTAATTAAACGTCATATTCCCGTCGAGTTTGAGCTCGTTTGATTTGTCTTGACAAGTACTCTGGTGCTAGATGGTAACCAGGGTCTGATGATGGAGCTGGAAGATGGCCATAGGAACTCGGTAACTAAACGACACAATCCCATCGAGATTGGGCTCGTATGATTCGTCTTGATGAGTTCTTTGGTAAAAGATGGTAACCAGGGTCTGATGATAGAGCTTGAAGATGGCCATATGAACTTAGTAATTAAACGTCATAACCCCATCGAGTTTGGGCTCGTTTGATTCGTCTTGACGAGTACTTTGGTACTAGATGGTAACCAGGGTCTGATGATTTAGCAAGAAGATGGCCATAGGAAATCAGTAATTAAACGACATAAACCCATCGAGTTTTGGCTTGGTTGATTCGTCTTAACGAGTACTTTGGTGCTAGATGGTAACCAGGTCTGATGATGGAACTGGAAGATAACCAACTGAGCTCAAATTTTGTATACACGTTTAGTTTGGATGAGAATGCAAGGTTAGCCATATGATGCTATTCTAAATCCAACTAAAAAGGCCCTACATTTTATGACGTCACATTTCAAAATCTAATATTTTTGATTTTTTTCAAATTTCTGATTTGTTGTTGATTTTATTAAAAAGAATTTAAATGGAAATGGAGAGCAGTGATAGCCCGGACGGTTAAAGAGCCGGCCGAAAATCAGTGAGGCTCGGGTTCGAATCCTGGCATGTACCAATGAGTTTTTCAAAAACTTACGTACATATTTATCACTAGCTCTACGGTGAAGGAAAACATCGTGAGGAAACCCGCAGGTCTCAGAATTAATTCTGAGACATGTGTAAACAGACCCGGTCCGGCGATGGGCTCACCACCTATCACGTTTAGGGGTCCAATATATCTCGTGAAATGTGGGTATATCCAGTAATGGAATACCTCTGCCTACCCCCTCGGGGATAAAAAAGGCGTGAGATTATATTATTATTATTAAATGGAAATAAAACTAATTACATAACAGCTGTTTTGTGTGACGTTACACTAGCGAGGGGGGGGGGGGGTGTCTCACAAATGTGACCAGCTGTGACAAGGACGGGGGAGGGTCAAAAAATTATGAAATTTGTGTGACGTATAAGGGTGGTGGTGGTTTGGTGGACGTTAATATGACTTGCGACCCCATCTTTGGGAAATAAATTTCGTTCGTTTCGTTTGTTTTGAATGTGGATTCTGTCTGATTAGATCGATTAAAAAATATAAAATAATGCTAAAATGATTTAAATAAAATTAAAAAGAAAAAAAATTGTGGTGCACCCGGATGGAACGAAGTTCCATCATCATATCATCATCATCATCAGCACATAATCATCATCATATCATCATCTCACTATCATCATCCTCCGCACATAATCATCAATATCATCTCATCACCATCATTATCTCATCATCAACATCATCACCTCATCATCAGCATCATCATCTCATAATCATCATCAACATATCATCATCATCCGTCCAGCCCCCTTTCGCAACGCGCGATAAGGAACTTCGTTCGTTTCAATAAATCTTTGATTTTTTTTAATAAATAAAAGCGTGTGACATTGTTATGGAACATTAAAACACATTTAGCATTCAATTATATTAAATAAGATCATTGGAGTCGATTCTGCAAACCAGCTAAAATTCCTAATTTTAAGTTTGCTCTATTCTTTTAGAGCACTTTGGAAAGGAAAGGGACACAAATAAGCCCCATATTTATTGGGTGTTGTTTAAATGGTTAGCATAGTAATCGTATTTTTGTGAGCAGGAAAATATAATCTGTAAGCAGAAATAGCTAATTGGTCAGCAACTCATGGCCAGAAAACATTTCAAAATCAATCTGCAATTTTTGTCATTCTGGATGGCTGAAAAAAAATACATACTTTACTTGTCTTGCGCAAAATGGGCGCATTCCTTACAAAGATTATTTAGGAAGGACTTTAGATTCGATTTAGGGGAGGGGGAGGGGTAATCCCCCATACTCACTCCCAGAACGCGGAGACTAATAGTTTTGGAGAAATTAAAAAAACGAAAAAGTGAGTTTACGAGTATGTCATCATAACTTAGTATACAACCTTTCGTATTCTGCCTTATACAAGTGACCAAGGCGCAATTCGGTTCTGGGACTTCGCCGGCTGCGGCCGCGGCACGCTCGCTACGCTCGCTCGGCTTGTGCGTTGTGGTCACAAGAAAAACCTAAGCTAACCCACGTGTCACGCGCCTGCTCTTACTCCGCCCACTTTTAACATACACTCCCGATTTTTCAACAAAAACGCAATCCATCCAATTTTTGACCAATATCAAAATTATTTGCGGAACCAGGATTGCTGCCTGATTTTTTTAATTGCAAACAAAATCTTTGTATGCCGACCAAATGATTCAAATGCTGTTTTTTTGTGGCTCACCAAATTTTATAATTGCTGAATATTCAAATTACTTCTCATATTTATTTACAATGTCACAAATGTCAAAATAACAAAATTGAACCTTATGGACGCATTCACATCTTATTCAAATACACGTTTTTACCAATTTAGCAACGATGTAATAAGGTCATGGATAAAAGTGACCGATAAGACATCAAATTAGTTGGATTTTACATGTTTGACATTATTCTATAATCAATGGTTTGTTTCTGTCCTTTTTCTTCCGTATTCTATAATAATAAGTAATAATAAATTGTGGGACACAATTCACACACGGTTATTTAGTCCCAAACTAGGCAGGACATGTATTATGGGTAGTAAACAACTGATAGACATACTTAAATAAATAGTAAACGACCAGACACGAAGCCAACAGACATATAGAGAAGGATAGGCTATAAAATTAGGAATTTTAGATGGTCTGCAAAATCGAGTCCAGTGTCTTCATTATTTTTCTGTAGCAACCACAACCCACATTTTACGAGACTAACCCCTAAACGTGATGGGTGCTGAGCCCATCAGCAGACCGGGTCTGTTTGCAGTGTCTCAGAATTAATTCTGGGACCTGCGGGATTCTTCTTGATGTTTTCCTTCACCGTCGAACTTACATAAATTAAGGAGAAGTAATTAAATGATCAGCAAATATAAAATTTGGTGCACCACAAAAAGACAGCATTTAAATCATTTGGTCGACATAAAAAGATTTTGTTTGCAATAAAAAAAATCAGGCAGCAATCCTTGTTCCGCAAATAAAATAACTACTTGGTCAGCAAGATTTCATGATTGAAAAGCAGAGAAAACATGTCTGTAAGCACTAGTGTATTTGATTGGTATGCATATTTAAAACATGGCGAGCAAAATTACTAATTGGATTGCGTTTTGTTAAAATCGGCAATGCACGTTTAATAATAACAACAACAAAACAATACAACAACAAAACAATACAACAACAACAAAACAATACAACAATAACAAAACAATACAATAACAACAACAAAACAATACAACAACTACTAAAATACAACAATATAACAATACAACAATAACAATAAGTTGCATAATCTAAAATCCTTCCTAAATAATCATAGTAAGGAATGAGCCCATTTTGCGCATGACAAGTAAAGTATTTTGCTACTTTTATATGCAGCTCAAAATGAATCTTTTTGCTTACCCTCTGAGTGCTTACCAAAATTTTATTAAACAGGATTAGCTCATTGCAGCTTATATAATTAATATGCTGTACAAAAATAATTACAGCCATCCAGAATGACATAAATTGCAGATTGATTTTGGAATGTTTGCTGGCCATGAGTTGCTGACCAATTAGCTATTTCTGCTTACAGATTAAATTTTTCTGCTCACAAAAATACGAATAGTTACTATGCTAACCATTTAAAAATAACACCCTAAATTAAGTACCTATATCAAATTTCAGCTCAATCGGTTGAAGATATCTGCTTCAAAATTGAGTTGCAAGATTCCACTGAACATACATAGTTATATACATACATTGCAAATTAAATAAAATCTTTGAATCAAAGACGTTTAAAGAAAAAGTTTCTCTCCTAGAATGATTTTCTTCCAACCTCTGCTTTATAATTATAATATTGTTTTAGATTTTAGGTTGAAAAAGGTTTGTGTTAAGCGCCATCTAGTCGGAAAACGATTCGATACTTTGTACCTTGACTACCTTTCATCCTATCTATACACACGCCATCTGTATATTTACGTCACTAAACATGAGGGTGGTGTTAATAATGTATGCCAATGTTTTTGTTTAAATTCAAATGAATGAAGAATCTTGCATATTCTAAAAAAGAAAAATATATTTTTCCGAGGTTTTATTGAAGAAGTTATTTAAATTTCTTGGTTTTAATGGCTCTGGTGAAATTGTATATATTATGGAGTAGCGCCATCTGGATATTGTACAAATTTTGAGCTTTTTTTGAGTTACGATTTGTTCTATGGGGATTGACAGTCTATTTATTTAAACTGGTCTCTGATAATACTAAGCTTTGAAATCCGTGTGAATGACGATCACTAGAGACACATATATCTATAAGTAAATTTAGGACTCGGTTCGGACACGAAGGCCTCATATAATTATGGGTCGAACTTCACAGTTAAGTTCGTTTGACCATCAAGAAGTGGCGAATCGCATGCGTTCAAATTAAGTAAATATATCGATTCAAACCGATTATGAATAAAAAGTCATTTCTATATCGATGACACCACCACCATCGCAAACAAGACAAGCAGCCGTACATTACATTTTTCTGAATGGCAACTCGTATCAATGTCGTGTGTGGCTTTTTGGCGGGAATCCGAACAAGAAAGACGTCGCGTCGTTTGGAAAATTTTCATTTCCCTGTGTATATTTCGGGTTTTGGCTCAGACAGAATAACGATGGTATATTACGCTTAAAGGGTGCAGTGAATGAGAATTTCAATAAATTGAAGATGGACATTTTTAAATTGCCTCAAGAAGTCAGAATGAAGCTTCAGTAAAAGTATAATATCGACTGTCGATTACCAAGTGACATTTCGATTTTGAAGAAATAATTATATATATGTATATAAGACTTGCTTGACGGTGAAGGAAAACATCGTGAGGAAACCCGCAGGTCACAGAATTAATTCTGAGACATGTGTAAAAGACCCGGTCCGGTGCGCGGCGAATGGCGATGCGATGAACTCCTATCACGTTTAGGGGTCCAATAAATATCTCGTAAAAAGTGGTGTAGCATTAAAATGCTACGTAAAAAGTTTATATTTGAGCGTTGCTTTATTATTTCTAAATTCAAACCGGCACACAAAGACGTTTAAAGAAAAAGTTTCTCTCTCCTATAGACTGCTAATGTTCTAAAAACACTATGGAATGGAAACCGCTTCAACCAAAAATCGGGGCGCGGGGGGCGAAGTATGAGATGACGTACTAAATGTCAATCAATTTACCAATAGTATTTAAAGGACATTTTGCGCTCGGCCAATCAGAAAGCTCACGTATTATTTTACTTTAGAATTTGCTCCAATAGTGACGGACTAGTGAAGTAATCATATACCACACAATCGATATCGATAAATGCTGCAACCTGTACTATAATTTCATTTGATTTGAAAAAATTACAAATTTGAATTATAAATATAAATTATCTCATTATTTTACTTCCTTCTTTAAAAAAAAATCCTTCTTTACTATAATATAAATGCAAAAGTAACTCTGGCTGTCTGTCTGTAACATTTTTACGGCTAAGCCAATGAACCGATGTCGATGAAAGGTAGGAATATAGGCTGCACCCTGAGGAAGGATATAAGTTTTATTTCATTCTGCAAAGCGGATGAAGTTGTGAGCAAAAGCTACACACACCGGCACAATTAGCGGAACAGAAAAAAAAAGGAGAAAAAAGAGGGAATTTAGAACAATGAATGTAATTTTTAAACAATATATTATTTAAAATGAAACAACAATTAAATTAACATGTTTTGACATTCATTTGTAACACCATACTTAAAATTTTATAAAAATAAAAATTAAATTAAACAAAATGCATTTTTCTTCGATTTTTAATTATAGAGAAACAGCAGAAAATTCAAGATTTTCCAAAGTTTAACAACAATTTCAATGACTGTTCAATATCGAGTGTTTCCTCCTCGTGCTCTGATGAGGGTTTCCATCCGTCTGGGCATGCTGCGGATGATGTTATCAATGGTTTCTTGGGGCAACCTCTGCCATTCTTCAAGTAATGCGTTTCGCAACTCGTTGAAATTATTGGGAGGGGGCATTCTTGACTTTACACTCCTCTTTAGCAAGTCCCAGACGTGTTCTATAGGGTTCATATCGGGGAACCGTGCTGGCCACTCCATCACCGTTATACCAACATGGTTTAGGTATGTCTGTACTGTGCGAGCACTGTGAGCCCGAGCATTATCCTGCATTAGAATGAAGTTGTTACCAATAAAGGGGGCAAATGGCACAACATGTTCTTCTAAAATCTCCCTGATATACCGATCAGCATTCAGATTCCCGCCATCGACCACTACTAACTCCGTACGAGCTCCTAAACATATTCCTCCCCAGACCATAATTGAACCGCCGCCATATGCAACTGTATTTTCAAAATTAGACTGGATATACCGTTCTCCTTTGCGTCTCCATACTCGCTGCCTTCCATCAATTTGATTTAACATAACTCTGCATTCATCAGTAAAAAGAACCTGTCCCCAGTCGTCGAAGTCCCAATCACGATGTTCACGACCAAAGTGTAGACGGTTTGTGCGATGATGTCTCTCAAGTTTTGGGGCTTTGGCGGGCACATACGAGCCTATACCCACTTCTTCGAATCTTCTACGAACTGTCCGCTCACTCATCCTTACTGCTCGTACCTCTTCCAGTAAATTTCGAGCCTGCACCGCCGTTAGTCTCGTGTTCCGTCGGACTTGAAGTTGGAGAAAACGGTCATCCCTCCTTGAAGTACACCTTTTCCGGCCTTGTCCTCTCCTTCTCACTAGAGCATTCGTCAATCTGTATCGTTGGATGCTACGATAAATCGTTGATAACGATCGACGAAGGCTTCTGGCAATCGATCTGTAGGTTTGACCATTTCTCCTCATTTGATCTGCCCTAATGATTTCTGATAGCGTTAAATCAGGCATAATTAGATGCTCGTAAATTATCAATATGCGAAAAAACTCAAAAGCCTCAAAAACTGCAATTCAAAGCTTTTCAAATGGAATTCACGAACCTTCTAAAAACGGACAAGCGGTGGAAAAAATGAATCAATGAAAATTAAAACAAAAGAATGAAAAAAAGGGCAGTCGCTTAGTATTCCATTTTTAAATTAAAACCCAAATTTAAAAAAAGCTTGTTTAGCCGGCCAGTAACACGCAAAAATGCGTAAATACTCCCTTTTTTTTCTGTTCCGCTAATTGTGCCGGTGTGTGTAGTATCTCAAGAAGCTATTTAGACTTCAGGTAAATGTTATTCTATTTTTAAATTCTAAATGAATAGTATGATTCGATCTTTAGAACACTAAATTTTTTTTGAGGTTGGGATCTTTTGGAAATCTGAAAATCATTTCGAAAAAATATTGCAAATTTTATCGATATAAAATTATTCTATCGATATTCTATATTTTTTGTCAAGCACTAAGGAAATGTTTATAAATAAAAATACAAATATTTCAATATATTTTTTGTGGTGTAGTCTAAACAGGAAAATACTAACAGGTGATAGGTAACGCCTGTATTGGATTTCCGCGAATTTACTGTGGAGTTTCCGCACCAAACAACTACGCAAGCGGGCATATTTTTGTCAAAACCGAGAGCTTGTTTCGATCTGGCTTCCAATATGGCACTGTGTTGTCAAACCAGCGGCCACATCAAAATACGGTCTGTCAACCGAATGTTGGCGAGGATTCACTAGGGCGAGATTTCCTACATTGGCACTCTATAGGAAAGAGAATGATTTTCTTCCAACCTCTTTGCCGGCACATTTCACGCCACCGTATCAAGTTTTAGGCCTTTTCTTTTGTTTTACAACCATCTATATTCCCGTTGCAACTTCCGCACGACATTATTTTCACCTGATAAAGTGTGGGCTGCTGATTAAATTGTACTGTCCTGATTTCGTATCCATTTACCATGCACGCACATTAACTTCATCAATCGTCGGGGCAGTGTGATTCGGACAGTTGTTCCCGTCCGTTTCTATTTTATTACATTTTATGTAAGGAAGTTTGCTTTGAATCATTTGAATCTTGATTTTGCCGTCAAAGTCGTCAAGTTATAAATTAGTTTGTGTAAAATGAGTTAATGGCACAGTTTATATTTATTTATTTATTGTTTATTCGGGAAACAAACAGTTATAATACCACAAATTAATCTAACATAAATAATAATGAATAGAACCAGTAAAGTTTCCACTATTAAACAATACAAAGAGTGAACAGAAATATTTATATATAAGTAGGTACTATACAAACAAAGTTAAAAACAAAAATTAATACTGGAACCGAAACCGAAACTATACAATTTTAAGAGAGATTTCGTTTAAAAATTTTGATAGAGGTGAATGAAATACATCGGATTCATAGAATAATTTGTTATGCACATTACAGGCTCTAGGAATGTAGGCGTTGGACATATAATTTGTTTTATAAGGTGGTACTGCAAAAACTGACTTATTTCGAGTATTTAACCTAGGGCAACGTAAAGAGATATTATGGAGTAAGTAGGGACAATCTACGGAATTTCTAATAATTTTAAACAAAAATACTTGATCTCTAATTATTCGGCGTTTATGGAGAGAAACGACACCTTCTAATGAATAGTAGGGATATCTGTATTTCAGATGCTTTATAAACTTATTTTGAATTATTTCTATAGTATTAATATATATTTCATATTGCGGATTCCAGACCGTTGAAGCATATTCAAGGATAGATCGCACAAAGCTGTTATAAAGTAAGACCAGTGTAGCAGGCCTTTTGAAGTCTTTTGATACTCTCAGTATAAATCCCAACATACGATATGCTTTTTTAGTTATTTTATCAATATGGACGTCAAATAATAACTTACTGTCTAACTGTACACCCAGATCTCTCACCTCGGACGCTCGAGAAATAACAGACCCGTTCAAGTGATATGCATAACGAATAGGATTTTTCTTGCGAGAAAACGTAACTATATTACATTTCTTAGAATTTATATGCAAAGAATTTTCGTTACAGTAGTTCCCTAAATGGTGAAGATCGTCTTGAAGGGCAACGCAATCACTAACATCCTTAACTATCCTAAAGATTTTGTTATCATCTGCGTAAAGTAATATTGAAGAATTAGTGAATATTTTAACAATATCATTTATAAAGATATTAAATAGCAGAGGTCCGAGATGGGAGCCCTGGGGCACTCCAGAACTTACAGGGATAAAAGTTGAACAAAAGCCTTTAACAGTGACAGCTTGACTTCGGTCTCTTAAATAAGATTCCAGCCAACGCAAAAGATCCCCATGAATACCAAACATTTCAAGCTTTCTTATCAAAAGAAAATGGGCAACTTTGTCAAAGGCCTTAGAATAATCGGTATATACTACATCAACCTGATAACCCTGCTCCATAGCACTGGCAACATTATGAATGAACTCGCATAGGTTTGTTTCAGTAGATCTTTTATTTATAAAACCATGCTGCTGCGATACTATGACAGATCTTATTATAGGAAACATGGTATCGAAAACAATCTTTTCCAAAAGCTTAGGCAGGGTTGAGAGTTTTGAGATTGGGCGATAATTGAGGACGCTATGTATATCACCAGATTTATGGACTGGAACTACGAAAGATTTTTTCCAAATAAGAGGCAATTTGCCTTCACGAAGAGAGGTTTGAAAAATCAAAAATACAGGCAGCGCCAAAGCTCTATAATAATTTTGTAAAAACACTGGAGGTAATCCGTCCGGACCACCACCTTTACATACATCTAAATTTTTCAAGTATTTGGTGACTTTATACAAAGAGATATTAACAGAACTAAGATCAATTAATGGACAATTTATTTGGGGGGGATTGTTCAAAATAGAATTCTGACTCAATGGTGCTTCAAAGGTGGATTGAAAATATTCATTAAACATATTGCTTATCTCTTCACCATCACTAGAAGTAATATCACTTGAAGTCATCGTGTCAGGAATTCCGTTATGAGATTGTTTTTTATATTTTATGAAAGACCAAAAATGGTTGCTACTGATATGGATCCTTTTTTCAGCATTGGAAATAAATTTGTTATAACATTCTCTTTCAATACGTTTTTGTCTTTCTCTTAATAATTCAAAAGTGTTATAATCACTACATCTGCCATACCTCTTCCATTTTTTATGAAACTTTAATTTTTCATTTATTATTTTTATTAATGGCTTCGAAAACCAAGCCGGGTACTTCATGTCTGTTTTGACTGATCGAGTAGGGATATATGTTCGAATGATTTCATTTACGATGTCATAGAAGACAGCAGTTGCATTTTCAATGTCTTTATTATAAAGTACCTCCGGCCAATTAACGTTCGAAATTGCTTTATTGACAGCATCATGATCAGCAGATTTATATAAATATATAATTCGCGGTGCTGAATGTAAATGGCGAGGATTAACATCACGAACATAAATTAAGAGCGTAGGATGATCGGTATCTTTATTGATTAGGGGACTGGTACATCTTTCTACCTTACATGTAGAGCTACACATAATTAAATCCAAGCAACGGTTATTATTATTATTAATGAAATTATACTGGTTGAGACCAGAAAATGAGAGGAAATCAATGAGGCAAGACGCAAGATTATCATTATGAGCATTTGTCGGAATAGCGATGCCATCATGTAAGTCCCATTGACACTGACAGATATTAAAGTCACCAACGATTAAAATCGAGTCATCTGGATTTCTGACTATTCTTTGCGAAACAGTCTCATAAAAGTTATCTTGGGCTAATAGTTGTGAGGGACTGTGGGGAAAATAGCAACAGAAAATTCTCAGAAATCTATGTTTTCCCTTACAGTCTAAGTATATTCTTCTAATAAACATTAAGGGCGTTATAAAAAACAAATTATACGTATTCTATAGTGATTGGTGACTTTTTAATTAATTAACACTATAGTGGTATTAAGTTTTTAGGATCGATGTAGAATTAAAATAAAGATTTATTGTGAAAGCACAAAAATGTATTTTTTTGTTTTTTGTGACAAAGTCTGTCAAAACATAAACAACGACAATAATAAGACCATGGAGTATGATATACACTAAGATATACGGTCTTTACACCCTCCCAACTTTTTTCAGGATCGAGAGATTCTGTTGAGACCAACTCTTTCTCTCAAATCTTGCAGTCTGGGCCCGTAGAGTGGTTTGGTCAGCATGTCTGCTAGTTGTAGCTCTGAAGCCACTTGTTTCACTTCAAGTTCTCCGTTGGCTACACATTCTCTGACAAAGAAATGTTTCAGCTTAATATGTTTTGTACGCTTGTGGTACTCATATTTTGGGTTTTGAGAGAGCTTTATTGCCGACTCGTTGTCAAGATACAGTGTGGGCTTGTTCAGCTTCATCAGATCCTTCAATAGACAGTTTAGCCATATCAGTTCTTGTGAAGCCTCACTAGCTGCGATTGTTTCTGCTTCAGTTGACGAAATCGATACAACACTTTGACGTTGCGATCTCCAGCTGATTGCAGCTCCGGCGAGTAAGCATACAGTGCCAGATGTGGACCTGCCAGTAGATTGATCTCCAGCAAAGTCAGAATCACTATAACAAAGCATTTTCTCTGGTGTGTCCTTCTTGTATGTTAGACCGATTTCAGAGGTTCCTTTGAGATAGCGTATCATTCTTTTGACGAGTGCAATGTCCTTTGCAGTTGGCGCTTCAAGATGTCTTGATGCCATTCCGACAGCGTAAGATATGTCAGGCCTTGTGGCTACTGCCAAGTATGTCAGTGCGCCTACAGCCTGTCTGTAAGGAAAGCTTGGTTCAGCTTGTGTTCCTTGTTCTTCTTTCTCCACTAGTGTCCGATTCTTCCGTTCTGCAAGACCGTTTTGGTGTGGCGTGTAGGGTGCCGATAGTCGTTGTGCAATCCCGTTTGCCTTCAAGTAATTTAGAAATTCTTTGTTTATATATTCAGTACCGTTGTCAGTTTGCAAAAATTTTATCTTATTGCCAGTAAAGTTTTCCATCTCAGTTTTATAGTCTTTGAACTTTTGTAGTGACAAAGAAATGTATTTATTATTATTATTATTATTTTTTTTTTTTTTTAATAATTTAAAATATTATTGTATGGTAGTTACAGTTATACCTACCCTACTTACACAAAATTAGAGTATTGTGCAATTTTTATGGTACCTACTGAACACATAATTATTTTACCTACATAATTTATTTAACTAAAATTTAGAACTTGTACAAAATATAAATACATTATAAAATTTCATGCGGTTATTCATATCGGTGTCAGAGGTAGGGCACCGCGGGAAGGGCAGCTCCGTCTTCATATGTCGTCAGTTGCCACCTGTGGCGGGTGCCACGGATGCACATGCTGGTAGCTCTAATGATTGCTATTCCAATACGTGCGCGCAGCCAGCCTATTATTGTACATAGCGGTCGGCCCCAGCGGCCTGAGAGTACCTCGGCGAGGTGTTTTACAAATGCTGTCGTCTGCGGGGCAAATACTCCATCAACGGAAGTTACTAGCGGAGTGAAGGTGGCGTGGCGACTTTCGCATGGGCCGCAATATTTTCTTTTCTTCTCTTCTTCGGTAGAGTGGAGTACGGCGGCGACGGAGCGAGATGTGTAGGAAGGAGCGTCAGTGTCTACGACACGGATATCGAATAACGCCTCCCTCTGTGCAATCCATACTCCGCGGCAGGCCAGGTCCCCGCGTAAACCAGGGTCGCCATCAGATATGACCGGTTCTTTTGTTACATTGCCCCATGCTTGCTGGCAGAGATCGCCAAAAAGGTCTCTGATCTCATTATGTCTGCGTGTGATGAGACCGCCCATCTTACAGCATAGGGCGTGGTCTATGTTAAAGTTGTCGCTGCCGCAGCCATCGCACGACGTGGGCATGGAGACTGGTGTGCGGTGATATCTGATTGCAAGCGCGTCTCTAAATTCGTGGGGTGATAGGTCAAAGTTGTCTTTTCTTGTGGGTATTACAGAGAGCCAGGTGGAAGTTTTGGTGTTCATTTTAGTAGCGATTGATCTTTCTATTGCTCGTTTTTGTTTAGGTGGCAGTTTAGTTAGAATAGTTTCCATATTTTCGTTTTCGTATTCCTCTTTTAGTTTATTTCCATCTCTTTTTGCCTCAAGTAGGGACTTGTGATGTTCGGCCAAATTTATCTTAGAAGAGTTTATTAAGGCAGTCGCTAATGCTGATGTTCCTTGTCTTGAGATCTGGTATGCGTGGTTCGGTGTATTAAAAGGGTCATGAATGGCTAGTCCGCCTTTGTGAACGGGGAGGGAAAATAGCTGGGCTTCCAAATTTGTTGTTTCACCTCCTAATAATGTTGGTAGGAAATTTTCGTGCAAAATTTTTGTTAAGGGTTCGAAATGCTCTTCAGCATTCTTTATTACGCGAAGTAGGAAGGACCATTTAAATTGAGCTGCTTTGGTTAGGGCACTGTAGGCAGCTTGAGGCGAGTCTTTGCAGATTTTCGTTAATTTCTCAATGATGGATGACCATTTGTTAACATTATTTTGAACAAAATCTTCCTTTCCTGTACCTATGTAGCCCCCCAGAAAGCGGGAGCCGGTTATTATGGAGAGATTTGTGCCCAGGAATGTCTTTTGTAGTACGTCAGATTTGTGGTTCAGAAAGTATACGCGGCCATATCTGCTGTAGTCATCGATGAATGTAACAAAGTATTTGTTACCCACGGTGCTAGGCGTTTTGATAGGACCACAGACGTCGCTGTGTACAATTTCTAGACGTTGCGTAGTTCTAGGCGTAGTTCTTGGGTTAGGACTTGGCACTTGAGTCATTTTGGCTTGAATGCAGGCCTCACAGTCTGACAATACCTCATCTTTCTTGAAGTTTAAGCCAATTAGGGTCTCGTTTTTCAATGCTAGGTGAAGGTCTTTGCCATTCATATGTCCCAATTTGCGATGCCAGTCTTCGATAGAGTTTTCATGAGTTTTCACCATGTTTGTTTCAGGTGTCACTGTGCAACCATGTTTAATTTGCGTTTTGACATAGTAAAGATTATTTTCCTTTACAGCGGTCATCATTATTTTGTTGTTCTTGGTAACTGTAGCTTTGTTTCCAGTAAAAGTTACGGTGCCACCATTTTGAGTTATTTTTGCAACAGATAGTAGATTACTTGTAAGGGTAGGTACGTACAGCGTTTCTAAAAGGTTTACTGTGCCATATTCGTTGGTTACAACTTTGACTGTACCTCGTCCTTTAATCTGGGTTGATTGGTCTTTCGAAGCGAAGTTAAGTTTGCTAGAGTCTGCCTTTATCGTTGTAAAGTGTTCTCTTGCGTAGGTCATGTGAGAAGTGCAGCCACTGTCCAGTACCCAGTTACTGTTAGTAAGTGTAGGTTGACCGTTTAGTAGACAGTCTTCTTCAACATGGTTTGACGTTTCATTTTGTGAAGTCACCTTCTTCTTCTTCTTCTTATTTTGGTTAGACCAACAGTTTGTGCAGATTTTATGAGAGCTGTTTTTGAAGTAAACGTTTTTCTTCTTACATATTTTGCATGTTTTAGCATTATGCGTAACTTGAAGAGCTTGAGAACTCGTTGGTTCAGTTTGAGTTTGATGTCGAGCCTCGCTTTCTTCTAGTATTTTTGTTTTCAACTTAGCTGGTTTTGGTAGTGTGTCCCTGCTTTCAATGGCTACTCTGAAGTTTTCATATTCTGGAGAAAGACTGTAGAGCATCATGATGGTTAACAGGTCTTCGTTTATGGTAACTCCCATATCAGCTAGTTTATCCACAGTGTCCATAAACCTGTTCAGGTGTTCTCGCGTGTTGTTCCCTTCTAGTTTAGTGAGTATCAGCTGTTTTAGAAGTGTCGCCTTACGAGCTGGACCTTGGCTTGCATATATTTCTCTCAGTTTATCCCAAATATCTTTTGCTGTTTTGCATGACTTGATTTGTTTGAGTTCCGAAGGAGCGATTATAAGTATCAATGTTGATTTTGCTTGCCTGTCTCCTTCAATGTCCTCAGGACTTGACTGCTCAGAGCTTGGGATAGTTTGCACGTATTTCCATAGCTTGTCTTTCACTAGTACTGCTTCAGCTTGTATTGCCCAAGTGTCGTAGTTGTCCTTAGTTAAAGGATCAATCCGTATCTTCGACATGTTTGCTGACTATCTTTATTTCGATCGATATTAACGCTCTGCTACCATATTAAGTTTTTAGGATCGATGTAGAATTAAAATAAAGATTTATTGTGAAAGCACAAAAATGTATTTTTTTGTTTTTTGTGACAAAGTCTGTCAAAACATAAACAACGACAATAATAAGACCATGGAGTATGATAAGTGGGTATATCCAGAAATGGAATACCTCTGGATACCCCCTCAGGGGTGGGGTAAAAGGTGTGAAATTGTTTATGTTATATTTTTTACACTGCTCAGGATGATTGCTAAATCGCCAATGCCTTAAATAAATAAGAAATTTAAAAAATATATGTTTTATAGGTTATGTGATATGTGGTGGAAGAGGTTATGTTTGTTATTTTTTAATATTTTTGGAAATATTCCTTTTTAAGCAAGGAATTGTGTCTATTTAAGTACTAAAAATGGAGATTGATCAGCTACCTAATGGTCAGGGGGCGCAAAATGGGTACTTTTCCAGTTATGAAGATTTAGAGGTAAATTAATCATTAGATTGTTTATGTAGGAAAAACATTCACCAGACATATCATCTGTGCATAACGTTACTGAGATAGCCTTCATCGTAGTTCTACTTTTTTTTACAATATTGATGGAGCTACTGCGGTACGAGCCTTGTAACATGGTCCAATAAAAATCTTTTTTGTTTTGTTTTGTAATAAAAATATCTGGTTACTAAATTATTTTTGCAGGTCCACAGTTTAATGATTCTGGATCATCCCAGAACCGAAGCCTACAGGAAAGCAATATTAGACAACAAGGAATACATCAGGGATAAAATTGTCATGGATATTGGTTGTGGTACGGGAATATTGTCTTTATTCTGTGCTCAAGCAGGCGCCAAGAAGGTTTATGCTATAGAAGCCAGTATTGTTGCTGAGATAGCCAAGGAAATAGTGAAAGAGAATAATCTTGAAGATGTCATTGAGGTAAAAATATAATCTTTATTGTTTTTCATCATCATGAGGCAATAACTAATAAACTGTTGTCTTCAACTACTTTTCATACGTCTTCACAATAATAACTTTAGATACTGCCCAAAGATCTGCTTTTTGCTTTATGATATGAATGAGGTAGTGAAAAATGCTGCATTGACATCTTAAGCCGTAGAACCGCACTCCAGACCATTAAAAATATTTTTTTTGGAATACCAGAAGTCAACCGGTTAAAGACACAATGTTCTTGTGATCAAAGTGTTGCTACAACTTTTAACTATACATACTGAAGTGGTGGAGTCGCAATGAATTTCAATGAGAGGACTTATAAGACATTGAATAAAAACTTTAAATTTGACTTTGAATGCTGTTTGAAGAAAAAGTTAGGAAAGAGAATCCTTTTCTTCCAACCTCTATATAAATTGCTTGTCACTATAAATCTAAATTAAATCTATGAGTACAAACCTTATTGCGGACTTTCTCCCATTGATGGCTTTTTTAGTCATATAACTTTTACCTACCTATATTGATTTGCATGCCTTTATGCCAACTAATTACAAATAGGTATACATATTATACTAGATCCATGTTACAAATACACTATTAAATTTTTTCAGGTGATCCACAGTAGAGTAGAAGATGTAGTTTTACCTGACAATACAAAGGTAGATGCCATTGTGGCAGAGTGGATGGGTTTTTTCCTTCTACATGAGGGGATGCTGGATTCAGTGCTTGTTGCCCGAGATAAGTTCCTCAAGGAAGGAGGCCTGATGTTCCCTGAGAGTGCTACTATCTATATTGCTCCTTGTAGGTATGTTTGCTACTGTACAGTCAAGAGCAAGTCAATCTTGACACTACCAGTTTAGGCTGAGCTCTGATTTGTACTGCGCACCATAGAATACAGGGCCGGGTCAAAGTCCAAAGTGTCAACCTTAGCGTGCTCTTGACTGTACCTTTCTAATAAGTTGACAAGCTAACACAGAATCCTCCTTGATATTAGACAGATTTAGAGGATCTAACTAAACACTATTTTCACATTCTTTTTTGAGTTTTTACTTAAGAATAAATAAGTTGTGTAATGAGATTTGATGACTGATCAATTGATTAATAATCAGATCAAATTCACATGTTGTACAAAAGTTGAAGCAAAGCATACTGATATGCACAGATGATACAGTGTACTAGTCTTCTTTTAAGTAATAATGGCTTTCTACTGTGGTTTTTGTGATTTTCGCTAATGTCTAAGTAAAGAAAACTATGATCGGTACTGTAGCATCAATTAGGTATCTCTCCACTATGCCCTCTGCTAATGAGAGGGACACGCAGTGACTAGAAAATGGACACAGAAAGCCTGTGTCTCTATGTACAAACATACTACCATGCACCCCTACCAAAAGAATAAAATTAATTCTTTCAGGAGCTGATAGAATTAAGAAAGCTTGTAATAAATAGCTGATAATCAGCTATTTGATAACTGACCTGACTGATCTACTTTCAGTGTTCCATCATTTTACGAAACCTGGACAGATTTATACGGAGTATCCCTTTCAACATTTGCCAAGCATCTTCGAGCTAGCAAACTCAATAAGCCAGAAATAATAACAGTAAAACCCGATGAACTTATTGGAGAAGAAGTGGCAGTGTGTTGGATTGACTTAAAAGAAGATAAGGTGTCTGATTTGAATTCCTTTAGCATCCAACATGTTGCAAGTATGTTATCCTAACTTTCTCCTGTCCTAATTTCTTTAAATCACAAATATTATTGATTCTGTTAGATTTAATACTCATAAAGAGTTAGTAGAGATAGATCCTATTTTGTGAGTATATGCCTCCTCAAATGTTTTCCATTTCTCCATGTTTTGTCCCAATTTTTAATTTTAATTATTTATTTTTTTCCCTTCTCAATACTTTTCTTGTTAACGAATTTTATTATTTGTAATAGAACTGTTTTGCATCCGATTTTATTAGATACCTATTGAATATGGAATAATGAAATATGAGATGAGAAATGTTTTTTTTTAAAGGTGCCAGCAAACCCGGAAACTACCAAGGCCTTTGTATCTGGTTTGACTGTATGTTCCCTGAAGTACCAAACAGAGAGGAGCCGCGTTTGATACTGAGTACTAGCCCTCACAGTCCCAGTACCCATTGGAAACAGACAGTGATAGTTTTGCCTCAGGAACAACAAGTGGACGAAAGTGAACCAATTGCATTCAAAATGGAAATGAATAGAGATAATATTAATTGTAGAAGGTAATTAATTTTGTTATTCATGTATTTATTTATTATTTTTATAATATCAACCACTAATAGCCAAATGCCTGGTGGCATGGCACAAGAAAACATTTTTGTGGTTTTTATGAAACCTTATTTCGATACCCTCATATTTGATTGATACACAATTAAATACTTTCCTGTACAATGCCATGCCATCCGATCAGTGCGCTCTACCTCAATACACAAGCTACAGATTTCATACCTTAGACACACCAAATGCGGGATAAGTTCATTTCCGGTTAATGTATGTGTAACATTGCAATCAGTGAAGTTGCTCGATACTTTATGGCCCAAATTGATGTATATTTGTTCATTGCTTCCAGATACAATCTTCAAGTAACTATGTTGGACCCAGATACTGTAGAACATCCATTACCATGTAACTGTCACATGACAAAATGTATACTGATCAAGACATTTATGACACAGCATCCGGAACAAAATCCGAATAACGCTGAAATAGAGAACAGTTCTCCTGTGTTAGAAGATGAAAATATTGATGATGAGGAAGAATGATAGTACTTATAGGATAAATAAAATATAAATTGTTATTTTAAAATTTTGTTTTATTATTCAATAAATAACAATATGTGATACAATTATAAGTGCAGTACATGGTGTAACAATTAAAAAAATCTAATACAAAAGGGAGCCTTAGAAAGTTATAATTTAATTAGTATTATACTTCAGGTCTACCACTTAACTGAGACGGTTCGAACACAACGTCACGACACTGGCGAGGCATTTATAAAAGTTAAAAAAGTGACTCAAATAATTAAAGTATGGCTCCGTACCGTAACAGTCAATAGATTGTTTTATTTCAATACCGTAGCATGTTAGTAACAGACTGCGTGAGCTGAGCTTCGCCGCTGAGCCAGCGGTTGTAGTCGAGCCTCATCAGCAAACGAGCCAGAAATACGCCGCATGGACGGTCACGCAACGACACCAATAGTTGCATCAGTTGCTTTACAAGTTTGTTAAATCTGTAAAAAAAAGATCTTATATAAACAATGACTTGGGATATAATTCTTATTAGTCTATCTATAGGTTGACCGCGCCTTAGGTGGGGACAGACATGCTTGGGAGATGTGATAATCAAGACAGGAGATATGAGGTAAAAGTACACGAGTAATATATAAAGTAGTAGGTAAAGCGTGGTACAGCTAAACTGCTTGCGATTTAACTATAATACCCTGACCGGGCCAATCAGATCGGAATGCGACTTATTTTTCATCTGTGTCTATCTCTCCGTAGCTCGGATGTTATGTAAAGGAGATGAAAAATATTTCTTATTAAATTATTTACAATTAAAAATCAATTTTAATTGTAAATTATAAACTATACTAAAACTCTTGGAATTGATACCACTTCTATAACAACAAACTGATTTCAGGCCTTGCTTATATTAAGCTACATCATTACAAGTTGTACCTACATTGGACTCGATTCTGGCTGACCACCTAAAGCTCCTAATATTGCTAAACCTCTTAAAAACGATTTTGCTATTCTACGCTATCTGTCAAATTCAAATGACATGATTAAATTTGAATTTGACGTTTCTAAAAATTCTAAATTTAGCCGGTCAACTCAACTTAGCTTTAGCGGCTTAAACGCTATTCCTTGTGTGTCATTTTAAGCAGAAAAAAAAAGAATTTAGACTTGTCAAACGCCTAAACTGCTTAAATTTAGCGGCGAGTAAAAAGGTCCCTCCTAAAATTAAGTTACTTCTAAAATCGGCCATTACAGTAATTTTATGTGCAAGTTGAAGTGGAAAAAACTAATTATCCAAAATCCAAAGGAAGTTTAGAAGAAAGAATGAGCCAGGACGAAAATTTTGTCGTGAGTGCTGCCGTATAGTGTGCAGTCAAAGGATTTATTTTTTTGTTTGTGTATTACAATTCTAAATATATTCATCCAAGGTGGCTCTTAGGTTATGTTTCAGGATAGGTTATCTTTCTTTCCAGAGAACATGGTGAGACCGAAAAAATATATCTTAGAAGACTAGGAAACTCATCGGATCCATTGCATAGGTCCGAAAGATAATTTAGAAAAATGTTTAGGGTGTCCTATATATAATGAAGTATCATATTGCAAATCTCTGAGGGGTAGGTTCAGAGCTTTGGAGTAAAATAAGCAGTTATGTTTTAATAAACACATTTTTATGAATCTGTAGTTTTGTTTAAAAATAAAAAACCGCAAAACTCTCCAAACACATTTTTTTCTCTTTAAGTATGTATACCCTAAAACTATTTCCTCAGTCCCCGCCCTCGCCTCCCCCCTCCCTTTAATTACTGAAAAAACGTTTTTGGGGAGAAATCTTGCAATTTTTATCTTATTTTAAGGCATTGGCAATTTTGCCATCAGCTTAGCTCTGCCTCAGAGTCTATACACAAAAATATAATCAGATTCATCAAAATTTATTGAAATGTCATTTCACGATAGTACACTTTTACTGAAGATTGAAGCGGCTAGTTCTTGAGCTAACTCGAAAATGTCAATCCTACGCTTTTTATCGAATTCCCTATTTCACTGTAGGTACACTATTACGTTTGACATTTGCCACATAATACACTATCACTACTATGAGACAAAACCTGAAGTGCTAAAACACAGCAAAATTATTTTTTCTTAAAACGTGACGCTTCCGCCAAAAAGCTGAAAATGTTGCATAGTAAGATAAAAAAAGTTAAATATGAAGTATTTTTTATTTTATGAAGAATTTGTTATAAAATTAACAAATGAAAAACAATTAGGTATTTCAAACAAGTTATAAATTTAATTATTTTTAACGTTTTTATTAATATCGTTTATTCCTTGAATTATATATTTTTTATGTAGCAACACAAGATCAATTCAATTTAAACAATTTAGCTCATGCTAAAATACCTTCTAAACTGACTAAGTTTGATGTTCCTGGAATAGAGTTGTTTTTAAGACTCACTAAATTTTATTTTAAATTTAAGAAATTTAGCTTTAGGCATTTTAAGCGACGTGCTGGTAGAATCGAGTCCATTACTTTACATTTAATTGTAGTAAGTTTATAATACAATTACCCTACCCTCATTAACCACAGAAGTACTCTCATCTACCACATAAGTACCCTCATCTAACACAGAAGTATCCTCATCTGCCACAGAAGTACCCTCATCTACCACAGAATTACCTCATCTACCACAGAAGTACCCTCATCTACCACAGAAGTATCCTCAACTACCACAGAAGTACCCTCATCTACCACAGAAGTACCCTCATCTACCAAAGAAGTACCCTCATCTATCGCAGAAAAGTACCCTTATTTATCAAATAGTGGGTTCGATTCTGCATTACAGCGACTAAACTTATTTTAGTTTATTCCTGTCTTTATTTTACCTCAAAAAAAGAAAAGGGATAGAAGATAACCTACCGAATTTAGTCCTGTCAGAGGCTGTATTTTAGTCGTGACTTATTTACTTATGCACTAAACACGTTATGAAATGCCTTAGTTGACAGGACTAAATATCACTCGTCTCTTTTCTTTTTCTAGGAGAAAGAAAATGACAGGACTAAAATAAAATAAGTTTAGGCGCTGTAATGCAGAATCGAACCCAGTACCCACCTATCCGAATATCCTTTAATGTAGTAGTCCTCGGCCTCCTTATCGGGCGCGAGCTCGCTCATGCTACAGAATGAGTGGCAGAGCTTGATCAGCTCCATGATGTTACAGAACACCGGGTTGTTGATCGAGTCTATCGTGTCTGCATTTTCGATTTCGTCCGACTGTAAAAATAAAATGTATAATGTTACAAAGCTTTTGTAAGAACCTAGTTTTCGTTAGTTTTTCTGGAATTACCCTGACTGAACCAAACAAGATTTTCATTGAATTCAAAACATTTACTTCAATAGGAGCCAGGGCCATTTGTCATATTATAAGAAAATACCAAGAAAAATATTAAGACATATTTTTATTATTATAATCACAAGGCATCTATCTTCTCTTTATTATTATATATATATATATATATATATATATATATATAGATAAACTGACTGACTGATTGGTGATGTATCAACGCACAGCCTAAACCGCTGGGTCTAGAGACTTGAAATTTTGCACATAGAGATTTGACATAGATAGTTTATACAGTGTAGGCATCCACTAAGAAAGGCACTAAGAAAGGATTTTGCTAAATTCATCACACCCCTAGGGGGGTGAAATAAACGTGCGCGAGCGAAGCCGCGGATAAAAGCTAGTGTAGGTATGTAGGTTGTCCAATTATTCAACACCTTGTCTTAATGTCTCCCCTATCCTTTGACATGACGTAAATATTAAATTTTATACTATGTCTCCCTAACTACGATTATAAAGATGCAATCATATAATTGATCTTTTACTAGTTAAAATGCAGTACTAGTAGTTCAGTAGGGTAATATAGGATAATAAACTTACGGAAGGCGTGACAGTCAGAAATGACTGGCCGAGTACATCGGCGATGAATTCGGCGTGAGCCTTCTTCAACTTCTCGAAGTCGCTGGTCTTGGCCACGGCGTCCATCAGTCGGGAGAAGTTCGTCTCCAGCACGTCAGCTTGCATGTAGTGCTGGAGATTGTCCATCAGGAACATGAGCTTGTTGTGGAGTTGGCACATGGCGAATCTATGGATTCATCATGGAGCATAAAAATAAATAATCTCACGCCTTTCATACCCAAGGGGGTAGGCAGAGGTATTCCATTTCTGGATATACCCACTTTTTACGAGATAATCTCTGGACCCCTAAACGTGATAGGTATCATGCGTAATGGGACATTGTGCGAAAAGGACTTTATGCGAATGGGACAATATGCGAATAGGCCTTTTTGCGAATGGGACTTTGTGCGAATGGGACCTTTTGAGAATGGGACTTTTTGCGGATAGGACATTTTTTTTCGGTGGGACGTTTTGCGTATCTACGCTACCAACTAACCTTGAGGAGTGTTTGTAGGTGTTCCAGAGCGCGTGCAAGTCGTGCTGCGTCTTCTTAATCCGGAGCAAGAGGCGGAACATGTCGTTGTACCGCGCGAGCACCTCCGGAGTAAACACCAGGTGTAGCGGCCACTTGAACTCGTACTTCAGGATTATGGTCGACCATCCGTCTGCAGCTGGAATTACAGGCGTTGAATTAATATATCTTGTGACACAGGTGATAGTCTAATGCCCTTCGTCCCACTTCGTAGCTAGATTTCGTAGCCAGCTACGAGATGGGACTGTTCTTTTCCCATTTCGAAGCCAGCTACGAAATGATACTAAAACAATCCCAGCTCGTAGCTCTCTTCGAAATGGGAAACGAACAGTCAAAAAATTGTTTAGTCGACAAAGGACTAATTCTACAAATGACTAGCAGTATTATATTATAGACTAGCGGTTCTGCGCAGTTTCACCTGCGTAGTTCCTGTGCCCGTGGGAAAACGGGAATATAATACAGCCTATGCTACTCAGTGATAATGTAGCTTTCCATTGGTGAAAGAATTTTTAAAATCGGTTCAGAAGTATTTGAGTTTATTCCCAACAACAAAAATACAAATCTTTCCTCTTTATAATATTAGTGTAGACTAATTCTGGAAATGACATATTCTATAGTTGCTTATTTATATAATACATCTGCCTACCGCCTCGGGGATTAAAGGCGTAACACTTTTATTTTTATTTTATTGATTGATTGATTGATTGATTGATTTGTTACTAATCAAATTTTACCTGTGCTGCTATCGTCGTCAATAGTTGAGTTCATAGAAATGTTGGGCTTCACGTACGGTAACTCGAAACTGAACTTCTCGATGTCGGCACTGTTGCTTAGAAATACGGCTCTAGCTGCCAACTGGAAAGCGTGATTCATGTCTGGGAAATAATAATAAGATTAATTTAGATAATGCAGGTATTCTCCTTTATAATAATAATTACATCGTGAGGAAACCAGCAGGTCCGAGAATTAATTCTGAGACATGTGTAAATAGTCCCGGTCCGACGATGGGCTCACCACCTATCACGTTTAGGGGTCCAATGTATCTCGTGAAATGTGGGTATATCCAGTAACGGAATACCTCTGCCTACACCCTCGGGGATTAAAGGCGTGAGATTTTTTTAATAATAATAAATTGTTGAACACAATTTACACACGGTTATTCAGTCCCAAAGTAGACAGGGCCTGTACTATGGGTACTGAACAACTGATAAACATACATAAATACATATTAAACACCCAGACACAACTTTAATGAAGCTGTTACATTTTTCGACTGTTATAGTATGACCTTAATAAAAATCATAAGTTTAAGATATCATGCAATTGAAGATAGTTTGTATGTTCACGCAATGTCTTCCTCCATTTATGTTTCCGAAACTATAACAGTTCCTAGTTGACTAAAAATGGTGTCCTGAAAATAATGATGCATTTATAATGTTTTCATGGTTTTACCTCTGGTGCTAGTTCTAGTAGTAGGCTTGTCTAGCATTGGAGCCGTGAGTCTTAACAGTTCAAGGAACAATTCCCCTCGACCGAGCAAGTAGAAATCCTTCATCAGTCGCAACTCGTGGATTAGTTGAGCTTCCTCCACTGCCACTGTCCATAAATGCTGGAAAAAAGTGGGTTAAAAAATATATAAATACTGACACCTTAGGTAGAACTAAATGAAGCCGAAGTAGTGTTTTGTGGCGCTATCTGTTTCATACATTTACAAGGATTAGAAAGATAAATACACTTTTTCCAGGACACACAACTCGTATTAAATATCCACCAACCAATAGGCTCTTGGATTTGGATGAAATTTCGTACACAGTTTACTAGCGTGGAAGTCCCGTTCCCGTCGGAATATTATAGTTTTGTTCCCGTGGGAATATAATAGTTCGGTTCCCGTGCTAATGTAATAGTTTGGTTCCGGTGGGAATATAATCGTTTGGTTCCCGTGGGAATATAATAGTTTTACTCCCCGAAAAGTGGAAAAGAATTATTAAAATCGGTCCCGTAGTATCGGAGCCTATTCAATAGAAATAAACAAACACAAAATCAAATCTTTCCTCTTTATAATATCAGGGTACATAAAATAAAATGGATTAAACCATACACATTTTCGAAGTCGAAGTCGCGTGGAAAAGCTAGTTAGTAATAATTTAATCTTACCCTGGTAACACATTCCTTTATTTCCCTGACAACACTTCTTAGCTTGTTCACTTCAAACACTTCTGGGTTCTTGAGTTGCTGCAGCTTATTATGAAATTCAGCCTCTTTTTCTTCCCAGATAGTAAACCTATTTATGAGAGAAATCAATTATTTTTCATGTGATTCTTGTCAACTTTGCCATTCCCTCCTAAACACCAGGTGTTGGCTTTTGTACGAATTTGTATGCAATCTGTCCGACAGAAAGCTGGACAGCTTTCATACAAACTAGAACATTACAAAAAAAATACCGTCTCTGCGTGCGTTGACCTTTTGGGTATTTACTACGCTCGAGTGAATACCCAAACTCAAGTTACTATCTAGAAAGAAAGAAAGAAAATATTTTATAAGAACACCTTGAATTCTTAAGACTAAAATACAATAGAATATAATTCAGCGTCCTAATGGGACCTCCCTCAGCACAAGCTGCGGCGGTTTGTAAAACAAACAGCGCCACAACGCTGGTATTATTTGAGGCCACACTTCCACAATGCAACCCTTTAAATATAATTATTCTTACCTCCTAGAATCAACGCCACACTTTTGCAACGGCATAATCGCCTTACTCATAGTCAAAGAGCTAGTTCTCTTCACTTCTCGAGGATCAAAACCAAACAGTATGACAGTTTTTCCAATAAACAGAATCTCCTGGGCTAAAGTTAGTGGCATGAAGTATGGAATCATATTGGAGTTGATGTTGTATCCACACTCCATTGTGGTGTCTTGAAGCTGAGAACATGAAAATGTATTAAATTATTAACTCTGACAATATCTTGAACTTTTTATATGTAGTTTTATTTTATTTATTAGGAGAAAAAACAGTACATAGTATGTAAAAAACAGTCCATAGTATGTAAAAAACAGTACATAGTGTATGAAAATTCTAGCACTATGACCATGGACATTTCTCGCTAAGATGTAACAAGGAAAAACTTAAAGTAATCCAGTTAGAATTTCAACAGATAGAAATCCAAAGTTCGCGCGAACATTCACCCACAAACCTATATTCATAGAGGTTTATGGTGTATAATATAATAGTTATTGTAGTTAGTTAATTGTTTATTTATTTATTTTATTTGGCTGTGCATAACGCTGTTCTGGTCCCGACGCTGATGTATGCGAGTGAGTGTTGGGTGTGGCAGAAGAAGCATGAAAGCAAGGTGAACGCAGTGAAAATGAGGTCTTTGAGGAAAATGTGTGGAGTAAAATTGTGTGATAGAGTGAGGAATGCGGATATACGAGAGAAGTGTGGTTTGAAAGAAGATGTAGTGACAAGGATAGAAAAGGGTATGTTAAGCTGGTTTGGTCATTTAGAACGAATGGATGAAAGAAGAGTAACGAAAGAGATTTATGGTGCGAATGTTGAAGGATACAAGGCAAGAGGACGCCCCAGAAGGACGTTCACGGATCAAATTAGTGACGTCCTTCAAAAAGCTGGGATCAAGAGTGCGAAGAATAAAAGAGCGTGTATGAAAAGGCTTATGAATGTGAAGGAAGCGAGGGAAGTGTGCGAAGATCGGGCAAAGTGGCGATCCATCGTCTCTGCCTACCCCTGTGGGAAGAAGGCGTGAGCTGTATGTATGTTAATTATTTATGAATGAAATAGGATACAATAGATAGTTACATCCATTATATATGCTTTCTAAATAGGTCCTGTAACCCTTAAACATAGGTAGATTATTCTAATAAGTGTAATATATGTTTTGCTGTGAGTGTATATAATATAAATAAATAATAGCTTTACAATAAGACTACATAATATTCTGAGAATATTATTATGTACTATCTAAACCGCTCGGATTCACCCGCGTAGTTCCCGTTCCCATGGGAATGCAGGCATAAAATATACCTAGCCCATGTTACATCCTGAGTTTCGAAACCTATTCAATACAAACAAACCATTCCTCTTTATAATATTAGCTTGGACAATATAATAGCTTTCCCAAAGAAGGTTAACATCCAGACAGGGGGTAGTAAAAATTGCTAAATTTGTTTGCAGTAAGGATACTATATTGTTATGCAGACCCCAAATAATGGGAAACAAGCAGGAAGATAATAACGTATCTATCTCTAGTTAATGTAGCATATAGTATGAGCTAGCCCCATGTTAATATTTGTATTAAGAGGGATGGCATATTTATTTACTAATCATAAGATAAAGCTTAAAATTAATTAGTGTGTATGCTATCTGAGTATCATACAATCGAATTAATTTTGTTCACATTTACTGTAGTAATATGTCATAGGTGTGCAACTAAAACTTACAAAGGTCACCAACGGTTTATCACAAGTGGTTGTGGTAGACGGAGAAGACAATATTGTTTCCGAAATTTCCTTCTGGTTTTGATAAATAAAGAACTCCAAATAAGGATCTCTGAGTTCGCCATACAGCATCCAAGAGCACAGTTGGTTTATAAAAACTTTGTTTATGTTGGTAAATATCCTGGAATTTAATATAAAGTGGTATAGAAATTCATGTGTAATCTATTTTTTTTACTACAGAGAATTCAGTAGAGGTCATCATCATCAATTAATTAATATTTTAACACACTTCTTACCCATGGTCGGGTTTTTTGTTATTTTATTAATTAACTAGTGACCCACCCATTATCGAGTTACGAAAGGTGTAACTAACCAGACTTTGTTTTGTATATATGTATATATGTACATTTGAAAGTGTTTTTATTCTTTACTGTAACTTCTGTACTGACAAATAGGTACTCTCTACAACTTACTTAATTATGGCTTCATGCACCACCTCATTTCCATTTAAAATGTACTGCTGTATCAGGCTCAAAACTTGACATCCAACCAGCCTCCGTTCTTTTATTGTCACTATTATCCTGTTCAATGTATTAAACAGTCCACGGTACTTCTCTACATAACTGTACACAAATGATAGGGTATAGTTATGATTGCCAATGACTAGGCCTTCAACTTCTATGAGAGTTTTTTTGTACGACCGTAGAACTTCAGCTATACCTTCACTTAGGGCCTGCATATAGAGACCGCTTGATTTCATGTTTGATGCTGGCAAAGGAATAATTTAATAGTTAGTAGAAGTATTTGTTGTCTTAGAGGCAATTTTATATTATATTTAAAAATTATTAAAAGTAGGTTATATTATAAGTGCTTAAATTTCCTTGTTTTTTCAATTTTTTCAATAGACTTATAGTTATTATTTTTTTCAGTTATGTTTTTTGCAGTAACTTTTTAAAGCTCTGGGCAAATTGTCATCATCACTGCAAATAAACTTTTATCTGGATACTAAAAAAAATTGCCTTTATTCTTTATACATAATATATACGAAACAAAGAAGAACATCATCCTGCTATAATAAGCAACACTCTATAAAATTGACTCATAAAATAAATTCATTCTTACAAAATATAAATAAATATTACAAGATACTAGTAGATACCCAGCGGCGTCTGTCTTTGAGGTTGTCTATGAGGAACTCGTTTTTATTGTGTTGCCAAGGTAATTAGTGGACAGCATAATCATCTCCATGAAAAAGCACCATGTGCCACCATTCATGGTGATCAGTCAAACTGTGTCAGGGTTTATCAATCTTTTCTATACTAATATTATAAATAGGAAAGATTTGTATTTTTGTTACGAATACACTCAAAAACTACTGGACCGATTTAAAAAATTCTTTCACCAATGGAAAGCTAGAAGATCCCTGAGTAAAATAGGCTATATTTTATTCCCACGGGAACGGGAACTACGCGGGTGAAACTGATATTCCAAGATTAATGTTTATATTTCAAATAGATTTTTATTTAAGTTTAAAGATTAGCAGACCCGTCAGTGGCATTACCCACAAAGATCCTGTTCTTAACATTCACGAAATTTGTAAGCTACTTTTGTTTACTTTTCTTGGCTTGTTCTACTCATCAAAGTTTCACTTTAGTCAGATTCTAATGAAGTCGAAAAATAAATTTTATATCATTACTAAGGGTTTGATGAATTTTTAAAATTCGTCTGGTGGTTTTTGAGTTTATTAATACAAATATACAAATCTTTCCTCTTTATAATATTAGTGTGGATATGCACCTATTTAGATGTTTTTACATACATGATTTAGCATGTCTAGAGTGGAAACCAGTCGCAACAACAAAGTTCTGGATCTTGTGATGACTCTTAGCTATGTCGCATATTCTACCATATATCTCTGCATCCCCTTGGTTTGAGTAAGCTTTGGTATTTGTCTAAAATCAATAAAGGGACGATTGAAATAAAATAACTGAAGTTTGCAATTGATGATATAAAATAGGACTTGTGAAAAAAAACTCACTTGTTGTGCTGCTTGTGAGCAATCCCATAAAACTAACAAAGCGTCGTGTATCATTTTCAAAATCCGATGAAATATATTTTTTGTAGTTTTGATGACAGTTTGTGAACCTGAACCTGTTGTAAACTTTGTTGAAAGATTAAATTATGTTTTTTTTTTTTTTCTTCTTATTTTAAGGCATTGGCATTTTAGCCATCAGCACTAAACACGAGACACAAAATTCCAGATTTTTAGCTCTGCTTCAGAGCTATGCACAAAAATACATGTTTCTTATCGAAATGTCACTTGAATATCAACAGTAAAACGATAGTCCACTTTACTGAAGATTTTAAAGTGGCTTCTTGAGGTAATTCGAAAAAGTCCATCGCACGCATTTTATCGAATTTCCAACTCACTGAACACTATCACGGACATTTACCACATAATATACTATCAATATTATAAGCCAAACTCCAAAATATACGGCAAAATGAAAATTTTACAAGAAACATGACGTCCCTCTTCGGATTCCCGCCAAAAAGCCCTTTATATTATGTTCTATGTGGTGGTGGGGTGGGTTCGGTGACAGTTCACTGTTGACAATTGAAGTGATGTGTCCTAATGAAATCCAATCGATTTTTCCAAAGTTTCGAGTGAGTTTATAAAGGAAATGGAATCGATTTAATACTTTATTGATAGGGGTAAATTTTCAAACATACTTTTTTAGGCGTCCTATGCCCTTTATGAAATAACTATCATTCAAAACAGACTAAACACATGCTTTTTTGAAAATATACCTTGTAGCTTAACTATTTACATAAACCAATTAGAATTAGTATTAAAAACTTAAAAGAAATTCCACCTTCAATAATCCGACTTGTACGGCGGCCTACCCCTGGGAGGCTTGTCCCACTTCAAATTGCGCTCAGAAAACGACTCACTATAACACGAAATTTTAACGTATTTTTTATCCAAATATCTCATTTTAAAGATATTTACTCCATTTCATATTCAAAATCACAAAAACTTTACTAACTATTAAATAAAAAAATTGAAAAGCTAATATGTTTTTGTCCCGCGTAAAACTGCTCTTTTAATACTCGTATTTGACTACTTGTTTCATATTAGTCAAGCGATTTCACGCCAAATTTTTGTATCGTACCACCCAAGCGTTTGTCGGACCCCAACTTGTGTGTGGAGAGAATGGCGTATACGCAGGTTTTCACATGTTCCCGAGGTAATTTTTTCCTGAAATCTGTTTTGGTCACCGTGAGCGGCCAGTTCGGTGGCATGTTTTAAATAATGAACAGAATCATGTATTGTGTCTTCAAGTTAGTACGTTGTGGATAATTACCTCGATATTACGACCTGCCAATATCTTCCAAATTAATTAGGTAGTTGGATAATTATCATGAAAAAAAAACATTTGGTCGTCATTTTGGTGGCGTCATTGCAGTGGCGCAGTGGGCCACCGTAATGATGAATGCCTGTATAATCAATACTATTACTAATAATATATTAAACATAGTACTTGTATTTCATATATTATTACTGTGTTGTAAGTATTTTACCGTGATAATAGCATAACAGTAAAATTTACGTACTATCTAGGTATAACTGTGGTAACCCTATAAGGCTACATACATTAAGAAATAAATAATATTAGTAATGTGTTGGGTACCAAAAAAGTTGATTAATACAAACTAAGACATTTGTGTATATAATATGGCTTCTTTATTTGAAATATTTAAGAAAACGTCATTACGGTGGCGCAAAAATTTAAAAAAATATATTTCTCAGAAAGTACTGTGTTTCCAAGGGCGCCTCCCAAATTATTAGATTCACAGCATCTTAATCTATAATCTAAAGCATTTAGTTTGAGTGAAATATGAGAAAAAAAAATTGCCACCGCAATGACGTAAAAAAGGCCGGTTTGAAAATTTACCCATATAGAATGATTTTTCAAGATTACTTTTTTTAATATGTGATGATTAATAAATAATAATAATAAAAAAATATCTACCAATAATTGTATAGTCATTAGATTCTAATGTTATATACTTAAATTCAAATTATTTTATTTGTCGAATATAGGTAAAATTGGTTGGCAATCATTTTTTTTTATTAACATATGATTTTAAATATTTTTCGATGACAAATACAAATTACGGAGGACGAATGAATGGAATGAAAGTGCAATACACTTCTGTTTTCTTGCTTCACTACCTGCGCCTGCGCTTAGTTTTACTACCACCGGTTTGCGCCGCCCGCCCTCCCCGCAGCCCGCGGTTCTCACCCATGTCTCCACCAACCGGTGTAATGTGAATCATTTTGGAAGGGCAACGTTGATCTTTTTTTGTTATTATTTTTTAGGGATGATGGTGTGGTTTTGCAGGGTCAGAACCTAACGATCTATTAACTTAACAGCGGCGTTTAGGAAAAACAAACTTTACTATCATCTGTTGGAACTTGTTAGTAATTTTTAATGTAATACCTACAACAGGAAAGGAAGAGTAAACAGTTGTTTTGTTTAACATGTTTTATGAATGGTTTTGACAATGGCCGAGGCTTGTAGAATTGGAAATCAGTCTAATAAAGAAAATAATACTTCAGCTACTCAAGATGAAAACTTTTGTGTGTTTAATGTGTTGTGTGTGTTTATATCACTAGTAACAATTCTTGCCGATTTGACTACAGGTGCGTGTAACTTGTTCAAACTTGTCGTTGTAATTATTGTACAGGCAGAAATTATAATAAATAATACCAATAGCATTATATTCCTGGATAGGCCCACTTTTCACAAGTAAATTTTTGGACGAAGTTTATCTAGTTATACTATGATAAATTTAATTTGCAAACATTATTTTTGTAATGTTAGCTATTTTAAAGTAAGTAATTACTATTTTAAAAAGTACCCTTAACTTGATTGCTTCTGGCCCGACGATACGGACCGGTAATTTACGCTACCCGTATACACATACTATATGTAATAATTCAATGTATTCTCACTTTCAGATATATTAGTTTTTGCTGAATATTGCAAGGATGGTTATGTCTATTGGGCCTTAGCAACTTTTATTTTGATACTTACTCCAAACATAATAATAAATACATTTTCAATGAGATGGTTTACTATTGATCAAAAATCTCATTTAAAACACTGGATCACACACGGGTGTCTTATTGGTTTACTTCAAAGGTAAGCATGCAACCTATTATCATTATTTTTTTCTCCTATGGCCTTGTTTGAGATTTCTTACGTACCTACCATGTTTTTATTTATGAATTTTATATAGTAAAATAGTTTTAACTTAAATGTACGACGTTGATTGAAATAAATAATTAATATTTTTCCATGTTACAGATATGCATTATTTTTGCACAAAGTATTTGCATGTCAGAACTTGGAAGCAGTGAAGACCGAAAAGTTGATTTCTCAAAGAAATGACTTAAGTTTGTTACACTTTTTATACATTTTTACGGGAACTGTACCGCAAATTATTTTACAAACTTATGCCATTATAACTTTAAATGAAAATTACTATACTAAAGGTATGAATAATATGATTTAATAATAGTAATAAGATTTAGGTATTTTTATAATGTACTTATTAGTTTTTTTGTGTGTTTCTAGTGTTCGCATTAGCTGCTTCAAGCACTTCGGTTATATGGAGTTGCTCAACATATATTTACAGCATCATGGTATTTTCTAATGAGAACTTTCAATGGGTTTCATTTTTACTGAAGCTTATCTGGCATTTTGGTATGTTAGTGGCTAGAATTTGGGGGATCCTCGTATTCACCGTGATTTTTGGTATATGGACGCTGTTGCCATTGGGTAAGTTTTATCTTTGTTAATATTCAAAACTTCTTTTTAAGTTATTCTCAGAATTAAGTAAGTACTTAGGTACTTTTTAATTTATGTTCTACAATTAATTTATTTTTAGGACTACATTGGACTGCGATGACATTTTGGATCATAATACAGAATACAACATTTTGCCCTAATAAGCTAGAAGAAACACTTTATAATGTTGTTATGGGATTCGTTTATTGCTTTTGTTACATAAATCTACGAGGCGGGCATACTCGTTATCGCCTAATGATGTTTTACACATTAATGGTGACACAAAATTTTGGTAGTTTGTTTTTATATGTATTACTTTCTGATCTGGAGAGGCAAAAGAAGCCTTGGTCTATAGCTGCGACTGTCTGTGTTATTGCAGGAACAATCATTGGTGAGATATATTTTCTAAATAAACTTGTATTTTTATTTAGAACAAAACTTAAACAACACAATTTTACAGGTACAATCGCTATGATTACCTACTATAGGTATTTTCATTCAAAAGGACCCATACCATGGAAATATGTAAATGATGATATTGAACTTAATAATAAAGTAATTAAAAACTCACCAAACAATCTGAAAACCAATGGAATCAAACATGTCAGATCATTTAAGAGTACCAAGAAAGATGAGACGCCTGATGTTCCCAGGTAATAATCTACATAAAACTAAATGGTTCATAATATATTACGTACTCGTAGAATTCACTAAAAAACTATGTTCACCTATATTTTCAGGAATGACAATGAGGTCTTAGCACCTAAGCCACATAAGGAAAATGAAAGTGCTGATAAGAAGATTCTCTTGGATCATTGGATTGCACGATCAGGGACACCAACGTTTAACTCTGCACCTGTAGGCAATTCGAGTATGGATATATCTAGTATTGTGATATACACAGTTGAAAATACACCACAAACTTTATCTTTACCACCTAAACCAAACAAAAAAATAACAATATGTTCACCAACGGAACTAAACTTAAAGCTATCGTCGTTGGAAAATTTGGAAAGTTCTATAGATGAAATTACTTCAAGTAATCTTAATTTACAAAAACGCCGCGGAATATGCTCGTCGGATGAACTGAGAGATGATTTAACGAATCTAAACCTAGATACATGTAACATGATGACAGAAGGATTTAATAAAGCATTAAAAACTGATCGAAGTTCCGAGATAAGCCATGACACGGAAAGCTCAAATAAAAAGACTTCCTCAGATTCAATCGACATGGACTTAGATTTAAGTTTCAGTGACATAAATAGTTCAGATATTAATACATTCAATGAAAATATAGTACAGAAATTATGTCTTAGTGCACTGAAAAACATAAAAGTAGGAAATCAAGACGCAGATATAGAAAACATTCAAAGGATTGCTCTAGATATTCTCAAAGAGATGTATGCTAAGAAAGATAGAAGTAAAAATGGATTAAGTGGATCGTTTTCTTCAAAGCAACGGGATTTAGATACTCCAACAGAAATTTTGTCTGTTCATGACTATGAAAATATTTGTGCTGTGAATATAGCAAGAGAGGCTTGGGGGCTGCGGTCTTGGAACGGGTATTCTGATATTGAAAACTGGCTCCACGATGGCAGTGTCGTCAGAGATAGAAGACGTGACACTCTCACTTCAGCTAGTACTGAAATAAGTAGCTGTATATCACAGGACTTGAAAAATGCTATTTTTAGTGCACCACCCTTCCCCAAAAAGGCGCATACATATTCGAATGTATTTATTAAATTTGACAGAAGTACTCAGGAAGATTACATTAATACCGCCAGCTGTCATTCAAATGATGAAACTTATTTAGCAAAACCATGTGTGATAGATAACGGTAAAGATCCTAACCATTTGGAACCAATATTAGAAGAACTTGATGACTTAGGTGATATAGATCCATCTAATAAAAAGAGACTTAATTCAGAAAGTTCTCTTGTTGCCACCATAGATGAAATTCGGAAGACTACAGTAGCCAATTCTCCAAGAAATTTATACCACAGAACACAATTGTGGGATTCCCCACAGTTTAACACATCTGCCAAAATAGACAATAATTTGACGCGAGCACTTTGGAAAGAGCCTTTCAAGTTTGATTCAAGTAATATAATGGAATCGCTGCCAGAAAAAGAAAATTTTATAAGTACTCATGCTTCTATTTTTGATTTGAACAGAAAGGAACATCGTTTTTCGGGCTCCTCTACTTCTCTTGAGACGAGTAATCCAGAAAATACTTCAACTTATAGCAACAATATAAAAAGAAATCAAAAGTCAAGCATATGTAATTTGAAACCCCATAATATAAGAAACTCCCAAAAATCTGATCAGCAGCTACAAGACCTATCAAACAAAGACATCGATATGCTGTGGCAGATAGTTTCTGAAAATTCTATTCCATTTAGTTCAACTGAAGATCTTTCCTCAACTCGGATAACATCTTCTTTGCAATCATTAATACAGAAAGATACGCCTACGTCCCTCGTAAATACCTCAGTCCCAAAAACAAACAATGTGAAAAAAGTTTCTAAGAATAGACCAAGACGGAAATTTTCTATTCTGAGAGAAAAGTTTGAACCTAAAATTTATTTAAATTCAGATGAAGAAATATTATATCACTGTTCAGATAATACGCGGAATCCAATAGATACAAATGTTCTAAATGTGAAAAATCAATTTCATTTGAATGTTAAAAGTTCTCAGTCTCAACAAAGACAGCTTAATTTGGCATCTGATAATGTAAATCCAAACAGCTCAGGGATTCAAACACCTGATTCAATTATGTCTAAAAACATCAAAGAAAAACGTTCTTTATTCATGAGACAAGTCTTAAGCCCACCTAAATTCAACACCAAGTTAAGACATAAGGTTTAATTAGGTATAAAATAAATTTTACTGCAGCAAACCATTAGCTCAATTCAGCCTGCATTCCTAAATTTTAATGTTAGGTAGATTAGACCCACTCTAGTTAATATAGCTGCAAATAAGTCATTTAACTAACGGATCTCAATCCAAGATAAGTCATTTGATATTATAATTGTTTCATGTAATGTAATTATTATTAGCTTCAATATTGATCTGATCTAAAAGTATAAATAAGAAAAATATAAGGAATTGCTATATAAAACAGTGAAATGGTAGTAGATAGGTAAAAGTCTTGTAAAAGTCTATTTCAATGTTTAAAGTAAAATATTGAAGTAGACTTCTCTCTACTTTAATTTAATTAGGAATAAAAATGATTGCTATAAATTCATCTGACATAGGTAATCATTTCAGCTAATTGCTGTCCACTGCTGGACAAAAGCCTCCCCCAAGGAGCGCCAACCATTCCGGTCTTGGGCAGCCCGCATCCATCCACTGCCAGCCACCTTCTTTAGGTCATCGGTCCATCGTGCCGCAGGGCGCCCTACACTTCGTTTGCCTAAGCGCGGTCTCCACTCCAATACGTGTCGACTCCAGCGGCCATCAGTCCGCCTGGAGACATGACCGGCCCACTTCCACTTCAGCGTGCTGATTCTCCGCGCGATGTCGGTGACTCTCGTTCTCTGTCGAATGACTTCATTTCGAATTCTGTCGAGCAGAGAAACCCCGAGCATCGCGCGTTCCATTGCACGCTGAGCGACTTTGAATTTGTGGACCAGTCCAACGGTGAGTGTCCACGTTTCGGCTCCGTATGTCATTACGGGTAGGACGCACTGGTTAAAGACCCTGGTCTTAAGAGACTGTGGGATCGCTGACCCAAAGATATGACGCAGCTTCCCGAATGCTGCCCAGCCCAGACGAATTCTTCTGTTGGCCTCTCGATCGAAGTTGTGCCGGCCGAGTTGAATGGTTTGACCAAGGTACACGTATTCTTGCACAACTTCGAGAGTAATGCCATTTACGACCACGGGACATAAGTAAAAAGAATGGTAATTCAAATAAAATCTAAGAATATTATTTTGTCTGTCTGTGATGCATTTTGTGCCTAATTTTATTCAGCCAGTATTTTTATTCTTAGGCTTTTTTGGCGATAAGTAATAAATATTGACAATAAATTTTTGTACTCATTAAGTATATTGTGCTTAATTTTATTTTCCTAAGCTAATTTAATAATAATAATTTTATTTAGGTATATATCTGCATTTATCAATTATTTACGAACATAAAATAATATAACCATTTGAAAGGGTCTAAATAAAGAGTGGCCATTAAAAATATAAGTAATAAGTATTTAATTGTAAAGTAAAATAATATATTTAATACATACACAATTGTATAAATCTCAAAATAGTAGTATTTTGGTAAAACGTTTAAATGTATTTAATAGAAATATATAGATGCCTCTAGTAATATTATACCTATACTAATTTTATTTTATTTTTCAATGCATTTAAAACGCATCTGATTTTTCATTATCACAAGTTACGTTAAAATCTCAGAAATACTTCTTTAATTAAATCTTCAATACAAAGTGGCATCAGTCTTACTTTAAACAAATAAGTCATATTTTTTCCAAAAATATTAACTTTTCTATGTAAAAGTAATAAATCAACATAATTATTTAAACACTTACCTATAGAATGCAAGTTTTAACAATTTTGAATAAATATAGTTTTTAGTCATAATACAATAATTAACGTAATAACTAGATGCTAAATAGAAGTCTGATTAGCTAATAGCTACCATATTACATAACGATAAGTATTCAGTTTGATAATTGATATATTTTAATAACTATTTTAAGTATAGTGAATATAATTAAGCAAAAAGGCAAGTATAGATAATTCTATGTTAGATACAGTAGTAGGTAATAATAATGCAGATCAGAGATCAGTCGTCATGACATTAGTAAGGAGACGTATACGATGTGCATTGCAAGTTTTGCAAAGTATGTGATCGTCCAGTGGATAGCAACCTCGACCTTCCGCCTCTGACGATAATAACATGCCACAATCTTCACATCGATAACATCGCACATGAAAACTGCGATCTAAAGCGACCACTCTCACAGTTTCCTCTTCACCCTCTTCTGGCATTATGGGTAGTTCACACACGCAACAGCGCGGGGCAAACTTCTTATGAAAATCTTCAATGCAGTGGATTTGGTTCATTGCATCAACAGTAAAGGGTATACCATCAAGGCTTATACCACATGCAACGCAAGTAAAGCACGAAGGGTGGTAAGGTTTGCCAGTTGCACGAAGAATCCTGTCAAGTATTGGTTGGGCACAAACAGAACATTTCTCCAAAGTCTCGTAGTAATCAACTTCACAATAGGGTTGAGACTCAACAGCATAAAAGGGCTTGCCTTGTAAGTTAACGTTACAACGATGACAACAGAAGCATTTCACATGGTACATGTATCCCATAGCTGTACATCCAGAATTTTCGCCAACGACTTTATCGTTGCATTTTACACAAACTCCAAAGACATCTAAATCTTGACTGTCAGAAATAGACTGAACAAGAAGATCAGTAAGCGCGTCTACTTCCTCCTCCTTGGGCAGCGGTGATTTTACCGGATTAGGAACATTATTACGAAAGTTCTGAAGAGATGTATTTGTTGTGACCGAAAGATTACTATGAGGTCGGGGATTTATAGGTTCATATAGTGACTCATATGTTGAGGCTTGTGATGTTCCATAGTCCGGATATTCGTTTTGATATATGGGCGGAAACGTTGGTCTTTCTTGACTATAGTTTAAATTTGCAGTTGCTCGAGCTAACTCACTATAGTTGGAGCTTACAGGTGATGGAGGCGGCAGGTATTCTTCATTGTTCTGGTTAGTACCAAAAGAATCAGATGTAGGAATATGTAGCGACGGAGGAGGTGGTGGTGGTGGTGGTGGAGGCGGCGACTGTTTATCTCCGTTACTTCGATATGGTGCCACATTACTGTATGTTGCATTACAACTTTTTGATGGCATCGCTAAGTTTCGTCGGAAGGAATGACTAGGAGCGGATATATTCAAATGACTTACATTTGCGTAATCTGGGTTAACCCGCGTGGTGTGGTGCACGGTATTAGTGTACGTTGGTAGATTGTTGTTGAAAGCGGGAGATATCTTCGTGGAGTACGACGGTTCTCTAAGAGTGCTGACAACAGCACTATGAGGAACTTGTGGTTGAGCCTTCTTTTTTGGGGGCACAGCTGGTGGTATCTTTTTAACTCTACCGGTAGTCATTTGTAAATCAGCTAATTGTTTTTCTAAAGCATCGACATTATCTAGTCGTGACATTTTTGTTGTGTTGTACTTATTTGACCTGATTAAGATATGATTATCCTGGTTTGCTCTAATAACTAAAATATTGTAGCTTACTTGACGTTCTCTTGTTTTGCACCAAACACAAAATGTGTATAAAGCTGAAATCACTAACACTTTTAAAAATTAATCACATTTTGTAAGATGTGTATTTTTCATTTGACATTTGTAGTCTGTCTCGATAAGTTCTATTAGTCTGTGTCGATAAGTTTGTGGCTGCCTGCGTCACGCAAAATTGCGAATGACATATTTCTATTGGTAGGTATTTCACTGGGATACGTTCTAAACTGAAGAGTGAGGATGTAAAGAAAAAAAAATAGCGATGCTTCTCATTCTCTTCGATTAAATGAACGAATTATGAGGTAGTTCGCAAGAGACATCACTATATAAGTCAGATTTTTTTAAAATTGAAACTAAATGCAGTAAAGACACTCAAGCAGTTGTGCTGGGACTTTAGCTTTTTCACCCATATTATGGACTTACTTGAAGTAAGTTACTTTATTTAGTTTAGTCTAGTTATATTGCACTTTGTGGTCACTAAACGTCTTATTTATTTTTCTATTTTATTTCATAAGGGGGACTAGGTATCTATCACAAAATTCAGAGTGACAAAAGTGTTTTTCCATTTTACAACGCCTTTGATAAAATACGTGCCTAGGGGTGGGATGCAAGTTATTCCATTTTAAGAATCCAGTTAATTTACGATCAGTGAACAAAAAAAAATGTGATTGACCTTTGTCTTCCTTATGGACAAAAACAGTCCCGAAAAGAAAAAGACTGAAGACGAGGCAGTATGATGTTTGATCCTTGCCTAGCGATGTTTAAGGGCCACATACACGGAACGATCCGTCTGTGAGATCCGTCTGTACGATCCGTCGCAACAAAATTGACGCCCATACACGGAACGATCCGTCTGTGAGATCCGTCTGTACGATCGGTCGCAAGCGATCAGGGGGGCAATTCTACTAAATTTCAACAGTTACAGTTGGATGACAATGACAATGACATGGTCAGTCGATGGTGTTATTTGCTCTGAAAAGTGTCAAAATAACACCATTGTCTGACCATTGATATGTCATAGTCATCCAATTAAGACCGTTGACATTTAATAGAATTGGCCCCCTGTCGTGTTGCCAGACCGTGGGCAATTACCCAAGCCATGGGCAATTTTAGTTTTTTTTTAAAGAAGGGCGGAAAGGTCTTTGAATCGGTAAAATATGGGCAATAACGTTAAGTGAAATAAATGAAGAAACTAAATTTAATTTATCTAGTACAATAAAATTACATCGATAATACTTTATTAGACTGCACTCTAATTTGACATGTAAAATAGACTAAACGAAACGCATTGACGTTTGACATAATAATATGTCTTATTTTATTTTTATTTTCTTTTATTTGGGTTAAAAAACAGTTACACAATAAATTATTATACTAGGGCTAAACATGGATAGGTGATAGGTAATTGTATAGTCAATCTCAATAACCACATATTAATAACAATGAAAGTAGGTATGCTAATGGGTAGATTATATTAAATTAAAATAGGATAAATATAATATTAGTGTACCTATGTATCAGTTTGAAATTTTTTTTCTTTAATATTATTTTAGTGAATGATTGTGTGTAAGTAATTATGTGTGAGATTATATCTGTTTGTAAGTGTGTTAGTGCATTTTTAAGTGTGTTGTGTGTAATTATAAGGAATTAAGAGTAATCTAGTAATGTAGTGATGGGTGCATTGTAGTTTCTTTTTAACGCGTTTAAGTTGTACAGTTTTGAGGTTAGTTTATTGTAATTTTAAAAAAATATATCTCGGAAGCTTTGATATTTTGGTTAATAATCCCTCTTATATACCTAGAGGTATAAGCTTCAAAAAAATTAAGAAGCAGAAATTCCATGTCACGTATAGTATAGTTCGGCCCTTTCATTTATTACCAATCTTGTAAGAGTGTATTAAAAATAACTCGTCACCTTGGATGTTCCCCCGTGTTGGATTTAAAATGACATCACATGGCTAACCAAACATTGACATCCAAACCAAAAAAAAAACAGCTCAATTGGTTATCTTTGTCTAGTCATTAAGAAGTTGCGATATCCACCTCCTAGCTTGGTGGTACCATAATATTGCATTGTAACCGGACTTACATACATCAGTTTAAAATATCTTCTTCAAAATTGAGTTGCAAGTTTCCACCCGAACTTACATAGTTATATACATACATTGAAAATTAAATAAAAGGTGGTAAGATTGCCCACAGTCTGGCAGCACGAAAAAATCGAATCGTTGATCGTCGAGTGCCCACACACAGTCGATTTGTTGCGATCTGCGATATCGCTTGCGATGAAGTAAATCGTTAACGATCTTCACATACACGGACGATCCGTCGTTACGATCTATCTGTTGCGACGGATCGTACAGACCGATCGTTCCCGTGTATGTGAAGATCGTTAACGATTTACTTCATCGCAAGCGATATCGCAGATCGCAACAAATCGACTGTGTGTGGGCACTCGACGATCAACGATTCGATTTTTTCGTGTTGCCAGACTGTGGGCAATCTTACCACCTTTTATTTATTTATGGTGCGAAAAAAAAGCATTGTTTGTAATGTGATGTGACCAGTGCTGCCAACCTAGTGGAATTTTCACTAAATCTGGTGGCTTCGACCCCCTTATAGTGGTGAAATATTGCCTTTAGTGGCTAGTGGGTTTTTTAGCGGTAGAATTAAGTTTCAACCCGACTAAAGAAAAAAAATTTCACTGCTTCACAAATCTTGGTTTTGTCACCTAAATGTAATCATATTTCTCTAACGCCAAGTGGAAAGGTGCGTTACTTATAGCCAACTACCTCCTTATTATAGTGAAGTCCTCTATCTACCGCTTTAGTCAATGAAATAGTAGAAAATTCCTAAAAACGAGGTACCTCCTTGCGAAACATCTCTTCTTTTTCGAAAAGGTAACTATAGCGCTTTATTTATATATAAGTATAGATATTTTTTTGTTTCCTGTCTGTAACAGCCCCCCAATTCTCGTCTGATGACTTTAAATAGGCCATCTGGTAAAGGAAACCAAAAGCGGCTATTTTTTCCACGAAGAAATTATTTAAATTGAGACAAAAAATATGGATGACATCTAGAAGAGCACTTACACAATTAAATGAATAAATAATAAAAAAAATGTAGTTAAAAATTTTGCGACTAATGAGAGTAGGGTCGTTTATCGTTAGTGGTTTTCTTTTTCAATTTAACTGTTGGCAATACTGGATGTGACAGTTGACACTTTAAATAATGTGATGTGCAGTGTTGCCAACTTAGCTACTTTATAGCTAGATCTAGCTATTTTTGGGTGTCAGGCAGCTACAACTTACAAAATCTTGTAGCTTAATTTTTTAGCTACTTTTTCTAGCTACATTCACTGTTTCACAAGATGTGGGTACTTTCGAGACTTTATAGTAGGGTACCGGCCCTTAAATTGGACCCAAACGTGGCTGGATTATCTATTTTATTACTAATACCTGGATAAATGAAGGGGATAAACAGATTTCTTCGTTTAAAACTTATACCTACTGCGTTCTGTCTTGTCTTATTTTATAAATTTAAAATTATTGCTATCTGTTTTAATAAACTGAAAATTTATTTTCCTATGAAAAAGTACACGTAATCTACTTACTTTACTTATTTTAAAGTTTTAGCTACTTCTAGCTACTCTTTTGTGTCAACAAATCGGGCAATCTGGCTACTTTTCGCAAGATGTCTAGCTACAGGCACAGATATCTTTAACTGGCTACAGCCTGCTACAGGGTAAGGGTAGCAGTTGGCAACACTGGTAATCAGCGTTGCCAGAACGTACCAAAAAGTACGGTTTTCCGTACTATTTGTCACACAACCGTACCTCAGTATAGACCGTACCTTTTTCGTACCTTTCTGAATTTGAATTTTAAAAAGCATTTTTTTTTCCAACCAAATACGAATTGGCTGTATGGACTACATTCCTTACCTTCTTTAAATAGGAGCAATAAATTTTAAGAAATAGAACATCGCCACTGTCTACAAACAAATCTTTTCGTTCGGTTTGGCTGTTATTTTTTAAGGTTTTCTTCTCTACTATTACATACTTATGACTTATACTTATACATACGTTATAGTCATTATACTATTATACTATACAATATTTTATAGGGATGGAAATAAAAAGATTTGTACTATTTATTTTTTAATATTTTATAGAGGAAAGATTTGTATTTTTATGTTTGTATTTTTGTTACGAATAAACTCAAAAACTTTCTAATATCTGGTGTGTAGTGACTTTGGAATAGTTAATTGTTTGTATATTAAATTTTTTCTTAAGGTATAGTGTAGTGTGGATTGGTATGGTATAATCTCACGCCTTTTATACCCGAGGGGGTATGCTGAGGTATTCCATTACTGGATATACCCACATTTCACGAGATATATTGGACCCCTAAACGTGATAGGTGGTGAGCCCATCGCCGGAGCGGGTCTGTTTACACATGTCTCAGAATTAGTTCTGAGACCTGCGGGTTTCCTCACGATGTTTTCCTTCACTGTCGAGCTAGTGATAAATATGTACGTAAGTTTTTGAAAAACTCATTTTGAAACACTCAGTGTGGATTGGATGATACCATAATTGATTGAGGAAACAATCTAGATTTCCTGACATTTTTAATTATTATTTTACGATTGCAGCCTGTCGAGAAACTAATGACAAATAATGGGACTAATGCTTTCTTCAAATATCTGTAACATTTGACACTAAAATATGGACACAAATGACTTGGACGGTGTTTTCTTAGGTCCTTAATAGTACATTCCTGCAGTTGCTAGCAAAAGAGGTATTTATAGACGTACGTGTACGTAAAACCATCAATGCCTAGTTGTGGCCAAGGCTTGTATAGTACTTTTCTCAAATAATGCGCGGAAATTAAAACTTAGTTATTCCGAGGTGAAACTTTTTTTTAAATACAATTAGTTTTCAAAATCAATGACAAACAACGGACTTTTTTTTTTACTAACAGCTTGCTATTTGCAAGCCAGTTTGAAAAGGAAATAAAACTTTTGATAAGTTACCTCCTTTTGTGCCATGTGTAAGAGTAAAAAATCGTTAAAATTTCTAAGCATGTTTGAGAAAACATTGTTTTCATAGTTTTTTTTTTACAAAAAACTTGTTTTTACTATACTACTAACGTTTTGGAAAAACCGTACCTTGAAGTTAAAAACCGTACCTTTTCAGAAAGCCAACCGTCCTTTTTTGGGAAATCATACTGGCATCGCTGCTGGTAATGTGTAGGTGAGGGGACTTTTTGGCGGGAAGTCAAATTGAGCGGGAGCTATAATTTTTCGTCGAATTGTTTTATTGTAATTTTATACTGATTTAAGAAGTAAATTGCACCAAAATTAGTTAATTTACCCCGTCTCTCAAGATGGGGACACAGAGCGACGGCGAGGATGAGCCTTCAGAAAGAAAAAGAAAATATCGGCAGATCGCAGGGACCTCCGAAGAAGATAAGTTCAAAATTTATTTTAAAACGAACTACACACGGCTATTTCTTGAAAATAACTCTAACACGGAGTACACGGTCTACGTGGAATCAAAAGAAAGGGAGAAATTGGGCAATAAAAACCCAATTAAATTGACTCATTTATTCACGGACAACATTATAGGTATCACAAGCGTCTTTAGAATTAACGCTTACAAAATAGGAATCACATTCCAAAAGGCAGCAACAGCTAACAGCTTTTTAAAGTTGGACAGCTTTTTATCGCAGAACAAACTGCGCGCCTTCATCCCCGCCCATTTGGTGGAGAAAGTAGGCATAATCAAATTTGTACCCACTGATATGTCCAACGAAGAAATTTATAAAAATATAAGCTGTGACGCTGATGTAATTTCAGTCAAGCGGTTTATGAAACGTGATGAGAACAAGAAACTGCAGCCATTGACCACAGTCACAGATATTATAATACTAGTCACAGTGGCGATTACTTTTTCATCATCTCTTCTGCCCAAGTTTGTATACTTGAATTTGTTCAGATACCAAGTATCAACATATATTCCACCCCTTGTCCAATGCTATAAATGCTTCAAATTTAACCATTCTGCTAAAGTCTGCCGTGGGACACAAATGTGCTCTTCATGTGCGGGGAACCATTTGTACAAAGAATGCAATTCTGAAATATTGATGTGCATCAATTGCGGCGGGGCTCACCTGGCGATTTCCCGGGACTGCCCCATAAAAAAGAAAAAGATGGAAGAAAAGAAAAATTTAATTTCAAACCAATCTCGTACATTTGCCTCAGTTGTTGCTAAAGTAGACGACAACAACTTTCCTCAATTAAAACAAAAAAAGACTGCTAATGTTGTAAATGTTTCAAAGACCTCAGAAAAAATCGCACAAAAAGATACTACCTCAAATAAAAAACATGAAATGGAACAAATTGTAAACAATGAAATAATTTTGAATGCAATAGTTAAATCTTTGGTATCGCTAGCTAACTCTCCCACTAATGAACCAGTTACATTAAATAGTATAAAAGATGTTCTCTTAAAAAATTTACTGTAAATTAATGGATAATATTTCTGGTAATAATTCTTACATTACAAAATCTTATTTAACAATAGCCCAATTTAATATTCAAAGTGTAAACAACAAAAAGCCCTTATTGATACAATTTCTATCTGAAAATAATATTGATATTTGTATGTTAAACGAAACATGGTTGAGAGAGAAAAGTAACTTTAATGTACCTGGTTTCAATATAATACTTCAAAATGGACCTGATGGTCATGGCGGCGTTGCGATTTTAATTAAAAATACATTTAAATATAAAGTATTTCAAACCCCTTATTATGATTTTCTACAAACAACTGCTATTATTCTAAAAACTGATATAGGTGATTTGTCTTTGTTGTGTGCATATAGTCCTCCAAGAGGTGGTCGTTTCAAATGTAGAAGACTAAAACAGATTATTGATGACTTGCCGAAACCACTCATGCTCTCAGGTGATTTGAATGGTCATCATGTTGCGTTTGGCTGCATGTCTTCTAATTCTAGAGGTAACGATATTTATAACTTATTAGATGAGTGCAATCTTTGCATTCTAAACACTGGTTCTCCAACAACTGTAGGTACCATTCATCATGCAATAGACATATCTTGTGTTAGTCCTAATTTAGCTCCTTTATTTAACTGGAAAGTATTTGATGATCCAATGGGTAGTTATCACTTTCCCACAATAATAGATATACAAACATCCGTTGAAAAATATGAGATAGGTGCTCCCTCTGAGCGTTTTATCTATAGTCAGGCAGATTGGTCCAAGTATCTCTCTGAAAGTGAAAAAGCATTTGATAATTTAAATCTGAACTTACAAGATCCAATTGATATATATAATAGCTTCTGTGATATTCTGAATAATATTAAACTAGAATGTATTCCAAAAAAAGTAAATAAAGCGATATGTAAAATTAAAAAACCAGTTCCTTGGTGGGACAATGAATGTGCCACTGCTGTAAGCAATAGCCGATTAGCTTTAAGGACCTACAGATTTTATCCCACAATAGACAATTATATACAGTATAAAAGAGTTGATGCAGTGAAAAAGAAACTGATTAGTCAGAAAAAGAAGAATGCTTGGAGAGTGTTGTGTGAAGCATTTAATAGATACACACCTGTTAGCATGATCTGGAATTACATTCGTAGATTTAAACGTGTAACTTGCAGGAAACCACCTAAAAATGATGAATGGATTCCTTCCTTTTTTGATAAATTTGCTCCAACATCACCACCTGAAAAAGACGTAGACACAACAAGATTAAAACATTTTTTTGATTCAGCTGGAAACATTGAAGGTTGCTATCTCACTGAACCATTCACTATGTATGAATTTAATGTAGCTTTAAAATCTAGAAAGGACACTACACCAGGTCTGGATGATATTTCATATAAATTAATTCGTTGTCTTCATCCCAATGCTCAAAATACTCTTTTAAAGATTTATAACTTGTTATGGGCATCAGACTCTATCCCTGATTCATGGAAAACACAGTGTGTTATTCCTATACTAAAACCAGACAAACCAGAAAATGACTGTGACTCCTACAGACCAATATCACTGTCATCTTGTGTAGGTAAATTATTTGAATCTATGCTCAAGTTCAGATTGGAATATTTTTGTGAAAAACATAACATCTTACCTGAACAACAGTTCGGTTTTCGAAGAGGTAAAAGTGCAGCCGAAAATTACATGTCCCTGATTACAGATATTAAAAATTCTTTCCATAGCCATTCTTATACAGCATGTGCATTTCTTGATGTGAGCGGTGCATTTGATAATGTCAATCCATCTATTCTCACTCAGATTCTCAGTGATGTTGGTGTGCCTGGTAAAATCTGTAAATGGATTTTCAAATTTTTATATGACAGATTAATGTATGTAAAATATAATAATGTGTTACATGGACCTAGACATGTTTATAAAGGAACTATGCAGGGTTCTACAATTTCTCCATTACTGTATGGATTATACACTTCGCAAATTAACAGATATTTGACAGATCCTTCTGTGAAATGCCTGTTATTTGCTGATGATATTGTTGTATATAGTGTAAATAAAGATTTAAATAAGGCTATTAGAAGTTTAAACAATGGTTTATCTCAAATTAGTAATTTTTATAATAGTTTGAACTTAAGTATTAGTGTTACTAAAAGTGGAGCAATGCTATTTTGTAAAAAACAAGTAGATTTTGATTCTGTTCAGTTTCATATAAGTCTAATATATTGAACTTTTTACATGAAAAGAAATTTCTTGGTATTTATTTAGACAAGAAATTATCATTTGAGACTCACATTAATTACATTATAAAAAATGCTAGTAAAGGTTTAAATGTTTTACGTTCTCTGGCTGGTGTTCATTGGGGATCTGATCCAAAGATTCTGTCTATGTTATACAAGAGCATTATAAGAAGTCATTTTGATTATAGCTCCTTAGCTTACATGAATGCAAATGTTAGTTTACTCAGAAAATTAGATGTCTATCAAAACAAAGGATTACGAATTATTACTGGTGCCATGTGTTCCACTCCAATTAATGTGATGGAATCGGAATCAGGCATAATACCTTTAAAATTAAGAAGACTGCAGCTTTCAGAAAAGTTCTGTCTTAAGCTATTTGCTACTAACAACCGATTTGTTTTAGACAGGATCTTACCTAATCAAGATCTCCCAGAAATATTTACAAATAATTTTGCGATCACAGTTGATGAACTTGTCTCTGGACATTTGCCAGAAATGTTAAAGGTATCCCTTAATGTTAAAAACTTATGTAAAAATGTACATTTATGTAATCCTTTGCCATTATATAAAGTTAATTATAAGTGCTTATCTTTTGATGTTTCTACTGATTTTAAAAAATTGAGCAATCAATCTGAATTTCTGGATTATTTGTCGAATCTACCAAATATTTATACTATATATACAGATGGCTCTAAGACATCAACTAGTGTAACATCAGCTTTTTATGATCCTCAAATTAAACAAACACAATGTTTTAAATTAGACAGCCAGAGCAGCATTTTCACTGCAGAATGTTATGCTATTTACAGGGCATTAGTGTATGTATATAATAATGTAAAAAGTTCTGAAATTTTAATTGTTTCTGATAGTAAGAGTGCTTTATTGTCTTTGAATAGTAGTCCATTTAGATATAGCTTGAATTTTATTGTGTATGATGTAAAACAAATACTATTAGAACTAGACCAAAGAGGCAAATGTATTACTTTTAAATGGGTTCCATCTCATTGTGGCATCTCTGGGAATGAAGTAGTAGACGAGGCAGCCCGTGGAGTGTGTTCTGAGGACCACTCTTCAATATTGCAAGTTCCTTTCACGGATTTCAATCAGATGTTAACTGAAAAGTTAAAAAAGCTATGGCATGATTATTGGAAGATTATTAGCCAAGAAAAAGGAAAGTGGTATGCTAAAATTCAGAATTCCCCGCCGCAAAGACCTTGGTACAACAAACACAGAGATGCTGATAGTAGAAACTTTATCACTACAATTAACCGTTTAAGATTTGGCCACTGTCGAACTCAAGCTCACCTTTCAAGATTGAAAATCCTATCGGACCCGAACTGTGAACAAATAATGAAGTCGCTGACCTCGAACATCTGTTTATGAAATGTCAAAAGTTTAATTTCCAACGTTTATTGTTAGTGTCGGAACTCCAAAATATTTGTACTGAAGTGGCTACCGATTTACAGGAACTATTAAGAAACCCGTTATATTTTAAGTTTATTTATAAATAATAATAATAATATAATCTCACGCCTTTTTTATCCCCGAGGGGGTAGGCAGAGGTATTCCATTACTGGATATACCCACATTTCACGAGATATATTGGACCCCTAATTTATTTATAAATACATTGTAAATACCGTAGGAACATTGTAAATTAGATATAAGTATTTTTACTCTGTAATATTAGGCTGTAAGGACTAGAATCCAAAGGCCAATAAACAAACTCAAAAAAAAAAAAAAATGTGTGGGTGATTCTGTAAGGACTAGAATCACAGAACACTTTTGACTAGAATCCAACAAAGGCCAATATACATTGTGTGGGTGATAATTTTGTTGTAAATCAAACTTGAATTCAGTTTGTTGTTCCTGAATAAATAGCTAACTAAACTACAAAAAGCATAATAAGATGGCTATGCAGTGTCAGCTATGGATGGGCAGTGTAAGTTCTTAAATTCAATTGATAAATTACCTTTCGCGTTTAAAGGTTACCTATAAAAATATTATCTTCACAAGAAACAATTTGGCAGTTGGCTAACATCTTATCATTTTCAGTTAGAGCCGAATATGACGGAAAGCTTCATAATGGCAGCATTTCATCGTTTGGGGCAGCGCCCGCTTGCAGTTAAAGTAATGCGGAACAAGTTTACTGGGGAACCTGCTGGATATGCATTTGTTCATTTTCAAGTAAATATCTTCATTGTAATTGATTCTTGTCACTGAGAGGGTAGTGGTATTCAGTTCCTGGAAGTACACACTTTTCACCAGTATATTAATCGGACTCCTTTACATGATAGATACTGTGAGCTCATTGATGGACCGAATGATGTTTCAAAAGCCTTTCAGACCTTCTAGGGCCTGCAGTTATCCTCAAAATGTTTTCTATCACACTTCATATGTAATCAGTGAGGCTCGGGTTCAAATCCTGGCATGTACCAATGAGTTTTTCAAAACTTCGAACCTACAATATATTCATCACTAGCTTGACGGCGAAGGAAAACATTGTGAGGAAACCCGCAGGTCTCAGAATTAATTCTGAGGCATTTGTAACAGACCCAGTCCGGCGATGCGCTCACCACCTATCACATTTAGGGTCCGAATATTCTCGTTAATAATGGGTATTTCCAGAAATAAAATACGCCGACCCCCTCGTTGATAACAGAAGTGAGATTATTAATTTTTATGAGCTAGTGAAAAATATTCTATTATTTAGGTGTGTACATCTTAAATTAACTCAATTCCTGACATGTTGTGTTCATAATTATCTATACAAGGTTTATATAAAGGCTTTCTTGTGAAATTCCCATGGGAACAGAGGAACAGGATCACCGTGGGAAATGCCGCCAGGCGCCTGTTAGTTGTTCTAAAAAACTATTTTTATGTGAACCAAAGACGTTTGTAGTTTTGCTATCACTGTAACAACCTAATCGTTATAATATTAAGGGTTCTGATTTTGTTATTGCTGTGATATTTCCAGACTGACGAAGAGGCAATAGACTCCATGCACAAATTAAACGGCAAGCCAATCCCTGGCACATTCCCAGTGGTACGTTTCAGACTGAATACAGCATCACGTGAGGCTCGTACGAGCATGCAGCACGAGAGGGAATTCTCCGTATGGGTTGGAGATCTTAGCCCTGAGGTCGATGACTATTCATTGTACAGAATATTCGCTTCAAAGTACAATTCTATTAAGACTGCTAAAGGTAATATATATATATATATATATATATATATATTTGTGTAGATAGGTAAATATAAAATAAGGCTCAAGGCTTAAAAATAAAGAAATAATAATCTCAAGCCTTTCATCCCCAAGGGGGTAGGCAGAGGTATTCCATTACTGGATATACCCACATTTCAAGAGATACATTGGACCCCTAAACGTGATAGGTGGTGAGCCCATCGCCGGACCAGGTCTATTTACACATGTCTCAGAATTAATTCTGAGACCTGCGAGTTTCCTCACGATGTTTTCCTTCACCGTCGAGCTAGTGATAAATATGTACGTAAGTTTTTGAAAAACTCATTGGTACATGCCAGGATTCGAACCCGAGCCTCACTGATTTTCGGCCGGCTCTTTAACCGAAAGGGCTGTCACTGAATGAACTTTTAAATGTGACAGGTGATGAGCATATCACCACACCAGAGTGTTTCTGCTTATGCCTCTGAATCTATTGTGGATTTCTTGATGATGTTATCCTTAATCTTTTAGCTACTGAATGTTTTTTTTTTAATTTCATCGTTTCGAAAAAATACATTGATACATGACCTCATCAGGATTCAAACCAGAGCCATAGAAGGAGGTTCTTTAATCACAGATCTATCTCTGCAGCAGTGTATTACCCACATTTTAAAATATCATATTGCCATTCAAACCAAACATTGGCATAAATAAAATTACAGAAAAATCTAATAATAAAGTAATGATAAGTTAAATTACTACCTATTTCAAATGTATGTTACTTGATCAGTCTCACAGCTAGCTTACATTCTAGGATTTAAAGTAGCCTGAGTTATTCTGATCTTTAAGCCATAGCAACTGTAATTTTTTCTCAAAATCAGTTCAGTAGTTTTTGGATGCAACACATCCATCCTCCCAAACTTTTATACATATTTATAATATTAATAATAGGACTATATTTTGCAGTTTATGTTTTATGAGTTTACTTGATGTTGGTAATAAAAAGTAGTTGATATACATAACAAAATTTTGTGCTTCTTTTCAGTTATATTGGATACCTCAGGTTACACGAAAGGCTATGGTTTCGTTAGATTTGGGAATGAGGAAGAGCAACGGAATGCCTTATATGCTATGAATGGGTACACAGGTCTTGGAACAAAGCCATTAAAAATATGTACAGCAGTGCCAAAACCCAAAGGGCTGGTGCAGCCCGGTCAGCAGTCTGCTACTGCCACAGCTCCTAACAGCGCTTCATATAACAGTGGGACGGTATGGTTACGATTTATCAGAGTAAGAAGTTAGATGTGCTAAATTAGTGAATATACATAGATAAATTATGATACAAAAAGTTTTTTTTTATATTTTGTGGTTTAGATTTATCATTCTCCTATATTCTTAATGTTCACTGATTATCACATCTAAAGGACAAATATAGAAATAATTTTCAAAATGTCCTTTTTTATATTTGTTCTTTATAGTTGTAATTTGTCATTTGCATTTGCCTGTTAGTAAAAAAAAGGAAAATATTGTGGATGCTAAGCAATCGTCTGCTGGAGTGGCATAATGGCTTTTTGCCGTGCTTTTGCGTGTTATGCTTAAATGGCGAGTGATGATAATATTTGAGTTTTGTCATATTTTATATGCGAAATTCCTATTTTAAAATTTATGCTAAGTTACACAGATAACTTGGCGCGGAAAATATATTGTGTAAATGCACAGAACAGAGACTTAGAATTCTTTCTCCACCTGCACCAAGTTGTCTGTTGTGAGACGCGCACTATAGCCTCGTTTTAAGACACACTATGTATCCGCAACTACCGCATATTAGAAATCATAATTGGCTGGATTTCTGCTTAATAGCTAAAAACAAATTGTATGCCCAGGAAATGCTTTATTTAAACAATAATAGTGTTAAAATGGAAAATTTTGAAATGCTCCCACCTAATTGCTCATAATGAGAACATAAACCATAACTGTTCAATGAAGCTTTGCTAGAAGAAATTACAGCTGCGTCATTTCATTACATAAAAAAATCATTAGCATGCAAAGTAATTAAAGTTACTGACGAGCAGTTATGATTATAGGAGTACAGCCAATATTATGATCCGTCTGCCTATTGGCAAAATTACTCAGCGTGGTCTGGCTACTATGGGCAGGGCGACCAGTCCGCCGCGACTGCGCAGGCGCCAGCGCCGGCCGAGACCGCGCAAGTTACCGCTGCGAAAGCGCAGAATGACGAGCTTGCTCTTGTTGGTAAGTGTTATAACTTCTGAAGGAACTTCGGAAGTTCTGACTTGGACTCGTGAACTTTTCATCAATTTGTATAATACAATAATTAACTACCACTCTATGGGGTCCAAAGAATATACTGGTGTAACATGGGTATTTCCAGAACTGGAATACCTCTGCCTACCACATCGGGCATAAAAGGCGTGAGATTTTTATTTTATTCTGACAATGGGTTCGATTCTGCTTTACAGCGACTAAACTTATTTTAGTTTATCCTCATTTCATTGTCATTTTCGAGATATTTAGTCCTGTCAAATTCAAATTAGTCCTGTCAACTAAGTCATTTCATAACGTGTTTAGTGCAAGAAGTCCCGACTAAAATACAGCCTTTGACAGGACTAAAATTCGGTAGGTTATCTTCTATCCCTTTTTTTTTGAGGTAAGACAGACAGGAATAAACTAAAATAAGTTTAGTCGCTGTAAAATTGGGGGGTTTTTCTTTTTGTTTTTTTTTTTACTCTTCCCTGTTCTCTGGATAGATGGCGCTGAACTTGCTAAGTTACTGCTAGGAACGGAACGTCACATAATTTTTTTGATATCGTAAAACGAAACGTATATAAAAGTAAATGTCACTGTCACACACAAACAAAACAAAACAACGAACAAAAAAAACTGAATTTTAACAAAGCGCGAGAAAACTAGGTTACATTCAGAAGCAAGCAGCAAACGAAAGTGTCGTAATCACAGATTATAAAGATTAGGTCGTTCGAGGAAGTCGCGGTTATAAGTTACTCTATGGTGACGTGCCGCATTTAGTAGTAACGTAGTAAATTCAACGCCATCTACAGAGTTCTTGCAAACTATGTTTTTTTTTTAATTCTCAAAAAAAAAACCTCTCATTGAAGTTCATGCTAATTGTTGAACATAAGACCATCAGAACCATACGGGAGGACAAGGTTAATAAATTCTTATTGGGTCTTCTTTTGATGTTTAACGTGTTAATGGTTTATTATTTATAGAAAAAGTGTCAAGTTTAAATTATTGTCAAAAATATTCTGTCTAATGGTTTTGGGGTTTTTTCCCTCGTTAATCACAATGAGCATTTATGTAAAAGTTACATCATTTCATATAAATCTCTTCCATAATAAATTAAAACAACAGAAAACCTGGTTGCAGTAAAACACACTAAAATAAAACAGTATCCTTCTTCTTGTGCAATAAAATCACATCTCGCACATCTGTTAAACCATTTGTTGCCAAACTAAATATTTTCACATGCCTGTAAATACACCCGAAAAAAAAACCCAATACCCTTCTTTAGGCGCATTCGGTTAAAAAATAGCAATCAAAGATACTTAAAACGTGTGACAGTACAGTACGGTCGGTTTAACTTGGCAGTTCCGAAATTGCGCAAATGGCTGCGCAATTTTTTAGTGACCATTTCCGGTACGAGGCGGTTTGCGCAGGCGGAGTCTATGTTCAGAGCCCAGTAGCCGTACTGTACAACCGTGAATAAAAAATTCAGGCATCAAATGTTAACTTCTCTTTTGCTTGTATCTAGATCACAAGAAGCCTTTAGACGTGGATCAGATGAACCAGGAGTTCTTGGACCCGGAGCTCTCACTGTGGGACGCGCTCGAAGCTTCGCAATGGTTCACGCATGACCCCGTCGAAGTTCACTGATGTTTTACAATTTACGAAGACTTTTAGTGTGAAGTGACTGTGTTAGGGTTAAGATTTTATTAGCGTTATATTTAATAAACCTTTTAGAATTAATATTTTTTTAAATTTTATCGTGACTACTCAAAATCCAAGTGTAGATTTATGTGAGTATGTCAAGGTGTATCATCCATCAATCATCAGAATCGTCTATTTAATATATAGTCTGCATGTACTTTTTCTGTCTTTTTTAAAAACAGGCCAGTTCGTTTAATTAGCCTGATACACCTGTAGTACCTGTAGAGATGATATTTCAAGCGTTTGAAGAGTATGTATCATCCTAGCAGCGCCACGGCCTCTTCAGAGGCCAATCGGCAGATGCTATCAAAATGACGTCTTACTAGCAGCGCCACCGCTGTATCTCGGTAAGTATAATATATTTCTGCATTTGGGCTACACGACGATTTCGTACTTGTAGAAAGGGAATAGAATCCACACTCAATTCCCCGTGGAATTAAAGATATACAGGCACAATGGTGTCGCTGCTAGAATGACGCGTCTTTACAGCAGCATGAATGTCCTTTATTTACGGACATACAGGGGGTGGCCCTGTATGTCCGTAAATAAAGGACATTCATTTTATAAATGAATCCCTATTTCCCTTGGTCACGGCATCACCCGTGAGCGGCTAATTTCTCTAATTATTTTTTGTTGACTTACAATAATGTTTTTCCCCGGTACATTAGAAAATTTAAGAAACTTAACGACCATATTAACTTTTGTGATGACACCATATGGCGGTTGACAAGTTATTTATTACATACACTTACACAATACTCACGAACCCAGCAGACCCCTTCATCATTTTATTATTGTTGCTAGGTATCTCGAAAATATTCCATGATCTGAATGACTGTATTGGTTAATATGAACACAGATTTCCACTAAATAAAATACAAATAAATTTATTGTCAACTTCAATATTTAATAATTATATTTTTAATAGTAGTGCATACATTTATACATAAAAAATAATAGCAGCAATTTCATAAATTAGGCCATAATCTCGTGTAATATACTTTATTTTTTATGAAAAACCTCATATGAATGCCTTATTTTAAGTTAAATAAATGATAACTACTAATATACAAGTCTTTATGTACTTAAATGTTATCTATTTACAAAACATGCAGTTTTGGTCAAATTACCCAGAAGTAGAGACAGCGTAGATCAGGCAGTATGTGTAAAACTGTTTAGATCTAGCCTCACTGCATTAAAAGGAAAATACTGATATACAAATACATATTAGAGAATTGACTATCCTACAAATGCATACATACTCATATAACAATGTATGTAAGTTTAGGAAGCATTCTGACGATGCGATGTTTCATTACCCATAGATCTTTGCATACATTTCTTGTGTAGTGTCCCATTGTGAACACTCGGATCTTATTACTAAACATTCGCTGTCCGTCTGAATGTCTATCATGGGGCTGTATCTCATTAACTGTAATAGGTATACAATCAGTCAGACAAACATATTTAGTTCATTGTAAACTTGAAATGGAGACAGTTCGAGGAAAAAAGAATACGTTTTATTTTGATTATGTTATGGAGGAGTGGAGGTGGAATGCTCCTACATCGTGAAAAGGGAAGATCTTCCGCCAGGCGAGGTGATCGTGCCAGGGGACCGACCGAGTGTAGTTACTACACAAAGTTTTCAAATTATGTACATTTTATTGTTAAATTCTTGACCAGGGGGCCAATTCTACTAAATGACAACGATTATAGTTGGATGATAATGACATATCAATGGTCAGACAATGGTGTTATTTTTATACTTTTCAGAGCAAATAACACTATCGACTGACCATTGACATGACATTGTCATCCAACTGTAATCGTTGTCATTTAGTAGAATTGGCCCCCGGTTGGTGTGATTATAAAAAAAAAAAAAATTAAAGAGGGTGCAAATCTTGCTGATTTTATTCACAACTTGTGCTATGCAGCTACAAATATATTCACACTAGTAACTGGTAACATACAAACACAACCAATCCAACAAACATGTTCATACAATCGAATGATCAGCTATCTCAGCGTCAGTTGCTACCATCTGAGAAAACGTGTATCTATCTAAAACTAAAGCCGATTCGCTGTGTTATGAGTTGGGATTAAATTGTATCACGCTAGGTGTACTACGTGGTCTGCTATCTTGACTTGATACACTCCCAGGAGACGTTAACAGCGGCGAGGAGGCAGTGGACATAGTACTAGGCGACCCAATCTTCATATGTCCTATTACCGAGTTCAGAAACTTAGAAGGTAATGCGACTGGTGTCAAATTTCCATCCCCCCGTGCTATATAAGTTTGTAGCATAGTTTTTGTGGGAGAAGACGGGTCGTTTACTCTCAGTACTACTAAAGAACCAGTCTCAATGTTGGAAGGCACAGATATATCGTTTAGGCTTAGCATTGGGAGGGTTTTTGGAGGCATCTTCGATAAAGTAGCCATATCATTAACAGTTTTGTTTTCTTCTGTTTCGGCAACTTTGCTTGTTAACGTCAGGGTAGCTAGTTGAGGATGCCTCAGCGTTTCAAGTATATTCGGAGTTTGTTTCTTTGTGTTTCCGGTATGTAAGTTCACCCTTTTTCTTCTTCTTTCGTTCATTTTGTGTTTATTTTCTAATGAGCGGCGTACGAAGTCGTCTGCTGTTTCACTGTTTGTCATGTGGGAGGCTGATTCGACCGCTTTGGATCCTCGACCTGAAGTGGAAATACAGACAATTAAAAAAGGTGGTATTTTTAAATTTTTATTAATATTTCTGTTCATAGCTAACTGGCTAGTGAACAGGTAAGTCAATATAGTTAACAACACTGATATGTTAACTAATAACAATTGATATCAGAGGAAAGAAAATTCCATAAAAAATATGTCTCATCTGGATGAAGATCAGCTGTCTCTTAGACTACTCATAAATGTTTGTTACGAATAAACTCAAAAATTACTAGATCGATTTTAAAAATTCTTTCACCAATGGAAACCTAGAAGATCCCTGACTAACATAGGCTATATTCCCACGGGAACGGGTACTACGCGAGTGAAATCGCGCAGAACCGCTAGTAATCAATATAACCGGTCAAGACAACCACACTGACTTGTTCTTTGAATATATACAACATGTAACAGAATAAGCGCAATTCCTGAAATTAGTTTGATCAGTATCGACTACTTATTCGATTTCAGCTATTTTTAATATGTTAAATTTTTCAAAAAAAAATAATTATCGTAGCTGAATTTAGTGCTTTCTATGGAAACCGTGCCATTATTAATCGATATTTAAGAAAATTGGTTAGACATAACTAAAGTACGATTGCATCATATTTTTTTATATTAATATACTAATTGGGGTGTATGAGGAATTGCGCTTTTTCTGTTACGCGTTGTATAAAAAAATAATAGTACCTATATGTAGGTACAGTACGGCCGTTTTAACTTGGCTTCTCTGAACATAGGCTTCGCCTGCACAAATCCCCCTCCTACCGCCATATGGTCGCTAAAAAATGTTACTGCGCAGCCATTTGCGCAACTTCAGAGTTGTCAAGTTAAAACGGCCGTGCTGTACATGACTGTGATTTTAGGATAGCTTTATTCGACATAAGCAGCTGTGATAGGAAATGGAGCGGCACCATAAGGATTTCTGCGAATGAAATCAACACATTGACTTACTCTGCCTCATACGCATTTCCTTGACGACTTTCAACCGTTCCTTCTCAGCTTTCTTCTCGGCCAGCAGTCTCTTGGTTTCCTCTTCGGCGCGTCTGGCTGCGTCTTCGCGTTCCTCTTTGAATTCTGTCTGTAGACGCGCTGCGTCCCAAGATGTTGCCGACCGCAGAGCCTTGTCGACTTGCGCTCCATTCAGTCTCTCTTCTTTTTTGAACTGAAAGCATATGTTTTACTAGCTTTTGCCAGCGACCTCGCCCGCGTTTCGGGATTATTTTTAATCTATATCACTCTAGAATTTAATAAAAATCCGTACCAAAAAATCTACACTAATATTTATGAAGAGGCAAGATTAGCATTTTTGTATAATTATAAAAATATAATTGATAAATTTAATAAAATCTATACTATAATATTATAAAGAGGAAAGATTTGTATTTCTGGATTTTTGTTACGAATAAACTCAAAAACTACTGGACCGATTTTAAAAATTATTTCGCCAATGGAGAGCTAGAATATCCTTGAGTTAAGGCTATATTTTCTTACCGTATTCCCACGGGAACTACGCGGGTGAAACCACACAGAACCGCTAGTTATTTATAAAAAGGAAATATTAGTATTTTAGTATGAACATAAAAATATCATTGATAAATGTGTCAACTAATTGGCGGGGTGTCAACAATTGGGTGTTTTACCCTATTTATCTATCAATCGTACTACAATACCTTCAGCTTGAGGTCACGCCGCGTGCGATTGGGGAATAACGACGCCATCAGAGTGAAGTCTGTGCCGATGGCGGCGAGAGCGCGGTAGAACCGCACTGTTTCCGCTTCGCTCCAGTCCGCGGTGCGAGCAGACCGCGTATACCGACCGCCTCCCGACCCCGCCCACGTGCCTTCGCGGACCACTGATGACACTTTACGGTTCGCGTCCGATTGTTTTATCACCTGCGACGTTTAAAAGAAAGAAATAAATAATCTCACGCCTTTTATGCCCGACTTCCCCGAGGGGGTAAGCAGGGGTATTCGAATTTCGGAAATACCCACATCTCTTTGAACCCCTTAACGTGATAGGTGGTGAGCCCATCGCCAGACCTGGGGGTCGATTTTTGAATCTCACCAAGTGACTAATTCTCACCGATGTGAGTGATTTCCGAAAGTTCGTATTTTTGAAACTCATCGGTGACTTACATTTGTCATACCTATGACATCGATTTGAGAGTGCCCCTACCCACTCGTAATTGAAATCACCATGCGATTGTTTTTGACAGTTGACGTAGTTCCATCTCTGCCAAAGTATGTTTTTCGGAAGAATTAGCAGCGGGCTCGATTGTGAAATTTTGTGATTGCGACGAATTATTGAAAACAGCGTGTGACTTTCAAAAATACGGCTTTTGGAAAATGGTGACATAAAAGTCATCGGTGATAATTTTAGTCACCGGTGATTTTGATATCACTAGTGAGATTCAAAAATCGCACTCCGGGTCTGTTACATATGCCTCGGAATTTATTCTGGGACCTGCGGGTTTCCTCACGATGTTTTCCTTCACCGTCGAGCTAGTGATATTTACGACGTATGAAAGTTTTAAATTAAGCAACGTTGGGTTAAAGACCAGATAAAGGTATCTGCTCATTACACCGTATAGTACTGTGACCGTAATAGGAACGTGTCAAGGAAAATAAATTACTTTGTTTTGAAACAATATAATGGAGCGACTATTTTGGTCACTCTAGTGGACATAGAAGGGCGTATCGTGTTGCTTTCGGATCCCGATATGTTCATAGCACGGTAGCTGCAACAACTGCTACATTTATACCACACCCTTTTACATATAAAGGAGGTCCGATAACGAGTAACTCTTTACATACTAGAGCAGTTGTGGTCAATTTTTGAACTGTTAGGTAAGGTGTTAGTAGGAGAGGTTAGGTAAGCCGGGAATCGCGACATAGAAGAGGTAAGGTAAGCGTGCGGAGGCGGATCAGCCAAGCGCGCATCCATCGTTGTGGGCACGATGGGCATGCCCACAGCCCTAATAGACTTATGACGTCACACTTTCACATTTCCTTTTGCAATTTTTGTGACCGACCAAACTAACATTTAACAAGTTTACTAATTTACTTATTTATTTATTCGGCCACTTTGTTTAATATTCGGTCGAATACCGAATAACAAATTATGAAAAAAAAGTCACACATGTCACTCGAAATTGAACTGTACCATGTCTTTGATTTGGACGAACAAATTGCGATATTTTTTAGCAAAACATAAGTAACTAACTCTCCAATGACTAGTGCTGCCCCCGTACCACAAGTACTACAATGACACAGGTTGACATAACATGGCACTCGCTAAATGTATATATACATATGTATGTAACTACAAATGGAAGTCGGCGTCGAATATTCGGTGGCCTAATATTCGAGTGTAGCCGGATATGCGGTATTCGACTTAAGCAGTATTCGTGGCATCTCTACTTTATACTTACCAAACTTTTCTCGTCTAATATAATCTCCCCGTTCGGTCCAAGTTTGATCTGTGGCACAGGCGCGGCGTCTGCGGCCGGTGGGTCGTCCACTTCTTCTTCGCTTTCCACAGTTTTCGCATTCCTCTGCGCTTCTTCTTTGGCATTCGCTTCTTTCGCTTGCATTTCATCTTGGTCTGGACTGTTATATTATTACTATCACTCCATAGTATAAAACAAAGTCGCTTTCTCTGTCCCTATATCCCTATGTATGCTTAAATCTTTAAAACTACGCAACGGATTTTGATGCGGTTTTTTTAATAGATAAAGTGATTCAAGAGGAAGGTTTTAATGTTAGAATTGCACCCGTGCGAAGCCGGGGCGGGTCGCTAGTCAGTTCATTCCTCAACAGGGCACTGCTGAAATACGGGTCTTTTCTCACACAATTGTGCGTTTACACGAAAATCGGCACCAACGGTTAAACGTGCCTTCCGAAACACGTCTCGGTCACACATTCACTAAGTGACGGAGCCCAACATTGCTTAAACAGTGTGCTAGTTACGAACACACCAGCACCGTAGGGCTACTTTATAATAAAATTTTATTAAATTCTATTGGCATTATAAATAAGTCGTATATTATGTATTGTGTTCAGAATGAATCGGTGAGTAACATATAAACACTAATTCTTCAGACATATCCAATGGACACATGAATATTTTAAAGCTCATGTTATCTGTAATATTATCTCCAAATAGTACAAAAAATGCTTACTTTTTTAAGCTTAATTCATGGTAGTAAGTAATAAATAAATATTATAGAGAACACTTACACAAGCGGATTGGTGGTAGGGTTGTAGAAGATGAGGTCGTACATAGTGAGGGCATCACGTTGGACCGTTTCCCGGCGACGGCGCCACATGCGCTTGCTCATCTCTTGTCGGCGGGCCCTGATTTCATATTTCATTGCATATAGTAACATGGATAATACAATAGTATATTACATACCTAGGGAAGTAAAATAAGAAATGCCTCAGATCACATTTAATGTGAAACAAACATGTGATCTGAGGCTTTCTTATTTACTTCCCGAGGTGTGTATACTTTTTTTCTTCTCGACGGAGGCGGAAAGCGGTAACTTGGTTTAGCGCAGTGGGCGGAAAGTTGACGTTTTCCGCCTAAAGAGATGAAAAATACTAATACACTGACAAGCTAAAATAAGTAGTCATTTAAATAGATGATGCGTTTTAGTCAAGGTAGCTTGTTGAATTAAAAAGTTTATTTATTAATTTGATATCACCCACTATGAATTAATTATTAATCAAATGCAGTTCTATGTAACCGGTTTTTGAGTAGTTAAGGAGATACCACATTAATACACCAACAGCTCTTGAGCTGATGCGTGTATATCACTGTACTTGTGTTTATTGTTTAAAAAGAATGTTTTATTTAGAAGACCGTAACAGCAAACTGTTGGGCTATAGATCAGGAAGTATGGGCCGACTCGAGCTCACCGCATATTGGAGAATGGCAGTAGTAATTTTCACCCTTACAGAGTTATCTGACATGGCTTAAAAAGTACTTTTAGAAGACAGTATTTAAAAGACACTACAAACTTGGAATTGTGTTTTTCTTTAACGGGTGATGTAGCAGGTGGGGGCTGTACTGTGGCTTGGCTGACGGTTGAACACACTGAGTCATTTCTGACCCTGTTGGCTTCCCTGTAACAATTATAATATACTTGTAACAGTACATACATATTACAGTTCAAAGTTAAAGAGTTAAATACATGGTACTTCATCACAGCACTGGCCAAACAAAACTAGGAGCCCCATGTGAATTACTTGAATGGCACCCCATGAAACATAAATCACAATCAAAAAACTATTTACTCGAATAAAGAAAAATAAATAATAAGTCCGACTGCATATAACGTCTGTTTTAGTGTCACTTACGAGGTAACTGAAAATTTTGATGACTCTTCTTTACTAACTTAATGACCATTATTTTGATTTAATTTCGCATTTCTGATAAACTAAACTTGAGTAATTACTTTGAGAAATGCCACTGACCTATTCACTCATTATGAAATACTAGCACCGCCCCGCGATTTCACCCGCGTAGTTCCCGTTCCCGTGGGAATACGGGGATAAAATATAGCCTATGTGTTTTTCTGATATATAAGCTATATAACTGTAAGGTTTCATCAAAATCCGTCCAGTAGTTTTTGCGTGAAAGAGGAACCAACATCCATATAATATACTTCCATACAAGCTTTCGCATTTATAATATTATAGTAGGATTTAAAACTTTAACACAGGAACTTGAAATGGGGCAAGTAGATAATATAGGCAACGGCTAAGAAAGGAGTCCCCACGAGAACGGGAGGAATCGGGATCTGCACAGGCAATGCCACTTTACGGGTATTCACTAGTATAGCATATAGAAAATGTTGCTAATCCAAATTAAAACTCAGTTATCATACTTGTTAGGTGCAGAAAGCTGTGTGCTATAAGATGTATGTGATTCGTTCCGTTGCCGTGCAGGAGTCGGCATCTGAGTGCTACCGAGTAGCGCGCGTCGGCTCTCATCTTCCGACTCACTGGCGCTACCCTGAAAATCCGGGAGACATAGGTCAATTTGACTACCCATATTTGTAAACAAACACCAAAAAACCTAATAGCGTGTTTTTACACTAAAAAGATTAAAAAACCTCTCTCTGGTGCAGACTGGTGAAAATATAATAACATCTTACACTTCAAAACGTTTCTCAACTGTATGTGGTATAAAATTAAGTATGTAATGTAATAAGATTATTGTTATAAGGTGTTAGAATAATGTGTTGCATATTCAACTCAAGTCATACTGTTGTTTTATTACACAGACTGTAGTGTACTTCTTATGGCAGTTATTTTATGTAGAGCAAACACAATAAATTGTATAACAATATAGAGATGAATCTTTTAGCTCAGAAACAATAGCTGAAATATAACATGCTGTTTGTTTAACCCCATAGGCAGTTTAAATTATTCATTGGTTTTGAATCTTATTTCAATTACATAGAGTTCAATATTTGGTGGTAACTTTTTGGCCTCTGCCCGTTAAAGCATTAACACAACTGCTATTTGTATAGCTGTTATAGATTGAGAATACCATGGTGGACATAAACAATGGTTCACAAGAAAATAATTGTAGAAATAGTCTCAGCACTAAAAGTTAATTAATTTAAAAGATGAAAAATAAATATACAAATACTGTACTGAGAAAGCTTGACTAGAGAACATCTGGATGTGTATCTAAGTTTTCTCCAGTCAAGTTGCATGTGCATTTATCAGTTGTAAACTGCTTGCTTCATCATCATCATCAACCTGTAGGATGTTACGCCCACAGCCCAGCTAAGGGTCTTTCCCCACAGTCCTGGGAGTATGAGCTTTAATCTCCCACGCGAGCCCACCGCCGACATGGAGATGGTGTTAAGCTAGCCACCTAACAGTCACAATTTTAAAAATCACCCCTTGGGTATCTGACGTGGCTTAATGACTTCCATTGTGCGTAAACACAACAAAAACTGGGTCAAAAAATTTAACCTGCCTTCCAAAACACGGAAGCACTCACGATATTAATGCCACTAGGTCACCCATTCACTGACTGATTGAGCCCTACTTCACTTAAACAGTGTGTGAACTGCTCACTTGATTAATAATAATAAAATGCCAGAATAAACTGAAAATTCTTACCTGAATACTATTTCTTCTATAAGGTGCTAGTCGTGGCACAGGACGGAGCTTCGGTCTAACTTTACTTGGTGAAGGCAATGGGACAATTGGATCAAACAACACTTCAGCATTTTCAGATATAATTTCATTTTTCAGTAAATCTATAGGCTTGGGTCCACTATGGGCTGATTGCAGTGGTACAATTCCATCCATGGGATCATCTGTAATGCTTTCGGGGACACTGGGTACATTGTAATCTAAAATGAAAATGAAGAATTATTACATAAATAAATAAATAATAATCTCACGCCTTTTATCAAAATATTCTGCACATAAAAAGTATATGGAAAAAGGAATATAAAAAAAATCTATATTACCATCAGAAATATCACTCTTCTTTTCTGAGTCTGCTGTTTTACCTTTAACAAATACATTTGCATTTTGACAAGAATTTTCACCATCATTTTCTCTGCTACTCTGGAGATTTGTAAGTTTTTCTATTATGGGAGATTCTAGTCTTCTACTGACAATATTTCTTGGCGATTTAGCTCGAGTCTCTAGATTGCCTTTTACTAAAGGCGACGTGAAAACACTGTGTGTGTTTACAAATTTTGAGGTCGATGTTATCACAGATATTTTGGCTGATGTGGGTGTGTTTGATTTCGACGAGTTTATGGGAGTCCGGACCTTCACTGGGGATGAAGTCTTTGCTGCAGTCAAGGTTTTAGATATAGGTAACAACCCTGGCGGGGTACGCGTGGTAATTCCAACAGCTGGGGATATTTTTTCGTCAGTTTTAGCACTGAAAGTCCGAGGAGTTTGTGGGCTTTTTAGAACTTTTTCTACACTGCCGTTAGACGGATTTCCCTTACTCTTGTTTGTATCAGCATTCTCAGCATGTTTTCTCCTCGGTGGTAAGGCTGCGACAGCTTTTATTCGAGCACGTCTCGTGGACATTATGTATATTGGAATGACACTGTGTTAAATAAATATTAGAAGTTATGTATAGTTTAATCATAAATCAGTAAAAATATACGACATGTAGACAACGGCACAAAATTATAAGAAAATTGTAATTTGTAGAGTAGAAAGAACTCAAATTGACTCAAATAAACCACTTCTATTCTTTTTTTTTAATTTATCCCATTTTGGGAAAGGCAATGGGATCTAGGCCCATACAGCCTCGTCTGTTTTAGATTTCTTCTGATCCAGATGTGTGGTACTTAAGGCTAAAAAGCCAAGTCTTATGTTTTCAAGTTCAGGGTACAAGTTTTAATCTTAGATAAATGGCTCTGCTTCAGAGACCATAAAAATTCAGCTGCACAAAAATTAAGTTTTTATTGAATTTCCCATTCCCTGAACCCAAAGACGTTTAAAGAAAAAGTTTCTCTCTCCTAATTTCTTCCAACCTCTTTGCCTGAACCCTTTATAATAATACTCTTTCACTTGGTAATCGACAGTAAAACGATAGTGCACTTTTACTGATGACTGAATCTTGGAAAACTCGAAAATACTAATTCTATTCACTGTACATACAGTATCTCTTACATTTGCCACATAATAAACTATCATTATTATTAGAAAAGCAGTGATAGCCCGAACGGTTAAAGAGCCGGCCGAAAATCAGTGAGGCTCGGGTTCGAATCCTGGCATGTACCTACCTACCTACCTCTCTCCCGACAGTTTCCATGGTGGTGAACTGATCTCCTTCTTGTTTACCTACAATATAAACCTGTGAAACAGCAGCATTTTGATATACCTAGATACTTACCTAGCTAGACATCTATAATAAATCTGTTTTCATCTCTTCGGGCGGAGCGGCAACTTTCGGCCCGCTGCGCTAAACCAAGGTGCCGCTTTCCGCCTCCGTCGAGCAGAAAAAATTATACATAGGTACACGCCTCGGAAAGTAAATAAGAAAGCCTGAGATCACATGTTTGTAGACCTCGGTTTGCCTCGGTCGACAAATGAGATAATATTTCTTATTTTACCCTTGGCATGTAGGCTTCATGTAGGTAGATAATATACTTATTACCTACATAGGTACTAGGCTTGTAATGTTTCCTCATTCGACGATTTAGTACCTAATACTGGAAGAAATCGCTTCAAGCGATAAAACTGAAAATTGAACTTTTTTTTCACTGTTACTTTTACTGGTGTAGGTACAATAAAGATTTGTTACTAACATATTATTATGTACCTAATTAGTTCAAGAATGTAAATTGGTGCCTATTATTAGGTACTATATATCTATAGGTATGTCGACTAGAAAACTCACGAGGCTGTAATGGGCCATTTACACGAGGGCAATCCAGTAAGACAATCCACTAGTTTTTTTTCCATAAGTTTTTTTTGTTTGCAGTTACTGGATTGTCCCATTGGCCCATTAGGTAGGGATAGCACCGTAGACGAAGCCGGTAGACAAGAGTATATTATATTCTTTTCATGCAATTGTTGACCGCATGTCCAAATCGTTGAGGATTATAATAAATTGTTGTCTTCAAACGCGCTCCGCCGCGCTTCCAGCGGCAGTGTGCGCTGGGCCTAACGTGGTGAACATGAGGTTTTTAGGAAAACTTTCAGACTACTATTCTAAAGGTTTTATAGGATTACTAGCATTTTTACTTAAGATCCAAGACATATTCATGCCTTCTTTTATCACGATCTTTCTTTGTTGACAGTTGAATAGTGAAAATGTAACAAACAAACAGACATTACATTAATTTCACATTTATAATAATACAGAGGAAGAGAAAATAAGGAGAGTGTGTGTGATCTTAACTAAAACAATTAAGCAGTTTTCTTCATTCTTTAATGCATTTTCTCTAATTTTTCTTGACAGCGATGAGCACTTTTGGTGAAAATAGATACCAGAAATCAGTATAATTAACTATGTAATAAATAACAATCCAGATCTAAAATAAACTTGTTTTTAAATATGATTTACTTACATCCAGTAGCTCAACTTCACAATAAAAATAGATCTCTTCTATAAAATTTATATAATTTACAAAAGCAGTATGTAATGTTAGATAAAACAACGGTAAATAAATGCTTCTGGGAATTAAAACGCAGTTAGGTATAATTTCTCTTTGTAGATAAATTGACAGATAGTCACTCTGCTAAGATTCAATTTGTATAAATATCTTACGAGTACAAAGTATCTATTGGTGTTAGTCGCCAAACTGAGAACTAGGCTGCGTCTACAAATAAGCTACTGCGTATTGGTTCGTCGTTCATTAACTATATTTTGGCTAAAAAGTCAACATTTGCAAAACCACCTTTACAAATTGTCATGACACTATAAGAATTAGTCAACGATGATTCGTGGAAAAATTCACTGCACCGGTCGACTCGGCGGCGACTATACGACTATTTAGGTAAGATATGTTTCTCACGTACATTAAATAGTTAAACTTAAATAAATAATTAATAATAAGAAAGCTTTCGCGAAGCTGTGCCAAACTCTTACGTAATAACAATAATCAACCAAACTAACAAATTAAATACTTGAATGAAGTTGAAGATGAAGCGAGAGGTTCATTTTTGAAACAACAACCGATGAATCGAGTTATTTAAAATAACGGTATTCCTTGAAAAGAAAATAATCGATTGAAGAATACTGTTACCAATCTTTTACCAATATAATTCACAAGGTTTCATTGTGAGAAGGGATCTACTCATGTAATTTTTTTCGAGGATATTTCGACGGATATTTCAAATCTCGATAAGCTTGTGTACTTTTCAGAGTACACTCAGTATTTAGATCAAATTTACCTAATTCAAGGAATACGGTTTATTTGCTGAGTATCGATCGGAGAATTCAAAAACTATCCTCCAAAAGTCATGCTTGCTCGTTATCTACGACCGCCGAGTCGCCGCTGCAGCCCGCGGCCAACCGCTCTATCACATAACGTAATTCGTCCGAATTCGTTAACTCTTCGGCCTACTTATTCCTACGAAATGATCTCTATCGACAATAAATTATTTTCACCTACAATTAAAACAAGAAGTGTGGTGCACCGAGAGTGGAGACGCGGCGTCCGTCTCGCGTCGCGAGCACGGAATAATTGACTGGACCGCTCGAACGAACGCCCGATACCCATTGGGTGGGCTCACGGGGCAATTTTTGATGATCATTTACTTAATTATGAAAGCAAAATTTTAATTATTTTTTTACCAAAGTAACTATTGTCAACTACGACGATCACCAAAAATTGACACGTGATAACCCGAAAGGAATAAGAATTAATTTGCAATCTACGGAAGACAGACATACTGACTGCTAATATTCAATTGCTCGTTACTTATTACAATTTACAGAATTATTACTATTATTAGTCATGAAGGTGAACTTGTAAGTTTCCATTTTTAGGTGAGAAGAAAATAAACTTTGGGCTACACTTTACATCGCTTTTCATCGGTATCGAGTAGACCTCGGTCGCGCAGAACTTTTTAATTAGTTAAAGTAAATGTCAGAAAAAGTAAACGTTTACTACAAATCTACAATCTGAAAAAAAAATCTTCTTTAGTTAACTAATAGGATAGGGTTACAAATAGTAGGTACATGTGCAATGGAAATACGGAAGGTACATAAATTAGAAAGGAAAATTTTATGCCATTATGTCTCACGTAGATTGCAAATAAATTCAAAGGCTGGTTGGCGAAAACACGGGTACCCAGGCAAAGTAATGAATGCCTCAACGTTTTTCAACGAATTATATTCTAGAAAAAAATAGAAATATTAAAATTTTGCCAATTCAACTTGTACAAATATTTTTGGATTGTAGCAATTAAAATTAATGTGACAATGATGCTCTGAAGAATATCAGTCGTTGAGAAACCACATCTAATTAACTATAAATACCAATTCCATCGCAATCACTATGAGCATCTACTGATATTCGTCAAGCCGACCACCCGTGTTCTCGTACCAACCGGACCCAACACTTCGACAAAATACGCGATACGCGAATCCTCGACATTACAATATTTACAAAGAAACTCTCAAAAGATTCGAAGCGCTACTGATCACCTCTACTTAGGAAACCGAGAGAAATGTTGCGCTAATTGATTATTATCGGTAGATATGACTACTTATAATTAAAATGAAGAAAGCAACTGTGTGCTATTGGAATCGCGCGTGAGGCTCTTCAGTTGTGCGTCGCTTGTGTAGTTCACGAGTGCGACAGACTCCGGCGCTGCCTTCTAAACTAGCCTTTGAACCTTCGCCCATGCCATGCACAGAAGGAGAGGCACTTATGAGTATTGTATCGTCGTATCTCTTTCGTCACAAGGATGAGCAAGTTGAGTAAAGCGTTTAGTTTAGATGCAGCATCAAATACTGTCACGCACGCTCTACACTTATATCACGATCCACCGTCTCTAATAATACTTCCAAATCGTGGTATCAGGGGCGTCTGCCTATAGGCCTACACTTCAAACGTCCACTATTTACGATCGAATATTCCCGCATCAACAATAGAGGTCTATTTCATACGCCAACAAAGCATAAAATAGTGATATCTTTACATTTTCAGTCTAGTCTATATAATTATTTCCTCTTTTTTATGGCAAGGTATCTCTATAAAGATTCAATAGTTATCATTCTTCAATATATAACAGGTATATCTATACAATCGGAATACGTCGCGTATTCGATTCCTCACAGCGTCAATGATATAAAATTTAACCTAAATTATAACACAGGAGAATTAAGTATAAGATCACAAAATGAGATTCAGCGGGCGCGTGCGTGCGCGCCCGGCGAAGTCGCAGCTATGATATCTACGCTACAACTAGCGAGGCGGCGCGCGCTTCGCACTAAGCCTAGTATTGCTATCGGGGGCCGGCCTAGCTCAGCGTGCGGCGTCAGGGCGCGATGCCGGCGTCGGACTTGTGGAAGGCGGCGCCGGAGGAGGACAGCGGCGGCTGCTGCGCCTGCGCCGAGCTGAAGTCGTGTTCGGACTTGGGCCTCGGCAGCGCGGCCGCCACGCCGAGCCCGGGCAGCGCCACGCCCGCCATGCGGCACGACGCCGCCTGCAAAGGCTGCAGCGCCAACCCCAGCGACCGCTCCGACAGCCGCGCCACGCTGTCATCCGACAGACTCACGTGCTCCGCCTCCGCCGCCAGCGCATTCACCACCGCGTTAATCGTGTTCCCCTCCGACGTCGTGTCGTCTTCCCGGTGCGCTACGAGGTTCGGATTCTTCCCGATCTTGTTCAGTCGTTCGGCGGCGACGCTCTCCATCGTGCGTCGCATTAGCGGGTACTGGTCGAGCACAGCGTTGAAGTGGTCCACTGATAGGGAGAATAAGTTGCAGTATGTCTCGGCGCGGACGGAGGCGACACGACGGGCGTTCGTCAAGAGACAAATCTCGCCGAAGTACGAGCCATCGGAGAGGCTCGTTGCGACTTCCCCGTTCGCCATAACGATGTCAACGATGCCTTCTTGGATGAAGTACATCTTGTTGCCGATTGTTCCTTCTTTTATGATGATATCGCCTGGAATTTAGAGGAGGTGATACGTTACGAGTAGGTGTATTTTTACAAGAAAACCGAAAATAACATTGTTATAAGACTTTTTTTTTATGAAAGCACTAGCTACAGCGCCGGCGTTAGCAGCTTTTACGATAGTAAGAAGGAAATAGAAATGAGAAAAGTCCGTAATATATGTGAATGATATAAAGTGGGTCAAAGAAAAAGAAACTGTTTCAAAATATGTTGGATTAATCAAGGGTACCTACCTACCTACCTTCTTAATGGAAAAAGGAATTATAAGAAGTAAAAAGTCAAAATTTAGAATATAGAGAAGACAATCTACTTGCCTTATAGACTTCCTCTCATTTTAAAGAAGCTAATTTACCTGGCTGGAAGACTTCATATCGCAGTTTAGTCACTACGTCAGAGACGAAGTTGGAGTCAGCGTTTGCGAAGAATGGAACGGATGCGACGAGGGACCGACAGTTGTAGTTGATGACGTCTTCTCTCAACTTCTCGCTCAGCTCGCCGAGGATGACCTCTTCGTCGAAGAACTTCCCCTGGTAGCGGTGCTCGAAATACTCGGTGATTCGCTGTCGCATCTCTCGTGGTAGTTTTCGGTATGCCATATACTCTTCGACTTGCTTCACCTGGAATATTCAAGATTATTGTGTCATGTAGTATATTATATATTAATTTCAGTGTCTTTTCTCCCATCCTAGAGAGTTTATGCTGAAATGTATTTCTTTAAATTATCGAATTTCAAACAAAGAGACAACTTTACGCTTATAGTTATGGAATGTAATCTGAAAATCCCGTAATATCATTACAGCGAGCTCATATTATTCAATTTGAGCCGCACGGTTATTTACTTTCAAAGAGATTGAAAAAAAATCATTTAGGAGAGAGAAACTTTTTCTTTTAACGTCTTTGTTTACTTTATTGTTGATACGGTTTAGGTACTGTTCAGCTTAACCCTGCCATACGTTCTTACGGTTGTCTGTTCTCCCCATCGGTCAACTTTATATGATGGAGAAGCAACTGCGCGGGTCCAATCACGTAATATTTAACCCAGTGAATAGAGAGCTGATACCTTACAAACGGTCCGGTAGTTCTAAATTTTTTACATGTTGTCTAGGATGGTTGTTAAGTGTTTAAAATGCAAAATGCACAATTCCCCCCCCTCCGCGCCCGCCGCCATCTTGAAAAAACCGAAAAAAATCGGCACTTTTTTTAGATTTTCACTTATATCTTTGTTTCGGTGCATTTTAGCTACAAAACAGTTCTATTCGATGTTGTAGAGAATGAAATTCCCTGTAATATACGTGTTAAATTTTGTTTGTAGGGCAGATAGTTCAAGAGATATGATATTTTAAAAAAGATAAAAAAATACGCATTCTCCGGAAATTTTTCAAACTTCTAACTTTAGAACGCTGTAATTCAATTTTGGCCTATTTGAGAAAAACAAGTATAAGAATAAAAATTGTAGGGAATTTAATTACCTACAAAATGGATGTATACTTTTTTTAACCAACCTTACGGAGGGGGCAGTAAGCATTAAAATGAAAACAACGGCATATTGTTTATTTGATAAGTTTGAAAAATTTCCGGAAAATGCGTATTTTTTTATATATTTTTTTTAAATATCATATCTCGTGAACTATCTGCCCTACAAACAAAATTTAACACGTATATTATAGGGAATTTCATTCTCTACAACATTGAATAGAACTGTTTTGTAGCTAAAATGCACCGAAACAAAGATATAAGTGAAAATCTAAAAAAAGTGTCGATTTTTTTCGGTTTTTTCAAGATGGCGGCGGGCGCGGAGGGGGGGGAATTGTGCATTTTGCATTTTAAACACTTAACAACCATCCTAGACAACATGTAAAAAATTTAGAACTACCGGACCGTATGTAAGGTAACCCCCCTTATTTGGTCGCTATTCACTGTACTAATTAACTCCTGTTAGATAATACTTTTTCTGAACAGTCACTCACACTGATTTATGAATTAATTAAATACCAATCACGCTACAATTGTTAAGAAGCGATCCCATTACGACCGAAGAAATCTTCAAACTAAACAACACTAAAAGTACAATTATTTGATAATACATAAATACACAGTTTAGAAGATGCGTTCTTTACCATGAGTAGTGGATTGTTAGTGAAATTTTGAAAGGAAACTGTTATGAACACCCTTTTATTGCTTGTATGAATGACGCTGTGATAAGTAGTTGTGATATAAAATGAGTTAGTTGTGGATACAATGATAATTATGTAGAGTTTATCGACTATAATACGTCGGATACAACAACGACACACGAACACACATTCACTCAGTACTCACGTCTAATCTCTGAAACAGGCAATGATTTGCTTTAGTGAACGATTAAACAAACACATATGGCACTTTTAAACATGCGAGGATAATTTATGCAAAAGTTAGGTACCTACACTAGAATCTCTTGAAAGACTATCAGTTCAAAAAGGTTATTGAACAACCTATGTTACGTCGCAAATATTAATTCTGATGAGGTGTTCATAACGGTTTACCAGTAATAAAATTTTACTAAAATTATTCACCAAGAAGCAAAGTAAACTGCACATCGGGTAAGTTTCATTTAAGAAACCATTCGAAGAAATGACACTTCAACATGTAAAGGTTTATAATTCTCTGGTTCTTGGTGAATACTAAGAGTGAAGAACTTGGAATTTACAAGAATATGAAGTTGACGAAATGGAATAGAATTTTACCTTCTCACGGTACTGTCTACGAGAAGAGTCAAGACTCTGGATGAGGTTGGTAGCGTGTCCGAGGAACAGGGCGTAGCACGTGGCACCGGAGATCATGGATAGCATCGTGAGCCACATATCAGTGAGCGACTGCGGCGGGAACCGACCGTACCCAATGCACAGCATATGGGACATCGCTTTGAATAGCGCCCATGAATACTGCTCTAACCAGAAAGAATCCTGGAAAGCAAAGAATAATTTTACTGTAGGTACTATCAGCAAACGCTTATTATATTGTAGTAATTTTGAAATGTTCATTTCTCTTTCATATGAATAATGTAACCTAATGATTTAATTACAAAATGTAAATGTTGTATGTAGATGACTTAAATCTTTACATTGTCCCAAATATAAGTGTCCCAATTCTAGTTGAAACTGATATGTTGAAAATTTGATAGAGTCCTTGTACCAACCTGTAGTTCGTTTATTGCAACCCACGAGTTAGGCGGGAACCCTTGCAACATGGGAACGAGGAACTGCAGGCAACCGGACCAGTGGCCGATCAACAACATCATGCAGATCAGGTTGAATATCCGCATGAACACCGAGGCCATGTTGAGGAACTGCGAAGGAAAGAGGCGCGATCAATCTGTGGTCAGGAGGAAGCATCGCCTCTAAGGAAGCCGTGCGGACTGCGCGCGACAAGGACGCTCGAGGTCAAGCTTCGCGATGATTCTCTACCGATGGATTCGTAAAGTAGTGAGAAATAAAGTATAAGTATGAACGCGTGAGACGATCGTCGAGCGAGCATGCGTGGATGTACGCCGGGGTGCGGGGCGCGCGACCACGGCCGCCGCGGGGCCGCGCGCCCGGCGCCACCTAGCGCATCTTGCCCGCGCGGCCGCCGGCGGGACCAGGGGCTGAACAGAAACGCCAAAGAAAGAGAGGAAGCGAAGCGAACGCTGCGGTCTATAGGACTCCCGGCGCCGCCGGTAACATGCTAAGCGGGCGAACGAGCACATGCGCGCCGGCTCGTGCCGACCCTGGTTACCTTGAAGATCAGATTGCTTTTGGTGCCACCCTTTTTCTTTTTGGTAACGTCGGAGCTGAGTCGTCCCCTCCGTTCCGTGCGCTTTTTTTGGAGATTCTGCAAGATCTAGAAAACAAGCGAGAAACACGAGATAGTAGGAAGAGAGGCAGGCGCGCGCGGAGCGCGAACGGACGGCGGGCTGGGGCACGCGGTTGTGCGGGGCGGGCTGCGGGGCGCGTGCGGGCACACACAGGATGCACTAACACCGACACGAGTGGACCGGGCTAGGCCCCTACAGCTAGAGATGGCTAGTGCGCAACGCATGCGGCGGCACCTGCGAGGCGAGGTCGCGCGACGCGGCTTCTTCACCGGGCGCGACGCGCGGCTGCGGGGCGGGGCTCATCTGCACACAACGCCGACACTGCTGTCACCACCACCCTCCCCGTACTCCACTTCTCACTGACTCTCCGCTTCGTTATCGTTGAGTCACATTTAACTACTGGCACTATCTATAACCCACGAGCCCTTTGGTAACGGATTTTACGCGATACTATTTCCTATAGCCGTCGACTATTCTCAATGGTATTATTTAAGGAGGTTTTCATTCTTTTGTTTTCTATTTGACACGAGACCGCCGTTGCATGATTTTATAATTCACTTGTTAGTACGCTACATTACGCTACAACTACAGGCTACAATGGTTAATTTTATTTTATGTTGATTTGTAGGTGTCACGTCACGTCGCTTTGTATTCTTACGAGAAGATGTTCATTTGTCATAGTTTTCATTGTAAATGTTTGGAGTTTAATCTCGGCGTCAGCGCATCATGACTGAAGTTATAGAGGCTCGAAAAAGCGGCAAAATAATATGAATATTTTGGCAAATTAAAGTCTACGTTGGCGTGTGGCACGGTTCGGCTCGGCGCCGCGGCGCTCTTCGCTCGACGGGCAGACGACAGTCGCTACGCGATGTACGCGGCGCGGGCGCAGAGAAAGAGACAGAGTCAGACGTCACGGTGAGAGCGTGCTCAGGCAGAAAGAAGCTTGCAGAGAAGCAGTAGAGAAGTGCAGAGCGGGACGTGGGGCTGACATACAGTGGGGGTAGGAATGGTATAATACAGGATTACAACAAAACTCCATTTACGTCAATAGGGATCACTACTAGCTAGAAAAATTTCAAATCTCTCATTATGCTTCACTTCTTCACTCTATGTACAGATCGAATCTAAATTCTGTTCATTATATCACTTAATTCAATATTATAGTTAGTACGTGTTAGTTAAGTGTTAGTGGATGTAATGCTTCATGTGGTTAGAGCTTTGTTAGTCCTCGAGTCTTTGGTCCTGTAGATGTTAGTAGGATGTTGGCTTACATATACTTCCTCCCATTGTGATACATATCGGACGAGCCTCGAGAGACGAAGCAACCGCACCAGCGATAGCAGCTTCGCTAACCGAAGTATCCTCAGAGCACGGCCCGCGTGAAGAATTTGAAAGCTCTCACTAAAATCCTGTCAACACACAACAAAATGTTACAAATAGAACGTCACATTCGATGCTCTAACACCATTCCAGAGCATCTAGGAGATGGCAATGTTCTTTTTACAGTCGAAGTGAAAAGACATGCACTGCCGACATTGAAAGTTAAGAGTATCAGCCAAAGAAAAGTGCTGAAGCATAACAATAAACATATTATAATTATGTTTTTTGTTATTTTTACATTCTCTGATTCCTGGTGGGGCGTTAGAGTTAAAAGTGGAAGCTCAGAAATATTAATCTCTAATTATTAGCTTGTGGAATTCTTTCAGTATAAGCTTCGTTACAGCTGTTCATATTTTTAATCTATAGCTTTGCTGGTTAGTGTCGTCTGTATTTACTTAAATAAAATAATAAGTATGTATATAATAACAATTTGGTCGTGTTGTATTAGAATTAGTCCAAATGAAAAGGAACCCAGGTGCGTGTTACAATTATGTTCGTTTACATTCTAATTCAAGTGTTCAAAGATCAAAATGAGCATGTTAAAGAAAAGCATATTTTAAACCATGCCGTGAATAAAACGAGACCAAAATACGAAAAGAGAAAGACATATAAAATAGAAGAACGTGCGTACCAATCATAAAACTATAGAAAAAGGAGCGAGCCTTATTCAAAAGTTAGAATTACCAAGAGAGTGCGGCCAAATATACCTTTAGAGCAGATAGTGCAAAAATTGGGAAAAGTGCTGGTTAGAAAGACAACAAGGAAAGGATTCAGTATCCCATACGAACAATGAAAATTAGAATGTTACCCACTTATGGCAAAGAATAAGTCATGGATATGCTGACAAATTCATATGGGCTACCAACTATTGTTAATCGTGCATAAAGTTGTAGAATGTGTTCAGAAATTATAAAAAGTAAATAATGTGAAGTTGAAATGGATCTAGAGTGCTCCAGTCAAACCTTTACATTTCTTAGACTTAAATACGAGATACTAAATCGACACGATGACACGTCGATTCTCGTGGCGGTTGGGTATAAGGGTCACAATGAGAAACCAAATACAACAGAAATAATACAACAAAACATTTGCTACAAACAAATAAACACCCAAGCTGAAACAGAATCAACAACATAAAAGACAGATTTAAAGCTAGTAATAGAACAACACGGCCAAATTGCAACGTACGTTTACCTGATTGAAGATCAAGAATATATAATCTAGTGGTATACTAGAGATGAGGTCAAGGAAGAACCATGTCCTCAAATAGTGCTTCGCTATTAACTTGGGATCTAATATCACTTGTTCTGCATTATCTTGCTGCATTATTCCTGAAAAAGAAAAACAGTTTTGTAGGAAGCGAATCTAATGAAACTTCAAGCATAAGTCATTATGAAAGGCATTCGTATGACTGAAAGTCATTAGGATAACTGAAAGTCATAGTTTGGGAGAAGTTATAATTATTTTAAAACCAAAACAAAGTTAATAAATTGATGGGAGTTTACAAAATATCTACATAGTCAAATCAAAAATATATCAAGGAAAATGACATATTTAAGTTCTGTACACTATAATTATGGCAAAAAATCTTTGATAACGTACCTGTTCTAAAATTAACAACGATATCTATAAGGAATATTGTGTCGGAGAGACAATTGAAGGCTATCCATCGCGTGCTCAGGTCATCGTTGAAGAAGGAGATGGCAACTGGTAGGATGATCAGGTTCGCTACCAGCAGCAATAGCATACAGAGGTCCCAGTAGAACCTGAAACAAAGACGATATTGATGGTTAGAAATATGAAATATTCATACCGTTGCACAATTTTGAAACAATTTATCATATAATGAAAATTAAATATCATCCACGCAACTTCCAAGTATTAGTTGGGTTAAGAACTTTAAAATTTTAAAATCCAGTAAGAGTGGCAAAGGGATTTAGTAGAATTGTAATATTGCAATGGTTGAGATATTATGATACCTCTATTTTATTCAGTGTCTTTTCCGGAGTTAGCAAGAATCTTTATTGGGGTGTATGAGGAATTGCGCTTTTTCTGTTACGCGTTGTATACTTAAATAAAAATTGCACAGTATTTTAAGTTGTAATATTTTCGAAATAAGTAGCCACAATACGTATTTTGTATAAAGTTTCTATATTATTGTAGGCATTTAAATTGCAAAAGAACCTACCTATGAACCTACGAACCTACTTATGAACTCTTAAATTGTAAACTGCATAAAGTTTTCCTGCTAGAAATTTTGCGATGGTATTTCGCGAAATATTTCTCACACGAAGTTTTCAGACAAACTTTAGAGGCGACAAGACAACTTCCGTAATACGTCAAGAACCTATTATTCATAGTTACTTAGCATTCCTTAAGTTCCCCGGGAATACTGGCGACTTGTAAAGCGCCTTCTGTACTGGTAGTGGTACATTTATATTACGAAAGTGTTTGGAAAAAAATATGTGAAATGCTAATTTCACGTAAACATCTTTCTTTAATTTAATAAATGAACCATAAAGAAAAAAAAAGCCGCGGATCAAAGAGGTAGGGCACATGTCTACGTAAATCATTCTCCTTGACAGAAGCAACAACAAAATTGCTGTTTGCTTCATCGCCACAGGTGAGTAATCGTCGATCTACATTTGTCGCATTTATTGCAAACAGCGAACGTGCTCTTGCACGATGCTATGCAATTATCCAATAAACCAGTGATTGAGATCGCAATTGCGCATAATATGATCTCATGTCTAATATCCATACTGTGCTGTATGTGGTGCAGCCCGTTACTTTTTTTTAACTTCGGATTGTCGCTATTTATTACAGAAAAAGTTTAGGACAATTTTTGTACACCAATAAAAATATGAAATAAGTGACACAATGATAAAAAAAATTTACGGTCTTTACGCGTAAGTATTCACTTAATCATATTAAAATAAATAAGCATCTGAAAGAAGAATATGCATCCATGACTTAGAAAATGAACATAATAACACAAGGAAAATCTTAAAACTACATAAATTTATAAAAAATACAAGCAGGCCGACCTCAGCGAGTGAGTTGTACAGGAGCCTGAAGGCAACGGAGCAGAAATGTAAATAGCGAAATGGTTGTAATTTCCTGCAATGACCTATAAGCATTTACCTAGTACAATAAGGAAGCTTTGCTAAACTGTGTATGTTTTCATAAATCGAGTATAAGTACATACATATTTAAAGAAGAAGATCTACTTAGATTATCCGAAATAAAATTTACCTTGGGGCACCATAAAAATATGTACTTAATTAAGAAACCAAGGTACCTAAAAGTACGTATGTGAAATTGAGCGAACATCGACATACATACTATTTTCGGTTCGTTCTTGAGTTTATATACTTACTAACAAAATACAAATAGATTTGATCAATGACTAGTGATTGCCTAACCGCTTGCCATTCCTTAAACAAACACTGTTCAAGTATTTTATCAATCTTCTTTTCTGTCAACATCCCAAACGCAGTTGTACCCCTGCTACACAACTAGGTATCCTACAATAACATGCCCCTGGCTGAAGTCAGCTGAAATGAAATTTAAATGAGACCTCCCGGAGCCATTTCAGAAGTACCTAGGAGGTCAAATGTAGAGCGTTCGGTAAAATTATGCGTAGGTAAAGGTGAGACCACTGCATTAAAAATGACCATTCATATCATATGAGATCTACTCTCTCAATTTCTCTTTGGGATCGTAGGTAGGTATTTTAGACACAGATATTCTCCGAATAGAGTTGCCGATAATCTATCTATATACAATATGTAACAGAATAATCGCAATTCCGGAAATTAGTTTGTTCGGTATCGACTACTAAATCAATTACAGCTAGTTTTAAGATGTGTTATTTTTTGCCGAAAAATGAATAAGCATAGCTGAATTTAGTTCTACCTATGGAAATCGCACTATTGCTATTTATTTAAGAAAATTGGTTAGACACAACTAAAGTACGAAAACATGATTTTATTACATTAATATACTGATTGAAGAATTGCGCTTATTCTGTTGCGAGTTGTTGTATTAATAAAAAATTGTTGCCGGTAAACGTATGTATTGAGTACGGCAGGACCAATATAGCAAATTTTTTTGTTTCAAGAATTAAAAATTCGAAAACCTGCCCTGCTAGAGGTGACACTCGGGAAAAACTGAAATCTTTTTTTTTTATTTGATTTGAACAGAAGTTATTTTCGTAACTTTGGTGATTCTGTGATTCCATTACAGGTAGGTATATGCTATTAATTTACGCCGAAGTGTGCTGATTTGTATGTTAAGGGTTTCTTAACTCATATTTTTTACTTTTTTGTTACACCCAAATGTGTTTCCAGAACGTTCCATCTGCCACCTTATTGCTTGGGGTAATGCAATTTTTATTCCGACCCTGGAAGGTGGCTTGAGTGAGATTGTTGCTGTTTTATTACTCTCTTCGGCCTACAATTTTGCATGTAGATAGGAATCTATGTCTTTTGTTCCATTATGTACTTTCAAGCTACCATTACAAGTTTACATGCCAAGTTTTTAAAAAATTTGTAATAATCGATGTTATCTAGTAATATTTAAATAAAAATTCATGCCGAAAATAGTTTCTCATTTTTTTTATAATATATTCTTTATATATTTGCACTTAATTTAAAATGACCATCTATATTACCTTACGTTAAAATTAATATTACATTGTCACCATAAATAAAGGCTATAAAACTAGCGGATCTTTTCCAAAGGCTGTCGTAAAGCATCCTGTAGGAGTTATAGCTTACCGATATAGCCTCTTACATTGTTTCTCAAGACAATTTTAGGCAAGGAAGTATGTCGTCCTAATGAATATCCGAGTACACTCGGATCACGGGTTTACGTGACACAATACAACTGGCTCAGTTTTTCAGACTCGATCCGAGCGAGCTCGTAGTGTAAGAACGTGGTTTTAGTATTTATTAATTATTTAATTCTAAGATTACCTACCTACGTTTGTACTCGGTGTTTAATAAATTTCTTTTGAGTCCTTCAGGTTTTTATCTGTATTTGAAATGCAAATTAAAATTGTGAGGACGGAAAATTTATTGCACAAAAACAAGTAAATGTACCCAAGTAGGTACTTATTTATTTACGTAAATAATCAAAATACTAATTTATTATAAAATGCATTGGTATTTAAAACTTATAATGACAGTTACAAATACATTGCAAAGGTTTTATTATTTTTCAAAGTGACCTTCATAAAAAGGTATAAAAGTCAAAACTATGACAACGACAAAAGAGCACTCACATTAAAATCTGAGCAATCTGTTTTAATGTTCATTGCTTTAATTAACCTTAATTCGATGCACCTACATTGTGATCGGTCGGTGCATTGCATGGTACAATCGTATCATTAGATGTCTCTGTATTTGTGGACCTACAAGTGTGTGTGAGTACGTGGTAACGATGTACTTAAAGATGTTATGTGACTGTAGGTCAAAAATCTAGAAAAATCGTAATACCTATTACAGGAACAATACTATTGAATGTATAATTTCGTGGTACAAAAATAATATCTAAGATATTCATTGACTTTTAATATTATGGCGGCTCTTACTACTATGTTGGATTTCTATGATACCTATAGGTTGCAAATCTTGCAAGCCTACCTAAGTGTAACTTCTTTTTCTTCTCTTCGTTTTCACTATCACTACATAGTATAAAACAAAGTCGCTTTCCGTCTGTCTGTCCCTATGTATGCTTCATCTTTAAAACTTCTTTACGACTTCATATGCTTGGATCTTTAAAACTACGCAACGGTTTTTGATGCGGTTTTTATATAGATAGGTGATTAAAGAGAAAAGTTTATATGTATATAATACATGCATAATATAGTAGAAACACACTGATCACATCATATAACACACGCTTTGCTTCAGTTTATATTATAAATCGAAGCAAAGCGAGGGCAGGTCGCTAGTGTACCATAAAACGAAGTACGAGTACTTTATCAAAAGCTAGCTGTTCTGCCGATTTCACCCGCGTATGTCTCGTACTTTTGGGAAAATTATACAAGTAAAGTTTCTGTTGAAACAATTTTTTTTAATCAGTCCAGTAGTTTCTGAGCCTTCTCAATACATACAAACAAACACAAAAAAAAACCTCTTTATAATATTAGTGTAGATGAATACTTAAAACTTCTTTTTTTATAATATGTATATTGATTTTCAAGCCACCCTATGGTAACTGTCATGGCCATTGGACGTAAACAAACATTTCATGTATGTATTTACATTTATTAATTGCCACACTTTTCTGAATTCACTAACAATAGAAGCTCTCATTATGCGTATCGCTTAGGTGCTTAAAATTATTTACAAAGACCCTCTAAGCACGTTCTTGTGATAAGAACAAAGACAAAAGAGATAAATGAGCACATCACATGACATTAGGCCTTAATCGGAGGTATTAGCGTTGATTTCCATTGAGTTGAGTAGAGACGAGGAGAGAGCTTTGCTTTGATTTTGAACGCTGTACGTACTTACTATAACCGTATTATTTTTTTCAAAACTTAAAAAATATACAATATTATCATACTATATGATTATGGGCAGATTCGAACAACCTATAATAAAAACTTATCCAAAATCTGTACAGTATTTATTGTTAGTAGCCGTGCCAAGGGATGAGGAAGAATTATACCATAATGTATAAGTATAGATTAATAAGTATCGTACAAAGGTAACTATATTCTTTAGATTTTTTGTTGAAAGAGCGCTTCGCACTGCGCTAACTCTATTTGGTGTCGTAAGAGACTGTTAGGATCCCGGATTGATCCTGGCGCTTGAGATTCGGTCCACGAATTGTGGTGGGATAATTAATAAAAAAATGCTAAACAGGTTATTCAAAAATGGCATTATGGAGGGGATCGCAGCAGCAGCAGCAGCAGATAGCATTATTTTTAATGGCCAAATGTCATTGAAAAAGTACACGCAACATAAAATTCATCTTATTAAAAATGTGGTTAGTTTTTACACATCTAATCTCTTTATTTTTCAATTTATCCAAGATGATTGTACACATTACCACATAATAATAAATACTTAGTTCAAGTAATGGCTAGCTTAATGCCTGAAGCCTTTGTCTGCCAAGTTGAGACATCAAAGTTCACATCAAAATAAGTCCGTCCACTTTTTAATCATGATTTCTTTTTCCTTTGCGTTTTTCATCAAAGCTTGATCACTAACATTACGGCTCATAGAATTTTTAACACAGATTCTGGAGAGTCTACGGGAAATTTCGTCGTTAAACGAAATGGCCCATTAAGTAATGACGACTTGATGGCTTATTTTGTGTTGCCGTAAATTCTCCTACTGTAAATATGTTAAACAGCTTCTGCCTCGATTAAATTACAGCTGATACGGGTTCTTAATGAATCACTACAGGGGAAAGCCTTATAGTGGTTGGTTATATACTGTTAAGAAATAAGTACAAAGACATCGGGGAAATTTTGGTTTTGAAAATATGCAATGGGTTATGATGACGTTGACAGTCAGATGGCGGATCTGCTTTTTTATTTTTTCGTAAGCGTAGATCAGCTGCCCAAACAATTAAAAATCGATAGTGTCTGGAATAACAATCAGCTGGTTATGCATAAAAATAAATACGCGAACATATTTTTATAAGAACTCCGTTAACGTTCGCATATGAAGGACAATTTTATGACGATAAGTTAATTCTCGTTTAAAGAAGCGTTTGCAGAAAATGCGACGTTAACTATCTACAATATTTTGATGTTTCCGTGATTGAATTTTTTTCTTTCTGTTCACCGCGCTGGAATAAAATATTTTCTCTCACACGATCGATTTAACGAAAGTTTCGAACTCTTGAATTGCTTAGCAGTATATTTTATAAATTCCATTTACACCAAATATATTTTTAAGTAGTAAAGCTTGCCTAAACGTCATATTACAACAAATAAATTTAAGAATATTATGTCCTCAACATTATTTTTACTACACCTAATAAATACTTTATCGATCCTCCGAACACTGATCCCTTACGGAAAAGAGATTTTCTAATTACACAAAGTATAACGATTCTTAACAAGTGACGTTTTTCACTCGTTAAGAATTCTCGGAACAATTTTGATTGTATCGGAAATTATAAAGTAATCATCTAAAATTTGCGTCACTACCTTTTAGTCATCGTTACAGTAAACACAATCGTTATAGAATAGGACAGTATGCCCGAGCGAATTGTGCAAACAGGCATTATCGAGATAATGCACCTCGCTGTAGGGATGTGCCAGTCTAAATAGAATATTCGAATAATATATTTGTACGTATATAGCTTATGATTACGCTGTTTACTTATAATACGCTGTTGGTTTATGTAATTTTTATTATGATACGATAAAATTAGACCCTTCTGGACATGCTCTGTAATAACTATATTATTTGCTTATTTGGATCTTCCTGCTTACAATGAAATAATGTCAAGTATTTTTTAGAACAAATTACATTAAGTAATGTAGGTTACATTTCTGATGCCATAAATGAGGTATAACAATTCCTTAGGTTAGGTGTCATAAACAGTAGATTTTGTTGTGCCATGCAACTTTCAAACCTTTAAAACTTTTGCATTTGTAAATAAATTTGGATTACATTTGTGGGTATAATACTTGATTAGAATTTTAAGATTCAATCAGATATATCAATTTACATTTAGGTACTACGAGCAAGTAGCAAGAGCGCCCCGTACAGTCTCGACACATCACTATAGTTTGCACTTGTGCACTCAGCCATGGAATGACTACCGACTGTGCTACTATTGTTGTCTAAGTTAACATATTACTATTGTTGTATTGTGCTACTTGTTTGTGAATTGGAGTGATTCATACCGAAAAATTCCGATTCTTTGTCGTATTGTGTGCTAGGTGGCTAGTGCTTGGTGTCTTCTAGTTCCTAGTCACTAGGAAACGGTACAACCGCTGAAAAAAGATCGCAGTCTACATCCTACATACCTAAAGGATTTATAAAAAAAACGAGTACATTAAAAAAACGGGTAATTAATAAAATACAAATATCCGGACTCGTATAAAATACACAAAAAAATTCTGATGCAAATTGTGAAAAATACTCCCGTATAGTTCCCGTTCCCGTGGGAATACGGGGATAAAATATAGCCTATTTGTTATTTTAATGTATAAGCTATATAACTGTAAAGTTTTATCAAAATCCGTTGAGTAGATTTTGCGTGAAAGAGGAACAAACATCCATACATATAATACAAACTTTCGCGTTTTTAATATTAGTAGGACAAGGCTATAACATTCCTTAGATGAAGATAAATCTAATGATACCTCGCACTTGGAAATCCGTCAAACGAAATATGCTCATAGATATACTTACACTAGCCGGTGCCCAGCGGACCTACTCGTAGTTTATTCCGTAGGATATCCGAAATAGCGAAAACATAATATCGTATCATATAACACACCTACTTACAATATTTCAAGTTTCTAGGTGTTATTGTTTCGGAGCAGTACGTATTTCTCTTTTTACCTAGTTTTTTAATTTTCCCGTAGGAATGAGACAGTCTCCCGCTGTAAAAAGTACTCTTGATTTTTACCCAGTTACTCGGTCATCTCTACATCAAATTTCAACAAAATCCGTCAAATAATTTTTGCGTGATGCGTGCATAACAAGACAGACAGACAAAAAATTCCAAAATTGGCGTTTCGATATCTACGTTGATAACTATCTACACTATCGCTAAAATTTTGCAAAAATATTTCACGTACAGACACGGCCTCGTTACAGTTTTATTATGTACACCCGCTAAACATTACATTCTTTTTGGTGTAGTTGGGTAAATAGATAACTTTTATATTTATCACTAGCTCAACGTTGAAGGAAAACCGCAGGTCTCAGAATTAATTCCGAGACATGTGTAAATAGACCCAGTCCGGTGATGGGCTCACCACCTATCTCGGTTCGGGGTCCAATATATCTCTTGAAATGTAATACCTCTGCCGGGGTAGGCAGAGATATTACATTACTAGGGATAAAAGGCGTGAGATTATTTTTTTATTTTTATAACTTTTGACTCTAAACTCGTTTACTATAAAGCTTGTTTGTATATTATGAATTTATGACTAACCATTGCGTCTATTGGGTATTATGAAAGGTGTCTCTTCGACAATACACAAGACACAAGTAAGAGAGATTCAGGTCTGTGACACAAGTCTTATTTCACAGTTCATTGTTATTCTCACAAGCGAACTTCGCGTACTGTGATGGGAATACGCTTAAGTGCTTTCTTAATATTAAGTATTCTACACTAAAATTGCTTTAGTATAGCATAGATAAAGCGGTCGCTGTATTTCGATTTTTTTAACATTTTTCCCGTTTTTCCACATAGACAATCAATTGATTACCGGTAAATAATACCTATACTCAGCGTTTTATAATTTAGTAGCTGTTCTTCGTAGTTTCATCTGAGTAGTTCCCGTTCCACTGGGAATACGGAAATAAAACATAGCCTATGTTACTCCCTGATAATGTAGCTTACTATTGGTGAAATAATTTTTAAAATCGGTTCAGAAGTTTTTGAGTTTATTCGTTACAAACATTAAAAAATACAAATCTTTCCTCTTTATTATTATTTTATTTTCTTTTCCTCTTAATATTATTAGTATAGATTTACAAAAGTACTGTTAAATAAAATTGGAGTATGTAAACATATCTAAGAGTAAAATTTTAAACGTTTTCAAACAGAGAAAAAAATATTCTGGTAAAGATGATGATTATAATAGAGATGCCATGAATAGTCATTTTGCTCAACACCTAATATCAGGCCATACTCTTGGCCAAGTAGCCGAATATTCGGTGCCGATTTTCATTTGTAGTTAATACATTTTGCAAGTGACATGTTACGACTTTTGTGAGCTTGCAATGCGGTGGCAGCACGAGCGCGGACGTACAAGGAGGCGTATTTTTTTCATTTGCGAGGATTCGCATATTTGTAAATTGTTACATCAGATTGTGTTACTAATAGTTTGTAACAGTATGTTTTTCCAAAAGATATCGCTAATAATCGTCATCATCAAAATATAACAGCGTTTAAATCGCTTTTTGAGTAATATGTGTGACTCTTTTTCATGATTTGGTATTCAGTATTCGGGCGAATAGGTCGAATACCGAATAGTAACCGAATATTTTTGGCATCTTTACACTACATTATAGTATATTGAGTTCGAAGAGAATAATTCTAGCTCTAATCCAGTAAATAGTCATCCATTTTATCGGTTGCAACTTGGTGCCCTGTTTGCACTACACAGCTTTAGAGTCTTTTGTAAATAGCGATCAGTTGCTTGCCCATTGACTGCCTACTCATAGGTGATTTAAACACTCTATGTTAACTAATATTACTTTTGTTTGTTCAACAATAAATACAAAACAAAGTATTCGATTCCAATCATTAGATATTCATAGACAATGTTAGTGGTTTTCCAAACAAATAGATGGGTTTAGTTTCCGTGTTCGTTATTGAAGTTTTAATAGGATTATGTGAACGCTGTGCTAATAATAGTATCGGTTGTTTATAGTTGGACCAAATGTATTTTTAATCGTGGTCAGTATATTGAGACAAAAAGAATGCATCGCCAATTAGAATATAATTTATATACAATACAATACAATAACTCTTTATTGTACCTACACCAAAAACAGCACAATATGGATACCAACATTAACTAACTAAAGTAAAATGTAACAGAATAAAGGCAATTCGTGAAATTAGTTTTTTGTTCAGTAGAGACTACTTAATCGATTTCAGCAATTTTTAATGTGATTTAAAAAAAAATGAACTAGAATAATCTGAATTTAGGGCTATTAATGGAAACTATACTATTGCTCTTGGCCGGACAAAACTAAAGTACGAATACATTTTTTTTATATATTAATTACTAATTGGGGTGTATGAGGAATTGCGCTTATTCTGTGACGCGTTGTATAGATACTCGTAGGTCTATTTAAAAATAAAACCGGCCAAGTGAGAATTACTTTCGCACACACAATTACATTCGTAAGCAAAAAATATATTTTAACTTAACTTAGGTTGTAGACCCATTATACAACTCGTGAAGAAACCTTAGAATTAGTCTTGAGGCATCTGTAACCTCTTGGTACTGCGACAGGCAGAGGACGTGTCGTCGACGTGAAGTCCGAAAAGTCGTGGGTATTACCAGAAAGACCTTTATGTCAAGTGCCAAGCACCCTATTATACAAGTGTCACTAAACATATTTAAATCAAGATAAACTTACCTACAGCTAATTATAATTAAACGCATTTGACATAGGTAGATATAGATAAGGTTTGTACATAGGTATTGTAAATTCAGTCTAACTGTCAGGAATAGAGGCCAAATGCTGCAGCTATCACATCACAAACCTCTGGAGAGTAATAGTCTCGTCATAGTTGAACCTACAGAGATCACATTACTATTCCGTTCCTATTTTATTGCTGTATCTCGTGTCTTTGTATACCGGATGGAATTTGAATCACCAATTTATGTGGTATGGTAATCTAGATTCAGGTATTTGATTAGGAATGTTGATGTTTTAGTCAAAATACCTCATATTTAGCACATAGCGTCTATAGCAACTTGACAGATTTTTATAGGGAGAACACCATGTTAACTTAATAGGTAATATTCGTTGAATAAATAAAATTATAATCTGAAGAGTTTTATCTCCAAGGGGGTAGGCCGATGTATTATTATATATTTATATATTCCATTTCTGGAAATACCCACCTTTCACCGATAAGTATATTCTTTTGACCCCTAAACGTGATAGGTGGTGAGCTCATCGCTGGACCGGGGTAATGTTACACAATATATCTCAGAATTAATTATGTGACCTCCGGGTTTCCTCACGATGTTTTACTTCTCCGGCGAGCTAGAGATAAATATGTACGTAAGTTTTTTTAAAGACTCATTCGAAGCGGGCTCTTTAACCACAGGGATATCACACACAATTCATATCACGGTTATAATAATTATAATCACAAGGCGGAGCCTGGACTATGGATATTAACAACCGATAAACATAATTATTCTATACATATTTAAACAAGAAAACAATCATCTTCATGCTCTATAGTCTATACTAAGCAATCTTGAACTCCTGCGCCTTGGTAATTTCTTATTAAGTTTAGGAATTTTGTCACGTGCTAGATTTAGTCACTTGGCGATTTTCTTCATTATTACTTAAATTATATCGATTATTAAATTATTAGATCGATTGAAGTATAAACCGAGGCCCCAAAAATGGGAATTAGAAGTGGTCCTTCACATTTAAGTAAAATGTCAAAGTGGAGTTTTTGACCTTTATAAAAGTTATCAGCGAAACTGCTGACTACTCAAATTGATGACGACAATATTTTTTACTCAATTGTGACCGAGACCAAGAAGATCAATGGTGAGAGAATCTTGAGTTTACGCCCCAGATTTAAAATCTAATTGCGATTCAAAGAATATTTCTGAGGTACCTATAAATATAGAATTGAACTATACATATAAACTGCAAAAAACCAAAGACCGTTGATTACTTATTACATTCAAATAGTGAAGTTTGTACAGTTAAAAAATGCCCCTATGTAACCTCGGATATACGAGTAGTAGTAAAGAAAATAAAATGCCCCTATACCTCGGATATAGTAGTTAGGTATTACAATATTGTAGTAAAATTTATATAAGTATATTAAATATCACGTAGTCTATATATTAACTAACCGCTTAGGAACAACAGAGTTATTCATCAAGTTAGTCATGCGGTATGCATGTGATGTGGCTTTCGTTCACCTTTTGATAGGAATCAGGTCAATGCTAACAAATTGTTTTGTTGCAAGTATTTTACAGTGCTATCACCTTCTATAATAATCAAAATTTGAAAGAAAAATACAATCCATGTTCAATGAATAGCATTAAAAATTATTTGCATAGTCAACATCCATTACGACTACCTGCTACCTACCTACTGTTACTAAACCTATTACGCGGATAGCGAGTAATTTGCGGATGTCCGTTGAGGAGTTCTCCACCTGAAGTTCTCCATCAGATTTTCACAAAACTTATATGGCAACCTTGACGTATACCCGATCAAACGAAAACAAAAGTATTCAGATTTGACCGAGTTATGGATTAACATACAAAAAAGGTTAAAAAAAAGATATGCGACGAATTGAGAACCTCCTCCTTTTTATGAAGTCGGTTAAAAAGATTCTTAAGTGAAATTACTCTAATTATATTGAGGGTTACCATGCGATTATACCCTTTGATTATTTTATAACAGAGAACAGAAGAAAAATTTTAAACAAAGAATAAAAGTTATTTGGGAATCGAAACGGACAACACAAACTCTTTTCTAGCTTATTATTCAAACAAAATAAACTTTTTGTGCATGTATAATTAATTATACACATACCAAGTCAACTTTAGAATTAAATAATAATGTTGGAGTTAATCTCACATTTAGAGAAACATTAGTAAGAATTTATCGTCAATTTAATAATAAAGTTAAGATAATAATTATAAAGACTAAGTACTATAGATATATTATCAACAAGTACGTACGTACTTTAAGTTTTTAATTAAACTTCGTTATTAGTTTCAAACTCTCGTTTTCTATACTTGTACAAATTGCGAATTGCACGAATCACGAATTGTACGAACTGCGAATTTGAATGAATTCAGAAAATGTACCAACTGAGCATAATTCAAAAAAAATATATAGCTATTACTTCTATATTTAGAATGGGTAGGTACCTATCCTATCCATGACATGCCTGTTGTACTAAAATATGTAAATCCCTTGTTGCTACAAACTGAGGACTTAAGATGTAGATCAGTAATCCGAAAACGTACATTCCCCGAGTTTCCTGGCTTCGTGAGTTAGGTACTGTGTTTCACTTTATAGTTTAAGACAATGTTAAATGTGTTGCAACATATCAAGAACATGTAATTTACGGCGTGATATACATTTTATGCAGATGCAAATACTTCCTGGCTGTCAGTCTGACAGGTAGAGTTTTATTAAGGAAAGAAATATAGCAGCAGTAAATACATATAATCCTCATTTATTATTTCTGCTTAGCCTGATGGTTGACTGGTAGATAATGCCTTTAGGCATTAAGTGTACATTTTCTTGGTACATAAATTAAATACAAGTTAAATAAATAAATACAAGGAGTTCAACAGACCTCTATATATTGCTTTTATCGATTACGCAAAAGCGTTTGACACAATTTCCCATGATGCTATTTGGGAAGCACTTAATAAATGCCATATAAATGAGAAATATATAAGGGTACTGAAAAACATTTACGAGGGTAGCGTAAGCCAAGTCAAATTGGAGACGCGAGGTCATGATATACCGATCTGTAGAGGAGTTAGACAAGGAGACCCACTCTCACCCAAGCTATTCATAGCAGTATTACAACATATCTTTGATAATCTCAACTGGCAGTCGGAAGGGATTAGAGTCAACCGATACCGACTTACTCACCTCAGATTCGCCGACGATATTGTCCTATTCGCTGAAACGAGGAAGGAGCTAGAAAAAATGATTAACACATTGAGCAAAGAAAGCGAAAAAGTGGGCCTGATAATGAACGAAAACAAAACAAAAGTATTGACAAACAGCCACGAAAATGCTATAAATCTTAATGGAAAGCCCCTTGAATATGCAAAAGACTACATATATTTAGGTAAACAAATATCTTTCGAAGATAAAAATGAAGAAAAAGAGGTCGAGCGCCGTATTAACACGAGTTGGAAAAAGTTTTGGTCTTTAAAGGAAATCCTGAAGGGAAATTTTCCCCTCCACCTAAAGAAAATCGTTTTAGACACCTGTGTTCTGCCTACTCTAACATACGGATGCCAAACGTGGACATATAACACAAAAATTAAAACTAAACTAGTAACATGCCAGAAAGCAATGGAAAGGAGCGTACTAAAACTAAGAATAACACAAAAGGTCAAAAGTGAACTAATAAGACGAAAAATGAAAGTTATGGATGCCCTAGACCATGCCCTAAGACAGAAGTGGAGGTGGGCAGGGCATATAGGAAGATGCACAGACAAAAGATGGACATCTGAGATAATTAGGTGGGAAGGACCAACGGGAAAAAGAAGAAGAGGACGTCCCAAAAAAAGATGGATAGAAGACATAAAAGCTATAACAGGATGCGAATGGACAAAGAAAGCAATGGACAGAGACGTTTGGAAAAAGCTGGAGGAGGCCTATACCCGAGAAGGGGTTCCGATTGATCGATTAGGATAGTGATTTAAAATGCATGTAATAACAATTTGTATATTGGAAATAAAAGGCTTTATTATTATTATTATAAATAAATAAATAAATAAATTTATGAAAAAGACCTTTAGCTCAGCAGTGGGCTGTTATGCGTTGGTGATGACGATGAAGTACGATGGAGGATGTGATGATTACTATGAATAATTCCTTTGAACATTTGCTCAGATGTTAACGTTTTATTTCACTGTAGTTAATATTTATAGTTAAACGCACTGGTAGATTACACTACAAAACTTTAGATGTAACAAATATTTATCGCCATGTATCTGTCGTGGAATTCAATGTAAAGCTATGTAGCACAAATTTGAGCGCCCTTGGCGATATGGCAAAGTGCTGGCTCCACTCTATGATCAAAAGACTGACAGAGGCACTCGACCTTGACAGAACAATCTGTTTCCCGGCCAAATTTTTGTTCATATTTTTTTACGGATTTCATAAACTTTTCTGTAGCTTGTAGATAATTAAGTAAATTTTAGGCCACAATTTAAAAAAATTACATTATGTAATCACAAACTAGGCAGTGCCTGTACTATGGAATATGGATGGGTGCTAAATGACTCATAGACATACTTAAATAAATATTAAACACCCACGAAGCCAACTGACATGTTCATGCACATAAAGTTTGGCCCCGAGCTGGAATCGAACCCGCGACATCCGGCTGAAGGCAGGTCACTACCAATGGGCCTGTTAAAATATGTTTAAAAATTGAAGAAATAGAATATGATAAATATTTTTAGAAAAGATAATGTGAATACAAATATTTAATGGGTAACATAGTAACATTTCGAAATCGGTTGAGACTTGAAGGAAATATGGATTAACATACCAGAACTAAAAAAACAAAACAAAAAGAAACATACAAGTCGAATTGGAAACCTCCTCCTATTTAAAGTCGGTTAAAATAGTTATACTTTAATATTGTAAAACAGAAGAAAAGACAAGGGGTGCAAAAAATCTACTAATTTGGTTCTTCACATAAAGCGGCTATGGATAAACGTACTGTACATACGTTATTTTTTGTAAATTTACTGATAAGTTTGATGGATGACTCATGAAATAAGTTCATGAAATAAAAATAAATTTTAGATTATAAACCTGTCTTATTATATTGTTTGTGGCGTGTTCGTTGTTGAAGTCAATGACTTTCATGTTCGTTATCATATCGAGGAGTTTATAATAACAAGTAAGTATAAAACAGTTTGAAAGAATGTTCACATCTTTAAACAAGTTAGAATAGCTCTATGTTTTGAGCCTAAAGTTAGGTACGTGAGATGCGAATTGAAATGAGAAATTTAAAACCTCCTAGAGTTTTGTGGTTCCCGGCACGTCTTCAAACTCGTTTGAACTTAAACTGGAAGCTGTTGAGTCTGAGAAAAATTCTATCTGCTCTTTCCTAAATTGCACATCAAATAGTTCACTGAAGAAATACTTGTGTAATAAATGTTTACGGTGTTTGCGAAGCTTTATATAATGCCAGATAAAAAAAAGATCATGATATATAAATAGGTGAAATAAATAGTGAGTCAACAACCAACTTTTTGTGTAGGTACTGTTTTACATGGTTTTTCTCTAAGACACTTCTTATGAGAGAAATGTTGTTAATTTTTTTCTGATCTATTAGGTAGTTGCTATTTGTCATGGTAAAAGTAAGTTGATAAACATTTTAGAAGGTAATTCTTTACCAAATAGACGTGAAGTACCTATCCAAAACCTTAAGTTAAGAACATTATGCTTTCCTTAGATAATATCAGTGGACATCTAAAGCTCCTAAGATATTGAGAACTACTTTCTGGCGTGAAGCCTCGCAATTACCTCTAGTATCGTCGTATAAAACGTCAAAAGTTGAGGTTGGTAAATTTGATGTCGACGTCGGCTTAAAGGTTCGAGAGGCCTCAAGAAAGGAAGTGGAGGACCTCTTGAGCTGCCCAGGCCACCTGTACGTGTCTCAGGGCATTTTTTAGACATCTTCAGATTGAGAATATAGTCTATTGTTTAGATATCAAAGGTTTGGTATTCTATTAGAGCAATATGAAGAGAAATTAGAGGTTATGTTAGATTATGATTAAAGTTTAATTTGTTAAACATAGGGTTTGATAATTATGAAGTAATTTCAATACATACATGTGTTCATGACAAGGCGTCTAGTCTCTCTAATAATTAATGGTTCCTCTAATAAAATTTCAGATTTTGATCAGTCTATGTCTTATTTTATTAACAAAATATTAACTTAAAGACACGCGTTGTAGGAATTTCGCGTATGTCTAGAAAGTTCAAATTGCGAGCATTATATTCTGTAGGCTATCAAAAACTCCGATAAAATGAAAAATGTAAAATTTTTAGTAAATAAAATAAAATAAAATTTATTTCTAAGCTTATCCATTATAATATTATGATGCGTGCTTTCGTTCGAGGCAAACCTATCTAAACAGTACACGAGATAGCCCAGGTCTACATAGTCCAGACTATTCACACACACTAATTGGGAAAGTATTCTACTAGTCTGCTTGTATCAGTAAATCAGTTTAACATCTCCGTCATGTGAGGCGACAGACTACGAAATCGTGACTTTAGGTTTAGTAAGAACTAGCTAATAAACTGGACACCATTATTTTGAATATGGGACAGCGTGTCCTTGTAAGCTATCGTATGTATTAGATTAAATATTATTTCAAACGATATCTATTCTTATATTATATCTATCTGTACTAATATCATAAAGAGGCAGATTTGTATTTTTGTATGTTTGTTACGAATTAACTCAAAAGCTACTCGACCGATTTCAAAAATTCTTTCACCAATGGAAAGCTAGAATATCCCTGAGTAACATAGGCTATAATTTATTCCCGTATTCCCACGGGAACGGAAACTACGCGAGTGAACCCGCTAGTTATTGATAAAGGGAAAAGGACAAGAAAATTATGATGATATTATTAATGATATACTTTACACCACATGTAGGTGTACTGATCAATCAGTTTTATCAAATTACCACTTTAATATTATGATTTAAAAATGTTCCCGCTTTTATTCAGGAGTAGGTGGGCAGAGACATTCTTCGCGGATATACCCACTTTTCACCAGGATGTTTTTCTTCACCGTCGATCAAGTGTATGTAAGTTTTTTAAAAACTCATTGGGTCGCATTTATGGGGTTAAATTCGTGATAAGCAAGAGTAATGGAGGAATAAAAACAGAGGATCGACTGGCTTGAAAAATGGGACGGGCTTGCTAACTTTATCTTGGCGTTGGCACGTACACTGTTTACTTCGTTTAAATAGCTAAGTATTCCTTTTAAATTCACATTGCCATTTTTGCTATTGTTTGTTAAATAGAGAATCTCAAGTTACGTATTTATGAATGCTTGGCCTAGAAAAAATTACTAACCTTTGGATTGGACCCTCCACGTGACTCGATGAAATATGCGTCAAGTTTTACATTGTTAAGCTTGGGTCCCACGGTCCGTAAAATCGCGGATGCACGCAGACCAGCTCGCACGACGCACCGTGGGACCGGCCTCGTCCGTGATAGCACAGAACGTCTGTGGCGGTGCGCCCATATCCATCGTGAGTCGGTAACTTCAAAGGTGCGCTCTTCTCTCTCTTTCTTTCGCTTTGCATTATGACAACATAAAAACATCTACACACACCGACACGCACCGTTGGACCGGCCCTGCCTGTGGTGCGTCGCCGTCCGTGCTCGTCGGCTGAGTGTAGCTGATCCGTAGAATAGCGGACCGTGGGACCCCAGCTTTAGGTACCTTAATTTATTTAATACTAGCGGATGCCCAGCGGCGTTGCCCGCGCGGATTCCGTTTATTCCCGTTCCCGTGGGAATTTCCGAAAATCCCATCATAGTGTTTGCCTACGACATATTTAAGACACCTACATACCATACTTCAAATAGCGGGTGCCCAGCGGCGTTTTCCCGCGTGGATTCAGTTTATTCCCGTTCCCGTGGGAATTTCCAAAAATCCCTACATACCAATTTCCTACGACATATAAGACACCTTCATACCATTTTTCAAGTTTCTAGGTGTTATCATTTCGGAGTAGTATGTATTTCTCTTTTTAACCAGTTTTTATAATTTCCCGTGGGAATGAGATATTTTCCTGGAATAAAAAGTACCCTAGATGTTGACCCGGGTACTCAGTTATCTCCATACCAAATTTCATCAAAATCCGTCCAGTAGTTTTTGAGTGATGCGTGCACAACCAGACAGACAGACAGACAGACAGACAAAAATTCCAAAAATTGGTGTTTCGGTATCTATATCGATAACTATATACACTACCGCTAAAATTTTCAAAAAATATTTAATGTACAGACACGGCCCCGTTAGAGTTTTATTATATGTATAGATTCTTGTGAATCATTTGATATTCGAACTTCTGTGTTATTTCATTTGGATACCTACCTACTGGAAAACTGTTTAAGGAAAACTCATTTCATAAATATTTAGATCCTTCTAAAGGGTATACAAATAAAAAATCTTCATTGCTTACAAAGGTATTTTATAGATAACGATATGTCCTTTCTCAAGATCATACATATATCTCCCTGCAAAATTTCATGCAGATCGGTGAGGTGTATCCATGAAAAGGTAACGGATAAAAATTACAGATATGGTTACTTTCGCATTTATAATATTAGTAAAGAGGAAAGATTTCTACTTTTGTATGTTTGTATCTTTGTTACGAATAAACTCAAAAACTACTGGACCGATTTTAAAAATTCTTTCACCAATGGAAAGCTAGAATATCCCTGAGTAACATAAGCTACATTTTATTTCCGCATTCCCACGGGAACGGGAACTACGCGGGTGAAACCGCGCAGAACAGCTAGTATATAGTAATAACGTATAATTCTTTTGTTTGCGAATACATTGGTGGATCAGCCCCCCTAGCCAAGTGGCACTGTACAATCTAATCGATTGTTCTTTAAGATTGTCAAGTATGGGATTGACATTAGCGTTAGCGCTCGTTGGAAAGTGCTTATGTCAATCCCATACATGTCAATCTAAAATAACATTCGATTAGATTGTACAGTGCCACTTGGCTAGGGGGGCTGTAGCACATCGCTGTGCTTTTCCGCTTCGTGTCTATATTATATTGATTCCTGATCTTTTTATTTAGTGCGATTAACTATAGTAAATCGTTTGTGTGCCGCTCGTAAAATAACGAGGAATGCATAATGTACAGAGAAGGAGGCCCCGAGCGACTCAGTAAGAGATAACTTATTTCGCTTCGCCGCACCCGCTTTCTGATTTATAACAGTTTGCTGAAATTTTTAGGCTTTTTAAAGAAAATTGTATTTGAGACCATTCGACCTTTTTCTTTAAATTGGTTATGAAATCCTTGTCATGTTTAAAAATTGAGGATACACAATAACTTTAAATTTTTACAATAACATCCTGGTTAAAATACAACCCAATAGTCCCGTAAAAATTAAGGGATGATCAATATACCTAGATCATTGAAAATGTATCACTGAAGTTAATACTCATAATCTAGACATTTAATAGGCTATACATACTGCCAGGCAACAACAGGGCCAGTATAAGCATGTTCTGCAGTAGAAGTATTGGTACTGGGTGGCTTGTAATCTATTACCAATGTAGAAGTGTGTTCTATACCTAATCGGACCGCTTACCTACATTTTGATAGATTTTTTTGCAAATCAAAACCCGCATTTTTTACGATAGATTTCTATTTGCCTATTTAAATTCCAGGCGTACAATGTTCCAAAAGTTACGTGTTCTGTCATCATTCTTCATACTGTACGATGTACGTGTCAGTACGACGGTTAATTTATATTCCGGGTCCAAGCGTACTGGGTAGTACCAAAAGTTATGTGGCTATCAAAATATCATTGCTCTACTACTCACGTACTTAAATCGTAAGGCATTTTGTTTAAAAATGTAAATTGTAAAGGTACGTTTAGACTACGACAGAAATTCCGACATAAATGTCAGACATTAATGTACTATTTACACTTTTACAACGTGTTCACACAGCGGCTGATGCGACACTAATTATCTTGTCACAATACATTTTGCAACTAGAGACACTCGCGTTTATACAGAGATACTCGATGTATTATACATCGAGTGTACCGTATATAGTGTCTTAGTCTAAACGTACCGTAGTAAGTAAGTAACACCTCTTTATTGTACACCAATTAAAATACGCAAAAAGTGACACAATGAAAAAAAAAAGTATAGTGGGTGGTCTTATCCCTTTAAGCGATTTCTTCCAGACAACCTTAGGATGAATGTAACTAGATAAACAAAATTAAAAAAAGATAAAGTTAACAATGGATTAAGGTGCTTATATACATAAATCATTTCCTATTAGTATATAAAAAATGAAATACAGAGTACACACATAGATAATATATAAAGTACCTAAATATATAGACACCATAGAATATTATAATACACTAATATAGATACATTATATACACATACATTATTTGATTTATTATTAAGAAGATTCCAAGCTAAGGTAATGGATCTTTAATCTGTTTTTAAAAATTGGCAGTGATTCAGCACTCCTTATGGACAGGCGGAGACCATTCCACAGCCTTACAGCCTGCACCGTGAATGAAAAGCTGTAAAAGTCTGTACTGTATTAAGTATCTACAATTTGAGAATGGACCAATTAATAAATGTCTTTGAAGAATACGTGCTTTTATGAAATTGACTTAATATTGAATTCGTTAATTTCGTGTTTCACATTGGAAGTTTAAAAATTTCTGACATAGATCACCTTGCCTAAAACCACCTCTCGATGTGCGGTGGGTTCGCCCATACTTCTGCTGTGCGAGGAAGGATCTAAAGCTCCCTGTGGGACTACGATGATGTTTAAATTGTATTAAATAGCTAACTAGAGCGACCCTCTTTCAATTCTCTACACTTTATTAAAAAATATATAAGTATCTTCGGAACATTGCAAGATAATATCGAAATGGAACATACATGAAATTGCTGACCCTAAAATTTTCATTGATATCTACAATATGTAACAGAATAAGCGCAATTCCAGAAATAAGTTTTTTCAGTATCGACTACCTACTCGATTTCAGCTATATGTGTTAAATTTTTCAGGAAAAATAATTAGCATAGGTCAATTTAGTGCTACCTATGGAAATCGTACGATTATTGCTCTTTATGTAAGAAAATTGGTTAGACACAAGTAAAGTACGAAGGCATCATATTTTTTATATTAATATACTAATTGGGGTGTATGATGAATTGCGCTTATTCTGTAACGCGTTGTAGGCAAAGATATTATATATAGAAAGACGTAGATATGTTACTAGGGCACGGAAAATGAGGCCGACAAATGTAGTTAATTAACCACATTTTATTTAGTCGCATTGTATTTCAAGTCGTATTTTAAGCGCAGCTCTTGATAGATAGCTCTCTTTTTCTTGATTATTCGTTCCGTATCATCTTTCCCCGTCATTGTTGTATCCTATAAATACGCTAAGAAGTAAGTATGTACATGTTGTAGCACACTCGTAGGGGATCAATTTTTAAACGCAAGCAGTATGAATATAACTCATCCTTACTTTAATATCTTTGGTTGTAGGTATATAGTTTCGGAGCCTGTTTGAGAAAAACTTTCAGACAAACAGACCAACAGCCAATTTTTTTATATTGGTAATGATGGTTTAAACTTATAGGTGCTGTTTGTTACACATGCCACAGAAGTCTTTCTTCACCGTCAAGCTAATCATAAATATGTGCATTTTGGAAAAACTCGTTGGCGCATGCCGTTACCAGGATTCGAATTTCGAACCCTAGCCTCACTGACCACAGTGTTGTCTCTGCTTTTAATCACAACACTATAATATTTGCTCATTACGCTACGATGAGTAAAACTATTACAAAGCCCAGCTGTTCAAAATGGGCCAGTTCGTGTTTGCCATAGTCAGTTTAAGCGTTAAGCTTAACAGCTGAATTTGGAACGCTTAAAACAATCCTTTCTCACTTGTCTATAATCCTCTTATATTCTGAAATGAGTTTAGTATGTAAATGCATTCAATCGCCTATTTGGAAACTGTTTAGTTTAAATATTTAATACATTTTGGTCGATTGTGCTTTCGTAAAAGTTGGGAGTGTGTTTTAAATATAGCTGCATTTTATTTGTAATCGGAATAATCTGTTTGAATACTAGACCGTTGATACTTTTATTTTTGTATCTAGGTAGGTATACATGATCACGTTAATTTAAGAAATATAAAAAAATCAAATCAAATGTTTTTGTTCAATGTAGGGGCTTATAAGTCCTCTGTTAGTAAAATATGTGGATGTAAGCGTTGAGTATAATTATGGTAATAGTATATTGCCTGTCAGTTAGGCTACCGTTGTGAAATTATTAATTTTAATTGTAATATTAAGTATATTATGTTACGAATTGTGTGGTCTATCGTAAGAATAACTTTGTTTTGGTAAACATTAATAACTTTGTTTAGTTATGAACAACTAGATAGTGCGCGAAGTTCCTACTTTTAATAATTATTTAGTGCATTTGGAATGTGGTGAATTTTAGAATCCAATATTAAGGTGATTGGGTATTGGCTAACTTTAAAAAAAATATATAGAAAATATGTTCAGTACCTACATTGTAAAAGAATTCTGAAGAAAATGTAGCAATTTAAAGAAAAATGTTTCTAGTATTCCGAACGTTTTCTCGACGACAATGTGTATTTGAGCACACGTTTTTCACCAACTTTTTAATGTCCTGGGATTCTAGTAATTCCTGCTTTATAGCTGAGAAAGATTGGCCAATTTAACGTCGGTTTAAAGCTGCTATAAAATGAGATGAACTTTTAAATGGTTGCTTTATTCCCTTTTCAGTAATATTACCGTGTTAGAAGATGATGAAGATATAACTTATATTATTGTAAGTATTTCATTGTTAACTATCATTGGTTGTTCTGTAATAGTATTGTTTATAATCATAACTATTTACTAAGGTAACAGTTCTAATCTCTCAGTTTTTTGCCTGAAAAAGATCTCTAAAAGCGATAGGACCGTCAATTGTACTTTAATATAATTTTGTAAGATTTTTTTGTAGTGTACAATAAAGAGTTATTGTATTGTAAAATTGTTTTCTATAAAAAGAAAATCTTTAATCTTAAAGTGGTTTCATCTGTAAGTAAAATTTTTCAATTACTTTTTTTATTCGAGGCCATTTTGTGGGAGCCTGTTCAGCTTTACAGCCCTGCGAGGATACTGTAAATGAAACATGAAGTGAAAGGGTAAGGTCACAGAAGTCAAGACAGATGTTCCCAAACTGTTATTGGCTAATCTGTAACTCTACGTTTCATATATTATCAGCTATAACTGGCTGAAGTTTGAGTATTTTTTTAAAAATCATTGTGTCACTTATTGCATATTTTTATTGGTGTACCATAAAGAGTTGTTGACGTGGGAGAGCCATGCTTCGGCACGCTTGGGCCGGCTCGACCGGAGTGATACCACGGCCTCACAGAAAACCAGCGTAAAAAAAACTTGAGGACAATGGAATGGATTGTCCTCAAGTTTTTTTTGTATGCAGTCTTAGTGGATTGCCCTCGTGTAAATGGCTCGTAAAGCAATGCATTGCGTTTCGTTGAGTGAGTGAGGTAACCGGAGGCCCCAATCCCCCCCCTCCCCTCCCCTCCCCTCCCCTCCCCTTACTCCCACTTCAAAGGTCGGCAACGCAGTTGTGACTCTTGAGTTGCAGGTGTCCCTGGGCGACGGATGTCACTTACCATCCGGTGACCCGTCTGCTCGTTTGCCCCCTTTTTTTATCATAAAAAAAAGAGTTATTTGACTTTCTTACTTAAATATTTTGGTCAAGGTCATTCAAATATACTCTGGGATAGCTCGTCCCATCGTAGGCCCCGTCTTTGCTCTCGGTCTAGTCTGGGGTCAAGAGTAAGCCCATCATTAATAAAAAAATTACATACATGAACTCACGCTGTTTCTATGCATTGCAAATACAATAGATCGCCACTTGCTACGAACCTGGCAGATCTTTCGTTTATTTATTTCGTTAAAATATTTTACCATTATGATCAAATAGGACTGATAAAAGTTTGAGAACTACAATGCATTAAAAATAGACACTACGTATATCTACTACGCATACGACCCACCTACTTAGATGTTGTAGTGGATTTAAATATTGATCATGTAATCTGCCTCTGAAGAAGTCTCGGGAAACATGTGCTTCTTGTCAAATCTTGGTAGATTGCTTAATAAGCTTACGGAGTAACTACGTTACCTATTCTATTTATGTAAATCAGAAAGATATGGGTGTATAATAGATGTACTAAAAGATTGGGTATAGTTCCTTTATGTGAAGAACTAATCATTATATATATATATATATATTATTATATATATATCATTATATATATATATATATATATATATATATATATAATAATAAGCTGACTCAATGAGGACTGATATAGAAGTTGTCAGTCTGGACCTACATGCATCTATAGTGATTTCAAAAATCGAATAAAAAAAATTTATGTTTAGCTTATTAGTCGACTTAATTATTGCAGCTACTATCGCTTCGGAATGTGTTGATGACTAGATACTCAAAAAGTTTGAGCATGACCCCAGCCTCCTCTCTCCTCAGCTCCTTTATATTCCCGTCTCTTTCGCATCTTGAAATGGTCTCTCACCCGAGAAGACAAAGTGGAAAGATAAACTAGATATCTGTAGTGCTTGGATGTATTTAATTAAAACTTTCCGAGAGCACCCCATTAGGCTGGCTGGACTAACCACTCTGTGCTCTTGCGACACGAAACTTTTGAAGATTGTACAGAATTATTTGCTTTAATGGAGGATAGTGGAGTCATGTTTAAATGACGTGCTATATGATATAGCTTGTTATCGACAAGTAAATTAATACAAAAAATAAAATAAAAAAATCGTCATCATATAAAAAGATCTAAAAAGATTTAAAGAAAGGAATTGACAGTCAAACTATTAAGGCGGTTATAACGATATAATATGCTCACATACTTGTATACATACACCCGAAATACATAAAACTTGTAAGTTAGTAGAAACATTGGAACAAAATTCTTTTTCTCTATCTATACTTAAATAAATTTCTCTGCAATTTCGACTAAATGCTGCGTCATCATGAGTGACCATTTCAAACCTTGATCTTAACGTGTAATAAACCGAATGACCATATGAGTGGGGAACGAAAATATTGAGGAAACTTTAGACTAAAACAGAGCACCTACAGCCTTACGCACATATAGCACCGTAGGTTATATAACACGGCAAAAGGAAAGTCGATACAAACTCATGCAATATTGAATATGAGACTTGTAGCTCGCAGTCCAACCGTTGTTCTAGTTGACTGGCTTAAGCCTCTTTTATTGAGTTTTCGAGTATGAGTCTTGAAAAATGTACTTTTTCATACTATCTATTCGAAAAGTGACGTTTTGCTCCTCAATAACAGGAAGCAAAGTAAGTCTTTTAATAAGTGCGAATAAAAGTGTTTTGAATTTAGAATTAAAAATATCCCTCAACATTCTTAGCCAAAGAGATTAACAAAATAAGTTTGCATCTAAGGTTGGCGCCACTGTAGCTTAAGTACTATAACAAAACATTAGTTCCATTTTTCGCCGCATTAGGCTGACAAGGCTGAATGGCGTTCGATGGTTGTGCCACACTGTCAGAAAAATTGCTGCGCGCTTTCATACTTATTTTTCACAAATCACATTTTATTTTACGTCAAATTTTCGAATTCCAACATCGAATTGATTGTGTATTTTATATTTTAAAATGAATTTAAGTAGCGGTGACTGCAGTGATAGTTAAACACCGGAAAATATTAAAAAAGAAGCAAACAATGTCATTAACAATTTTTCTCATAGAGAGGTATGAAAAGCAGAGTGTATCATTCGGTCGCAAAATTATTTTTACCTTGGGCTACGTACTTTAAACCCCTCACTTCGTTCATGATTCTACATTAGAATCCCTCTCTACGTTGGGGATTCTATCCTAGAATCATTCACTATGTTCGTGATTTAAAAAAACACCCTCGCCGTAAAAATATAGTTTTGCTCCCTTATGACACAATCTACTAATACGTTACGAGTTGCTTTATATATCAAAGAGCAGTTGTGTTTTTTTTTTAGTTTTAATCTTCAGCATCATTTAAAAAAAAAGGTGTTTGTTCGTTTCTATTTATTAAGGTGAAGATATTGTATTTTCATGACAAAAAAATTGTTTGTATTGCTTCGGCAAAACAGAAATAACTACACGACTAAACATTTCTTAGGCTCCTCGTAAAATTCTATTTCGATATGTAACACTAAACGTCTAATTAATTATAGATTAATTAAAATATATTATAGTTTAGAACACGATTTGCCTTACTGCGCGTCGGACAGATAGGTATTATTTTTTATCACTTTTCTCATTACAGATAACACAGAATAATCCATCTCATTGTCAAGAAAGAGAACCAAAAAGGGCCTTTTTTCTTATTATCAATTATACCGGTAATTCATTTGGGCTGCGGAGGCTCTGATACGTTCTGCTAATGATTCCCTTCGGATTTTGGATTTGCTTTCTTCAATGAGAGCTTTCCGGCTTGTTGAAGTGAGTTAAGTTTCCGATTTCTTACCGGAATTTTATTCAGTAGGTGTGTAAGAATGAATGTATTTTTGAAATATTTTTTAAAAAGAATTTAAAGTATATAAGTCATTAGGCTTTTAGAAAGAAAAATATTATTGTCTTATTAGATTAATAGAATTGGTTTTGATGAACATAGTGCATAAACATAGTAATGTCCAGTCGAGCAAACAGGCACTCAATGGCAATAATTTTATTATATACACATGTGTCTGGATTCCGTAACGTGACGATAATAACGTTTCAAAAATACTTAACCTCTCAAACCAAAAACCATAGACACAATAGATTTTTAATTGTTACGGTGTGCATTGGAACCGCGTGATGCTTGACTAATTAAACAATACGAAATACATACACTACCTACGTGAGATAAAATCGACGTATTAATATTAAAGAAAAAAAAGATCACTAAGACTATCTAAGGAAACTACAATGAAGAACAGCCAAGTTTCAGTAATTTACAAAATATTCAATACCCTACTTCGGTCTATATTTGGTCTATGCCCCAGAACATGTTAAAAAAGTGCTATAATGTTGCTGGCTAGTAAAGGGTATATCGATGAGATCGGAAATTGACTCAAAAGGCCAGATAAAGGTTGATGCACACATATCAACTCAGAAACGGATCAGGCCCGCCTCATGATCTCCGCCTTTGTATGAAATTCCCAACTAGAACGCAAACTAATTAGTAAGTATTGTAACGATCACAGAGGCTGGAAGAAAATAATTCTCTTTTCTAGATAAACTTTTTCTTTAAACGTCTTTGGTAACGATATTGCCTTGCCTCGGGGCAAGCTCGAGCAAGAAAGGCCAGGAAGTGACGATCGGTTTCCAATATGATATCATCATCAACCACAGCCCGTGCGGTCGAGCACCGCGCGGTTTCTAATGGGCACCGTAACAATTAAAAATCAATTGTGTTTCATTTTATTGGCTCAATACGTTAAAGAGTACATGAAACCGACAGAGATATATGAATGTATGAAACGATTGTTATATGAGGACAAAGTACGAGAGGTGTGCCAGGTTAGTGGTCTAATTTTCCTGCTTTCGCGCCTTACGTATGTATGATAGTTACAAATATTTGTTTTCACCGTTAAAGGGTGCCATTGGGACCCTATTACCACAGCTATTACCATCTGTCTGTCTGTGGACTGTATCATAACTGTAGTAACAGTTGAAATATTCACAGAATTTGAATTTCTGTTATACAACAAATAATTAAAAGTGTGATAAAATTAAAAACAAGAAACATGTTATTTTGGATTTTTTTATAGTACGGTTGTACAGGACACTACGTGTGCGAGTCCGACTCGCACTTGGCCGGTTTGTAAAGTATCACCACACATAAATCCAGTTGTGACCAGTACAATTTAAGCGAATGGACTTGAGAATTGCATTGATCCATCTTGCTAATGAATGTCGACTTGGGATTGGCCCCTTCCTATCGTGACCACGCAGGTTGTCACTATAGTTGCCTGTGTTGTCACTATAGTAGGTACCCACTACAGATGCTGACAAGTGCTTCTTTATTTAGAGATTGTGGGCTAGCGTTACGTTATACGCCTTTGGAATATTATGCATCATATTGTGTTGTTAATGTATGCTAGGTAGGTAAATACTTTGAGATGTTTCTGACCTTATCCACAGTACTTAGACTTTAACAATACATAGAATAAATAGACCACTGCTATTATAGGGAATAAGTATGCAGAGAAATTTACAAAAATGACTAAGTTATTGTATATTAATGCAACAAACAGTACTTAGGTGTTTTAAAACAAATTCTCAGTGGAACATAAACAATACAAGCAGCACACACGCTTTGCAATTAATTTATTCATAATTGTGTATGTAGCAAGAAAAACAACATTCTTTAAATTGCGTTGACGCAGATGAGATTTTCTGTGATTCTTGACGTTTTATACGTTTATCATCCTATTATAAACTTGTCTATTATTCTCAGTAATGTTTTATTTATGTTCTTTTGTTTGGTATTTTTATACAGTTAAAGCTTAGTTAAAGTTACACATACTTTTAAACAGGTCTTGTTATAATTAATATGGATTCGTTTATTTAGCGTTGATAACTACCTAAGTTTCACAAAGTTATAATATCCATAAGCAAAAATTATAACTAAAAGATTAATAAGTAAACAAACCCAATGAAGAGAAAATTGAAGGAAGTATAGGAATACTGTGATCTGCCTATGTGGGATAACAAATTTGATAAAACACACACAAATGTATCTCTAGATTACTGATTAGTCTAATAAAATTAACTTTACACTTTTTAGATGTCTAGAATTACCTACATGTTTAGTATCTCTTCAATAACTGTATTAACTTTAAAATAATAGATTAGGCGTTAGCCGACCAATTTTTAAGGAACATCGTTTTCCAACATCTGGTTCAAACCGGACTTGTAGCCTTCCCTTAACATGATTATGCCACTAATGACTAATTACATAAATGAATCTTGGCATGTGGGGTTGGATCAACTAAATGTAGGCCGACCGGGGCTGCTGCATTTACGCTTCAATTTGTAGGTTATTATAATTTCCTAGTAGTTTTTATTTGTTCGTTAATAAATAATGGGACAATGTCGGGTATTAGGGAAGTTGTCTAATAAGTCTTGCTCAAACTGGTGAAGCTATATCAATCTTCTAACTTCAGACAGAACTCTCTTGGAGGAATACCTATAGAGGTACTCGCTATGTATACCTACCGTTGTACCTACTATTCTATAATAGTATATCGAAGAAACTTTGTCTCTGTCCACGTTACCAAACAAATCGATAACTATCTGTAAGATGAAATAAATAGAAAACGATTAATCAATTTCATTTCCGCCATAACACTGTTACCTTTCTCATATTTGTTAGGAAAGCAATAGTGGAGAAAATAAAATCGTATACGTCTACATTGTTAGCAATTGTGTTCTCATTGTCCGCGTTTCGGTATAGCTGTGTTTATAAACATTCTGCCGATACGGCTGCCTGGAGCCATGGTCGATAAACTATTGCTTCTGTTTTATACGTGCCCTTGATTTAGATCTGATACATGATCGGTTTGCTTTGTTAAATACTTGCGGGGTTTACTTTTATATCGATAACATTTTTCGCATTTTTTATTAAGGCTACTGGCCTGGCTTTATTGACAGATGTACGGAAGATGCAACGTATGTCATTTCAAAATGAAGACAATTGCGATTACAATTATAAATAGACAATAAGGCCCCTGGTTAAGATGTTATGTTTCTAGAATTGTCGTTAACAACCTGACTTACACAGATAAGGTGATTAGTAGTCTCTCAATCGGTGGACTCAGCGCTCTACTTCAGATCTGTGAGCGGTATGTTATCGCTCATAATAATAATATATAATAATATAATCTCACGCCTTTTTTATCCCCGAGGGGGTAGGCAGAGGTATTCCATTACTGGGTATACCCACATTTCTCGAGATATATTGGACCCCTAAACGTGATAGGTGGTGAGCCCATCGCCGGACCGGGTTATCGCTCATGGACTGAAATATAATGTTAACATAACGGAGATGATGATTTTAAATCAGAAAAAGTGTTGGAGGTGTTGATAATGCGGGTCGTGAAAAAATTGTAATTCCTGGGACACATCTTCACCGAAGATCTTAGCGACGACTTGGAAATATCGTCTACTTTAATTTATACATAGGGACATACTCTACGAATGTATCGAACGCTATTAAAACGAAAGTGCGTTCAAATCTTTAACTGAATGCACATTTTTTCCTCTTGAGCTTGATTGTGTCTTGCTTCCTAAGATTAAAATAGCGATGAGCTAATTTAATCTGGTAAAATTAGTAAGCATTTTTGTTGGTAGTCCAAAACAAACATCACTCACGCGAATGATCTGGTTTTCAGAATCGTTAAACAATGCTGATGAGTAATCAATACCTAACCATCTGTTTAACAACCTATTTTGCAGGCTCATCGGCCCAGCCAAACAGAGTTAGCAAAAACATAATTTATTCCATAGCGTTTTCCATTTCATTTACAATTGGTGTGCGGAACTAAAGATATTTGCTAAATGTCAATAACTTAAGAGATAATTTTATGTTTAATATTAGTTATGTGACAGCGTTTAGTTGTGTAATTAATGCTTGAGTTAAATAATAAATTATCATACATACTCATGGTTCAAGTGTAATTAGTGCGCTTCTGCGCTGTATCCGACAAATTACGATATGACAAAACAAAACACAAACGGTCGTATTACAAAACATTATAAACAGCGTTTTAAAGTTGTAAACTATTTAAAAAAGGTGCTTTCGCTTTTTAAGATTATTGTCAAGAAAGTGACAGCAACAGTGTTTATAAACGTTTTAGGATTCGAACTATACCACTCATAAAAAAAACTTATAAAATATATTACTACGGTTATCCCGGACCGTGTTTTCTCTTTGTCAGTTTGGACACAGTGCACAAGCTCTCTCAGATAATGCATTTCACAATTATATTTTGTAGCCATACGATAATAAACTCTAATAATCCAATACAATAATTCAGTTTTGCATCCTAATCAGTGGTGAGATACAATGGCCACAGCTTAAGACATCCATTAAAAATGAAAGGTTTAGCCTTTTTACAAGCTTAAATAAAATATTGCAAAAGAAAAATAATCAAGGTGTAATTAAGCAAAAGATTTTTAAAAAGTTTTTGTCTTTTATTGCTCTCTTCCAGAATCGATTAAAAGGCAGAAAAATATATATTTAAGTAGAAACCAGGAAAATTGAATCCTAACTAAGCACCTATAATAATTCAAAAAGCATTACGTAAGTACTTTCTCTCTAATAACCAACATTTTTCCAATCCAACAAGTTGTATCGCAATAAATATTGGCATATGCGCAGGAAAATTGATGGAATAGTGTTGTAGGTACGTTGCGTGCCTCAACTATCGATATTGCCTTCTGGAAAATCAATTTTAGGCGTGCAGCTGTGACGGTGACATGAATGCGCAATCACGGGGCGAATAGCACCGAGACGCGGAACTCGAGTGTTATTGCACTCCGTGCCAGACGACACCTTCCTGAGAATGAAATCGTACAATTGTAATACCTACAGACTGTATGTATCTTACAGTCGATACGTCCGAAGTAGTCCGAACATTAACTTTGCGTAACTTTGCTGTCACAAAATCATACAGTTATCCTTTAAAATGAAACTGGAGTGACATTTTGATTAAATTAGCCAATAGCAAATGTCATATTCATTTTTGCCAATAGACAGCACTGTGCCTAAGGCATAGCATAGTATAGCGAAAGATTAGATAAATCGGCACTTAGTCTATCACTAGATCAATAGACAATTTTAAATATAGTTATCTGTCTATCGAATAAGAAATCGAATTAGCATATTTGCAGATAAGGATCAGGTAGAAACTAGATTAGTGGTTACTACATAACGTAGAGATAATTTGCAACAGGAAGTCCTCGTATGTAGTGAATACGGTTGATCGAAAGTAGGTACGACCAGTTAAAAGCAAATCGTATGCCAAATTGCTTTTGTAACACTCGACTCCACTATTCAATCTGGTTACTGACCGCTCGCGTCATCCATTACCACTTGATGGTATTGTTGATCTGTCAAATATCATTAACGATATTACTGTTTAAAGTGGTGATTCGTTCATCTGTATAGACAGAAGAAATTTATCAATTTAAAAAAAAAATATTGATTAGTCGTTGTTACTCTATTATAGAAATTTTTGTTTGGGATTACTTAATAATGATAAATAGAAGAATGGATTGAAATCTGAAGAATTAAGTGCAGATTTTGGTCACTACGCAAAGTAGTTTCGATTATTAGGACAATTTCCAAGATTATCATCATACAAGAAGCTTTCTTAAATGTTTCACCGCGAATCAGGTGGATAGTTACGTATACCGAATTTTATTAAGAAAACTAAACCTCACCCTCAATCAGACCGACTGGTTATAGCTAGAGATACTATCACAATAAGATAAATAAAAAATCTCACGCCTTTAATCCCCGAGGGGGTAGGCAGAGGTATTCCATTTCCGGAAACACCCACTTTTCACGAGAATATTCGACCCCTAAACGTGATAGGTGGTGAGCCCATCGCCGGCCCGGGTCTGTTACACTTGCCTCAGAATTAATTCTGGGACCTGCGGGTTTCCCCACGATGTTGTCCTTCACCGTCGAGATAGTGATGAATATGTACGTAAAATTTGAAAAACTCATTGGTACGAGTACATGCCAGGATTTGAGCCCGTGTCTCACCGGTTATCATCATGAGAAGCGGGCTTTTTAACCATAAGGCCACCACTGCTCTCAAAACAATAAGATAACCAACTGAAATACACATCTTAAGCACCTTATAAGCTTCTGATAAGACTTACTTTTGAATGGATATGTCTATAATACGAGGCAATATCTGTCCGCGTACTTCCTCAAAGGTGTATGTAGATGACTGTATTGTGCGGTCGTTACGCCCGGACCCTGCTTTTGTTCCACCAATGAACTACAATGGCTTTTGATGGACATTACTTTGTTGATTTCATTAATGGACGAGAATGGATTATTTGATTTGTCTGAGTCATGTGATTTCTGATTGAAGTAGTATATGCAATTCGTGGAAGGTGATGCCAACTTCTAGACGGTTGCATAATTATGGTGAATTTTGGCAGATGTCAAAATTCGCTGGTGGCAATGTAGTGATAGTACTAATTAAGAAAACCGGTCAAGTGCGAGTTGGACTCGCACTTGATCGAGTTCCGTACAAAAACCGAAAAACAAAAATGTTTTTTTAATTTTTGTTACATTCTGTGAAAAATTCGACTATATGACCTAATCTACCTATTAAGATAGATGAGCTACAGCCCACTGACAGAAAGAGGACATCGGAGGCTAGTAATAGAATCCCGTTCGCACTCTTTGGGTATGGAACCATAAAAAGTATAATATTTACATATTCCTCTTCAGTAAGATTAACACCTAGCACTTAACAAAGCAAATCAAACAACAGATCACGAAGTTTCACTTTGTGAACTAAGATGGCTTTCGAATTATGCTTATCGTTAGTTAGTAGGTAACGACTCAGTAATATCTTTAGCACAGATATAAAAGAGAGATTTAGGTCGGTGATCTTTAGCTTATATAATATGTAACAGAATAAGCGCAATGCCTGAACTCAGTTTGTTCAGTATCGACTACTTAATCGATTTCAGCTATTTTTAATATGTGTCATTTTTTTCCGAAAAATCAAATAGCATTACTGAATTTACGGCTACCTATAGAAACCGTACTATTTGGAACTATAAAGTACGAATGCATCATATTTTTTTGATATAAGTAAATATATAAATGGGGAATTGCTCTTATTCTGTGACGCGTTGTACATTTACAGTGGTAATATCGATCGGAGTGAGCTGTATCTAATCGTGACATCCTGTGCGGAAGCTGTCACTTCGGACGCGATAAACTGCCGCTTAGTCGGTTAAACTCTGTGCAGTTTAGTTCCAATGAATAACGCTATAGAATATATAAAGCAATTATATTAATCAACGTCAGTGACAGATGCTCAAGCCTTTTTAAGTGATTTTCAGTTTATGAACATGGCTATGAGCCAGGATTTTCTACTTATAAGTTCCTTAATAAGTCTTTTTGTCATCAATATCCTTCATCTCGTTTTTTTAAACCCTACTTAAAAATGAATCTAACTACACTTCGGACTTTAACCGTCAAACCGTTTAGACTACAGAAAGTCGCAACAAAATAAGATCCACATTATATATAAAACTAGGTTTTACCCGCGGCTTCGTTCGCGCACGATTATTTCACCCCCTTAGGGGTTGAATTTTGCAAAATCCTTCCTTAGTGGATGCCTACATTGTATAAGCTATCTATGTTCAAAATTTCAAGACTCTAGACCCAGCGGTTTAGGCTGTGCGTTGATATATCACCAATCAGTCAGTCAGTTTATCATTTTATATATCCTGATGCTGACTGGAAATAAGTAGGTTTTAGAACACATATCAGATACATAAGGTATTTATAACATATAATGCTACAATCGCATAATGAAACACAGAAGCTCGTTAGCCAATTAAATTGCTATCCGTTGGAATAGCTAATAAGCTTTCTGTGCTAGGAATTAGTCATCCCGAGCTAATTATTATTACGTACTTAAATAGGGTTGTCAAGTTTATAATACACGACACAATACACTTAACAAATACACGATTCTCTTTTTATTTAAATTGCCTTTTAGATAATTACAGTGTTTAAACATAAATAACATACCATTTTTTGTATTCTACATAATAGTGACTATTCAAAATGAAGCTACCAATTTGATGTACTTTGTTCAGTAGACCGAGTCTTGACAATTATTATCGAATTTAAAGTTACCGTTCGAAAGCCGGGAGACTGCAACATCCCAATATTACCTACAGACTAATAAAATATCATTTTTAGAAATGAATTCCGCTACACGCTAATAGCTATTGACAAATTTTACTCTTTTAATAACATATGATATTATTTATATGTTTGTATACTCAATCACGCAAAAACGGGTAAGCTTATTTAGATCAAACTCGGCACACGTGTAGTTTATAATGTAGTCTACCTTTTATGCTGAAAAAAATACAGTTCCTAGGGGATGCGAAACTATACTATGATGGATAACTAATAACAAAAAAAGTATAATTAAGTTGTGGTTTTGATAACCCTAACAAGAATTAGAGGCGTTAATGCGGCCTTTGTGAAGTCATGGCGCCCAGCATGGGGCACGGGCTAATAAATTTTAGACCCGTAGCGCGGTTCCGGATTACTGTATATTTTATGCAAGTCATCATGACACTTTGTAGGATAATCATCATCAGTCAAGTTAATAACTCAGGTGGATCCAGTGTTGCCAAAATTCGGAGTCCTATAAATAAGTAAGTGTGTGATTTATTTTCAAAGTAAATCTCCATTGTGAATACGCAAATTCCACATTTACCAATATAAATTCAAATGACCAAATCACTTTTGGATTTTAGTTAGTCTGATGGATTCAGAATTCTGTTGAAGCTTTCTCTAGCAATTCAGATGACTCAATTAATTTTGCAATCAAAATCTCTTTCAATATAAAAAAAAAGTAAACAATGTTTTTTCAAACTTCTTGTTTTGCTTATTAGGTGGGTGAATTAGTCTGTAGCCAGAAAATAACTTACTCACATAGGCAGCATGATTTTTTTTAGAAAATTGGTGACAAACAATTAAAATTCCCACATAAAACAGGTACAGACACAAAACTAAAATAATCATCTCTTTCAGAGAATCCTATAATATAATAATAATATAATCTCACGCCTTTTTTATCCCCAAGGGGGTAGGGAAGGTATTCCATTACTGGATATACCCACATTTCACGAGATATATTGGACCCCTAAACCTAATGAATCCTAATAAATGCATTTTTTTACATCAGTTTAGTCATTGTTTATTGGATTGTGATGTGGTTATAAGGTATTTGAAACTGAAGTGACTACCCTTTCAAGATCAATGATGAGATTGTTGGACAGACGAACATGACAGTAAGCAGTGATAGCCTCACGGTTAAAGAGGCTGCTTCACATGATGATAATCAGTGAGGCTCGGGTTCGAATCCTGACATGCAGAAAACAGTTTTTCAAAAACTTACGTAGGTACATATCTATCACTATCTCGACGGTGAAGGAAAACATCGTCGTGTCCCAGAATTAATTCTGAGACATGTGAAAAAGACCCGGTCCGGCGACGGGCTCACCACCTATCACATTTAGTGGTCCAAAGAATATCTCGTGTAAAATTTGGGTATATCCAGAAATATAATACCTCCACCCTACCCTTCGGGGGGTAAAAGCGTTAGATTATTATTATTACGAACGTGACATTGTTTATTACATTTTTCATTTTACCTACATTCAAATTGCTTAAGATTTTTTTGAAAATTCTGTGCTTATTAAATGGTTGTTTTCTGATAATTATGAATGTACAAAGTTTAAATTGTGCTACATTTAAAGTCCATAACTCTTGCTAAATGTAAGTATAATATGTAATATGGCCTAGTGTGGCTTAAAACCGCAGTTTAGCCGCACCGGCTAAGGGATTACCGCCATGTTATTATTACTGCGACACTATACCCATCGGCGCATGCTCCGGTGAACGAAATGATCAGCTGGTAGCATATGCGAACGTCACATGAAAATATCGTCACACGGTCAGACTGGTTTCTTTGACAGTACAACGTTATCTATACTAATATTACAAAGAGGAAAGAATAGTGTTTGTTACGAATAAACTCAAAAACTACTAGACCGATTTAAAAATTCTTTCACCAATGGAAAGCTAGATTATCCCTGAGTAACATAGGCTATATTTTATTCCCGTATTCCCATGGGAACGGGAACTACGCGGGTGAAACCGACAGAACCGCTAGTAACATTACAAAGTTACTGATGTCGATGTAACTATACCTAATAATATTAGGAGATTTGTGCAACAATACCATTAATTATGTCTAGCAACTCTGCAGACAATGGGTTCGATTCTGCATTACAGCGACTAAACTTATTTTAGTTTATTCCTGTCTTTATTTTACCTCAAAAAAAGAAAAGGGATAGAAGATAACCTACTGAATTTAGTCTTGTCAGAGGCTGTATTTTAGTCGTGACTTATTTACTTATGCACTAAACACGTTATGAAATGCCTTAGTTGACAGGACTAATTTTAATTTGACAGGACTAAATATCACTCGTCTCTTTTCTTCTTTATGAGAAAGAAAATGACAGGACTAATCTAAAATAAGTTTAGGCGTTGTAATGCAGAATCGAACCCATTATGTGTAGACATTTAATCTACTGGAATTATAAGTGTGAGAAGAGCTTTCAACCTTGATTTTAAAGCAACATTTTCGTTACACTCATATTTCAGTAGGTATCCGCATAAGACCCTTAATGAAAATTTACTGCTTACACTACAGAGCTCGATGTAAGGCCATAAATTTTTGGCATATAAGTTTTGCATCAACCTGCTTATTGCATATAAAAGCCAATAAATAATTATAATGCAGTCGCAAAGTCGCTAAAAATTAACACCATGACTATGGAATTTTATTTTTCTGCAAATATATGACGGATTAAATATTCCGTTTAACCTATTCCAAAACTGTACTCAAAAATCCTCGTTATACAAAATACATTCATAACGTAAAATGTGGTGTAGCATAAATGAATACAAGTGTAGGTTGTACTAAAGTATTCAAAAGGTTTGTCGCCTTCTGCGCAACTTAGGGAGAGCTTGCAAAAACATATCAACAATTATGTTTATGAAAATGTACACATTAATAGATCGAAAAGAGTCACTGCAAAGTGAGTCAACATATTAAGGCATACTGCAGCTGGTACAGGTATCATTGGTGAACCTAGAGTTGCTCAAAGACCAGAGGGCCTAGTCAAAAGGCTCTGTTAAACGCAAAGATTACTCAAATAGACAAATGTATGGGATTGATTGGATTGACATTAGAGCTGGAGTTGTCAAGAGCGCCTTTACAGCGCGACCAAGTAAAATTTCTGCAACGTTCTAAAGACGTATAATCACTGACACGTATTTTTTATAGTATTACAACTATGCGAATGCAACCTCCTTTTTAACTTGGCTAGGGGGCTATATACAGCGTGTTTCAAAAAGTGACGTAAATTAATTTTCTTAGATTCCTTACACCTGGGTGTATCCGAAAATACCCAATTGTATGTTCCGCAATTTGTAGAAGTTATAATTTATTAAATGTGTATTAAAATTTGTGAGTTTTCTGCAAAAAAATCATTACTTGTTTAATAGTAAGTTTTTTTTATTTCTTTACCTCCAACATGATCGTCTTGATTCACACTTATAGATTCGAGCGACTGGCGAGGTAGAAAATCAAATATGACAGTGTGATACTCTGTATTTCTACTACAAATACAAAGTCATATTTCATTTAAGAGTATCGCCGTCATGATGGACGACATCTTCAAAACAGCGAAGTAGTCTGAATGGGGAAGGTGCGAGATCAAAGAGAATACAATTCATTATAATAACGCAGATCAAGAATGTCTTGTTAAGGATTCTTGATGAATGAAAAAGGAACAAGTCCTAAAACAGGTGCGTATAAAATATTCTTTAAACAAGAGAATCAGTAATAGACATAATCGATCTTATTACATAACATTTTAAGTTTGGTTTAGTTTATTAGAGTGTTTTGTTATAACAATTGCAGTTTCTACATGTATTTTTTTGTTACAGAAATAACTACGAAATTAGATATTTATGAGAGAACAGTTGCATAGACAATATGTAGATAATATTAACAATCCTTTTTAGGGTTCCGTACTCAAAGGGTGCTAACGGGACGCTGTTAATAAGGCTGAGCTGTCTTTGCGTCCGTTCGTCTGTCATAAAGTCAAAGTTTATTTATTACTGTATGTAAAACCAAATTACACTTAGAAAAGTCAATAGTCTAATAAACAAGGCACTCCAAAGTCGGCCATGATTGGTTAATAATATTATTATACCATACAAGAATTGTATTTTTTTATTGTACAGTGGTACAGCTCCCTTCGTGTTTGAGTCGGACTCACATTTTGAAGGTTTGTTTAGTAAAAGTCGTTAAATTATGAAACTAATAGGTATTTATTAGATTCATGCTGTTGCCCATCAGGGGAAAAATCGTAAAATTTTTAATACCTATGCTATGCAGCAGATATATTTTCTACAACATTAAGTCTAGACGTGATCTGGAAGCAGTGAGCTATAACATTACCTAGAAGCTACACACGGACAACAAACGAAATGTTTCCCCTATTTTCACTATTATTTACAACTTTAGAAGCGCATAGATAGGTATCTCGTCAAGTACAGAAACAAATTCCTATGAAAATAAAAATAAAATAAAATAAAAATAAAAAGTCATTTTGAAACCTACGTATAATTTTGAGGCGCATTGAAATTGTTCATCCATGTATGTATCGAGTGTCTTTTCGTAATTTCTCTACACTATTGACCTTTAAAAGAAAACACCTAGGTACATTTCCATTTATATAATGATATATATATGATATCTCCAAAATAGCTCAAATATAGCTGTGACATACGAACTGGATCAAATTAAAAACTTTATTGGATTAAACTAGTTTTGACGTGACAACGTCTTATAAATTGATGGAGCCGGCGGCATTCCCGAAAAAGTGTGACGTATGCGTCGTTCCAGTGCAAGCGAGAGCGCGCAACGAGCGACAAAGAGGCACAATCCATTCCATCAGTATTTTCTTATGACGTTGTCACATTCAACTATCGTCAGTAAACCGACTTGACAGACAACCGATTTTTTTTTATTTGTTGTTACAGCACATTCTATCAATTTCAAGTTTCCTATTACAGTTCAAAAGATACAGTCCTGAGAAAGGTGGATGGGACAGTAGGACAGATATAGCGAAATCTCAGGAAAAAGGCCCCGTTGGCACCTTTTGGGTATGAAACCTTAAAAAAGGACATTAAGTATATACAGACACAATTAACTTGTCTGTCTAGCCAAAAGGCATACACTAATGCTACAATGCGGTGTCGTTTACAAATAGAAAGGTTACAACAGTAAAACATTGCGTGTTTCAGCTCTGTTTTCAGTGAGACATACTTAAATGAAAAAAGTAAAGACAGGAATTTCTAGCTTTTGATTATAGCGCAGGTATTCTAAATTCCAAGTACAAACAGTTTGCAGGAGTCATTTCTTCAATTGTCTAGCTCATCGGAATAGGAACCTTGCTTCATTTTTAATCAACTACATCTATAGGTAGGTACTAATATTATAAAAACTAAAGATTTGTATGTTTGTATGTTTGTTACGAATAAACTCAAAAACTACTGAACCGATTTTAAAAATTATTGCACTACTGGAAAGCAAGAATAGAATGGCTATATTTGTTATATGTTAGATGCGAATGGGAATACGGAAATAAAATATAGCCTATGTTACTCAGGGAGAGTAACATAGGCTATATTTTATTTCCGTATTCCCACGGTAACGAGAACTACGCGGGTGAAACCGCACAGAACCGCTAGTTTTTAATAAAGGGATGTGTTAGTTTAGATATAGTTAGGTATATTCCATATTTTGCCGTTAACGTGAGATATTTGAAAATCCCCTTAGCGAATGCTATTTTAATAATAAATAGGAACCTAACTGCAAAATTAAGAGTTTCAAGGTTTTAAAATTGCATGTTGAGTCATTCAGTAATATTTTGCTTTTCTTTGCATAGATTACTACCCTATGCGGTTTCACCCGCGTAGTTCCCGTTCCCGTGGGAATACGGAAATAAAATATAGTCTATGTTACTCTGAGTGAAAGATTTTTTAAAATCGGTCCAGTAGTTTTTGAGTTTATTCGTAACAAACATACAAAAATACAAATCAGGAAAGATTTGTTTATTTATTAGTATAGATATTCTTTATAATATTAGTATGGTAAAATTTAAGCACTCAAATGTTGCGTGTCATGAAGAATTTCTAGTTTGCTATAGCATAACAAAAGGTTAACATTGTTTTCTGTCACATGACCGTACGTTTGTTGCCAAATAGCACCCGAGGGAAGCTTTGTGGTAGTAAGAATACCTACTAGCGTTTAAACACTGTAGAATTGTTTACTTGGAACTAGCGTCTGTATGTTCGTTTCGTATATTCATTAATCACAGAAAATTATTAGGGAAAGACTTACCTGAAACTACTGCACGGATGTATCACCCAGTGCCCTGCCGCCTTTTGCCGTATGCGCTCCTTCATCAGCGCTTTCTTCGAGCCGAAGAGTTTCATGGCAAGCTTGTTGTCGGTGGGCTGGAAGAGTGCCTGCAGTTGGTTCCGCAAGAAGCCCTGCTTCGCGTCCGACGCGGGCGGGGCCGGCTCGACTGGCGTGCCGTACAGGGACACATCGTCCAGACCTCCGAAGTGGACCTTGCCGGTGCCGCTGCCTTGCTTCAGCGACATATCGGCGTCGCCTGCAACAAAAGTGTCGGGTTAAATTCAAGACCATCGCGACATTGTTTTATTGGGATGGTCTGGGACGAGTTCGCATTTTGTGGTGACAAATATTTTTAGTAACCGCTATCGATTTGCCATAACTAAGTTTGCCAGATATCGTGGATTAGAATTTTTATATAAATAATTTTTATACTTTAATTCTGTAATATTTTTGATAAAGTCAGGTCACAAAAAAAGTGTGGAATATTCATGAAAATCATAATTGTTATATTTTTGGGATCTCTTCAGAGCTTTTGACACTGTCTCAAGTCTCACTCTTGACACGAAAGTAGAAGAATGAAGGCGTTAAGAAGTGTTTTTAAGCAGCCGAATTGCTTGTAGACGTATTATAAGTACAGTATTAAGCTTTTCTTAAAAAAATATAATTTGATTATTCTTATTAAATCTACAAATGTTCTAAGAAAGGCTTAGGTATTGATGGTGAAGGGTTTTGAGGGAAAGATCTGGATCTCACTTAAAGTGCAATAAATATAGCGTTAGGTATTCCTGGTGATCCTAGAGATCTAAAATACAACTAACTACTACTACTTTAACTTTTTAGTAGCAATGTCGAATCCAACGTACGCATACCAAATTAAAGGTCATGTGATTAAAAAGGTACCCCATATAGTGCACAAAATGAAGGTGAAGGTAAAACCCTAAAAACATCTAAAGAATGGACGCAAAAAATCTTCATTTTTTTGTCCTTCGCCATGACTTAAGGTCACCGATTTATAATAGCGTTCGACCGCAGCACTGTGTCATTTTTCCGACTGCATGATATTGGTATCGTACCACGTAACGATCGCATAATATTATAAATTATAGGGCTGATTGACGGACATTGATAGGTGAGTAGCTACCATTAAAATTCCTTGCAACAGTGCATTAAACTTAGGAACTGTTCAAACGTGTTTCTGGCATAACACCACTATCACAACAGTAAATAAACTTATAATATATTTACTGTGCTATCTAGTGTCCAGTAACGGCAACTGGCTGACCTAACTACGCCCAAAGCATTAGCAGAAACCAAACAATCTAGTCCTAATTTGGTTTATTTCTCCAGCTCATCTCAGAGCATCCTAGCTGCGTCCGATAGAAAATACTTGCGGTAAGTACCTACGTATAAAATTAGATTCTGGATCGGATACCGATCACATAAACGAATTTAGAAAGGCTATTACACGCTATTGTAAGCAATTCCGCGTATGAGAACTGCACGTGACCGAATTCATATGAATAAGTTCCAATAGCACCCGACTTCGACAATCGATCGACTGCATTATGGATTGTATTGGAAACTTAAGGCGTGCTTATTTTTGTAGTAGAATAAAAAACAAACTGAAAATATATTTTGGGACACAATTCACAGCAGCAGAGTCCCACAGGCAATCAAAAACAATAATTAATAGTATTATGTGTGCAAATGATTTCTTGACTCGACCCAAACTAAGCAGAGCCTGGACTATGGATACTAAACAAGTGATATAGATACTTAAATGAATATAAACACCCAGATACGAAGCCAACCTAACCAAAAAATACTGGCTCCCGGCGGGAATTGATAGTGGGTCCTCCAGAGTCAGAAATCAGGGTCAATACTGACGACTATAGTGTATCGTTCTCAAGAACCTGCAGCTTGTGCAGATATCCGTAATCAATCACAGATCGAAATATCGCGATGACGATGACGCAAGTACCTGGATCTTTATGAAAACTAAGATTTTTCTACGTACTACCCTACACAACGATACTTTTAGCATCGGCGATTGGCGACTCGACTCAGGTACTGAACGCAAACATTCGGATGTCCGGATGCCAGTCGCAGAAACTGAATCGAACTTTGGTTTCCTCTTCTTTTCTCCATGAGCCAATGAAGTCGCTAAAAAGGGTAATTTTGTATCAAACGTAGCGAATCGCTTAAACGCGAAGCTAAATTTATCGGTGGAAGGCTTTTTCTCGTTTTGTTGCCATACTTAAGTAAGTTCAGTGACAATGCAATATTATGGTACTACCGAGCTGATCTGATGATGGAGGAGGTGGATATTGTAACTCCTCAATGGCTGCTCATAAACCTCCTGGAGTTTGGGCTCATTTGAATTTGTTATGACGCGTGTCATACAAACGAAAGCTTGTTCTTTTAATTTTCATAAACTATAATTACTTACTTAACTTAGTCCTAAGATACATTTGCATCATCTAGTCCGACGTAGGTCTTCATCAGGCTTCCACTGTCTCTTCTAGTTTTAGTCACGGACCGGTAACTGGTCTGTAGTTTATTATAGAAACGATTGAAGTCTCATAGTGTAGAGCGAGAAATAACTGCAATTACTGTTTAAATCGACAGGCAAATTATCAGAAACTCACTAGCTAAAAGTGATGAATGATAATCTAATTGATGGTGCAGCTCGGTTGCCTTATTATGAGGTACATATTTGTAGCCTTGAAGATATAATTAATATCGCTGAGAGACATGCTTCGTTTAGATAGACAGTAATTACGATATACAGTAATATACCTACGTATAGACATCGGTTTTTTAATGGAGTAAGATTTATAAAATAAAATAAGTAGACATTGAGAACCAACGAGATATTTTAGCAACGAGACGGGTGAAACGCAGACTGTGGCCTATTTACACAATTACCAGAATAGGTGTTAACATACGGCATCTGTTTTCGACTCAAGGTAAATATTCTTAGCTAGATTCCCGAGCTCTTTAGTAGGTACGTTGAACATTTCTTTTAAAACCCATATTCTTACTGCTTAGCATTGTTATCTGGGCCATTAATTAAAATATCGTTACAAACGTTTCCCGTTTCCAAAGAGAACACCATAATTTTTCAGAAACCTTCCCGATTCTACTCACAAAAGAACTATTCATCGGTCATCACAGTTGAATCACAGTCGGGTTTGGGAACGCATAAAAAAAGGAAAAAGAAAATATATAGATTGTTATGTGTTAGAAGAATTGTCACCTCTTTCCACAATATTCTAGACCGCAGAACCTTAGACCGCAAAGTAGATTAGCCATTCCTTTCTCCTCACTAAAGATGTATCAAACCGGGCCCTACGCTATGTGTGCAAAAATTTATAATAAAATTCCTGGTGCAATAAAAGAGGAAAGTAATCTTTAATTGTTTAAAAAATCTTTAAAAAAATATCTTTATAAGAAATGTTACTACACGGTAGAAGAATTTTTAAGTGAAAATATAGAAAATAATAGATGTAAAATAACTGATTAAAAACTGTTTTACATTTATTTTCTGATTATTTTCAAATATGTTTATTTCTACCTAGTTTACAAGTAAGTACCTCTTTAGTTTTAGTTTATATTGCTGTGCCCTATCCGGGTCTATGTTAACTATAAAACCTTTGTAAACATAGATAATGCAATAAATGATTGAGTATTGAGTATTGAAGACAATAAGCATTAATGCAATCCATACATTAAGCTTATACAAACTTGTGTAATCAAAAGATATGATTGATATACTATCCGTACTACGTATTATAATAATCATACAGATACACGTAATGCAGTTTATGCATAAAATATCCTGTGCATTTACATTTGTTACAAATAATTTATAATCATATACTTCCGCAAAATAACCCTGAACTTATGAGTTATATGGATAAATAACAGTAGTATCGGCTTAAGTATAATGTATTGTGACGTAAACGAGGCATGGAAATATCTAGATCTAGTAAGCAACAAACTGAAAAAACGGAAATGGACTTAAATGGGACATATGTTAAGACTAGCGACCCGCCCCGGCTTCGCACGGGTGCAATACTAACACCCACACACACTAAAACCTTCCTCTTGAATCACTCTATCTATTAAAAAAAACCGCATCAAAATCCGTTGCGTAGTTTTAAAGATTTAAGCATACATAGGGACAGAGAAAGCGACTTTGTTTTATATTATGACGTAGTGATAGTGATAAGGGAAGGAAACGTAGAACAGACTAATGGTGCAATGTCAACCGCGACAACGAAACAAAAGGAAAGAGGACACCTTAAAGCGATGGGTATGGATATTTCAACGGTGACTGGTACACTGTGGACCAGACTGGCTCAGAATGGAGGCCTATATGTGTCTACATATGCGCAAAGGTATAACTCTGCTAGAATTCAAAAAGTACAATTTTTGACAAAAAATCTGACTTGAAAAAGGAGACTAAAAAAAATTTAATCGTTCCTCGACTGTCTTTCGGCTCCATCATCAGATCGACTCCAGACCTTCATTAAAAAGTAGTGTTTTAAAATTCATAATAAAAAAAAATAGCAATCGCACTAGTCGCCACTACGATTTTGAAAGCTTCTTCTCGATTTTTCTGGGATGCTATCATCATATCCTGGTTTTCGAATCATGGAATATTGTATAATTATAATTTCCATAAAAAAAGAATCATCAAAATCGGTTCATAAACGACGAACACACAAAATTGAGAAAAATCCTATTTTTAAGTCTATTTTTGTTAAAAAATAATTCGTACTACCCTTTGAGTATTAAACCAACAGGAGACGTCACGCGCACTAGTTTCTTTGCATAAAAGTCTGCCAATTTCTGCGGGGGGGACGAGGAAACAAACACAAATAATGTTAAAACTAACGCATTTTTTGACAAAACAATTAAACACTAGCTTGAACTAGATGCACACAAATACATTCACCAATCCAAGCACTCCGTGAACTTAATAAAACTAGTTGTATATATCAGGTAAGCGTGTTGACCGACACTTTTTTTTGGCAGAGGGGAAGGCCTGTCAGTGGCGTCTCCGGTTGGTTTAATACTCAAAGGTACTACCATATCAATATAATAAATGTGACAGTAACCCTGTATGTATTATTTGTTTGCTACGTTTTCACGGCTAGATCTTGATTTCCTGCAGACAAAGGCGCAAGCAACAGCTAGTAAATAACAATTCCAGAAACGTACAGCATTGTGAGAGTTTAGCGAGGCACATAACGCATGACCCGAGGCGATCAAGCGCCCTGTTATTGTTCTTGACAATGCTCTCGCTTGCAGTGTGTTTAATACAAAACACTTCCTGTTTATGCAGTTTAATACTGCCACCTCTAATGTTAATGCTTTTTACATCTACTCTTCCTATATTACTTGACATTAACATCTAAGATATCGGAAGTTATTATGTTTCAACCACAAGAGATATCGAATCGTTTGAATGTAAATTACCATAAAAGTTGACAAACGCAAACAATAATTGCATTGTTGCGAGCTGAAATTGGAATTGGTAAAGAGTTGAATAGAAAAATCGGTGTTACAATAACGAGAATTCAATTGGAAAACTATGGAGTACTCAAGAATTACTCAAGCGAACTAGTAATGGCGACAATGCAATGCAATGTTTGAACAATTGCAATGAACCAATTGTAAATGAGTAATATTTAAATGACTTTACGAGTAGAACACTATATTTACTTTAATTTTAAAATATAACGTAGTTTATATTAACGTAGAGGTATATTTTAACAGTAAGTTAGTCTTATACTGTCAGCTGCTAAATTCTACATCACTATAAACCACATTATAGGTATTCTTAGAAGTCATTCGGAGATGCTAAAATATACCGGAAAATACTTTTGTAATAAGACATTGCATAATGGGTATCATATCTACTTAATTTAAAAATAAATAAAAACCAACGCCTAATTTTTAAGGGGGGAAGTAGGTACCCACAGTTTATTATCGGCCATCTAAACAGATAGTGTACGTACACATACATCAAAACCATTATGGCCTGCAAATTAATTCACGACGCTTTCCTTCGCTACTGATAAAAATTTACCTACGTAACTTTGAAAAATTCATAGATTCACGTCCTGACTCATGGCATGCATGAGAATGGGGTCATTTGAACAGGCCAATTACTTCTGTCATTCGTTCATATTTTACATCAGCGCTAAGAGTTTCAGTACTATGGGCATCTTGAGTATGTCCATTACTGTTTATAAAGCAAACGATTAAACAATGAGCCAATAGCACTTCATTGATTCAAGTGGCGTCAACAGTGTAACTGGAGATCGCCAATCAAGCGGTGTTGCTGAAGTAAAATTGTCTTGCGAGCAGTTTTAGTAACGGACGTGACATTAATAGAAAAAAAAAAGTTTTTGAAAAATCAACTTATTAAAAAAATCCATTATTAACATAAACATAGACCAAAAACCAAACCAGCTTAACATACCCTTTAGAAAAGGGTATGTTAAGCTGGTTTGGTTTTTGGTCCTTGTCACTACATCTTCTTTCAAACCACACTTCTCTCGTATATCCGCATTCCTCACTCTATCACACAATTTTACTCCACACATTTTCCTCAAAGATCTCATTTCCACTGCGTTCACCTTGCTTTCATGCTTCTTCTGCCAAACCCAACATTCACTCCCATACATCAGCGTCGGGACCAGAACAGCGTTATGCATAGCCATCCTTGCCTTCTTAGACATGAACTGGCTACCCACAAGGCTATTCGGGGCCCCATTCACTCCATTTCCTTTCAATTCTCTTCTTTCAATATCTTTCTCAAACTTGCCATCCCTTGTAAACACGCTACCTAAATACACGAACTCTTTCACTTGCTCAACTTTCTCACCATCAATCTTTATATCACACTCTGTCATACACTCTTCTCTTTCAAAAATCATCACTTTCGTTTTTGCAAAATTCACTTTCATGCCCTTCTTTTCAAATGCTGCATTCATTATATCCACCATCTTTTGCAACTCGGACGCCGACGATGCAAGGATGACTTGGTCGTCGGCGTACAAGAGGCATTTGATGGTGGTCTCAATCATCTTCAATCCACAATCACTCTCACGCAAATCATCCAAACAGCTGTCCATGAACAGGTTGAAGAGCCACGGCGATGCTACACAGCCCTGTCTAACACCCCTCGAGATGTTAAACCAGTCTGTATAGGCGCCATTTAGTCTGACACATGCACTGGAATCCTCGTAAAGTGATTTCAGTGCATCTATCAACCGGCTCTCCAAATCTAATAAATACTATACTTAAATAAAAAATATATTATATAAAATAATTTCCCGATGATGAATATTTTAAGAGTTCGAGCTATTTATGTCTGACCCGATATTTTATGTAGGTACCTACTAGCAGCGCCCCGCGATTTTACCCACGTAGTTCCCGTAGGAATACGGGGATCAAATATTGCTTATGTGTTATTTTGATGTCTAGGCTATATAACTGTAAAGTTTCATCAAAATCCGCTGACCAGTTTTTTCATGAAAGAGGAATCAGTGAGGCTCGGGTTTAAATCCTGGCAGATTATTATTACTATATTTGATCTTCGTTTTAGATAATTACTCGCATTTCACAGATGAAGCGACTGCAGACATGGCTATGAGGAGACGTACTTTAGTGTGAATGTCAAAAGAATTACATGACGTCACAGTAGCCGCACAACGAATCAAAATATTTAATTAAACAACCATCTGCGCAAATTTCTGCCGGCACTTCTTTATTCAAAGCATCAGATGTTCCTCGGGAAAATTAATTTATCTCAGTATTGAGAAACTTTAATTAAACGTCAACTTCCATGATAAAATGTTTAAAACAATCCATTTGAAAGTGGTACAATTGGTATTACGTGGATTGTGGATACAAGATTTCACTGGCTGAGAGGGCTGTCTGGCGCAATATATTTTTGTTCAGCTTGCATCTTGCAAAATAACTAATATGGTTAACCACATTACCTGTGTGTCTGTACTTCAAACAGTTTTGTGCGATAAAATATCGATAAATGTAGCATTTTCAAGACTCAAGAGCCATGTTACGTCATTTTAAATATCTATATCTCAATTAGTTTTAAATATGTTCATGTAGCAGAAGCAGAATTCACTTTAAAGAATTAAAGTGAGACTTGAAATATATGATACTAGCGGTTCTGCGTTTACCCGCGTAGTTACCGTTCCCGTGGGAATACGGGAATAAGATATAGCCCATGTTACTCTAGCTTTCCATTGGTGAAATAATTTTTAAAATCGGTCTAGTAGTTTTGAGTTTATTTGAAACAAACATACAAAAATACAAATATTTCCTCTTTATAATATTAGTATAGAAGTGTCGTTCCACATTAAAAACTTGTTACAGAAAGTGACAGATATTCTATTTGACGAACTTACTCTCTTAGTTGGTACCTATTCAGCCGTAATATTTTTCTTAGTGCACATTGATATTTAAAATTAATCGTGTAGTTTAAAATTTGGTAGGTACTTCAGAGATTAAATCAGAGCTGTTACGGCTACTAACGTTGTGAAAAAAGCCATATTTTCTAAGCTCTACGCTGGCGGTAGAGCGGCGACTTAGATAAAGCGTAATAATATGATATATTTTTAAATGCAGGTATACTAAAAAAAATATATTTCTTACTGAATAAGTATCTGTTATCCTTGAATGGGCAGTAAATAGTACTGTTGACGATGATGTCATCATTGCAATTTGTCACGTGAGCAATGTCCATGACCATTACGGTAATCGTATTACGTTCCGATCAATCAAGAACACACGTTTGGGCATTCATTTAATTATTTAGGCTTTACTCGCACGATCGGTTATTGACTCGTTGAAGTATCGTACGCAATTGCAACTTGGTCCCAACGAAGATATTTGGGATCATACATTACACGACGATAACACGGAACAAAGCTTCCGCTTGGATTAGCGATTTCATGAGTAGCATGTGAAAAATCATATGAAATGATTGACCTAGCCTGATACTTATGCAATCGCAAAGTATTTGAATTTCATAAAACTTTTATATTTCACATTTCATTTCCAGCTCGGTGCAATGTGAAAAAGGCCTTTGTTGGAAGTTTGAGTGTTCTTCTCATATGGCTTTCAAGTGGAATAATAATACGCTAAAACTATTCTACAAGGTATTCTTGTAGTGACTTTAGGATTTAGAAGCAATGGACAGAAGTCGTTTATGTCCTGTCAATAGTTCGTATCAAGTTTCAATCTGTGTTACGATCTTGCAGATGATTCATAAAATACTAGCGACCCGCCCCGGCTTCGCACGGGTGCAATGCTGAATTTTCTTTGCTATAAACCATCCCTGGACCCACTCGAACCTACACAAAAAGTTTCATCAAAATCGGTCCGGCCGTTCTCGAGTTAAATCGTTAGGAAGGAAAACCCGACTTATTTTTATATAGTAGATTACGTAGGTCATTATGATTAAGTGGATTTCGAATAAATTACGTATACTAAAACAGTTATGGCCAGTATTTTATGGTATGGTCTTATTTTTATTGGCAAATCTATCAGCCGTATTGTGGTAACGAGGTTTGTGATCTTCCTTAAATTCCATATTTCGTACAAATATTATACATGCGAAAGAGAAAACTTAATAATATAATTTTAAGCAAAAAGACCGACTTCAAATAGGAAACTAAAAAAAGTAAAAAGCACTAGTCGCCACTACGATTTTCGAAGGTTCCCCTGGATTTCTCTAGGATGCCATCATTAGATCCTGGTTTCTTAATCATGGTACCACCCTAGAGATATCCCCTTTTCAACAAAAAACATCAAAGAATCATCAAAATCATTACGGTCGAATTGAGAAACCTCCTCCTCTTTTGAAGTAGGTTTAGAAAACTGTCAGAGAGACAGTTGCTGCCTACTACTCTACTGACTGCTTTTTAAGTCCTATGTCTAAATCACTGGAGAGACTTGATAAAAGGCAGAGAGCTACCGTGCATCATGAGGAAAGACAGGTTACTTTTCAGGCTGCAATGAAAAAGAAGTGAACAGAAGTATATTTATGTTAGTGAGTGGTAATTGAGCTTTATATATTTGCGGGAATATAGGAATAAAATATAGCCTAATATATAGTAGGGATAATGTAGCTTTCCATAAGTGAAAGAATTTCTGAAATCGGTCATGTAGTTTTTGAGTTTATTCGTTACAAACATACAAATCTTTCCTGCTTATAATATTATAGTGTAGATGTACATACGCCTTAATAAAACATAGTTCATGTCACACGGGAACATTTCAATTGAATCAGTAACATTTCTAACTGTAAGAAAGAAATCCGAAATTCTACAAACTTTCAAAAAACTTTACCTCTTTATAATATTAGTGAATATTTATTACCTACGTAAAATGAATGAAACGACTAGTAGAACAATGCATAATTTTAAGAGCAATAAATAAACCAAATCAGTCGTTTATGATTGAATTTATTTATTTTAGAAATGAGCTGTTATTATTTAAATATGCGATAAGATTACATTTTAATGTACCTTTTACCAATCCTATATATTGTTTGTTTTTTATGAGAATAATAAAGAATAGAATTTCATTAGCTACTTCTAGAATAATATTAATAATATCTTATATCATCACTACATAGTATAAAACAAAGTCGCTTTCTCTGTCCCTATATCCCTATGTCCCTGTGTATGCATATATCTTTAAAACTACGCAACGGATTATGATGCGGTTTTTTTTAATAGATCGAGTGATTCAAGAGGAAGGTTTTAGTATTAGCATTGCACCCGTGCGAAGCCTTGTAGTATATAATAAAGCTTTTATATTATAAGAGATAAGATGGCTTGACTGTGGTAAGACACGTCAAGCAGCAGGTTCTCGCTACCCACGGTCGAAGTTGAACAATATAAAAACGTATTATGGCTAGAAATTGTTACTTGGCCGTCTCATTATTGTATATGACTTTGTTCATGTTGCAGTATAAAAATCCTTCCTAAAGCAGCAAGCTAGCTCCAGGCCAAATCCTAAAGATTTGTAGTTTACCCGTGAAAAGTTAACAAAGAACCCAGCTATACTATAACTTACCTTTTGGCATGTTGGTTTAATTGTGTTTTCCTTATATGTGGTCGCTACGATGTACTAATTATCGACCAAGTCCCCCGTGCAACAATACAACAATAATACAGCACACATCACAAATGAAACACAATCACAACACAACACACAATGGCACACTACAATTCCTTATTTTATAGCGACTATCTTACACTGGACTACTCATAGTTTCGTAATCAGATATTTATATCCTTATTTGGCTACATAATATAAATATACATTATTTTAATAAAAATGAACGTAACTCAGAGCGACGCTTTTAAGGAAAACTAAAAATAAAAGTGATTTACTACGAACGCATCATAAATTTGTCGTGTATTATTAGAACACGGAATCAATAAATTAATAATTATCTCTAGTGTTCGAATGTTGGAGAGCATTATTTGAATCCTTAATTATTTTTTATGGCATTCAAAATAGTGGCAGAGCAGTCAAACATCGGCCAGTGTCAAGTTAAAATTTTACTGCACGACACGAGTTGGTCAGACGTTATTGCTACAAGGAGGTAGGAGGTAGGTAGCTTTAAAAAACCTTAACCAATGACTGTGCGCGGCGACAAGTTTGTCCCATTTATCGTTTTAAGTAATAACTAAACCCAGTTTATCCCTCAACACGTAGTTAAGGTGCAATTTGACGGGAGGCGTAAGTGCAAAATGTGTCCGAGAATAGACGTGAAGACGTCCCCGACAATTACCGGCCAATTGAGACAAAAGGATAATGTTTGGCCGCGGTGTCAAGGTCGCTACGCTTTATTTGTCCAATTGGAAATAAAAATTGACATGCAAGATTTACGAATTGAATTTATTTTCGTATTTATTTATCTTTTGCGCCTTTTGTTTTTAGATCGATGTAACAATAAAATAAACAACTATTATCTCGTTATCAATTTTTAGATTCTACATATTATAGTTTGAGACGATTGTGTAGGTGGCGGTCAATTTAGTCTTTTAGAGAGAAGGTAGGTAGGTACTTAATCCAATCAGTGTTCTTTATCATGACATGGTGTCGTGTTTATCTAAATTAATTTCCAGAAATTCAATTGGTGTCATTGATAACAGCAGACAGTATTGACGTCTGTCCATTTGTTAGATAATTCCATCAACTCTCAGTGCATACCTAAACCAGAGCTATTAACGATAAGTAAGGTTAGAATTATCCAACGAAATATAATGTTTACTCTGAGATTAAATTGCATCATCCTATGGAGTTATTGTAAATTTTATTATCCTTATTTCGAGTGTTTGTTTCAGTACAGAAGCATTAATAAATGGCTTTATTATTAAGTACATCTTTTTTTCTAGAAATAAACAGTACTACATCATAACAGTAATGCAGAAAACGCAGACTAGTTAGAGCCAGCAATACTTAAGTAGGTCCTAATAATTGAGAGTTATAATTTGCTGATGAACTCTACTAACGAATTGCATTGATATATGAGCCGTACCTATCTAAAGATAAATATGTACCAAAAATTATCCCACGATCCCACATTCGAAAAACGTAGCAGATTCGGTTGTAACTGGACGTTTTGTCATGACCTTTGTACTTGATTTTGTACCTACAGCTATAGTGAATAGTGTCTGTGACCTACCATTATGTGAAGGATCGACATTGTGAGCATTGTAATATGTTACTAGGTACGCCTATGCCGCATTCAGTAGGAACACTTATGAATACTACTTTGAGGTTCGCCTTGGGAAATAGGTGCTTTATTAGTACATACTACATAGTAAACAACTGGAAAGCGAATGATTATGGAAGTGCCTAACGGGTGTTCGAGTATTCGGCGGTAAGACTTGTTAAAGATTGTACACATATTTTAGTATTGTAATTGATTCTATGCCATAAGTAAATAAAAAATAAATAGTTGTACGCCTTTTATCCCCGACGGTGTAGGCAGGTATTCCATATCTGGAAATATCCACGTATATTATTTGAATCCATAAACGTGATTGGTGGTGAGCCCATCGCCTGACCGCGTTGCTGTTACACATGTCTCAGAATTAATTCTGGGACCTGCGGGTTTCCTCAAGAGGTTTTTTTTCACCGTCGAGATAGTGATAAACATGTAACTACGTATGCTTTTGAAATATTCATTGGTACATGCCAGGATTCGAAGCCGAGCTATACGAATGAGAAGCGGGTGGTTTAACCAGTAGGCAACATTCACAGATCTTTCAATTTTTTTTCTTTTGTTAAAAAAAAATCTCACTGCTTTTATCCTGGAGGGGGTAGGCCGAGGTATAACCATTCATGAAAATACAATTTTTTCACCAGTAGGTACATTTTGGGCATTGGCACCTCTAAACGTTGTGAGAGTGGTGAGTTGTTGAGAATTTTCGATATATTTTAAAAAAAATTTGTAGGTACTTCTGCCTTTCAAAGTGAAGACGGCAGAGTAATTATTAACGTGAAAATTATGAGTTAGGTATTTAAATAAAAAAACAACTCAAGCGTTTTATCAACGAGGGTGAAGGCAGAAGTATATTTTGTTTTACCCATGTCATGATAGTTTAGATAAGGTTTGAAAAGTAAAGTACATACCTACTCGTATCTGTACAATAAAAATTAAACAGAATAGGTACGTTAAGTAAACAGAATTCCTTATTATAAATGTCATGTAAGAATTATCGACATTCATTTGTTAAGATTTACAATGATTGTTTAGGTGGCTACTAATGAATCTATTATTTTTATTGTTTGAAAAACCATAAATCTTTCTATTCGTATGATTGTATAGTAAGTACCTAACTAACTAACTTTGTAATTAGGTAGTTATGGGAAAGAGACCAATATTTGTACGAAGACCTCATTGATTCAAATGATGAAGGTAGCAGTAGGATGTATATCGAATATTCCGAACGAATGATATTTTCATAACAAACCTCATAGTGGGGTAATAACAGAGTATGTTTGTTTTCAATCGATAGATATCACGGGAACTACATATGTAGGTAACATAGGTATGTGTAAGTACAATATTTTGTAGTAAAATGAAGTATCTTCATGGTTGGTACTGCAATTAATTTCCCAAATCTTTGATAAAGACTATTTACTTTAAACCTTTAAAGTGTATCTTCTTAATGGAAAATCTTTACAAACTTGTACCAATTAACATTTTACGGTTCGCCGCCGATCGTCTGACATACCTACTTATTGTTTGTAATTATCATCGCATATTTTCAGTTTGCGAAACGAAACTAGTTTTAAATACTTAAGCTTGAAATATACTAATAAGTACAGTAACAAAGATACGTTGCTTCTGAGAAACACTTCTAGAAAGTTGCTATGAAACTTCGGGAATCGAGAAATTGGATGCATGGATGCAAAAACAAATACAATCGCAAGAGTTACGGAAATTACGAATAAACTAAATCTTCAAAAAATACGATAAATATTCCAGTAAATTAACATACATAAAAGGAATGCGCTACGGTTTCGAAAATAACAAACTTCAGTCCAGAAATACTCACTTTCTCTGGCAAGTCCGCATGTGTACTTCCGCAACTTATAGAAAAGATAGTTGGTAAATCTGGCACAACACATTTTTGAACGTTTTTTTGGCATTGAGACTAAAAAGTAGTGATTAGAAATGTCATTTTGACGGGTGGGTGGCGCTGCGCAGGCGGCAAGCGGTCGAGAGGCAGACGCGAGCGCCCGACGCACATAACACGATACAATTGAGACTGGGCTAGATCGAACTCAGAGCACGATACACATAGGCACTCGCGGGCGCCCCAAAATAATGCACTCCGAGCTTAGGGGCCGGCCATTCACTACTTTTGTACAAATATTTGACAGCGTTACGCTGATGTTTTGGTAGTCGCTTTCGACATCACGTGCCAGCGTGTCGTAGGTAGTACACACAGTTTTTTAAAGCCTAATTAACTATTTAGCCGGTCTTTAGTCTTGTGATTTGGGACTCTTGGGACACCAGCGTGGCTTCACCATGATTCGTTGTGAACAATTTATGTGATTTTTAATTTTATCACCACTTTGAGAAAGCTAGCTTACGAACAAATATAGTATACTAATTTAGATGGCTATAAAATGAAGCTATATTGGGATTGGAGGATTGTTCCGACCGCGCCCGCGCCCGCACCGCGCGCGCCCTGCACTGATACATTTCTGCTGTGAGCCGGCAATTAATGTCAATGACTGACGAAACAGACGCGATTGGTATTTCTCAGTCAATAATTACTCGTTTGCGACCGTTTATGACAAGTATTGTTTAGTATTAATTAAACAGTTTGCTATATTTCAATTGTTGTCCGTCACAGTGAAGTAACGGACGCATAGGTACTACTTTCAGATAATAGCAACAAAGGTGTTTTTACAATCACGTTTTTCAATTACTTGCAAACTTTGAAGCTATTAAATGTATGCTTAATGTATGCTATATGTATTAAATGTATGCTATATTTAAAATGTATTAATTTATTATATCTTATCTTGACCGGATATACCTACCTCGCCTGCACTTCCGTGTCATTACGTATACTATGTAGATATACATATTATGCGACCGTATAGATAAAGTATTTAATTGACGAAATATCCACATAGGTACTTTCGAAGTACAAAAAATAGTTAAAATAAAAGTGTGGGATGTTGAATTGTGTCCTGTTATTCATTTAGCTATACATATATTTATATATAAAGAAGGGTTCACAAGGCATTAAACTTTGTTTTACATAGTAAAATAAGTTTAAAAGCTTGTCTAACCAACGTCCATTACTTTATAAGTAAAGTTAAATCAAGAAAATTTTCAAATAATGTATGTATCATTATGTACGTAAATATATATCTGATATGGCGAGAAAATCTATAATAATACAAGTATTATTCTATTGCAGGGATAGACTGAAGTATTTGCGTTACCTGTATTCAAAAACATTATAATTCAAATTCATTATAATGCTGCATTATAATAATCTGGTAATTGCTGGAAATCACATTAGTTTCGTACAAAACTGTCATCGTTAAATCAAAGTAAGGTTTTTTTCTCAATAGTTTGGAGTAGGAACACTAGTAAGTACTTACTATTAAAACTTCAATTTCTTTTTAATTTTGACAGATCAAAAAAGGTAACCCTTTTGACTAGGTAGTCAAAAGAGTTACTAATCACTATAATTAATTACATGTCAGTGACTAAACTTCTTTGGTTGGTCGGGTCAATTTTACTCTAGGTACATTTATCCTTCTATTCGACTAGCCTTTACGTTATACAAAGCTCTTGGCTAGGCGAGAAATACTCTATTCGATTCATAACTATAGCCTATATTATAATGATCGAAACATTATTTTACGTCAAAAGGCTCGTATATGGTAATGAAACCAGCGAGAATCATTAGATTTTTTAATAGTTACGCCGTTAACAAAGTTAATTTAACTTGATACTGATGGAAGTAGGCGTAGTCTCAATTAACCAAGATACAGATCGATGATATGAAAACTTAGATTTTGTATGTCTAAGTGGTACTTTCTATAAGAGCAAGAATTTTCATAATCGGATTAGTAATTCCATAAATTATACGAGCGTCTATCTATACTTCTAAGTATATCTATACTAATATTATAAAGAGGAAAGATTTGTATTTTTATGTGTTTGTCTGTGTGTTTGTATGTTTGTATCTTTGTTACGAATAAACTCAAAAACTACTGGACCGATTTAAAAAAATCTTTCACCAAGGGAAAGCTGGCATATCCCTGAGTAACATAGGCTACATTTTATTCCCCTATTCCCATGGGAACAGGAATTACGAGCAGAACCGCTAGTTTTCTATAAAATACAAAAAACTTTACTCTAGTGCACCACCTACCTTCATCTATTTATCTCAGTTACATCCATCCTAAGGTTGTCTGAAAGAAATCGCTTAAAGGGATAAGACCGCCCATTGTACTTTTTTTGTATTACTGTGTCACTTGTTGCATATTTTTATTTGTGTACAATAAAGAGTTGTTACTTACTTACTAGTTTCAAGGGTTAAAATAAATATACAAAATTATATAAATATCCTCACGCCTTTATTTCCAAGTTTATCGGTAGAGGTAAGGAATTCCTAAAAATACCCACTATTCACCGGTATATTCTTTGGACCCATAAACATGCCAGGTGGTGCGGTGCACCCATTGTCGGTCCGGAGTGCTGTTTCCTCAGATTTAAATACTCTTGATGTCTTCCTTTATTATCAACTATTGGCATAATATGCCCTAACCGGACCATCACGCACGAGAGACGGACTCACTAACAATAGAGTTATCATATCATGCAAAAAGTGAAACAGTCATAATTTTAAGGTTCGCTTAGAATGAATAAACTTGAAAAAAGTAAAAATCTAGTTTATATAAACTGAAAAGCATACAATTGAATAAATGAGATAGTCTGATATGTTTAAAATACGAAATATATTAGTCATGATTGTAATTTATATTTAAACTTGATAGCACAGCAACGTTTAATACTTGAATCAAACCAACCATAATCAAAAAATCATCAACTCATGCCAGCACCTTGTTATTTAAATGGGGACAGATAATGGGGACTGCGGGAAGTAAGTATTTTTAATTATTTTATTCAATTCCCGTTGTCCCTGTTCAATGGGGATATCGTCAATGGGGACAACGGGAATACACCTGCTTAGCGAAGGGGTTTTCTCTGAGTTTCAATACTACTAAATTAATCATAAATAGAAACCCGATTTCTGTATGTATTGTTGGCAAAACTGCATATTGCGCAAGAACACAACATTTTAAAACATGTTTTTATTTCATTTACCTTATGTTATCTAATACAAATATTTTGATAAAGATATCTGTCTATATTCATTTTATACATAAAGCTCATTCGTAATTGTAAAATAAATGATAGAATAATCAAAAGGGTGTTTTGTTTAGTATTTATGTATACGCTATTAGAATATTAGTAAACAATGAAAATAAATCTGCCTTCATTTTTAAACAGAGATTCTTAAGTTCTGTATTCGAAACAAATTCGTCTTGAACGAGACGTTACGACAATTTTCATTGTACTAACAATTAGTTCCACACGTCATACTTTTCGTATTCCGACAATATCAATAGGTTGAATGTATCGAAGTGTGTTTTACACGGCATATATAATAATAATAATAAATAAATTGTGGGACACAATTCACACACGGTTATTTAGTCCCAAACTAGGCAGAGCCTGTACTATGGCTACTAAACAACTGATAAGCATGCTTAAACAAATATAAAACACCCAGACACGAGGCCAATAGACATGTTCATGCACACAAATGTTGACACCGAGCAGGGATCGAACCCGAGACCTCCGGCTCAGAAAGCAGGGTCACTACCAACTGAGCTGACAGGCCCGTCACAATATAATTATATAAATAGTTTGTACCTAATATGTATAAGAATTCATAAATATTTAAGATGTCTGCGTAGAGTCGGGACTCTTGCGATTTGACACTTGTACAGATGGTATAAATTATTCTGCGTATTTGGTGCTTCAACCTACATTACAGACTAGTATTTTGACTTCTGTACTAACAGTAAGTTATTTTGCATAACTATGTTTATTTAACGGATACATAACACAGTTACATAATATTGTAAGTAAGTATTTGTATTTTGTGTTAACTAGCAAAAGTTGTAGTTTTACAACTGATTCCACTTTTAAAAATATATTTTCTACCTCTGACAAATTCTGTTAACTAAGTATTCGACGCAACGGCATTTTTACTCGCTTTCTTTATAGGCTTCTCTGTAACTAACTACGTACGAGTACGTAATACGTAAGTATATAAACAAATCTTGGAAGTCGAATTTAACTTACTTTTGATTGTCGTATAGACTTGAAACTTTGAAAGTTATATTTATATTTCATTGTTTTACTTATTTTAAGTACCTACATATTTTTATTGGTTTCCCTACTATCAAAAATTGTTAATTTGTAACTTATTTATAATTTTAGGTTTGGTTAGTAGTGACCTTGTATTTTAAGTCAGAGGTCGGGACTCGATACCTCTCCGGGGTTATTTGTGTACAGGAATATGTCTGTCGGTTTCCTGTCTAAGAATAGGTATGTACGTGTATACAACTGGTAACAGAATACCAATTTTCTTAACTAAAGAGCAATACTAGTACGATTTCCATATTCCACAAAATTCCGATATGCTTATTTATTTATCAAAATAAGGTTTTGAGGGAAAAATATTAAATCGTTGCCCAGAAAATTGGTAAATTAAAGAAAAACTATTTTTTATGGAATTTGAACAGGACAACAGTCGGATCAGCTAGTTTCAAATAAAAAAGATAAAGCAATTACAAAGTGATTTCGTACAGGTAAAGCGATTTAAAATTCTTAATCAGAAACGGAAGGAACAAACCTTGGGGTCCGACCATGGCCTTTTGGCAGCTTAATTTATGCACTCACGCGCATGAATGCAAGACGCAAGTAACTTACATAAAAACATATGTTTCGCAGTGGGGTACTTTACATTGATTTATAACTTTATGAAATACTTAATAGCATCATCATATCTTTTAATGTGAATAATAATTTTTCGATTTATCAGTAGAGGACGTTATGGCAAGGTTAGGTACCAGTAAATCGTAAGTGTCTAGAATTAAAGAGGAATAAATAAATTATAGCAATTTTTTAGCATATAGGTACACCTCTTATGAACATTTTGGCTGGTCACTTCTCCAATAACTCTAGCCAAAAAAACATAGGTATTGTAAGAAGGACAAACCAACAAACTTTTTTATGCAACGAAGATTCAATTCCAAAGAAAGATGTCCTTGACTGTGTGTTGGTCTAATCATTTTACCTAGTATTGTCTAAACGTAACTAGTATTTAGGTACCATAAAAGTATCTTCATTGTAAACAATTAAAACATATATTAGGATAAGTGACACATTGACAAAAAGAGCTCAATTCTCGGACGATCTTATTTTAATTCTTTCTCAGATTTCTGCCAGAGAACCTTAGGAAGGGTTAAACTGACATAGATAATAAGGGACTTACTTATATATACACAACTAGTCGGTGACCGTTACGTTCCTGTAGGAATAACCTAAAGATGTTGTTATAGTGCTCACTTAGGGACCTTTGTGCAAAATTTCATGCTTGTAGTTTGCAGCTTGTAGTAATTGTCAGTCAGTCGAGGGGTCAGTCAGTCAGCCAGTTTCTTCATCTAGCCGTAATGTAATACGGCGGATTATACAATCCGACTGCGACATATCCATAAACAAGCGGTTCTGCGCAGTTTCACCAGCATAGTTCCCGTTTCTGTGGGAATACGGGAATAAAATATAGCCTATGCTATGTTACCTACTCAAGAATATTGTAGATTTTTATTGGTGATTTTTTTTAAATCGGTCCATAGTTTTTGAGTTTACATACAAAAATACAAATCTTTCTTCTTCATAATACTAGTGTAGATGTAGATATAATAATAAGAATAGACGGTGCATAGATAAAGTATAAATACATTCGTACCTAACTAATAATAGTTAATAGGTATTACTCGTATATACTTGCTGATTTCTAAGGACGTCATCGGAAACTTTACGTAATCTTGAGGAAGTGTCATAATGGTTATCTTGAAGTATTATAAATCCCATAATATAATCTATATAATATTAGTATACATATTTATACTAATATTATAAAGAACAAAGATTTGTATTTTTGTAAGTATTCTTGTATGTTTGTTACGAATAAACTCAAAAACCACTAGAAAGATTTTAAAAATTCTTTCATCAATGGAAAGCTAGAATATCCCTGAGTAACATAGGCTATATTTATTCCCGTATTCCCATGGGAACGGGAGCTACGCGGGTGAAACCACGCAGAACCGCTAGTAATATTATAAAGAGGAAATATTTGTATTTTAGTATGTTTTTGTTACGACTAAACTCAAAAACTACTGGACCGATTTGAGAAATTATTTTACCAATAGAAAGCTGCAATATCCTTGAGTAATATAGGCTACATTTTATTCCCGTATTCTCACGGGAACGGGAATTTACGTGGGGTAAACCGCGCAGACCCGCTAGTTATTGGTATACGCTCAGGCCATAACCACGATAGGGTGGGCAGAGGTCTTCCATTCCTGGTAGTACCCACTTTTCTGCTGTGTATTTCTTAGAACCCTAACCGTGACAGCTGGTGAGTCCAAAGCACGACCGGGGTGCCGTTACACATGCCTTAGAATCAATTCTGGGACCTGGGACGTTTTAAAGGCTATAATAATATTATAAAAAGGAAAGTTTCGTATTTTTGTAGGTTTGTTACGACTAAACTCAAAAATTTAGAAATTATTTTACGTTAATATGTTAATTGTTGTATTCTGTGGAAAATAAATACATAAAAATATATTTTATTGATATTTATGTAGGTACTTTGTTAATATTATAGACATTGCTGAATTATCTTGTTCAAATTTGTTTGACATCAAAGTAGCAGTTTAAATATTCAGGAGGCCTTTAAGAACATCACTCAGGCCCTCTCAGGTGAGATGATGAATATTCGAGATCTCTATTACGGTGAAAGCTTACAAAAATCTTCAAGGGGCCAATTCCACTAAATGTAAACGGCTATAGTTGGATGAGAATGACATGTCAATGGTCAGTCGATGGTGTTATTTGCTCTGAAAAGTGCCAAAATAACATCATAGACTGACCATTGAGATGTCATTGTCATCCAACTATAACCGTTGACATTTAGTGGAATTGGCCCCCAGTTCAAATATTCGTTTATAGACAAATTATTCGTGAGCGAAGTTTTCTGGTTCCTAGCCACCCGTATATAAGTGCGAAACAATATAATATTCATTTAACAACAAGAAAGCAATAAAGATTATTATTATTATTAAAAGGTAACAAATATCCAACTGGAATCTTCTTAATTCTTAAAAGAATATTGAAGAACCCAGGGGATATTCTAACTTATCATGCAAAGGAATTTCAGATTTTTAATAAGGAACTCAACTTTGCAGATAACGCCTCCTCGTCTATGTAGAACTGTATTTATGTCAACTAAGATATTCTAATACTCTGTGAACTGCAACGGTTAAATTTTTGGGTATCCTGATCCTGTTCGTTCCCGTTCCCAAAGGAATTATGAAGAATCTTTCGTTGATCGATCAGTCAGCCAGCCAGTTTCTTCTTAGCTACTAGCAGCGCCCCACGGTTTCACCCGCGTAGTTCCCGATTCCGTGGGAATATGGGGATAAAATATAGCCTATGTGTTATTCTGACGTATAATCTATATAACTGTAAAGTTTCATCAAAATCCGTTCAGTAGTTTTTGTGTGAAATAGCAACAAACATCCATACATCCATACTCACAAAATTTCGCCTTTATAATATTAGTAGGATATTCAAAAAAAAAAAAAAATTCAAAATCGTTTATTTTCTATTGGTATTAAAATATACACTTAGAAACGTCAATATTTTATAATAACAAGGCACTCTAAACTCGTCCATGAAGATTGGCCAAATGCAAACAGCAGCCCATCTCCACCGACGAGCTGCTGGTTCCGAATGCAGTACCCCGAGAAGAGCCAGCAAGAAACTCAAGGGCAGCTCTTTTTATAGTTACTTATTTATATAGTTACTACCTACTAACAACATAGGTAGTAATTCAAGTAAAGTATAGTTACTTATTTATATAGTTACTACCTACTAACAACATAGGTAGTAATTCAAGTAAAGTTTACGGTCGAGCATCGGTCGATCGGTATTCAGCTGGCGGACGCGGTCCGCACCATTAGTTACATTCAGTAATTTATGGATGGAAAATCACGCCTACTTCAGTATCGAATGAACTAAGTAAATAAATATAACTATCGGAATGCGTGAAAGTAACATGCCTTTAGAAACGGATATAAACATTACCAGATGTTTAAGAAAAATATTTCTTTAGAAAATACACAAACAATATTACCTAAGTGTAGTTTCTAAAAGCATATACTTTTGACCGCTACTTAGCATAGCAACTGAGTATACATGTAAAATTAAAAATGGTAATGTATAAACAAAACAAAAGCCGATATTACGCGTCAATGGCTGTCTTTCATTCGCATGAATGGACTGTGAAATAAAGCTATGAAATCGAATTTACCAAGCGTAGTATCCGACAATAATTTGTCTGCCGGCCAATGTGGATTGTCGGATAGTTTATCTTGTTTTCCAAACAGTGGATCCATTGATTTTAATTGTTGACGATAAATAAATAGTTATTGCAATATTTTTTTGGCTTGAATTTGTTAAACATAGCTTATAATCATATAAGTATATTAATATTTATAAGTTTAGTGACTATTTGAATAAACCTTCGATTGATAAGAGAGTTATAAATTATCAAACAAAAACTAAAGTGGTGAGATTTAGTCAGACTAAACTAACGTTTGAAAAAAATATTAATATACGAAAAAGACGATATAAATCTATTGTTTCGGTATTATGTGGCTTGATGGGTTACATATTGCAAAAAGAAAGATGAAATTATTACTAAACATTTAAAGAGGAAGGAGTGAAGATTTCTTTTGCAAATCACAGTCGTCGTAAAATGTGAAATGGAATTCAGAAAAAATACAAAAATCTAATATCACCAATTAGTGTTCGAGAGACCGACGAAATGTGAGAGAGAATGCCTAATGCTAATGTACCTACCTAATGACAGTACTCATAACAAAACTATTAGGTATGTAAATATAAACAAAAACATGAGCAGCCGGGTTACTTCTGAACTTGACACGCTAATCTCATTTGTATAACATGAAGCACTTAATTCAACAGAGGCTGAGAAGGGTAGGTTTGCAATTCTGAACTGACATGAACCCAACCTAACCTTGTATTGTTTGGAAATACAGATTTGATCTTAGAACGGTTTGTGTTCGCATTAATTTGGTAGCAATAGAGTCGCTTCGACATGTTTCTATGGATTTTGATATGTTTACACAGAATTGTGTTAATTCATATAGGGTAAATATTCCCTGTAGGTACTGTGTAAGAAAACATCGGGAGGTAAGGTGCAGATATCGGAATTGATTCTGGGGGAAATTCTCGAGCAATCGACTTAATCTCGGATTCGAGTTAGCTGTGTCTCTACTACAAAATCTCGAAGTATTTTTTTATATTGTATTTTCAAGCCGCTCGAATTGCTTTAATATTTCAATACTGAGATACATTATTGCTAAGGCATGTGTAACTCACCACCTGTCACTTTTAAGGGTGAAAAAATATTTTTGGGAAAAGTGGGTATGTACCTACATATTTCTAGGAATGGAGTACCTCTGTACTTATTCTGTGCCTCTGCTGCCGCTGTAACACTAATATTTTTATCTCTCACTATGTTTTCATTTATTTTAAGTGAAACAATAGCGTTTATAGAAAAAATAAGGAAGCATCTACAATCTGTGCTGTGAAAGACCTCGGAAATTCTAGTTAGATACAAGTATAAGTTGCTCATAATGTAAGGAAATTATGAAAATTTATTTCATTATGCTAATTGGCTGATATTTAGACGAGTTAAGAGCTATTACCAGTATAAATAATGAATGTTTAAAACAGTTGGAATAGTAAGTACTATCAACAAACGCTTATCCTGATACATTTGAAAGAATTGTCGTTTGAAAGCTCAAGTTCTTATAACCCCGATTCTAATTAGAGTTAAACAATCGGAAGCCAGTAACACCGTCTTTTTTTTAAATCTGATCCATTCATCGTCACTAAATGGTCATAACATGAAAGAAACCCTTTTTTGTAATTGTCGTTGTTACGCTTTGTCGCCACGAGGTAGGAAAAGATAGCTGCTAGCAAAAATGATACTTAGGTGTATCAGACAGAACTGCTAGTACCTACATCTTGGTGCAACCGGTTCCGATGCCGCGGAATTTTCAATGGTCAATTGGTCAATCTGATGATTGTTATCGGTGAATAGGTGGTCTATAAAAAGACCATTCAAGTCAAAGAGAACTGTTGGAGACTGTAACGTACCATAAATCATAGTAACGATATCCGTTATACATAAAAGCTGTCTGCATGTTTCGTGTCAATGATTTATTTCTCAACTAAGTATGTAAGTTTTTCGTTACGACTTCTCCGGCGTTCCGGGATTAAAATTATGCTATGTGTTATTCTGATTTGATGTATAAGCTACATGACTGTAAAGTTTAATCAAAAACCGTTCAGCAGTTTTTGCGTGAATGAGCAACAGACTTCCATACATCCATCCTCACAAACTTTCGCGTTTATAATAATAGCGGTTCAGCGCGGTTTCACCCGCGTAGTTCTCGTAAAATACAGCCTATGTTACCCAGCGATACTTTCTATTGGTAAAAGAATTATTAAAATTTGTCCAATGGTTGTTAGGTTTATTTATTACAAATATACAAATCTTTCCTCTTTATAATATTAGTAGAGAAGTAGAGATTATTAGGATTTTTGTGGTAGGCACGAAGGGAGCAAAATTAAAACTGTTATAAGATTGTCTTTACGAGTAGATATCTTGGTAAGCACCCAGATTATGACATGTTTGTCATTTTATACAGAATAATTGATTATCTATACATATAATAAAACTCTAACGGGGCCGTGTCTGTACATTAAATATTTTTTGAAAATTTTAACGGTAGTGTATATAGTTATCGATATAGATACCGAAACACCAATTTTTGGAATTTTTGTCTGTCTGTCTGTCTGTCTGTCTGTCTGTCTGTCTGTCTGTCTGGTTGTGCACGCATCACTCAAAAACTACTGGACGGATTTTGATGAAATTTGGTATGGAGATAACTGAGTACCCGGGTCAACATCTAGAGTACTTTTTATTCCAGGAAAATATCTCATTCCCACGGGAAAATATAAAAACTGGTTAAAAAGAGAAATACGTAGTACTCCGAAACGATAACACCTAGAAATTTGAAAAATGGTATGAAGGTGTCTGATATGTCATAAGAAATAGGTATGAAGGGATTTTTGGAAATTCCCACGGGAACGGGAATAAACTAAATCCAAGCGGGAAAACGCCGCTGGGCACCCGCAATTTGAAATATGGTATGTAGGTGTCTTAAATATGTCGTAGGCAACCACTATGAAGGGATTTTCGGAAATTCCCACGGGAACGGGAATAAACTAAATCCAAGCGGGAAAACGCCGCTGGGCACCCGCAATTTGAAATATGGTATGTAGGTGTCTTAAATATGTCGTAGGCAACCACTATGAAGGGATTTTCGGAAATTCCCACGGGAACGGGAATAAACGGAATCCGCGCGGGCAACGCCGCTGGGCATCCGCTAGTAAAATATATAATGATGGAAAGGTCATAATTTGGATGGTTATAGTGCCAATACTTAGCACACACTTTGTAATTTAGAAGCACTAAGTAGCAACATGTCCTCAAAACGTACTGCAGACGTATTCACAGAGACTCGATACCGTTTCCGTTCGATTCGAGTCGAATCTATCGACATCGGAAACGAATCTATCGAGATGGGCTGATGTTGGTATCGAAAACTAATGACATATGTGACACCGACTGTCATTATGTGACATTAGTTTTCGATACCAATATATCTCTCTGTGATATATATATGTCTCTGTGAATACGTCTGCCGAACTGTCCTTATCTGCAAATGTCGTGAGAGGAAAGATGGGACGGGTCAAACTATGTAATATATTTATAATCATCACAGACAGGCCCCCATGACCTTAAAATTAATGCACTTGCTGGAGGATAAAGGCGACCCTCATATGAATAAGGTTAGAAATAGAAAACCAGCAAGAGTTCCCGTGAGAGACTGATAACTATAGCCTGATACTTCTTACAGCAAAACAAATCTTATAGACAAGGTATTAGCACAGCGAATATATAAAAGCTAACGGTATTAGTTTATAATTCTCATTGTAACAAATATGCACTATGATATAGATGTGTTATAACAGATTGTACAGAAATAATTGGTGCTGGTGATATGAAAATTATATAATGATATACTCGTAGGAAGGTAACGTTATGAATTGCGATTGTAGCTTGAGAGAGAAAAGTTAAGTAAGCTATTCCTTTTCTCTAACGAAAATTACGAAGTAATACAGCACCTGTGAAGATATGGTAATGACAAGCCCTTTTCTAGTTCTTTGTAAATCAACTGGGTCACTTACAATACACTTGAACAATGCAACCAATCCCGGTTGTGTGAAATTTTGTAACATACTCAACCAGCGAAAGATGTAAACAGCTGAAAAATTCATATAAACGTGTAATAGATGAAAACGTTCGCAAATTATCCATTGATAAGACAAAAGAGGTTGGAAGAAAATCATTCTCCTTCCTAGGAGAGAGAAAAATTTTCTTTAAACGTCTTTGGATAAGACATTCCTAGAATTCGACTCTAGCTCGACATTGTCCCGTAGCAAGATCAAGCGACAATGACTGAGCGTACAGATGAGCAGACAATATACGCGGATGGCAAACGAGCGTCAATACTGTCACACGGAACGAAAGCTATCAGTCAGAATTCTCCACGACTGTCAACCCATTTGCAACATAATGACGACTGCCGAAAGTATTCTTGAGCGGAATTCGATTCTCGTAGTGAGCTACAGAGAAGATGGTTTTGTGTGTGAATGAACCAGCCATTTTCGAGTGCTACAGTGCCTTTATATTTAAAAAAATTAGGAGATCTGAACCATCCCCATTTAGTATTATATGCGAAAGAAATAAGGTCAAGTCTGTTGCCTGTTACCTACCATGGATTTACCGTTGGAGAGTTCGGATGACAAAAGGAAGAAAGGAAAAATATAGTACCTATTTCTTATCAGAAGTGATGTGCAAACCAAATGTACTGTGTCAACTTTATCTATCCTAAATAAATAAATTCCTGAATTATTTTTATCCTGGAAAAACACCTAGTCCTTAAGAAAAGCTAAAATAAACTTTAAGCGGAATCATACGTAACAAGTATCTTATACGAGAGACAGGTCTTGGGGTAGACTAACTATAGGCTGATTATAAAGAGTTTTAACGAAAGTCTAACGTGATGTCTACGAAATATTACTATTTTCAACTTGCATGTATAAACTCACGATGATTACGTTAGCTGTAAATTTTCGATGTTTATAAAAGTTATTACTACATTTATTGAAAGTAAGTAGGTACCTATATATTTATATTATTATAAAAGACGATGGCAATGCAAAAGATGAGACGTATGCGTAAAGAAAGCGCTAACTTTCGTCTGTAGTCTTTAATATTATTTTAATAAAAAAACAATGCTAGATATAAAATACGACGTACACTTCTTAGAAGTTTCCAGTCATGAATCTTTAAATTAACTCCGTATATTCAATAGGCCATAGTAGCGTGACTAGAACTGTATTGGAGCATACATTGTTGCGTTCATAATATTAAATATATAAATTAAGGTCTATAAACTATAAATTAAGGTTGCTTTTACTATAAGGTCACGTGTATAACGGCCTTACAGTAATATATGGTTAAAATATTATGATTCCAATATGTCAAATACATACGAAGTAGCGTAAGGTAAAATAATCATGGTCAGATTCATTACGCTGCTGTTTTATTAGAATAAGAGGCTTAGAATGCATCTGCCGTAAAGTAACGGAATGCAGACACAATAAGATTATCTATTGTCCTTCGGCGTTGGACGCTAATGCTTGACTGGCTCAATATGTGACAATATCTACTTCACTTCTAATAGTACCTACATATTTCCGTTATCAGGTGTATAATTGTACTAATTACACATGCAACGCGTCACAGAATAAGTGCAATTTTTTATACGTGTATTAGCATAAAAAAATATAATCCATTCGTACTGTTTTGCCTAACCAAATTTCTTAAATAAAGAGCAATAATAATACAGTTACTATAGGTAGCCCTAAATTCAGTATAATCACAGAATAAGTAATAGTACGTATAATGCTAATTCATTTTTCCGAAAATTTTGACACTTAGTAGGTGAAATCGATTAAGTAGTCGATACTGAGCAAAGTAATTTCAAAAATTGAGCTTATTGTTACATATTGTATACTAATTCATATTCAATAATTTACTGTAGGTACAATATTACTACAGGTGTCCAATAAAAAAAAGGAGTCGAAATTTTGAGTCCGCTTTGCTTATTTTTAACATCAAACGCCTTTGGCGTCGTGCGACACGCCATACGGTCACACACGTGTTTCAAAAATAATATTATGATTGTCGATTGACACGGCAGTGTGTAACGATTGTTTGAGAGCTCGGAATAATTAAAATTCATATATACAGGGTGGAATTTTTGAACGCCACCTGGAGGGACAGTGCGGTACATACTGGAAATAGACAATTTTACTCAAAGGAAACATTAATATATTTTTAAAATGAAATAGAAATGCATTTACAGATTTTCGAAAATTCGCTTGCCACACCCGGGAATCGCACCGGGTAAAATTCGAAAAAATAGCACCCTGTAGGTACTTCTACGGCATCGCTCGATAGGGTCAATCTTATGGATCAAATCTCTTTAACAAAAGTGGTAAATTAAACACAAGGAAAATCATGAAATCTAGAAATAGCATCTATACTGTTACTCTGCTCGTCCATATCTCTATAAAAACGGAACTACTGCGTATGCAAGAAGGAAATAAATTAATAAATTGTGGCACAGAATTTTATGTATGTTTATCAGTGGTTCAGTTCAGTACCGATAGTAATACTCTGCCTATTTGGGACTAAATGACAGTGTGTAAATGGTGTCCCAAAATCAATGTATATTTTATTATGAATAAATATCAAAAGTATAAAACAAATTTTCTTGTTTAAATAAATTCGCTGCGTGTGTTCATACAGACTTAATTCTGTGGCTGAGAACACTATGGTTGCGATAAGAGCTAAGCCTCAAAACACGCTTCAGTTAATAATTAATTATAACAATAATGTCAAACATATTTTCCCATTGAAGCAGGCAGAGAGATTGACTGCCACTTGCTACGAACCTGGCAGATTAGTAGGTACCTACCTATTTGAAATAAAAATATGGAGAGACGATTATAATTTAAAATGTATCAGTCAGTCATTACCGAATTAACATAATATCGTGGTCATGTAAAAAATATAGTTGTTATTTAAGTCAAATATTTCTAAATTGAGGAGTCGACTTTTATTTTTTTTGCTTTACTTTACTTTTACTTTTATATTTTCTGAATTACTTAGTTACTTTTTATCGTTTGTAAAATACAAAAAAATATTGTGGAAAATGTACTTAATATTAAACCATGTTGTCATATTGTTTAATATTAAATGTGTTATTTTTTTTATAAAATTGCTATAATTGTAAAATTAAAATCAAAATATATGAACTAAAAAAAACTTACTCCTTATATCCCCGAGGGGGTAGGCAGAGGTATTCCATTTCTAGATATACCCGCTTATCACCAGATATTCTTTAGTTGGTACATATGAAATACTGACAATTTAATTTGGATACCGTCAACTTAAACGAGTACCTACCTATGGGGTGTTTATTTTTTTGCCACTATCGTGCATAGTCTGAATTAAAAGTGATTGGAGTAATGTTCATACCGCTCGACGCTCTTGCAAATCCTATTAGCATTTTGATGTGTCGATCGATGAGCCAAACAAGCTGTTAAGCTAACTATATCATAATATATAATCTCACGCCTTTTTTATTCCCGAGGGGGTAGGCAGAGGTATTCCATTACTGGATATACCCACATTTCACGACATACATTGGACCCCTAAACGTGATAGGTGGTGAGCCCATCGCCGGACCGGGTCTGTTTACACATGTCTCAGAATTAATTCTGAGACCTGCGGGTTTCCTCACGATGTTTTCCTTCACCGTCAAGCTAGTGATAAATATCTACGTAAGTTTTTGAAAAACTCATTGGTACATGCCAGGATTCGAACCCTCACTGATTTTCGGCCGGCTCTTTAACCGTCCGGGCTATCACTGCTCTTAACTATATCATAATACCAGAGTATACCAGGATTAAAGCTTATAGTGTAACTTGGAGCTGGCAGGATTATGTATATTAGATAATATTATACTCCTTGCAAACTCAGATTTACATACACCTCTAAATATGTAATTACAAGTCTTGAGAAAAAAGAAAAGTAGTCATGTGCGAATCAGACGCCTTATTGTCTATCTATAATTAGAATCGGGATCATCTTGATTTGACATTTATTATGCGGCAGGTTTTTTTTTTATTTAAAACTGATATTTCGTAAAAATAGCATGCCTTTTACAAAACTTAACTACAAATCTTAAAAGATGTTTTGAGTGAAGGAGTCTACTACAAATTATACAATATTATTAAGTATTATTTATTTAACTCGTTTTGTTAAATTAAGTATTTTTAATAAATTGTCAATTAAAATAAAAAAAATATTTAATTGACAATTTATTTATTGTACACAAGAGATTAAAAGAGGCGAGGTATATAGGAAGAAAAAGACACAACAGGCAGTGCTCATACTTATATTATAAAGAAGAAAGATTTGTACTTTTGTATGTTACGAATAAACTCAAAAACTACTAGACCGATTTTAAAAATACTTTCACCAATAGAAAGCTAGAAGATATTTTATTCCCGTATTCCCACGGGAATGGGAACTACGCTGGTGAAACCGCGCAGAACCGCTGGTTTCTTAAAAAAAGGCTTATACTTATATTTGTTTCTTCTAATAAAGAAATTAAGTACAAGGTAGGGATTAAATTAATCTCAAATTTTAAGCAGTGTTTCTTTATAATTTATCTTGCCCACCTGTTCGATCTTCTAATGAGCTTATTGCTCTTGTTTTATAGACACTGGCAACAATGACAGCTATACTTCAGAAGCAATAATTGTTTAAATGAAGCCGATTGCGATTTAGGTTGTCAATAAGTAGATAATAAGCCCCCGGGGCCGTATTTATACTTTTCACCTCTCAAGCCAATAAAATAAAACACAATTGATTTTTAATTGTTACTCGGTTCCTATTGGAACCGGGGTGCAAGACGAATTAAGTATGGTCACTGCAGATTTTGCCGCTTCCACCGAGGAGGTTTATAGAATCTTACCCTCGTTAATGAAATCACTATTAGGAACTTATAATCATTCAGTCTCTAAGAACTTTATTAGGAAACAAACAGTATTACGTACCTATTTAAATGTAGATAGGGTAGGTTAGGTACGTAGTAAGTCATGAAATAAAAGACTAATAAGAGAAAGCCGATAAAAATATACTGTCGAAAAGTGGTATTTCGAGGACTCCAATACCTCTGCCGCCCCTCGGGGATAAAACGTAAATGCATATTTTATTTTATTTTCCTCAAAAAATCCTAAGAAGAAACTAGAACATTCGCAAAGGAGAATTCCATTTTAAAAGTGGTTTAGGTAATCATAAATCTGCCAGCGTGCACGTTTCACAATTAACCTTCCGAAAGCATGTCTATCGCGTTTTGATGTTCACCGTTTCGTTTACGCAAACTAAATTTTACCACACGCTTAAGAATAGGAAACTGGAAATGATCTCGCTCAAATGTCAGCACGTTCAAAATAAATAACGAGTGTACAACATAACACTTATAATTATTATATTCATTTCCATAAAACGGTGATAAATAAAACAATAAATAATAAACATTGAAAAAGTTAATTGGAGTACGTTTTTTGTTTGTCAAAAAAACCTTAGGCCTATCATAAGTTTTTAAAATAGGCTATAAGTACTGACATGAATGAGCAGTGACAGCCCGGACGGTTAAAGAGCCGGTCGAAAATCAGTGAGGCTCGGGTTCGAATCCTGGCATGTACCAACGAGTTTTTCAAAAACTTACGTACATATCTATCACTTGCTCGACGGTGAAGGAAAACATCGTGAGGAAACCCGCAGGTCTCAGAATTAATTCTGACGCATGTGTAACAGACCCGGTCCGGCGATGGGCTCACCACCTATCACGTTTAGGGGTCCAATGTATCTCGTGAAATGTGGGTATATTCAGTAATGGAATACCTCTGCCTACCCCCTCGGGGATGAAAGGCGTGAGATTATTTATTTTTATTTATTTTTATTAGTACTGTGTATAACCACTCTTAAAGATTTTAAAAAAACGACTTCAATCTTCAACTTATATGGTTTTCTCATGGACGCCGTTGTCAGAACTGGAGTGCGATTTTTGAATCTCACTGGTGATATCAAAATCACCGGTGACTAAAATTATCACCGATGACTTTTATGTCACCATTTTCCAAAAGCCGTATTTTTGAAAGTCACACGCTGTTTTCAATAAATCGTCGCAATCACAAAATATCACAATCGAGCCCCGCTGCTAATTCTTCCGAAAAACATACTTTGGCACTTTTAGCAGATGGCACTACGTCAACTGTCAAAAACAATTGCATGGTGATTTCAATTACGAGTGGGTAGGGGCACTCGTAAATCGATATCATAGGTATGACAAATGTAAGTCACCGATGAGTTTCAAAAACACGAACTTTCGGAAATCACTCACATCGGTGAGAATTAGTCACTTGGTGAGATTCAAAAATCGATCCCCTGGAGTGCGATTTCTGAATCTCACTGGTGATATCAAAATCACAGGTGACTAAAATTATCACCGATGACTTTTATGTCACCATTTTCAAAAGCCGTATTTTGAAAGTCACGCGGTGTTTTCAATAAATCGTCGCAATCACAAAATATCATAATCGAGCCCCGCTTAAACATACTTTGGCACTTTTGGTAGATTTCACATACGTCAACTGTCAAAAACAATCGCATTGTGATTTCAATTACGAGTGGGTGGGGGCACTCGTAAATCGATATCATAGTATGACAAATGTGAGTCACCGATGAGTTTCAAAAATACCAACTTTCGGAAATCACTCACATCATATCGGTGAGAATTAGTCAGTCAGTGAGATTCAAAAATCGACCCCCTGGACGAAAATAAAATGGGATCAATCTGGAAGCACCAGCTTTCAAATAAAAAAGAATCATCCAAATCGGTTTACCCAGTCGAAATTTCTGAGGTAACAAACAAAAAAATAAATAAAAAAAAAACAGACAAATTGATAGATAACCTCCTCCTTTTTAAAGTCGGTTAAAATCTAATTCTTTCCCATAAAACACAGCATGATTCCATGTCGTACGAATTTTGTGGTAGGTTCTTAAGCTACTGAAAACCAGTGCCTGATTTGTACCTTTTTTAAGTAAAGGTTACTTCCGTTTGTGCTGCAACCTAATAGGTAAAAAACTATGTATCCGCAAGTGACTAGATTGAGTATTACATTCATAAGCGCGATCGAACTTAACCAATAACAATGTGAGCGAACTACTCTAAACCCTGCCGCCCCTATACCGCTACCGCCCCTATGGCATATTGCCTAAACGTCCAAGGCTGGTGGGAAAAAACACGACAGTCTTTCAAAAACGCGACGACACAGTGGGAATGCAGTCTCAGTCAAATGTCATAATCTTGCACCAAATTGTATTCGATATAAATATACAACATGTAACAGAATAAGCGCAATTCCTGAAATTAGTTTGTTCAGTATAGACTACTTTTTTTTTTTATGATAAAAAAGGCGGCAAACGAGCAGACGGGTCACCTGATGGTAAGTGACGTCCGTCGCCCATGGACACCTGCAACTCAAGAGTCACAACTGCGTTGCCGACCTTTGACGTGGGAGTAGGGGGAGGGGAGGGGAGAGGGAGGGAGGATTGGGGCCTCCGGTTACCTCACTCACTCACACTTTTCTGTGAGGCCGTGGTATCACTCCGGTCGAGCCGGCCCACTCGTGCCGAAGCATGGCTCTCCCACGTTCAAACTACTTATTCGATTTCAGCTATTTTTAATATGTGTTAATTTTTTCCGAAAAATGAATTAGCGTAGCTGAATTTAGTGCTTTCTATGGAAATCGTGTTATTATCGATCGAATTAAGATAATTGGTTAGACACTACTAAAGTTCGATTGCATCATATTTTTTTTATATTAATATACTAATTGGGGTGTATGAGGAATTGCGCTTTTTCTGTTACGTTTTATATAAATATCAATGACTATATAAAGAATAAATTGTGGACAATTCACATACGGTTTTTTAGTCCAAAACTAGGCAGGGCCCGTACTATGGGTACTAAACAACCGATAGACATACTTAAATAAATATTAAAGATTAAGACACGAAGCTAACACGACAACAGACATGTTCATGTACACAAATGTTGGTCCCTAGCGGGGATAGAACCTGCGACCTCCGGCTCAGAAGGCAGGGTCACTACCAACTGAGCCAACAAGCCCGTCAAATAAGATTTGGTATTTGCGTTCTTGTGACGGAAAACGTGTGAAGCGCATCTGAGATAACCGGATGCGTTTAGTATGGAAATAAAAGTCATAATATATATCAAGACCAAAAGTGTTGCCAAGAAAAATATTCTATGTTTATCATTCCTCCAACAGATGTAAACGTGAAATATAATTAGGACAGTTTATAGTAGAATTTTCGAGTTTGAGGCAATTCCTAATTGGCATGAGAATACGATGCGATTGCTTCGTCATATCTAAATAACAATATTGAAAATTCAAACAAATGAACTTTGCTAACTAGATTTCAACATACCTACTATATTTATCTTCTAATTGTTACCCACCCATAAAGAGTATATGGTAGGTATGGATCACCCATTACCATATAAGTATTTCTATAATAATATAGGTCAATAATCGGTTTTTAAATTTCTCGTATCACTATCACTATCACCTATCACTACATAGTATAAAACAAAGTCGCTTTATCTGTCCCTATATCCTTATGTCCCTATGTCCCTTTGTATGCTTAAATCTTTAAAACTACGCAACGGATTTTGTTGCGGTTTTTTTTAATAGATAGAGTGATTCAAGAGGAAGGTTTTAATATTAGCATTGCATCCGTGCGAAGCCGGGGCGGGTCGCTAGTTTAACTATATTTATAAAGAGCAACGACTTTAAGTCGCTGTCTGTTTGATTTATTAACTTTGATCCTACCAGCAGGCGTATTCAGGGAGCTTCGATATCGGAAAATCTGTCGAACACTTTCGAGATGGGCTGATGTTGGTATCGAAAACTTTCGAGATGGGCTGATGTTGGTATTGAAAACTAATGTCATATGTGACATAAGGATTCGGAAAATTTTCCGTGGCTGTCAGAAACGCCTAGAATAAAGTTTCCGAAGTCGATAGATTCGACATCGGAAAATTTTTCACTCGATCTGAATCGAACGGAAACGGTATCGAGTCTCCGTGAATACCTACGCTGGACAGATTGTCATACGGTTTTTACTAGGTATTTATTGGTCGCTATGCATTTCCCGTTTAATTCATTAATAACCCAATGTGTTATTTATTTATAATGTAAGTTAGAACAAGTACTGAAAATGGGTAGTAAAATACTATACTTGCTATATAGGTATATAGAATAATATCAAGACGTGGCTCAGTAACCAATGCAGAAATTAACTTTATCTCAAATTATATGCTTTTTATTGAACAAATGGGTAATTATGTGAACACAATCAAAGTTAGGGTTGCTATTATAACTATACAATAGAGAAAAGCCTGATTACAATTTTAAATACCTATGTAAAGTCGAACAATATGGCAGTAAACAGCCAATCAACTTTTCAAAAAAAATTATCAGTAAAACTGCATTAAAAGTCGCACCCACTTTTCACCTCTAAAGGTGGTGAGCCCATACCAGTTTGTTGAAACACATGCATACAAATAATTCTGGGATATGCGGGTTTCCTCATTATATTTGATTTCATCGTCAACTAAGGATAAAATATGCTTGTCAGTTTTTTAAAAACTACTGTTACATGTCCATGAATCGAACCCTCGGCTTGATTCATGACAGGCGGGCTGACTCCCAAAAGGTCGACTCTCACTGCTCTTCACCATCAACCCGTAACAGCCCACTGCTGAGCCAAGGGCCTTTCCTCACACATGAGGAAGTATGGGCTATAATCTCCCACGCGAGCCCACCGCGGATTGGGAGATGGTGTTAAGCTAGTGGCCACTTAACAGTCAGAATTTTTCAAGCCACCCAAGGGTATCTGACATGGCTTAACGACGTCTATTGTGCGTAAACACAACGAAAACCAACCAACAATTTAACGTGCCTTCCGAAACACGGACAACAACAATGCTCTTTGATAGTCCCTAATTAGAAATTTGTGTTTTTTAAATTAAATAAATATAACGAAATACTGCACACTATGGCCGTGTCATATGTTAGACTAACTTACAAAATGAGTAAACTAGCCTCTTATCTTCTAAACATGGCTTTAGTATAATTAGCCCTGTGTCACTCAGATGTTACTTTAATGGTCTAACCATTTAAAATATTCATTATAGAAAGACAAAAACTTTCTCTTCGGAGTCGGGTCTGTATAAAAAAAACCAGCAAGTGCTAGTCGCATTCGCATACGAAGGGTTCCAAACCACCGTAGAATAAAAACGACATAAAACATGTTTCTTGTAAGTACCCTTTTGTTTCTATTATTAGTTATAGCGGCAATAGACATCTAAATTTAATATTATAAAGTGGAAATATTTTTATGTTTTCCCTACTAATATTATAAACGCGAAAGTTTGTATGGATATTTGTTCCTCTTTCACGCAAAAACTAGTGAACGGATTTTGATGAAACTCTTCAATTATGTAGCTTATACATCAGAATAATACAGGCTATATTTTATCCCCGTATTTCCACGGGAACGCGAACTACGCGGGTGAAACCGCGGGGCACTGCTAGTAACAAATAAACTCAAAAACTACTAGACCGATTTAAAAAAAATATTTTAACAATAGAAAGCTAACTTTTCTGCGAAAAGGACTAAGGTACGCAGGTGAAATCGTGCGTAACTGTTAGTATCTACAAATTGATCGAAAATTTTATTTGTTTACTAATAACGGTTTATGAGAAGCAACCCACTGATGGAGAGACAAGCAGGCAGATAGACGGACGGACAGCGGAAGTTTAATAATAATGTCCCGTTGGCACTTTTGAGCACAGAACCCTAAAAAGTATTGCTCGAAAAGAACACATCTGTGGTAACTTTTTTGAATGAGTGTATTCAAATATTTGGTTTGCAGACGAAACAACATGTGTTCGAAAGAAAGGTCGATTTTGTTGTGGTAGTGACGCGCTGCCTAACGAGTCCCTGTTGTGTGGCAGACACATGTTGGTTAAATGTGTTGGTTTTGTTATCTTATAAAATAGGTAATTGTAATGAGTACCCATTTATTACGAAAAGGTTTTTATAGATATTTAATTTCATAAAAGAAATATGTAAGTAGTTATTTAAATAGAAACTTAAATTAATTAAAACTTACTTTAATAATCTTGCGGTGTTGGTGGTGCTTTGATGATTTCTCGAAAAATACTGAATTATTAGATTTTTCATAGTATGTACAGAGACCAGTTTAAATAAAACTGGTCTCTGGTATGTATCTATTCCACTGTAATAAGTATTTAAAAGAGACCTACTTACTTAATTTATATTTTTTTCAAGTTGATGGTGACGTCAATTTTTTATTCAAATAGGTAGGTAAGTACATCTGCTTTCCATAGCTAAGCATAATTCGCTTTCAAAAGAACACAGAATTATAGAAGATAAAAGGGCGAAAATGAAATTAGGGACTGTCATTGCGCAGGTAAAATCTTACGTGGGCAATATTTGGCACTATTCCTCACTACACCTTTTGCAAAACGTAAAGTCCTCCTCAAAAGTCTACAAACAGTCACACCACAATGTTTCAAATATTCCATGGTCGTCAACTTATACGCAAGAAAGAAATCTGACACAAACATTGAACCAAGGAACTCGCATTTCGATCGATAAACACGGCATGCTTGCTTTACAGCGGGAAAAATACTGAGAAACAAAAGTTTACAAACAGCTGGTTTAATTTCATTGGCAATAATTAAAACTACACTGTTCACAAAGAATACATTAAAATGCAATTAAACAGGCTCATTTGAGCACGTGGCTCGAGCAGATCAACGGTTTTGTAATTTAGATTAGACACAAATCTCGTTTAGGTAAATTTCCGATTGTAAATAATCGTCGGTAAATCATTGTATAGACCCATGAGGGTTTATGTCTTAAACGGGTACGTGCTTTGGAAGGCATGTTAAACAGTAGGAAGCTCTCAAGATTGGGTGACAGCGACAACGTGTCGATACTATCCAATAGAAGTTGAGCTCGCGTATACATAAAGAAAGTAGTTATTATTCTCCCTAGTTTGGGACTGAATAATGTGAATTGTGTCCCACAATTTATGTATTATTATTATTTATTTATTATATTTTTCAAAAACTTACGTACATATTTATCACTAGCTCGCCGGTGAAGGAAAACATCGTGAGGAAACCCGCAGGTCTCAGAATTAATTCTGAGACATGTGTAAATAGACCCGGTCCGGCGATAGGCTCACCACCTATCACGTTTAGGGGTCCAATGTATCTCGTGAAATGTGGGTATATCCAGTAATGGAATACCTCTGCCTACCCCCTCGGGGATAAAAAGGCGTGAGATTATATTATTATTATTATTATAAAAATAATTATAATTTTATTGCGAACCAAGCAATAGATTAAATTACATTTCATATTACAATATTCAATTAAACTGCTTACGACATTCTAGGATTGAAACTATAAACTCTGTGATAGTTTTTTTAAACATATAAAACAGAAGGTGGTTCTCAATTCGTTGCGCTTTTTTTTTTACCTTTTTTGGTATGTTAATCCATAACTGTCAAACCCGAAGTGATTTAAAAAAACTGTTTGATCGGGTATACTCCAAGGTTGATCCCGTTTAAGTATTGTGAAAATCTGATAAAGAACTTCAGGTGGAGCGGAACTCCTCAACGGACATCACAAAATCAGTTGCTATCGGCGTAACAAGTTTAGTAATAGTAGGTACTGGATGTTAATATGCAAATACGTAATTAAAAGGTAGATAGTCTTTTTAGTGCTATTCGTTGAAGTTGGTTTGTAATTGTGTTTTAAATTTTGATTATTATAAATTATTAATTCATATAAACAATTAATGAAATTCATCAAAATAATGTAATCTGTCTAAATAATTAGTATATTGTATCTATCTAAATAGTATCTTTTTGATTGTAGATATTATATAAATATGTACGATTTATATAATACAATGTTAATTATACTTACTCAAAATAAAGAACGGAGTACCTACAAAGTATTACGCACGTATTGGTAACAACCACTTGATCTTGATATTGCGACGGTATTATTTACATGGCGAGTCACGTGGTCTTGGTCACCCGTACGACGATTAATTCATGTTTATTAAACAAATTAACTATCCTAGTACACAGATACGCGAGTAAATAGAACATTGTGCGTGACATTTAGAAAAATCTATTAATTAGTTATAAAATATAGAACCCCATCACTTGGAGTGCCTCGACATATTTAGGGTTTCGCACCAAAATAAAGAAAAGAAAAAAAGTCTTTCTGTCGGTCACAGCGGTTATCTCAGCAACTAGTAGGTATTGCTATCGCTTTGCAGTTTGAAATAGTTTTAATAATACATACTTGGCTATCTTTATTGCAAATGATAGAATTTTAAAAACGCTAGGGGTTACCAAAGAGATTGACAGAATTTTAAAAACGTTTTCGGTTACCAAAAAGATTAAAATACAATAGGACATAGAGGAGACAAAGCGAGGAAATTTTTAAGCCAAAAGTTATTACAAGTGGGAAAATAGTGTGGTTCGACCGGATTCGACCGAATGACAGCTCGCGTTCATACTAACTGACATGACGCCTAAGCTTGAAAGTTTTTATATAAACATATTCCCAATTATTGCTCCTCTATGCGTTAGCCCCTTTTCACATTTACCGGTTTCCGCCGGGCCGGCGGGCGGCGAAGTATATGGCCATGTATGTACGTTCGCTTTCATATGCGTAACGGCGGGCAACCGGGCAATCGGCCATACATTTCACCGCCGGACCGGCGGAAACCGGTACTTGTGAAAAGGGGCTTATTATATTTTAATCTCTTTGGGGGTTACCCTTCAAGTGCAAGTCTGATTTGCACTTGGCCCTTTTTAAAAGCTATTTATTTTATCATCATGACGATAAAACAACGAAAATACATAGCATAAAATAAAGTCGCTTCCCGCTGTCTGTCTGTCCCTATATTTTATATGCTTAGATCTTTAAAACTACGCAACAGATTTTAATGATATTTTTTAATAGATAGAGTGATTCACGAGAATAGTTTTGGTATCAGTATTACACCCGTGCGAAATCGGGGCGGGTCGCTAGTTAAAAATAAACACTGAAAATTCAATTTATTGTTATAAAAATCTGTCCGTATGCAATAAATTTTCACATATAATAAATTATTTCACTTCTGGCTATCATGTTAACCAGATCGCGGCATAATATTTTACATGCCAATGCGATACGGACCGTTCTGCAAACGGCTTTTAAATTGAGAGCAACCGAATTCAATAATGACTCGGCTTTTGTGGTTTTCGAATTGCAAAATCACACAGAATTATTATAGATCATTCATCATAAGTATAATTAAACCATAAGTGATTTACTAGTATTGCAAAAAAAAAAAACAGTTTTACTGCATGCATCTCCAGTTCTCCACATACCTACCATACTTTTAATGGAATACTTATGTGATGCTACATTTCATAATTTATGAGAATAAAATACTCGACACCGTTTCCGTTCGATTCAGATCGAGTGAATTTTTTTCTCAAGTCGACTCTATCGACTTCGGAAACTGTAGGCGTCTTCTAGGCGTTTCTGACAGCCACGGAAAATTTTCCGAATCCTTATGTCAAATATAACATTCATTTTCAATACCGACATCTGTGAATAGCCCATCTTCGACAGATTTTCCGATTCCGATTCCGAGTCGAATATCGAATACCGAAGCTCCGTGAATACGCCTGCAGGACTGAATTTTTCAATTAAATTTCTAGAATGCATTACAATATCTAATAGTAAAGTATTTAAATAAATTATAAAACTCTGTTGAATTGGCTGCTACAGTTAAATCATGAAATTGTTAAGTGAGTAGCACCTCATTCGAAACATCGTCAAAATATTTAGTTGAATATTAATTTTCATACGTTCCACTAGATGAACAGAACCATAGCTGAAGACCATCTTAAAATGAATATTTGTCATGTTAATTAGTTGTCGCTGAGTTGTCAGAAATATTCGTGAATTGCAAATTAGTGTCGTCTAGAGTTGCATTTAAAATGTTAGGTATTGGTTTAATATTTAGTGAGTACAGATATCAATACTCAACATTGTTGATCAGTATTACGAGACTTTTAAACAGGGAAAATTCTGGACAGAATGCCAAGAAGAAAAAGAGATACAGATATCAATATTTATAATACAGTTGTACCCTTGGTTTTAATTTTTTTGCATTGTTTAATGTTTCTAGTATTAGTTTTTTTTTACTTGAAATGCAGTTATACTTTATACGTTTTTAATATTTTTATGAATAAGCTATTAGTTATTTTTCTTATTTGTGGTGCTCTCCAGTTCGATTTAGATTAGATAACCATATTTTATCTGAATATGTGCTACTGTTTTGGTTTTACTCAAAAACTTTTAAGTTTAAAAAAAGAATGCGATGATTACCTATGTAAAACTTAAGTCAAAATATTGGACGATCAAATTATTAAATTAAGCGCACACCTTCTTCTCCTGCGGAGGAAGTATAAATATTGCATAAAATTTGGTCGGAGGAGACTCGGGATTCGCGAATTGCTGCTTCGTTGGTCCTCTCCAGAATTAAGATTTTTTATGCATTCCTTTCCTTCTCGTTATTTATTTATCAATTCGTTGCTTGTTTACATTTTGAGAGACCTTGAGCCGATATTACAAGATTTGAATTCCTTTGCTTCCGATTTAGAAATTCAGCGGTATATACCTACTCGTTTCGTTATGATCAATATTTTTATTTGATAGTCGTTCTCAACCCAAAACCCAAACCCACTAAGACATTGTAAGTAACAACATTGAAGTCAATAATACACCACTATGAGTATAAATGGTATAAACTCATCATAGAACACAGCGGATACAAACAAGCGATAACGTCTTCCCAATTATTCTGAAAAATAACAAGCCAATACAATTAAAATTACCTATTAGTTCCCTTCAAAGAAATTGTTTGTTTTTATACATTTCACACCAACATTGTTAGCTCCCACATACATGCCCATACAAACAACATTTAGAAGCTTTGACACTCTGAATTACGAACGTGATGGAGTCCGGTTTCCATGGTTTTGGTTTCCACTTCCGAATTATGGCACAGCACTAGATCACTATTTTTTGATTGAAAGCAGTACGGACCGTGACTTCGTTCTCGTGAGCTTATGGTCGTGGGGTTGACGGCATGTCATCTCGCGTGGCTAGGCAGCGGAGGACTGCTCAAAGCCGAACCGCCGAACGCGAACGCTTTGGCATGCGCGAATACTCTACTTACTCTGCTCTATGCCATTGGTACAGTCATGGTCAATGTTAACTGGTTGACTGTTCCTGTTTCAAAATCCTGGCCTTAGAGCTAGTGACGTCATAAGTAACCGATTTTTGAAATTTTAGCTTGTTTTTGACTTGTGATGTCACTCGTGCTTTATTGCGAGCGTGCTGAGCTATTTTTGTCTGAGGTCGGATTTTTATAGCGCACCTGCCTTTATTACACGTTCAAATATTTCTGTTTACTGTTTAGTTTTGTTCATTTATTTTTATTAAAATTAAGCGAATAGCTGTGCTGATTAGAAATTGCGCCATTTTCATTTGAAAATTAACTTTTCACGGAGAGTTTTGCTCGCGTGCTATATTTATTAAGTTTGACTTTGAATGTTACACATTTAGATGAATTAAATGCAATAGTAATATTACTTTGTATTTATAATAAATACTAGCTGTACCAGGCTAGGCGTTTCTGTAGCTCAGTCTGGATAATTATTATTTATTAGAAATATAAAAACGCAGGTATTTGAATGCAAAGTATACATATAATTTCAAAAAATTTACACTTTGTACATAAGAACATTCACATTTTTAGTTATACAGAAAGGTATGTAAATTATATCTCACTACTTAGTGCCTATATCAATGTCACTGCAGTGCAGCGGCGCAACGGACGATACTCGAGTACCTATTTCTGAAAGCTAAATACGTGGCCTTCCCAAGAGAGCTTAGCAATTCGCATTTTCGATTGACAACTATCTCCCTTCTGCTTTTGAAGTTCGAAAAGGGTGGCAGATTGTATGAATGTTTGAACACTCGGGTATCAGGTCAGCCGTGCAAATTTAATGGAGGCCAGCTTAATTGTTGTAGGAAATGGGCTCCATATCCGCGGTCTTGTGCGCAGTCATCGTTGTGCTCTCTGTTTGCCATTGTAGCAAAAAATATGCAAGGTACCTATTGTGATTTTTTAGATGCATTTTCATGTTTTTATCCGACTGCACCTGAAGAGCCAGAAAAAAATACACCTGAAAAACATTAACCATGTTTTTCAAGTGTATTTTTTTTGGCTTCGCTTGTAGTCTGGTTAGGTTGATATAAAAAATAATATATATAATAATAATATATAATCTCACGCCTTTTACCCCCGAAGGAGGTAGGCAGAGGTATTCCATTACTGGATATACCCACATTTCACGAGATATATTGGACCCCTAAACGTGATAGGTGGTGAGCCCATCGCCGAACCGGGTCTGTTTACACATGCCTCAGAATTAATTCTGAGACCTGCGGGTTTCCTCACGATGTTTTCCTTCACCGTCGAGCTAGTGATAAATATGTACTTAAGTTTTGAAAAACTTATTGGTAGTTACATGCCAGGATTCGAACCCGAGCCTCACTGATTTTCGGCCGGCTCTTTAACCGGGCTATCACTGCTCTTTGCAGGTTGATATATATTTGAACAAATTAGTCTGATGTAGACGGGCATACATACCCATGTTAATGCATAAATTATATAGGTTTAAAATTTCAATCAATGAAGTGTTTCTAGATTTGTCTTCATATAAAAAATATCTTGAGCTATACACGCTTACCTTACCCACTGCACCAAGATGACGGTTTTGTGCCCTTTCACTCAGACAATTTTTTTGGAGTATAATTTATAGGTATACTTTGTCACCCGACCATGCACACGCAATACTCTAAAGAAGAAGTCACTGACACGTATTTCTTAATATTTAGTAATTAAAATATATGTAAACATTAAGGGAACGCCAACACAGCGAATGAAACCTTCGTGTGCTAGGGGGTCGTCCATTAATCACGTGAGGTTCGAAAGGGGGGCGAGAGGTTCGGAAAAAATCACGAAATATTACAAGGAGGGAGGGGGGGATGTAATGAGATATCACGTGTATTTATTTATGCTTATTTGCAAAATTTTATCATTTCACCATCGAAAAATTCAATATACTGTCTACCAAAAAAATACACGTGATTTCGGTATGAGGGGGGGGGGGTAGTCTAAAACCTCACCACACATCACCAAGGGGGGGAAGGCGGTCAAAAAGTTGCTAAAAAAACATCACGTGATTAATGGACGACCCCTAGCCAGTTTTGAGCTCGCCTCTCATGCATGAGGTTCGAGCTCAAATCAAGATGAGATTTAAAAAAATACGTACATATTTATTTATCACTACCTCGACGGTGAAGGAAAACATCGTGAGGTAAACCGCAGCTCACAGAATTGGTTCCGATGAATGTGTCACCCCAGTGCGCTCACCACATGTCCCGGTTACTTAAGGATCGAAAAATATACTGGTGAAATGTGGGTATTTCCATGAATGAAACACCTCTGCCCATCTCCTCGGGGGTAAACCGTAAGCAAAATTATTTATTTGATTATTGGACTGACGTACACATTCTGTATTGTTTGGACTGACGGACCATCATGTATGCATGGAGTGAGATTTAGAAATATTTTTTCTATTGGTTTTCCAAAATATTCACGATATTCGTACCTATACATGTACGTACGCATTCTTTATCACGGAGATGTATTTATTATTCCGGAATATTAAGACGTAAGTAAAGGATTTCTTCAATTTGTACAATCACATTTCTGAGGCCACAAGTTTCTTGGAAACGACAAACCGATGTTTGGCCTTATCGAAATTAGTACTAAGAATTGGCGATTATTATCACATCACCATTTCAATTGAAGTATTTTCCCGTTGAGATGTTACCTATTTGTGAGTCACTTTTTTGTACTTCAACATTCTGCAATAGCTCATTGCTGAGGTATAGGTCTTTCCTAGGAACAGTTTCATGAGGAAGTACGGTCTATAATCTTACACACGAGTGTTGATTACTGATTAGGATATCGTAATTATTAAAAAAATACAATAATTTTCCAAGAACTTACGGTACCTACATATTTATCAACGGTGAAGGAAAACTTCATATAGGAACCTGCAGACCCCACTATTATATCAAAACAATTAGGATTAAAATTGTAATTGATATAACTTCGATTGTGTTATGTGTTATATAATGTTACAATATCAATTTACCCATAATATGCTAATCGCGTGACATAAAACTACTGCGTTAATATTAGGTAAGTAATCGTAAGATATGGGCTTATAAGATAAAATCATCTGAACTTGGAATTAATTCAGAGTACAAAATTTTCCTTACAATATTTTTCTTTGCCGATGAGCAAGTTATATATGTTTCTTATCAATTACACATATACGTATATTGAGCTCTCTTGCAACCAGGCTAACAATGCTAGTTGCATTTGGTACAAGGTTTTCTGACATACCTAAATGTTTCTTTGAAATACATTCGATCATGTCCGAGAAATTAGGTGAAATGCCTCTCTTTGAACAAAGTAAGATTGAAAGTAAGTGACAAATTACGACGCAAGTATAGCTGTTGTAAATGACAAAAGAATAACGTAAGTACTTTCTTTTTGTTCCAAATACGTATAATAATTGCAAGTGGAACTTAGAACAGTAATAAATTATCCTAAGTTTCCCCTTATAATAAATTTTCCTCATTCTAACCTATTTATTGTTGGAGTTACTTTTACAACTCACTACTGAATTCCTAATTAGCTTACCAATTAGGTGTCCAGGTGATAATTTTGCAAAAGTTTAATGGTTTAACTTTAGGGAATAGCTTTTTTGCTTCAATCGTTCTTTCTTAAATTTTGGAAGATTTTATGCAATAATATTATTTATTCTCTGTATAGACGTAAGATTTTTATCAGCCAGTAACGTTTAGGCGATTTTGTTACGGTTTTATTTATGGAATGTATCAAATTACAACTCTTGCCTCCTTAACCGACAGCACAGAACTTATTTCGCCGACTTCGCTATGACCCCCTTTTTGCAGTGACACGGGGAGTAAGGTATTATAATGACGTCACACTCGATGTACCACTTTTATAATCAGAGCTCTATCATTAGAGTTAATGTCGCAGTTGGTCGGTAAGTGGGACAGTAGTTTCGCTGACTGCGCTGCGGCTCACAAATGGTACGTCTAACTGTGACAACTATGGATATGTGTCACTCACCTAGCAGCAGAGTAACGTCGCGAAGGAGGTGACGAGCGAAGTCGGTGCAGCACGTGTTGCTGTTTTCTATGGAAATACGCACGGAGGCGCAGTTGGCCGGTGTGTTGGGCATTTATAACGGTGACAGTTAAAGTTGATAAAGACACTTCACCTAGCAACATAGTCTCGTCGTCAAGAGCGGTGACGAGAGAGACGGTGCAGCACGTGTTGCTGTTTTCTATGGAAATACGCACGGAGGCGCAGTTGTTCGGTGTGTTGGGCTTTGTAACGGTGGAAGCTATAGTTGATAAAGACACTTCACCTAGCAGCAGAGTCTCGTCGTCAAGAGCGGTGACGAGCGAGTCGGTGCAGCACGTGTTGGTGTTTTCTATGGAAATACGCACGGAGGCGCTGTTGGTCCGTGTGTTGGGCTTTGTAACAGTGGAAGCTATGGTTGATAAAGACACTTCACCTAGCAACAGAGTCTCGTCGTCGACGGCGGTGACGAGAGAGTCGGTGCAGCACGTATTGGTGTTGTCGATGGAAATGCGCACGAAGGCGCAGTCGACCGGAGGGTGGGGCAGTTGTTGTGCTGACACGCTGCTATTAATGAGCGGTAACGGTCGTAGTGTGGGGCAGTAGTAACGGTGACAAATATTGTTAATAAAAAGACTCACCTAGCAACAGAGTCTCGTCGTCGAGGGCGGTGACGAGAGAGTCGGTGCAGCACGTGTTGGTGTTGTCGATGGAAATGCGCACGGAGGCGCAGTCGGCCGGTGAGTGGGGCAGTTGTTCTGCTGACTGCGCTGCGACTCGCCCATTCGCAAGTCGCAGCGACGCCGCCCTCCCGCCGGTGCCTGTCGCTGCGCCGCCTCCACCATCTTCGCATCTGCGAAAGGAATTACTATTTAATTTCTTGTGTTGCTTCATCTTAGCTATTTGTTCAAACTCTGTACCTACTTTCCATTAATATTGAGTTTTATTGAGTCCCGTAAAAACTTCAAGAAAATTTTCTGTTTCGTTTCATGTACTATTGATGCTATTGAGTGGAATTGTATTCGAAATCTTTTCAATAGAAGTACGTAGAGTACATATACATATTTATGAGAGATTGCATTACGTTGTTCCCATGTCGCTGCCAATTAGGACATCGGTTTATTATTGTATGCGCTTTGTGTGTCAATTGTTGTGGGGCAGGGCACTATAATGTTTCATCTTGCAAAGAATACATTTCAATAAAATATACGAAAACTATTTGTGAGGAAAAGATCAGTTTTGCGTTGTATCTACGAGTAGCTCACAAGTCACACACGGTTATAATGCTGTGAAAATAAATATCTAGTTGGTTTATTGTAATTAAGTGTTTGGTGTGTTTGCAGTTTATTAGGAAAAAAGCAATGTGACGAGTTTACAAGAAAATTATCTAAAATAATCTATGGCGGGGAGTAAAGTTGTGGTACGTTTACACTTGCGTTTTTCTGTGACAAGTTTACAATAACATAACCCATTTAGTCACAAACTAGGGAGATCCTATAATAAGGGTACTAAAACCACCGATAATCATAGTTAATAATAAATATGAATATAATGGGAAAAGGGCAAGATAATTATAATATCGAAATCATATTTCTTCTATTTAACCTAACTATCGACGAGATGAGCTTAAATTGTAGATATCTGTATAATAGGTATGTACCTAAAATAGCTCTAGGTTATACCAGCATGAGACGAGTTTCTAGGACAAAGAATGTTCGTCATGTACACGAAACAATAACGCTCTTTGAATTTAACATTCAGAGAGGAAGTTTGAGCAGAAGTTTCAATCGGGAGCTATTCCGGAAATTATAACAGCTGCAATAGATATATTAATGTCTTTTTGATTACTTAGAACCTTATGCTAGGACATATGTACTTAAATCTCGTATTATATAGGTAGAGTAGCTTTGCGGAGTTATGATTTGCATAAAGGTAATTTACAAAATATATATAACACGTTGAACGCCACGCGGGGCACCATGTGGGCCACACTGAAAAGTTGGTTAGGGCCATCGGGAATTCATATTTATGACAAGTTTTCACAATGTTGTTTTTTAATTTTAATCGATTGAAAATATAATAGTTACCACTATAAACTAAAAACCCTGGTGTTTTTCTTCCAAAATCCTAAGAATTTGTGAGTTGGCACACGGGTGTCCCCCATGGCTCCCGCGGAAGGAATTACGTTTTTCCAACCGCGGGGGCCGCGGGGATCACAGCGCGGCCCACCCCGCACACCTGCCGAATGCCCGTACGTCGCGTGCCGCGCTCGGCGATTTAGTTGCCCGTTCCAGTGACAATTTATTTGACAGATTTTAGGGTTCCGTACCTAAAAATAAAACAAACGGAACCCTTATAAGATCACTTTGTGGTCCGTCTGTCTGTCAAGACCCTTTATCTTGGGAACGCGTAGAGGTATCGAGTTGAAATTAAAACCATGTACTCAGGTCTACGGTCCCTTGATGCTTAAGGGTTTGGTTTCCGCAATTAGTCCCTAAATCGGACCATTGTAGTTACCTACGTGAGATATTGCAGCCAGTTATTCCAACCAGCCCACCTCCTTCCAGAAGCAGATCAAACTTCCGAGTCTGCTTAGGACATCCGCAAGGTATTCTGGTGTTCCAAGAATTTCCTTGCAGATCTGGGAAACGCCAGCTCACTCGAGGAGAATATGTGCTACCGTCTCCTTCGCCTTAATGCACACTCTGCATAAAAGGCTGAGGTGTACCTAATCAGTAATACATATGGTGTGTAAGTGTTTATTCAGTGAGCAGTGTCCGGTGATGGTCTCCTACACCATTCGCAGGCTATCTCTGTCCAGGCGCAGAAGGCGCTTGGGCTGTTCCGTCTTCAGGAATAGCATATACTCCTTGGAGCATTCCTAGTGGTGTGGATAATCTAATGGTGATATCACCTGAGTCGACTCCCGACTCCAGTTGCAGTGTCTGTTTTTGATCCATCAGTGTAGATCCTTAGCTCTTTTGAACCTTAGTCATCATAAAACTCTGCTGTGAGTTCTACGTTGTAGTGTTTTACGAAACAGTGTGTTTTCTGGATCCTATCGCTCTTTGATGCCCTCATCGGTTTTCGCGAGATTGCATTCTCTTTTATGTGTTATGTGTTTGATCCAGCCTGAACGTCGCTAGGGCTGCTTCTTCCCTCACGTTAAGGTGTAGGGGTGGTAACCCCAGCATCTCCTGTTGGGCAGCAGTAGGTGATGTTCTCATGATGCCGGTAATTTCTACGCAGGCTAATCTTTGTAGTTTCTCGAGGTCTTTCTGGGCTGTCGTCATCGTGGCGTAGCCCACAGGAACGTCATCATCGAGGTATATTTTACACTATCTCCGCGGTTTAGCCAGCGTAGTTCCCATTCCCGTGGAAATATGGGTATAAAATATAGCCTATATTACTCCTTGATAATGTAGCTCTCCATTGGTAAAAGAGTTTTTAAAGTCGGTTTAGTGGTATAGGTATTAAAGCGTAACAAACAAATAAAGTCACTTTCGCATTTATAATATTAAGTTAGGGTGGTAGGTACCTACAAATTTGTACGGAACCCTCGGTGGGCGAGTCCGACTCACACTTGATCGTTTTTTTATCATAAACTTAAAATCAAATACTACATAATATTTATATACGTTGTATATATCTCATTAATTGGTGCAATTTGAAACAACCTTTACAAAGTTCAGAAAAACGTAAAAAAATTCTAAGTCTTTTGAAAAAAATAAGAACCAAGCTGACTGGATTGTTCTATAGGGCCACACGGCCCACCTTTCTAACTTTTTAGAATGAAAACGATGCCCTGTGGCTTGTAAATCACGTTTGAACAGAAGCATTGCGGTGGCTCACCGGTGACCCCCGTGGCCTGAATGGATTCAATGGGTTTGGCCCACCCGTGTCCCCAATGGCTCAAATGAAAAGACAACTATTTTTCTTTGGCGTTCAACGTGATAATAATGCTAGGGAGTAGATTTTAAGCTAGTACCCGTCAAGCTAATAGGATTACTATTCTGGATACAAGTTTACTAAAATAGGGATTCGGTGTAAAGTTTTCTTCAAGCACCTACTATTTTTTTCGTGTTACTGATTTAAAGATTAAGATATTTGAATCAACTCATTTAAGTAATTAATATATCCAAGCAGTAAATATAAGTAATATACATATACACTTTACCTCTAAATGACGTCATGTCGCCGAAAGTAAGTAAAAGAGACTTTATGATTTCGTCGAATCAGTCGGAATTATTATGTCATTTAGAGGTCCAGCCAATCGTAACTTAGATTTTCTTAAAAACACCATTCCTTATTATATAGAAACGGAGCACCGAAATTTTGTTACAAACCGAATTATTGTTATTTGATATCTGAAAAAATGCCTTGAAGTTTAATTGTCAGTTTTAGCCGCATTTAAAACTTTGTCTCTGTACTAAAGTACATAGACTTCACCTGCATAACTCTATTGTAGAGCGGACGCGTAACACATGCGGTCTGCAATCCCCGATCGATTCGGTACGAAGCCTTGCGGTTAGTTTATGTAGCTTGAGCTATAACCTATACTCGTACGAAAAAGCAGTGAATTTGGAACCCTGTTGGTAAAAGTGTTAAGTAAAGTATGGTTCGTGCAATATTGACGTCAGCGTCGCGGCGGTAGGTACGTACTATGAGAGCGTTGCTCTATAGTGCGTCATATACAGCCGTATATAAAGTCAGCCAACTCATGTTGTAAAAAAAAAACAACATAAAAACAGTATAAAAGAGGTTTCAAAAAATTCTCCAAACTTTTAAATAAAAAAAAAAGATTTATGGAAACACTATTCTAATGTCTAGTGTTTGCTAATTGTGCGTCCAAATGTTGGAACTATTAAAATAAAATAAAAAAAATGTTTGTCTGTAAAGTCGGCTTGCGGACGATAATTTTACGTGATAACATTATAACAACGATCATGCCTCTCTATTGCTTGTTCGGCGCTCTCGCTTGCACGCCCGGCTCAGGCGGAACGTGACAATGATTTATAAGACGTTATCACGTCAAAAGCATTTTTTTTTGACGAACGACAGTAAGCTTTCATATTTGGCATTGGCAGTCAAACATAGAATGTGAAATATTACGTGCACCTACCGCCAAAGATAAATAAAACAGATCACAACAACAAAAAAAAAAGGATATATTGAATAGTTTATCTTGAACTCGACTGTAAATCAAACTCTGACTAAGCCTCAATTCACAATGGTAAAATATCAATATTTGTTTTACAATTCCAACATTTTTCATTATATCGTGGTGTCTTAAAGGGAATCCCCAGGTTTCTGATTCATCTTTCGATTGCTTGTACTAATATTTCTTCACCTTTACTCGAAAAAGTACCAGAATACAAGGCCAACAGATAGTCATTTAAGGAAAGTAAATTAGGGACTTTACTTCTTAGTCGTAATATAGACGTTTAGCCGCGGTAAAATACCGAAAACAAAATTTTGTAGGTAATACTTTAATATGTAAAATGTTATGTTTTTTCCAGGATTAGGTTGTGGTGAGTATTCTAAATAAGTTTTAAACGAGTTGTTCATCAGCTCGCATGATCGTGAGAGTTTAGTTGGCACTATTTGATTTTAAGTAATATTTCAAAATTAAATATACAATTAGAACCGTCAATATTTTATAATAACAAGGCACTCTAAACTCGTCCATGAAGATTGGCTAAATGCAAACAGCAGCCCATCTCCACCGACGAGTTGCTGGTTCCGAATGCAGTACCCCGAGAAGAGTCAGCAAGAAACTCAAGGGCAGCTCTTTTTAGTCATCAATTTGCCCGTACGTACCTACATAGTACAGTCCATAGGATATGTGAGGGCAATGTCACTAACAGGTCCGCTATTATATACAACATGTAACAGAATAAGCGCAATTCCTGAAATTTATTTGTTCAGTATCGACTACTTATTCGATTACAGATATTTTTAATGTGTTAAATTTTTCAAAAAATGAATTAGGTGTCGTAGCTGAATTTAATTTGGTTAGACACAACTAAAGTTCGATTGCATCATATTTTTTTTATATTAATATACTAATTGGGGTGTATGAAGAATTGCGGTTTTTCTGTTACGCGTTGTATACTGATAAAGAGAAATCGTTTAGAATAACATCCCTTTTGCCTCGTTTTCTCCTTTCCCAACTACGCTATTTCAATTCAAATCGGAGATCTTAAGCAGAAGACGGAACAGAAATTCGCAGTGTGATATTATCGCCATAATTTCTCAGCAACTAATGGCTGAAATAAATCTTTTTATATTTCTGCATTTCCGCTAGCGATCGTTAAAGAGGCCTTTAAAATAGCCGGAACCATCACGGTCCAATCAGATTGCTCACATTTGTGGTTGTAAAAACGCAATTTCTGAAGAATTCTGAACCAATATTGCTATAAACGGTGGTTTATAAAATATTTTATATCAGAGTACTTTTAATATACACATAGGTACGTATGTAGCATTTAAACATGTTTTGGATCTAATTATTTTGAATCGCGGTGATTTAGGTCTTCATTAGCCTATGGGGTTAAGCAACTCATAAACATATGTACCTACTTAATAAAAATATTAACACCCAAACACGAAACAAAACTAATAGAAAGTGTTTTCTAACACTTTATGTAAACTACCAACCAAACTTACAAAAATGTCCGTGCACACAAATGCTGGAAATCGAACCCACCACCTCTGGCACAAACGGTAGAAATTTGTAAAACGATTATCAAGGATGGATGTAACTATATGAATTATTGAGCGGAATTGGATTGAGATAAGGATTCACCGGGTCACGCGATCGAGCGTAACGAATTATACATCTGTAGCTAGAACGAGTAAATAACGTTATTTTTTTAAACTTATTTAAAATCCTTTAACCCATTTAGACTAAAGGCAACAGACCAACATAATAGTCAGGTAAAAAGTACAGATTATTTGTAATTTAAGAATTCAAGTAACAATTATATCGTAAAACTAAACCTACTACGAACAAAGGATCATAACCATTCGATACGCCTATACTCGGAAAAGTCTAGAAATTATTGTTCTTTGAATTTGGAACCGTCTGCCAACCAGTTTTCCCGGAAACTGCTCGTCCCACGCGATTCCCGTACACGCTCGGGATTCCGGGAACTGGCTTTCCCGCCGTTTAAATTTCCAAGAACAAATACGGCCCACATTCGCCCCCGCACAAAACATTATTCATGCTATAAAACGTAGCTTAGCGGTTCACACTAAAACCCCTCGGCGTGAAAGACTTGAAGCTACATTATCATTCTTTGTAATATTTCACGACAAATTTTTGGTTTTCAATCAATATGGTTTTATTTTAATTTTATTGACGTTTCTATGAGTAATTTTTATTTCAATTTACAGAAATAGATTGTTTGAATTAAATTGATGTAATCTGAGGATAGTTTGGTATGACTAACAAGTATTGCTTTTTTAGATTTTGTTGCTGATGATGCAAATGAAACTAAACTAAGGATTTTTAGACATCTTATTTGTTTTTCTAAATGACTTAATGTAAGTGTATACCCATCCTACTAGGAGTTATTGTATTACCTACTCACAGCTTGTAATAAAAGTAGTCTTAATTGTTTAAGGATCGTAATATATGTATATGCTCAAGCGGAGTTCCGTGCTTGAGTTATATTCTATAGTAGCAACCTAAGCTTTGCGAAAGTCAATTTAAAAAAATACCCGTCGTAAAAACCTGTTCATTTTAAAATACACGTCGCAAGTAACCTAAAATATTTGAAAATTGTGGAATTGGCCTCAGAGGTACCGGTATAAAGTTAGTTTAAACAGTTCGGAGTACATTTCAGGGTCATTCGGAGTTCTCTCCTCCCAGGAGTCTCAAGGGATGGAACGGGAGCGGCCACGATGTCACTGGCATGACGTATGATTCTCGTACTGTAAGGCCCTAGTTACACCGAAGCGTAATTTCAGCTGGTGTAAATTCGAAGAGTTGATTATCTGTAAACGCTTTACACCGGTTTAGTGCTAACCTAGTAAGTGAATACTTTATAATTGTAGCAACATCTATGGGTACTGCTACGTAAAATAACAAGCATCGTAGACAGCGTATGATGTCAGTAAAAACAGCTCTATCAAAGTTTTCACAGAAATATGCATGAATAGAACTATCCACCATCAACAATGTAGGAGTATTCGACCTCCAGTCCTCCACAAAACTTGTAACTCTTGTAATAAAGTATGTCACTTATGGAATCATAGTAAAAATGGAGTGCTTTTAATGAATTAACATTTACATACGACCACGGCCATCTAAGCTTAAAAGTTAGAAGAACCACACTGTATACTTATAACACTGGACAAAGACTTGGATAATCCGGGCTTTTCATATGTTTAGGGCCTAACCAATTAAGACTGAGATGGGCAGATGCGGAAAATTCACCTCAGACGATAACCACAGCAAGCTGATCTCCACATCTACTTGTAAAATTAAAACCGAGGTAACCAAGCAGGTCAAATTACTCTGGTCTCAAATGGACGTTTATTAAAAATTGTATTATTACCCGCTACCTAACTGCGTTGCCAGCACTAGATCTGCGTTTTTATTGGTGCTGGAACAGTACAGTTTTAATTGAAAAAAAAAATGTGTCTGTTGTAAAAATTTCTTTGTTGTACACAAGCGGGGTAATGTAATTTTGTCGACGGTTAGTTAGTGCATTTAGCAGTATGTCGTCGCTGACTTTTGTAGGATTTTTCAGGACTAAATATACTTACTATAGATAGACTTTAGTGAAGAATTAACTTGTATGAAAGACTTAAGAGAAACTCACAAGTAAACACAACACAAAACACCCGTCAACGTGTTGGTGGTCCCTAATTACAACAGAGCTAGATATGCTCACATACTTATAACCTAACAAACTAGTTAAAATTTACTACCAGTGGTTACGTTTTATACAAATACATCGCATCACAGAATAAGCGCAATTCATCATCATACATCCCAATTAGAATATTTACATAAAATATGATTTATACTTTAGTTTTATCTAATCAAATATCTTAAATAAAGAGAAATAAAAGTTGTTTCCATAAATTCAGTTATGCTAATTTATTTTTAAGTAAAAATATATTAAAAGTAGCTGAATTTGATGAAGTAGTCGATACTAAACTAACTACGTTCAGGAATTGCGTTTATTCTGATACATATTGTACTATCCCAACAATAATCTAGCTCCGAAACCACAGATCTATATCCCTTCTGTGTCCGGAACAGAGCAACAATAAACGTAATCACAAGAAATCCTTCTTGACGGTTCGGGAGCTGTATTATATTACAAATAATACAAGCCTTTATATCTTCATCTCAATTAGCGCCCTTCATCTGCCAGACAGGTCTGTCCCTGGGGCGGCTTTCAAATTAATGTATAATTTGTTAAAGCTGCGAATTTTTTTTGTCAGCATTTTTCCTTTACCTTCCTATTGAAAAGGGCGGAGGCGTATTTGATGCCTGAAAGACATCGTCATCTTTTTTTTAATCGACATTTTTGATTTCAATTGTTCTTCGTAATCTGTCGAACCATATACTAAAGTTAGACAAGTGTCTCAATAATTTTTGCATTCAATTAAAAGGTAGGTCAAATTTCGCGATACTGTGACTATGTTCAAAAGTAATAGGTAAAAGTAATAAGAGCAGTGATAGCCCGAACGGTTAAAGAGCCGGCCGAAAATCAGTGGGGCTCGGGTTCGAATCCTGGCATGTACCAATGAGTTTTTCAAAAACTTACGTACATATTTATCACTAGCTCGACGGTGAAGGAAAACATCGTGAGGAAACCCGCAGGTCTCAGAATTAATTCTGAGACATGTGTAAACAGACCCGGTCCGGCGATGGGCTCACCACCTATCACGTTTAGGGCTCCAATATATCTCGTGAAATGTGGGCATATCCAGTACTGGAATACCTCTGCCTACCCCCTCGGGGATAAAAGGCGGGAGATTATATTATTATTATTATATTATTAATAGGTACTCGTATAGGATACACATGGGTAAATTTGCATTAGGAAAAGGATCATAGCAACACCGTCCAAAAGCTAAAATAATTCAAACAAAAGGAATTGTTATTTTAATAGGCTACAAACGTTCAACGAAGAGTAAGCTTAGCTTTAGTCGCCAAATGCTTTAGGTATATGTAGGGACTTGATCCATGTAACGAAGCTTACTGCATGTTGGACGAAGGCGCTCTTAGAAAAAATTTCTAAATTAGAAATCTTACAAAAATAGAATTATTGATCGAGGCGTCAGAGTGCTAGCAGCTATCTCTGTTAGCGGCTCGACCGATTAGTCTGTTTTTAGGGTTCCGTACCCAAAGGGTAAAGCGGGCCTCTATACTAAGACTCCGCAGTCCGTCCGTCTGTCAATACACCAAACGTGATTTTTTAGATAATGGTACGGAACTGGCATTTTTTTTGTGTTCGTCATTATCATGACAAGGTTAGTTGAAATGTATTTTGAGAAATTCTCACAACGCGAAAAAGGAGAATCCGCTCGGCCAACACCACATGGGCGCGTAAAGCGTGTGAATAAATGTCATTTAGAATTATCTACACTATTATAAAGAGGAAAGATTTGTATTTTTAAACTTCAAAAAGGAGGAGGTTATCAATTCATCTGTTTTTTTTATGTTTGTTACCTCAGAACTTTCGACTGGGTGAACCGATTTGGATGATTCTTTTTTTATTTGATGCTTCCAGATTGGTCCCATTTTAATTTCGTCCAGTTCTGACAACGGCATCCATGAGAAAACCATATAAGTTGAAGATTAAAGTCGGTTTTTTTTACTCTTTAGAGTCGTTATTGTATGTTCGTAACGAATAAACTCCTACACTAACTGGCCCGATTTTATAAATTCTTCACCCGAACTACAATATCCCTGAGTAACATAGGCTATATTTTATTCTCGTTATATCACGGTAACGGGAATACGCCGGTGAAACAGCGCAGAACCCCTATAGTTTATAATAAAACCATGTAAAAAGACTTACACAAATGAACAGACTATAGTCGTAATATAAGTAAATTTGGTCTAGTGTACTTGCGATTGATCCACGGAAATAGCCTTACTATATTAGACGTATACCTAAGCTCTACATGATAATTATCCACAATTTTGTAGTAGACACGTACATGCAAGAATACTAATGAGATTATTACAAATCGATGCACAGGGAGGTGAGGGGAGGTGTTCTATCACATCAACCGAGCAATGATATTTGGCCATTTGCATAAACATGATTATTGAATTAAGTAGCTGTTACTATAAATACGCAGGACAATGTCGTGATTAAATAATAATTTGAATAAATGGTGATGTATGATCGGAGCTTTGGAAATGGATAATAAATAAACAATGAAGGTTGTGTGATGTTTGTCGGTAGTGACTTAAGCATATATTCATTGTGTTCATTATTAATGTAATTAGTTCTGTAAGTTTGCCTAAAAATAAATAAACAAAGATCTAACAGTGAATACTAAGCCAAAATACATTAATTCAACCTTTCGACCACTCCATTAGGCGAAATTAAACCAGTGCAATGCAATATGTGAATTACCTTAATTTTTCTATAACTTTTCTCTTTAACTGTGTTTGAGACAAATGTCTTTTAAATCCCGGCCACGTACGAGTAGGTATGTCTGTCTTTTTGTTCGATATTAACGCGAGAACTAATCAGGTAGGCACAACTATAGATTTTTCCCGAAAGATGTTGATTGTTACACATCCTTGACGAAAAACGAAATCATCTTATTAAAATATAAAAGTTGATAACATAAAAATAGCCAGCCTACAATTGAATCGCAACCTTCAAATTACAAAACCGACTAAACCGCCAACAAAAACTATCTTCAAAAGTGCTTTCATGTCGATATAGGTCGGCTATAGGCTTGGTGTAAGCTGTAAGTATAGCGCAAGATAATCTAACCCTGGATTCTCAGGTAGGCACGCGACCTCGCGTGGTGAGGTCACGGTCTCTCGCTTATTCATGTATCGGGTCCGACATCGATGACTTTCGCAAACAACTACCGGGGTACCTCACTAGTCGGTATTGGCTGGAATCAAAGTCAAGTCAAAGTCAAAATTGATGGCAAAGTCAGGTGTAGTGCAACCGGTTGTGAAGATTATTTTTAAGAGACAAATCTGGAGATTAAAAAAAGCTTTTGCTATTTTGTTTATATGCATCTTTTCATCGAAGAAGAAAAAAGGTTAAGCGAATGTAACGTTTTATCTTCTTCGATAAAAAGGTGCATGCACTGAACATAATTTATTTTTATTTATTTGTTTATTTAATTAAGTAATTTGTTGCGACACACAGTTTTATCTGCGTCAATAAAACATACTCTTGGTAATAGTGTAGCTTTTGATCAGTGTAAAAATTTACAGAATAGGATTTTTAGTTATATCGGATGTTTAGTGTTAATCTCTGTTACCACTAAGTAGATATCGTACCACGAGACACCTCATTTATCACAATCAATATGACATGAAATACGTATTGGTACAATTACATTTAATTATAATAGAAGAGCTACTGCAAAGGTAAGGTAGGTATCTACTGTGAGTGTGCATTAGGAAGTAATGCAATACGTGACGTCATTCTTATACCAATAGCAGTCAACGTTAAACTTTTTTAAGTTTTAAAATACTTCAGTATACTGTTCATGATGTCTCAATGAACATGTATAATCTCAATTTCATCTAAATCCGATGAAAAACTTGCAAAAACACTACCAAACAAACAACTTGGTCACTCCCGCTATGTATAACAAAGGTAGATTAGGCAGTAGATTGAAGGCTTCCTTGGCCCAGTTGCGGGTCTCTTGTATGCTGAGGTCGCACGTTTGAGCCTCGAGGGTGTCGGTGAGATTCTAAATAAGTTAGGGGTTGCTTTGGTACGCTACACGTAGTATCACTACATAGTATAAAACAAAGTCGCTTTCTCTGTCCCTATATCCCTATGTCCCTTCTTTAAAACTACGCAACGGATTTTGATTAGAGTGATTCAAGAGGAAGGTTTTAGTGTTAACATTGCACCCGTGTGGGCGCAATGTTAACACTAAATGCCAAGCCAGGGCGGGTCGCTAGTGGTTACTATTTCAGTAAAGATAATGTTGTTGTTCTGCCTACCCAAATGGGGAAAAGTATGTATGTAATTATGTATGTATAATGTTGTTTAATTTTAGAGGCGTGACAGATTCGTAACAAGTAGCGCTTTTTAGTTTCTGGCTACCACGTGTAGGGGTGATTATATGTATGTATGTGAATAGCCTTGTGCTCGATGGGGTTTGGAAAAAAAACAAACTTTTGATTAACCCTCTTAGTAGATGAATTTATAAAAAACTTTTTAGTGCTTACATACGATATACAAAAAAAAATATAAATTTGACTTTAATTTAGCTTAGTGTGCTAATTCTAAAGCCAATAAATCCACAGAGCGGTAAAAGTACTCAGTTGGGTGAACTGTTCGTCGGACAGACTGACTGCCATATTCTACCGTCGTTCGAGTCCCACGTTGGCACCAGATTCCAGTAGCTACGTTCGAGCCCCACGTTGGGCGACTCATTAGTCATTCAAGCTATTATTATTAATTTTACGTAAGATACTAAGCTTAAACCATTTAGACAGCATTACCTGCCGAAGTCCCTTGACACAGTTTTGGCAGTTAAGTACTAATATGATAGCTAACAGCACAAGCACACTAAGCCCAGTGGGAGATTCCTATTCGATATTGTTTGCATTTCGCTTCACTGAGTTTCGCTCAGTTTACCTATTTCCTTATACCTAGTAGCATAAATAGGTATTACAGTTCGTATCTTACTCTTTATTTGAAATAAAAATTTTGAGAAATTTTTTTTGGAGATAGTAAAAGTATTAAAAACTTTATCCCTAAAGCCATTGTCGTTCAACCTTCTTTAATATTCAAAGGGTTCAACCAGTAGGATTGGTTTATCACTAAAGATTATTAAAAAATTCTTGTTATTTTATAACGATGTATCTAACTGACATTGGCCAAAACTGAAAGGAGACCATACAGAAAAAAAATGAAATTTTAATATACACATAAAAATAAAGCGCCATCTAACGTCGAGTAGTCGTAGCAGTAAGAACTATTGTTGCGCCACCTATGGTTTGTTACGGATAATGCCCGCAGTGGCCATTTCTCTCTTTGTGCGACTTTTCGCCGTTTATAGTAAGCGCCTCTACTGCTTTGATTTTAACTGCGATGTTAGTAAGAAACAGGTTTAAGAAAATATTAGTTGTGCTTAAGATTTGTGTATAAAGAGAGAAAATACGATACAATACCAATACCTACTCAGATGAGAAATACAATTTGTAAGAATTAATGTCAAAACTTTACTGCTAAAAAATATTGATATTTTCCGTCTTCGTTCCCCACGAACGGCCCACCCTGTAGGCAAAATCTTTAAGGCTATCTGCCCGATCTGGGGCGAATTGCTGGTTTTATTCCCAACTGCCTCGATAACAAAATAATTAAGGAACAATGTTTATGTACGTAACTACATTCGTTATTTTGTAGGCAAATTACTGAATCCAAGTTGCCCCAGAATAAAAATACCCAGACCACTCCGATTTTCCAGTTCAGCTAATATAATGTCGTGACTTGTAAGTCTTGTACACAGGTACGAGGTTGTTGACCCGGGTAATATCTTCCATTTGACTTACCATGTATTCATTCGGATTAATGTTTCTTTACAAAAGTTAGGCGAAGGATTCTTCTGTACCTACTTTTGTAAGTTTCAATAGTTTTTCTCTTGGCTTGTTGGACAATGGCCATGTACATAATATTGAGCTTCCTTGGTAGGTACTAGGGTTTGCGATTTCTCGAGGTTTTCCAGTTCTCGGGTCACGAGAACTCTCGAGTCCGATTTCTCGGGTCTTCTCGGGATATCGAGAAATTTAAATTTACGTATATATTTTTTGTTTAAATACAAAAGTAAAAGGTTGTTGACAATGTGTTTACTAGAATAAATAAAAATTATTAATTTTTAACACAAAACAGAATATTAATTCTGTTCAATTAACAATCAACTCAAACATTCTAACTAAAAACCAAAATAATTTCTCTTATCACAACTAATCTAACAAGCAGGTCTTCAACATAGTACGTATTTAGTAAAAAAAAGTTAATTTAAAAAACCGAAAACCCGACTGCCTAAAAAGCTGGAAACAAGACCATGTGCTGCACAATCTTACAACAATCGGCGGCAATAAGTCTTTAATTTTGAATTGAGAAGATACCGCCGACTTTAAACCGTTATAAGTCCTAAATGGTCATTTGAAATGGAAAATGGTAAAAGAAACCTAAACATGATTTTCAAATACCTGTCCAATGATACCCCACTTAACATATTTCTTTGATTTTCTTATTTTTCTTTTTCACAATTTGGCGCCAAAAATCCTCACTTTTTGTTTTATTTTTAATTTGATATACCCAGTGTCACTCTCACTGTAAATACGAATCTAAGGACACCTCTCAAGCTAAAATCCATCGAGCCGTTCAGGCTGCAGAGCGTGCCAAACAATTATACATACATACATACATACTCTCGAAAAACATAACCCTCCTTCTGGCGCAGTCGAGTAAAAAGTAGCTGACGCATCAGTGAGGTGGGCTATGTCCAGCAATGGGTTGATGTGGGCTGACTGATAGATATGTCTTGCTTCTGTTCTATAAACCGGATAATAACTTGCGATAAAACAACATCTAAGAATAATAAGTTTTGCTCGGCTCGGAGTAGTTTATTACATTGCAAATTGCAACCAAAGTAGATAGTTATTTGTTTGGCATTGTAATAAAAAGGTACAAAACAAACAAACACTTACCTAATCAATCACTCATACATTAAACTTACACAGTCAATATTTTTTAAAGAAGAATTAACTCTGTACATACTCTGCAAACTATAAGCGTTCACCACTAGATAATGCCCTGTTTTTAAGACGCAAATCTTTAAAGAAAGCATCAACAAATTCTAACATAACGTAATAAATTGCTAATGATCCTCCAAATGTCATAAAATAAGACGATCTTAGCTTACGAAGTAAAATTCGAATTCTCGATGTCTCGACTTTTCTCGACCTGAATTTCCCGGGAACGGAACCAACCAATTTCCCGGGAATTCCCGGGACGAGAATTCCCGGGAATAAACTCTAGTAGGTACTCTTTTAGTAAGTTCACAAACGACTGCTAAAACCATCACTGTTTTTGTCATTGTGAAACTTATCAAGTTATCACACATCGATTATTGGTCAACATCAAAATATAATGTACCTACCTACTTACATAATCAGGTGACCAAAACCATTGCTTTGTAATCACCACTGCCGAATTTATACTTTTTTCGTTGTGTGTTTTTTTGTTGTGTTTACGCACAATGGAAGTCGTTAACCCTTTAACGGGCATAAGCAGTTTCAATTTTTCATTGGTTTTAAATCTTATTTCAATCACATAGGGTTCAACCTTTGGTGGTAACTTGCCCTCTGCCCGTTAAAGTGTTAAGCCGTGTTAGATACCCTCGGGTGGTTTGAGAAATTCTGACTGATCGCTTATCACCCTCTCCCAATCCGCGGTGAGCTCGCGTAGAAGATTATAGCCCATACTTCCTCATGTTTGAGGAAAGACCCTTAGCTCAGCAATGAGTTGTTACGACTTGATAATGAATAGGTATAAAACTAAATATCCACAAGTGACTTGTTTGAGCAGTACGTTCATAATCGCTTACGAATTTGACCGCTTACAAATGTTTTGCTTTTGACCTTTGCTTGGTTTTGACCAATGCGTTAATGTTTTAACAGTATCTTCATTGGTGAATGTGGATCGTAGTTGGGTATGTATATATAAAAGTCATCAATATATTTGAATGAAGAAACTAACTACTTAGATGATTGGTTGCATGAAATTTTGCCTAAAGGTTCCTTAAATGAGGTAAGTGTTAAAGAAGGGATATTTGGAAATTCTAGTGTACGTAACAAATAACACTGGGGCAAAGAGATTTAAATATGAGGGGGCATTGGGAATATTTTCATACAAAACTTTAAGGCCTAAGCGTCATGTCCTTGTCATGTCAGTTAGTATGAATGCGAGCTGTCATTCGGTCGAAATTGTACTAGACTTATCCCACTTGGAATAACTTTTGAGTTCAAATTTTCCTCGCTTTGTCCCCTCTATGCCTTATTATATTTTAATCTCTTTGCACTGGGGACATGCTAGTGTACGTAACAAATAATTATGATAAACACTTAAATTACTTCAATAATAAAAAGATTCAATAAAAGCAGTGATAGCCCGGACGGTGAAAGAGCCGGCCGAAAATCAGTGAGGCTCGGGTTCGAATCCTGGCATGTACCAATGAGTTTTTCAAAAACTTATGTACATATTTATCACTAGCTCGACGGTGAAGGAAAACATCGTGAGGAAACCCGCAGGTCTCAGGATTAATTCTGAGACATGTGTAAACAGACCCGGTCCGGCGATGGGCTCACCACCTATCACGTTTAGGGGTCCAATATATCTCGTGAAATGTGGGTATATCCAGTAATGGAATACCTCTGCCTACCCCCTCGGGATAAAAAAGGCGTGAGATTATATTATTATTCTTATTATATTCAATAAAATAGAAGGAATAAAGAGAAATACCATTTTCATTATATTTAACAGCTTTTATATTCGTATCGGAACAAAATATCTGGGCCGTATGTAAATTGAGTCACGTTTCGAGGCAGGCGGAATATAATAGTATAATAATTGTACATTTTTCCGAGAAAATATATAAAAATATACGTCACTGGAGGAAAATAACTAATAGAGATAAGTTGAGGATGGCAAGTTAACGAGGAAATAGACATCTCTTAAGAAAAACAATGAGTTTAACTCAGATCGAATGGTGAATCAACACACGCATTATTTTGGGGAGATCAAGGATCAATTACATTATTTTGTATCGGAGGTTTTGGACTGATTAAGGTCCCTTACAGAACTAGCCTAACACCATCTCTCAATCCGCGGTAGGCTCGCGTGGAAAATTATGGCCAATACTTCATCATGTGTAAGGAAAGACCCTTAGCTCAGCAGTGGATTATTAGGGGGTGATGATGATGATGATGATGATGATTACAAAACGATCCAATTGTGTTTCAGCAAATTCCATGCGTGAGGATCATTCTATTATATACATACTAATGTTATAAGTAAATGGGTTTCTGTCTGTATGTTTGTCTAAAGGCTAAATCGTTGAACCGATCGTTAAGAGATTTGGCAGGTGCTGGCTTGTATCTCGGGGAAGGATATTTCATTACGGAAAAACACGTTACTACCTATAGGACGGACGGAAAAAACATATTACTGTATACTAAAAACTGTGACAGGCATATTGTAATCTTAGGAATAAAAATAAACTAGAGCAACCTCAGTCACGATTAAGTAAAATTTATGATTCCTTTGTGGGACTTTGTATACGCTTTTATAATAAAATACCAGAAAAAATTTTGAAATTGCCTGAAACTGTGTTCAAAACTCATGTTAAACATGTACTTTGTAAAATGGCATATTACAAACTAGACGATTATATAAATGACAATGATGCTTGGAACAGATTTCCTCCAGTCCAGCGCAATACGATAGCGAAAAACTAACGAAATTATGTAGATAACCCAATTTAGTGTTAAGTAACAATTGATTAAAAGAATGTTGTCTTGAGGAGTTTCTTGCCCCGCTTCTTCTCCTCAACCACACATGCTGAAGCGGTGGAGTTGAGATGTTCAATAAGTGGACTTGTAAGTTCCTATTTTGAATGAAACATTTTGACTTTGACTTTGATTAAAATCTCGGGTGCTAGAATTACAATAATTTTATCTGGGACCTAAAACACTTATTCAAAGGCTTAAACCGAGATTACAGGGAAAATCACTACTTACATAGTCTTTATGATTTAACCTTAGGATATGGCCTATTCTACGGGAGTCTAAGCCGTCTGAAACGATATATTGCAACTTGTATCATAAATACATATGATCCTTTACCCCCGTCGGGTTCGACAGAGGTATTCAATTCGTAGAAATACTTACTTTTTATCATTGTGTTTTGGAACGCCTAAATATCACAGGTTTAATGTTTTTCCCTATCGCCGGACCCGGGTGCTGTTTCACATGTGTCAGAATCCATTCAGGGACCTGTGGGTTCCTCACGATGTTGTTTTTCACCGTCGAGCTAGTGATAAATATGAACTTAAGTTTTTGTCAAACTCATTCGTACACTGACTAATAAAATCTGAACAGGGATATATCCCTGTTCATATTTTACTGCTACAATAAAATAGTTGTTCCCCGCGATTTTACCCACGTTAGTCCCGTTCCCGTGGAAAAATTATAGCTAATGTAACTTGCAGAAAAGTTACCTCTCCATTGGTGAAAGAATTTATGAAATCGGCTCATTACTTTCGGAGATTATTTATTATAAGAAACATACAAATCTTTCCTCTTCATAATATCACTATCACTACATAGTATAAAACAAAGTCGCTTTCTCTGTCCCTATGTCCCTATGTATGCTTAAATCTTTAAAACTACGCAACGGATTTTGATGCGGTTTTTTTTAATAGATAGAGTGATTCAAGAGGAATGTTTTAGTGTCAGCATTGCACCCGTGCGAAGCAGGGGCGGGTCACTAGTTATAGATTAAAAATAAATTTGTAAAAGTCGTAAATGTTAGAAAGTATTAAAGCCTCAAATATTACACAATGGAGATACACAATGTACCGAACGGGCGAGCCTGTTTGTAGGCCATTAAGTGGGCGGATGCCGTACCCCGTAATTGGAAGGGTTTGCCTGCCTCTTAGACGTGGTTTATGACATGGTTTATGTCATTCCCGCTCGTTTGTTCAATACAGTGCAGGGTTGCCAGGTGCATACGTCTGTCTTTTGTCTAGTGTTTTCAAAGTTTCTAGACTAATACACAATGCAACATTCGAATACAATGTGTATTGAAACATTTGTAAACCGTCTATATTCTGTCTTTATGAAAACGTTAGTTAGGATTTTTTTAAATTATTATTTTATTAATTTTAGTTTGACTATTGCTAAATGTGCAGAGAATTATTGCCTTTAAAAAAAATTAAAGCCTGCTATAGAATATGTAACAGAATAAGCGCAATTCCTGAAATTAGCTTGTTCAGTATCGCCTACTTAATCGATTTCAGCTATTTTTAATATGTGTAATTTTTTTCCGAAAAATGTATTATCGTAGCTGAATATAGTGCTTATTATGAAAATCATGCTATTATTGATCGATATTTAAGAAAATTGGTTAGAAAAAACTAAAGTTCGATCGCATCATATATTTTTTATATTAATATACTAATTGGGGTGTATGAGGAATTGCGCTTTTTCTGTTACGCGTTGTATAACCCGATGTCTACCGTCTTTATGATTTGGTAGTTTAGTTGACTTTATTAAGCTTTTTAAGTAACCGAAAGTTCATATCTCTGACTAGCTGACCTGACAGACGTTGTACTATACAAACCCTACAGAAAAAAAAACTTAAGTTTTTCCCGATATTCCAAATTTTCCTGGCAACTTATCCAACTTCTCTTCCTTTTAAACTTAATTCGGACTACCAACATTTAAAAAATCAAATTCGTCTAGCCGTTCTCAAGTATATTTACCAACGACCCGCTTAAAATTTTTATGTAGGTACCTACTTGTATCTAGATTATTTACTGCCTACTATGTACCTAGATAGAGGTCGGTTTCCCTAGACGTGGTTACGACACCTTTTATGTAGTGCCCTTCATTGTTCCAGACAAGTTTATGTTACACTTAAATTGTACACCTTATATACGCTGATAGATACGCTGTGGTTTATGTAAATTAAACTCATTCGCAATTGCATTAAATACCACTACCTGCAAAATATTTATGAGAAACTAGCAGCGCCCCGCGGTTGCACCCGCGTCAGTCTCGTTCCCGTGGGAAAATTGTAGCCCATGTTACTCCCAGGAAAGTATACTTTCCATTGTTGAAATATTTTTTAAGACTAGCAATGTGGAATTTTATTACAAATAGCGGGTGCCCAGCGGCGTTGCCGCTTGCCGCAGCGGCGTTGCCGTTCCTGTAAGAATTTCCAGACAGACAGACAAAAATTTCAAAAATTGGTGTTTTAAAATTTTTGTCTGTCTGTCTGTCTGTCTGTGTACTTTAATAAAATTGGGTACATGTCTAAACCCGGAATTAAGCCGAAGACCCGTGCCCTAGAGCAAAAACATAAAAAAATCGCATCGAAATAGCTGTAGGTCCCAATTCAAGCTAGTGGGACCAGAAAATACCTGAAAATAAAGTTAAATTGATACTTATGAGGCTATTAAGCAAGTTGAGCAATACTGCGATCAGATTCGCAGAAACGTCGGCGGTTCTATATATAAACGGGTCAATATCGTGGGCGACTGGCGGCGCTGCGTCTGCCACCGACGCGTTGAACACATCTACCTGATTTTGATATAACTTCTCAACGGATTCGTAGAAAAAGAAAGAAAAGAAAGAAAGAAAGAAAAATATTTATTAGGAACACCTTTACATAGGAGATAAAAAATCTTAAAGATAAAAAACACAGAACATATTTGAGTGTCCTAACGGGACCCCACTCAGCACAAGCTGCGGCGGTTTGTGAAACGCCACAACGCTGGTATTATGTGGGGCCACCACTTTGTTGCCAATATAGTGCAAGAAAACTATGTTGTTACGTATGGTAAGTAAGGTAAGGTAAGTAAAGGTAAGTAAAGGTACTCGGGTTTGTGAAATTCTTACACTTAGTAGTCTATAAGGCTAACACCATATATCTACTAATCTGTAGTGAGCTCACATGGGAGATTATTGCCTAATGAGGAAAACTATATAAGTCAACCTTGGGCTCTTACGGATTGATAAGAAAAAAAATACTATCGTGAAAAACGTTTTTTACTTTTTACTTTTTTCTGTTGTTAATATTGGCTTCATAGCATGAGGTCTTTACCTATAATTGTTTGTCATACTTAGACTAATCATATCGTTTTGTATTTTTCTTTATAAATGTAACAGTGTGAACAAATGTTGGTGAACCTAATAAATAAAATAAAAAAAAAAAGTTGTTATTATTTTTGCAGTAGTCCCATGCTGGGCGCCAATCTCAAATCGAATTAAACAAAATAGATTTACTCGAAGGTACACGTTTTGGTGGACGTGATTTGGTACTTTATAAGAAGTCTGGTACGATATACTAAAGCTTAGTTTACGGAAGCCTCTTAAGTTCCGTAGAAATATGATTGCGAAATAGAAAAGCCAAATGATACGTAATAATATTTGAGTGTACCTAAGGCAAATATTTATTAGTAAAAAAATCCTCCCGCCTTTGTCCGTGTACGTGTCCGGGATGAATAGTTCCCAAGATGCAAATTATCTTCGAATTTTCACCACAATCGGTTAAACCATGAAAAGACAGAGTTACTTCCGTATTTATAATTTTAATAGGTAAGCTACTAAGTAATCCTTATTCGTAGGGGATAAATAAGTAGGGAGCTGTTAGTTTCTGTGTTTCGGGTGGCACCTTAAACTGTAGGTTCCGGTATTTATTGTATTTAAGCACTGACAGTCGTTAGGCCATTTCAGATGTCTCTATGGAGCCTAAAAATTGTGTCAGTTCAGTGGTCATACACCAATCCGAACAGAGCTTACGTAGGAGATTATTGTACATACTGCCTGATATGGCAGAAAAGACTTATAGCTGAGCTGTAGGATTTTACGGGTTAATTGACTGCACCTCCGACACTGTGTGATTACGATACCTTTTAAATTACCTGCGACACATTAGGTCCTGAGTAGACACGATACACGAAGGAGATTTAGTTAAGTTTCGGAAACTGGATGCACCGACTGTACGATACACTCCGCATACTTAAAAAAACACCAATTGCAGCGATGAGGTCGCTTTTTGAATACAATAGTATTGATGAAGTCGCTAAAATGCGCGTTTTTTTAATGATAAAAGTATCGCGTCGGTTCTGGCCCTTACGCCGAAATTGCGTCGCGTTTTTTGGGTATGTTCAGATCAGCCGCCGAAATTTGGTCGCATAATTTCGGCATGGTGTGTTATGCTACTAACTATAATTTCATTTGAGTGACACATTCCTGTACCCGCCCACGCTTCAACGTCTTTTATTCTGTTTACAGACTCCCACGCACTAATGAAACGATACAAACGACTTTATGGGCTGGGGACCAATCAGTCTCTATTACCCAACAGTTTGGATTGCTTTTGTTATGGCCAGGGGAATTTGTCGAGAATATCTGGTATTTACGTTGGAGTTGGGGAGTGGATGTAATTGGCGATATATTTTTTGGATCGCAATTTTGCGATACGATAATTAGGTATATAGGACAAGTTTGGGATACGATAGGATTATTAAATGCTTGGGAGTATGGTCCAAACGTTTTTTCTTAGTGCTGAGTGTGTTTACAATAAGATGGTAAATACCAAAATTACCTTCTATGTGCTCGTAGATATTGGATGTATGAATGATAAGTGAAATGAAGGAAAAATTAATGATTTAAGTTTGACTGACTAAACAATTAATACAATTTTTAGTGCTGTTTTAAAAATAAAAATAATAATCATTTATTTCGGATAAACATCCATAGTGTTAGTAAACCCAAAATATAACTTATGAGCTTATATTATAAATAAATTCTTTCAATATATCAATACGTTTTAGGTAACCAATTTTACCAGTCCGAAAACACATTGTATCACAAAGAAATTAATTTTTATTTCATTCTTTAGTTTATTTCTTTTTAATAATGAAAAAGAAGGTAGTAATAACATAGAAGCTACACCTTTTCTTGACAAATTAAGTTCACGGCATTATTTTCGTTAAAAAGGCTTCCAAAGACCGAAATAAGGTAACATAAATGGAGCAGTTAGAAAGCTTCCTGTAGTTTATAGGTATTTAAGGTCGCTAAAGTTTATCTAAACGTAAAGTCATGCCGCAATTAAGTTCAACTCGTGTGGCATTTTCTTTTCATTTCAGCTAAAAATATTACCTTTCCGAGCTGTGAGATACTGTTGAAGTGAAATGATAAAGTCAAATATTCAATTTGGATATTCAAAGAAGTGTGTGTTTGTTTTATTTTAGCAGAATATACGTAATTAAATGTCAACATTTGTGTTTGTAAGTATGTACTTGTATTTAAAATTTGTCCGCAATGTTAAATGATTGTACTTCATTTTAGGTTATTCATTAATCTGTGTAAATATACTTGAGAATTAATTATTATAAATATTATGGCGATGAAATAACAGCTGTGAAATGCTAATGTTTTTTATATGAATAAAGAATCCACAGTTCTAAATTCTCTTATAGTGATGGAGTAGGCATTTTCACTTTCTGTATCGCGTGTCGGCCGCGTAATCACTAAATCAATATTCGTACTAAGAACACCTTGGGGAAAGCGAGAATATGATTTAACTAGCCTCTTTTCAGTGGGAATATGAATTAATACTGGAGTTCTAGCGCCAGAGAGCAGCACTAGCGCATACAGCAGACAGTCTAAAAAAAAAAGGGAATAAAAAAAAATCAATACAAACAAACAAAAATCTAATCTTGCCTCTTTATAATATAATATTAGTATAGATATAGAAATAAAGATATAAAAATAAGATATAGACAAACAATATATACATTTTATACGTAATATAATCCTTATAGATAAATGAAATAGAGTAAGAGCTAGACCCACTATATTTCATACATTTCCATTTTCTTTCGTAACTTATATCCACTATCCAGGGACAATTTAGTGAGGTCGTACAAATTTCTATAGAGGGAATGTTCGCAGTGCGAATTTATTAATGTATTTTTACCGGCTTGCCCGATTTCTTTCCGTTCCAAATCTAATTGTCTAATGTAAATCTTTAGCTCAGTTAGATAAGATAAAGAACGTGATTGTTAATATTTACAAATACAAACAAAACAGAAACAAATGCCATCAATCAACAAAACAGGATTGAATAGTCTACGAGGAAAAATCAATACTTGATTAGTAGAAAATTAAATAATAAGTAAGTAAGTAAGTAACAATTCTTTATAGCACTATTGATATTATAAATGCGAAAGATTGTGAGAATGTATAGACGCTCTTATATTTAAATATCTTTGAATAGATGAGAAAGTGAGTTTTTTCTCATGCCTAAACGTCTAAACCGATTGTTTTTTATTCGTGAAGAGATAGTTTAGACCTTATACAAAGACTATCCAATCCGTAAATACACATAGTTCTTAGGGGAGGCGATAATCTAAAGTTAACGTCAACGGAAACAGCTAGTAAGCTATAATTTATAAAGATATTGTGAAAATGGTCCACGGTCAAAGGATGAGTTATATTCATACTGCTTGCGTTTAAAAAATTGATCCCCTACGAGTTTGCTACAACATGTACATACTTACTTCTGAGCTATCTGTTAAGAGTTGCGCTTAAAATACGACTTGAAATACAATGTGACTAAATAAAATGTGGTTAATTAGCTACATTTGTCGGCCTCATTTTCCGTGCTCTAGTAACATATCTACGTCTTTCTATATATAATATCTTTGTCCACGGTAAATTAAGTCGAAGGTATCCACTAGTGAATATTTATAATAGGAGCTACTGTCAAGTAAAATAAATTGCTCGAATTGGCAGATATAATGAGAGGTTTTTTTTTGAGAATTAAAAAAAAAACATAGTTTGCAAGAACTCTGTAGATGGCGTTGAACTGACTACGTTACTACTAAATGCGGCACGTTACCATAGAGTAACTTATAACCGCGACTTCCTTATTCTGTGAACTTATATATAAAACCCATAAAAAGACTGCTAAATATTTATTCCTTGTTTTAATTTATTTGCTCTTTAGCTGAGATAACTGAGATTTATTTACTTTCAAAAACAAAATGTCATTGTGATGTATTTTTTTTTCTTATTTTAAGGCATTGGCATTTTAGCCATCAGCACTAAACACGACACGAAATTCAAGATTTCCAGCTCTGCTTCAGAGCTATGCACAAAAATACATAAGTTTCTTCAAAACTTATCGAAATTTCACTTGATTATCAACAGTAAAGCGATAGTGAACTTTTACTGAAGATTTTGTAGAGGCTTCTTGAGGTAATTCGAAAAAGTCCATCGCACGCATTTTATCGAATTTTCAATTCACTGCACACTATCACGGACATTTACCACTTAATACACTATCACTATTATGAACTAAAGTGACAGTGACATTTACTTTTATATACGTTTCGTTTTACGATATCAAAAAAAATGATGTGACGTTCCGTTCCTAGCAGTAACTTAGCAAGTTCAGCGCCATCTATCCAGAGAACAGGGAAGAGTAAAAAAAAAAAAAAAAGAAAAACCCCTCATTCACTGAAAATGCAGGAACCAAAGACTTTTTAAGAAAAAGATTCTCTTTCAAAGAGAATATTCACTAGGGCGAGTTTCCCTATATTTTTTCTTCTAACCTCTTTTTGGCAGGAGCGTGCCTTAAAATATGAATAAAATCTTTTTACAAATCATGTAAGAAGTCTTCCAATAAACTACCGCCTACTTTCACTTCAGCTCGTTCTGTGAATGGTGTAGAAGGCTCTATATAAGTAAATTAGAGAAGGAACGGTGCAATGCTAGCCCGCTACGCCGTAGCGCTTACTACGCGAGCCGCCTACGCGCTACGACTCTGCAAGTATTTCAATTTATACACAGAAGTTTCCAGAACGTTCTACGAATATAAACCATTTTAATACGTTTCATAAAAATTGGTAAAACTGTTTTAGAATTTTAGATTATAAGGGTAGCCAATAATCCAAACCGATTGGCTAAACTTAGATATTATTAGACACTTGCAGGCCGGCAGCAACTTGATCTGCAGTCCGTAATGAAAAGTATATTATAAATTAGGCACCTATACGTGTACCAAATGGCATTCAAACCTGTTCAGTTCAAACATTTTTTCGTGATTGAGTAACAAACATACAACTTTCTACATGTATAATATTAGTAGCATGAATGTAGTTTATCCCAGGAAAGTATTTTTTTGAAATTCCGATGGCAAAGGGGAAAACGGGTTTGCTATTATTTAGGTACAGCCCGGCCTATGTTATGGTTGTATAACGAACTTTCTGTTTGTACTTGTTGCAACCTACGTCATGTGGTTGACTTTGATCAGACTTTCTAGAAAGTGAACGTTCTTAATCACATAGTGATTAGAAACATGCAACCGAGTACTTGGATTACAATGTTTTATTTTAAGTGTCATGGCGTGTTCATTATTATTACAGGGGCCCATGACCAGCAGTTAACTGGAAAGTGGTATTTTTACCCGACTCCTCCAGTAGGAGAGTAATATTTTGTCGGGTGTGTGTAATTATGAGTCTATAGGTATTATAAAATAAACAGTCACCTGTTTGACGGATTTAGATGTGCGTTTCCTCGTCGTCCGCAGAATTTCGCTAGTCATACATTTGTTACATGTGGATGAGCAAATGTGAGACCCGCCAGTTTTGTATCAAGGGGCGGTCTCTCCTAATAATATTTATATTTTATCGCTGGCGTTCACAGTGTTCAAATAGGAAAAGTAATAATTCGTGCATTCAGTCAGGTCTCAATGCGTAGGGTCCCGCACGTGAGCCGGCTGAGAATCACTTACTGCCTTCCTTCACACCTCATTGTATGGGGCTCATTCATATTACAATATAATATATACTTAGATAAATAGATCCTGGCTGAGTAAGTGCCTAGTATAGGAAAACAAACATTCCCTTATTTATAACGGAAGCAAAACCTTTGAAAATACGCTTGCCACACTCGGAATTTGAACCAACACTGATGACAAAGAAACAACAGCCTGTACTTTTATATCATCTGTTGCCGATGTGCTGACTGATATGTTATAAATTCTAAATTTGGATTTTTTTTTAATTTTTAGAGTATTTCTTTTGTTCCTTTTTTACTGCCAAATAAAACTATTGAAGAAACAGTCGTATTTTTGTTCCATAATTAACATTATCAATGAAAGAATCAAATCCGAAAAAGCCCACTGCTCAGCTAAGGGTCTTAGGAAGTAAGTAATTTTGATCTAAAGCGATTAAAAAAAACTATTTCAATTTTACCGAGATTGCAAATCACTACGAGCTGGGAGTAGTGTGGAGGGAGCTTTACAATCTTGCTGAAAACGAGATTATGAAGTGCTAGTAATAAATATTTCCCTCATTTGCATGGCCGTGACAACGCGGCAATTACGAAGATCGTTTGAATAAGTTTAATGCTTTTATAATACTGAGGATCCAAATTATATTACAAAAAGTAAGATTTGTTTATCCATCAGCATTTCATTCACATGACGTCTCTCATGAACATAGGCCTCCCTTGTTCTCCAAAGCAACCGCTTGAAAGTGGTTTACGTCAAACGTCTTCCTGTTTCTTTACAGGGGTCTTCTTGTCTATTTAGAAATGGAAACGGAAGAGTCTATAATTGACATTTACTACGAATCCGCGGTCATAAAAGTTGTACCTCAGAAGCAATGTACATCACAATGAAGCCGATTGCGATTGAGGTTGTCAATAGACAATAGGCCAGAATGTCATCTATCCATCTTGGACGTCTTATGTTGCCACAGTTCATGGTTTCCACTCGAGTCTCTCTGTCCCATACGGCGTCAGTTTTGCGGACTTTTGCATATATACTGGAAGAGTTTTTTTACCGTCTAAAAAAAACGATGTATAAGGTATCTATAGAGCCAAAGTTATACACGAAAATTTATGGTATAATCTCACAACTTTTATCCCCGAGGGGGTAGGCAGATGTATTCTATTACTGGATATACCCACATTTCACGAGATATATTGGACCCCTAAACGTGATAGGTGGTGATGAGCCCATCGCCGGACCGGGTCTATTTACACATGTCTCAGAATTAATTCTGAGACCTGCGGGTTTCCTCACGATGTTTTCGTTCAGCGTCGAGAGAGTGATAAATATGTACGTAAGTTTTTGAAAAACTAATTGGTACATGCCAGGATTCGAACCCGAGCCTCACTGATCTGAAAAAAACATTTTTTTAAAGAAACAATGCCAAATGAATCTGTTGCACTAACTGTCACACAATATTTTTTTACAGACGGTAAAAAAATCAGGCGGTATACGAGTATATAAGTAGGTAGCTGAGTGAGCAGCCTTGCCTTTTTCCTAATAGAAAGCGCGGTAAACGAGGTATATCATATTAACCGAAGCAAAGCGAGAGTGGATCGCTAGTGGAAAATAAATGTATTTTCTCTTTATATATGGGTTCGAGAGGAATAAATTCATTCGTTCTATCTTGTATAGCTCGTTGTAGATTATGCAATGTCCTTATTTACCACACGGAGTATTGATTTTGCTCGGCATCGCCACTGAGACATAAAAGTTTTACGAATCTATCATAGAACAAGATTTCGCGAATTTATGTGTTGTGGAAAGATCTTAATGTGTCTACACAGGATATCTAATCTTTGCCTGAAGGACAGTTCTATATTATTCTACAATAGCAAGAGGCATATTAAACTTTCCTATTCCTTTTCTTTAAGCGCCTAATTATAATAAAACTAACTACTAGAATATCTACATATAATTACTATCATTTTGTTATATATATTTATAACACATTTGCTCGTAAAAGGTGTCTTATTTCACCAATTTTAATATCTTATTGTATCTCATTACGCCCAAGTGCGGTAATCTAATGTAAAACGCACGGTATATCAAGATGCTCCGTCTAAAAACGAACGGTACTTTTTAAAATCTTAGCAAAGAGTTTTTATGTCAAAAAAGTTGTCAACATTTTATGATTAAAATTAACTTATAAAATATAATCACAACCAATTAATCTGTAACAATAACACAAAAATATTAATTTACTTTATTAGTAATACTCACTGTTTTTTGTGCCTTTACAAAAAAAAATGCTGATGCGCGCGCATCGCTAATTTGTGAACTAGTAAAAAATATTCCGCGCGCTTTTTCTTAACGCTGTATTGTTTTTATTCGTTTACCATAGTCCGAGTTTTATTTTATTTTCTCGCAAATGTGTTATAAAACGTCGTATGACATACGTGCGCTTTGATAATTACAGCCTCTGCTTACTTATAACCCTCGCCTACGGCTCGGGCTAGCAATATCGCCTCGGCTGTAATTTTCAACTTACCGCATTTATATCATAATGTACTATTAAGATATTACAATAGGTTTTCTTGTTTTTCTGTTTCAAGTTTATGTCTACATAATAAAAAAGCAATAAAACAATTTTTATATACCGAGAACCAAAACAGCTGCTTTTTATAATAAACACTACTAAAAATTACATGTCAAAGACGACATTTGTTTGAGGTAGGTACTGTACTATTCTTTAATAATTACTTAATTTTACCTGGTTACATTTAGATGGGCTTAATAATAGTGTTTTCTAAAGATTTGTCAAATCCATACATATTATTATTATCTGTATAAAATTAGCGATCCACCATCGCTTCGCTTTATATTAGTTTATGAGAATCAGCCGGAATCGTGACGTCATTTAGAGGTGAAGTGGTAACATCGATTTTCTTAAAAATAAGCACCACTTCCATTATAAGCTGCAAAATTTAATAATAAAGATAAAACATTTCATATGTCAATTAGGGTTTCGAAAACGGATCTCATTTTTTTTTCTATAGCAGGGTAAAGTATACTTTATTGAGTAGGTCAAGCTCGTCCTTGTTGGTGGCGAATCTCAGAATTTAAAAAGTTTAATGACATTGACTTAATTTTTTAGACTGGCAAAGTAGGGTAATTAGTCTATTACTACCACACACAATGTCGCAAATACGTATAGGTACCTATCTATAGCTGTGAACTTTCATGCCACAAATCCCAGTGTGCGAGTCTAAAGTACGACCACGAATTTACGATGTAGAGGATATCACGAAAGGGAAGCCTTGTTTCTGTATTGATTTTACGACAAAGGCGACCGTATTGAATTTTCATGTAGAGAAATCACTTTGGGACTATAAATCGCTGATATTCACTAAAATCGCTTGAAACTTTGGTAATGTTACTCTTAGATGTTTATTCACACGCACGCTTTTACAAAAAAATATTATTGTATGAATATTTATTTGAGACCACATTATTCATCACATTATGCAGACCAGCAAGATTAGTATGTGAGGTGCTTATATAATTAATTCTGATATTTATAATACAATATAATGTACATGACACTAACGAGTCATGAGACATGACACTGACAAATACTTGAACTTTGGGCCTCCTGTTTTTTTTTCTATTTTCTAGAAAGAGAAACTTGAGTGTTAAGTGACGGGCACGTTACTTATTTTGTGGGTTTTATTTTTAAACCGATTTCAAAAAAGGGAGGAGGTTTCTCAATTCGACCGTCATTTATGAACTGACTTTGATGATTATTTTTTTGCTGGAAAGGAGATATCCCAAGGGTGGTCCCATGATAAGAAAACCAAGGTCTGATGATGGCATCCCAGAGAAATCGAGGGGAACCTTCGATAATCGTAGTGGCGCCTAGTACTTTTTTACTTTTTTTAGTTTCCTGTTTGTGAAAAGTAGTTTTTTTATATTAAAAATTACTATATGGCTCAGAAGTAGTGTTTTAATTTTGTGTCTCGTGTCCCAGCGGCCTTTGGGTACAAAATGCGCCTCCTTGAGGGTTGCGCTCCCAGTCGCCCGCCTGGCCAGCCCCTAACCACGGCGAGGGATTCATAATAAACAGTAAGGAGAATTCTAGTCCACACTTTATTTCATTGCAGAATTATTGAAGACTATTAAATTGCGGAATAAATTAAATTTCCCTCCGTTGACTCACTGCGCAAAGTGAGTAAGCGACCTTCATTTGTGAAATGAATAGAGAAATTCTTTGAAATGCTATTTATAAAATGAAGGTTATTTATATAAGTTAGCACTCTTAGTAGAAATTTTTATCAGGTTTTATTTATATTAGGTACATAAGTATAGAATGCAAACAATAGTATTTTGCGAAAATATATATTCAGAAATATTATCTATGTTATTACTAAGAAATAAACTAGATCTGTCTATTTGTTTGCATTTAGTTCTAATGCTTGGAAAATGTCAACTTTAATGATAACTGAGCTATTGACCCAGCTATGGACTCGTTTTTAAAGGAGTAGGTAATTATGAGCTGTAATCATCCAGAATTCGGCCTTTCAAGCATTATTTTAATAACTTATTATGAAACTAGCGGATGCCCAGCGGCGTTGCACGCGCGGATTCCGTTTATTCCCGTTCCCGTGGGAATTTCCGAAAATCCCTATATAGTGGTTGCCTACGACATATTTAAGACACCTACATACCATATTTGAAATAGCGGGTGCCCAGCGGCGTTTTCCCGCTTGGATTTAGTTTATTCCCGTTCCCGTGGGAAATTCCGAAAATCCCTTCATAGTGGTTGCCTACGACATACTTAAGACACTTACATACCATAATTTCAAATAGCGGGTGCCCAGCGGCGTTTTCCCGCCTGGATTTAGTTTATTCCCGTTCCCGTGGGAATTTCCAAAAATCCCTTCATACCAATTTCCTATGACATATCAGACACCTTCATACCATGTTTCAAGTTTCCAGGTGTTATCGTTTCGGAGTAGTACGTATTTCTCTTTTTAACCTGTTTTTTTATTTTCCCGTGGGAATGAGATATTTTCCTGGAATAAAAAGTACTCTAGATGTTGACCCGGGTACTCAGTTGTCTCCATACCAAGTTTCATCAAAATCCGTCCAGTAGTTTTTGAGTGATGCGTGCACAACCAGACAGACAGACAGACAAAAATTCCAAAAATTGGTGTTTCGGTATCTATATCGATAACTATATACACTACCGTTAAAATTTTCAAAAAATATTTAATGTACAGACACGGCCCCGTTAGAGTTTTATTATATGTATAGATGTGGCTTAATGATTAATAAATTAATAATAAATAGACCTGATTTAGTTACTTTTCGGATAACTAACAACGTAAAGTAATAACAAAATTCACAAACAATGTAAGTATACTCTTTTGTTGAGTATAAACTACCACATATAAAATTCAAGTAAATAAACTCTTAAATTCCTATGATATATAAAGTAAAATTATCACGTAACAAAAACAATATAAAGCAAAAACTGAGATAAAATAGCCTTACTTATTTTCAAAATATAAATTTGCATCAGTAAGTAAGTTTCAATGCAACACGCACCGAATACACCTCAATAGAAAATTATTGGATAGTAAACAAAGCCATTGTTGTATACGTAGACATGGTACATATATTTAAAAGAAGGTACATCTACACATCGATCTTTCTTTCTAACACGTACTACTGAAGCATGACCTCAATTTCCATCAGGACAATACAATGGTTGATACAAAAGCGCAAAATAAAACAACATTTTGTGATAACATTTATTATGGTTAGCGTTGACAATGGCGACGATGCGACAGCTGACTGGACCGCAAACTCCGGGAAAAAGAAATGGGGAAATATGAAAATAAGGGGAAATGTAAAGTGCACCAGATGGCGGCCGGCACAACAAACTAAAGCCGAAAATAGGTTTGGCTTGACGCCGCAGACGCCTATTCAGCTCATTTCACCCCTTTTTAAAGCTTTGAGTTTGCTGCATTTTTGTGTATATCGAGTTTTAGTGTTGGCTCTCTTAGTTGAGTGCTAATTTTCTTTTTATTTATGTGAGCCACATGTGCAGTGTTTCAAAGGTTTGTGGTAATGTTTTTATTTGAATGAGTACCAAGGTAGCGTCACTTATGTCCAGGCATGATCGGAAAACAAATGAACATGTGAAACAGTGACGGAACAAAAGCTTTGCAAGACAGAGAAGAGAGAAGAGACATACAGATGGTTGTTCTGTTCTTGGTCATTGTTGTCTTGCGCGGGCTGCGAGCCTGAGCGCCGTAGCCGCCAGATGGCGTGGCGGGCCGCCACCAGCCGCGCGAACCCGTGGCGCGCCACAACGGGGCCTACGCGCTCATCACCCGCGATCAACAAGTACGCGCGACAGACAACGCGCACGCCCAAGCGCTCACCGCGACCGGACCCGCGAAGGAATCGATCAACAAGTGAACAAGGATCACAGGAACACCCCACGGTCCGTTACAAACACAACAATATAAAAATCCGTTCTACAAACTAACGAGCAAAAAGCTGGCCTAAAACGAATGTATCACAACCGAATATCACAAAGCGGTGGCAAGCGAAGCTTAGTGGACGGCGGCTTACGTAACTCTAACTTATGTTACTACGCGTGTAAAACGTGCAAAAATGTTATTGATCACAGAAACAAGCCTTAACACTATGAGTTTTATGCCCGTGGGGTTATGTAACGGAGCCGTGGGGCCGTGGGACTCGGAAGGTTAGCGCAGGGGAAGTCATGCGCGCGGGTCAGGGGCCGGGTGAGCACTGCCGTCTGCTCCCCGCGGGCCGCGAGCCCCGCGCCGCGACGCCACCCGCGCCCCTTTTGATATAACCTTCCAAACATTTTGACGTTTGTGCATGTGCCAAGGTGTCCGAGACGCTATGGGTAGTGCAAGGGTTAAGTAAATAAAGCCTCATCTTAGGTTCTTAATACACTTAGAACAGAGACTGACTGATAGACAACGCGCAGTTTAAACCGGTGGTGGTTAAAAGCATGAAATTTTGGTCAGGATTTCCTTACATAACGCAAAAGCAATAAGCACTGAGAAAGGATTTTAGATAGGGGCTGAATGTTTGTACGAAAGATCCTATTTTTTTTTAAATGTCATCTACATGCATGATAGTTTTTAAATACCTAATGGATTTGTTGATGTGAAAATTATACGTTTACAATATTTCGAAAATAGAATTAATATTTTCTATTTATTATTTTTTCCTCGAGGGGGTAGGCAGACGTAATGCATTTCTAGAAATACCCACGTTTTACCAGTACATTCTTTATACCCCTAAACGTGATAGGTGAAGAGCCCATCGCCGGACTGGTAGATCTATACCTACAGTTACACATGTCTTAGAATCAATTATAAGAACTGCAGGTTTCCTAACGATGATTTCCTTCACTGTCAAGCTACAGTTAATAAATATACACATATGATTTTTGAAAAAAATATTTGTACATGCCAGGATTTGGAGCCAAGGCTCACGAATCAGAATCGAGCTTCTAAGCCACTGCTCAAATAATGGTGCATAATTTAGTATTCACCATTATTTCATTTATTGTAGTAATAACTAGCTTTTACCCGCGGCTTCGCTCGCGCACGTTTATTTCACTCCCTTGAATTTTGCAAAATCCTTTCTTAGTGGATGCCTAAATTGTATAAGTTACCTATGTGCAAAATTTCAAGTCTCTAGAAGTCTAGACCCAGCGGTGTAGGCTGTGCGTTGATCCAATCAGTCAGTTTATCATTTTATTTAATATATATATTATAATAGTACGAAATGAAGTATCATTTTTATGAACGCTATGTACTACGTTTTGTTTACGTGAACTTATCGTGTTGTTTTTTATGATTATATTTTAAATTTACGACTGAGTTTCAGAAGGGCGTTTTATGAATTTTTGACGAGTCTGTAAAGACTATATACCTACGTAGTATTTTTTCATCTCTGTGGTAAAGAGAAGCTTACCTTGAAACTTTATTAACTTGACGTCTGTCTCCCAGATTTTTTAATACTACGGTTGGAGTTTTCTACTGAATATTCAACCAATATCACCAAAACTGAAACCTAGGTGGCACCTAAAAAGTCGTTTCGATTGTATAAATTTTCGACAATCTATGTAACTAATGAATATACCTACTAGCCTGTTCGCGAATACTTTTCTTACTACTTGCAAACATTGCATTGCCGTATAAACTACCCCTGAAGTGCCCTGGACTTACTTGAACGTACACAAAAAATTTCATCAAAATCGGTCAAACCAGTCTCGAGTTTTAGCGAGACTAACGAACAGCAATTGATTTTTTGATAAGATAGATAGAAAAAAACGATCAGTAATTATAATATACTAAAAGCTCCCCGCGGTTGCACCCACATTGTTCCCGTTCCTACGGGAATACAGGGATAAAATATAGCATATATTACTCCCTAATAATGTATACTTCAGTGACTGAAGTATACATTATTAGGGAATGGAATTGGGGATGAATGGGACTAAAGTTCAGTCCCATTCATCCACAATTCCATTCCCAATAAATATAACCGGCGAAGCAAGTGGAGTGAAGGACATCGAAAATAGACGGGTCGAATCTTATACATATAAGATACCAGTAGTACCTATAGAGGGCGACGGTTACATCATAGCTTGAGAGCTTGCAATTTTCAAGACAAGCTTACTTTCGTGGAAAATAAACTTTGCATATTCAGCTACCTACAATACATATACAATATCTCGGTGATTCTCTTAGTAATGCAGATGGACCAATTACCATCAGATGGCTCGTCTGCTCGTTTATCCTTTTTAGAGTACGGTAGCTACTGACTCTGCTGTGTGTCTGTTTATCAGTAGGCTATATTTAACTAGCTTTTACCCGCGCGTCGTTCGCGCCCGTTTATTTCACCCCTTAATCAGTTAAGAACCGCCGGTTCCAATTGGAACCGAGACACAATTAAAAATCTATTGTGTCTGTGATTCATGGTCTGAGAGGATAAGGGTTAAATTTTGCAAAATCCTAGGATGCCTACACTGTATAAGCTATCTATACGTGCAAAATTTCAAGTCTCTAGACCCAGTGGCTTAGGCTGTGCGTTGATATATCACCAATCAGTCAGTCAGTTTATCATTTTATATGTATAGATAAACCGTAATACGTAGACACTTGAAATTTTCACAACTCAACAAATAATATAATTAAAGGGGCGCCCATTCAAAAAGCGGGTATTATTAAATTGTATTCTAATTATTTTTATAATAGTACTTATCCTTATTTGAACAGTAAAGCAAAGCACTGCTAGAGAATCTAAAACACCTGCCATAAACAGATGAAAAGTTATATTAATTACTTAGATTAAAGCAAAACAAGGAGGATACGGTACCGGCGTAACGCGCGCAGTCCTACAAAAATTCAGTCTCCAACAGAAAAGCGACTCGGTTTATGCGTGGTTAAAGTTTAAGGTAAGAACAACGTAGCTTCCTCTTTTTGATTTAATCTATGATTAATTATGTATTTTGAAGGAGTGGGGAGGGAGAAGATATTATCATTTTTTTAAAGAAGTTGTAGGCATGTCACTCTGCCCCCACCACTCCTTGATGCTGTAAGAGTCAGCAATTTACCAAAAACAGCATGACCGTGGGAAATAGTAGGTATTCTGCTATAGGTATATTGTGGTGATTATGGTAAATTCAGAAGTGATTACTTGATGGTAAAGTGATACTTATTGGATACATTTCTAATTAAATAAAATAATAACTTTTTAGGGAAATCTGCGGATTTACCCCCAAAAATTAAATCTCGTAACATTGAATCATAACCGACTGTATCCTGTCCGACTTTGGATGAGTCGCACAAAACTCACATCCATAGAGTTGCCTCGCATTTCTGGTCTGCTTAATAAGGTACCCTCGTAGTAATAACGGCCTCTCATAAATTACGCTAAAGGTTGTTTGTTTCAAGAGGTGGATTACTAAATAATTACCCGAGATCAAATAATTTAATCCTAAATCTACAGTACTTCCCTGGGAGATTATGGCCTATAAAAGGGAAGACTAATCACAATGAACTGGTAAGAGTTGTTTAGGGAAGAGGTAGATAATCTTATTAATTTAAGGCTACATCATAATTCTGTGGGCGATCCTTAATAAATATTAGTTTTTATGATGTAGCGAATCGATTGTATCTACGGTTTCTAGTGTTACTAGCTTTTGTGGTGATAGTCCTACAGACGGTAACACACGTTTTATTTTATTTTATCAATATATTTTTTGTTATAGTTATTAAATACTATAAAAAAACTCGGGATATCTATCCAAATCGTATATTCATCAAGTTCAATTAGGTGAGTACAGTTTATTTTCCATGACACGTAAACTTATAAACTTAGTGAAATCATTATGAAACCTTAAACTAAAGCAGCGCCATCTAGTATCGAATAGCTGTAGCATAAGCTATCGTGCTTATGCGAGGTGACGCCAACATACTATCGTTGTATCTTTAGCCACTTCAGGTAAGCGCTCCAAATGGAACAGCTAATCTGCAATATCGGAGGCTATACAAACAGCCTTCAGCGGAAGGGCATATCGGCCTTGAACAGTGCCCTTTGTAAGCCCCACAAAAGAAAACGCCTTTGTAGCTTACGCAGGTTACGTTCTAACTCTACATTTTATGTATTGTTTTTGCGAGGTCTTCGGGACCACTTTAAATGTTACAAGGGCGTTTTAGAAAGCAGCTCTTTTCGCAGGTCGAATATTGGGTCAAATACTTTTTTTGTTGTAATTGAAAATGTTTTTTTGGGTATGCACAATTGTGGCTTTTCATATATTATTACCTATACCATCAATGTTTATTGTACTTATATTTGTTTGTTATCGTGTTCTCGAAAACGTAAATTATATCTAATAATAAAGATCGATCTAGCTAGGTCTCAACTCTGAATAAATGTGTGAATTTTCTCGAGTAGAGTTGGGTCGCACAGGTAGGCATACCTACTGATAAATAATTCTGATATTTGTGAAGTAATTAATTTAAAGCCACGTATTTATTACAAACACTCAAAATATAAATTACAGTCCACTATTAAATTAATTGTTTGCTCACTTAATGAACAGAGATAGCCAAAACCGACAGGAAAAAAGCAACTTTATACTTCGTAACGATAAGCTTGGCGTGATACGCTTTTGTTTCTTAATTTTATGAGATACTTAAACTGAAATTTATATTTTAATTACACATAATTTTATGTTATCATTATAAAATCTTTTAGTAAAAGTAAAAAAAAAATGTATCTATTGAGTAGAGATCAGTGTAATATTATCCCCTATATGGATTGATAGTATAGCTATATTTATAAGCTGATAGTATGGTATGTGTGGAAAGTGAATATTTATCTATTAGGTATTTATTTATAGTTTTTTGTTCATACTTACCTACTAACATTTATTTTTCGCTATTGATTGAAACATTGAAATCGAGCCAAATTGTGTGTGAATGTTATAGAAGAAAAAAGTCTTAATCAACGACATCCGTTTTTCGGTCAACACGTAGGCCGAACGTTTTTGTAATTTTTTAACGTATTTGTCAAGCATATAACAAAAACACTTTGTGTACGTGTATAATTTTTATAGTTAAGTTTTGATTCAAAATTATATAAATTAATACAAAACATCACTTCGAATATTACGACAAAAAATTATAGGTAAAGACCGACTTATACCTAATGACGGAAGATAAAGTAGAGAAAGAAAGAGATAAAAATAGAAAAGGCATACCGCGCTGCAATTTATCAGCAAAAGGTTAAAGTTGATTTTTATAGTTTTCTAAACCCTAACATAATATAATAATTTTATTCATAAAAAAATATTAGCTACTACGTTAGTGTTAGATATTTGCTACTTGACACTAGAGGGCGTTAGCTACATAGAACTTGTAGACTACAGCAACACAATGTTTTAGTATAAGTTATGAGTTAAATTAATCTTTGCAAATAATGTCATCGTATGGTATATCTAAAAAAATCTATGTATTTTCTTATTAATTAATTCTGAGACATGTGTAAATAAATAGACCCGGTCCGGCGATGGGCTCACCACCTATCACGTTTAGGGGTCCAATATACCTTGTGAAAAGTGGGTATATCCAGTAATGGAATACCTCTGCCTACCCCCTCGGGGATAAAATGCGTGAGATTATTATTATTATTATTTTCTTATTCTTGGAGCAAAGTCGCATTAAATGTTGTTGGTTACAGTGTTAAAAATTTATCATTGATTTAACGGTAGATACGGGTAGTAGTACCTAAGGTGAAGTAATAAATAAATAATATTTATTATATATTATATAAAACATAATCCGCAAAATAAATTTCACATCAAATGATATTGAATTCATATGAGACATATCTTTAATCTATCGTGGGGGTAATTTACAACATTTGATTCTTTGTTAATCGAACTCGGCAAATAGTCGTTGTTGTGTTTCATTAAAAATCTGAAGAAGGTAGCTGGATGTGGAAAGTCTGAATTTTATGGTATGACTAGGGGTAAAAATATGTCCAGCTGTGAACTATAATAGACTGATGATAAGGAACTTAAGTTGGCTACACTTCATTTTTAATATTTAAACAACGTGGCAGAGTTATAAAACTAGGAAAAGCTTGCTTTAGTGTTTGGACAGTTTTTTATTAATCGGGAGATAAATATTAAATTTATTTTGATAAATGAGCCAATCTTTCGAAAATAAATACCTAAGTAATTCTAAAAAATATCAAATCAAAAATCAAATTGAAATTATGAAATTCTATTTCGCTACCGAGGGAACTATAAAAATGGTTTCCGTATTGTAAGTATTTAGACGGCTAGCTATACTTCCAAGAGTTTGACAAAACTAGATTTCCTTTAACCCGCAGCGATACCATTGCCTAGAATCCAGACACAAACTCTCATCGGAAAGGGAAGAATGCTCTCGCATTTTTTCTCAGTAATTGGCAGAATTTCACTGAACCATTTCAACAAATTGCTTAGCAAAATACGAGGATTCATTTGGGCTGCCTCAAAATTAGCCACTTAGATGCTGAACGTACAATTCTTGTATATTTCGAATAAACCCAGTTGTGTGAGAAAAGTAATTTATTTATTTATGGCTCACAGAACAAGTTACAATCAAATACAGAGTTTTAAAATTCTATAGTAAAAATTGAAAACTAGATTGCAACTCACAAGATTTGTTCACAGAATGAACAAATTGTATCTCATTTCTAAAGGGTGAGGGTTAGTTGTGTTAAAATATTAATTAAAAGTACCTTACGTATCATAGACGTAATTTGAAGTATCATAGTAAAACGCAACTAGGTAAATGGTTTCAAATCAGTTAAGTGTTGACTTACGTGGATTTCAGATTAAAACAATTGTTGATTATCACCAGATTTTACTTCAACTCGTACAGTAATTACAAAATAGAGCTCCGTTCGCTTTCGAGGTTTGAGCGTAGAATGTCGCAGCACCCTTTTGCTCTCCTAGCGGAGAGTAGAATGCCGCTCCCCACTTAGTGTTGCCAGTACAACACTTCGATTAATTGTAGACAATATTTGAAATGATATATTTTCTTAACTTAGTTACACAAAATAATCAAAATTATATCTAAATAACAATATTTTTATGTTCAATTAGCAAAATTGCTAACAGACGGCCGTCCTGTTAACGGAATGTCCCTATTCCGATTCGGCCATTCGAATAAAGGTATGTCCACATACAAAATAATACATATAATCATTACAAAAACAAATTCTTTCAGGAAATGACTTGTTGACAAAAGCGTGAAAAAGAAAAGTGAAAATAATTGTAATAAACTATTTGAATAATGTAACCTGCTGTCAGTGCATGAGAAAGTGAAGAGTGGATTACATATAGAACAATTTCTAACACTTCGAACACTTTTTCATAAAAAGCTTGATAAGAAAGTCCTATTAGTAAAATTTTTGCAATGATTAATTTATAATGAAACTCCCTTAAAATTAAAACAGCAGTGTGTTACAAAAACTACTTTCAAGAAAGAGTTAAATAAATTTTTGTTAAGTAGATAGCTTATTCAATGTCAGAAATAAAAGTAATTAGGTGTTTAAACTAACTGTACCTAGATTACACCGTATGTTATGTCAGTGTTAGAATCATTAATAATATGAAAGGCAGTTTAAAATAATTGTAAGATGAGAATACTAATACTGCCAACGAACTGACAGATAGTTAAGGTCAATTATTTTACAAATTATCAAATCAAATACTATAATTGCATGCCTTAGGTTCAACAAGGTGTTACCTACGGTGAATAAATTTATGGTGAATAAATGCCTTATTATTATTATTAAAGTAGTGACAATTGGTAATTATTTTAAAATAAGATACTGTTGTGTTTTAACCTTAATATTAAACTATTCATAGAAATAATTGCAAATAAGTCGGCATGATCAGCTTGTGACGACCTGTTACGCTACGAAAACGAGACACAATTGCTCCTTGATTGCTCCTCTGCATCAGGATCCCGTGGTGCTTCACAAATAAGTATTGTAGCTACACTCATCTATAGCTATTGAAACGATTACTGGGATACCTGCAAAATATTAATTGTTGTTAGCATTACATAACATATATAAATATAATTCAACATTTAATTTGACTTATTGTTTTTATATTGAAATAATAAATCACGATGTTACTTTCTACTGTGAAATTGAATATATTAATTGATAATTAATTCTCTGTCCTTAGTTCATTTTTGGTAAGTAGTTAAGCACATTTCATGACTATATCTATCACCGCACAGATACGGGATATTTCATCTCATATAAATTTACTTATTTACAGTAATACAACAATTTAACTTAGTAATCGCCGCAGTAGCGCGGCATATTCATCTTTACTTAATGTGATCACCTCAGCAGTGAGGCATATTTCACCTTTACGTAATGTCATCTCCTCAGTAGTGAGGCATATTTCAACTTTATGTAATGTGATCACCTCAGCAGTGAGGCATATTTTACCTTTACGTAATGTCATCTCCTCAGTAGTGAGGCATATTTCAACTTTATGTAATGTGATCACCTCAGTAGGGAGGCATATTTCACCTTTACGTAATGTGAGCACCTCAGTGGTGAGGCATATTTCACCTGTGTATACAGCGAGTAAAGAGACGGGTTGTCAAAAACTAAAACTGTTATTTCAGACCATAATTTAAAATAAAATTAGCATGGACTTATTTCTTAACTGCAGGACTAAGGATCTTCATAATATTCTCAGCCAAAGATTTTACAAAAGAGAAATAAGTATCCTATGACATCTAAACTAAGCAAGAGCTTGTCAAAATCCCAGTCGTTTTTCCAGTAGTAGGTATCTATCTTAGGGTCATAGGGTTACGTAGGTAACCTACCGTAGAGAGAGATTGCGAGGGGGCTTAAACGCCTTTATAAACCTTAATACATAGTATTTGAATGATTTTCGACTTGACTTGCCTTACCATTCCACTTGCGTTACTTTTGTAACGATGGCCAGTAGGACTAGGTATCATGTTTCACCTAGGTAAATGATTTATCACATTTTACTCTTCGAAACATCAAGAAATGTCCACGGAAGTTTCATGGCCAATTAAGATTTTGAATGACAAACAAATAAGTTAACACATTTTTTTCATCAGCGTTCAGATTGTTTTGCTTGATCACCCGTTGATAAAGCGTAATTATAGGCTAATAAACGATTGATACGAACAAACGTACCTATTTTTTACAGATAAATACACAGACGCGAAATGAACAGAATTTTTAATGTGTACACGAATGTTGGCGTGGGGCCGAAATCGAACCTGCGACCTCATGCTCAGAAGCAAGGGGCACCACCAACCGAGCTAACGGCTTCGTCAATGTTATTGCTTAGAAACTCTAGAAAACATCAATTTAAGTCTGTCTGCTTAGCCCCCATGGACCAATAGTAATTATGACCTGATAAACAATTGATACAAATAAACATGTTCCCTATACTTTTGCACAGGCACGAAATAAACACATTTTAATTTACATAAATGTTAGCACGGGTCGGGAATCGAAACCGCGACTTCCGGCTCAGAAATCGATTGCTTAGAAACAGGAGAAACATATTTAAATTAGTCAGAGAATTTCCTTACAGGAGTTTCTTTCTATTTAGTGTGTCTAGTTTTTAAAAAACTTATTGATACGATTAGATGCCCTCGCCATAGCTCGAACTTGAGACTTGTGTATTGCGAGGCTTTTTCTTCCACAGCAGGACTATCACTGCTTTCCCCTATAGTTTTAGAAAACTTGAATGCCCTCTTGACCTCCGTTGATATAGAGAGAGCCTGATAATAGTTCAATAGTTTGCTGCTAATAATCTTATTAATTATTAATGCTTGCGTTCGTTGGACTTTCCATCACCGAATAAAAAAACCAAAGGGATAGGTATGTCAGCCGTGATATGTAGTAAGTGATAAAGTTTGAAATTGATAATGTTTTATTCTCTAATTACAGTAAGCGTATGGTAACAAATAGCAATGTTATGGCAAATATTACTAATTCGATATTTTATAACTGGCCCTACTGAGAAACGGACATAACATTCCGTCTCAGGGAATAGGTGAGTAAAGTCGGTGTTTTCAAAATAACACACCAAACCGTTATTTATTTTCCTTAAACCATTGATGGAAAATAAATACTATGTGGGATACTATATTATTATAGACTTTAATGTATGTGTAACTCGAATATTCATACTGTGCGCGTTTGAAAATTGATCCGCTACAAGTGTCCACAATTAGTACACAATTTATTCTTATTGCATTTATATGATACAACACTGCCGGCTAAAGATGATCCAGGACAAATAATAAAGAAAGAGACAGCTATCCGGCTAACGTTTGCTGATACACTGCGACTAAATAAAATTAGACCAATTATCTACATTTATCAGCCCCAGCTTCCGCGCTCCAGTAAGACATCTACATCTTTTTTTTTTTTTTTATATAATATCTTTGTGTGTAACTTGGTTGTAGTTTCTGCGGTGTAGATTTATGCACTAAAAGTACGCGCAATATTCAAATGATTTAATTTTATTGAAAATTTAAAGATTAGATTTTCGAAATTAAAACTTAATATTATACCCACCTACTTGGGTAAATAAAATAAATCTTAAACCTTAATCTCTCTCGTCCCATAAAATACGACTTAATATGTCTGCCTCTACGCTGCTCGAGCACTCGAGCACGACGCAGGATTTTCTTTTTTTAAATTTATAGAACGAATCGCTTATGCCTTCCTCCGCAATGTCTGATGTATCGCATTTAGTCACTATAACCACTTAAAACCCTGTCTTTTGTGTAATCGCACAGAAAAAAGTCCAAGTGCACCACTTTGCACGAAATACCCATTCCAAACACAGAAACGAATGAACGTACCTACACCACAAACACACTCCACACAAGTAGGTATCTATTGATGGCAAGGTAAGCAAACAAAAAAATGAAAATTAAGCACCCGCGATTGTAAACAAAATTGAACTGCGCTTCCAAACTCAAGGGAAGTAACCGGCTACTATAGGCCTACTTAACCCGCTAGAGCTGCAAAACCCGATTTTGAAATTGGTAGGAATCAGTAGATTGAACCAATAAAACTACCTAACTTCCTACGTATTAAACAACTGTAGTCCAGAAGTTTTGAGTTTCATATGGAACACTTTTTTACGGATTTAATAGGTTAAACATATTTATTAAAACTTAATAATAACATAGGTAGTTATATATATATTTTTTAAGATACTATATCTTTTACTTAGCTAAGAGTTCACGACATTATAACAAAAGTCAAAACTCACAATGTCCAATTTAATAAGAAATATCATAGTCACAAGACAAAACCCGAAAAACCAAGACATTCGCTGCCAACACGCCAGCGCGGCGTTCTTGTGCAGGCCGACAATTCACTCAGAGCAATGACGTTCCCTGATCTATACGAGTGCCTCAATGTCGGCTACCGTTTTAGTTTTGGTTCTTGCGCTCACCAGGGGGCGCCACCTTGGATTAAGGTCCTGAAGCATGGCTTTTAATGGTTATCAAAGCCTGTTGTTGTTACTACAGGCGTGAAAACATATATATTATATATTTTAAATCATACATACAGATCACGCCTTCCTCCTACAGGGGTAGGCAGAGACGATGGAATATCACTTTGCTCGATCTCTGCATACTTCTTTCGTTTCCTTCACAAATCCTTCCTTCTTTTAAATCATTAAGTAAGTAAGTACTCAAAACTGTACTGTGAAAATATCGAGCACGCCGCTCGCTGTCACGCAGTTCTTGTTAAAAAAAAACCCTAAGTTAATGGAACTTCATAAAAATTATATCAAAGTTTATTTTACGAGAGGATCAGCAACGCAGGATTGGGCAATGATAGATAAATCATTTGAATACCATAATTTAATTATCTTGCTACACAAAATTATTGTATACCATTCAGTGCAATAACTGCCATTATTTAAATTTAATAATAATAATAATTTTATATATTCAATTATAATAGTCTGCTCAGATTATAATCTGTGGCGAAGCAAGGTAGGATTGCGCCCCAGAGATGAGCTGTTATCGAGTTTTTTTTTGTTTTGATATTATTGGAAGTTCATTTGATAAACACCTATAAATTCGTGAAAAGAGGTACACACAAACAAAAGGAAAAGAATCGTAAAACAACTTAAATCTTGTTTACTCAATAATCTAAAAAAAAATAGTTTTTCTTTCTTCGTGATAGGAATCAACTCTGTTTTACTTTTTAGTAGAATTTTACCCTAGGTGTTGTGTAAAATTAGCTCATAAGTTAATATTTTTTTATTACTAACACTATAGATGTTCATCCGAAATACATGATTATTACTTATTTAGTAATATGTGATATGAAGATAACATAAGGATACTTCCACTAGGTTTTTTTTAAATGAGTAGGTATGCACCTACCTACGTTAAAGCAAAAGCGTTTCATTACTTATGCAATTAATTCGATAAAATTTTCCGTTTACACACTTACAATTTTGATTTAAACTGCTGATAATAGGTATTCGAGAAAATCATTGTTTTTTTTTTAATTAGGGTGTGGTTTCATAGAATATGTAAAAATAAACAAAGGAATGAAAAATAATTGGAAAAGTCTATAATTTTCCTGGAGAAAATTCCTTAGCTTTTCGATTCAGTATCATGGTCTGCATTGAGGCCCTTATTAAGACAGGCCGTCCCTAACACCCATTATAATACAAACACACTATAGTACATGATACGCTTTTTATTCCCATGTATGCAACAACAACGTCCCAGTAAGAGAGCTTAGCCAACCAGGGAATTCTAAAGAGGGAGATAATGTTGGGAAACACTCAAGTGAGAATATTTTGTGTCTAATATTAAACACATACGTAACTGTATATAATTTATGTAATTATAATTATCTATTCATAGATTGAGATTTATTACATTTTTGTTTAATTAGTTTGGTAATCTAGAACAATACCTTTAGCTTTTAATCTGTTAATCTAATTTACTGATTGTTACCTTTTTGTACTTCGTTAAAATAAATAAAATAAAATAAAGTTGTTTATTTTAATGATTTTTTATCTTAATCGTTATGTTCGTAAGTAAGGTCAAAGTCAAGTCTTAGCCTGGACCGTCAAGGAAGTATTCATTGATCGTCCTCGTGCATGCTTACATGTAAGCTGAAGACACTATACATTAATACAGCAATAAGATCTGAATTGACTGTATTCTCGCAAATAAAAATATTTCATTTAATTTTTCATCTAAATATATATAAAATGATAAGCTAACTGACTTATTGGTGATATATCAATGCACAGTCCAAACCACTGGGTCTAGAGACCCGAAATTCCGCACAGATAGCTCATACAGTGTAGGCATCCACCAAGAAAGTATTCTGCAAAATTCAACCCTTATGGGGACGAAACAAACGTTCGCGGGCGAAGCGGGCAAAAACTAGTTTCATTATGATACTGCGATAATGGTGGGGTAGGAGCACTACTCTGGGAGTGAGGCATACTGGTACAAGGTAAGTCCTAAGATCTCTTTACTTAGTTACATTTAATTGGTATGGCGGGAAAGGGTGGTATAAAAAGACAATAATAATTAATAATCGAGTAACCACGATAAATGTTCAGATGCGAAACAAATAACTAACTTCATAACCTAGATTAAGTTTTTATCATTATTAAGCGTAAATAACGCCACAAGTACGTGAGGCATCCTTCTACCCACTTATTTATATGTAGATATTTAATTTAAATCAAATTTATATTTATATACTTATATTTGTTTTTGTTTAAACATTAATATGCCCCACGATTCAAAACCATGTGCATCCGTCCCAATTGCTGTCTTATTGTAATTATATGTGCGGCGAATATGCATCTACCTACGCACTTCGCCTGCTTACTTATTATTGCGGTAGTATACGTAATTTGTGATAGATATTGTTTACACTTTATATTAACTAAAGTTACACTGTCGTTTGTTGATCAAGGTCAGGTCTACAGGATCACAAAATAAAATATTATTAAATATTGTTATGCGATTATTATGGTATGTAGGGTAGTTCCGTGCTGCAGTGATTACGATGTCCGGCTATCCGGTATGCTTTGATAATAAGGTCATGATTCCTTATTAAATGAAAATAGTGACACTTAAATGTAATGTCCAAGTGTACAATAGTATTAAATCTTTCAAATATTATATCCACATTGTAAATATTCAGTAGGTAGACTAAAATAAATAAAATTTACATACCAGTGAGCAGATTTACAAACCAGTGAGCAGATTCTTCCCGATTCTGAAATGTTGACTTACGTGGATTTCAGATTAAAACAATTGTTGATTATCACCAGATTTTACTTCAACTCGTACAGTAATTACAAAATAGAGCTCCGTTCGCTTTCGAGGTTTGAGCGTAGAATGTCGCAGCACCCTTTTGCTCTCCTAGCGGAGAGTAGAATGCCGCTCCCCACTTAGTGTTGCCAGTACAACACTTCGATTAATTGTAGACAATATTTGAAATGATATATTTTCTTAACTTAGTTACACAAAATAATCAAAATTATATCTAAATAACAATATTTTTATGTTCAATTAGCAAAATTGCTAACATAAGCGAACCGAATACATTCGCTTATTCACCCACGGATAATCGGTCGTAGGGGCACGAGCATAAAATTGATTACAATACACATGAATTGCGTATAACATTGAAATGTCGTTGTCCGACTGCCGCATTTTTTTGTCAAGTTTTAGATTTTAATAAATCTTACCAGTAAGTATACCTACATATAATTGATGGGCCTGACTGTGATTTCAAAATAATGCTAAATGAATTTCTATGAAAATGTTGTCTGTCTGTCTAAAGGTTGTCTCGAATAGACTTCGAAATGGCTCAACGGATTTCAGTGGCAATGATATGTATGAAACAAAAATATTAATAAAAAAGTTCGTGTACGCCATTTCGTTCAGAAGATATATTTTATTCTGATGAACCGAAGCAAGGTAACAATGTAAATAAAATAGTTAACAATGTAAGTAATAAATGTATGCTGTATGTGGACCAATTATGTGACTTTTTTAAATACCTATTTGGAAAAGAGTGTCATTTCTAGCTTCGTATGATTTTATACCCAAAAGATTAGTTCCAATATAGCCCTGACTCCGACTACTTTTATAGAAAGTAAAGTAATATTTTCTGTAAAAAGGAATCCCCAAAAGAAAAATCTAGTGCCATCAGCGTGCGTGCCCTAACTTACTTTCAAAGATTACAATCTAGGCTCCCCCTTTTTTTCCCTTTCTCCCCCTCCCAATCTAGCCCCCTGCCCCCCCGTAGTCGTCAATCATCTCGTCTTAGCTGGACGGCCTTTTCACCCATTGTTTTCACCGACCGACCGAAATGGATGACGAAGGTAAACTGCGATTGATAGAGGACGTAGCATTGATTTTTCTCCATGATTATCTAAACCAATTCTGTTAACTATGTTATAACAAATTAAATAGTGATCGGCCGTTGTATATGAAACCGCCGTATATAATATGTAACAGAATGAGAGCATTTCCTGAAATATATTTGTTTAGTATCGACTACTTAATAGATTTCAGAACCTATGTGTAAATTTTTTCCGAAAAATAAATAAGCGTAGCTGAATTTAGTGCTATCTATGGAAATCGTGCTCTTGATTTAAGAAAATTGGTTCGACACAACTATAAGGTTCGAAGACATGAGGCCAGGTATTCCTGCAGCAGTAGGCATTTAGCGCTGTCACGGGTCGCGCGCAAAATAGTTAGATCGGACGCATCGGCAGTGAACTCGCATGACCCCGCCAGCGACATAGAATATAAATTAGCAGTAGGATAATTTTATTTGACTTTAGAAATGCATTTTATATATTATCAAACTTTGTTTATGGTATAGTAATAAATTAGAGTTACGTAAATAAATGAAGTAACTTCGCTGTTTTTATTTTGTTTGTTTATGTAATTATTATAGCTATTATGTGTATACATCATGATGTCAAAAATAAAAAATCGAAAATTCTGTTTGACATAAATATTAGGTCTTTACCAATGAAATTGCCATTTTATATGAAAAAATTGAAACGAATTTTTTTCATGTATTTTTATTTGTATTAATCGAAGTAATCAATCACCTATGCAATTAATGCATCTTTTGCCAACGCAGTGGCAGTTCATTGATGCCCTTCTTAAAGAAATTAGCTGGACGGGAGGCAACAAATTCTGCAAAGGCATTTTGTACTTACTGCCTCTCGGGTATTAAATTTTTTTCCCACCAAGAAGTTATCCAAATTCTGGAAAAAGTTGTAGTCTGTAGGCGCAAGGTCTGGTGAGTAGGGCGGATGACGGGGAGCTTCCAACCCTAGTTCTTGCAACTTGGAGACCGTCTGCTGTGCAGTGTGAGGTCACGCGTTGTCGTGCAGGAGCAGCGGAGACGAGCGATTGACCAAAGCTGGTTGGAGATGTGCCTGCTTCTCCATCGTTGTGTTCAGTTCTTCACAGTATACATCTGCAGTAATGCTGACCCCGTTTGGTAAGAAGCTGTGATGAATCACACCGGCGCTAGACCACCAAACAGGTCACTTCATCACTTTTCTAGGGGTAAGTTTTCGTTTAAACTTTAGGGCATTGTTTAGGTGCTAAACCTGAATCCAATCAATTTGCTGAGCGCTAGCGGTTATCAAACAGAATAAATTTCTCATCGCAGGTAACAATGCGGTTCAAAATTCCTTCATTTATGTATCTGTTGAGCAGTGCAAGGCACGTCTCGACGCGTACTTCGCGCTGGCGATCATTGAGTTCGTGGGGCACCCTTTTGTCAAGCTTTTTTACCTTGCCAATTTGACGCAAATGGACCAATATTGTTTTGACGCTAACGTCGAAAGCTCCTGCGAATTCAGCCGTAGATTGTGTATCATCAGCTTCTATAATTTTAATTCGTCATTGTCGACCAAAGTCTTCGGAAGACCGCGAGGTTTATTTTTTAGGTCGAAATTTTCAGAACAGAAGCGAGCAAACCAATAACAGGTGGTGCGTTGGTTTGTAGTGTCAGCTCCGTAAACGTCGTTGATGTTGCGTGCCGCTTGTGCCGCGTTGCTGCCACGACGGTACTCATATTCCATAATTACTCGAATTTTTAACGTATCCATGATGACGAAAAAGATTAAAATGCGATGAAAAAGTTGGTGCCGTAAGATCTAGCGCACCATGACCCAGCAACGTAAACATCAATTAAAGGGTAGCCGTTCTTAGTTCGACCTTCTGCGATAGCGATATCCTTCTCCACTTGAGCTGCTTCTTCGATTCCATAGAAGCATTAAAATTTGCCGTCTTTTTCCATTTTTCAAATAATTCATCTTCTAATTTGGAATAGTATTTTGAGCTGAATACCGGAATATCCATCGCTGAACATAATTCCTCAAATTGAGAAAAGCCAATACCGGAAGCCACAATGCCACTAGTGGCGGCTGTATTAAGATTAACTTGATCTCTATCGTTTAGGTCTTCAGAGTTAATCGAGCAAAATTTCTTTGTAAATATTGCATTCAAAATGAAATACTGATAAAAGTCCTCGTCGTTTTTCACTGATCAAACGGAATTTTCCTAAGGTGCAGTTAAATAAACCCTTATGACGAGCTTTCTCTTGTAACTCCTGTAAAATGTAATTTATATCAACAATTCGCCATCCCGAAACAGGTTGAAATTCATTTTCTTTGAATGCATACTTTACGATAAGTGAGTCTTCCGCCTCTTCAGTATCTCTGAAACAGTGAACAAATATAGTAAGTATTACATATTTTAGATTACTATTAGTTATCTATATATTTTTTGATAATAGCATAGTGAAGAGTTAAAAGACTGACAAAATACACATAAAAATGTTAAGATAAATGTTATCATTTCAAATGTGATCCTTACGTTAAGATTTACAGTGTCGACAGGATCGACAGAATTCAATTTACTGACAGAGTTTTCGGACACGTCAGCCATGTCAGACAAGTGCCTAAAAACAACATAAAACATTAATGTTAAAACATTTCGTTTTGAATGCAATCAAGACCAAGTTAATCTTAATACAGCCGCCACTACTGGCATTGTGGCTTCTGGTATTGGCTTTGCTCAATTTGAGGAATTATGTTCAGCGATAGATAGTCATGACGATTCGATGAAGCCCAAACTTGATGAGGTTGTGTCGTTTCATTGCGAAGTTCCTATGGCCACCTTCCAGCTCCATCATCAGATCAGCACCATGTCATCATAATATTGCATTTTCATGCGATTTACACATGTATGCAATATTTCAGATTTAAAAAATTGACGGCCTTACCCACCTTCATATTCCGATTTATTTGATTACTTGCCTAATTTCAGTTGAATTATACCTACTGATATTCTTATACTATGGCATGATCTTTTTATGAATTTATAAATGAGATTGAAGTAAAATGAAATTTAATGTGATTGTGTCAAAGTCGACAATGACGTGACAAATTAAATATTTACTTACTTCTTCACATATATTTTGAGTTAATTCTTTTTATTTACTAATTTTATAGTGGTAAACGCCTTTTTTCGCTTTCGTTGTTTATTACCCATTATGGATAACTTGCAACAAATATATCAATTCGTCAAAACTGATTGATTGGTGCAAAAAATTGTCACGGAAAAAATTGACACAGGTCCGTCATCCGTAAGCGCCAGCGCGCGACTGAACACGCCAGCTAAGCCACCGCGCTCGTGCATTTTGTAGTTTTTTCAACATAGTGATTATAAAAATCATTTTATAAAGTCAAACTCTGCGAATTTGTCTAGAAATATTTCATATCTTTAATCTAGTACAAAAAATAAATGTAAAATATCAGTAGTTCAGACCTGACATAGAAAAAACAAAACAAAAAGGGGTAACTTTGAGATTTTTTTCTATCGAGTGAAGTTCATCAAATCGTGTAACCGAATGCGACTTTGACTAGAGTATGTCCTTAAGTTATATATATCTTTTTTTCAGAATTTTAAACACTATTTCCTATGTCTCAGATGATTTTAAAAATCACAAAAATCGGCCTCGGCCGGCCCACCCAGCCTTAATTTTTTTATATTAATATACCTACTGATTTGATGTACATGAACGCGCGTTGTATATGAAAAGAGCATTGATAGCTCAGCCAAGTGGAAAATGAAGGTTTCATTATTTGTTGGCGTTCGCCTTATTATAGTACTACCTATTAAGAACTACGTATCAGTGACTGTACCTACTTCTTTAGATTACATATATTTGTCATTTCGACTAAACTTTACGTCTACAAAGCCTGGGGGCGTATTCACGGAGATTCGATAGGTACTCGATATTCGACTCGGAATCGGAAAATCTGTCAAAAGGTTTCGAGATCGGCTATACACAGATGTCATATTTGACATAAGGATTCGACAGATTTTCCGATACCGAGTATCGAATCTCCGTGAATACGCCCGCTGGCCTGGCCTATGTTAGTAGTGAATTTACGTGTATATTTATCACTAGCTGGACAGTGAACGAAGACATCAGGAAACCCACAGACCCCAGAATCGAATTCTGAGGCTTGAACAGGCCCCGATCCGGCGATGACCTCACCTCCTTTCGTTATAAGGATCTGAAAAAGACACTAGGGAATACCTCTATAAAGCATGGGCATATCCTCCAGTCGCGAATAAGCATGAGTATATTTGTTTATAAAAATACTAGCGGTTCTGCGCGGTTTCACCCGCGTAGTTCCCGTAAGATGAAATAATTTCTCCCGTTTTTTACACATTTACCACTATATCTTTGTTCCTATTAGTCGTAGCGTGATGTTATATAGCCTATAGCCTTCCTCGATAACTGGACTATCCAACACAAAAAGAATTATTCAATTCGAACCAGTTTTCGGAGATTAGCGCGTTCAAACAAACAAACAAACAAACAAACTCTTCAGCTTTATAATATTAGTATAGATTTGAAAATCAAATCAAATGTTTTTATTTGATGTAGGGGCTTACAAGTCCTCTTATTGAAAGTCACAGCGACTCCACCACTTCGGTATATATAGTTGAGGAGAAGTAGCGGGACAAGAAACTTCTCAACACATTATTCTTAACCATCAATATTATACATAGTACAAGTTACGTACATGGTTTTAGTGCTTTGCTGAGCTGTTGAAAATTTACAATAAACATCATTGTCATTCAAATACTCATCTAACTTATAATATGCCATTTTTCATAAAACCATTTTAACGTGAGTTTTGAACACTTTTCTGGCAACTGGAAACCTAAGTTTAAGCCGTAAGTAACCCTTCGTTAAACTACATAATCATTTGAAGTAAAAGTTTACAACATATCATCTTGAGACAGCTAATTTGCTTGAAATTACTTAAGTTTGCGTTGAGGCTTTCACCTACCGCCACATTTACTAAGATAATTATGCTTTACGTAGTAGGTAAAGCAATGGCGAACTAATGTTTTGAACATAGATTTAGTATACTAACGTTAAAGATTGGCAATAGACCCAGTACGGCGAGACCAAAAAAATTGACACTTCTGTGCGTGTAGCGTGGATGTGTGCAAGACAAATAGTGCTCTCCCTAAACTTGTAGCTCTCGATAAAAAATAGGCGTGTGGTTTATTGTGTAGTTAATACCTTTGCCAGTCACGTTGTTGAAATATGGTTAATCGATATTACGACAATCACTATAAAATTGAGGTTAGAAATACAAGAAATTCACGTATTTAATATTTCGCTTAAATCAATTCTTATACATTCAGAACATTTATATAATAAAAAGCAATGTTATTACCTATCTATTTGTGCACGATTTGTTTTTCAGTTTTCTATAACCATTGCATTTAGAGAATTAAATCTTTCAATCGCACTTACATGTAAAATGACAAATTCTGTGGATTTTCTTTCCTAGATGAATTACAACCGGTACTGCACACGTAACCATAGCTGTTTACGTCTATTAAACATCAAACTTACTCTTTTAATACGCGAGATTAATGAAAATAAGCGAAATTTGTTTTGTTCACAACTGTCGTCGGCCCGGTAGAACCCCGTAGAGTTGACAAAAATGGTCTCGTCTCCCTATCTCGCTCTAACACACGAGTACCTATGTTCTTTCTCTGTTGCAATGCCAATCTATATCATATTAAGTATTTCTAACACATGAAACACTTATTAGGTTCACTAACTATAGGAAACAGTCATCATTCTGCTGTCCTAATTTTTACATTTATTTTATTTATTTATTTAATCCTACTAATATTATAAACGCGATAGTTTGTATGTATGGATGTATGGATGTTTGTTCCTCTTTCACGCAAAAACTACAGGCCCCCTAGCCAAGTGGCATTGTACAATCTAATCGAATGATCTTTTAGATTGACATGTATATGGGATTGACATAAGCACTTGCCAACGAGCGCTAACGCTAATGTCAATGCCATACATGTCAATCTATAAGATCATTCGATTAGATTGTGCAATGCCACTTGGCTAGGGGGCCTGAACGGATTTTGATGAAACTATATAGCTTATGCATCAGAATAACATATATGCTATATTTATTCCCGTATTCCCACGGGACCACTAATCTCTATTGAAAAGGTGTACGGTCTGGTCAAATCCCTCCTTGAAAATGCTGGTATTGATTGGCTGGCTGGCTGGTGAGTAAAATTGGGTTTTTTAGTATTTATATGAGCCACACAGCACCGTTTCAGCTCATAATGACGATCGGACGAAAAATTACCACTTCTCCGATTGTCAAATACGCATAGTGACAACTTCTAAAAATGACGTTTTTCACAACAGCAACTTATCAGAATATGAAATTCGACAAAATGAAAACTTCTCAGAATGTTGCACAATGACAACTTCTCATAATGACGATTTCTCACAATGGCAAATTCGCTCAATATTTCATCCGGTTGTCATTTGTCATCAAGAGCTGAAACGCACGGCTAGGAAACAGTGCCGTACAAATGTTTGTCTCGCATCTCATGGGGCATTACAAAAAGTAAAATTGTTACACAGATTACAAACTTGATTACTCCCCCAAGGCAGCTCCTAGTTTCGTGCAACGTAAAGCAAAGAAAGGGTTCTTTTTGTTGGCTGCCTTTCGAATCATCGCGCAAGATTTTTTGTTAGAACGAGGTTAATACGGAAAAATGCCGGGTTTTAGCTAGTATTGTTAGAGAAACGGTGTGGGGTGGGCTGATGGCTTGTAAAGGAAGATAGATGGGGAATACTTTCCTGCATGAAAACGTTAACTAATTCAGATACTTATTTATACTCGTATAATTTATAGATTTGAATCTAATAGAAAAATGCTGTGTTTCGAAGATATAATCTATTTCACACCGCGGTTTCACCCGCGTAGTTCCCGTTCCAGTGAAAATACGGGAATAAAATCTAGCCAATGTGTTATTATGATGACGTATAAGCTATATAACTGTAAAATTTCATAAAAATCCGTTCAGTCAGTCAGTAGTTGTTACGTGAAAGAGCAACAAAATCCATACATCCATAATCACAAACTTTTGCGTTTATATTATTAGTAGGATTGTTACCCGTAAAGCCCGTTATTGAATTATATTATGTGAGTTCAACCTTTTTTGAATAAAATTGGATTGAGTTTACATCAAAAGCACTAAGGAGTATTGATATCACTTCTAAGCAAATCCCCCAAAATAACTTTTTACCCCTTTTTAACACCCCGTTATTTACGAATTTCAAAAAAATACGAAACACGTCGTCCTATTAAATAATGTTTTTCGCAGAATTTGAAGTAGATTAGACCAAGGAATCACGTTGACCCATACAAACTTTGCCCACCTTGTTCACCCCCTTAGGGATAGAATTTAAAAATATTTTGTTATCGGATGCCTAGTTCATACAAAAAATTCACCCTTCAAGTTTCAGGTCTCCACAATCAGCGGTTTAGGCTGTGCGTTGATCCATCAGTCAGTCATTCATTCAGGACAAAGCATTTTATTTGTATAGATGTTCATCAATCAATACATTTGTCATTGTATTCGACTAATTTTTGTATCTTACACAGCAGATTGGCTAGGCTCTCCATATAGTTAGAATTTAATTGTCTCTATAAAAATCTTACCTTCTATGTGCTTCTTACACCTAAGAAAATTGTTGTTGCCTAATACCTACTATATCCGGAATAACATTCTTCATATAGTCAGATGAAGTGCAATAAACAACATTTTAAATAGGCACTTGATATTAAACATGAAGTTATCAAAATCAAGCATTCATTTTTTCACTTTAAAGCCTAGATAGCAGATTTCTCTTCTGACAAACAAAATGCTTTTAACGTTGTAAAGTCGAGGCTATGCCATTTCCTGCCATTTAATAAATAAGGTAAGTAGAGACGGTGCTGAGAAATTAAAATGAGATTATCTCTGAGTAGTACAATTTACCCAGTCCTTTCGCAACGGGAAAACGGAATGCAGACTTAAGTTCCGCTGTGAAAGTGTCTGCTCTGTTGTTAAGGTTGTACTGCTTCTAATTAATTGAAACATGCAGTAATGTGATTAAAAAGAAACCTACGGTCAACCGATCGCTTTGCGTGATCGTTACAAGGACGTACTTCGCTTAACTGTTTGCCAATGGGACAAAATGACTAAAGTGGACCGGATTATATATCACTATCATTACATCACTACATAATATAAAACAAAGTCGCTTTCTCTGTCCCTATATCCCTATGTATGCTTAAATCTTTCAAACTACGCAACGGATTTTGATGCGGTTTTTTTTTAATAGAGTGATTCAAGAGGAAGGTCTTAGTATTAGCATTGCACCCGTGCGAAGCCGGGTGTGTCGCTAGTGGGTATATAAATGTAGTTGCTAATTATGAAATTTAAAAATCTCTCAGTCGCTGACGAACATCTAGTTACTCCATACTAGCTTTTGCCCTCGACTTCGCCTGCGTTCCGGGTTAAAAGTAGCCCTATGTTGTTCTGAGGTATAAGATATATCAATGTAAAGTTTTCTCAAAATCCGTTTAGCAGATTTAGCGTGAAAGAGCAAATAACATGCATTCATTCGCAGTAACTTTCACGTTTATGATATTCGTCGAGAACGGCTCGGTACCGTAACAATTAAAAATCAATTGTGTTTTATTTTATTGGCTTGAGAGGTTAAGTAGGATTGTAAGAACTTTAGAAAAACTGATAAAAATACCTACCTACTCGTATCAGAGATATGATTAAAAACTTCTCAAACAGAGACCGAAAAAACAATTGAAGCTGTGAACTAATAGAATTATTTTATTTTAAAAATATGCTCATGTAAAATTATTGAAAAGTTAGGAGATATTACATAATAACATACCCTACGAAATGATACCACCTTTTGTCTCAACAATCCGTATAATACCGAAGGAAAGACCCAAATCATAACCCTCTACGTAAACTCGATCAGCTGGAAAAACTATTTGTGAAGGGACTAAGGTATTCGGTAGGGACACGGGGACATTCAAGGGATTCTTCTCAAGTGTTCGTAATCTGTGAATTTCTTCCGATCCTTGAAGACGGAAGGTATAGATAGACCATTATCTGGGAAACGATTTTTAACTATGCTGTTTACAACTTTATAAATTTTCTTTCTTCATTAGATAAACAAGGAGTTATGCTGGCAATTACGAAATATATTTATTTATCTCATTCCTCATTGATATTTAAGAGAACGTGGTGGCGAAACCCACATGCCTCAGAATTGGTTCTAAGGCGATTAAAACGTATGCATAGCCTTACCACCTGTCATGTTTAGAAGCCCGCGAAAAAGATCCATTATAAAATCAGTAGGTAATTCCGAAATTGAATACTTGTGTTTTACAGCACTAAAATAATCGTTCTTTATGTTTCACGCAACTTGAACGTTTAAAACAACACAGATTTTCTAGCTATACAAACTTTGATTACTTTGGCTACCTACCTTCTGTAGTACTTGATAATTTGCTCTCCTTATTTTGTTTTATTTACTAGCTGAGAAATACTAATTCATATTTAATTTTGATTGCTGCTTGGAATAAGTTTTCGTCAATATAAGCACTAAATTCAAGAGTTCATCAGCTTTATTCGTATAATAATAGCGAACTTTTGTGCTTGTAACCTTGCTATGGTGAATTTACATAACGATCCAATACGTGTACATTGGTTAGACAATAAAATTGTTAATTTCTTTGTGTGCTATATTTTTATTAGTTATTATTTTCTCTTTGTTATTGGGTCTGCAATAGTTCATTTTCTTTATCCATTCAGTGCCAAAGTAATTCTTAGATAATATGTATTTTTTAACTTCTAGCCGACCCAGACGTTGTCCTGTAGAAATTTTTAATAATGAAATAGAAAAAAGTACTTTAAGGTTAGCTTGGATTTCACAATTTTTTGGGAAAATTCTACAATTTTGCTTTCCATAAAAATAATTATTCGGACTAAAAATATATGGGTCTATATCTATATAGTTAGGTCTCCAGACACTCTCAAATCATGCACTTACCAATGAACCGCATTTTATTTCTTTATCAATAGAGTAGCAGTTCTGCGCGGTTTCACCCGCGTAGTTCCCGTTTCCGTGGGAATACGGGAATAAAATATAGCCTATGTTACTCAGTGATCTTCTAGCTTACCACTGGTGAAAGAATTATTTCAATCAGTCCAGTAGTTTTTGAGTTTATTTGTAACAAACATACAAATCTTTCCTCTTTATAATATTAGTATAGATTAAATGGCTTTATTATTAAGAACCATCCAAGTAAAAACCGCCTGTCGCCATGCTAAACAGTAATGTTTTATGAAAACGTAAACGTTTTATAGACACCCGGGTACTTTTAACAGTGTTGGGCGGAGAAATGAGAAATTAAAATAAAAAGTTTTTGTAATGCCTCCAAGTCTAAATGAATTTTGAAATAAAATCTCGTTCGCAGCGAAATAGGCCAACGTGGTGCTTTTAACAGCTTCATTACGGACGTACACGTTCTCAACTTGAGAACACTATCTGATCTGGATTTCGAACTTATTCTCACATTTGAGAATAACGTCTGATTTTAATTAATTTGATAAATTTTGAAGTTGTTATAGCGTCACCACTACATGCTGTAATTAGAGAAAGTAAAGTTAGAGTAAACTGTAGTTCATTGTAAGAATTGCTTGTTTAAAGTATTATGAATCCTACTTATTGATGAATAATTTGCTACATCATTTCATAATGCGCAAATGCTAAGGGTAATAACTACGAGTACCTCATTAATATCCTATATTGTTTGAAGAGCAACACTCATCGTAGCTTACTACGAAGGCAAATCATCAGTAATGAGTACCTACTCAGCTTTGTAAATGAAAATGTATTTATTTCTGTAGGTAATTGCTACTAGCTAACATTTTAAAAGAAGGATTATTTACAAATTTAATTTCAATAGTTAACAACCCAATTTTATACCGCCGCCTGCAACCCTCCTTCGGAATAGGTACTGTAGGTGTTGACCATTAGGGAAAATCGAACAGGTCAAATGACTGAACAAAACGCCGAGGGGGTAATATTCAATACCAATTAGGGTTGTCTTCATTACACTTATTTACGGGACAGAAGAAACAAGTAAACGAAGAAGCAGTAGGTACAAGTGTCCCGCTTGTCCCACAAAGAGGGCCCTCGGGCGAAGTGTTCGTCTAATTAGTGCTGACACGTCGGCAAATAGTGGCTAGTAGGCGTTGTACACTAATTGGGTTTTTGTGCTAATACACGACACTGCATCGCGTTGATAAACATTCTGATGCTTCTGAAGTCAAAGCCGTTTTTTTAAATGTTTAGTTAATCTTTACCTAGGTATAAAAGTCACTGTCTGACTGAATGATTGCCGAAACGGACGCTTGTAACCGAAACAGGTTATAAATGTTATTAGATTAATATTCAATAATTTTTACTTGGTTGAGTGACGTTACAAAAAAATTTTGCGGACGCCATAGCCATACAATTATACATTTTAATGAATGAGGTTTCTTAGATTTGTCTTCATCTTTGAAACCATCAGAAAAAGGGTAATGTTGTATAATAGAATCAGTGCCTTTTTACACACAATCGAGATTTTTGGAGGTTAGTAAAAATACTTCGGCAAGACCTTAAGTTCAACGGAATTTCATTTCAAATAGACAATGTTTAGAAAAATGTATTAAAAAAAATTAATATGTGGTCCAGTTATTAATATAAAGATATTAATAAAAATATATATTATTTATCAGTCAGTTCTTTTTAAATGAAGTCTGTGAACAAGCCAATAAGTCTATAAAAGAAAAATATATTTTTTGCTGACGCAGGCATCATTCGTTTGGACGTGCATTTGAAAGAGTGATATAAATAGAAACTTTGTCGGCCCTGAATGTTGGCTGACTTGTACATTAATAATTCTGGAAGTCGAACCGTGAGAAACGGCACATTCTCACTCTCAGACAAGCAGCAAAGTTCACTAAGACGGACTAAGTTTGTTTAAGCCGGATATCTTAGGGCCCTGAGTAATCTTTGGAACTTACGGTACAGATCTCTCGGTATGTAAAAAGTAAAGTAATATTCGATTACCGTACACTTTAGGACAAAGGCTTCTCGACCAATCACGAAGTAGCGAGCATATAACGACTCAGAGAAAACTTAAGTTTTATCATCTAGCAAAATAAATTTACTATAAAATATATATATAGGTACTGATTACTTAAATACTTATTCTTTCTACTGATTGGTCAAATCTCAAACGGTATCATAGAAAAAAATTAGTTAATGACTCAATCAAATCATTTATTCCTGTAGGTAAAAAAAGATAAATTCACACAAATTAATGACTTATGACATTGTCATTATCTTTTTGTATTTAATTGCGCCATCAAATAACGGAAAGCAGACACTAATGAGACTACTATTGTACTAGATCGCCAGATGGGACTCAGAAGCTTGACTTGCTTTATTGATTATTTTAATTATTTACATACTTATTTGTAAAATTTAATTGTAAATACATGTTGTAAAATTTGTGCACGCAACACTCACGAATGACATTATATTGAGACTTATTTATTATTTAATGGATTGGCGTACTTCCCATCACGAAATTAAAGAAACCATCGAATTATGTTTAAATGTCAACGTGTTGTAGTCGAATTAGGGTTAAGTGCGTCAAATGATGGTTTTCCAAATGTTAAAATTATGCACGTGTTTTTATTTTTATTCAATCGCAGTAAAGATATGTATATGAATAGTGTCAGGATTTTGACTTATCCTTTTTTTGCGGCGCTGATGCAAGCCAATCCGATTGTTATCTATAGATGAAATACGTAGTAATGCTACTTATTTAGATACTCCAACCTCAGCGTCTTATATTCAACCTCCATTGTATTTAAAATCCACGTATTTAACAGTAAAATAGTGAAAGAAAGTTTTTGATACATACTTTCAATTTATTGGTACAAAATATGTCAGTTAAAATTTATTACAAACTTTTATTTAGGTATTCTCACAGTGAAAAATATTTAGTAGGCCATTTTTTTTCGTTGAAAGCCTATTGTAATTCAGTATTGCTGATACGCCTACTCTACCCCATAAAAAGTAAATAAAGGGGCTTTTGTACTAAAATCTTTTGAATTTATCTTCAATCTCAGAAACATGTGTTTACGAAATTTTTGTTAGCTTTATGTCATAACATTAAAATATTTTATGAAGAAATAGATAGACACGAAATATTTGTCTAAATCTATGCTGCATCGTATGACTATGAGATTTTTGGGCTAATTATATCATTTGAACAACAATTGAAGACAGCGGTATTATTTATCGCGATATCCACTTTTTACCGGTATATTTTTGGACCCCCAAACGTGACAGGTGGTGAGCCCCGTCGCTTATACATACAACGTCTAAGATCAATCTCAATACAATTCTGTGACTACCCTCCATGCTCTCCCTTTGACCCTACAACCGCTCCACGTTCTAGAGCGGATCCAGGCTTTGAGTCGGGGGGGTCACATAGCCGATATCCAGTCAGGGGCCTCATTGTCTAAGTATTTAAAATTGTATTCGTCTTTATTTGACATTTGTTACGCGATCAGTGCTTGCTCTTTCACTGGCTGCCTTGATGTACGGAGGAAGCAATGTATATCAAAATGAAGACGATTGCGATGACAATTATTATTATAAATAGACAGTAAGGCCCCAGGACAAGCTCCAATTCGATTATAATAAGAAATCTAAATTAAAATGACAGCAGTCATATTATGGGTGTCCTTCGCGTACCTATCTGTTTGCCTTCAAACAAGTGTTTATATGAAATTATAAAAAATGCTGAATGGGCATGGGGGTCATGACCGGATCCGCCCTTGCCCCACGTTCCAGCGATATCGAGCGATGTGTTAAAATATGCTCAAGTAAGCCTTGTGTGGGCGTCGATTTGAAAGAACCAAGGAGTTAGATGAAAGAGATTTTGTATTATATCGTATAGTATGGATATTTTTGATAGCATCGTTTGGCGATAGGTTGAATATTATTTTAATAAAAGGGAAATGAGCAAAATATTAAAAACATTATTGTTTCTTTATCCAATTGTAAAAAAACTTCTTTAGCGACATTGAGCACTTTTGTGGGATGGGTAAAAACTGTGAAACTCGCGTCAGGTCACGTGTGCTGATCGAAAAACCGTAAGACGGTTGGAGAGTAGTGTTGTAACACCGAAATCGATAATCAAGTTTTCACTTCTTCCGGCACTCCCGGAGTGCAACCCGTGTTTTTTTTTTTTACTTTTTAAGCGTTGGTTTTTATTATTGCTCTTTTTTACGTAGGGTTTTTATTATTTTTTATTTAATAATAATGTTAGAATAACCCGTGTGATAATTGCAAAAAAACCACACAAGCACAAAATAATATTATAAGAAGTGGTATTATATGAAGGTATAATACATTCCCGATTGACGAAATCTTTTGCAAGGATCGCTTTCAATTGCGGAAGGCACGTGACACGGCGCTATTTCACTCTCCCTACAGATCTATTGAAAGTTGAAACGTGTACTATTATATGTGGGAACGTGTTTGTAGCAATAAACCGGGTGATATATGACTTTGCCCGTATTTGCACTGATTCTTTCTTGTAAGTTAAATGTACTTTATTTTCGGGACAACCTATTTGATTTTTACCTAAATGCAACATAAAGGTAATATACCTATTACGAGTGCGTGTATACGTATCTTTTCATATTTATTTTTTTATAATATCTTACATAATATTATACTGGCTGATATTTTATTAATAATTGAGTCGAACTTACTTTATAGTCGTACTTACAACTCCATAATAAATAGCGATGAAGCAAAATAACACGACCAATAGGTACTGAACATTGAATATTTTTTTTATGTTTTAGAAGTTTGTAACATAACTAAAGTTGATCATGCTTCATCACTAAATAATAAAACAAAGTCGCTTTCTCTGTCCCTATATCCCTATGTCCCTATATCCATATGTCCCTTTGTATGCTTAAATCTTTAAAACTACGCAACGGATTTTGATGCGGTTTTTTTAATGGATAGAGTGATTCAAGAGGAAGGTTTTAGTGTTAGAATTGCACCCGTGCGAAGCCGAGGCGGGTCGCTAGTTATATATAAAATCAGAAAAAGTAGAAGTTGATAAAAAAATAACACCCAATATATTTTTAAACAAGCAGTACCTACATGCAACGCATTTTTAATTTCAAAGTATCTTACCAACGCACTCTTATCACATTAATATGAATAATTTAAAACGTCAAGGAAACTACCTTAAAAGTTAAAGAAACAAAACCCCAGACGAGTACCGCAATAAAACACCAACGACTCCCAATTCATAACTCATTCAACTTTTATTAGATTACGAAACAGTAACAAAACTGCTCCATTGAGCTGTACGAAGTGAAACATAAAATTTCACCATGAACGCTTTGTTACTTCTACTGCACCCATTTAGTATGTGAATTACTTGAGTCTTAAGTACCGGCGGAAGCGAGGCGATGAGCGGAGAGATATAGACTTATGCGGAATACATATTATGTAACTTGTAAGCTTGAAACTAACTGTTGTATTTTTACATTGCTGCGAGCTCCCAGGGACAATGTGTGTACTGTATACATATATACCTACCATCTGTATAACCACATTGTGCAATAAATGATAGGACTATGAACTATAACTAGGTATCCAAACACATCTCCGTTCCCATGTTCTCATAACTGTCAAGTTACTGCAAATATTATGCTATACATATCTTTTATTTATTTATTCTATTTTATTTTATTTAAAACTAGCGGTTCTGCACGGTTTCACCCGCGTAGTTCCCGTTTCCGTAGGAATACGGGGATAAAACATAGCCATATGTTACTTAGAGATATTGTGGCTTTCCATAGGAGAAGAAATTTTTTAAATCGGTCACGTAGTTATTTTTTTTGTTTATTTCAACAATGAACCAAGATACTTTATAATTAGAATATGTTATTGCCAGGTCGTCAAATAACGAGTATCTCTATGCAAAAATCACCTCGATCCTAAGGCCGCTAATCACAAACACTTTCGCATTTATCACTGTAATAAAACAATAAACAATTTATATTTATTTGGGATTTCATAAATAACATGACTAGTACCAATCGTCATCCGCTACCGCCTCTGCCAGCCCCACACCCTGCTGGGTGTTTGTGAATAATACACAAGTTGCGTGTCTAGTACCACAGACAAGCCGGTCGCGTGCCGTTTGAACATTGTTTACGTTGCGTTTATGTCCTCTATGGCGTCATTGTAGCTTGGTTTGGGCGCGTTTTGCCGCCAAAACCACATGGTAAGGCACGCACACACTGACACAATGGAAAACTATATCGGAAACAATAATAATCAACTAAGCACTGTATATTATTTGTCTTTTCCCGCCAGGATTTGTTTATTTATTCGGTACACAAAATAGATTATGAAATTAATTATGAACCAATACAAGAACAGATAATAGTTGTGACTTAGCAGGTATGGTAATAATTCCGAGACATTTATGAAATTGACGTGCGGCCGTTGGAATCTTCTGCTTGACCAGGGTATAAATAAAAAATAAAATAAATAATAAATTGTGGGAGCCATTTACACCCGGTTTTTCAGTTCCAAACTAGGCAGAACCTGTACTATGGGTACATAGCCTGTGCTATAATCCAATAATATGTGTACAGAAATCGTGGATAAAATGCGTGAGATTACTATTATTAATGAGTATTGATGACCACAGTGATCACACTTCATTTGGGTAGTCACGCAGCTGCGTCTGCGTCACATTAAATTTAACTTATAATTTTCATCGAAGACAGCAGTGCAGATCCATCAAAAAACATTTTTATATGTTTACTGTGTCTGCGTCAATGTAGATTTTAAGCTCAAAATCAGCACCAAAGTTTCTACAAAGATGAGCGTCTGTAATACGCCTTATACTAACAGAATTCGTTTATGCTTTCCTACTTATGTCCCTTGGGGTAAACTGTGTTACGTTTACAAAGATAGCACCCTGCAACGTGTATAAATTTATTATAGCTATTTCGAACGATAAATTTAAAGTTTATTCCTTGAATAAAACGAATAAAACACTTCCTTCTTTTCATGTCTTAAAAATCGCAAGTGTATTAATGTTACGAATATTTACAAGATGAAGTAAAGATTTAAAATATTGTTTGTAGGTATTTATTAATAACATAAAATAAATAAATACCCAAAAATACAGACAGTACTGAGAAATTGGTTTTTTCATAAATTGAATACACGTGCCCTGAGAACGAGGCGTGAGTGTATATTTATAAATTTCAAATGAACTGGGAAGAGCTTCAAAGTATTTCCCTCTTGGCGGATTCTTATTTTTGTATGGGCAAATATTAAATACAAATAAAGTGCTTTATAAAAAATACCTGAAGTGCTTTATGAATTATTTCGTTGATTCCCATTACCTTGGGAATTCCCAAAAATCCCTTCTTAGACCAATTTGCAAAATTTAATGCTTCTAGTGATTGATCAGTCAGTCAGCGAATCAGCCAAGCAGTTTATTCTTTTACCTATATACTTATAGATTACTAGCGGTTCTGCGCGGTTTCACCCCAGCAGTTTCGCGTTCCCGTGGGAATACGCGAATGAAATAGAGCCTATGTTACTCAGTGATATATAGCTTTCCATTCGCGAAAGAATTTAAAAAATCAGTCCAGTAGTTTTTGAGTTTATTCGTAAAATAGGCACAAACATACAAAAATACAAATCTTTCCTCTTTATAATATTAGTGTAGAAGGGCTGATGGATAGACAAAGAATGTATAGCACTTCGAACGTTCGACTTGAATTCAGCAAAGTCGTTAGTGTAGGCACCAAGATCTTTTCCAATATTAAATAACCCAAGTGGGCTCTGCAAGAAGTTAACTCCAATTAAATTGGGTCCGCCTAGTTCTCTAACTGCCCCCACTTGGTCATTTAACAGTATAAAAAGAGTATTCACTCTAAGTAGCGTATACAGCAAAGGTAAGAAAAAGTCCGCCCAGTTTTTAGAGCTCCGTACCCTTGCCAAGAAAAAATTACTTAATCTATACTTCTATAATTATACTTATATATTAATTACTAATAATAATATTATAAAGAGGAAATATTTGTATTTTTGTATGTTTGTTACGAATAAACTCTAAAACTACTGGACCGATTTAAAAAAATATTTCACCAATGGTAAGCTAGAATATCCCTCAGTAACATAGGCTATATTTTATTTCCGTATTCAAACGGGAACGGAAAAGCCGCGCAGAACCGCTAGTTATGTATAAAGTAAGAATTGACTAAAAGGATAATGTGTTGAAGAGGGCAACCCCCTTTCTTCTCCTCTATCATACATGCTGATACGGTGGAGTTGAAATGACTTTCAATAAGTGGACTTATAAATTAAGGATGTATTGAAATAAATAAATAATTCATTGATCACTGTTAACTGTTACTTATTGTATCAAACATTTTTAGCAAAATTATGTGTTAGTCATTTTTAAAAATCTTACTTAGGTTATTTTTATTATTATTATTTATGCATTCTCAAGTTCTCACCTACGTATCTTACAAACTTAGTTATCTGTTGCTGTTATTAATAAATAAATAAACAATACTTCTAAAAGACGTCAAAATTAGATATTGCACCAAAAAAAAACACATTCTTACCAATTTTATAATTTTCTTTTAAGGTAAATAAAGTATTTTTATTTCATATTTAACTTTGAAGACGGTTATATGCAGAAAACGGAACACTTCATCGCAATATAAAAAAGAATTTTCCATTTCCATTAAGTTATTAGGCAATTATCCAAACAATGGAATGAATCTCTCCCTTTCTTCTGAGGAATAGCTGTAATATTCTTTTTATAGCACATTTGCTCGTAAAAGGTGTCTTATTTCACCAATTTTAATATCGTTACCTATCTCATTACGCCCAAGTGCGGTAAGTGTAAAGTAAAACGCACGGTTTATCAAGATGCTCCGTCTTAAAACGAACGGTACTTTTTAAAATCTCAGCAAAGAGTTTTTATGTCAAAAAAGTTGTCAACATTTTATGATTAAAATTAACTTTGGTAGATAAAATATATTAAAGAAATATTTTTGTACATAATTATTTAATTTAATTAATTTTGACAGTAAATTACAACCAATCTCTAACAAAAACACAAAAATATTATTTTACTTTATTAGTAATAAGTACTGGCTGTTTTTTGTGCCTTTTCCTAAAAAAAAATGATGATGCGCGCCGCGCGCTTTTTCTTAACGCTGTATTGTTTTTATTCGTTTACCATAGTCGGAGTTTTATTTTATTTCCTCGCAAATGTGTTATAAAACGTCGTATGACATACGTGCGCTTTGATAATTACAGCCTCTGCTTACTTGTAGCCCTCGCCTACGGCTCGGGCTAGCAATATCGCCTCGGCTGTAATTTTCAACCTACCGCACTTATACCATAATGTACTATTACTATTCGTATATTACGACTGTGGGAATAAATATACAGCAACGAGCTTTTATACATGAAAAAAATTAGATACAATTAATTTGATAAACATTTTTTACTAACCCTCAGGTCCCAGAAGTGATTCTGAGGCATGAGTATGTGTAACAGCACCTTGGTATGACGACTTGGTTGTGGTCCTATAGTACTTGTTTTGTATTATATAGATAATTCCAGTCAGGAAATAAGTGTTTCCCTCTGGTGCGATTGATGAGTAACATATATCATAGATACTAGCTAAATAGAATAATACTAGCAGCGCCCCGCGGTTTCACCCGCGTAGTTCCCGTTCCCGTGGGAATACTTTATTTTGATGTATAAGCTATATAACTGTAAAGTTTCATCAAAATCCGTTCAGTAGTTTTTGCGTGAAAGAGGAACAAACATCCATCCATACAAACTTTTCCATTTATAATATTATATAAGTAGGATATAACGGACGCGCGAGATTTTTTTTTTTTAATTACACTCGCAAAACTACAATTCAAATACTTATTTTACTTGCTTGCCATAGTGTTAACAAGATAGTGAGGTAAGTACACTAAGTTCTAAATCAGTGGAACCCTGTAAAGGTGTCGCAAACGAAAGCTATAGAGAGTCAGATATCACTCTTACATAAATACCTACGAAAAATCTTCTGTCTTGTGACAGCTCCATTACACATTGAGCTGTCAAAAGTCGGCTCCCCTTGTGTTAATATATGCGAATTTTGTCAAATAATATTGCTCACAACATCAATTTGCCAAGCGTAACAGATTTATGTGAAAGGAAATTGAATCATGCTAGAAATGGCGGCCCGCCCTATGAAAATCCAAATAACAAATTTAGGTCTTTTCAATCGGTCGGTGTAGTTGCTACTTGCTACAGTTTTACTGGTGGTTAGATATATACATTATACACTCATGACACATAATGTATGGTAGCTAGCGTGTTTCAAAGTTTGTTGTGGCAAGTTTCGAAGACGAAGATTTGTAATATCATACTAGCAGCGCCCCGCGGTTTCACCCTCGTAGTTCCCGTTCCCGTGGGAATACGGGGATAAAATATAGCCTATGTATTATTGTGGTAGCTAGTTAGCTACATAACTGTGAAGTTTCATCAAAATCCGTTCAGTAATGTTTGCGTGAAAGAGGAACAAACATCCATACATACCAACTTTCGCGTTTATGATATTAGTAGGATACACTGAAGTGGGGACGGGTCGCTAGTAAATTTTAAATGAGTAAGTGGTTTTTTGGTTCTTTTCTTTTCTTTCGGTTTATGTTATCTTTCAGTAAGGGCTGGGCTTGTTATTTTGAATATGGATATTTAGTTAGACACGAAGAGTGATATAGGCTAGTTTTATCCCGAAAGGCAGACGAAGTCCCGGACAAAACCCCTTTTTTATATTTACAAAATAAACACTTTTAATATATTTTGAACAGAATAAATTGTATTAATAGCAGAGTTGTTTTACCTAACAAAACATTTTACAATTGCTACAAGTAATGCTCTATTGCGGTACCACGGCGCTCAACTGACTTTATTTTAATGTAATAAAAATGTATGTAAAATGTTCACCAAGTAATGCGGACTAAAACGTTGCAGCGCTCACAACTGAAGCAAATGGACAGAACAGACGTGGGTGCATACAATGTAGATTTTCCTCTTTTACGTTACTCATTATTTAGTCAAAAACACTCGTTTCCAGTGCAACGCTTTACGCTCTGTGTGGAGAGCTATAGAGATTTTCAAGTGTTAAGCCCTCTGCACGAGGGCTCTTGTGTCCCTCCCTCACATGACATTATTAATAAGGTTTCAGTACTGTTGATTGCTCAGAAGGATTTTTAGGAAGTGAAATATTTTTAAAAAGTTTAATTTTTTGAAAATGTTTTTTTAAATTTCCGGTCTATCTCTGCGTTTATGTCAAGCGCCCACCTGAAATGTGGTTATAATATTAATCATCATCATCAGCCTACATCCGTCCACTGCTGGACATAGGCCTCCCCTAATGAGCGCCATAGCGCCCTGTCTTCGGCTTGACGCATCCAACATCTGCCTGCAGCCTTTCGCAGATCGTCATCCCATCTGGCCTGAGGGCGTCCTACACTACGTTTGCCGAGTTTGGTAATAATAATAATAACTTATAAATTATAAAATATTCCGACGTAGTGGTCGACTCTTTTATTAGCTACCGAATAGTGGTAGGCAACTATTAGGTAGTACCTCCTACCTCAGAGTAGGTAGGTAGATACTAATATACTGAGTAGGTACTAACTTAATAAATCCGCTTATTAGTGTATTGTGTATTTTAGGCAGTGATAGCCTTACGGTTAAAGAGCCTGCTTCACATGATGATAATCATTGAGGCTCGGGTTCAAATCCTGGCATGTACCAATAAGTTTATCAAAACTTACGTACATATTTACGTGTACATATATCTCGTGAAATGTGGGTATATCCAGTAATGGAATACCTCTGGGAATATATATGTTATCTTTCTAGGAATATTTAAAGTATAATTAATTGTCCTATCTCTTTGTATAACAATCAATGTCATACTCGTGTAAAAGATAATACCATTTTTCACGATCTCTGTATTCATGTCATATTATTGTTGTTTTGTTATGGATGTCCAACAATGTCTATGTACCTAATTGACTTGTAAGTGAAAATATCTATTTTATAAATAACTAGCGGTTCTGCGCTGTTTCACCCGCGTAGTTTCCGTTCCGTAGGAATACGGGAATAAAATATAGCCTATGTTACTCAGGGATCTTCTAGCTTTCCATTGGTGAAATAATTTTGAAAATAGGTTCAGTAGTTTTTGAGTTTATTCGTAACAAAAATCCAAAACTACTAATCTTTCCTCTTTATAATATTAGTATAGATGTGTCCGTGTCCTGAATAAAATAACACGTAAGCCAGTAAATCACTTAAGCGTAGATATTCAAACAAACTACTGAGTAAATATATCGTACATCCACTTACCTGAAACTTCGATTAACCGCCTCCAGTGAACATAACCCAAATACGGTACAGATTGGGACCCAATTACGGCACACTAGTGGTAGCAAGGGCGGATCCAGGGGGGCTATGATCCTCTGGCCTTGGTCTATGTGATATTAAACTGATCATTTTTAAATACTAATAATAACATTTCAAAGAGCAGTGATAGCCTTTACGGTTAAAGAGCCAACCGAAAATCAGTAAGGCTCGGGTTCGAATCCTGGCATGTACCAATGAGTTTTTCAAAAACTTACGTACATATTTATCACTAGCTCGATGGTGAAGGAAAACATCGTGAGGAAACTACTAAGTAAATATTTACACAGGTCTCAGAATTAATTCTGAGACATGTGTAAATAGACCCGGTCCGGCGATGGGCTCACCACCTATCACGTTTAGGGGTCCAATGTATCTCGTGAAATGTGGCTATATCCAGTAATGGAATACCTCTGCCTACCCCCTCGGGGATGCAGAACTTGAGATTATTTATTGAAGTGAAAACTTCTTTAGCGGCGTTGAGCACTTTTGTGGGATGGGTAAAAACTGTGAAACTCGCGTCAGGTCACGTGTGCTGATCGAAAAAATACCGTAAGACGACGCAGAGCGCTTGCGCGATCTGCCATCTGCGAGCTATTCTGGCGTACGCTGCAAAAACTGTGTCTACGGTAGACTCAAACGAAACGCACATCAATTTGAAGAGCGTAAAAAATAAATCGATCTGAGTCGACAACGTAGAGGCGGAAAATTCGGATTATCGAGTATTTTCAATATAAAAATAAATAAATTGCTATTAAATTAATGGTGTTGCTAAGTAAACATGTCAATGTCATCACGTGTCACAGGTTCGTATTCCCTTCTCCTTTGTGTTTTGGGTAAATAAGATTTAGCAGAAATATCTAGAGAAGCAGAGAGAAGATAATCACGATGTTGTCAAGAGAGGTTAAATGCTATTCCCTAACTAATCCAATAAATCAAAAATGCACAAACGTTAATAATCAAGTTTTCACTTCTGCCGGCACTCCCGGAGTGCACGCCGTGTTTATTTTTTATTTTATTTATTTTTAACATTTCATCATAAATATATTTCATTGGAGCGGAGGTGGAATGATACTCACGAGTCACGGTGCTTTGCTTGCCGTATACGGCTTTAGTTAGCTCTATGTAGAATCTAAAGATGTCGCTACATATATAATAAAATAAATACTTCGTAGGATGGCAAACACATGAACACGAACGAGAAGCTACGACTATGTGCAGTCTTTGATTTATTATTGTAATCGAATCAGAGCCTGTCTTAATTGGTCATCGAATATGTGACCCCCTCTGACTCGGATTCTGGATCCGCCCTAAGTGCTAGTGCACAGTTGTGTACATGTACACAGCTTAACCCGCTGACATCTGGCCCCGAGTTCCCGCTAACGATCGCCAAGTGTCGCCGTTGGAACTTCGCCACGGTTCCGCGACACATTATTTTGTACTTGCGGGTCATTCTTTAGCCATGCTGGGGGAAATTAAAACTAGTTTGTACTTTTGTTTGAATTTATCTCTAGGACCTTTTATATATTCTAAACTACGACAGAACTTGGGCTTTCTAATATCGTGAATGTTATAGAATAAGAAATTGGATTAACATAAGCTGTACAAAGGTCTCGTGATGTTAATGACTTTTTCTAGGAAGCCACTTAAATGCGACCAAATAAAATTGATCCAAAGAAGTAGTCACAGAAACAATAAAGCGAATGCAGAAATGGAATATAAAGATTTAGTTTTGCCGCTTGCTTGAGCAGGGAGCAGTCGCTCATTTTGATCTTGGTCATACACCTATAGGTTTCCGTCCTTTATTTATATAATGTACTCGCAAAGTATCCGGCCGTAAAAGTTGATAGGACTTATCTATAGGTTTACCACACCCGCGGGAAGACTAAATTTCACGTTTCATTGCCTATTTGTCTGGGATTTAGAATACAAAGTGAGCAATAAACAAACAACTTTACATTTATGACATACAGTGCGAATGATTTAGTGTTCCAGCTGTCAATCGTCATAATGTAGTTTTTATATCAATGTTTATCTGTATGTATAACCATTACCATTATTGGAATAGTTTTCTTGAAAATTATGAGAACGATGACGTCATTGTACTTTTAGTGTGTAAAGTGACGTCATAATATGGACATCGGAAAGAGGTGAGAAGAAAATTCGCACTTCTAAAGAAAGAGAAACTTTTTCTTTTTTTGGGATAGTAATTTTTTAATATAAATTTGAAATTAAGTCGTAATCGTTGTTCCAAAACGTTACTTTTCAATACGACTGTTTCGGTTTGATCTAAGTACATATTGTTAAATTGTTCCGAAAGGTTCAAAATTTAGTCATAACAATTCTACAATGGAGGAAACATCTTCATCAGCAGCAGATGAAGTTTAGAACAGATTCAAATATCAACAGAAGTAATGATCGGGAATTCAGCGGTGCTGTCCGTCTGTCTCTAACTTGGTCTAACGACTATGCTCGTATTCCAGTTGCCAACAGTTGGACATAAGTGCATTAGTTTGAACACTGAAACGATTCGACTTGTGATTAAATTACCGACGTACATTCAGCGACAAAAGTACCTAACAGCAAATTACTACCAACCTAGGCTGGAACGATTTGGAATTTTCCGATTACTGCGAATAAGGTAAAGGCTATACCCGTGTAAGGGAACAAAATATGCCCCTGATGTTATCAGCCAATGAATACATCCTATGTATTGGTAATAATGCTAGTTATTAATCTGCCAAGTTCTATGTCATAATTATTGACAGTTTCCTAGCAATGTCACCTGAAAGTTTTTTTTATTTTTCTAAATATCTTGAAAACTACTGATCCGTTTCTTTTGTGATTAACGTATGTTGTTAACGGCTTGAAGAGGAATAAATTCGCAAAAAACAAGACGTCTCTAGGTCAACATTAACATGGTCATTTTTGATGTCAAATATTTCAAACTTTTTCTTTTGACACTTGTGACGCAGCGACACCCACCATTTTTTTTACACTGATGTGACATCTCTTTCCGTACAAATATATATTGGTCTGAAATCAATCGGCTTGGAGCAACATGGTGATTTTTTAATTTTGAGTATACCGGCCTAGTACATCACTAAGGTATACACGTACTACGAGTATAATTGATATTTTATATAAATCTTTATTATTCTACAGATTATTTAGGCGGACTATACCGGTCCATTATGGAGTACATTCTAGGGATTCACTATCTTGAATCTACATTAAAAGTCGATTTAAAATGAAAATGTTGTATTTATTAATCAACAATACAAAACAAATGTAAAACCTCTAATAAGATAGACCTATCCACCCTCATCAGTATTAAGGTGAAAAAATGGATACACATTATACTATAACACTAGCGGCTCGCCCCGGCTTCGCAAAGAATCATCGTGCCAATTGGTTTCAAGTTGATAGACGCAAAAAACCACACTTCTCCATTTCCTAACTTAACTAGCATTATTACCAATACATAGGATGTATTCATTGGCTGATAACGTCAGGGGCATATTTTGTTCCCTTACACGGGTATAGCCTTTAAGAAAGAAAAATTAAAACAGTTACCGGTAAAATTAAAAGTTCGAGTAACTATTGCAGTGCGTTTGCAATCAGAATTAAACAAAATGGCGTGTGTAAATTCAATTAGTTTATTATAATTATGTGAAATCTTCTTCACCAAAGTTATCCTTCACTTCTCTCCTATCGTACTTATGTACCATGTATTGTTTGTTTAGCTCTCATTGTCACCAACGTAATGATTAAACGATAGATCGCAAGTCACAGCGACGGGCGTGGCATTGAATTAAAGTTGCACTAGGACTATTCCAAAGTCGTACGGCAAAACTCGCTGTGACATGAATATAGTGTAATTAATTATTGTCATTGAACAAAAAGTTTGCAAAAGACTTTGGTGACTATGGAAAGGAAAATAAGTAGAAATATTTACAGTACTTTCGTGTGGAATTTAGAGCTTACAAAGGAAAAATTAATTGGCGAGTATTTTTATTTAAATGCTTCCTGATAAACATTGTTGCATCATGCAAACATATTTGACGACAAACGACAGAAAAGGTAAATATCACAGGTTGTCACAAACACACATTTTACACTTTGACATTAATCATAAAGACAATATTTTTTTATTTGCGTTAAACATGGTGGTACAGATGAAAAAATACAGTTTTGGCTGTGCATACAAATTTTAATTTAATCATATTTTTTTAGCGTCGTATAAATAAAAACAAAGTATACTCGTTTGCACCAGGAAAACTCAGCCTGAGTTTATATCTTAATAATTTTAAAATCAATATTGATTATTAATTTTTTGACATTCCTTTCTTTATTTCTAAAATATGTAGCGTCAACCATAATCCTAGTGCTGGCCACTTGCATATTCAGTTATCGGGAGCGTTCCCGTTGGCAGGCTGCCAAATTGGCCACCACCAGTCCACCACTACCCCACATTCGGTGCAACTGTGTACAAGTGCATGAACTAGATAATTGTGCTGTGTTGGGTAATGGGGACACACCCTCATTTTTATTTGGATTATTCGGTTGTTAGAAGGTTTTTGCTGTATTCAGCGTGTCTTAGGCTGGATTCGTCCAACTTAGATAAATTATTTCAAAGATAAATCGTAGGCCGTACTCTTGATTGGACATTTTGTATTTTTATGACGTCACCAGCTCAGTGTGTCTCTCAACTAAGTCAACGACACATGATTTATTCAAATATAGCATATAGATGTACCCAGTCCTAGATTAGCCTTTAAGCTATTTAAGCAAAATGCTAAGGGCATCCTGTCTAGAGACGACCGAGGAAAAACGAGCACACGCTCAAAATCAATCAATCAATTTCAAAATCCGCGCGTTTTAAATTGTCATTGACGTTCGGTTCGGTCGCATCTCATAACAACATGTGAAACCATGTTGTGTCGACAAGGAACAACACATACCTACATATTCTACTTACGATACGTATAAGGTATCATTTGTAGTTTACTTAAGGATAGGGGAGCCCATAAGGAAAGATTGCTTTGGGCGTCAAGTTACCTTAATCCGGTACTTGATATACCCGACTGAGACCAGAAGAGTGGATGTATAGGTATTACATAAATATATCCTTCGTACATATACATATTAGTCGGGTAAAAAACGGAGTTTTATCTACTCCCTAATATAACAGGTTTATGATCTACCCATAAAACTGAACAAGTTTGGTTTAAAACACTTTGATAATCCTCTAAAATCCTTCTGCGCTAAAGCTTTATATTTCAATAGTAAAGTTTTTTCTATGTTTATCCGTGTAAATAATCCTCTTTATTTTTAATCCGTGTATTTGGACTTTTCTAATGGAACTTAAAAAATATATGTTGATTTTTTTTTATATTCCCAGCTTTTTCCACACCTATACTAATGGTTTACGGTATACCTTTTCTAATTTCAAAATCATTAAACCCAACTGAAAAATTATAGTCTTATTTAACAGATCACAGATCACAAAGTCCATGAACGTAAACGTTAATGGAATAGAAGGAAAAGTATATGAAAACGACATAAACTATAGCAAATTACATCATGTTCTACATTGTGATATTATAAAGAAATATTATGTATAAAAACGGCCAAGGGTGAGTCGGACTCGTTCTCATGATTCCCATCCTATTTTTACGGTATCCTGGCACCCACACTTACCAATACAATGGCTTGGCAACTGCGTCTTCAAATTCGAACTTACCTGAAAAAAACGAAAAACATTACTTTCTTAAAAACGGTTTGATAATGGTCAAAAATTTAATCATAAATAGACAGCTTACAATAACATGAGTTTGCATAATAAACATTCATATTATAAATGCAAAAGTAACTCTTGTCTGTTTGTAAATTTTTCACAGGTGTGGAGGGATCCCGAAATTCGGAAGGACAATTATTTACGTGTTGAGGCCTTCTTCTTAGGCGACTATGCATACCTGAGAAACACATAGTTTCTAGGGGACGCGATAACCTAAAGTTCACGTGGAGTCAGCAAAAACTAGTAAATAGTATATAAGAACAATCATTAATGGGTGCCACACTTACTAAGAACTTGCTAAAAAGGAATAATGATGGAACAGTTGACCTACCCGAGAGTCATCGATACGAAGCTGGGGTACTAACCTGGCAGCGTAGGCAAAATGCTACAACTCACCAATACCTGGGATTGCCATCTCTAAAATTTGGCAACTATAGGACTAGACGCGTGAAAACCCCGAATTTTAGAGCCAGAATCCAGATAAAAGAAGAAAAAACAGGTTATTTAAAAAATAGTCAGTGTAATAAAAAATTACATTTTTATTTATTTGCAGACTTTAAAATGAAATTTAGTTATCTTTTCGGTGAATTTAGAGAGTCGGTTTGTCGGTTAATCGTGGCGTGCGACCACAGTGCGTGTGTCACGGGCAGCTCAATACTTTAATTTTTAAAACCCGGACTCCTGCTCTAAACTAGAACAAATCCGGGGAAACCCGGACGGATGGCAACCCTACCAATACCCAAATTCCAAAAACTAATTCAGATGTACTATTGTGATATATCGCTATTATTGTGTTTACTCGCAATGGTAGTCGATAAACCATGTCAGATACCCTTGAGTGGCTTGAACAATTCTGACAGTGAGGCGGTAACACCATCTCTCAATCCGCTGTTGGGTTGGGCGGGAGATTGTGGCTCATACTTCCTCCCTTAGCTCTGCAATGTGTGCTGCTAAGTGTCAAAGTCAAAAGTCAAAAAAACAATGGCAAAAGTCCATGTGTTTTGGGTACCCCACTTACACCTGCCCACGGAAGACGAAACCGTGTAAAATCGATAGTTCTTGGACAGACTAAGATAATCTGTAATCATACCACATTTTTATAAGTTGAGGTTTAAAAGTTATTCGTTACCTAGTCTATTTTGTAGGTTATTGTGAGATTTTAGGTACCAAAGACGTGTAAAGAAAAAGTTTCTCTAGGAAAGAAAATGATTTTCTTCCAACCTCTTTGTTAGAAAATAGCACTGCCTACCACATGCCATATAAGTTACTCTATGCCAGTGAATGGTGGCTTGGGAAAAAAATATCGATACCTATATTAAAATATTGATATTTTTCCAAATACTAAATTAGCATATTATATATATCGTCGATATTTTTAATGGCGATATATCGACATTTATTTTACAGTATCGAATTCGTATCAATTTTAATATATTTTTAACGCAATTCTGGTTTCGTGTTTCATTTCATGTTAGGTACTAGATACTTGCCGACTCAAGCATTTATAAAAATATACTATTTTATATCCTTTTTTACGAATTTGGGAATATGTAGTAATAATAATGTAAAACTGACGATATATCGATATTTTTCACTCGATTTTTATCTATAGTATTTAGAAATGTCGATACGATAAATATCAATTTATTTTTTCACTTGGCCATCCCTAGTGAATGACATGGTTGACGTGATGACACGACGTTCAATTTTACCACAACAACAAAAAAGTTTTTGTATTAATCAAAGACATTAAAATATAATAGCATAGAGGGGGCATTGGGAATATTTTCATACAAAACTTTGAAGCTCAAGCGTCATATCCTTGTCATGTCAGTTAGTATGAACGCGAGCTGTCATTCGGTCGAAATTGTACTAGACTTATTCCACTTGGAATAACTTTTGGCTTCAAATAATCCTCGCTTTGTCCCCTTCATGCCTTATACTATATTTTAATCTCTTTGGTATTAATATATATATATATATATATATATATATATATATATATATATATATATATGGTATTAATAGATTTCCCAATCGATCGATTCGTGTTTCTATGATATTTCTGTTTTATTTGACTCAATATTTTCAACTGCTAGATTAATTTAAAAATATGGAAAATTTCGACTTGTTATGAGTCAATATAACAAGCATAGTGTGATACCCCGTGGGTGTCTATTTCAGTGGGTACCAAAGCTGCCGATGTTCTTTACATATAATCAACTATTCTTATTTAGAGACTTAAAACTTACCCAAAGATAGTCTATAGATATTACAAATTAATTTATTTTATCTACAGAATAACATACAATTTACAGAAAAACAAAGAAAACCTATTCTAGTATCAAGTCAAAATGTTTTATTTCAATGTTCTTATAGGGGCTTATAAAATAGTCCACATATAAAATATATTAAAAAAAAGAAGAGATTTGTTATAATTGTCTAATAGCATCCTTTAAAGTAAGATCCGAAACTAAGTCTTATCCCAAATATTATTGGAACAAGCCCATATTTGTTGTGTGAAAACAGTCTTAAAGTATCAGCATCGAAAAAGTAGTTGTAATTTGTATTATTCTCGAGAAAACGGTCTACAAAGAACCACTTAACAAAAAACTGTTTGTTATTAACATTTTAAGTCCCCGTTTAAAATATAAGTTCTCTAATCCGTTAGCTGCCACATTAAAAGATGAATGTAGGTAATTTACTAACAAAAGTTCTCTTAAAACTATTTTTATTTTCTTTCGGTTACGACGCTATGTCAAAGCGATAGTATATATAATTGTCGTGACTAACGACGCCCGACGGCCTCATTAAAAAGGGCAATGCGCTTCACTGCAAAAAATCCTCAGCACACTTTCTCAGTATATTTTCTCATTCCATTTTTTCAGTAGAAACTCTCTTTTAAAATTTAAAAGAAAATTAAACCTCAAATGTGGGTTTGCAAAGGAAGTAGAATTACCAATCTGCGTAATGCAGTTTTTATGCGCTCGTAAGCAAAACCAATATCTTCCTTATTGCAAATGGGGAATATGCACGATACGAGTGCGTGTTACGTATTTTTATGTGACAAAGCTTTGTGGTCGTGAGAAATGAGGGAATAATAACTTACTTCACTTCTAAATAAGAAGTGACAGTATCAGAAACGAAATGCAATAGTATTATATTTTGCTTTTCGGGACCTTTCCATATTTTTTATCTCTTCGGGCGAAAAGCGGCAAATTTCGGCCCGCTGCGCTAAACAAAGTTGCTTCTTTCCGCCTCCGTCGATAAGAAAAAAGTATACACACCTCGGGAAATAAATAAGAAAGCCTCAGATCACATGATGATGATCAAATTACATGTGATCTGGGACATTTCTTATTTTACTTCTCTAGGTTTATACGCGCACATAAAAAATACGACAAAGTAAGTAAGAAACAAAATTGTTCGCTACAGTGATTTTTACAACATCAATTATTTTGTCCTAATTCCAAAGAAATTAAGGATGGCAACATTGTCTCGGGGGGCGTCCCTAATCGCGGCGCGGGGTGTCCTACAAGATGGAGAGCATCCGTTTCCGCGCCACAACTCTGATAATACTGTCTGGAATTGTTATGTTTTTTTGTTTTATTTTCAAAACTCAATTTTAACAGAGGGAGTCTATTGTCAACAGTTTATTGCAAATTACTTTTAGTTCACGTTCTCAATTTATTTGGTAAAATTGATACTCCAATGCGTAAAAGGTTATACTAATTACCAAACTTTATGATATTTAACTAACAGGTAGATATTCTTAACAAGCAGATGATACTAACCTAATCTAATAATGGAATGTAACTAACAACGTGCAAACGAGGCGATCCGGAAGCAACCTACTCGCTTATCAGAGCATTTTCCAACTCGTATAATATTATCTTCTCATGTTCATATTACTTATGTTCCTACTTCATTACTCTTTTCAAAGGATATTTTTCTTCTTCTATCTTTGTATAGGTATATAAGAGAAATACCCCTGACTCTCTCACTTATCACCTTCTTATCACGAAACTACTAACCATAGATATAGGAAAAAAAAACTAAATCTATGCTACTAACCATATAACACATAGAAACTTGAAATTTACGCATTATATTATATTACATTTATTTGTACCAATGAGTTTTCAAAAACATACGCACATATTTTCATTAGCTTCGACGGTGAAGGAAAAAGTCGTGGGACAACCCGCGGGCACAGAATTGATTGAGCACTTCGGTCCGACGATGGGCTCACCGCCTATCACGTATTAGGGGCACGACAATACACTGGTCAAAATTAGATACGTATTTCTAGGAATTGATCACCTCTGCCCTCTATAGGTACACTATCGAGGATAGAGTGTTTTTTTTTAATTTGAAATTGTTGTTCCGGAATGAAGGAGTTATCAGCCAGGTCCTTTTACGGCATACTAAAAATAGGCGCATAAAACATTAAACCAATTTTTATAGTTATTTTAAGTTAAATAATACTTTGTATAAAACTTACAAATTGCAACCGACAGTATTATAAATCCAACATGGTGGTAAAAGACATTTTGATCATCATGATTCATGAAGGACGTTTGAATGATGTGAAATTGAAATTTAGTATTTTGCGTATTTGACTTTTCTGGGGATAAATAACATGATTATTTTCAGCATCTGCATCAGCACTAAACACGACACGAAATTCAAGATTTTTTAGCTCTGCTTTAGAGTCTATGCACCAAAATACATAAGTTTCTTCGAAACTTATCACAATATTGGCATGTACCACCTACGATAATTCGCTGAGGGTGTACCAGTGTTATATGATATCAATAAAAACTGTGGACCATTGTCGGCAATGATCACTGAATTGATGAATGGCCGAACACATTGTAATAAAGATTGTTTTATTACTTTTGCCAACTATCGCGCACAGCGATTATTACACGAAATGATTATATAAAAGAAAGAACGGTAATCATAATGGATGTCATTAAATAAATTATAATAATTTTATCGTTACATGTGAACTCATGATGAAATATACCACTTGATACTCATAAGTGAATTACTTGAGTTTTCCTCATCGTTGTGAGAATATTTGAAAACGTCGTTGTGAGAATATTGGAAAACGTCCATAATATATACTAGGCTAAAGATAGCTGTTTATTTGTAAAAATGTTTTAAAAAACCTTTGTTCTCACTAGTTCGATTCATTAGTTCGATAGTCGAACTAAAATGCTCGAATTTCATGTCCGAAGAGGTAATCTTTTAACCAAATTAATATTTCTAGTTTGTAAAAATTTTGGTATACTCTACATGGGAGAATTAGTTCAACATAAACGTAGCCTTATCTCAGGATAAATTGCATAAACTATGGTTTGATCCCGGAATAAGGCAACATCACTTTAGATAAAACCACTTTAGAAGGACGCTTTGAGAAAAGAAAATTTGTCCCTAAACATTCCGAAACAAGCAGATATCGCGAGTCCATTTTTCAGTAGTCACATTGCAATAACAATTTTATTAATCGATAAATGATTGAAATGTAACCTAGTTTGGATTCGTTTTAAACGGCTTGTATTCCAACGACAAATACTCGCGAATCTCGCGAAAGTCAATAGACACTTCCAGAACAAAATATTTGTTTCTCAAGAGATGTAAGTAAGATTGCATTTACCAATTCAATGTAGACCCGCTACGGTCGTAGCCTGATAACTACGTTACGTGCTACGCTCACCCCTTAACGTAACCGAAATCTTGAAGACCGTAATTGCATTTTCGTAAATTAAATGTTTAATGTACACTTTTCATGATCTCTGTGTTCTGTCCAGTTATTGTATTAGATTAATTTGCAAATCAAACCATCTTCTAAAAATAGTGTCACTCGTACACAATTAACTATCTTGCAATCCGCAGTGACCCATACTCGCTCATGCCCTAGTAGTAAACTGTGACGGCTATTTTCTCGTGATCCTTAGGTTACGGGTTATTTGATAATTATGGCCACGTATGTAATAGACACAAAACATACTATTAACTTTTTAATAGCGTTAACAAACCGATAAAGACACCAAAATCCCCTCTCTGGTAATTCCTCTAGTGTTTTTATTAATTGCTAATGCCCAGCGGAGTTGATCGCGGGGATCCAGTTTATTCGTGTTCCCGTGGGATTTTCCGAAAATCTCTTCGTAGTGGTTGCCTACGAAATAAGACACCTACATATCATACTTCCAGTTTCTAGGTTTTATCGTTTCGTAGTAGTAGGTACGTATTTTTTCTTACCCAGTTTTTATATTTTACTGTAGTTAAAACTATCGTAAATGTTGACCCAGTTAATCAGTTATCTCCAGTCCTATAAAAATCCATCCTATAGCTTTGCGTGATGCGTGCACAGACAGACAGACAAGAATAGCAAAAATGGGTATTTTAATATCTAAATCGATAACCAAAAAAGGTTGGAAGAAAAATATTTTCTTTGAGAAACTTTTTCGTCTTTGGTCAAACTACCGCACAAAAAAATGCATGTACAGACACGGTCTCGTTACAGTTTTATTATAAATATGTAGGTATACATACAGGTTTAGGACTTTTGGTCCATCAGGCCTAGTGACAGTCGGACTCGCTAACAGACAGGAGGGACGGAGAGCAGAGGCTTAGTAAGTATGTAACGAAGGGGGGGAAATAATTTATTAGAACTTTGAATTCAGAATCTAGGAATTTTTTGGACAAATATGATACCCCTGAGAACTGACCTTTGTATTTTTATATTTAGAGGGTATTGTTGTGACAGCACTCTCTCCTTTGCTGCCTGTAGAATCACCCTTTTAATACGAGCTTTAATTTATTTTTACGGGTTTATGACAAGCACTATCTTTTACAACCATAATTATGGCTTCATGATGGTCCCTTTTAGGGTTTCGTTTCTTACCAAAAAAGTTTCCAACGGAACCCTCTGTGTGGCTTTCAGATCTCTGTATCTCATGAACCGTAATGGGCACACATTCTGTGAAAATATGTATACAGTTCTATTGCCACTATAACAACAACAAAAACAAATAAGAAAAGTTAATTAATAATTCAAGGGGTCTTTATACAAGAAATGAGTTTATTTTACTGTATGGGTGGTACGAAACCCTTTGCGAGCGAGCGATCCTCACGTATTACAGGTGAGCTCACTTCCAATATCCTTACTATTTTATATTATTATGTAGTATGATATTTATATAAATAACTACTAGTAATAGATCTATAATATTAACAAAGATTAAAATAATGTGAGAGGAAAACGTTTTATAGCATTAATGCGGTGGCCACTGGTCGTTAACGACTAGAATTCTCGTGAGAAACCAAAATTAACGTCTAATGCACTTCTGGTGTAATCCTTGTTAAGTTTTAGTACTCTGGAGTTTGAAAGAGACAAACACACGATACTCGCCAGCCAGGAGTGTCTTAAGCAGTTCTTAGAGAAAGTTTCCTCCACACTTTTTGTTTTAAATTTGCGAATACATATTTGACTATTTTATATATATTTTATCAAAGGTAGGTAGTCTAGTAGGTAGTCTTGCTTTTTACAGTAACTTTAACACTCAGACTGAATCGACCGAGTAGAGCAGTCAAGGGATTTAAAAGTAAGGCTCAGCTGTTCAAATAAATAATAAAAAATTATAACATTAACTGAATTCTTTATTTAAGCGTTACTTCTGTTGGTGTTTGAATATACGAGTATAATTAATGAATCTACTAAATGATTTGACAAATAAAACACTGGCCAGCTGGCCGATACTAAAATTTATAAAACCAAAACAGCTGAGAACACGAGTAACCTACCGTCAGAGTAGACTGATCGTCAATTTTGCGGTGGTCGACGGGTATGAATGGCGCCGCAGTTCGGGATAGATTATATTATTGGTAGCCTCCAAAGATATAGATTGTAACTAAAAGTGATAATAGATCGTTGCGGTCGCTAAGTCACATTTGTTTTTGCTCGTTAATTTATTTATTAATTAAGTGCAAGTCAAGGGTAGATCAAATATGAACAAGAAACTATTTCTTACATTGATTTTAATTTTTCATATTATGCTACTTTACTAGATAACATCGATTATTACAAAAACAAAAGAACAAAAAACTAACACGCTGTACATAAACAATACACGCATACTACCAAACCTAAACGCAGTTGTCACCCCCCCGGCCCGACAAAATAACGATTTGACGGGCTGTGATTGGTGAATGTAGTGTGAGTGCAGAGTTTTTAGTGCGGTAGTGAGAATAGAACAAGAAAAAAGTAACGTATGTTTTCTTTTCTTTATATTATGTTACTTCTATTTCTCTTACCTTTTACCTTTTTGCAACAGATTTAAAAGGGGGTTATATAAATATATGTAATTTACTAATTTTTTTATAATCTTCTGTAGAGACTGTGTAAATATAGACGATCTTCTACTTCTTATTTCGTATACTGGCCAAATCTATGTGTGTGTGTGTCACAATCAGAGCAGATGCCAGATCCAGCTACTCTATGCAGGCCATGGTTGCAGGTGGGTGATATAGCAGGCATCAAGTATTCAGAACGCGTCGACATTGACTGATGGTCGGTAGATGAGACCACAGCCCACCATTCGGCGGGACGAGCATTGACGCTAGAAAAATACTTTGCTCGTAAGAGAGGCGTCCTATTAACACGTTGGCCTACACCGTCACCATCATAGCAAAAAAAGATCTTTGGATTTTTTAATGTGAATTGAGATATAATACAATATAATATGTACTTTGAAAGTCGGTTTTTTAAGTACATTAATTTATCATTTTGTCATTTATCGATAAATGAGAAAGTGTAATTCATCGACCACCGCGCGGTTCCATTATGCACCGTAACAATTAAAAAGCAAATGTGTTTTATTTTGTACTAAGCCAGATAAACACGACTACGCTGTGTGTAAATAGGCACAGATTTTTTAAAATAAATTTTAATAAATTATACCTAAATGTATATAAGCCTCTTTCTGGTGCAGTTGTGGAAAAATCTAGGCTAAGACAGTTCTGAGATGCATAGCTATTAATTTAACTACATCCCATTAACAAAACGTTCAATATGTTTAGTTTACAGGCGGCGCCAAATAAATCAACTCAGTAGGTACATATAGATATAGACTCTAAAAATATTTTTTTTGATGCAGTAGGCTTATAATAAAAATCATCTGCTGTGGTATCTATATATCAAAACAATTTCTAGCAGCTTTGAGAAAAAATATAAGTATATAAAGAAAGTATTGCATCAAATTGTTATTTGAAACAAAAATATCGTTATTCAATCCGAAGATCGCGATCCTCAGTGGTTCTGTTATTCACGCCTATATCTGCGCCCAGGGGAAATAAGATCCCGAAATCTATACGAAAATACATTTTCTCAGCAATTGTGACATCTGTTTATACAAAGTTTACTTTAGTATCATAGGAAAATTAAATGTTATTGCCGTCAACAATCGAACTAATTTTGGCTACATTTATGCGAATAGTAAAATCAGTAAAGTTAAGCGAGAGGGCTAAAATAAAGGTAATACATACTCGTATAAAGAAAGCGTCTCACCTCTCTTTCTTTTAGGATGTACTTTATTCTAGTTGGTACTTGCAAATATGCCCCACTCTTTATCCCCGAGGGGGTCAGTAGAGTTAATATATTCCTGGAAATACACAATTTTCCACAGTGTATTTTTGTACCAATTCTGGGACCTGAGGGTTACCTGACATGTCAATGTGTCCCTTAGCCGTTGAACTAGTGCTAAAAAATTAAGTTTACTAATAACTTGCTACTTTATTTTTTGTTAAAAACAATATAGTAGCGACTTCTATTATAACTAGTGGGGCATTAAAAGCTAAAATTATCTAGAATACCATCGGACGGAACGCGCAATGAACGTGGGCATGACGTGGGCTCAAAACTACTATTATTAAAATGTGCTTTGTTAGATATTGAGTATCATAAAGTATTTTCTCATTATAAAATTTTAATATTTAATAATATTGAACGGATTAATAAAAGAGGCTTAACGAGACAAATATAAAAGAGCGTTGTGAGAGGACGAGTCGGTAGAGGACGAGCTAGGTGTAGCTACTTACATCGTCCAGATTGGCGATGTATTGAAGAAAATCCAAATAAAGATTACCCGAAACCAATGAGCATGCATGAGTCGTTTCATGGACGTGAATGTTAAGTTAGTAGAATGTGGCGGTCTATTGTCTCTGCCAACCCCAAGGGAAAAGAGGCGCAAGGTTGTGTTTGTATGATATAAAATCATATATGGGAAACCAAGGTATTTTCAACTTATGAAACACTTGGGCTTATACTGAAGATTCAAAACATTCGTACCCATTGTCATTCTTCTTCATAAATTAATAAATAAATTGTGTGACACAATTCACACACGATTATTCAGTCCTACTAGGCAGAGCCTGTACTATGGGTACCAAACGACTGATAAACATACTTAAATAAATAATAAACACCCAGACACGAAGCCAACAGACATGTTCATGCACACAAATGTTGGTCCCGAGCGGGGATTGAACCCGCGATCTCCGACTCAGAAGGCAGGGAGGGTTACTACTAACTGAGCCAACAGGCCCGTCGCGCCGTCATTCCGCCGCGTCTTCATTAACATTTACCTGCCTATATATATTATCCATCCCTTTTTCTTCTAAACGCTGACGACAACAATATAGTCAACTCTGTCGCTCTGTCTGATCTAGAAAAACGATGAAATGGGGGGGAAACTTTCGTATTTTTATGCAAATTGAGGCTCAGCTTGCTAGTTATTTGTCATTTGTTTGCGCTGAGAGGTAAAACCATAAGTGATTCTACGGGTTGCTATTTAACCTATTTGCCTAAATTCCTTTATATTGACAAAATTTCTAATGAATAGCAAATTACTTCAACCGGACTTCAACCTATAAGATTTTATCATTATTATAAGATCAAAAGAATCAATTAAAATTTTTGATGTTAATTTGGGGTACCATATTTTGGAGATCTTGATTTAATTTAAATGTATTTTAAGATGTGGCGAAGTTCCCATTGCAAACTTAAACATCATATATTATTATGTTCTTGAAATACCTACTTATGATTATTTCTATTTGATCATCTACATAGTACCTACATAACCTATTCAGTCACAGAATTATAAAAGCTTAAATCAACATCTACATGCATTTTTCGAGTAAAACTGATTACATTCATAAAAAAGCTGTAAGTGAACACAAACATATAATATAAACCCACACTTTAAAACATATAGAAGAATTATGAATATGAATGAGTTAGCTGTGTTATGTGTAATCAGTCAAACAAAATACTCTCATTTCTACTTTAATGGAATTTTCTCGGCACACAGATCTTACGAATGCGAATTTAAAGCAATTGTTTAGTGTGTGGGAAGCATTTGATTATTTCGGCACAGAATTAAATCCGCAGTGGGTGTTTTACTTAAGAAAATTGGCGAAACCTGTAATCTAGAGCCATCTAGAGCTATTATTTCATTCCGATCTTGTTCACTATTTAATTTTCCTCTAATTTCGGGATCTAGAAATTCATAAATTTCCAATGACATCTGGGTAGCTAATAGTTTAAATCTGGATTTCCAGGGACCTTTAATATTAAGACCCATTAGGCCATTACTCTACAGACCCATGCGTGCTTCTTGCGACTTTCATACAATAGGTTACCAGACACGTTTTTTTTATTTATTTATTTAAAATTTTATCTCAAAAATTCTGAGATATACTACCTACTTATTAGAGGATGGAGAAATATAAATGTTGCATGTGCACAAAATGAGTTTGACATCACGGCGTCACGTGCTAGTGACGTGAGCCTGACAAGATACATAAGTATTTCCACACCTACATAACTTTTTTTATAAGCGTAATTAATTTTATTATAGAAATTTCAATATCAATTATATATTTTTTGAAATCTCTGAACGAAATAAGATTCTATTACCCCATTAGTTCGATGCTTAGGTTGTGACGACAGTGTTCCGTCTCGTTATTGCAACCTACAGGCTGATTCGACTTTTCGATAACAAATAATAGATTCTAGCACTTTCTGCATATGAAGTAAACATTAAATTCTCGTATTTATTAGGCAACAAAAGCAACAGTACTCCTCTAAATGACATGCAACGTTGTACGACCATGCGTTATTAGTTACCAGATGTGACAGAACATCACATTGACAAGTACCTATTTGAGGTTTAAACCTTACTTAACGCTTTAATTCAGTTAGGGTTAGAACACATGACCACCATAGCATGAGTCACGGATATTTAATGTGTTCCTTGACGCGTACTGGCCTTTGATCTTAACCAAATTAGCCTTAGGAGCCTTTAACATAAATTCTGGTAGGTACATCAAATCGGTATTGTACAATATTTGTACCATGTGGCGACCAGCGGAGTTGACCGAAGAAATGCGAAAATAGCTTTCTAAGCGGATGTAAAACAAAAAATAAATGCTCTTCTATGAGCCCTTGACTCTTATTGTATAAGTTCTGTGTATAAGTTCTAGATCGTGAAAGGAACCTACTTGCCTAATTTCAAGTTTCTAGTTAGTTTCGGAGATTTTGTGATGAGTCATTGAGTGAGTCAGTGGTACATTTGTAGGTTCAAAGTTTTAGAAGTTCAGTTTAACCCTATTTAGTGGAATACTTTGGTTTGATTAGTATTTTGCTAATATATTATAATTTCCACCATAATAACACATAATTATGTGAACCTTTCAACCCGCTACCTATAAAGGTAAAGATCCTTTCAAGAAAAAGGTACAGTCCTTCTAAGTTAAGACAGACGGACCAAAGGCCCAGGGTTAGTAATAGTGTCGTAGTAGTGTAGTTCTTCGAGTACGGTAACCTATAAAAAATCTAAAACGTAATTGTTTTGTAAGACCGTTTATGTTAAATCTCATCCATAAACACAATTACCATTGATCCACATGCTCGAACCCAATTTGTATGTGTAAAGTGCCTACAATATCGTCGGTGTCATCGTATTTATAAACACGCGTAGGCGTATCATTGACAACGAATCGCTCCTAGACTAAACTACCCGTAAACGGTTATACCTACGCAGATAGCGTCATGCGGCTATCGTACTTTATTTACAATTTTGTCCACAAAATAAATCGTTTAGCCATTTGTTTCGGGAAATTATTCCAACAGCCATTGTGGCAGAGCTTGTATTTAGTAGTGTTTGGTAATTTTCAGTTTTTTTTAAACACTGGAACTGGAAAGTGTTAAGTTTCAAAAATATTACGTATAAGTAATGAAAAATAAAGAATCACGAAAATATTCCCATTAAAAAAATCCAACTACTGAATTTTATAGACATTTAGAAATTTGAAGAGATGGTTTTAAGATACAAAATGGTCACTTTAATAATGCTTTGTAGCTTCTGAAACCGGACATTAATGAGAATTGATGGGATCCTGGTAACGGCACCAACGTGTACCTAACTAAACACGAGATGTTCATCGACGTGTTCAAGTACCGAACGGAATAAGCCTTAATTAGGAGGGCAAAGGGGGGTATAAAGAGGGAGGGGGTAGAAGAAATAAATGGCGTCCGGTTCCGCGGTCCTCAACTTCAGTAATTTCGGTTACCGAGGTCTGTTCGGTGAATTCGGTTTAGCAAATGGCGGAAACTTGGACGTGCTTAATCTCGGGTTTCCTTTGGTCGGCATATCGAGATCATTTATTGTAAATACAAGCAATGAAAGTTGGTGAACTGACACCAAAATAAGTGATCAGATAAGGTGGAAATAATTTGCATCACAACACTTCTCTTTTGCAACCTTTTTACAAATTCTTCCTACGCTAACGTGTCGTTGAGTCACACAAATAAACAAATATGCCTACGTCTTATCCGCGAGGAGAACGGAAAAAGTATTCCATTCAATTTATATTTTAATCTCTTTGATTCCATTCAAGCGCTAGAATTTCAATTTTCAATTTCAATTTATTTATTCATTATTCAATAGTAACATAACAGGTTTCTAAAAAAAAACAAGGCGTTACAATGATTACAAGAAGAATTAATTCAAAAACATTCAGATATGTGACTATGACAGTCACTAAGGGACATCTGCAATATCAGAGTAGTTATCGATGCGCCTTAATTACTACAGTACAGCATTGAAAAATCTTAACACGCCTTTTAAACCTAACGCCACAGCGCAAATATATAGGATACCATTCCACAGTTTACAGGTGCGCGGAAAGACACATCGGTCAGCCCTGTTTGGTGCTGGCTTCCAGGGGGCCAATTCTACTAAATTTCAACGGTTACAGTTGGATGACAACGACAATGACATGGTCAGTCGATGGAGTTATTTGCTCTGAAAAGTGTCAAAATAACACCATTGTCTGACCATTGATATGTCATAGTCATCCAATTAAGACCGTTGACATTTAGTAGAATTGGCCCCCTGGATGTGAGGCCCTTTCTATGCTCTGAGGGGCGCTGATAAAAACCATCGATGAAAGTTCTTCTAATCCCTCGCCATTGAAAAGAGGCTAAATGAGGTTTATTAACTTTTCCTGCTTCTATGTTTTTGACATTGCTTTACTTATATTGGATATTTAAAATTATAACGCGATAGCCTTTCATATTATGGTTTATTATTTACTTTACAGACTTTCAGATACTCTGGCAAACATTTATATCAATTAGCTATACGCGCCACAGCCTAGCTCGTCAGACATAATGCGCGGGATTCTTGACAGTCCTTCGTGACGTCACGCGTAGAGACGTAACTCCAATAGAGTTGCCCGAATCGATATTTATGGGCTAACACTTAGCACATATTTATTATATGTAGTTATAGGTGGCTTACAATAAATTGTTGTTACTTACTACGAAGACTCCAGGTAATGGTAAAAGAGCAAGAAAATGATAATTTACTTTTCATAGGTGTGTAATAAGCGTCAGAGTCCCTCATCCCCTCTTAAAATTTAACCCCCGATTACTTAGTGCAACTGTCTGAATCTTAATTAAACAATGGACTCTAATGTAGCTAAAATTCCAAATTTTTTTTTGCTCTATTCTGTTCCACCCCTTGGGAAAGAAAAGGGACACCAAAAAGGGCCATATTTATTGATAATGTCACAAATGTCAAAAAACCAAAATGGAAACTTAAGAACGCATTTACGTCTTATTCAAATACAAGTGTTTAGCAATTTATAAATGAAAAAAAAAACGATAAAAGTGACAGATAAGCACGTTCATAAGGTGCAAATTTGTTAGTTTTTACATGTTTGACATTAACTCTTCAATCTATGGTTTGTTTCTGTCCTTTTTCCTCCGTATTCTATGGATAAGGATAGGTTAAGTTAAAATTACGAATTTTAGCTGGTCAAACAGAATCGAGTCCAATTTCAATTCAATTTCAAACTAATGAAACCACGTTCAATTACCTCCCATTGCACAGAAACCGGCTTCCATAGTAAGGGTAATTTGATTTAATGTAATAGACATGTTTTCCATTCCTTGTCATGACCTCATTCTTGAATGAGTCAATTGATTGCGTCGATTGGCTTTGAAAGTTGTCTTCTTTATTTATATAACTTACAGGTCCAAGCGATATACATAAGATGCCCTAAAATAAATAAAATAATCACCATCAGGGGTTATTTAAAAGGGGGTAGGTAGTAGAATATACCTACTTCATATTCTACTCCTGGAAATACACATTTTTCACCAACGTATTTTTAGGATCCGTAAACGTGATAGGTGGTGAGCCCATCTACTGACGGGAGCATTCCAGCGCACATATACCTACCTGAAAATCAAATTATGGATCCAGTGCATTTCCTGACGTTGTTTTCCTTTACCGTCGAGCTAGTCTAAAATATGTAGGTAGGTAAGTAAGTTTGATGGAAGTCGGATTTTTTTTTTTTATTATTATTATTATTTGGAAACAAAGGACCCATTAAATACATACTTTCAGGAATAGCAGTGATAGCCTTAGGGTTAAAGAGCCTGCTTCAAACCATGAAAATCAGTGAGGCTCGCGTCCGAATCCTGGCATGTACGAATGAGTTTTTCAAAACTTTCATTCTACATATACTGTTCAAAAACATGAAGAGAATTTCAGTCGAGTAAACCTAAATGACTAAAGCATCCGTCACCGCTTATGACAAAGTGAATCACAACTGAATCCCAAAGGGAATAACAAGCGTTAAGCAACTTGACTCAATTTTCCCTCTTCTTTTGAACTCGGCGTTTTGAGTAGGTAATAGCAGAATCTGATACACAGAATATTATTGGTAATTTTAATCACTATTACCATAAATCAATAGAAGTAGTCAGTCAATTATTGACCATATTTCCAAGTCGTCAAGGTTTACTTAAATGCACTCCGCAGCGCTACCATGCGGTGTGCGATGGCCCTATCAGATAGCTAGGCATTTTTTTAACAGAGATAACTGCAAACCCCTATCAAAATTAGCTTAAATTCATCTTAATAAATAGAAACGAATACTAAATTTAAACAAAAATAATAAAACAGACTATTTGCCAAAGAATGGAATTTCTGCGCTGTCCTCGTGGTGCTCCTCTTTAGTCGTAGTCAGGAACGAAAAACAAGTTCTTTCCGACAAAGTCTAGGCCAGATTTACTTTCGCAATATCCTCCTGACCTTTAGGCTTCTTAAGACACGTGATGACGTGAAGTGAAATTGTTTTCCTTCTATTCCTAATTTGTATTCCAAAAGTTACGGAATATCGTTACACTTTGCAAAGAGACTAAACTCAGTTTATTAACAAAAGCGTTCCATCATTTAATTATAAGTGTCTCTTTACAGAACATTGTTTATCTGCTAGTCTAATATTTTGAATAAACACTAAAAGTCGGTTTAAATAATTTTAGCTTTCCTGGTACTGCAGAACTACCATTGATGACATTGATTAAAAAGCCGTCCAACACAAGAACCCGTGACCCGTACAGTGGACCCGGTGATTCCGGAACCCTAAAAAATTCGACATTATATGATAGTTGAGCAAAGTCTTTTCAATAAAGACGTTGGTTGGTCAACTATCATACTACCTACTACCATTTCCCGGTTTAAAAACTATCGGCACAATCTAACAATTTAAGACCTACAAAAAAAACTAATACCTACAAATACAAAATCATTAATTCTCTATAGGTACATAAAATACACTTAGAAAAGTCAATAGTCTAATAACAAGGCACTATAAACTCGTCCATGGAGATTGGCTAAATGTAAACAGCAGCCCATCTCTACCGACGAGTTGCTGGTTCCAAATGCAGTACCCCGAGAAGAGACAGCAAGAAACTCAAGAGCAGCTCTTAGCTCAGCTCTCAAATGAACAGTAAGTCAAAAACCTAAACTGAAAAATGAGTAGATAGGTATTAATGCAGTGGCAGATATTAAATTTTCATACACTACAACTTTTATAACCATCATTATTTTTAGGGTTCCGTACCTCAAAAGGAAAAAACGGAACCCTTATAGGATCACTTTGTTGTCCGTCTGTCCGTCCGTCTGTCAAGACCCTTTTTCTCAGGAACGCGTGGAGGTATGAAGCTGAAATTTATATCAATTACTCAGGTCTACTGTCTCTTGAAGCTGTGAAAAAATCAAACTTCTAAGCCAACGCAATCAAAAGATACAGCCGTTTATGCCGCAAATTTTCGACACTTGCAAGGGAATCAAAACCTACAGGGTGCTTCCCGTGAACTCAGAATCTTGAAATTTGGTACGAAGCAACGTCTTATAGCATAGATAAAGGAAAAATTACGAAAACCATAAATTTGCAAGGTTGTACGGAACCCTCGGTGCGCGAGTCCGACTCGCACTTGGCCGGTTTTTTTTATTAGCAATTACATCGCGCATGAATCCACCGCTCAGCTGATCAGCGGTACTACGATCGTAAAAATTAAGTTTACGATTGGCGACAACGATGTGAATGGCGGGGCCATAAAGTCAGCTGTACGCGTCTCGGCGGATGGTTTAATTACTCCGGGCAATGATGTGGCTGACAAATTGCTGACAAGGGAGAGGGAGGGCTGTTGCGGTACTGTTTGTTCTCGATCGTAACTAATTGACTCCCTTGCCTTCCTATGAGATTCCTCGGATGAATGAATGATAGGCGAAAGGGGTGCCGTAAATCATAATATTGGTTGGCACAGTTTTTAGTATTCCAACAATACAGTGTGAGTCTTCATAAAGTGCACGTATGAAAATGGGTGAAACTAGACACATTTTTATCGACGGAAAAAATGTTTAAAAAAATCTGAGATTTTATTTTTTTATATTTTATAGATATTTTTTTCTTCTGATTACTTACTGTTGACTTTATGTAAAGAAAACGTTTTAACTCTTAAACTATGAAGTATATCGTGATAAAATAAAAACAGAAATGATGTCAAATAACAGAAGATACTAATAAAATAAAAATAAAACCCAAAAAACAGTACTAAGAAATAATAAAATGGGACAATCTAGAACGAAGCGTTAATGGTGCACCCGGAATGACAATTCAATTTTGGTTTTTGAAAGGTAATACGATGGAAAATAACATAAAGTAATAAAAACTACATATAATATGGGCATTATTTAGAGAAATTTGATAATTAATTAAAAAAACACGAATAAAAATACAGATTTTCCTCAATAAGTCCCTTTTTATTATTTTTTGGTACCGTTTTTTGGGTATTTTTCTATTTTATTGGTATCTTTTGTTATTTTACATCATAACTGTTTTAATTTTATCACAATATACTTCTTAGTTAAAAAGTTATAACGTTTTATTTACATAAAGTCAACAGTACGTAATCAAAAGAAAAAATATTTATAAAAAACTAGCGACCCGCCCCGGCTTCGCACGGGTGCAATGCTGAATTTTCTTTACTATAAACCTTGCGGAGCCCGAGACCTTTCCAACGAATGCAAAACCATGGAAATCGGTTCGTCAGTTCTGGAGTTAAATACTCAGGAAGGAAAACCCGACTTATTTTTATATAGTAGATAAATAAAAAAATTCAGATTTTTTTTATCATTTTTTCCGTCGATAAAAATGTGTCTAGTTTCACCCATTTTCATATGTGCACTTTATGGAGACTCACACTGTATACAAAACTTTAAATTATAAAAGCAACAGCAAAACTAAAAGCTTTTAGTACCTATTATTAGTATCAATTCTTAGATCACTGATAACCTATTCTAATCGACTTTTGTATTATTATAAATCGAACTCCAACAGTTCGAAAGATTTTGTCAGATAACCTAATGTTTTCATTGAGTCAAGTTTCTTCTATCCAGTAATGGAATACCTTTCCCCTCAGGGTTAATGGAATAGAATATTGTATTTGATGATTCATACCTACTACAAAAGGCTGAGTAATTTATTTCGACTGACGCCTGCCTAATTGTAGCTAACCTAAATTTGGTAGGCGCAAAGCTGCAAGCGCCAGCGTCAAATAGGACTCCGGTTGGGGTCGAAACACATAACCAATGCGCAACGCGGTTATATGTATCGGCTCTTGCTTCGATTAGGCGCACAATGCCACATTCGCAAAATGACACATTTACGCAAAATGCCACATTTGCAAAATGCCACACTAGCAAAACGCCACATTAGCAAAATGCCACATTAGCAAAATGCCACAGTAGCAAAATGCCACACTAGCAAAATACCATACCTACTAGCAAAATGCCACACTAGCAAAGTGCCATAATATCCAATTATCAAGATTCAAAATACAAAAAAACATTCGAGAAACGGCATTTCGCTAATATAACGTTTTGCTAATGCGACATTATGCGATGTGGCGTTTTGAGAATGTTGAGAAATTCTAATGTGTCATTTTGCGAATGTGGCATTGTGCGCCTAATCCTCTTGACCCACGAATAGAGTAGTGTTGACAGTTCATTTGCAACCGCTACAACACAGCAACACAGTAACTTTATTAAAATATTAAATAGCTTTCTCAATATACACACTATAGGCATAAGGCAATCGCAGTCATGCATGATTCAGCAATTTGCAAACCACGCTTAAGATTCATGGATTCGTGCGCGCTTAGAATGCCACATTGGCTCGCGATATCGTAAGCTAGACTAGAAATGTGCCTATACCAGTATTAGTGTTGTGTGGTACATAACTAGATGATGAATGATTGATGTATTCCATGTAGATACACACGGGCATGATTATCTTACTGGGAGTTTTTTATTTTTCACGAGAAGATTTATTGAAATAAATATCATGTCAGCTGTCAGTCCGTGCTCACCGTCATCTTTGTAATTATTTTCAATTATTTGCAAAGCATTGTATTGTAGCAAAAATATACGAGTTTAAGCTAGGTACTCTCTACTGAGCAGTGAGCTGTAGCTGTAACAACATTATAATAACATGGCCAAAAGTGTATGTTAATACCTCGATGTCACATTCTTTTGTTCCAAACTATTGACATGACATGCGTATCTAACGAGATATAAGTAAGGACTTCAGATAGTAAACTATGGAGTGCATTACTCCAGCGGAAAGTTGTCGAATATCGGCATTTGAGGGATACAGATAATTAGAAGTCCGGCTTCTGTAAATGTAGTGCAGATTTAAAAAGAACATCGGCAGCTTTGGTACCCACTGAAATAGACACCCACGGGGTATCACACTATGCTTGTTATATTGACTCATAACAAGTCGAAATTTTCCATATTTTTAAATTAATCTAGCAGTTGAAAATATTGAGTCAAATAAAACAGAAATATCATAGAAACACGAATCGATCGATTGGGAAATCTATTAATACCAAAGAGATTAAAATATAGTATAAGGCATGAAGGGGACAAAGCGAGGATTATTTGAAGCCAAAAGTTATTCCAAGTGGAATAAGTCTAGTACAATTTCGACCGAATGACAGCTCGCGTTCATACTAACTGACATGACAAGGACATGACGCTTGAGCTTCAAAGTTTTGTATGAAAATATTCCCAATGCCCCCTCTATGCTATTATATTTTAATGTCTTTGATTAATACAAAAACTTTTTTTTGTTGTGGTAAAATTGAACGTCGTGTCATCACGTCAACCATGTCATTCACTAGGGATGGCCAAGTGAAAAAATAAATTGATATTTATCGTATCGACATTTCTAAATACTATAGATAAAAATCGAGTGAAAAATATCGATATATCGTCAGTTTTACATTATTATTACTACATATACATATTCCCAAATTCGTAAAAAAGGACGATGAAAATAGTATATTTTTATAAATGCTTGAGTCGGCAAGTATCTAGTACCTAACATGAAATGAAACACGAAACCAGAATTGCGTTAAAAACATATTAAAATTGATACGAATTCGATACTGTAAAATAAATGTCGATATATCGCCATTAAAAATATCGACGATATATATAATATGCTAATTTAGTATTTGGAAAAATATCGATATTTTTTTTCCAAGCCATCATTCACTGGCATAGAGTAACTTATATGGCATGTGGTAGGCAGTGCTATTTTCTAACAAAGAGGTTGGAAGAAAATCATTTTCTTTCCTAGAGAAACTTTTTATTTACACGTCTTTGGTACCTAAAATCTCACAATAACCTACAAAATACACTAGGTAACGAATAACTTTTAAACCTTAACTTATAAAAATGTGGTATGATTACATATTATCTTAGTCTGTCCAAGAACTATCGATTTTACACGGTTTCGTCTTCCGTGGGCAGGTGTAAGTGGGGTACCCAAAACACATGGACTTTTGCCATTGTTCTTTGTATTGCTGATAGTTTTTTAGTAATTTAAGAAAAACAGTTTCCGTTTTCTACGCAACGCAAAATAATAAAACGCAAGTTTTGTTTTCTAATGGGAATATTGAAATAATTTTTAGCTACATTCAAATATAAAAAAAAATCAATTTAATACCATGAATGAACTAATTATACACACAGGAAACTTTTTGACCTCTAACCTCTATAAAAAAAATACGTACTAGAACTAACTTAAAAAAATCTTAAATTAATCATTACATGTTAAGTACCTATATGTAATTTTCTTATATATCTGTATATCACAAGAATTTATAGATGAACTAAAAGAATCCCTATAAGCATTATACTTCAAAATAATTGGGTAGCCTTATTTTTTTTACTTTCGTGGCTTAGGTGTGAAAATGTAAAACCACAAGCCGAGCTAGCTTCAAAAGATTAATATTATGTCCTAAGAGGGTACAATATCACTACTTAGCTACAATTTATACCTAAATTTCAATTTCTCAATTTAGCAAATTAAAATTCTACTCCATGAATTTTAATTTGCTAACTCATTTAAGTAAATAGAGTCCTTAATAAACCTTAAAGAATTTTAATTGTAGTAATAAAGTTTAAAAAGAAATAGATTTTTTGTAAAAGCAAATGTTTTGTGTGTTGTCAATAAGCCTGGATGAAAATTGCAGCATTGGTTAAATTCACAGGTTAAATTAGTAATACGTAAAATGCACAATTATTTCCCTTTTTTAGTACAGACCGAGATCTTAGTTTCAAATCAGAAAAACTTCAAAATATTTTATTGTCATCTGTCTTTGTGGTAGACATTATAACAGCAGCATAAAAAAATCTAATTCAGGTGTGAATATCTGAATCCCAGCTCGATAGAGCTGGCCTATAAAAGAATGATTGATGCTCAGTCCTAGCATGAAAAGCACGCTGTAACCTATAATGGAAGTTTTATTATCTTACCCGTAAATAATTTTATGCCAGATTCTACAACGAAATAATCCGCATTTTTTTATGTTTTATAACAGAACCTTACAATACTTACAAACTGAGTTCACTAGATGCTCAAATCTGCAGGGAGGATCTTTAACATAACAAAATCTTAATTGAGTTGGTACCTACCTTTTGAATTGTATTTCTGGTGAGTGACTTTCTTTGTCTGTTCTCTGAACGTAATTTCTGCTTTGGGACGTGATGTAGGTGCGGAGAAAAAACGCATTTCCCTTCTAGATAACTTGGTAAATCTGTTTATGCTGAACTCAATTTATTAAACTTTATTTTGTAATCTACTGGGACGCAACTTTTGTTCTCACCCCGTCTCGCCAAACAAAAATAAAAAAGTTAGTATCCGCGCCCGTAGCAATACTTCCCACACATTTCATAATATTTATTAGGTACAGAACTCTGGTAATATTGTGAGAAAACACAGCTGTGTAGAAGGAATGTCTTTTCATTTAGTTTAGTTTAGATCTTTTCTGACAATTTTCCCTTATTAAAGAAATTGCTATTATGATTTACTTTGCAACTAATTATTTTGAACAAATATGATTATACCTCTACCTACTCTTTAGAATATGTTATGCCTGAAATCCGTTTTAATTATCGCCTTAATTTCTGCTCATCTACATCTACACTAATATTGTAAAGAGAGAATATTGTATTTTGTATGTTTGTATGTAATGAATGTTTTCAGAAACTACAGGACTGCCTACTATCAGCAATGGAAAGCTTACTTTTCTGGGTGTAACATGGACTATTTTTTCCCACGGGAACGGGACTTACGTTGAAATAGCGAGGAACAGTTATTGCATAATAGGATAGTGCGCTAGACAAAAGGTTTTTTTTTTTTATAAGACAAGGGGGCAAACGACCCATGGACACCTGCAACTCAAGAGTCACAACTGCGTTGCCGGCCTTTGAGGTGGGAGTAGGTGGGGGGGGGAGTGGGGAGAGAAGGGAAGGGGGGGGGGGGGTTGGGGCCTCCGGTTACCTCACTCACTCAACGAAATGCAATGCATTACTTTACGCTGGTTTTCTGTGAGGCCGTGGTATTACTCCCAATTACCAAATTTTCTTACTGCCAATTATAAAACACATACATATCTATACATATACCTATTTATTTACAATATTTATAGTTAAAAAGAAATGACATCCTATATAGATGTACACTACCAAATTATATAATACTCGAACAACAATATTTCACACACCCATGTCAACAAGGTATAGTTATGAGTATAAACTTTCGCCTAACAACGTAAGACTACTATCAATTGTTTAGTTTATTGCCATTTTCAAGTAACAACCCAAATCACTTTTAAGTGCTTTTCGTATTTGAGTAGGTATCAACCTATATGGCTAACTGGTTTTCCTCGAAATCCGTAATAGGCAAAATAATAATTAATGTAATGAGCAATTAAAATTAACAACGATTAATAACTTTTTCATTAAGTAATTCGGTCTTATCTCAAGCGTATAGCCGGGGCAAAGTGGCGATTAACAAGAAAAGCAAACATGTAAAACAAGCTTAAACGTCACGTTACATGAAATTTACGTACGAAGTATAATTTTTGGTTCATGACGACAATCTTCAATGGAAATTCGTTAATTACTGTCACTGAACCGAAGCGGATTAATTATTTAATTTAAATATTTGGATGAAAACGATAATTCATATCCTAACAGGTATGGAAACTAAAGTTCTGTTTGTCTGCTCAAAGTTGAAGATGTAGCTGAAATATTTCTATTCAAAGTTTTCTTTCAATTAGTAAAAAGTATTTAAAGGAGAGCTTTGGTAATCAATATGCAACGTCAGAGGTCCAAGTAGGTATATAGCGACAATTTATTAAAAACATCTCTAAAAAACAAGAGAAAAAAAATATTTATTATTAAAAATTACTTCTTAAAATCACGTGTCAAGCGGAAAAGGTAAACTTTACAAAGCTAAGCTAAATGCTGTTTGGAAACTCTGTAAGCCTTAACAAGTACAAAGGTAACTCTATTTATACTGAAAAAATGATAATTGGGTCAAACACGAATATAAAGTAATAGAAAGGGGTCTGAAAAGCGGGCTGTATCGAAATTAAATTGCGAGTAATTTGTTAAAAAGTTCTGAAAAAGATATCCAAAACATCTCGAACGTATATTTCGATTTTCATTTTACACTTTATAATAATAAAATTGTCAAAAAAGTGTAGTAAAAATAATTGCGTCACAGGTCAGTACAGTACTGCAACATACTGAATACATTATTCGTAATAAAGTAGGTACATATAAATTTAAGAGCACGTTTGTTTTATGTGACGTGTAAATGGATCTGTTCTGTTATTAATTAAAAAGTTAAAAAATATATTGATAAAAAAATCTCATCGTCAATCCCAGTGAGCGATAAAACAAAATATTACTCAATTTTGGTCAAGTCTATACTATAGTATATTACTAACTAGAGTATTTGTATTTTAAATTCGAATATTTAGTTTGAGCTGTTGACTCGGGTTCCAACTTTATTATTTCTTTACTGACTACTGAAAAACTCAACAACTCAACTAACTGACATTAACATCATCAAGCAATGCAGTGAAACACTGGTTCAGTGTAAAGCTATAAAAATCTTTGTTCACTAGAATTCGCAACGGTCGCAATTTATTTTAATTATCCTACTTATACCAAACCTCCTTAATCTTAAACGCTATCCTGAATTGCCGGGGGCAAAGGATTCCTTAAGTGGGTCAAACCACTTAGGGTGTTTACCTGTACGAACTAGACAGGTAGTATATATGTCGCACTGTTATTGTTAAAGCTGTGATATTATAACTTATCTAGCGGTTTTATAAAATTGCACGGACGTTTGTCATTCGTCCCCATTTCATAGGATATCACGGGAGAATCTTAGTTACCTACACTATAATTATATTAAGCAAATTCATTGGCATTATAGTTATTCCGGTTAAATTATCAAGACTAGCAACACGTGGTGAGAAGCCTTGTCCGTTTTTATTGGTCGATTCACTGACAATCGGGCCATGCCCACCTACATACTTGGAATATAGCGTTGTTATAGATATTTCTGCCTTAGCTTTTGTCATAACTACGGTTGACAGCTAAAACTAAAAGCACGAAGAACTATTTCGTACGAATATTTTAAAGAACGAGAGTCTTGTGTGTGTTTCTTTTATGATGGGGATAATCTCAGAAACTACTGATAAGATTTTAATAATTCTTTACTAAAAGACATGGGATTAAAAAGAGCTGCCCTTTAGTTTCTTGCTGGTTCTTATCTGGAACCCGCAGCAACTTGTCGGTGGAGATGGGCTGCTGTTAATATTTAGCCAATGTTCGTGGACGAGTTCAGAGTGCCTTGTTATTAGACTATTGACCTTTCTAAGTGTACTTTTGTACCTACAGAAAATATATTTTTAGCTATCACTGGCTAATGAAGACCATGTAATTCTAATACACCGAAGCGAAGCGAGAGCGGCTAGCCAATTAGCAAACCATTTTGTGTGATTTAATTGTATTGGCATAACCTATATATCTACCTATCTAATCTTCAACTTTTTAACAAGATCCTTGCGTCAGAGATTATATAGCCATTAATATTAGTTAATATTATCAATATCACAGATTGATGATTCAGCAGCAGCGTGTGTATTTGAGATGAACATTAAATAATTAACTAGCTAACTATTTACTACCACCAATTATTGTTTGAACACTCTGTATAAGTTTACTAACAAAACAATGGTAGGTGATTTACCAATGTAGTGTGCATGACATAATACCGGGATTTTGGCGGCGCTATTCATAGGCAGTCATAATGGAATAGGCACATTTAGAGAGCGAAACAGAAATATTTTATTTAGAGCTTCTAAATTGTTATTTTTGTATGGAGAAGCAGTGATAGAGTCAGGTAAGGCAGTAAGCCCGTCTCACATATACGAGATCCAGGTTCGATTCCAACTAAGGGTGTCAGCATATGAGTTTAAAATAGTATGTTTCTTCACATACATACCTCTAGCGACTGATCGTTGCTTCATTTCGGTTTATCGACATAACATATAGCTTACCTATATTAGTCAAGGGTATTTCCCATTAGTAAAATAATTAGGAGAGGTACCGGTCAAATGCCTATTGTACGCTGATGATCAAGTTATAATTGAACCATCGGCGCATGAGTTGCAGGACACGGTAACTATGGTAAATGAGAAATTCAAGAGAAAAGGTATGACAGTAAATGGAAGCAAGACAATGGTTATGGTTGTAGAGAAAAATATGGATATTTCTGTGTGCGATATTATGATTGAAGGTGAGAAAGTAGAACAAGTGTCAGAGTTTGTGTATTTAGAAGTAAGTTTAGTAGAGTCGGCAAGTGGGATTGATATTTAAAGAGGGTGAATGCAGGCAATATGGTAAACGGTGCATTGCACCCATTCACGAAGAGCCAGAAAGTGAGTGAGTCTTATAAATAATTGTACTTTTATAAACAGTTTTAATTCCTTATCTGCTAAATTTCATTCTTGGCTTCGCCTCGTGCTTATAAACACCTCGACTATCATATCCGTACTTGCTTTACAGTTTTGTATGCAAACACACACTTGTTTTGGTTAACGTAATATATATATATATATTTTAATTTCGATACAACCATGTGTGAATTAGGGCTTCACGTATTTTTACAGCAGCACGTGAGCAAGCTTTGCGGACATCGCTTCAATTATTCAAGACACTGGAATATTACGTTGAGTTACGGCAACAGAGTTGACAGAGTGACTCACTTACGCCATAAATGCTTGCTTTATGATATTAATAAATAATCTTAATTTGTTTCACAGTTCCGCAGTACCTAAGGGTGAAGGAATCAAGGAAATAAGTTCACCATAGTCTTGTTTGGGAGTCCAAAAACAAAAAAAAGGAAAATGTGTAATTTCCAGGAATGGAATACCTCTGCCTACACACCCCCTGGGGGCTAACGGCGTGAGCATATTTATTTATTTCTATTTTATCACTATCGTTACATTGCTGGAAACCGGTGTCAGCCACAATGGCTAGGTTTCTGATATAATTGGACAGATCCCCTTCGCTGCGTATTTGCTGCTCGGCCCTTCGGTACAAAGAAATCCGAATACGTGAAAAAACTTTTAAGTAGTTCTCTGTCCAAGTGCAAGCACCTACCAAAACAACACTAAAAATATGAAAAGTGAAATTATTGTTCAACGGAATTACTATACCATTTATAATATAACCGATCGTATAGCTACACTGAGCATTTGAAATATTTACACTTAATTCGTTACAAACCCTTGCTGCGTGATGAAGCAGGGAAATAGCGGTTTTTCACAATGACACAATTTCACTTCCACACACGAAGCAAACCGATACAACGCTATTTGAAATATTCACAAAACGGGTCTATGTTGCTCACAACTGGCATGTTGCATTGCAAAATGAAGCTTGCATGAACGTCATTCTTTTTAGATGTCGTCTTTTTCATAGTGCACAAGTTAATATATACGGTAGACCAACGTTTGGGACAAATGTATGAAATTGACTGATATTTGGACGTGACATTTGTTACTCCATCAATTTTCAACTCTACTGCTATATGGTGACACACGCAATATAAAAACTTGTGTAAACGAGCAGATTATATTTCCTACAAGAATAGTTACCATACACGTGATTTGAAATCGTTTTATCCTACACAAACGAAAAAAAGGAAAGAATTAAAATGACGGAAAAGGAATTTTAACTAAAATAAGTCCAAATTAATGCTAATTCTTATATTCCGCTACTGACTTTTTCTCTAGGTATAAACAACTAGTCTCATCCTGAATCAACATACCCAGCTATTAAATGAAGTTCCTTTTACAGTCACAATCTTAGAATCTATTCACTGTGGGATGGGACGAAATCTGACTTGCCTAATGATGTGAAATAATTGATTAATTACTTGTCAGACAAATCTGGGGCTACGTAATAACGTAGTGCTATGAATGGAGAGAAATTTGGAGAATTCCTATTCATTTTGCGGTGACTTTGCCTCTTCGGAATGATATTTAACCGTAAATAGCTATCTAGAATTTGATTGTTATATTTTACGTCAATTATAGAGACAGCATTATTGTGGACTGGACAACTTATAAACATGTTTAAACATAATTATGAGTGAACTAGATAAGAAGTTATAGCTACCTATTATTACAAAAAGACAAGATACTTCGTTGTTGTAATAGGTTAAAGAAAAAAAATTCTGAAAAAATATTTAAAATTGAACGATCTAATTTAAAAATGAATCATTTCAATGAGAACGACTGCAAATGTCAGGGAAGTTAATTGATACCCACTCAAAACTGTAAAGATAAAACGATTCTGCCATTTATTTCTAAGCTCCGATTTAAATATTCTTTCTCCCCACTGAAAATGACGGCCGACTTCCACAGAATCCTTTAAAAAGTTTTCCGTTTTGGGAAAAATCTTGTAACTCCTCAACCCTAATATCATATATAAAATACTAAAAGAACATAAAACAGCTTGGTGGGGCTGTAAACATGTAAACACATGTAAATATAGTCAGAAATAAAAAAATATTAAAACTTAGGAAAATACGAAAAATTATGAAAATTCAGTAAAATAGGACTTGGTATGATCGAAGAGATGTTAAAATAGCATAAAAGTTTCATAAAAGTAGTTAGAAATTGGTTTCAGTAGGGTTCAGGAAAAACCGACTTGTTTAGTATGGAAAATATAGGGGAATAGTTCTTGTATTAAGATAAACCATTTTTCGGTTATAACTCCGGAACTATTGGAGCTAGAGAGATAAAAAGTATACCATTGTAATGCTATTCACGGACCCTACGATATACAAAAGGTTTCATCCAAATCGGAGATGGTCGGGTTTTTCCGGGCGGGACACGAAGAGGGGGTTCTGGCATATATGGTGAGGGAGGGTGCGCGGTCGCGGGGCGAGGCTGCCACCTCAACCAAAGGTTGGACCTAGGATGTATGATACATGGGTCGATCCTGTTGAGCAATATGACATATAAATAAATAAATAAAATAAAAATATAAAACTCTCATATGGCGTTATTAGCTTGAAGGTTCGTTAATAACAGAAGTTAAGAGGACGAGGCAGGTATGGGTTCCCTGTCTGATTAATGGAATATGGTAGTTTTATGCAATATTCTAAACGAGCCTATAAATAAGAGAGTTTGGCCTATGTTACACCTGGGTTTCCCTCCCATCTTAGGGCAGCTAACGCTGTCCGCTCGAACGCAAATGTCGGGACGAGGCAGGGGTTGTAGTGTTTGAGTTATTGACGGGGTGTGGTACTGCCCGAGTGGTGCAGCGGTTGTGTCAGTACGTTTCACCGCACCGCGGTCGGTGTTTATGTCGGCACATACCAATGCTAGCTTGGCGGTGGCGACACCTCCGTTCTTAACTTGCATTATGACTTGCTTGTGATGTTGGGGCTTACGCTTTGACTCACAATTGTCTTGTTCAACACTGTTTGGCGATATAGTGCGAAAAGGTAAAAAGTCCGGGCCTCAGCACTGCCTAACGGTACGGCACGGTGATCTTATATGGACTTAGTTTTTGGACATGTTCCATAAGCTTCGTCTGATGTAACGATCGCTTTTAAATATTACACATTGGAGGTAGTAGCAGAATGACTGACGACGCACCTCTTAGCGCTGTCTTGTGGTTCATAGTAAACACCCTGGGACTACTTCTGAGCTTCTTGGTGCTAAGTAACGGAGACGATGGTGTCGACTAACACTTAATTGATGGAGGTTGATAACGTCTCTCATTGAAATGTGAAAAGCAACATCTAGCTTAGTTGTGGACCTGTGCGGTGCGAATTGGGCATTAACACAAGTTATCTTCGAGGAGTGTTGTTGGTCTAGTACGCGAACACTCGACCAAATCTTCAGGAGTAAGCTCTTCGGAGTCTGGAACTGGAGTCATGTCGGTATTCGTATTGGCATGGTAAAGGGGTCTAGAATCTTGATTGGCTTGACGGGGATGTCTGTCATGCTTCTGTTGAGCTTGATATTATAATAAAAGTGATACCACGAATGAACGAGAAAATGAGGAATGCCTCATATATCCTATGGTAACCATGTATTTGCAGAACGTACATTGGTTACTTCATACTATCATATGAGTGCGCGCGCGACGCGTATCAATATAAACTAATGGTTTTACCATTATAAGCTCATTCAGGGTGTGACAGCGCTTCTGATGGCTGAACGAGAATCGATGGCTCGTAGGGACCGAGGTCGGGTTGCGACGAGCATTGAGACCTATGAACGAGTTGTCCTACGGGACTTATTGCCTTTCGGGGCTTACTATAAATGATCCTGAGGTCTTAAAGACTATCTCACCACCAAGCGCCTCCGGGCGTAACTTTTATTATCAATATGTTCGAGAATGCCTTTCGGGGCTTACTGCAAATGATCCTGAGGTCTTAATGACTGCCGTAACTCGCCTTCGGGGCAAAATTCGGCACCACAAACGTCTTCGGTCGCAACGGTCCCTTCGGGGCAAAACACGGCTCCGGCCGCACCAATCGACTTCGGTCGCAACGGTCCCTTCGGGGCAAAACTCGGCTTCGGCCGCATCAATCGACTTCGGTCGCAACGGTCCCTTCGGGGCAAACCTCGGCTTCGGCCGCAACAATCGGCTTCGGCCGCAACAATCAGCTTCGGCTGCAACAATCGGCTTCGGCCGCAACAATCGGCTTCGGCCGCAACGATCCTGCTTAGGCGGGATAAAAGACCGGATGTCCGGCAAAACCGGGACGTTCGGGGGGGTCGCAATCGCAGCTGTGGAATGTTGCGGGTTGGCGATCACCGTAAGGGGCGAGGTGGAGCTCCTTACTCTTCCCACCAAACACATTTTTATTTCTTTTCTTGAAAGGAGGTGAGAATGTGGGGAAGACGATTTTATCTCGAGTCTGTCATCAGATAAGAGATAACAGGGGTGGGGAATATGAAGTGTCCTTCATGAAATATTGCCTTAGGCATGAATGGCGCTGAAGTGGGCAGCGCTATTAAAGATTAAAGCGAGCGAAAGACAATTTTATAAATATGCGATAGAAAACTAACAGTATAGTTGAATCAAGTTAAGATTTCTTTTGATGGCAAACGGTAAATCATGATCCTCAAAAAGGATCTGGATTACTATTCACAAAGTAGTGTCCTACACTACTAGACGATCAAATAAATAAATTACATGGCCAAAATTGCAGAAGTTATTTGTGACGGTGTCGACCTATTTAGCGATGCCTCCTGAGTTAATACTTTGGAGATCATCATGAAAGCTAAATTTTGAGGTCGTTTAAAATTATGCGTAGGACGTTTGGCGATTGTATTCGTATTCGTCTTTACGTGTAACATCAATACTCGCTTGCTATAAGATTAGCAGCGATTTGACATAAAAGTGGATTTTCTCTAATTCCGTGCAAGAGAACATGTTAACAAAATATTGAAACGATATATTGTGAATGAGATTCTTGCTTTGAGCTGTGCAATACTAGCTTAGCATTATATGATGTTTAGCTTGTGTTGCAGCGTATGAAATTTTAATACGTTGGAATTACGGTTCCTTCGTATAGAGAAATGTATCCATATTATAAGTAAGGTCTTAGGTTTAGTTACAATTTGGTTCCGTGATGGCCAGGATATGGATCAACGATTTATATTCTGACCTGGTGCTTGGTTGTGGCTTGCCTAAAGTAGGCTTCATGCCTACAATTTGCTGTCCGTGAAAATGGAATGAGAGATCATGCTTCAGACACCTAGCTTTAGGTCCTCCCTAAGAAATGGTTGCCAATAAAAATGAAATTAATGAAAAATTTCTTTGTTACAGGTGTCTGATTGAATAAATAATAAGGAAGAATAGGAATAGTGATTATTGTATATAAACCCAATAGAGGAGGACTATGTGATTATAGATGGGACCACTTTTAATTTTATTTTGAAATTGAGCAAGACTTTTCTTTGTGAATTTTATAAGACAGTGACTTTAAAATAGTGCCTTTTTAAATTATAAGTGTATATAAATAAACGACAAAAATGTCGGATTACGAAGACCTGGATCCGACTCGAGATGAGAGTGGTGGAGATTACGAGCCACCTAAAAAGAAAAAGAAAAAGACCAAAAAAGCGAAAAAACAGAGCAGCCCAGACACAGAGTCGGCGACTCGAGCTTCAAAAGAGTACACGTTGTTATATAAATTAATACTAAAACAGAATAAAACGTTGGAGGCGAAACTGAATAAGTTAGAAGAAGAGGTAAAAAAGACCTCTGATACTCAAAAGAAATTACAAATAAATAGTGGAGCAGGTATCTCTAATCCTGAAACCACTTCAAGAAAAGACATGGATCCGTTGGAAAATAAACAGATAGTTTATTCTATCACAAATTTAAATTCTGAAAAGCCGAAATATAGTGGCAAACCAGGGAAGACACATCCAGTGACTTTCCTGGAGGATTTGACGGCATATATAAGGAAAATACCTGCCCAAGGAAATGAGTTGGCAACTGTAATGGAGTGCCTAGAAGGTCAAGCAAGAGATTGGGGCAGAGTTTATAAGAGTCGTTGGCAGAATTATGAAGATTTTAAACGTGATTTTCTTCTGACTTATTGGAATGAAGTTGAGCAAAATAAAGTACGTAGAGAAATTGTAAGTGGAAAATGGGACCGGAGCAAAGATCCCACTATGACCGCTCATTTTATGAAATATGCTGGGCAAGTAAAGATGTTAACATATCTAATGAGCGATTCACAATTGATATCAGATTTGATGCGTCATTTTCCACGTAATGTCCAACAACTATGGACATTATCAAAGCAAGATAACATACTCGCAGCAACCGAATTTTTGCGAGAGATGGATAATATTAACCAATATGAAGCAGATGACAAGGGACCACACCATAACAGTAACTCATGTCTCGTTCCTCAAGGAGCGCATAAGGCTTCCATCAAGTACAAAGATTGGAAGAGGCCAAGAGAAGACAACACAGGTTTCATGCGAGGCGGGACTGGTGCAGTGAAGGCGCCCACTGTTCCGGTTACCGCATCGTTGGAAACTGTGAAGGCCATTGAAGAACCTCCAAAAAACTAGTAGAGGCTGGGTGCAGCTCTGCCCCACAGCGCTCAGCTAGGAAACGGGGCACAACCCCACAAGTCAATTCGATCGGTTATAAGATTATGATAAGGCAAGGGTGGCAACCCGGCCAGCCATTAGGCAAACATAATAAAGGTATAATAAAACCAATCGAGGCGAAAGGCCAGGTGGGGCGAACTGGTCTTGGTTATATTAATATCATAGAGGGTATATCAGGTCTCATTCGAGACCGTTTTAATTTGCTTTCGGCTGAAAAATTGATACAGAGTAAACATTTAAATACAGTATTTGAAGAAGATGAAAGGACGAAAGAATTGATTGGTGGGATGCGACCCGATATATTAGTCAAATGTGAAGGCCTTAAAATCTTGACTCTGTTAGACACGGGTTCAGATATTACTTGCATTTCAGAAGAAATGTTTAATGAAATAAATAAGAGAAACCCTAAGTTGCCAATTATACCAGTCAAAGGGTTCCAAATACGGGGGGCTGTGGGACAACGCTCCTCGAAGATAAATAGACAAGTTATATTGCCTGTTGAGCTTACTAAAGGGTTAATCTTGGAAATACCCTTTTTAATCGTTCCCGGTCTTACAAGGTCTATGATTTTGGGGTTTGATTTTATGACAAAATATAAGATTGAATTTCTATTTGATAAGAGAAACGGTGTTTGCATAGTGAACGGTGGAAAGCGATTTTTTATTTTATTTGAAAATTTTAATGATTTAATGAGTGTAAATAGAGTCGATTGTGAATTACGTGTAAATACTGACCAAAGGCTCGAAGATGACGTGAAGTTCGGCTGCAAGGATGACCACGGAAGTAAAGAGAAATTGATTAATATTTTAAAGAAATATGACTCATTGTTCACGACCAAATTAGGTCGTGCAAATTGTTATGAACATAAAATTATAATGGAACACAATAAACCAATAGTGATCAAAAGTTATCCAATTCCATACGTTTATAAAGCAAAAATGTCTGCAAAGTTAAATGAATTAGAGGAAATGGGTATTATAACGAGGGCTGCCACACCATATTCAAGCCCTTTAACTTTCACTTTAAAGAAGGATGGCGTCGACATACGAGTACTACTGGACGCCAGAGGAATAAATAAACACATGGTGGCGGAGACAGAGAAGCCTCCTATGCAGATCGACGTTTTAAATTCATTTCACGGAGCGAAATATATAACAACGATCGATCTAAATAACGCTTATTTTCAAATACCCATTAGTGAGGAAAGTAAGAAGTACACGGGGTTTACCTTCGAAGGTAAATCCTATGTTTATAATGTTTTACCGCAAGGGCTTAAAACTTCTGTGGGTAGCTTCAGTCGAGCGATGGACATCATCTTGGGGCCTGATGTAAGAGAATTTTGTGTAAATTATCTTGATGACCTGGCGATCATTACTTGTGGCTCGTTGGATTTGCATTTAGAGCACATTGATAGAGTCCTGCAGAGATTGCATCAAGCAGGCTTGACATGTAACTTACAAAAGTGTGAATTTATTTGCAAAGAAGTAAAAATGTTGGGATTTATTATATCGACAGATGGTATAAGAACAGATCCTGAAAAGGTTAAAGCAATCAGGGAATTTCCTGTTCCCAAGAAAGTCAAACATATCAGAGCTTTTTTAGGGCTCTGTAATTTTTACCGTCGATTTATTCCTGATTATAATAGAAGCATAATGCCCTTGTGTGAATTATTAAAGAAAGGAAAGAAATGGGCATGGGGCGATACAGAACAAAAGGCCTTTGAAGCCTTAAAGAGTCGTTTTATTAACACAATAATGTTGCATCATCCAGATTTTACAAAACCGTTTTATGTGCAAACTGACAGTTCAGGCATCGGTCTAGCCGGTGTGTTATATCAATACGACGATGATGACAATATGAGAATCCTCGGTTTTCATAGTAGATCTTTAAAAGGCGCCGAATTAAATTGGACGACCACAGAACAGGAGTTTTACGCAGTGATCAGCACTTTTAAAAAGTTTGAAACTTATTTACGTGGTGCAAATGTAATTATAAGGACTGATCACAAGGCCTTGTTGTTTGTAAACAATATGAAACTGTATAACAGTAGAGTGACGCGTTGGATAATTTTTATCGAACAGTTTAATTACACTTTCGAACATGTGGCAGGGAAGTTGAATATTGGAGCAGATATTTTATCTCGCTACCCTCCAAGTAATGAAATCATACAAGAGGAAAAGACGATCTGTCCAGAAATAGCTTACATGGAAAGTTCACCAAATAAAGATTTAAATAAACAATTAAGAAATATAAGGGAGCTGCAGGATGTAGATCCTGTGGCTTCCGAAATTATTCAAAACTTGAAAGACAAAAGGACAGAGGGAACAAACAGGCTGGTTCCACATTGTTTCATTAAAGATGATAAATTACACATGGGGGTTGGAGGGAGAGAAGTTCTGTTCCTGCCTGCTGCTTTAGTAGAGAGTGTAACAAAACAGATCCACGAGGAGATGGGTCATCAAGGTGCATATAAAATTATTAAATATGTTAGGGACAGATTTTATTGGCCTAACTTAACAAAGGATGTCAAAAATATTGTAAATAAATGTCACATATGTCAATTATCAAAGTGTAATAATTTTAAATATTTTGGGCCTTGTCAATCAATTGTAACACAAAATATTGGAGACCTAGTAATGGCCGACATCTATGGGCCATTACCAAGTGGAAAGTTTGGTTATCAATACATACTAGTAGTGCAAGATTCTTTTAGTAAATTTGTAAAATTATATCCAATGAAAAGTGCAACTGCAAGATCAGTTGTCACTAAGATCAAACATTTTATTAAAATAATAAAACCAAAAGCCATCATGACTGATAACGGGCGTCAATTTATCAGTAATTTATGGCGAAAGAGCTTGAATGATATTGGCATAAAAACTATTTACACGACTGTAAGAAATCCCAGGCCTAATAGTACCGAAAGAGTAAATAAAGACCTGGGCAGAATGTTTAGAACATTTTGCCATGATAATCATAAGAGTTGGGCAACGCGGTTGCCTGAAATAGAAAAACTGTATAACAATACAGTACATGATAGTATTGGATATACACCCTGTGAGGTATTGTATGGTGAGAGCAATAGAATGACGTTTGATAGATGTTTAAAATTGCCCAAGGATAGACTAAATTTACAGGAAGTAAGGAAAAATGTTAGAGTATCATTAAAACTACAAAGCGAATATAGACAAACCAAATTTAATTCCAGTCATTAGTTGGTTAAATTTCATGTTGGGGACCTAGTAAAAATTAAGAGAGTGACGCAATCAAGCGCAGAAAATAAACAAATAAGCAAATTTGATTTATTGTACGAAGGTCCCTATAAAATTGCTTCAATACCATTTGAAAATGTGTATATTTTAGTGCACCCAGAGACTGGGGAAGTAAGAGGCAAATTTAATACTATTCATTTGTCAAAGTATTATAAATAAAAGTTATGAGCAAGATGTAAATAATGAAATGTAAGCCTTTAAGTTTTTTTTTTTTTGTTCTTGAAAATGTAGAGTTCTAAGTTATGACTTAAAAGTATTTTATTAAAATGTAAGAGCTATGATTCGTGTTAAAGAAAAGACTGATGTATAATGATAATGATGTAAATAAATGATTGTAGAATTGGCTAGTTCATTTTATAGATTAAGATACTTAGGAAAGTCTAATTTGTATTCACAAAATTGTAATAATTTGGAAATAATCAATAAAGAAAAAAAAAAAAAGAAAAAAAAAAAAAAAAATAGTTGCGTGGTTCGGGGAATGGCATTAGCACATCAATCTGGGATGGCTCCCTGTTCCAATTTCAGCAACAACACTTTGGAAAGATCACAGCATATTATTCAAAATAATATTTCAAACTGCATACCTTTGAGAAAATCATTTCATTTATTTACATGGTGAATACCTTTGGGAAGATCATAACGTTTAACCACATTCAAATGGAGATAAATGGGGAGGGGTCATCATTGGATAGATGTGGTAATAGGGGAGGTTGGTGGCCGTACTCGTTTTTTTTTTTTATATAATAAATAAATAAACAGATGTTATTAAGTAAACGCCTATTATTTAAGCTCTGAAAAATTCTCTTTCATGAATTAAGTACAGAGAATTTTGGGGGCTGGTTGTAACTCCTCAACCCTAATATCATATATAAAATACTAAAAGAACATAAAACAGCTTGGTGGGGCTGTAAACATGTAAACACATGTAAATATAGTCAGAAATAAAAAAATATTAAAACTTAGGAAAATACGAAAAATTATGAAAATTCAGTAAAATAGGACTTGGTATGATCGAAGAGATGTTAAAATAGCATAAAAGTTTCATAAAAGTAGTTAGAAATTGGTTTCAGTAGGGTTCAGGAAAAACCGACTTGTTTAGTATGGAAAATATAGGGGAATAGTTCTTGTATTAAGATAAACCATTTTTCGGTTTGTTGGTGTTAGTCATTAAGTTAGCTTTAAGAGTGCGCGGCTGCGACCCGCACGAGGACATCTTCAGTCGAATACATACCACTAACTCGAGCGCACGTCTTTCTTTTCCTCGGCTCCCTCTCAAATCTCAACGGACAAACAGTGGCGACGTTTGGACCTACACGCGTATAAATCATGGCTAAGGTTTCGGTTGGAACTATTTCCACCTTCAACCATGAAGTTCAAGAGTGGAGTGTTTTTAGAGAACGCTTAGAGCAATGGTTCTTAGCAAATGAGTTGGGCGAAGCGGATGACAAAGCAAAGTGTAAACGGCGCGCCATTTTGCTTAGCAGTTTAGCAGAAAACTCGTATAAATTAGTTCGCGATTTGTGTTTACCGGCAAAATTAGCAACGCTGGAATACAGTAACATCGTTCAGCTTTTAGACGAGCATTTCGAACCGGCTAAATGTGGTTTTGCGGAACGTAATAAGTTCTATTCTTCGACTCAAAAGTCTTCGGAAAGCCTGGCGGAGTGGGCAGCGCGCGTTCGCGGGCTCGCCATAGATTGTGCATTCCCATCGACGTGCCTCAAGGAGCTACTACGTGATCGCTTCGTGATCGGCATGCAGTCTGGTCCTGAGCGGGACCGACTGTTCACCGCCAGCATGGAGGAGTTGACGCTCACCAAGGCCCTGGAGATGGCCCAGGGAGTCCGCAGTGCACGGTTGGGGGCCGCAGAGGCGGCGCCTTCACAAGCCTCACTGACGCCAGCCGGCGAAGTATTCCGGGTGTCAAGAGCGCCACAGCCGCCCAGGCGCACGAGGCCTGCGCAAGCCCCGCAGGTGACTCAAGGCGGCGCCGGTGGCGATGGTGGAGCGCCCTGTCCAGCGTGTGGCTACACTGGCCACGGTATCGAGACATGCAAGTTTACTCGCTATAGATGCAAGAAGTGTGGTGACCGCGGGCATCTTCAACGTATGTGCAGTGGAAAACGAGTGCAGCAACACTTCATCGAGTGCGACGCGGCTGGCTCTGGAGACGATGGTGAGCGTGTTCCTATATTGAGTATACGCTCGTTCCGCGCTGAACCAATGCGGGAATCTGTCCTGGTAGGTGAAACGCGACTTGTATTTGAAATCGACACTGGTTCAGCCGTTACCATAATCTCTGATAAAATATATGACTTGTATTTCTCTGACAAAGAACTTAGTAAAACAAACACAATATTGCAAAGTTATAACGGTAGCAAAATTGAGTCGTTGGGAATTCTCACCCTGCCCTTTACGTATAAATCGAGCACAGCTGATATAGACGTATTTGTGGTGTCCGACGGAGGCCCTTCTTTACTTAGTAGGGATTTTATGGCCAAGTTTAATTTACAAATATCCCCTGTAAAATGCTTACACAGCGACACCACTATTGAACAAATGGCAATAAAACACCCCAAATTATTTTCTAACGAAATAGGGTGTTGCAAAAATATTGAAGTTAATCTCGAGCTCAAACCTGACTCTAAGCCAATATTTTTTAAGGCTAGACCTGTACCTTTTGCCCTAAAGGAGCGAATAGAACAGGAGCTAAACAGGTTAGTTGCACTCAGTATTTTAATGCCTGTAAATAAATCTGAGTATGCTAGCCCTATAGTACCCGTGTTAAAGCACAATGGCAATATTCGCCTTTGTGCCGATTACTCAGTATCACTTAATAAGCAACTGGTTATAGAAAAGTACCCTCTACCTAGGATAGAGGAATTGTTTGCACAATTACACGGGGGTCAGCAATTCTCGAAACTTGATCTGTCTCAGGCCTACAACCAGCTTAAGTTAAATGAGTCATCACAAAACCTGACATGCATAAATACCCACAAGGGTTTGTTTAAATTTACAAGGTTAGTGTTTGGTTTATCTAGCGCCGCGGCCATTTTCCAGAGAACTTTAGAGCAATTATTATCGGGGTTAGAAGGGGTCTTAGTTTTCCAAGACGACATTCTAATCACAGGAAAAAGTAAGCCTCAGCATACCGAAAGACTCAATGAAGTATTTGCTAGGTTAGAAAAGGCAGGTCTAGTTTTGCAGAAAGAGAAATGCTCCTTATTTCAAGACTCAGTCTCTTACTTAGGTTTCATTATAGATAAAACTGGCCTACATAAATGCCAAGAAAAAGTAAAGGCAATAATTAATGCTAAAATACCTAGTAATGTGACCGAACTTAAATCCTTCTTGGGGATGGTCAATTATTATAGAAACTTCATAAAAGATGCTGCTTCTATTTTACAGCCATTACATAATTTATTAAAAAAAAATGTGGTTTGGCAATGGAATAAGGAGCACGACTTAGCGGTAAATTGCGTCAAAAGAGATTTAGCATCAGATAAAACGCTTGCGCATTTCGATCCAAATGCAAAGCTAGTTCTTACCGTGGATGCGTCCCCTAACGGTTTAGGAGCAATTTTATCGCAAGTAGGTAATGACGCAATAGAAAGACCTATTTGCTATGCGTCACGCGCACTGACAGCGGCAGAAAAAAATTACAGCCAAATTCAGAAGGAAGCGACGGCCATAGTGTACGGTGTTCGCAAATTTCATTATTACCTGTATGGTAGGGCAATACCTTTTATACTTAGAACCGATCACAAACCTCTACTGTCCATTTTCAGCCCTAATAAAGGAATACCAGAGGTCACAGCTAATCGACTGCAGCGATATGCTATTTACCTATCATCCTATAACTACTCAATAGAATACGTCACAAGTGCGAACAACTCAGCTGATTACTTGAGTCGCTCTGTAGTAAACAATCAGCGGTGCATTCCACCGCATCCATCTATAGATGAGGCTATGTATGTGAATTTTGTTTACAACGGTGACCGGTTTATTGCTATAGAAGATATTGCTTTGTCGATTCGCACAGACCCCATCCTATCGTTAGTTTATAAATATGTTATGCAAGGCTGGCCAGGAAAAAACAATAATGAGCAATTAAGACCTTTTTACATGTGCCGTAATGAACTGTCAGTAGAAAAGTCGTGTTTAATGAGGGGATTTAAATTAGTAATACCTAGTAAATATCGTTACAACATATTAAAAGAACTGCACGTTGGACACATAGGTTCAAATAAAATGAAGACTGAGGCTAGGAGTCGTTTTTGGTGGCCCGGCATGTCGGAAGCCATTGAGAAGTACGTAGCGTCGTGCAAGGTGTGCGCCGTCCTCCGGCCGGCGCCGCCCCGCGCCCCGCTCACTCCGTGGCCTTTCCCTCCGCAGCCGTGGTATCGCGTGCATATAGACTTCCTCGGTCCGATCAACGGCAAGGTTTACCTAATAATAGTTGATGCGTACTCCAAATGGCTAGAATGCTACGACGTGTCAACGGGGTATGGGGCCCGCATAGTTATAAACAAATTGTGTGATGTTATGTCAAGGTTCGGTCTGATTCACACAATTTGCGCTGATAACGGAACTTCATTTGTTAGTGCAGAATTTAAGGAATTTTGTTTTAGTAATAGAATTGAACTCATTACAACCCCAACCTATAACCCGAGTAGTAACGGGCAGGCTGAGAGCTCAGTAAAAATTGTTAAAAAAGCCATTAAGTCAATTATTTTATCAGGGAACACTATTAGCGACATAAATGTAAAATTATGCGAGTTTTTGTTTCGATATAGAAACACAGCACATAGTACCACGGACAGATCCCCCGCAGAAATTTTATTTGGTCATAAGTTGAGGTGTAGACTAGATACATTGAATACTCACCATCCGCCAGCGCGAGATGCGTCCCTCGATGTTGTTGTTAAACAGAAACAGTGCTTGCAGAGTAACTACTACAGCGGTAATAGATGTGTTGAGTTCGCAAATAATGAAGTTGTGCTTATTAAAATATACAAAAGACAAAAAACCTTTTGGCAAAAAGGTTTAATTGTGAAGAAGATAGGTAACTCGGTTTACCTAGTGCGATTATTAGACTCTAACCAAAGTGATATTTTTAAAAGACACACCAACCAGCTTTTGAAATTTAAGGGGGAGGATGAGCACCAAACGTTGCACGATCAAAATAGTTATCAACAGACGTTTGAACGCACCTCGAATGCTGATTTGCCACCCATTATTTTGGAAGCCGAGCAGAATGCTCCCTCTGCGTCTTACTCACTTCCCGAGGACAACACAGTGCAGCCACCTGTCACTGTTGATAACACGGAGCTGGAAGATAGCTCGGAGGAGTCCTCACCCCCTCGTGCTCCTTGGAGTAATCTCCGAAACATCTTTATTTATAAACCGTAGATTAGGCTTTTAGACTAAGGGTGGAGGGATGTTGGTGTTAGTCATTAAGTTAGCTTTAAGAGTGCGCGGCTGCGACCCGCACGAGGACATCTTCAGTCGAATACATACCACTAACTCGAGCGCACGTCTTTCTTTTCCTCGGCTCCCTCTCAAATCTCAACGGACAAACAGGTTATAACTCCGGAACTATTGGAGCTAGAGAGATAAAAAGTATACCATTGTAATGCTATTCACGGACCCTACGATATACAAAAGGTTTCATCCAAATCGGAGATGGTCGGGTTTTTCCGGGCGGGACACGAAGAGGGGGTTCTGGCATATATGGTGAGGGAGGGTGCGCGGTCGCGGGGCGAGGCTGCCACCTCAACCAAAGGTTGGACCTAGGATGTATGATACATGGGTCGATCCTGTTGAGCAATATGACATATAAATAAATAAATAAAATAAAAATATAAAACTCTCATATGGCGTTATTAGCTTGAAGGTTCGTTAATAACAGAAGTTAAGAGGACGAGGCAGGTATGGGTTCCCTGTCTGATTAATGGAATATGGTAGTTTTATGCAATATTCTAAACGAGCCTATAAATAAGAGAGTTTGGCCTATGTTACACCTGGGTTTCCCTCCCATCTTAGGGCAGCTAACGCTGTCCGCTCGAACGCAAATGTCGGGACGAGGCAGGGGTTGTAGTGTTTGAGTTATTGACGGGGTGTGGTACTGCCCGAGTGGTGCAGCGGTTGTGTCAGTACGTTTCACCGCACCGCGGTCGGTGTTTATGTCGGCACATACCAATGCTAGCTTGGCGGTGGCGACACCTCCGTTCTTAACTTGCATTATGACTTGCTTGTGATGTTGGGGCTTACGCTTTGACTCACAATTGTCTTGTTCAACACTGTTTGGCGATATAGTGCGAAAAGGTAAAAAGTCCGGGCCTCAGCACTGCCTAACGGTACGGCACGGTGATCTTATATGGACTTAGTTTTTGGACATGTTCCATAAGCTTCGTCTGATGTAACGATCGCTTTTAAATATTACACATTGGAGGTAGTAGCAGAATGACTGACGACGCACCTCTTAGCGCTGTCTTGTGGTTCATAGTAAACACCCTGGGACTACTTCTGAGCTTCTTGGTGCTAAGTAACGGAGACGATGGTGTCGACTAACACTTAATTGATGGAGGTTAATAACGTCTCTCATTGAAATGTGAAAAGCAACATCTAGCTTAGTTGTGGACCTGTGCGGTGCGAATTGGGCATTAACACAAGTTATCTTCGAGGAGTGTTGTTGGTCTAGTACGCGAACACTCGACCAAATCTTCAGGAGTAAGCTCTTCGGAGTCTGGAACTGGAGTCATGTCGGTATTCGTATTGGCATGGTAAAGGGGTCTAGAATCTTGATTGGCTTGACGGGGATGTCTGTCATGCTTCTGTTGAGCTTGATATTATAATAAAAGTGATACCACGAATGAACGAGAAAATGAGGAATGCCTCATATATCCTATGGTAACCATGTATTTGCAGAACGTACATTGGTTACTTCATACTATCATATGAGTGCGCGCGCGACGCGTATCAATATAAACTAATGGTTTTACCATTATAAGCTCATTCAGGGTGTGACAGCGCTTCTGATGGCTGAACGAGAATCGATGGCTCGTAGGGACCGAGGTCGGGTTGCGACGAGCATTGAGACCTATGAACGAGTTGTCCTACGGGACTTATTGCCTTTCGGGGCTTACTATAAATGATCCTGAGGTCTTAAAGACTATCTCACCACCAAGCGCCTCCGGGCGTAACTTTTATTATCAATATGTTCGAGAATGCCTTTCGGGGCTTACTGCAAATGATCCTGAGGTCTTAATGACTGCCGTAACTCGCCTTCGGGGCAAAATTCGGCACCACAAACGTCTTCGGTCGCAACGGTCCCTTCGGGGCAAAACACGGCTCCGGCCGCACCAATCGACTTCGGTCGCAACGGTCCCTTCGGGGCAAAACTCGGCTTCGGCCGCATCAATCGACTTCGGTCGCAACGGTCCCTTCGGGGCAAACCTCGGCTTCGGCCGCAACAATCGGCTTCGGCCGCAACAATCAGCTTCGGCTGCAACAATCGGCTTCGGCCGCAACAATCGGCTTCGGCCGCAACGATCCTGCTTAGGCGGGATAAAAGACCGGATGTCCGGCAAAACCGGGACGTTCGGGGGGGTCGCAATCGCAGCTGTGGAATGTTGCGGGTTGGCGATCACCGTAAGGGGCGAGGTGGAGCTCCTTACTCTTCCCACCAAACACATTTTTATTTCTTTTCTTGAAAGGAGGTGAGAATGTGGGGAAGACGATTTTATCTCGAGTCTGTCATCAGATAAGAGATAACAGGGGTGGGGAATATGAAGTGTCCTTCATGAAATATTGCCTTAGGCATGAATGGCGCTGAAGTGGGCAGCGCTATTAAAGATTAAAGCGAGCGAAAGACAATTTTATAAATATGCGATAGAAAACTAACAGTATAGTTGAATCAAGTTAAGATTTCTTTTGATGGCAAACGGTAAATCATGATCCTCAAAAAGGATCTGGATTACTATTCACAAAGTAGTGTCCTACACTACTAGACGATCAAATAAATAAATTACATGGCCAAAATTGCAGAAGTTATTTGTGACGGTGTCGACCTATTTAGCGATGCCTCCTGAGTTAATACTTTGGAGATCATCATGAAAGCTAAATTTTGAGGTCGTTTAAAATTATGCGTAGGACGTTTGGCGATTGTATTCGTATTCGTCTTTACGTGTAACATCAATACTCGCTTGCTATAAGATTAGCAGCGATTTGACATAAAAGTGGATTTTCTCTAATTCCGTGCAAGAGAACATGTTAACAAAATATTGAAACGATATATTGTGAATGAGATTCTTGCTTTGAGCTGTGCAATACTAGCTTAGCATTATATGATGTTTAGCTTGTGTTGCAGCGTATGAAATTTTAATACGTTGGAATTACGGTTCCTTCGTATAGAGAAATGTATCCATATTATAAGTAAGGTCTTAGGTTTAGTTACAATCTTAATCGTCAACATTTTGGTTGTGCCGCCATGTAAATTTTTATAATTAACTTATTCAAGTTCGGTGGGCACAGGCTCCTTCAGTTTTTTAACTTTTTTAGCAACCGTTGGCGTAAAAAAATACAAATACTTAAATTTGTAATACCTACTGTTGGGATCGTTTTCTCTTTCTCGTACCCTCCTGGGGTATAAAGTATAGGTTAGTTCCGTAGTTTTATTCGATTCCTTTGATCCCATGGGAGGTGCTTTTGTCGTAAGATTGGATTCGCAAAATTCGTTTAGATCTTCGCTTCAGAGATTCTCTTTAATGTTATCGTTGGGCATGTGCCCAATGATACAAAAGAATTGAGTTCGTAAAGTATAATGTAACGTGTTTCTAATGTCTAATGTAACCACAGGGATTTTTACATACTACACTTTTCGCCAAATCTAAAAAACTAATCAGTTACACAATAATAATATTTTTTATTTTGCAGTTGCGTTTACATGGCTTCAACAAATATTACTTTTAAATTGGTTAGCAATCATGACACTAACCAAATGACTAAAATATTAAATATTAGCAAACTATTCTAAGGCAGAACTAAATTAGCCAAGGTATAATTACTTATAGGATTGTTTTCACAAGAATCATTACGAAAAGAGTTGGAACCCGCGACGTTGAATGTAAACAGTAAGTATCAACAGTAAAAAGGCTAGCAATAAAATAAACAACCGCGCAAACCGCGTAATATGAACTTGCTGTAGACGATCAGCTAACCAGCTTCCTTTTCTGCCAGAATCAATCGATCACCGCTTAAACGCAGCCGATCGCAATTTCAAATCTTTTTGACATAACATTTTTTCTCTTTTGCCCCATACTATGATAGCACTTGGATGGCAGTGCTGCGAACGAGACTAAAACTTAGTCGTATCATTTTACGGTTGAATCTACATCGTGATGTTTCAACCACACATTTATACCTACTTATTTTTGTTACTTGGACATAAATTATCTGAAATATTCATATGGACTTATTTCTGTCAGAATATAAATATTAGAATTTGACGATAAATTCTGGGACATAAATATTTCTGTAGAATCTGCCAATTTTCCTTATTTCTCATAGTTACAAAGTATTTATATTATAGGTGCTCTATATTATACAGTCTGGATAAAAAGTACCTACCCTATGTGATCATCTAGGTTCTAAACTATCTGTGTGGAATATTGTATATAAATCCGATCTGCCAGTTTTGTGGCATTAAGTTAAAAGTTTGTTACTTTCAAACATACAAAATTTCACATTTATAAAATTTATTAAAATTTTATATGTTTTTGTAATTTATAAACATTAAAAAATAAAAATGGCACCCATGTGTCACATGTCTTAACTAACCCATGCCCGTTCACAAAGCTGCTCGTAAATTCAACTACTTAGCTCCGCTCGTTGACGAGTTGACAACAGCGAAGGATTAACTCTAATACATATTTTGTCAAAATCCTGTATGACTGTTAGTTTAATTACTAGCAGAGCCACTGGCGGACTAAGGCAGGGGCGGAAGGGGCTTTCCGCCCCGGGCCTCAGGTCCTGGGGGGCCTCCAAATTTGGAGAAAAGTTATAAAAGTTTGATTAAGATCAAATCTACTCCCTAAAGAAGGATAAAAGGCAGTTGGGTGTTGGTTGGAGGCATCATAGGTACGAATACGATTAAAGCTACACTAAATTTGGAGGCTCCCCAGGACCAGAGGCCCGCCCTGGGCCTTGGGGGCCTCCGAATCTAAAAGGTCAAAGACCGGGGGGGCCTCATTCACTTTTTCCGCCCCGGGCCTCCGACAGGCTTAGTCTGACACTGAGCAGACCCTACTAGTCGATTTTTCGCGTTCCAGTGGAAATATCATCATCATCAACCGGAAGACGTCCACTGTTGAACAAAGGCTTCCCTATAGAACGCCACAACGGAGAGTAGAAATAACATAAATTGATGCAACGCTGAGTAGATGAAGAGGCATAAGATCATCAAAATAACACATTATGATTTCAAAAAATCAATACAATACAAACTACAAGTTGTGTTGGTTATACCCTCAGCACGGTGCTGTGCTGAAGGAAATTTACACCTCATTGTTGATTAAAAATTTTTTTTCACTATAGCTAAAACGATAGGTGTCAAGAGGATGAGGTTGTGCATTAATAGATCAGTCATTCAGAAAAATACTTTACATACATACATAAATAATGTGCTCACGCCTTTTTCCCAAAGGGGTAGGCAGAGACAACATCCCGCCCACCTGCTACGATCCTGGCATACTTCTCGCGCCTCATTCACATCCATTAATCGGTTCATACAAGCTCATCGGTTTCCGGTACTCTTTATCTGTCAATACGTCGCCGATCTGATGGATGTATACTTTACTACATAATACTTATATATATTATTTAAATACAGATAATTTCAAATCAAAATCAGACAGGATTCTGACAGTTTTCAGAATCAGAGTAAGTCGGATTCGCGTACGAAGGGTTCCGTACCATTATCTATAAAAACGGCAAAAAAACACGTTTGTTGTATGGGAACCCCCTTTAAATATTTATTTTATTTTGTTTTTACTATTTGTTGTTATAGCGGCAACATAAATACATAATTTATGAAAATTTCAACTGTCTAGCTATCGTGGTTCTTGAGATACAGCCTGGTAACAGACAGACGGACTGACAGACAGCGAAGTCTTAGTAATAGCCCCTTTTCACACGTACCGGTTTCCGCCGGTCCAGCGGGCGGCGAAGTCTTATCCGTTTCAACTCAATAGTGTCAGTGTGTTCCTGTGTTACTAGTTCGGAGATTTCGCGATGTCAGTCAGAGGTATTTATCTTTTATATGTTATCCCCGGGGGGGTAGGCAGAGGTAGACTAATTATAGGATAAGCGGGTTTTCTCGCGATGTGTTGCTTCACCGTCGAGCTAGTGATAAATAAGTACATAAGTTATAAATATATTATAAACTCATTGGTCCATGCCCTAGCCAGGATTCGAACCTGATTTAAAGTGGTCTTTTTAACCACACGGCTATCTCTGCTCATTTTATCTTTTATACAAGCTTACATCTATCTCATAATAAAATCGCAAGTAAAACAGATATTTCCTGGAGTCAACAGAAGGCTAGGCCGTAAAGGAGTTGCCGCTTTCAAGAACAGACTCGGAGGAATGTGGCCATAACTCTCCCGCAAAATCCTAGGCGACAGCCGTTGGCTCGGAAGCCACGACCGATATTCCCAGCTAAGAGAATATCAAGTTGAGTATCTGAACTATGTAGTGTGTTCACTTTCAGACATTCGTGAGGCACTGCAGTGCTTCTGGCATGTTTACGGACCTCGTACTGTTAACGTGTTAGTATAAGAAGCGGAATCGTTTGGCAGAGTGCGTAAGGCACCATTTATCATCATCGCCATCAATTTGAGCTCAGGGACTTTTCTCTTACAGAAGGAAGTATGAGAAACAGTGTCCTACGCTAGCTTACAGCGGTGTCAGGCCAGTGGCCAGCCGACAGAATTTTCCTGACTGAACACAACGAAAACATAACTTTAACCGTAATTTTAACTGTTTTGTAAAGAGATTGGCCTCTTGCAACATTGGGTAAACTGTCATATATCTAGAGGGTTATATTACTGTCTGTTTGTTTACCATTTACAGTCGAACCAGGATTCTGACGAAATCTAGCATGGTGCTCCATATCTCAAGGAAAGACAAACAATAAGTCTAAGTCCCACCTTACATATTCTAAATATCTTAATTTTTTACTATACTAAACGTCGTATTACAAAATTATTGGATTCCTAAACGGCGTTGAGTAAGCCATTATTAATCGGCTTTGGATTAAGGCTTCCTACTTTTTCATAAGAGCAATAAAGTAATCAAACTTATCATACACCTAAAATCAGGATCATATTCGTGGTTATTTGGAGTTTGCTTTCTTTATAGAGTTGGTGGTAATGACAGATGTACTCTACGTTACAAGCAATGTACGTCAAAATGAAATCGTTTCCGATTAAGGTTCTCTATACACAATAGGTCTGCTGGTCTCTGCAAACATTCCAGAAGTACTACTCCGTAAGCCGTATACAACGACTTTTAGCTTTAGGTCTTATAAATTCTTAAAAACCTCGAATATAGCTACTGTCATCGGGGAGTTCGACGGTCTTTACTTAGGTCTCTTTTTCGTTAGGGTGTTACCAGACCAATCGATCGATCGTCAATCGAAGGCATTGGTCAACGCCGATCGAAGTTGATCGACAGGTCTAGTAGCTTTTGGTCTGGTTGAAACTATCGATCGACGTCTACTAATCGATTCTACCATCGATCGATGCCGTCGATCGACGATCGATCTATTGGTCTGGTAACACCCTTATAGGTACCTACCTACTAATTATGCTTTAGCATACTCATTTTGTATTGATCCCTAAGCTATGACTTAAACCACTTGATAACCTTTTAAGTTTTTTTTACCCATGGTGCAGGTTTATTTAAGGACGAGGAGCCAAAAGTTCTACATTCCAATCTATGCATCACCTTTATAGTAACCTGTATTTGTACCGGTTTGTACCACCCTGTAAATGTTTATAGAGTGTGTAGAGGGGATCGCAGTTGAACATCCTCCCATCTGGCTTGGCTCCAGGAACGGTCGTACTACGGAAATAATGCCGAATTGTGTTATAGGTTTTTTTTAACCGGCTAGTGCGAGTCAGGCTCACTCACCAAGAGCTGTTTACTAGTACCAATAAATTTTGCTTTAGATGTTTTTACAATAAAGTAACTTTTTTCTTTCATTCATTTTGGGATCCTTAGATCCTTAGTTTTTATTATTTGTTGTTTTACTTTAGAGTTTTTACTATAACATGTTCCTTGTTTGTTCTATCAGACAGAACTATTTTTTCGTTTTTTTTTAATTATTTTAAGGATATCCACAATTAACACAGATTCTTTAAGATATTAAGACAAGCGGACAGACATACATTATAGGCTTAGAAATAGAGTTCCGCCCTTTACGGAAAGAACCTAAAAACTAGCGTCTTGCCATGGCTTTTGTATCAGATCGTTATCATACAGTTTTTTAATAAGATGATCCAACATTCGACCAATCTTCATAATAAAGGCAAGAGTGTTTATATAAGATTACCTTTTCTAATAATCTAGAATTGGAACAGTATTCTGTTCGCAGGAAATAAATATTTAATCTCCTATCCATAGTACGGTAGGTACAGCAATTTCAAAACGACAGAATGTACAGGTCATATTCAGATATTGAGTCGTACGTAGATAATATATGAGATCATTTGGACCCGTTTTATGAACGTTATAAAGTTTAAATTGGGTATGGAAATAAAAATATACGTATCCGAATCTGATACTCAATAAACGCGGCCACTACAGCTGCAGAGCACCTATATGCCGATCTCGGTGAAGGCTTAGTTTTATACTCGGGTTGAAGTAGAATCCTCTAAACCTATCTCTGAGAGGCGATGACTCGTTAAAGAGCTGTCATCGCGTTTGGTGTTTATTTCAGGTAACCAGAGTAGGTACTGGCGATTGTCTGTCAAAACATAAGTCTAGCTGTCGTTAGAGAAATGAACTCATGATGAGATTAGGGTAAAACATCCAATTATTGACACCCTAATTCACCCTACCAATTAATTACACCGCAGCAGATTTCTTAAAAATTAACGAAATTACGATAGGTACACAATTATATATTTTTGAATAATTAGATAAAACCGCCATGTTTATTTATTTATTCTAAATCTAATTGTGTATCGTAATGACGTTAATTTTGAATAAAGTTATTGGGGTATCAATTAATTGGTGGGGTCAACAATTGGATATTTTACCTTATATTTGTCAAACTAACCTAGATATTTATTTTTGCGACAACATGTCAATGTTGTCGTAACATTCCGAATAGTAGAAAATGAAATTCTCGATCCCTAAGGTTCTGTTAATCCGTCACGTTTATCCTAATGCACCTTAATTCACTTATAAAAAACGCTATTGCCAATAAACAATTCCATTCGCCGTGCCAACTTTGCCGAGTCTTCCTCACAAACAATAATAAGATCTGCATTTTTATGCAAAATCTTTACTCGGCCATTTTCTTTCCCGTTTTCCGACAACGAAGATACTATTCTATCCTTTGAACACAATCATGTTACCTTCGGGGCTTTATCTACTTACCTATAGTCAATTTGTAAGAGAAAATTAGTGACGTTATAGTGGCCTGATTTTAACTACAAATACTTTTTAAAAATTACTGAATCATGGCATCTTTCACCAATCTTGAAATCGTTTTTATTTAAAATTAATTAAGTACTTAAATAATTTAGTATTTAAAATAAATAACATTAAACATTTATAATACTAACTTTTTTTTTTTAATATTAACTGACAGAGAAACGGTAAGTTCTTTTATAAAGTTACAATTGAAAATGTTTTTCTACATAAACTACTATTAGACCACATGAAGTTTCAATGGTTTTTATGAATGTCACAGAGAGTCCATCGAATTCGTTGAAAATCAATCTTCTATATTTATAAAAGAAGAAACTGACTGGATTATTGGCTGACTGACTGATCGGTCAACTCTCAGTAATATCTTAAATGACGTAAGTGGCACTAAGAAGGGACTTGTGGAAATTCCCACGGAAACGGAAATAACAACGCCGCTGGACATCCGCTATAGTTTCTTTTTTTTTTTAAATGGAACTATGTCAAGAGAATGACGAATTTTAAATCATTCGTCGCCGAAATCAATGTCGAGAGGTTTGTAATTAAAAATTGGATGCTGCCATTACAGTATAGTTGGCAGATAACATGTTTTGGCAAGCCGCCAGTTCTCAACATCTGGGGCGTTCGATACCATGTCTGTATTTTTCAGACTGTTTTTATTACAATTGATAAACGAACGATTTATATAACAGTCGTAATATAACCTCCGGTAGGTTGTAAAATGTAAACAGATCAACTGATGTGTATCTGTATATATCTATGCCTTTAGGACCATCAATATAGAACTTTATTTAGTTTTAAAGTCCTTGCCATTTTTCATCATCATTTCTTCATCACACATCACACGATAAAATTAAGTCATTTATTTTATCATTAATGAAAAAGATAATCAGAAATTCTGATTAATGTATTTGTTTTCAGTTTCTGTAATTCTGTGACTAACCAAAATATTAGGATTACTTAATTTAAATGTCTCAAAGAATTTTTTATCTGTAAATATTGTATTTGCAAAATTATTCTTAAGTTAACTATTATGATAGAATTATATATGCACAAAATATATTTTTGTTTAATTTTAATCCCTGATAAATAATCAAAAAGAGTTCTTGCCATGATTTGATGCTGAGATTATTCACAAATCTCAAATTAATGTTGTTCTCTGTTGTAAGTGTTGCAATTAATTTTATAAATTCAGTTTGCTTGGAATACTTACACATTTTTTCATGCTAACACCATTGAAAATGTAGCAGCACTTGAAATATTAAGTATACTCCGGCATGATATGCCAGTATCATTGTATTGAAAATGTTCTGTATACAGATCATAAAATATAAGGTAACACATTTGACTGGAATTTCGAGGCCTCAATTTAGAAAACGAGTCTACTCTTCGTTAAAGCAGTATTGATTAAATATGACGTGAAAATTTGGCATGTATCCAGCCGTGTTCCGGTAAGCCTATTAAGCTGATGTAAATGAACTACATTACACTTGTATAACAATGAGTCGAGGGCCTAAAAGTGAGCCTGATATGAATTATGTAGAGCACTCACATAGCTCTACAATTTGCTTCAAGTTGACTTAAAAGTATACCTTCTGGTTTATCTATGTTTTTATGGCAAATGCAGAAAATTAAGACTGATAGAGGATGAATCTTTTCACAGGTTCTACTATCAATTTTACAAGAGTTTTACGTTCTTGGACAATTACAATAAAGTACAATAGACTTTGTTTTTATCCAAACCCCCATAGTTATGAGTTATTACATGTGCGGAAAATTGTACATTACAAGTATTTAAGCTTACCACACGGTGTTACACGGAACACTTTATAATTAGCTACTTATTGATTACTTTGACTAGCGGTTCTGCGCGGTTTCATCCTAGTTCTCGTTCCCGTGGGAATACGGGAATAAAATATAGCCTACGTTACTCAAGAATATTGTAGCTTTCCATTAGTGAAAGAATTTTTAAAATCGGCCCAGTAATTTTTGAGTTTATTCGTAACAAACATACAAAAATACAAAATCTTTACTCTTTATAATATTAATATAGATATAGATTTATAAAATCAGCTGATTGCTAGGTAGCTTTTACAAAATAAAAACATGCTAAAACCACTGTCCATTAATATAATTTTAAATACCTGCCCCCTAGCCAAGTGGCATTGTACAATCTAATCGAATGTTCTTTTAGATTGACATGTATGGTATTGACATAAGCACTTGAACGAGCGTTAACGCTACTGTCAATCTCATAGATGTCAATCTAAAAGAACATTCGATTAGATTGTGCAATGCCACTTGGCTAGGGGGCTGATTATTATACGTTGATACTACTAGTGACGATCAGTGGTTTGAGATCTTGTTTTAAGGGCTGTATAGTGTCGGTAGGAAAACCTAACATTACTTATAGAAAAAACTCATAAAGTCTTTTTCACTTCTCATGCTCTAAAAGTAAGCCAATATAGCCCTACGAAGCGGGACTAAAGTGACCACTTTAGTCCCTTTCTGAATTTTTGTCGAGTGTAAATTTGTTGGGTTTTAAATAAATTTGTACTAAATTGACAATTTTTCTCGCACTCAAAGTGAAAAGTACAGTTTGCACCTCGAGACTAAACGCCAACTTAATATACCCTCGGTTTCATGACTCCCTCGCAAGCTCGGGAGTCAAACCACCTCTGGTATATAATGGCTTCGTTTAGTCCCTCGATATAAAATATACTATAAAACCAACACAAACAGACAAGGTATTATCAATATCATCCTTCGCTTTCAAGGACCATTTTAGAACACCACAATTCATCTGAATAAAGCGAGGCAATCAAATAAATTGCGGATTAGTATTCCTCGGTCGCCTATAAAACTAGAAAGCCAAGGAATTACAATTCTAAATGTACCGTTCCCTTTAGTTCCCTTGAGCCTAACAGTTTCAAAACTTTACACATGTCTACAAGATTTTATTCGGGATTGTTTTTTTTTTGCGAGCTTGATTTGATCAAACTGAAATGCAAATTATATCTGTGATGTTCATACAAAAGAGTACGCGATACAAAAATTAATATTATTATTGTTATTGAATTTTTTTTATTTATGTTATATAAGATTCCATGAAATAATTGTTAAAATATGTTAAACAAAACGTTTCGGAGATCTTATTTTCCTATAATACAAATAATTTTACCTGAAAGTTAGTACAACCTTTACAACTTTCGTGTTTATGAATGAATTCGGAGAATTCTTGAATTATTTGTGAATAGAATTCTAGGATTCCACCACAGGCAACCTATAACAAACCTCCTTTATAAAACATGATTATAGACATATAATTTGTTTTTATGTTATTATAAGCTATTAAACTTGTTTAATTTTATTGTGATTGCATGTTACATGCCGGATTTATACCTAACAGCGTTGTTAAAAAACTTCGAAGCGTGTCATTAAAACACAAAGTTATTTATGACGTTATAAACCATTTTAATTAATTGAATAAATATCGATCGCGTAAGCCTTAGTTTAGAAATTCCATCACTATTGATTGTGGAAAGTGTTATATGGAAATAAAAACAAAACTAACCACGCACATTCTATTAAAAGGGTGCGGATGAATAAAAAATAAATCGTTTTATAAAAATGTAAATAGATATAAATGATATGGGATGACCTTGGTCACTCTGCCATTAATGGCGGATCTCAAATATTCTCTAGCAAAGAGACCGTGACAGAGGTGTTACTTAATTCTAACCTTACCAAACTTTTACGTTTGATGGCGAGAAACGCTCTTTTTCATAACAATGAACCACCTTATGTACTTATCTACTAGTTATCTAGACACTATTATTTTAACCTTAATGTATTTATTTCTGTTAATTTGCAATTCTGTATAATGTTTTTAATGTTGTCATAAGCGAACCTTTACAAATTTTTACTTTGTTACCATGTTTGACTCAAATAAAGAAATATTCTGTTCTATTCTATTCCTTTTCTCTTAATAAATCTATTTTGTTAAGCACTTAAGGTACCAGAACTTTGATTGTATTCTGTAAATGCTCTAAGTTTTCTACAAACCATCCCAAAGGTGCCCCCAAACAAGAAAAGCTAACCTATATTCATAAACACCCCATAATACCTGCGTAAATAAACGGCAAGTATGAACACAACTCCCGTTAATTTTTGCGAGCTCTCAGCAGCGTGCACTTTCCACAATTTATCGTTTTCATTCGTCGGACGGACCCATGAATATTTAGAAGCTATATGCGGTGACGGTGACCCACACTCATTGAAAACATTCATAAAAACACTGGACAATATAAGCCCCCATATACGAAGGGTTCCACAAAAAGTAATAACAAAAATCACACTCTGAAATTTGCAGCCCATTTTCTCTAATCTTCACCGCGGAGTAACCTTTCGTTTTTTCCGTAAACGTTTCAAACCCCATTCAGGTTCAACGGAACTCTAAAATAACTTACCAAATATAATTTCGCTGGAATTGAAAGAACGAATAAAAGGTATTTGTTTTTGTAATGAGGGTCCAACCGGAATCGTTGATTTTTTTACAAAAATAAACCTGAACAAACAGTTATTGGGAAACCAGTTTCGTAACTGTACCTAAAAATAAAAATGTAAACTGTGTCAAGTTCGGATAGTCTTTTGAGCACCACGTATTTTTATTTTATTTTATTTTATTATCAGGTGCAACATTTCTACGCGCAAAATCTATAAGTTCTAAATAATTGATGAATAATTGGTCAATGATTGGAGTTACTTTGGAAATTCATGATAGCTAATGAATGAGAAAAGTATTCGATGACTCCGACGAGCTGTCAAGTTTTCTTGACGATGTGCTTCGTGTAGTGGCAAAACCGTGTCAAAGATTTTTTTTTGGGTAGTCTGTGCTATACATTTTATGTAGAAATTATCCATCGTATAGTGCATAGTAAGCATAATAATAGTTTACTAATATATTTTTAAACAATATAAAATTTACGAAACAGCTCTATCCAGCCTGCTTTTATAGCACAACTTACAAAATCAGAACAAAAGAAATTTGAAACTTCTCTCAGAAGTAAAGTGGGGGACATAAACAAAAGGTAACTTATATTTTATGTGTTATTCAAATAAGAACGAAGCAGGAGAAGCCAAGATCGAGCGCCCGACAAGATGTCCTTCAACCTCTGCCAAATAACTCTCACCGTCCCCTTCTTACTCATCAATTTATCAAGTATTTCCGTCCTTATCTAGCTGTTGAGCGACCCTACCTGTTTAATTTCGGTGGTAAATTACGTCTGAAGGACCATGTTTTTACGTATGATATGATTTAATATTCAAAGGTTTTCGTTTAACTCAAGCATTTGCTTTCTTGTATTTACCTAAATTCTTACATAATATATTTAATATAATAATGTAGAAGTCTATCAAATTCATGAATAAATGTTCTCGAGTATCCGTAAACAGGTCCGTTTATTGCGAACTTGGGCTGTATAGTATACGGTCAATATCAGTAATCGACTCTTAAATCTTAAGAGCTCCATAAGTGCCTCATTTTATTCGCATTCGATGTTGGAAGTTATATGTTGTGAATGTTATATGTTTGAGAACACATCATTTTACATTTCTGTTTTGTTTCTACTTATGTTTCTGTAAGGAAGTCTTAAATAACTTCGATTATCAACGACAAAAGTGATTTGATTAGAATTAGCACGACGATCACTAAACTCTTTTTAAAATACCAGCTGCTGTCCGCGGGCAGCGACACTGTCCGTGTGAGCATAGGTTTTCTAATTCCCTAGGAACTATGTATTGTAAACTAAACTGGCCTATAGCAAACTATGTCCTAATATAATGCAGCAAACTATGTCCTTCCTCAAGATGTATACGTAATACAGCAAACTATGTCCTTCCTCAAGATGTATGTGTAAGTGTGACGGACAGACAGTTACTTTGGTATTTATAATATTAGTAGAGATAGTGACTCCTAGGGACTAGCAGGCATCAAGCAGCGTTGACAACGCGGAGCCCTTCATGGTTTAAATCAAAAGTCATGGTTTAAATCAAGAATATATAGTTCATTGAAACAATATTACTACATATGAAGATTATGGATGAAAAAAAATATAAGTAGGTATATAATACTCATTTGAGGTAAACAAATCGAAATCAAAAATGTATAATCGGCAGCGATCTAAGCGCTTTTAAATTTGTAGTGAATTTGCAGTTTACCCCCACCTAGAAGGCTAAGTTTGAACGAAAATAGCAGCATTTATTTCTGCCTGGATGAAGGGCCTAACAACGTCAAAACGTCGACGCGCACGTGAGCTGAAACGTAATGTCTGACGCTTTCTATACACAGAGCTGCATCTAGGTTAAGTTATGGGAGGGGTTGGAAAAATTACGGAACCGAGACTAATTTAATCAATTGACCGGTGAATTAAGTTAGGGCAGACAGAGAATTACGGATCTAAGTGCTGTTGAGTTTATCATCACTAAATGACCGTTAAAACTATAATCAGTACTTCTACATACGATTTCTGAATATATGACAGTGTCAAATAACGTATAGTTATTGTGATACGTTTAATTTGACGGTGAAGTGGCGCCTAAGTGCAGGTGTCGAAAACCATACCACTAATAAATTGTTAAACACCTGTTTATAATAACTGGATACGTAAGATGATGAGCAGTGGTACGGTTTTTAAGCACTTTAGTGTAGGTGACATCCGTCCTTAAAAAAGAAAAAGCAATGAGGAAGTAGGTTCGACGTTAACAGTGGGTATATCAAGCATCCTACTTGCAATTTTATAAACTAGCGACCCGCCCAGGATTCGCACGGGTGCAATGCTAATACTAAAACCTTCCTCTTAAATCACTTTATCTATTAAAAAAACCGCATCAAAATCCTGCGTAGTTTTAAAGATTTAAGCATACATAGGACATAAATTAAATCAAATCAAATCAAATCAAATTTATTCATTAACAATAATAACATTGTGTTTGAAATAAAATTCTTAAAGCTAAAATTATTAACAATGTCAACATTAAAAATTAAATTGTATGTGAATAAAATAATAATAATTATTATTATAAAAAAAAAATCTACGAATGTCAAATACAGTTATAAATTATATCAACGAAAATTCATTAATGTTGTAACAGCACCTTTCCAAAAGATATGTTCTTAATGTATGTTTAAACAGTTTAACACAATTAATATTTTTAAACTCAGTGGGCATACTGTTAAACAGCTTTACTGCCTGGTGTCTTGCACAATGTTCGACAGCTGCTAATCTGGGTTGGATTACTCTTTGTAGGTCCATTCTTCTTGTAGACGTTCGCAACTGCATTTCTTCGTCCGTCTCATACATATGTCTATATTTTACTACATCTGTCAGTACGACCATGATATACAAGCTGGGTACTGTTAATATTCCCACGGACCTGAAGTGTTCTTTACACGACTCCCATGGCGGAATGCGAACTATAGTTCGTATTGCTCTTTTCTGAGCTGCAAATGCTTTTTTTACATTATAGCAATAACTGCTACCCCACAATTTTATACTATATCTTAATCTAGATTCAACAAGGGCATAATAGACGGCATATAATTGTTCTCTTGTTAGCTCATCTCTCAAGCTGCGTATTGCATAGCATGCGGAGCTGATACATTTCACTAAAGCATTAAGTTGCGGCTTCCAATTTAATAGTTGATCAAGATAAATACCTAAAAATTTGACTACTTCAACATTCTCAATCTCTTTCATAGGGATATAGTGACAGATAAAGTGACTTTGTTTTATACTATGTAGTGATAGTGATGCGAAAGCGTGGTTCTTGGTTTGTCATTATATCACACAGCAATAGAGCAACGAAATAAAAGATCGTTGAAGGATTGAAAACTGCATAGGCTACTTTTTACTTCAGCACACGGACGAAATTACAGGATAAATCGAATTAAAAATAAACACATATGGAGGGGTTATTTCAAAACATGGTTTTAAATTAGACACTCTTGTTCATCAGCATCTATTCCGATAGTATGACCTACTAGAGGTTGGATAATTTATGTAAGTAAGTATTGTTAGCCGATAAATATCGATTCAGGCGAACTCTAGTGGAACTACGTCTCTACGCGTGACGTCACGAGGAACTGTCAACAATCCCGCGCATTATGGCTGACGAGCTAGGCTGTGGCGCGTATAGTTAATTCATATAAATATGACTATGAAAGTTATAAACCATAATAAGGCTATCGCGTTATAAATTAATCATATTAACAGTAAATTAGCTAAAGTTAAAATGTCAAGCCTCTCAATACCTACCTGAATTCGTCCCCACTATAGGTACCTACTCTATCCCATACCGTATAGTGTGAACCGACATGACGTGAAATATTAACGATTCGTCTAGAACGGATTAGTTTTTGTTTTCGTACGTATTTTACTTTTCGATCTTAATAGGATACTATAATAACCATATTTTTTATATATATACCTACTAATGTTATGGATAGGTACAAAACTAACTTTTCTGTTTTGTCTTGTCTTGTCTATCTGTTTTCCAACAACCAATCTTGATTAAAATTTAGGGAGATAGCTGTATCTTGAGGTAGAAAATCACCTTTTATCACAAGAACGCGAACGCATTTGTGGGCAAGCGTATTGGGATTTGGGACACGATATCACGTCAGTGAACTGCTATTTGTCAGAAATTTTCTCTGATGGCTTAAAGACTTCAATAATGCATGAACAAAATAAAAACCGACACCAACTCTTTAACTTTCCTGCTGAAATTAAAAATAAATTTAGTTCAGTACAATTTAAATGATTTCTACTCATACCGTAATAAAATTGGCATTATTTTCACGGCCGTATAACATAGCGAATAGTAATATTTTTCTCTGTCAGACTCACTGAACAGAATATAAAGTCATATTTCTTTTGTAGCCACCTCGTTACAAACATTCATGATTTTCTGCGAATAAATGTGTCCCTATTATAAAATGCAATGTCTTTATCGTCTGCAAATTCTATCTACATATATTTGTCTATACTTTTGAATCACTGCTCGTGAATTTATGTGTAATCATAAACTCACAACCTTTTTACCACTTTATAAAATAGGTACTCTATAATCTCAATAATGTAGTACACGCCTTACTAAATATCGTCCTGTATTAGTACTACCTAAAATATTTGGATGCGGTTGTCATCACCATTTAGATAATTTCTTCTGGAAGGTTGATCAACTGAATATATTTGTACCTATTGTATTGTGTATACAAAAATCGTGGTACACCTCAACGAAATAGCCTGCAGACGTTGCAATACCAGACGTAAGCAAGAATAGACACTCCCTATGACGTCATCATGCCATGACGTCACAGCCTTGGCTTCTGCCCAAACCCCGAAGGTTTTGGAGTCGATAAAATATAGCGGCGACCTTTTTGTTCTTGAAAATTGAACTTGAACTGCTTGATACTTTGGCAAACGATAAGAACTTGTGTCTCTCAGTTCAGGCAAATAAAGAAACCTTTTTTTCCATCATGGACAAAAAGGTAAAACATTGGTGGCCTAAATCAATTAAGTTATTGTGGTCAGCCGAACATACTTTTGCGTAGGATCTACTGCAATCGTCATACTTACAATATCATCATATTACTTTCATGTATATTCGGGTTATAATTAATTATTAATAATAATCATGATATACAATGAACCACATGTAAAACTTATAAAAAATGTAGATCTTAAATAAAATACAACCTTCAATCAAGTAAGTAGAGGGTATTATTTTAGTCACAGACTTTTTCGTCCACATAGGAGATTATAAGCGATCTTGAGAAGATCATATAACGCAATTTTACTGGCTGATATTTTTAATCCTTATAGGCCTTTTTTATTCTGTTTATTACTTCTTAATAGTTTAGTATTATCTATAATTAAGCGTGCATTTTGCATATTATTATGCCTACTTGCCTTTATTTAATTTAGGTTAATCATTATCTAGGTACCTAATATTTATTATATTCGACCTAGGTCACTCACTGAACAGAATATAAAGTCATATTTCTTTTGTAGCCACCTCGTTACAAACATTCATGATTTTCTGCGAATAAATGTGTCCCTATTATAAAATGCAATGTCTTTATCGTCTGCAAATTCTATCTACATATATTTGTCTATACTTTTGAATCACTGCTCGTGAATTTATGTGTAATCATAAACTCACAACCTTTTTACCACTTTATAAAATAGGTACTCTATAATCTCAATAATGTAGTACACGCCTTACTAAATATCGTATTATCGTATTATGCCTACTTGCCTTTATTTAATTTAGGTTAATCATTATCTAGGTACCTAATATTTATTATATTCGACCTAGGTCGGAAGAAAGATATAAAAGACTAGGTGTTCCGAGCAGATTTACCCGCATAGTTCGGGTTTGAATACGGGAATAAAATAAAACCTATGTTACTGTCTGATAATCTTAGCTTTCCATTAAAAAAGAATTTTAAAAATCGGTCCAGTAGTTTTTGAGTGTATTCGATACAAACAGAAAAATAGAAATCTTTCCTCTTTATAATATTAGTGTAGATTATAAGTAAACAAATGAAATATGATAAAAATTTAATAACCAATTCTTCTATGTAGCAATGGGTATGAAAAAGGAAGCATAATACCCCCAACTGGGTTAAACTATCCGACTTCCAACACAACGACGCTTCACATACTACATAACTCCGGACAACGTTCTTACATATCGTGTTACTACATCCCTTTGTAGGGTCTGCAGAGCTTATAACAGAAGCAAGAGTCCGGAAATACATTCTTGTGGTTTAGAATCCACTTGTGGTGTGACTATGGGTGTGACCCGTGTACCCTTCAGACTCTATCTTACTTTTAACAGTGAACCTTAGAGGCTTGAGGATAAAGCCAAATTTCGATTGAACTGATCTAACTCCATAGTTAGATCGCTCGCTACAAAGTCCAAATATAACAGTTTGGTACAAGCTTCCTCTTTTTAGACGTTATTTTATATTCAACTAGCGATCCTCCCTCCCGACCTTGCTTCGCTTCGTTATACGAGTTTAACACGCCTATAAAGCAGCCAATATTGAGACTAATAATTATTACGATTTCGTACTTATTTTTATCAAAATTAAATATAGCTTATATTACTCAGAGATAATTACAATTTTACAGAAATATTTTTTAAAATTCATTCAGGTGATCAAGAGATTACACTAACAACACGCAATACCCCCCCGTCTAATCTCTACTAAGTCTCTATCTATGTCTGCCTCTGCCGGTTTCTCTGCTTACTAATTTTAAGCCACGCTACAGATTTTGATACGATTTTCACTAATAGAAAGAGCAAATAACGAGAAAGGTTTGTGTTCATTTAAACCACGTGATGCGAAGCAGGGGCGGCCTTCTCTCTACTCTAGTTATAATAACAGTATATATGTTGTGAAAAAAAAGTCGGATTCCATTGAAAAAATAGCTGTGAACTAACACAATACGAACACGACTGTAGGTATTTGTCTATACTTTTCCGTATAATTATAGGATAATATCCATTATACCTAATGCGATAGGTACTACGAGAAAAACGCATAAATAGCTGCAGAAGAAAATAGAAACAGAAACACTGATTCATTCAAATTCTAGAACTAGCTATTTAATAGATATTTGAATGAATTGTAGTGTGCATTTCAAGAGCTTTTCAGTGGGAAAAACGTGAGTCAAAATTCATGAAATTGCCTGGTATAAAATACCAGATACAGTTAAAAAAACACTTTACATGCATAGATAACTCGACTTCTAGCAGGCTTATTATATTATTGTTTTAATTTAAACCTGCAACAAGTAACTGTGATAACCGCATCCAGTTTCGTGAAGTACCTAGTTTGTGCGTGATGAGCATATAAACATACGGACAGACAGACAAAAAATCTTAAAATTATTCTTTTGGCTTCTTTTATACAAGCTGTTACCTATATTACTGTTATACAGACTTCTCATATTAAGTTTTCCTTAATATCTCCTTAATGTACATACATCAGCCAATTAAATATTATTATATTATGCAAAGACATCTTCATTGGATATTACATTACTATTTAATTTAATGACTGTAAAATTAATATATGAGCAGTGATAGCCCGGACGGTTAAAGAGCCGGCCGAAAATCAGTGAGGCTCGGGTTCGAATCCTGGCGTGTACCAATGAGTTTTTCAAAAACTTAGGTACGTACATATTTATCACTAGCTCGACGGTGAAGGAAAACATCGTGAGGAAACCCGCAGGTCTCAGAATTAATTCTGAGACATGTGTAAACAGACCCGGTCCGGCGATGGGCTCACCACCTATCACGTTTAGGGGTCCAATATATCTCGTGAAATGTGGGTATATCCAGTAATGGTATACCTCTGCCTACCCCCTCGGGGATAAAAAAAGGCGTGAGATTATATATGAGATTATTATAAGTAAAATTTATGAAGGTGTACAGAGCGACTCCAAAGCTAAAAGCAAATCTCTGGTAAGTTTTAATTTAAACTTCCCATTTGTAAATCAAAGCTCACAAAACACAGGACAAAGGGGAGTTGCTAACTCTAATCTAGGAGTATTATTTAGCACTACCCGACCGCCCTGACCCGCCCTAAGTTATGACCCAACTGGCCACGCGTGGGACGTTGTGGTGCATTCGGTTAGCAACCTATACAACATGTAACAGAATAAGCACAATTCCTGAAATTAGTTTGTCCCGTATCGACTACTTATTCGATTTCAGCTATTTTTAATATGTGTTAATTTTTTCCCAAAAATTAATTAGAGTAGCGCTATTATTAATCGACATTTAAGACAATTAGTTAGACACAACTAAAGCTCGATTGCATCATATTTTTTTATATTAATATACTAATTGGGGTGTTTGAGGAATTGCGCTTTTTCTGTTACGAGTTGTGTATTTTCTACTTGAAATCATTCATTGTAGCAACAGCTAATTTATAATTAAGTAGCGACAAGAATTTCACTCCCATTTATATGATATACAAAAACTTTCCTCATTTATTGTTCTGTCTATTAGTGTTAACCGCATCAAAATCCGTTGCGTGGTTTAAAAGATCTAAGCATACAGACGGCGGGCAGCGACTTTGTTTTATACTGTGTAGACTTGTTATCGAGCATAACCTTTGAGTATTAAACCAACAGGAGACGTCACGCGCACTAGTTTCTTTGCAAAAAAGTCTGCCAATTTCTGCGCGGAGGACGAGGAAACAAACACAAATAATGTTAAAACAAACGCTTTTTTTGACAAAACAATGAAACACTAGCTTGAACTACGAGTAGATGCACACAAATACATTCACCAATACAAGCACTCCGTGAACTCAAAAAAACTAGTTGTATATAACAGGTATGCGCGTTGACCGAAACTTTTTTATGGCAGAGGGGAACGCCTGTCAGTGGCGTCTCCGGTTGGTTTAATACTCAAAGAGCATAACAGAAACAATACACTTACTCACTCACTGATTTTGTCATCTAAATAATTTTTAAAAACATGCTTCTTCTTTATGAATGCTGCTCTAATTTATATAGTGTTCATTACTTAGCCACTAGGGTGCATTATTTTAATAAGATGTATTTTAGACATCTTTCATTGTATCTTCTCGCTCTCAAGGCCTATATTCAAAGCAATAGTTTATCAATATAAGATACTTAAACAAAACAGTTGACATAATTAGATTTGTTACAAAAAAATAATCCTATAGGTAAAGCCGGGTACTCACCAGCGAGCTGTAGCCGTAACCGTAGCATGTACTGTAACTGAAAAAACATAGTGTGCTTTGCAGCGAGCCGACGTTTACAACGTACCCATTTCTGAACCCGTAACGTTGCATGTAACTGTAACAGTTACTGTTACTAAAAACATTGTATGTACTTACGTGGCTCGCGAGCCTGAAACGAACGCTACACGAGCGACTCGCAGCGAGCCGACGATTGTCAGATTTTTGCCGCGAATCAAAGGGCGCTCGCAGTGCGCTTACAAACCAAAACTGAGTAGATCTGGCTCGTGGCCTTCTAGTACACACTAGAACCACGTTACTGTGTCTGTTTGGTTACAGTTACAGCTCGCAAAATGAGTATGCTCGGTGGAAACGTTCCGGCGACGACATCGTGAGCCCTCTGTACACGCGTACACATTAGAACCTCGATACTGTATCACCCATGTTACGGTTACGGCTCGCTGGTGAGTACGCGGCTTAAACCCAACCCTCTAACATTTTAATTTTGATGGGCGCAATTTTTTATAAAGCCAGGAGTTGACGGAGTATTGATTACTGACTTCTAAGTAGGTAGGTTAAATCCTAGTGCACGGGTCGAATAGAACTCATAAATATACGTACAAAAAACGAGCCTAAGCCATAAACGTCACATCGGTTTTTTATTCAAAGAACACAAAAAAAAAGTTTGAATTACGGCTCGAATGAAACACAATGTTCATTTCACTGAATATTTAACGTGAATCGCGAAAGAACGAGCGCATTAAAAGAGTAACCAAATTGATTTCCTGAACACTTCCCTCTAATCTTCATTTTTACGTAATTTGTTTTTTTTTTATAATATGACAGCTGGCAGAAGACACACTGCGCGAAATAATGGTAAAAAGCAAGAACGTACTTTGTGAATTCACAACATTTCAAAATTAATATGTAATAATTTTCAGTTTCATTAACTTGATATTCATTGAAACGAATTATGACTGAATGATTAATAATTTCAATACGCCGACCCACCGCCTACCCCACTCATTTGCTGCATGCGTAGTTTTTAATGTAGGCTATGTTGCCGTTATGCTAATAAGTACAAACAGTACAAACAGTCAAACACATTCCCACATTCACCTCGAAGCTAGTCAGACTAAAATAAGCTTGCATATATTAAACTAGTAACTAGTAATAAGGGCCTTAATTCAATCAGTACAGATATTACCTTGCCAACGCAAAATAGATTGAAATGTACGGGAACACGACTGACTGTCAACAAATGATAATTTTCTGGTTCTCTCCCGTTTAGGGACGCAATTGAATATTCACATCTCGATGTACGTTTGGCATTTTGATGGATCGTAGCTAGAATTCGTGCGGATCGTAGCTAGAATTCGTGCAGGATGCCCCTGGTTTACGTACTGAATGTGTGACGGTAGGGGACTTCATGAATTTGTAGATCATAGAATTCCTAAAGGAGAATTCTAGAGAATGGAATCATCCGTCAAATCGTAATCGGCAGGATGCGTCCCTAATGGACGCACATTGGTTATTGTTTGAAAATCAGTTAATTTTTGTCGTGTACGTGTTGGCTTGATCACAATTTTAACGAGTACTCACGTGTTATTGGCGGAGGAGAGCCGCCGGTGTAGGCTGCGCAGCGACATGGCGTACCCCTAGCAGGGCGGGCTGCCGCTGCCCTTGCCGCGCGGCCGACGCAGCGCGCGCGCCCCGAAGAAGGCGCCCTCCTCGTTGCAGGACTGCGAGCGCTGCGAGGCCAGCATGCCGACCGCGCGGCCCAGCGCGTGCAATGGCCGCACGCGCGCGCGCCTGCCCCACCCGCGCCCGGCCACCACCTCAATCTTGCCGGCCGGCCGCGCCGTCGCGCGCCTCACGCGCTCCGCTCGCTCGCGCGGGCCACACGCATCGAGCGCGACCGACACCCAATACCCTTCGCTCCCCACGACGCGACGCGCGCTCGCTCCCGCGCGCACCGCTCGCTCGGCACTTGCTCAGTTACACTACGCCTAACCTACTCGGAGCGAAGCGGTTTGACGATCGCTCGAATGCTTTATTATTCTATTAATAAATTATTGTTGAGGTTAGCTTCGCTCGGCGCAGTATCTGAAACAAATTACAATTTGTAATTAGATTACGGAATCGTTCGGCGGGCGAATCGAAAGGAAATTGGGATTCATCGACCCCGGTTTAAATCGATTCAGTGCCCCAACTAATGTTGGGAATAATGTTCGTGAAAGGAAAATTTCATTTTCGGAAAACGCGTGTCAGACAGTTTCGTTTCACTATTAAATACACCCACATGAGTCATAACTTAATTGAGTCACGAAATGATTTTTGTTGCAAACGAAATTAGAGCGAGGGAGAGTTAAAGCAAGTTTTAATGAAACGGTCAGTCGGAGGTCCGTTCTAGTTAATCCTTTGAAAGCTTCTAATCCCAACACTTCGACGAACGAAACAAGCGGCGAAGCACTTTTGCATTGTGCTGATGTGCTTCTGAAATAGGTCAAGTGTAATTGAGACAAATGACAGAACGAACCCCGGCGCCAGCCACAAAAAGTTGGAAAGAACAAAACGAAAATGTCTCTACAGAAAGGTATAGGTTGTAACCTACTTCCAAAATATTTTTCAAGAAACAATTTTGATATCAATTAGCCGCGCATATGAAGTTTGAGATTTAGTTTACAAATCATAATAACGTTAGAAATTTATCAAAATATTTTTATCAGTTTTTCAATACTTTTCTAACAGTGGTTGAGCTTATGAAGAATCGGTAAGATAGCGATTACGTTAGATGAATTTTCCATTAAAAGTTGATCCGGCAAACTGGATATTATAATTTCTATATAGCCACTTTTCTTTATTATCTGTATTTAGGTAATCATTGTACATAATACATAATATAGTAGATAAAAGAGTAAAGTTTTATAGGGTTTCATCCCAAAATGGTACTTAAATAAGAAACCCATATAGTACCGCTTTGTTGGTCTTTCTGTGCATCTATCACTCTCTGCTGATTAACTCAGACACTACTAATGCTATCCACTTTTAATTTAGAAGTTGTAAGTATTGCTTGGCCAGCTTTATTGCAAATAAAGTAATTATAACAATAGTTTTACTTTGGCGGGAAAAAGGCCGAAATAGTGAGTCTAAAAGTGTTAATAGAGGCTTATGGAAAAATAAAACGATGTCTCTAAGTCTCTAACTATCCAATTTTTATAAATCACCAAAAATCTTATAAAGAAAGTAGTTAAGCGGTCCCAAAAAATACGAAATTAAACTTTATTGGGTACTAATAATAACTAGAAAAGGTTTGGTACCCTCCGTGTGCAAGTCCGACGCGCACTTGACCGGTTTTTATTACCTACTTAATAAAGTAGCAACTGCCTGCATTACTACTTTATTTAAAACCATTCAAATTTAATATTTGAAAAACAAAAGCAAAATTCATCAGCATTATTTATTTATTCTATTCTAATTTAATTTGCAAATGTTGGGAAAAGATAAAAGTTCATATTAAGTAAACATAAAATAACCATTTCATAAAAATTTAAAACCTCCATCAGTGTGTTTTTCAATGCGAGCAGCATTTTTGTTGAAACTTGGATTATTTTCCACCCTTTTCCATCGTTGCCCTAAATACAAACGTGAAAGGTAGCAAAATATTAAAAATTGTTCTTCCGAAACTGCGTCATGCCAATGAAATGAGACCTCTGTTAATAAACAAGAACAATAAAATTTCTTTTTTATTTTAGTGCCACAAAAAATAGTCAAGATGATCTTAGAAAAGTGGTCATTGGAAAATACGATCCATGTCTGTCAAAGAATTTTGAACAGATTTTTCAATTTTCACTTTTAGATTACTTTGACTGTCATCCTATATCAATTGTCACGTAAAAATGAATAGATAGTAAAAAATTAATTTAAAATATATATATATATATATAAATATATGTAGGTATACCTAGTCTAAAAAATACATGGTAAGAAATAAAATGTCTATGGATTAGAATGAATATTTTAGCGAACAAGAAACAAAACATACTAACTTTCAAATAGATTAATGTTGTTAGGTTAACTTTTATAAATAAATCGGTTTTATTTATACTGTTACAGTATTTCTACATAGATAACTACGAGCACATTATATAAAAGTGTAAAAGTTTTAAATTGTATAAAAGTTGGTTGGTCGCGAGTGAGACTGACAAGACGTCAGGACGAATATTCCAAGATGCCATGAGGCAAGCGGTCTCTCCGACGTTATTGCATTAAATTGACCCCGTCATGATCTGAAACCGAGCTAGACTCGTCTTGAGTTTTATGATTCAAGACTTTATTTATTACTCATCGTCCATCCGTCACTTCTGTGGTCAATGATGTACACGATAAGCACAAAAACCTTAAAGAAACCTTCAAGTATGGGTAATAGTTATACAGGTCGACAATTAAACAAGAATACCTTCCATTCCGTTTTAATAAGTATTAAAAACTGCGTAGGTAATGACTTGTGATAATATTTACACGGAGTAATATAATTGATGTACCTACTCAATTTTGATTTACACGACACAGTTTTGAATATGTGGCTATCTATGGAGCCAAACCATGAACATGACATTCGATGACTGACAAACAATGCACATAATATTTTCACTTGATGTTTTTTTTCACATTTCATCTGTGAAATTTCACAAGCCTTATTTTTCTATAACGATTCGAAAAATAACGCTTGCTACTCGCGATGTCATAAGTTGCAGGCTACGCAGCTGAGAAGCAGGGGTGACGTATGATTTTTCATATGCTACTCATGAAAGGAACCATCTCTAGCTCCTATTTCATCACTACATGGTATAAAACAAAGATATTGCTCTGTCCCAATATCCCTCTAGGATATTGGGACAGAGCAATATCCCTATGTATGCTAAAATCTTTAAAACTACGTTACGGATTTTGATGCGGTTTTTTTTAATAGATAGAGTGATTCAAGAGAAAGGCTTTAGTTTTAGCATGACACCCGTGCGAAGCCGGGGCGGGTCGCTAGTAAATAAAAAATGTCTGATAAGGAACAAAGTATGTGAAAAAATTAATGTAAAATAAAAATACTCCTAATTTTATTTTAGGAATAACGCCTAAACTGTAATACATCATTCTTTTCCCGCCTTACGGTAACTTTGTAGCTAAATTACTCTGTAAGTATAAAAATTGCTCCTGGCATTTATATAGCTGGTGTTCAGTGAACGCTTAATTCATACTCGTATTACTCTTCCTTCCTTAGAATGCCTTTCCATGTAAATTCAAATCCATTAGGCATCTTTATACATTGTTATTTCGATTTATTTCTAATGTATTATTGTTTGCAATATTTTTTTACAGTCCATATTTATGAATACTGGTCCTTTATACGTTTCTAAACCATTCACTTGATGGCGATGAAACTTGGGTGAATTGTAGTGGGTACGTCGCGTCGTCGCAGGATTCTGAAAAAAATAACTAAATTCCCACGGGAATAGGAAAAACCGGTTCTATACTTACATTATGCATTTTTATCATTATTGGTATTGTATAATAAATACATATAATATAATCTCACGCCTTTTTATCCCCGAGGGGGTAGGCAGAGGTATTCCATTACTGGATATACCCACATTTCATTGGTATTGTATCCCATCAGTAATTCGTAACACAAACGCCAAATTTCAGTAAAGCTCAATTACGTTTTTATAAAATTTCGCACAAAATTATATCTACGGTTAATTATAAATTGGTCCTCCGTAAAATTAAATAATCCCGTTTTTAAATACAAGCGTGGTGTTGTTTCGGATTACGTTCGTAAATTGACATTTATATTATACTAGCAATAACCCGCGGTTTCACACACGAATCAGGCGCGGTACGAAGGACCCCCTTCGGGGACATGACCCTCCTTTTGTTTTATAGTGTGTGCAATAAATTGTGTATTGTGCAATTAAGTTTAATTTACTTGATATATTTTATGATTAGTGACCTCCTCCAAAATTTCAGGCTGCGCCGCGCCTGACACGAGCTTCCCGTTCCCGTGGGAATACGGTGATAAAATATAACCTATCCTAGCCCTCAATTGGTAAATGAATTTTTAAAACCTGTTTTGTGGTTTAGGCGTGAAATCGTAACAAACAATCAAAGTCACTTTCGCTTTCATAATATTAGTTACGATATTATATGTTTCTGAAACTTTGAAAATTTCGAGATGATATAGTATTATATTTTAATCTCTTTGGTATTGTACCATTAAATTACCCGTCTACCTAGAGGCAGGAAGGCTAGAATAAAAACTTCCTGTAGTTGAACCACTCTAAAGAAATGTAAATAAATAAATGCAAATTAATGAAGAGGAAAAGTTTGTTCATTCGCGGTCGTCAACCTTCGGAGCTACTTAGGTGATCTAGAAAATTCTCCTCGTGGAAAGTTACAGAGAAACAAGCACTTCAGATGACTCAGTAAATTAAGTTTTGTAAATATGTGAAAACCTTTGTACTGTTGAAGTTCAGTCCACCTTGCTCAAGCTTTACTTATGCAATGTGCATTTTTAAAGGTATTTAAGTATACAAGTATTTCTCTAGCAAATCCGAAATCAAAACATATCCATTGTATAAATAGCAGGCAGCACGGCGATTCATATACTAAAACTCAGGTAGTTTACCTACACTAAACGACCGTTAAAACAATAATTGAGTGCCCAAAACCGTGCCATTGCTTAATATCATCATAAATGTATGTACGAGTAGTTGAAGTCCCAGTATTGAGTAAAATCACACTTTTGAATCTGTAGACCCGTCACACTTCACTTATGAATTTGACATATAAGACATTACATACATACATACATAATCTCACGCCTATTTGTCATAGAAAATAGACTGCCACTTGCTACAAATCCATCATAAGCATAGTCGTCGGTTTCGGGTACTCTATATGGCTTTTCTTCAAAACATCGCCGATGTGGACGATGTAAATACGCCTAGGTCGTCCTCTACTAGCTCGCCCATTCACAACACCCTTGTATATTTACCTCGTTAAGCGCCTTCCATTCATCCGTTCAATGTGATCAAACCACCTCAGTATTCCTTTTCCAATCCCAGACACTATATCTTCTTTAAAGCCACAACGCTCTCGAATCAATCGTACTCCACTAACGCCTTTCCACTGCATTTTTTCGGCTTTCATGGTTCTTCTGCCGTACCAGACGTGGGTACAAATATATATAAGACATCTATAATTTACGACACTTCATTGCATCGAGTCGAAAAATCTCACAAAATTATTATACTTGCGCGGAAACGGAAACGTGAAAATCAGTGAGTGAAATAAAGACCGATGATTGATTCGCCATTGAAGACGGCTGTTGATTAATAACTGAAGAGCAACTCTCGAACTCAGGTTCAAAATGTGTTATTTTGGAAGGTCGGGACTGAATAATTATGCAATGTTGCCGACAAAATTGTATAGTAGTCTATGTAGATTTATTAACGTAAGAGCTAATATACGTTGATCCAATGCTTGATCCACTATAAAGATCTAGGCACAGGCTCAGTTATTGCGCCAATGTGTTTTCAATACAATCCAGCAAAGAATGTGTTTACTTTGGGCCTACAACGATTCAGTGCTACTAGATTATAACACTGGATCATTGAAATCAAATATAAATCCCGATATCTGCGAATCTGTCAATGACACATTTATAAACGGCAAAAAAGCAGTTACATACATACATACATATGCTCACGCCTTTTTCCCGAAAGGGTAGGCAGAGACAACAGCCCGCCACCTGCTACGATCCTGGCATACCTCACGTGCCTCATCCACATCCATCAATCGGTTCATACAAGCTCGTCGGTTTCGGGTACTCTTTATCTGGCTTTTTTTCAATACATCGCCGATCTGATCGATGTAAGTACGCCTAGGTCGCCCTCTGCCGACTCGGCAACTCACGATCCCCTTATATATTTGTCTCGTTAGACGCCTTTCATCCATCCGCTCGACATGTCCAAACCACCTGAGCATTCCTTTCTCAATCTTAGTCACTACATCCTCTTTCAAGCCACAACGCTCTCGGATTACACTATTCCTGATTCTATCAATCAATCGTACTCCACTCATGCTTCTTAGCAAGCTCATTTCTACTGCATTTATTCGACTCTCGTGCTTCTTCTGCCATACCCAACTCTCGCTACCATACATTAAGGTAGGAATAAACACCCCATCATGAACAGCCAGGCGTGCTTTTTTAGTCACTTTCAGGCTCCTCATGAAGGCGTGCAATGCACCGTTTACCATATTACCTGCATTCACCCTCCTTTCAATATCATTATCACACTTACCGTCTCTACTAAACTTACTTCCTAAATACACAAATTCTGACACTTGTTCTACTTTCTCACCTTCAATCATAATATCGCACTCAGAAATGTCCATATTCTTCTCCACAACCATAACCTTCGTCTTGCTAACATTTACTTTCCTACCTTTCTTCTTGAAAGCCTCATTCACGACAGTTACCGTGTCCTGCAACTCATGCGCTGATGGTTCAATTATAACTTGATCATCAGCGTACAGTAGGCATTTGACCGGTACCTCTCCCATTCGTACTCCACAATCACGCTCTTTCAAATCTGTCAGACAACTATCCATGAAAAGGTTGAACAGCCATGGTGATGCTACACATCCCTGTCTAACACCCATGGCGATGTTAAACCAGTCTGTGTAGGCTCCATTTATTCTAACACAGGCTCTGGAATCCTTATATAAGGATTTCAGAGCCCGCATCAGAATAGGGTCCAACCCATGCATGGCCAGTGTTGACCACAATTCGTTCCTCCTCACTCTATCGTAAGCCTTTTCCAGGTCTATAAAGGCGCAATAGATTTTTTAGCCCTTAGCCAAAAACTTCTCGGTAACGCACCGTAAGGAAAAGACTTGATCCATACATCCCATCTCCTTTCGAAAACCTGCATGAACGTCCCATATTTTCTCATCTGTTTCGCTTACAACCCTGTCAATTAAAATCCTTGCATAAAGTTTTCCTACCACACTTAAAAGACTAATGCCACGATAGTTTTTGCAATCCTGCTGCGATCCCTTCCCCTTAAATAGTGGCACAATTACCGCCTTAGTCCAGTCATCTGGCACTCGACCTTGTGCCAGGCAGAGGTTAAATAGGCGTTGCAGCAGGCCTGCAACTAGCCCATCGCCAGCCCTTAGCATCTCCACGGTTACTCTGTCATACCCTGCAGCTTTACCCAGTTTCAAACGTTTCAATGCTTCCATAATCTCTTTCATACTTATTTCACTATCCTGTGGAATTGATGCCTCACAAATTTCACTATCATGCTCATCCTCTTGCTTTTCAAACAGACTTTCAAAGTATCTTTTCCACCGCTCTAGTACACACCGTTCTTCTATCATAAGTTCACCGCTTTCATCCCTTATTACATTCACCGAAGATTTTTTGGACTTTCCCTGCGCTGTTCTTACTAGTTTCCAAAATAACTTTATGTTATTCCGAAAACTTGCGCAAAATTTTTGGTCCAGCATATTATTCTTCTCTTCTTTCTTTCTATCAATACACTTTTTTACTTTTTTACAAAAAGCAGTTAGTGTATAAAAAACTTTGATTAACCGTCAGAGTCAAATATCATACAAACATACATACTTAAAACTCATGCCATTGTCCCACAGAGGTGGGCAGAAACGTTGGATCACCACTTTGCTCAACCTTTGCATACTTCTTGCGCTTCCTTCACAATTGATAACATTCTGAACTAAACCGTCTCCTTGATACTGATACTGTAAGGTGAATTCAGTATGTATTCTAGCAAGGTCTGTAGATATTACCGATTGTTTATATGTATTTACCATTTACTATTATTCCCTTCCAAATTCAGGAACAATAGATTCATCTAGTGTCCTTGTCCGCCCGTGAGAATATGCATACGTTTTGGTTTTAATAACTTTTATTATCAGGTATTTTTAACTAACATGTATTCAAAGATGGTAAATATTTTTCTGGAGGTATACATGATATCTATATACTGTGTTTTTTACCTTTTTAATCAAATACGTGTGCTGTTTTTACGGGTTCCTAATTAATATTTTAATATTATTTATGTCATTACATTTGTAATTTTTTAAAACTACTTACTCTAAATGTATACGAAGCTCAATGCGAAAACGCGAAAAGTTGATACTATTAAAGAGCCTAGACCCTAGAGTAAGGCGGATTCCTTATTGATTTTTCACTAAGCCTATTTTCGCGGCCGTCTCGTCCTAAATACGTGCCATTGTGAGAAAATTCTTCGCCGTTTGGAGATGCCATGTATTGTGGCTTTCACCCTAAACTAGCACTCCGAGAAGTTGCATTTAGTTATTGTTCTTGAATACTCTAGAGATTAACGTTTTAAACTTTAAAGGTAATTGGCTGTTCCGTTCCCGTGAAAAAATATACAACGTAATTCAGCAAAGCAAGCTTTCCATCGGTGAAAGAAGCCTATTTAATACAAACAAATATACCTACGTTCCTCTTTATAATATTAGTGTAGACATACTCTGATCCAGTGTATTGATCCATTCCAGAATTCAATCGGCACTGGAATGTTATTGTAACGTAAACGGTGTGATATTCCAGTCTAGCATAACAATTCAGTGAACCTTGATATTTAAAGAGGTAAATCTCTAATAATAAAAACTAGCGCCCCTTCTTTCACCATTAGAATCCTACAATCCCTGAGTAACATACCTAGACTATATTTTATCTCAGTATTCCTATGGGAACGGGTACTACGCCGGTGAAACCGCGTGAAACAACTAGTACTATATTATATAAAAACCTTCCTTACTCTTTATATTTGTAAAACCCGCTGCGTACCTAGTTCAGGAATTTGCGGATTACAGACGTGAAAAGCGACTTCATTTTTTAAAATGCGACCTTTGTAAAAATGCTAAAATAACTTAGATTTTCTGTTACATTTTAACGGCTAAACCTGTAAATCGTTCTCGATGAAATCTTACAGTGCGTTAGTTACATCTTGACAAAAGACATTGACTACTTTCATCATAGAAGGTAAAGATCAGACGGATGGATTACGTAACCAGTTATAAAACATAGCATTTGGTTTAAGTAATTAATTAGTAATATAACACAGACTGGATTAAAATTAATCCATACCCAGACAGATCGTATTTAGATCGTAATTTCTAGAAACATTTTGTATATGCACTTAAGATTACTCGTAGCTTAGACATGGTAAATACGAGATGTTCTTATAAACACAATTTTGTTTCACCTCTCGAGATGGGTTCGCAAACACGTGAAATAATTAAGGTAAGAACTGGTGTTTGAACAAATATGGAAACGCGGCAGACACGAGGGTTTTAAATGTTTAGATTGTGGGTCTCGCTCTTACATTTGCATATTATATGTAGTTACTGAAAAGCATACATTAGGTAATTTCCTGCTTTATCTAAATTGTTTATTCACATAAAGTTAAGAACAATGAAACAGACAAGGTCAAAATAGTTGTAGCGTTCTACCATCTCTTCAACTATAGCAGGAATGATATAGCATTTAGTACTAGCGATTCTGCGCGGTTTCACCCGCGTAGTTCCCGTTTCCTTGGGAATACGGGAATAAAATATAACCAATGTTACTCAAGGATCTTCTAGCTTTCCACTGGTGACATTTTTAAAATCGGTCCAATAGTTTTTGAGTTTATTTGTAACAAACTTACAATAATACAAATCTTTTCTCTTTATAATATTAGTATTGAAAAAGGGGCAATGTGTATATCTTCCCCTGCTTTATGAGCTGATGGTTGACTTAGCTACAGTAGATATAATATATGAAATAGTAATAAACTTTACTATTTCACTATCATTACTATCGCACAATGAAATATCATCATCATCATATCAGCCGAAAGACGTCTACTGCTGGACTTAGGCCTCCAGGAATCGCCACGATGACCGGTCTTGTGGTTTCCACATCCAGAGTACCCGCGACTTTCACCATTTCATCAGTCCATCTGGTTCCTACTACCTAGATGCCACTCCAGAACTTGTGGGTCCCATCGGCCATCCGAGCAATACGCTCCGCCCAATGCCACTTCTGTTTGGGAATTCTTTGTGCTATGTGTATTACCTCGTTTCTCTAATGTAATAAATATTTTTAGGGGATTTGCATCTCTTAAGACTATATGGTTTCTAGACTGGTCAATTTACTGAAGAAACTCAAACAAAAAACAGAAAGCACCCAAAATAGAGTGATCCAACGCATGAATGATAATCCCTACTTCCCTACCAAACGCGAAAGTAAATCTGTCAATTAACCTTTTCAAGGATACACCCGTGATGACAGTTTACATTTTAAAGAAGCACATAGGCTACTTTTCAGTTCGGAAAATCATGTGGACGGAGTTGCTGGCAACATCTAGTAAAAGAATAAAACATACAGAAGGGACCATGACGTCATCACACCACATCTGCATTACCATAACAATGCCAACAATGAGCCGTTAATATTGCGTATATTTATCCTTATAGGTACGTCATTACTCTATATATATTGATAGTTTTATGAGACCACACGTAAGCTGCTAGGCTCAATAAATATTACAAATAACATACAAAATTTCTACCACCAACTTTGAAACAAGTTTAATCAGTCAAGCAAAATGCATTTCAATGCTCGACAGAACTATTATAAATCAATTGTGTCTCATTTTCTTGGCTTACAACAGTACTTTTTTATTCCTACTTCGTTTACATATAACGTGACAATCATTCGTTTTCCACATCAGGATTAAAACTATTTCAAACCGTAGATTTAGGATGCACATTTTTTTTTAAATCTATTATTAAAACAGTAGTATTTTAGGAGGTTATGGTGCAAATCGGAGTTATAATGTTATAAAGTTTGAAACAAAACCTCCAAGTTTTGTAAGAGATAGTGGTGAGCCACTATAATATGCTACGTTTGTGCTCACGTCCTAATACCAGAAACTGACTCACTTTACACCAATGTGCTTTACGGACAAAACCTACCTGACGCAGGTCTTATTATTTTGTGATAATCTGTGATAAATTCCAATGTTCTAGTTGTAAATTTAGGCTTTGTAAATGAATAATAATTTGATTTTATAAGTTGTTCCTTAAATTTATTTATATGGACAGTTAAGTCACCGTAGTCGTCACATATCGAGAAGTTTCGTTTTTACGAATGTAATGGAATGCAACTTAACCACGTTTCAGGCAATCTGTACAGAGTAACGCGATCACTACACCCACCACCATCTGTCACTAGGTATACAACTTATTTTTACGACTTTTTCTGTTAAATACTGTTAAACTTTGTACAATATTTGCAGACAAATTACATTCAAAGAAGAACAATCCCAGAAGGCTGGCTATCACAGTCTTTTTACAATTTTACCTACTCGTATTTTATGTACTGTCTCTACTATAAGATTACTAGAGGTAAATTGATCAAATGTTATGTATGTATTTTATCATCCAAAATTGGCAAAGCTTGATTGTCAGAAATATGCTTTCTTATAACAAAAGCGGGGGAAGTAGGAGGATGAAAAATACTTTTCAACACACTTGCTCATAAAGTGGCTCTAATTTCACTGCAATTAGGCACATAATGACACCTATAATCAAACTGAGACTTTTTGTTTGCTATTATTCACTAGTGAGTTATAGATTTTTTTTTTCAATTTTGTTGCTAGAGTTGCTTTGTTCTTAAAAAAGTTTCGATACAAAAAAGATCGTATTCAATCGTACTAATAAATTAATACACAAATATGGCTTGCTCATTTCATGCAACTTCGTATTTAAATAGATCATTTCAACTTGTACGTGTTTAATAAACAAAACTTTCACTCAAATATAACTTTGGTTTTCTCTGTAAAAACTTTAAATACCCCATTTTGTACGTGGCTAAAACGCTATCCACGACAAACCAAAGAAAAAGAAACCTAATTTTTTTAGTCCATGGCCGATCGCCATTGTAAGATGCGAGCGCATAGGAAAACGAGGCTGTATGGGCCTAGATCCTTTTGCCTTTTCCAAATTATATAAATAAAAAATTGGAAAACCAATTAATTTTCCCCGCCATTGCGAATGATTATTTTAAAATGATTTTTTAGTATTATTTATTCACAAGTGTGTTGAAAAACGTCGTATGATACACGTGTGTATTGATGATTACCGTCCTCGGCTCTCTTATGACCCTCGCCTACGGCTCGGGTCTCAATGGCGCCTCAGCGGTAATCACCAACTTTACTCACTTGTACCATAATGTACTATTACAACCTACGTAGTAAGTCGAGCCATTTTGGTGGAGTTCAACCACAAACATCGTGACACGAGGTTTTTTATATATAAGATAGAAGATTAATGTACTTAATAATAAAATCAACGTCAAGCAACGGAATCGAGCTATGTATTATCTTTATCTTTATACTGTTGCATATCTATCAAATACAATCAAGGGCAAAAAATTTATAGGTACACAGATTATGTAATCGATCAACGCACAGCAAAAACCGCTGGTTCTACAAGCCTGTAATTTTTCATAAATGACGTTATAAGTGAGCACTAGAAGGGATTTTTGAAAATTACAACCGGGAACGGGAACAGCCGCTAGTTTTAAATAGGATGCGTACCTATTACTGTTATTCAAATCATAATATGCTTTCGACTTTCTACCAATAAAGTATACCTACTTATTTTTTTGTCCGAAATCTGAAAGAAAGAAAGATTAGCTGGATGTGCGGCCCCAAGGGTTAAAATAAGTGACAGAGTAAACCAAAACTTGCTGGGTAAACAGCGAAGGTGCCCGCACCTCCCTGGGGACTTTGACAATAGATAATTTAGCCGGGCCACCCACTACCGCGGTCTAAAACTTACTATGATTTGTTGTAGAACTAGTTACAAAGTAGATCCAACTACCGCGTTTTGAGCATGAGAATTAGGATTTGATATTCAGAATGTGTAAATTATTCCCAAGAAATAAAACGTGTAGATCTTTTCTAATCTTTCGTCTATGCTTACAAGTCTATAGTAAATTGAAGTGTCTACCGGACGACTAAATAATTTTATTCATCCGCTAATCGGACTAATAATTATATTTATTCATACGATTAACCTAGCAACAGCCATAGTAATATGACTTGCTGTGTAACTGGCAGAGCCAACTATAAATAACGTTTTGGGGAGCGCATGCCAGAATTTGGATGTCTTTAAAGTGTAAAATATCCCCTAAAAATTAAACGTGTTTTGTTTTTTTGCATTGAGTAGTATTCGTTGCTAGATAACCGTAGTATTGTAGCCGGGTCACAGAAATCCTCAGTCTATACAACTATAACTTGTTGTGTATTTAGTCATAAAGCAGAGCCAACTACAGCATTTTGTTTAGATAATAGAACATGGTAGAATTAGGATTTCTTACTCATAAAGTGTAAGATATCTCAAAAAGAAAATCGTTTTGGGTTTTTCTAAAGGGTAGTTTTTGATACTAGGTAATGAAGCCGGGTCACACGAGATTGCGGTCTAATTACTATGATTTGTTGTGTTCCCAGTTACCAGGAAAAGTTAACCATAAACACTTATAGATTTTTTATTTTTTTTATTACAAAGGTCTAAATACTAACAGAGTTTTGAAACTTATACTAAGAGCTGTAAAAACCAGCGAAGGCTTGTGAACAGCTAGTGATAAGATAAGATAGCGAGAATCAGATTATAAAATATACTCGGTGTAGTTTGAAGCTACCTATTGTTGTGGAATATCAACTTAGAATTTGTACTAATAGGAACGACTCTACTTCCTTGTCATTGCGCTATTATTAACATATTAACCATTGTACCATTCGTATTGTAAAAACTGTTTTGAATTGCCACTGTCAGTGATATGGTCTAATGAATAAATGAAAACACAAAGGACAATAAATGATTAATATTGTCATATTATAATGTCAAGAAATATATATAATCACGAAAATTATGAGATACATTTTTGAGACAAATTATTCTATCACAATTTACTTAAATTAAGTATGATAAAGTTCCTTGCCTCCCACTTTATAAAAAGGTTAACAAAATTCTTAAATCTAAAGTTGTAATTTTGTTGCTGAATCTATGAAGTGAATAATTATATGCCCGAAAGTGGGCGTATGCTAAATACTTCGGAAATTAACAGTGCGAGCTGTGATCCGATACTAATTAGTTAATCAGTTTCGACGGCCCCAACTCCGGGGAACTCGAGATTCAATCTTAGCCTCAACATGTAGGTAATTTGAGATTTTGAGATTAATGAATTACGGAGTTCCGTAAATGTCGTTTTCCACGATTTTCCCGGTTTCAGTAAGCTTCGTCTTGGAATAGGATTAAATTTTAATAGGCTCGGTGTCTTATTACGTACTAGCAGCGCCCCGCGGTTTCACCCGCGTAGTTCCCGTTCCCGTGGGAAAACGGGGATAATATATAGCCTATGTGTTATTCTGATGTGTATGCTATATAACTATATAGTTTCATCAAAATCCGTTCTGTAGTTTTTGCGTGAAAGAGGAACAAACATCCATCCAGACATCCATACATCCAGACATCCATCCAAACAAACTTTCGCGTTTATAATATTATTATTAGGATTAGGATTAGGATATGTACATTATGTTACCTACCGATGTATTTGTAAGGTTATTCTTTGTGTAACATTTAATGCAATGAGTAAGTATAATGTTAAATGTTCGAGAGCTGACAGCTCAACGTTCAAATAAAAAAAAACTCACGCCTTTTGTCCCCGAGGGGGTAGGCAGAGGTATTCCATTACTGGATATACCCACATTTCACGAGATATATTGGACCCCTAAACGTTTAAATTTTCTCTCATACTCAGTAATATGAGTGACCAATCAAAACATCACGTTATTACCAACATAATTATCTAGGCTTAGCTATTATGTCCGTGTCTGTGTAGCGGTTTTGCCCCTGTTAACCATGCATGTGCGCCGCAATGACAGATTTATAGACATACTATACTGGTAAAGCGTAGACTTATACAGACTATGCCTAGTCGATTTTGCTACACAAATTATATATATATATATATATTTTTTTAAACGGTAGGACAATTACTTACCTAAAAATACATTTAAAATAATAAAAATAAATAATCTCACGCTTTTTATCCCCGAGGGGGTAGGCAGAGGTATACCATTTCTGGATATACCCACTTTTCACGAGATATTCGTTGGACCCCTAAACGTGACAGGTGCAGGTGAGCCCATCGCCGGACGGGTCCGTTTACACATGTCTCAGAATTACTTCACTGTCGAGCTAGTGATAACATTGGTAAATATCAGGATTCGAACCTGAGCCTCACTGATTTTCATCATGTAAAGCAGGCTCTTTAACCGTAAGGCTATCACTGCTCTAAAAAAACATTGATTGAAAAAATGTACCTACTCCAAAGAGTAACCATGTGGGACAGTGCCCAAAAGACTAGTCGTATCCCTCTCTGGATATCTAGGGTGATCCTTTTACAGATATACTGCCAGCCCTCTGGTCACCTGAAGCCTCTATCAAACGTCCTGACAGCTCAATGACAAGTTCTTTTAAACTGGTTTTAGTTTCATAAATATAATCAACAAATATACAGTATCTTTGGAACATTGGAAGAAAATGAATGAGGCTGGGTTCCACGGTAATGGGGAATACAAAGTTGTTTTCTTCCGACGCCCCTCAAAAGGTTAATAATGTGAATATTTTAGAGACCTCGAAAAACTAGAACGTAACAGTAATTGGAAATTTTTATTACTGTAAAATAAGTACCTACGTTTAGGAAAAAGAGTAGAATTATTTTATTCTAAACGGCGAACTAAAAAGTACCTACGTTCAATGATGAAATTAAACCACCAAAAATTCTATCTGTAAAAGTTTTAAAACATTACCCTGCTTCTGATTCAGTTGAATAAAGATGTAGCCAAACAAGTTAATTTTAAGAAAAAAATATCTATCCTTTGAATGTAGCACTATGACATTCCGGAATCTCTCTCTCCAAAATCCTTGAAATGAGCATAAAGCCGACACCAAGGAATAGGTTACATACTTGCAATGCACAATACATATTTCGGTCGCGTAAATTTATTGCAGTGAGTGATTATTATAATATATATTATATTATGATAAAGAGTTATTGTATTGTATTGTATTGTATTATTCCATTAAATTTAAAGTTACCAGAAACAAAGGAGTCCTAAGTAATACAACATTAAACTTCAAACCTAAAGCAACCGCCGGCAGAATCAATCGCATTCGAACGGACCAAATCGAATTGTAAGACGGGAACAATTACCGTTTACGAGCCTCGGGGGCAGTTGGACTGCTGGCAATCACTTGTTATCGTGGAATGTGACGACACATTACTCTCAGTATTGTAGTGTAGGAGTCCACTCGAATGACATTATGAAGCTTTCAAGAGGAACAAATAAATGAATTATCAAATTATGTCATTTGTTTTTTTAAGAATTTATTTATCCAATGTTTTCGGTTTAAATTCCTCAGTTGAACTGTTTAAACGCAAATGAAAATACCATTTCGAGTCGCAGATTACTGTCAACTAGTCAACGTTTTCGCAAATAAACAAAGTGCCAGGAACCAATGACGTTCTAGAACCGACCTGAAATTTGACACGCGAGAACGTCTCGACCAATCAGTGCCCGACGGCGTCAGCTGCGTAATTGACAGAACGGTGTTACTGAAATACTTACACTTATGCTCTCCTGGGTATGTGCTTTGTAAGTCCACTTATGATAACATTAATCATTATATCAGCTTTGAAGAGGGACAGCTAAATGAATTATCAAATTACTTCTTATTTATTTTGACACTATATTTCTCTCCATAAAATAAATCTGAGTTGGAAAATCACTCAATCCAATAAGGTATTGTTACTTAGGTCTGTTTTTGGACATTAATATCTCAGACTAGCGACCCGCCCCGGCTTCGCACGGGTGCAATGCTGAATTTTCTTTGCTATAAAATATCCCTGGACCCACTCGAACCCACACAAAAAGTTTCATCAAAATCGGTCCGGCCGTTCTCGAGTTAAATCGTCAGGAAGGAAAACCCGACTTATTTTTATATAGTAGATGAATTGTTGGCGATATGATCATAGATTGCTGGAGTCGCCAGTGAAAATGCCGTTTTGTGATGAGCATGAATCTCTTCGATATGAAAGTTCAAAAATCTTATTCCATAAACATTTGCTTGGTGGTAGGTCTCAACATTAAACTTCCATCAAGTATCTGTAAAAGATTGCACTGTGGCCGTTCCTGTCCAGAAGATTAATGGACTTGTTGGGCTGCTTTTAAACACGTCCCGGTAATGGTAGGGGGACATACGCGGTTTTTATTGAGGTAAATAATAGTGTGGCTTGTCGAGTCAACACCAGATAAATGTGTCTGAATAGATAGGCCATGAGACTATTACTGACTCGTTCTTTTCGTAGTTTTCAGTTACTTACTAAAGTGGTAAAATAAATGATGGTGCAGCTACGAGTATCTATCTGTCTATCTATCTCTTTGCCTGTCTATCACATCTGGTAATTTCAGCAACCACCAATGCAATATTGACTTAAATAGCCTTTATCTTTTAAGAAAATTAAATCCATATGAAAAAGTAACAAATAAACAGATAAAAGTTTCTTTCGCTTTTCTACAATGTCAATACATATAATTGGGATTATTATTTAATGGATTTTTTGTCATTATTATAATAAGAGTGAATATTATGGGCAACCGAGCCCTTTGGTCTTCATGACACTGCATTCTACGTGACGTGAGTGAGGTCATAAGCGAATATATTTAAAAAAACTACTAAAATATGCATGAAATGCATGAGTATTGAACCCTATTCCTAAAGTACACATTCAAATATAAATATTCCGCGTAGTAATTTATTTTTTTAGGTGGTCCTCGCATTTGCTTAAAGTAGACCTTACACCAACGCAACCAGGCGTACCACTATATCTTAACAAGCTTAAAACCTTATTGTTTCAGTATTGCTATCTTCTTACCACGACGTTCCTATAAAATATGCTCGTTTTAATAATGTTGTGTCAAATTCAATATCACGCTTTATTTATGCTTGTTTCAGTGCACAGTGCAAAAGTGATACTAGTAGTGGTACTAGATGAAAATAAGCCTAGTTAATAGAAAATAATAAAACAATCATTAGTTCTTTTACATCACTATAAAAGTAATCAAACAATATTGTTTTAAGAGATCATGGTACGAATCTGATTTATATTGTTTCAAGCTTGAAACAAAATCTTCCTTAACATTGATAGTTTTTTAAATTGATTGTGATAGAATGAAAGCATGTTATCTTTAATTTCAACTTGTGCTCAAGAATTGGTAGTAGAGTTCCATATCCAAATCTTGAAAGGGAAAACGGAACCCTTATCACTCGATGTCCGTCTGTCTATAGCAGCAGTCGAGGCGAGAATACCTTTGGATAAGACTTACCCCTACCTAATATATAAATAGTAATAGGTATTTTATTATACTTATGAAATATAGAGGAAACCAGGCTTCATTGAACTAAATTTTATCTCTCCAGAGAATGTTATCAAAACATACAGAATTCTTTTTCTTTTTCTTGACTGCTCCCAAAGAAGAGTTATGTTTGTGCTTGTTAATATGTATGTAAGTATAAAAGCATATATCATTAGTCTATACTAATATTACAAAGAGGACAGATTTGTGTTTTTCTATGTTTATAAGTTTGTATCTTTGTTACGAATAAACTCAAAAACTACTCAACCGATTTTAAAAATTCTTTCACCAATGGAAAACTACAATATTGCTGAGTAACAAAAGCATTATTTTATTCCCGTATTCCAACGGAAACGGGAACTACGCGAATGAAACCGCGCAGAACCGCTAGTTATTAATAAAAATATATCTTCGATAAATCATCAAATACAAGACCGATAAACAATAAGAGGGTTAAAATGAGTTTCAATGAATTTTGTAGATACTCGGTCAATTTATCAACAGAAATCTGCATGTAGCACAAAGCTGTCACCACCACTTGTCTGCGCAAAATTTATGATAACCTAGTCCATTTCTAACAAAATAAGCTGCAGCAAATGCTGTTGCTATTTGCATTTGTTAATTCGCTGAATGACTAACCAGTCGCTTACTTCGGGTGGGCGCACTTGATCACATGTGAGCTCAGAAGTGAGCTGTTATAGGTGATGGTGATGACTGATGAAGCCTTACCTTTCTTTCGTAAAGTAGGTAAGTTATCAGTAACATTATACGAATCTCAAATATTCTAAAACATCCATAATCCATATTACTACGTATGTCCATTTATTATGTTTTATGCGATTCTATACAATTCATTCGGATGACTCATAATCTGTTACGATAATACTTTGGCGAGTTGCTGAGAGCAAGTTCGGGAAAAACAATATTTTAGAAAAAATTTACAGGTATGCCACTGGACACCTTCTAGTTTTAATATTCGAGAGGCAGGTGCCTCAGTCGTATATATTGTAATTTAAGATTATTTCATTTGATAATATTTAAAAAATATTTAAAATTTAAAGTATTTTCCTTTCAAAGAGTCCACTGTACCTTAGTCACTACATATTATACTGAAATGTATACAAACAAATATTGTGGCCCAACATAATTTTAAGTTTTAATTAAACTTACAGTAGCGCACTGTAACCCCTAACCGCACCCATTCTCACAGAATGTTTTTGGTTGAGAATGTTTAAACTAATGTATTTATAAGAAAGAATAATTTATATCCAGAACATTGATCACCGTGAAAATGAAGCAGGTACCTACTCAGAAAATATTCTTTATATTTTTGCTTCATAGACTCGTTAATAATTAATTAACATGAACACCCCACTTACTGCCTGTTACGTTTAGGGATCCAAAAAATATACTAGTGAAAAGTGGGTATATCCAGAAACTGAGTACCTCTGCCTACTTCGGGGATAAAGGCGTGAGCCTGACATAGCTCTACATTAGACGGTGGTGCGATATTAGGCTGCTATACCTTATTATTTTCTCAATTATTCGCTGTTCCCTATGGGGCAATAGGCTTGTGGTTAGTGGAAGATTTTGTCTCGTTTCATTAGCTAGTAAATTCCCACGGCATCTTCTACGTCGTACTTAGATTAAGAGTCCCTCTCTCACATCCCTCTAACGATCATCAAAGAGAGAGACGTTATACCGAATAGGTATACAGAGTATTTAGTTAGAGCAATTATATTGCAAGTGGAGCCTTTGTCTCAAATTATAGGTTGGGTCGGGTGGCGCATGCTTAGAAGGCACAAATAAGCGTATTATCACATTTATCACGAATAAGTCTATTATCTATGTGTGGCTACTTAAAAATTAAAACATTGTACAATGACGAAACCTTTAGAAGTGAATTTATAGTAGTTACCACGTTAGTATACCACATGGGAGAGCCATGCTTCAGCACGCTTGGGCCGGCTCGACCGGAGTGATACCACGGCCTCACAGAAAACCAGCGTAAAGCAATGCTTGCATTGCGTTTCGTTGAGTGAGTGAGGCAACCGGAGCCCCCCCCCTCCCCCCTCCCCTCTCCCCTCCCCCTGCTCCCACCTCAAAGGCCGGCAACGCAGTTGTAACTCTTGAGTTGCAGGTGTCCATTGGCGATGGTAGTCACTTACCATCAGGTGACCCGTCTGCTCGTTTGCCCCCTTTTTTGTTATAAAAAAAAAAGTAGTTTATTCAATAAAATTTAAGTAATCATAAAATAATAATAACAATATTGCTGTTTGTTGGATAGCCCAATAAATAAATAGACCGAATAATGTCATTAAAAATAAAAAGATTGCAAGTACACCGAAAAAAATCAAAAATAGGGTAGAATTAAAAAGTAGGTAAGTAGGTACTCTTTTCTATGGGACACGACATTGTGAGTCGGGTCAGCTAGTAGGTGTCCCACAATTTATTATTCATTGAATGCATATACTTAACTATTCAATTCAACCAGAATTCCTTGAAAAACATTCAATATATTCCGAACACTCGTTCCCGTACAGACCGCCATAAAGTATTATCAAAGAAGTCATTAGGAAACATTTTTCACATACAGCAGAAGCTACGTTGACGAGCGTATTACACGGTTACATGACTTACATGTCCTCCAAAACGTGTCGTAAGATTAATGCTTGCTTTCCGAGAGCAAATGGACGAGTTACTATAAAAAATACCTAAGTCGTTATAGTTGCGTCTCTAAATTTTAAAGAGTTACCTCAATTCCTCATGGATCCCATCATCAGAACTGGATTTTTATAGTAGGTATATTTTTTCAAATAAAAAACGAATTATTCCAATCGGTTTACGAGGTAGCAAAAAATAAAAAACCTTTCTCCTTTTTTAAGACGGTTAAAAATTTACCGTGTGGAATAGGATCAAGAGAGCTGGCTGCATTTTGCCTTCCGGATGGCTAAGCTGATTTTGCCAGTGATAATAGCCAGTCTTTTTATTTTTATTGCACTAGAAGTGGCTCTATCACACGTTGTTCTGTAACCATATAAACCATCCCTTGCCCTACTCGAACCCGCTCAAAAAATTTCATCAAAATCTTTTACTTTTACCGAGACTAACGGACTGCAATTGATTTTTATACATAAAAATTAAAATACATACCTACCCTTCGTAAATTAGCAAGAGATGCAAACGTTTTAAAAACTGAAAAAGCAATGTAGGTAATTAAGTTTATTTATTTTTTATTGGTCAGACACCATACAATATATTTAATATGTCTATGTCAGACACATAATATTAGTGTGTGAAGAAGTAGTTCGGCTTCTGCACGCACCTAAGTTTTTTCAATACGTTTTTTGCTTAATTTGTAGCAGTATTTATAAACTATGCGCATTCATTAAGTTTAAATTTACGTTAATTCTAATTATAAGAGCAATTTATTGTTAAACCGCCTATCAAAATTAAATATCTGTATAATGCAATAAGTATCAGCCTAGTAACAAGTTTAATAGCAATAAGTATGTGTATAAACTAGAAAAAAATTAAACATATAATTAGAGCTGTTACTGTAGTTTTAAAGTTGTAGGAATTTATTTCAGATGAACAAGTTATGACGCCATAGGTATGACTTAGGTTCCATTACATCTAAGTCAAAATACCTTAACATTTATCACAGAAAATACCAAAATTATCATGTTGTACACATCTAACTAGACCATAAATCCAAAACCAAAAAATACTGATTTTGAAATTTGAAAAGCTTTAAAATCTTGACTAAGTACCTACTCAATGCACAGAGAATAAATCAACGTACGCTCGGGTTACCTACTTTCGTCCTTCTAACAAGCTTAGATCGGATCGGAGGTTATAAAACCCGGAGGAATTTAGGGCTATTATTTCTAAAATGGAGGCCCAAACTAGCCTTTAGGTTCGCTATTGAAATAACTTTGCGAGTCATCAATTAAAAATTCAACGTTTTATTGGAGACTAAAAACAAGAAGATGGAATGTCTGACCTTCAAGTCACATTTTTATGGAATCCAAAGTAACTTTGATTCGCTCACCTGTTTATAATACCGACTGTTAAGAACTACGTGTCAGGGACTGTACTTCAATGAGGTGTTGAGTAAATTTTAGTTACGTGATCGAAAGCTTATGTCTATACCTACCTATTTGACAAACGTTTATGCATTGTTCCAGAAGGTTTATGTTTCCTAAATCACAATTTTTGTGATGTAACGTTAGAGACCGTATTTATTAAAAAAAAGTCACTGCAGCGACTACCGCTATAGCAGACTATGATTGGTCGATAATGAACCTCGCTGAAGTATGCGTAGAGGAAATCTATTAAAACATAACTTCTGGGGTCATAAAAACATACTTCCATTCACGTAAAGAACCGAGAGGTAGTAAGCAGTCATCTGCCGTTAGGTTATTAAAGATGCCAAGAGTGTTACGAACTTCTGCGAGCCGCCGGTTATTTATAGCAGAAATTATTCGCCAAGGCTGCCAACCTTACCGTTAGAGGTGCACTTGAACGATACAGGCTTACCAACTATAAAAGTTTTACAAACTCCTCATAGCTACATAGCTACATATCAACTACTACCTCTCTATAGGTCAAGAATGCGGTCTCGAGTTTTCAAGAATAATTGGATTGTTAAAATAGTATAAATTTTATACAATTAAAATATTTTAGCCACTGCTTTGGTGAATTTAATTCAGTAAGCAAACTCGGCGATATTTAAGTTTGCAACAATGATATTCAAAATTATTCTCTGTTTTTCTGAAGCGAAACACCTGAAAATTATATCCAAATGTGCTAAAGTTAATAACGAAGGCCTTTATTAAAAAAAACTACAACAACAAAATTAAGAGTAGGTCATCAAATAATGCTATTGATATGTGACCGAGCTCTACTTGTGAAAACTCATAGAAAACGCATTTTCCTATGAATGGGACCTAATTACCTAAATCGAATTTTCACCTCCTCCCTATATAGTAAATTTCATCGAAATTGTTAGAGCTGTTTTCGAGTAGGTACAATATAACAAAATGCAAACAAAAGTTGCGTGTTTAATAGCATAGCATATTTCTATAGATTATTATGATATCCTGATACTAAAATCAAAGTTGTACCGCAAAAACACCTAGTTAGGGGAAAATTCCATCAATAAATGAAGCGGTTATACGGGTCTACCTTCCTGCGTAACAGGATCATATAAAGAGCATCGTTGCGTGAGACAAATAGGGGCAAATGACAGTGCAGTGTAAAAAGTGGCAATAACCCGGAGAGATTCCCGTTTGCCGCGAAAAGGGAGTTGAACTGGGGGAACACAGCTGTACAGTTGACTGGATGTAACCTATAATTTAGTCTTTTAAAAAATAGTTAATTATATTCCTCTTCAAGGCTTTGGATACCTAAGATGATGCCGTTAACGATACAAAAGAGAGTTAAACGCAGGATAATTGATGTTATCTATCCCTACTTAACCTACGTTTACCTACGTGTCCTTGGGAAGGCTAAACTAGAGGACTGATCTTGATGGCAGGATTATAGTTTTCACATTGACGAATGATATAGGCTACTTTTCAACCCAGAAAACATACCAAGGGGATGCAATATACTAAAGTTCATTGCGCAGGGAATCGCAGGAAACAACTAGTTTTAAAGTAGGTTTCATTTTTCAATTGGTACCTACCCTCAGTTGCAGAAAAACCGGAACATAGTGACATTTACATATACATTGAAGGCCATTTTGGAGCCTTGGTTTTTGTCATATTATTACTTATTGGGAGAGATCTGATGGTGTACATTCGGAGTATGGATGGATGAAGTTGATACCCCAGGCTAAGTGATTAAATTCCATAATTTTTTAATTCTTTAATGTTTTTCGTTAAATGGATAGTTCTGTTTTAAACGGCTTGTCTGATCTGCAACACTTTGGATCTTCTCCATCTATACCGTCGATAGCTAACATCAGACCTTATTGAAATACGAGTACCTAATACTGTAACGGAGAAACAAGTGTCCCAAATGACCTCAAATTATCTAAATGTTATTGTAGCTCGAATTTTAAAAAGTGAGTGTATTATAAAAAATCTTAGAGGTTAAAACAAACAGCCAAATTGTTTTCAAAAAAAAAACAACACAACAATAACAAATTAAAAATAAACATTTTAGCCAAAAAAAGGTCAAATATACTGCGCGTCCAGTACTCTGGCACTGTCACATCGAGCTATCAACCGTCACACGCTGGCCAGTATCAATCCCTGTCAGAACAGCCGCCTCTCTGGTCACTAAGTGCCTTAATTCCACTCTCCTTCCCAGAATCCTTTTTTCCCGGGGCACGAACGGAAATGACATTCTTGGAACGGTTAAATTAGCCATAATGGTATCAATTTGATCAATGATACACTAATAATATTATTTTTGCCTACATAGCTTGATGTAAATATTGATTCTCATGACGTCTAGTGATAGTTAATCTGAAATTAGTGTGTTATAATAAAGCCTGCATTTTAATATGAAAACCTGCACCATTATTATAAATTGAAGTCTAGCTAAGCAAGGCACGTTATCTAATACCCAACGATAAACTAAAGGATAGTTTTATGATGGATCAGCAAAATGCAACCCGGGATACGATCTCGGAAGTTTTCCTTCTTCGAAATCAATATCTTGAAGCTTTTATAGAATCTCGGCTCGAAGCCATATAGTCTCAAGTATCGCAGCGGGATCGGAGTTTTTATCTTGATTTAACGAAGGTAAAAAATATCTCTTTGCTTATAAAAGTTTCTAGGTAGGGGATCTCATTTTTTTTAAATTAAGAATTTATAAATTTTAAGATAGGGATAAGAAAAGAGGCCTTTGCTCAGCAGTGAGAGTAGGTATATTATGTACCCTATTATATTTTAAATCTTAATTCAAAATATGCAGTATTAATATTGTGCCAAAAGTAAAATCATTTTATAAACATTATAATAATTGACATTATTGCATTTAACCTGTAAGGGCTCATCTGAGTCAAGTAAAATTGAAAGTCGATTGGGCCTAGAATATTTTGGTTGAAAATTTATTGTTTTCATTGTATTGTTAAAAAAAAATCTTATCTTGGTCACAGTATTAAATTTTGTGATACATTTTACCGATAAATTTAATTGTCATCGAATTGGGATTGGGGAGTTTTGGCAAATATAATTCCAAATTCTTTTTAAAAATATTCAATCTTCAAGGTTCAACTACAACACAGAAAAAGGAAAACAGCACAATCAATCCAACACGATTTGATTAAGCGTGTACCATTGCCACCCCAATTTTCGCGAACACTCCATAACCTTCAAACTTATCACGCCAAATTCGCCCTAACTTCACGAGTTCGCTTCCAAACTGACAATGCAGAAGTCTGAACGGTTGACATTTTCGTAATGTAATAAATCATTTGGAGTCTAAACATGTCATTGGTGGGTGGTGTATTCAGAGCGTTTGGTACAAAAGACCCGCGACAAAGCCTTCTCGTCGCTACCGATATTACCGGCATTCAGAGGGTTGACAACTGTGGCAAATATTTCATATTCACGTCTCTATAAGCGATCGACGATTCATGACATGCTCGTAAATAAATCTCCACGCATTTTCCAGTAAGCAAACGATTGGGTGAAAATTAACTTATTGCTTAAAAATAATAATTTTAATGTGTGACATCTTTATTATTTTCTTAAATGGATACAGATATCTATAATATATAAATTAAAATATATAAAGGAATTCTCATTTAATTTCTACAAAACAGAAAAACATATTCCTCCAAAAAACCCAGGGACATGTGACATAAATGTTATTACGTAACTTTTCGGCTATTGTGTGAGGCCGGTTTTGTGATTCGTGTTTTTTCCGATAATTCATTGAACCTTTTAATAGGTTTTTTTGCTAAAGACTCGTAACCGTTTTTTTCCTTTCAGGTATTTATTATTTTCTAAATAGAAAAATGTTTTCAAGCTCCGTCGCGATTAAAATGACTTTTAGTTTTAGGCAAAAGACAGTTTTTACTTGTTTTTAAACGTCTGATTTCTTCACAGAATTTTAGCATATTTACATCGACCGTTATAACAAATTAAGCATAACTGTATCAAACAAACTAGTAAAAATCCAATTTTTAGGGGTCCGTAATTATAGTAAGGAATCTTCATAAAAACGTTCTATCCTTTACTTTACGTAACCAGACTGGGCAGATGGTGAAAATTATTAAAAGTTTAAGTAAAATTAACATTTTACTTAAACTTTTTTATGAGTAGTAAAAATGTTCGTCAGGTATTTAGTTACGTTTCCCAAATATATCATACTAGCGACCCACCCCGCCTACGCACGGATGCAATGCTGTTACTAAAACTATCTTCTTGAATCACTCTATGTATTTAAAAAACACAGTAGGTAGTTTTAACGATACATAGCATACCTAGGGACGGCTCTGACGCAGAATGTGCACTCCGCAAAATGAGCACTCAACAAAAAAGGTGCATTTTGCAGTTGGTGCACTTCTTAAAAGGGGCACTTCTCATAATGTGCACTTCGCGAAATGAGCATTTCGCAAAATGTGCACTTCGCAAAATGCGCACGTTTCTAGGGTATAAGCTATTGGTTAGTAACAAAATGAAAACGATATGATTTGTATTTAAAATAAAATAAACACTTTTACAAAGTATTATTTACTAATTCCATTACGTTTAAAGTATCTATATACAAGTAATATATATAGAAATATGTATTTAACGATCAAAACTTGATCTTGACTTAATATTTTTTTAATAAATGATTACTTGTAAAAATGTTAATTTTATTTTAAATACAAATCATAAAGTGCCCATTTTGCGAAGTGCTCATTTCGCGAAGTGCACATTATGAGAAGTGCCCCTTTTAAGAAGTGCACCAACTGCAAAATGCACCTTTTTTGTTGAGTGCTCATTTTGCGGAGTGCACATTCTGCGTCAGAGCCATAGGGACAGACAGACAGCGGGAAGCGAATTTGTTTTGAAGGCTGTGAAGTGATGCAAGGGGTAACCTGCAGCTGTAAAATTGTGGAAAGCTATAGAAAATAAGTTATCGTAATAAATACTTTAAAAAAATATATTGGTGCACGCGGAACAATGTTTCAATGAAGAACATCTGAAAATTTTTAATAACAATACATGTAGCCGCAAAGTGAGAGAATGTTTCCGAATCTTATCATTTCATATCGGGAAATTGGGTAGGTCTGGATTCAGCGATATCCATATTTTATTGATTATTAGCTTTTACCCGCGGCTTTGCTCGCTCGCGTTTATTTCTCCCCCTTAGGGGTTGAATTTTGCAAAATCCTTTTATAGTGGATGACTACACTTTATAAGCTATCTATGTGCAAAATTTCATGTCAGTCAGTCAGTTTATCATTTTATATTCTACAGATAAAGAGTACCCGAAACCGACGAGCATGCATGAGTCGTTTGATGGATGTGGAGGAAGCGCGTGAGATCTGCCAGGTTCGTAGCAAGTGGCGGTCTGTTGTCTCTGCCTACCCCAATGGGAAATAGGCGTGAGATTATGTATGTATGTATGTATATAAAAATAAGTCGGGTTTTCCTTCCTGACGCTATAACTTCAGAACGCACGAACCGATTTCCACGGTTTTGCATTTGTTGGAAAGGTCTCGGGCTCCTTGAGGTTTATAGCAAAGAAAATTTAGGAAAAATTTCAACAGAAAATCGGGAAAATCTTATAAGCATTGCACCCGTGCGAAGCCGGGGCGGGTCGCTAGTATATATGTTACGGGCAAGGTGATTAACTGGGCACTATTAATATGGACCAGCCATTATTAATAATGCCCAAGAGTGATGTGCAAAGTGATTAAATTATCACTTTGATCGGCCATTATTAATAATGCCCGACGGCCCGGGGTCCATGTATTAAGTCAGTGTTTGAGATAGCTTGAATTTATCACTTGGACCGGGCAGTATGAATAATTCCCTACTTGTAGCCGGGCAATGACCGCTGCCGTTGGCGAGGGGCGCGTGCGTGCGGTGGGGGGGGGGAAGGGCGAGTGCGTGCGGTGGGGGAGGGAGGCGCGCACGCAATTCCAAAAGTTGATATTTCTCTTCGAGAATGTGGTCGAAGCAATTCCAAACGTCATAAAAGCTCATCTTGCAAGAATAAATAATTCTAAACTTAATAAATTTCTTACGCAGTCCTTTATTATTAGATATTTCTGTTAATTTTTCTCAGTTTACTAATTTTAAACTATTGTTCTTAAGGAATATTTTTATGAAAATAAAAGTAGGTAACTATTATGTTATTACATTTTTAATTATTTATTTTTGAAGTACTGTGTTCAATAGTTTATTTTTTGTTGACTTTTCATGAAAATTTTGTAAGTTTAATTTTATATAATAAACAAAAACAGTACAGTTCACGTATTTTACTACTTTGCCCAAGATATGGTGTTCAGTATTCATAATGGCCGGGAAAAGTGATTAATCATGTTGTTTTAATCACATTGTCCAATTGAGTCGGGCATTATGAATACAGACCGGCAATTATTAATAGTGCCCGGACTTATCAAATTGCCCATAACATATAATATAGATAAACCGCTTTAATTATTAGTTAAGTAGGTAATCATGTGAATTTAGTATCCATTGCTATGAAACACGCACGAGCATGCATTAGTCGTTTAATGTATGTTGGATAAAGCACGAGAGATCTCCGAAGTTCGTAGCAAGTGGCGATCTATTGTCTCTGCCTACCCTACTAGGAAAGAGGAGTGAAATTATGTATTTACTACGGAACCCTACAGTACTGCAGCCAGTTTTTTAAGAGAAACATTAAGGGACTGAAAGCAGCTGTCAGTGGTATTTTATGCCGAATCAAAATGCCATTAGCCATAAACGTATTCCTTCCAGAGTAAATAATAATCATCCACTGGGCAATTTCTGAGCAGAAATGGGCAAAACAATTCCAATACAAAAAGTAAACGCAAATAAAGGGTGTTAATTTACGACACTGTGGCACTCGACCGCGTTCAATTTCAAACGACATTCCAGAAAATCGTTGAGTCAGTATGAGCACTCACAGCTCTACATGTCAATTTATTTTCGAAAAGTAGACCTCTTAATAGATACTTTATTCAGTTGCAATTTTTTACCGCCTGGACCAGAATTCAAAATTCAAAATAAATGTATTGCACGGATGTAGGTTATAAAAATTATTAGGAAAAAAATTATTAAGACTCTCTACAGTCTACCATATTATGATGGTATACAATATAACTAGTTAAAAAAATATTGTTAGAACTAAATATTACTAATAGGTAAGTAAAAGGAGGACTTAGTTATCGGGTATAAAAATATATATGGACTTGGTGGATAAATAACATATCATTCCTATCAATATAGGTATATCGTGAATATGTAGTAGTGGCACCAATGGTAAATGTGATATCTTCAAAATTACAATCAGTTATCTATTTTATTTAACCTTGTAAAATTCTGCACATTAAAAAACAAGTCTTACCAATTTTATTAAATACCATCTCAATTCCAGACTATAAAAACTAACGAATAACTCGATCTCTCAACTGTTAATTATAACTTTGCCCTTGTGAAAATGGAGCTTGCTTTATCCATTTTGCCGCCATAAAAAAAAACTTTTTTATCTATTGTGGTTTTTGCGCCGATTTAAAAACGGCCAGAATAAAATCGTATTGTTAAATATTTAGGCGTGGAGATAGGTTATTTTAACATTTAGGTTCACCAATACTAAGCGTTTGTTAAAACAACAAATAGGGACCTTATTGGGTTCGATTCTGCTTTACAGCGACTTAACTTATTTTAGTTTACTCCTGTCATTTTCTTTCTCCTAGAAAAAAAAAGACGAGAGATATTTAGTCCTGTCAAATCAAAATTAGTCCTGTCAACTAAGTAATTTCATAAAACGTGTTTAGTGCATAAGTAAATAAGTCACGACTAAAATACAGCCTCTGACAGGACTAAATTCGGTAGGTTTTCTTCTATACCTTTTCTTTTTTTGAGGTAAGACAAAGACAGGGCTAAAGTAAAATAAGTTTAGTCGGTGTAAAGCAGAATCGAACCCATTGTCTATATGAAATTGCAATCGCAGTCCTTTTTATTTGACATTGTAACGCTGTCATTGCTTGCTCTACTTATATTACGCTAGCGGTAATGACAGATGTTGCATCTTAGATTTTATAATAATGTATTTAAGTGTACCAAAATAAATATTTTTCTTTCTTTCTTCTATATATGGAAGAAACAGTAGTAGAAGTAACTCAAAATGCAGTCGATTGTGATTAAGGTTGTAAATAGACAATAGGCAAGCAGGTGCCTAAAACCATACCAGTGCTCATCTCCGTAAATGTCAACTTACAATAGGTGTTTAACATTATATTACTAATCATCATCATCAATGCAATGGTTACGGGAACCTGATTACCTATAGTTTGGGTCCTTTAGTGTTGCTGAACTCGGATTTTAGTCCTTACAAAAAAATTGTATTGACCAAAAACATTCATAAATTATTAACAACATACATACCTACTTTTGATGGTATACGTTATTAAAATATTCGTTTACGAATCATCATCATCATCAACCCGTAACAGCCCACTGCTGAGCTAAGGGTCTTTCCTCACACATGAGGAAGTGTGGGCTATAATCTCCCACGCGAGCCCACTGCGGATTGGGAGATGGTGTTAAGCTAGTGGCCACTTAACAGTCAGAATTTTTCAAGCCACCCAAGGGTATCTGACATGGCTTAACGACTTCCATTGTGCGTAACACAACGAAAACCGGGACCAACAATTTAACGTGCCTTCCGAAACACGGAAGCGCTC